>CM054118.1:23382336-24754836 GCA_028673005.1 Tanypteryx hageni | reverse complement strand
TTAAGCTAAGTAGGTGATTAATTGACATTGGAGATGATTTTGCACTATTTTCAACATCATAAGGATTCGTTTTTGGGCAAGGTTTTTTCTGTTCATGAAAATATGACCGTGCCGCAGTTATGGCCGCTGTTGATTGATTGTTTTTCTTTATTGTTACTCGAGCAAAAGGCTGTTATTTTAAACCTACTTTCCAAAAAATGGAAAGTAGTCTTATGAGATCGCCTCAGTGTCCGTGTGTCCTCCCTAACATTTTCTTCATGAATGAACTGATTTCAGCTAAATTTAGTACATAGAATATTCACATAAACTAATTACATAAATGACATATTTGGACCGGCTCGACTAAGCAGGGGCGCCACAATTGCAAAGTTAAACTATTCGGTAATTATGAATTTGGAAGGAATTGGCCCAACCGATTTCAACGAAATTTTCTATAAAGTAGGCGTGCAACATAAAATAACAAAATCAAGATGTTTAGTGTAGATATAGAAAGCAGAGCTGCCACAATACAAGGGATAAAATTATTTTTACACATATTTGTGTTGAACTGTTCATATCAATTTTAACCAAATTTAATACTTAAAATATGCACATATATACAAAACCAGATTAGCATATTTTAACTGAATCAGCCAAACAGGGGTGCCACAATTACAAATTAAACTCTTTCAGTAATTAAGGATTTTGAAGGAATTGGCGGAACGGATTTCAATTAAACTTTGTATATAAGATTTGTACAATATACCATAATGAAATCAATATGTCTAAAGCGGAGCTAAAGAGCAGGGTTACCACAGTAAAAAGTTAAATAATATATTTTTTACACGTATTTCTAGATCTAATGGATTTAACCAAATATAGTATATTTAATCTTCATATAAATATATAACCAAAATATCATATTTCAACCGGGTCGACTAAACAGAGTTACCACAATATCAAGTTTAGAATTTTTCTGTAACTATGAATTTTGAAGTTATTAGCTGAACGGATTTCAAAGAAATTTCGTTTGTAGGGCGAGTATATAATGACAAAACGAGATGAATATGTTTAGAACGGATCGAAAAAGGAGGGCTACCGCAATATGTGGAAAAATAATTTTCTGATTTCAAAGCAAATACATTAGTATACGATTAAATTACGGCGAATTTGACGAAAAGCACTCTTGTACCACGGGATACCTGTGTACACCCCTACTTATGTTATATTAAAATTGTATTGAAAGGAAAGTAGGCGGATTAGTTTTTTCCAGAACTACTTGTTTTCTGCTTCGATTATAGAAAGTGCTCTTCACTATTCTTAGTACAAGCTATAAATTTTCTCTACGCTTCAACATTCAGCACTACGTTTCTTTTTTACGCCCTCGCGCACCAACTTCTTGAACTCATCTCAAGGTTCTTAATCCCATCACGTCAGATGTCCGTTATTCTTTCTCGTGAAATATTTATTACAAGATTTTTTCGTAGGTAATCAAGTTGCATTTTTATCATCTCGTTTCTCTTACTTTCCTTTCTTATACCCATAATTCCTTGTTACTTTTTCAAGTTCATTGTCAATATTATATTTTTTTACGTCCGTTTTTGTGGAGAGTTATACTGTTTTATTATGGTTATTCAGTATTTATCTTTCGTTTGGTTGTAAGAGGAAAGGCTATTTTAGAGGAATGATAATGCTCATTATAAGATTAAGGTGCCTCTACGATAAATTTTTGTTTTTGCCGTTGAAGATTTGATTGCATCTATATTATGCCCGTGTTTATGTTAATTTGTTAGTAGGCTCGATGAGGTCGTGAAAATATTATGATTATGAACCATAATAATAGGGTTTAATCCTTGCGCTAAAATTTATTACAATGTGTGAAGTGATCGCGATAATGTTTTAATGCGGCGGTAATTTATGGGAGATGACGACGCCAAAGATTAATTATCTAATGATGCTTTGCCTTTGTGTTATTGTTTCTTGCGTGTCTGTAATCCGTGCATACAATAGGCCTTTATGGATTACAAAGCCTATCTTGAGGATCGTAGATGTTGCGAGCTAGCTTACATAGAACTTGAACAACTCCAGTAATTGGAGATGCAAAGAATGTTTCAACCCTTGGCCTGAATATTTCTATGTACATGTCATTAGTTTTCGTGAATATATACACACCTACCATTTTTCCTAGAACCTTCATATCTACTAAAGGAACATTTCAAAGGCACTTTAGATTTTTTATAGTTTAAGGAATATCAGTTATCTTTCAACCATATTCTTCGGAAGGACTTGCACTGGGTAATTCCTCAATGTATTCATCCATTCGTTTCTCGATTTTCTATTGCTAGTAAAATGGTTTTTACGCCTTTTAACCTTTTTAACTTTCGCTATAAAATACAGAGGTTTAAACATCTCTGGAACAAATTTGAAAAATGCAAAAAACTAATGAAAAGAATGAGAATTCCAAAAACGTCACGCCGTGTATGCCCATGGGATTTTATTAGACAATTAAAATTTTCTGTTTCTTGCCAAGATATCGTCCATCCAAAAATGCTTAATTGCCTTACATAATCAGGTTTTCTAGGTTAGGTCCATATTTTGCACATTCGAAGACAATTAAGCTTACTGATGAATGAGTCGAATTGGTTTTTCCTTGTTACAAATTTAAACTAAGTATGCAGATGGTCTGCCTCGATAATTTTATTCGTGCGATATTACCTCTTCCACTTTGCTCAAGATAATTATTCATTAATTACCTATCGAAAAACGAAGATAAAATGTTTGGTTGATTAAATTTTATCTATTTTGTTTTTAACATTTTATTCCAGCTTCGGAAAGTAGGAAATGCAAAGTATATTCTCCGCATATTTCCACTCCTCTCCAGTTAATGCAGCCTTCTTCATCCAACATTCTACCATATACTGCTGAATAAACAGTTCAAAAAGTGCAAAAAATACAATATTTTTGAAGAGACCCTTTCATTACAGTAATTAATCACGAGAGGTTACAACAATTTTTTCCCTTTTATTTTTTCGTAGTTTCTATACTTATTTATTCAATAATTAACGTAATAATGAGGAAACACTTAAGAATCCGCAAATACCGCGCTACATAAGGAAATTATTCATATAAAATTATACAGATATACTTTAAAGGTTATTATTAAAAGTCGAATTGAAAGCTACAATATTAATAATCTGGACTTTTCCAAAATTATTCCAAGGTGAATATAAAAATGTGGTAACGTAACTGAATCAAGAATCAAGTAATGCGCGGAGGGATTGTTGCACATAGTTAAATTTATTTGCCATCAATTCTTGAAAGCCGATCAAAATGTTTTGTCAAATAACCTGTCGCAATGCTCTAAAATAGTAAGTTTATTATAATTATGGTAGCTATTTTGGGTATTTTACCTTCCATGCTATCTCGGTATCGGGGACGGTAGCCGTGAAGGCATACCTTGAACCTCGAAGACTCTTAACTCAGGAGGCCATTGATGTAATAGTTCTTTTGTCGTTATAATTTGTCCCTATGTATCTTTTTGCGTACGTTTTATATTGCATATGTATCTTATTGTTGTATTGACCTTGCAAATTGCTTTTATTTGAAGGCGAATTGTTATGTAAATAATTACATCATTTCTATCTTGCGCTTTATTCAAATAGACGGGGATTTTTATTTTTTTTAGCGTTTGGACGAAAATGCTGCGGATATTGGATGGATTAAGAGAGCTCGACGCCCACGTTGTAAATTCTCGAACGCCATGAAAGGCAAAGCATACATAAAGCGCTTTTTTATACTCCTGTTCCCTCCTTTGGGCGTTCATTTTTTCCCATTGTGCGCGGGTAGTCCTTTTTCCTGTTCGCGATCACACGCACAAAAATCTCTCTCCCCCCTTCAATTATTAAGAATGATTTTTTGGGATTTTTTTAATCCGTCCGCGTCCACGGACTTCTGATATTTGGGGTGAGGTCTTCGAAAGGGAGAGACTTACGCGACCCCCGGAAAGGACGCCATGGCACCCTCCGCACCGCATAAAAAGTTGATTTAACCGCGTGTTTACGTTCATGGGCTGTCGCGAGGGGCGGTACGCTCTGTTCGGCCTCGTAAACGCCTCGGGGAGTTGTATGAAGAGTGTTGAGGCAGAGAAAAGGGACCGCAACTTATGGCCAAGGTTCAGTGTGTGTGTGTGCCACGCGGCTGATCGGTTTTATGCTTTCGCATTTGCGGTGCATTTAAAGTGGAAGTGTCATCGAGGCAGTATTCATTTTGATTTTTTAGCGATAGTTTTTTGTTTTATATATATAAGGGTTCCTTCCCCCTCTAGGACTTCCCCGCCCCATTCATTCTGTGCTAAGGTAATTCACCCCGTCGTTAATGAAGCGAATCGTTTTAAACGTATGCATCAAGATAGCGACGGGGTAATTTTTTCATGTTTTTTACGCGCTAGTTCATGTCTCTGTTAAAGGGGCGATTATTTAAAAAATAAAATTTCTCGTTTCTTCGGTGTATAGTAATGTCGCTTTCCCTGTCTTGAATATTTTGATGTTTTTTTCTTTTAATACGAAAGAGGATATTATTCTCGGGCGGTTTGAGGAAATTTCCCAGACGGGGATGAAATAAAGGAAGGGCCGACATTAAAAATATGACCATCGTTTCGTTTGATTGTCAACTAACCGACTTTTGCTCACAACAGGAAGATAAATGATTTTTTTGCGATTCTCAATTTTACGGGTTAAAGGAAAGTTTTAGTCGGACAAAAATACCTACAGCGTTTTGAGAATTATGCGCTAAGCAACATCTTGTAAAAATAAGTATATGCTTAGTACAGTGGGTAGTGGGTAGTACAGATTTTCCGCCAAATATATCTTTAATTAAAAATTTATCTCAAACTGAATAGAAGTTGTTTCAGTATTTTTGAATTTGGAGTCGAGGGCATTGATTTTCTATCGTTTTTATTAACAAGTTTGTGCTATTTGTATATAAATAGGTAGAAATAAAGTAATATAAGAAATATTTAACGCATTGATGGCAGAGGATGCATAGCTATATTTATTAGTACTCTTATACAAAGTTTTGTTTATCAACTAATCACTTAGGCCTTGAAATCTCTTTTAGCGGCTTATAAACATTACGATATTTCCTCTACGCAAATGTTGCTGCTATATATATGCTCTGTATTTATTACCGAATTATGTGCTGTTTTAATAGTTATCTCTGGTGATTTGCTTTAGTCTTCCTTATATAAGAAGGAGTCAGATGTAATAAGAATCATAGTATGATGACCACTTTACATGAAGACCTACAATGCTCTTTTGTTTCAACTCAGAATCCGCTTGACGTATTTTGATGAAATTTCGTATTGGGAAGTTTTGCTAAAGTTGGTCGACCGATTCCAATTTTGGTTAAAATCGGACAACAATTACGACCACTTTACATGACCTACAAATAGTTGACAATGTTACATTGTTTCAACTTGAAAAGCGCTTGATGTATTTTGATGAAATTTGGTATTGGGGAGTTATGCTAAAATTGATCGACCGATTCCAATTTTGGTAAAAATCGGAAAAACAATTACGACCACTTTACATAAAGACCTACATGTAGTTACAATGTTAGTTTCAACTCGGGAACCGCTTCACGTATTTTAATAAAATTTCGTATTGGGGAGTTTTGCTGAAATTGTTTCACCGATTCCAATTTTGATTAAAATCGGACAAAAATGACAACCGCTTTACATAAAGACCTACATGTAGTTTAAAATGTTCCTTTGTTTCAACTCGGGAACCACTTAACATATTGTGATAAAATTTGGTATTGGGGAGTTTTGGTAAAATTAATTTACCGATTTCAATTTTGGTTAAAATCGGACAAAAATGACAACAGCTTTACATGAAGACCTACATGTAGTTTAAAATGTTCCTTTGTTTCAACTTGGGAACCACTTGACATATTGTGATGAAATTTGGTATTGGGGAGTTTTGTTAAAATTAATTGACCGATTCCAATTTTGGTTAAAATCGGACAATAATTACGACTACTTTACATGAAGACCTTCATGTATTTTACAGCGTACCTCGCTTGCGTCTCGTTAAATTCTCATCTGACCGAAAAATATTGAGAACATTGTGAAATCTCAAAGAACGCATTTGGAAACTCGATGTACTCCGACATAGAGTACACCTTTCCAATCTTGTTGTCTTCATGAAGAAGAATGCTTTCGAAAGCACCGTAATGTAAAGATATCATAATTGAACTGGAACTTACTGCTTAACAAAGCATGGAAAACTAGAGATAGATTTTTAGGACGTAAATCTGAATTTGAGAAACAGAATTACTGACGTTTGTCGTAGTAGTAAACTTTGTATTTCAGCAGTATATACCATTATAGTTTTTCTTTTTATAATAATTACTAGCGTAATTGCCCGTTAAATATGACGGGTATGTGCAGATCATGTATTAAAATTAAGGTATTTCCTATTCTTCCTCACTTTCTCTCTGCCTCCCTCCCATTCTCCTAAAATTAAATTAATTTTATTCGGAGAAAGTGCAATACCCTCTCAAAATAGCGCCACATTTATTTCTTAAATGATCATGTCAACCCTATATAAACAAATTCTGAGTAGCTCGTTATATATATTTCTGTCAAATCTCCATTTTCTATCTATATCCTTGATCACGTTTTTCTAGTTTTAACAGTTTGACACTGACAAACGGCCGGAAGTAGTATGAGAATGTTCCTTCTGGCACACGCCATTTTGAATCCGCCATCTTGTTTCCGGTCACGTGACTTCCGGCGGAAGTGACGCCATAAACAAAAGACGAACGAAATAAAATTTTTTATTTTAGGGTTTTTTTATGCCACGTGACCGGAAGTGACGTATTTTTATTATTTTTGTTTTGCAACGTTGCCAAATTAAATTCGATATATCGAATAGGCGACGTTGCCAAGGTACAGAGTCGCCATCTGTTGGCGGGAAAATGAACTAAGTGGTCACAGAGTCGCCATCTGTTGGTGGGAACTGAACTATGTTATTACCACTCGCGAAATTTTACAGTTTTCTCTTTTTGTTTCTCATTTGTTTCGCGTACCAACCTTATTAATTATTTTTCTACAGAGTCGCCATCTGTTGGCGGGAAAATGAACTAAGTGGTCGCAGAGTCGCCATCTGTTGGTGGGAAACTGAACATTGTTATTACCACTCGCGAAATTTTTAAGTTTTCTTTTTGTTTCTCATTTGTTTCGCGTACCAACCTTATTAATTATTTTTTCTACAGAGTCGCCATCTGTTGGTGGTAATAATAAGTGAGAGGAGAAGTTTAAAATAAAAGAATTTTGAATAGGCTTTCAATAGTTTTATTTTAATAAAAAGTTTACATCTCAGTACACTCATAGCAACGTTTTCTTATAGGAGGAGGTCCGTCAAATTGAATAGTTCCTTTATTATAGTGTCCTAGACATAGTTGATATAATTTCCTTTGATACCATTCTTCCAAACGTTGTATTTGAGGAAATTTTATAGCTATTTCATGTAAATCGCTTGTATGCTCTGTTTTAATGTATTTAAAAGGCACATATTGAAGGTCTTCATACGGCATTTTTTTCCAACCACGTTTCTCATAGGTTTGAATAGGGTTTCCAACTTTATGTCTGATTAGAAGTTCTTTAAACTTTATTCTATCTATAAAAAATAGAAAAAGATATTATAGAAAAAAGATATTAAACTTTATTCTATTGAAATCGAATGAAATTATGACATTTACCTTGTTCTGAAAGATTGCCTTCTGAATTTTTTGAAAGATTGCTCTGTTCTGAAGGAGACGTTTCTTTTACTGTTGGCGGCTCCATCGTTTGCTTTGTAATGAAATACTAAAAAGCTCGCTCAACTTATGAAATATGATTTCTAGATTTATGGCGCATGCGCAATAGGGGTATACAGGTTTTAATAAAAAAGATATTTCTTTTTACATTTTTACTACACATCAAATGATTTACATTTTTATTACACATTAAATGATGATTACGGTATTGTTCTTTCTTTCTAGAAAGAGTTGTTCAATATTTGGGGCGCTGTTATATTGGCTCATCTCCCCATCTGTAATAGCTAGGTATCTTTTGGGGAGGAAGATCCTTTTTCTCCCCCCATCCGGCATGATGATATTCGCCATTATAGCAGGCCCAAACCTTGTTGTCATTTTCGCAAAATCCTGTATAGGATATGACACGCCCTCCTCTAAGTCCGTTATTTTACTTTACTTTACTTTTAAAGCATTTATCTTGGTTTTTAATGACTGCATCTAGAAGATAAATTGAAAAAAGAAGTAAATATAAGAAGGGTTGATAAATAAAAAAATATTTTTAAAAATCGTTTTTACCGGTATATCGAAGCGCTCAAACACGCTCGCATTATTTAAATAAAAGTTCTTTCTAAATGGCCCAATAGGACGTTGTCGTTCATTAGGCCATAATGGCTTCTCTTCATAACACGTAAGATCCATTCTACAAAGTAAGTAAAAATGCTTTAGGTAATGACGATTTTTAAAAACGTTTATTAATAAAAAAAGTTTTAAAAACGTTTAAAAAAGAAAAAAAATATAACTTACTGTTTGGGGCGGCGGTGGTAGAGATGGAGGTAGTAGCGGTAGCGGTGATGGCGACGGTGGTAGCGGTGATGGCGACGGTGGTGAAAGTGGCGAAGAGAGTAGAAAGGAAAGTAAGGAAGGAGAGAGTGATGTCGGCTCGTAAGAATAGGGGCACTGTGCGTCCTCGACCCAACAGCTCGCACAGAGACAAAGATGCTTGCTATGTTGACAGCGTGGATGGTAATAGCATGCCATTTTAAAAAATGGGGGTTATATAGTAATTATATATAAGATGGAACTTCCGGTAAGCGTAGCAGGCGTTGTGACTTTCCACACGAATGCTTCGAGAAATTTCGTTTGCGACCTTTCATACGATTGCGGTTTAGATAATACTCCTTCCGACAAGTGCGCATTTCAGCAAGCGGCCTTCCATACGATTGCGGTTTTAGATTTGAGCGGAGCTTGCTCCGAGAAATTTTGCAGTGGCCTTTCATACGATTGCTGTTTAGATAATACTTCCGGCAAGTGCGCTTCACAGCGAGCGTTGTGACCTTCCATTCGATTGCGGTTTTAGATAATTTGAGCAGCTTAGCTTCGAATAAATGAAATATTTTTTCGCGCCGAAATTTTGTACCCAATCAAAAACTTTCGCGCTTTGTGTTGTGAAAAGTATATGAGTAGAATTTTTTTTTTGAAGGCAGTTTTTCTGTCAAAAGATTGTTTTGCGGAAAAGTATATAAGAGTTGAAATTTTTTTAAGCCAGTTTTTCTGTTAAAAGATGGAGAATCGTGTTTTGTGTAGTACGCGTTTAGTGTATTACGATCCTCAATATTTGGCTGCACAAGAGAGATCTAATGTTCATCGCCGTCACGCCATTCCTCAATTTGGGGAAAGAGAACGATCAGATCGCCAACACGTCGAATTAGAAAATCTGTAAAACGTAAAACAAAAGGAAATCGTAAAATAAAACAAATAAAAGGAAAAGTAGTAAAACGTTATTCGAAAAAGAGAAAGTTAAGCGTTAACAAGCAGCGGGATAGGGATATATTTTTGCAATAATCGCAAAGGCAATAATAGAGGTTATGCCCTCTAGTTTAGATCTTTTTCAACCTGAAAGTATACAATCAGCTATAATAGGTACTCGTATTGTTCCATATAAACCACGTTCGGTTTTAGATGGGGCATCAACATTGGAATTTTTAGTACACTGTTCTGGAGAAACGTATAGTAATGTAAATAGAATTACTTTAAATCTTCAATTGCAATTATGTAAAGCAGATGGGGGGTATTATGCTGATACAGACCCCTTTGTAGATCAGCCAGGTGTAGCTAATAATACATTACATTCAATTATTCGCCAATGCGTTGTTATACTTAATGGAACACAAATGACACAATCAGAGGATAATTATCATTATCGCGCTTATTTTGAAGCACTTTTAAATTACGGAAACGATGCTGCAAAAACACACTTAGTATGCGATGGATGGGCATTGGATAGTGGCACCCCCAATATTATGGGGGAAGCAAATCCTGGATACATAATTAGAAAAACATGGTTTAAAAATACCCAAATTGTAGAATTGGAAGGTAGACTTCACATAGATGTATTTAATCATGAGAAATATATATTACCTAATGTTGATATTGGTATTAAGCTTTCTTTAGCAAAACCTGATTTTTTTATTAAAGAAAAAGATGGTGGAACAAGCATTCTTAAAATTAAGGAAGCCACTTTAAATGTACCGCATATTTCAGTTAATCGTTCTGTTTTATTGGCTCATAATGCAACTTTATCAAAGGGCCCTGTAATATACCCTTATAAGCGAGTGGAACTTAAAACATTTACTGTAGCTACTGGCACGCAGTCAATAAATTTAGATAATATTATTATTGGAAAAGTACCAATCACATTAGTTTTTGCTATGACTGATAATGTCGCTTATATTGGTAAAAGAAATAAAAATCCATTTACATTTTATCATTATAGTCTGACTGATTTTTCATTATTCCTCAACGGTATGCAATATCCTTCTCAAGGCATATCTACTGATTTTATCAATAATAATCATTGTACCCAAGCATATCGCGCCTTATATGCAGCTTTAGGTTACCATCACGGTGACAGAGGAAATCAAATAACAAAAGACATGTTTTTGCATGGATTTTTCATTTTAGCTTTTGACATGACCCCAGATCGTTCAAAACATGAGACATATATTAGCTTAATGGATTATGGTCATATTAGGCTTACTGGTAAATTTGCAAGACCACTCCCTAAAACGATAACATGCTTAGTGTATATGGAATTCGATTCCTCTTACGAAATTGATAAAGAAAGAAGGGTCCATATTTTATAATGAACACTGATCAAATTAATACGCTCTTAACAAAAGATCTTCGGACAAAAAACTATTTTCCTTCAGATAAATTACCAAAAAGTCCCAAATTTGGCCTTTATGTATTAAATTTAGATCCTTCTTATATGCCAGGAAGTTATTGGGTCGCAATACATATTATAAGCGAAATTATAGCAGAATATTTTGATTCATACGGATATCCTCCTTTTATTCCCTCAATATCTCAATTTTTAAAACCATTTATAGTTGTTCAAAATCAAATTAGGCTTCAAAATTATCACTCTGATCTTTGTGGAGAATTTTGCTGTCTTTATACACTTCGTAAATCCACTGGTAAAACCCTTACCAATTCCATAACCTTTTTTACCTTCACCGTCCTGATTTAAATGACTGTCGAGTCGTTCAACTTTTTAAGCAATATTTTAAAAGAATTAGAAGAGGGCAACACTGCCATTCAAGATCTCAAAAGTGCTGTTCATGTATTAATGCATTATCACCCCCTTTATAAAGAAAGATCATAAAAGCAAAAACACTCAGTTATCATGCCGCTGTCAACGTGTGAATATCTAACGGTGCCCGAACATCTGCAAAATAAGGAGGTGTTGGATTTGGAGAAGTGGAGACTCCTAAACCGCATATCAGAATTGGAGGAGGAGGTTTTGAAATTGGAGAAGAAGAAGGCATTGGTGAATAACTATATTCAACTTTTTAAGCAATATTTTAAAACAATAAGAAGAGAGCAACACTACCATTCAAAATCTCAAAAGTGCTGTTCACGTATTGATGCATTACCCCCTTTATAAAGAAAGATCATAAAAGCAAAAACACTCAGTTATCATGTCGCTGTCAACGCGTGAATATCTAACGGTCGAACATCTGCAAAATAAGGAGGAGCTGTCGAATTTGGAGAAGAAGGCTTTAAGATTGGCGAAGTGGAGACTCCTAAACCACATATCAGAATTGGAAGAGGAGATTTTGAAATTGGAGAAGAAGAAGGCATTGGTGAATAACTATAATCTATCTCCGTTGGGGAATAAGCCGCAATTGGAGGAGGAGGAGGAGAGAATGCTAAACTGCATATCAGAATTGGAGGAGAAGGTTTTGAAATTGGAGAAGAAGGAATAAGCGACAATTGAAGATGGAGGCACTGTTGGGGAATATAAAACATGTATTGCATAGATTTTCTAATTCGACGTGCTGGCGATCTTCAAATTGGAGGAGCATAGATTTTCTAATTCGACGTGCTGACGATCTTCAAATTGGAGGAGGTTTTTATTCTATCTCCGTTGGGGAATAAACGACAATTGGAGGACCACAATTTTGGAAACTTTCCCTCCAAAATGCCTAAGAACACGATCATCACCGGAGGGATTAGCGGAAATTGTCCCCATTGCTGTAGGGGTAAGCGGAAATTGCCCCCTTTATAAACAGTCTACTATAAAAGCAAATCACTCAGTTATCATTTCGCTGCCTATGTGTCAACGTCAGGCTTTATCACCGCCGGAGGGTAAACGACAATTGGAGGAGGAGGCGGACGATTTGGAAACTCCCCCACCATCGAGAGACAAGCGGCAATTGGAGGAAGACGACTACAATTTAGAAACTCCCCCACCAAAACGCTTAAGAACTCAATCACCATCGAGGGACAAGCGACAATTGGAGGAGGACTACAACCCACCAAAACGCTTAAGAACTCAATCACCGTCAGGAGGAAAGCGACAATTGGAGGAGGAGGACTACAATTTAGAAACACCCCCACCAAAACGCCTGAGAACTCGACCATCATCGAGGCGTAAACGACAATTGGAAAAGGAGGCGGACGATTTGGAAACTCCCCCACCAAAACGCTTGTTAAAGCGCCGATTAAAGGAAAATGGTATGTTATGAAAAATTTTTTTTATCAAAAATTTTAATCACATTTGCCAAAAAAAATCTCTTAAAAATTTGTTTTGATTTTTTCAGATTTAAATGAATTTTTAAAAGAGGTCCCTTCTAAACGGATTCGCCCCACTCCAATCACAAAAAAAGAAGAAATTGGAAAGAAATTTTTGGTCCCCCTACTTTGCAAAAAATCCCCCTTCGTAAATCAGAAAAAATTGATATATCACCTCCGCTTTTCTTACAAACAGCTTACCACTTAAATGATAATGGGACAAAGTGGATTTGTTGCGGGTGGGACCCAACTGGAGTGCAATTGAAATTTATATCTCCAAACAAAGGAGCAATTACGTTAACTGTTTCAGAGTGGCGTAATATTCTTGATAGACCCGATGATATAACAGATTATTTTTTTGCGGGCCTAAAACCTACATTTTTAAAATCTCCACTTTTAAGATTTAAAACTTATTTTGGAAATAGGCACGTAACAATCAAAGGCAATTCCTCTATTGCCTTAAATGCTAAAGATTGGAAGCGATTGTTAATGTTCAATAAACCTTTAAATTATGCTACTGATCCACTCTTAAGAGAAGCTAGCAATATTTATGCCTATTTTACATCAAATAGATATTATACACCCCTACCTTTTGCGGATAGCAATATAGATTATAAAAGATTTGAGCTGGAAATCAAATCACTATCCGATTTGGAGGAATCTAAAAAAAATTGGAGGTAAAAAAACTAAGCATTAAATTTGAAGGATTCTATACCTAAAATGACTAAGTGCATGATTGATTTTCAAGCTTGTGTTCAAAATAATAATAAAAAATTTATAATTCGTGAATTATCCATTGTGTCCCTTGATAATGACCACCAGCAATCTTGGATTTATAAGTGCCCAAATTGGGATTTACAAAATAAAGAAAATATTTGGCTAACATTCAATTTTCATGGTATTGAAAAAAACGATGGAGATATTGAATACGAACAATTAGAAGAAATTCTAAAAAAATATACCTCCAATTTTAATTATATATTCGTAAAAGGTTTACAAAAATTAAGATTCATTACTAGCATTTTAGACAAAGAAATATTTGACTTAGAAATATTTGGGTGCCCAACACTTAAAAAATTACCTCGCAATGATGCAGGGTGTTTATTACCTAATCACAAAATGCATTTTTACACATGTGCTTTAAGAAACTGCTATAAACTTAAACAGTGGTATCTACAAAACATTAATCATGTAAATGTTAATCTTAAACATATGTGTTCGGCTTTTGCAGAATGTGAAGGTTGTCAGAGTACATGCAAATGCTCAGCTTCCCCAAAAAGCATATGGAATGCCGGCAGGTTATGATCTCTGTAGCATTGCAGAGTATATGATTCCACCAAGAGAAAGGAAACTATAATACGGGCTTAATCATGCAGATACCAAAAGGGACTTACGGCAGATTATCCTCTAAATCTGGGCTAAGCATGAAGCATGGATTGGAAGTGGGAGCTGGGGTCATTGACCCGGACTATAACGGGGAAATAAAAGTACTTTTATATAATCATTCTAATTGCAATTTCATTGTTAAACAAAATATGAAAATTTGTATTTGAGCAATATTTATCTATTGATAAATTTCAAGAAATTAATTCTTGCGAATTAACAGAAACAGAAAGAGGAGAGAGGGTTTGGTTCAACAAAATAAACTTGTTTAAACCTGTTCAACTTCTTTTATTATTTCTCCCCAAACTTATTCATATGGTGCAAGATGATGACTCAAAGAAAACAAAATAGATGGCGACACTAGCCTGACAACAGCGCATTGAGCATTTTCTTTGTTATTTTAATTCAGTCAATCAGTCAACTATGATGAATTGCAGTAAATGCAATGTGATTATCGGTTCTCACCCAAAGTGGGAGTGTGGTTCGTGTAAAACTGCAATGCACAAGATATGTTTTTTTTGAAGAACTTATAGAACGTGATACATTTGAATATTTGAAGTGTGCCTGTGGAGCGAGTATCGGAATCAAGAATGCTGAGGGGTGTGGACATTACAATTTTGAAGGAATGGACCTTTATGATGGGTGCCATATAAAACTACTGTCGGTGAATGTGACGTATACCCTTGCTGCACTGAGAATTCGGAAGACGTTAGAATTTGTTTTCTTTGAGGTGAAAAAAGAATTTATTTAACATCACTTCTGAAATGGTTTATCAATTTTATGATTGTGATGATTCTAAAGAATATATTAGCAATTTTATAAAGATAATCAAAGATCAATTGAATTGTTTGGGTTATAATGATTTTAATGAAAGTCTTATGAAAATAATAAATAACCTATCAAACTAAAATGCAAGTCTAAATTATTTCTCGATTTTTAAACCTCTCCATACATATTATTCCAACAACAGATGGCGACTCTGTAGAAACAATAATTAATAAGGTTGGTACACGAAACAAATGAGAAACAAAAAGCGAAAACTTTAAAATTTCGCGAGTGGTAATAACATAGTTCAGTTTCCCACCAACAGATGGCGACTCTGTACCTTGGCAACGTCGCCTATTCGATATATCTAATTCAATTTGGCAATGTTGCAAAAAAATACGTCACTTCCGGTCACGTGACAAAAAATAAAAAATAAAATAAAAAATTTAGTTCGTTCGTCTTTTTATGACGTCACTTCCGCCGGAAGTCACGTGACCGGAACCAAGATGGCGGATTCAAAATGGCGTGTGCCAGAAGGAACATTCTCATACTACTGACGACGACATAGTAATAGTATTTCAGCTCTTTAGGTATTCCTCGTAAATAACCCGACGAAGTATGAAAATCATTTCTCTCTCTCTCCGTCTTTCTCTCCATCCCGTATTCTAATCCTCCAAAGCACGCATAAACCCATAAGTATTGGAATAACAGTATGATTTCGGGGTTTAACAATGTAATTGGTCGGCAAGGCTGCCAAGGCAGCTTCCCAATAAAATGGCAAGATTTTCCCAAAATATGTGAATAAAACGTTTAGCATGAATACTTTCGAACTGCAGACAAAAACGATGAACAGAATAAGAAACCTTATATTTTATTTATTAAAATGGTTTAAATCCGAAGATCGTAGGTTAGTCCTTTCTAATTTTAATCTCAAAAAGAAAGAAAGCCTGCACTTCAAAAAGTCGATTTTTACGTGTTATCTTACGGAGAATGCAAATCATCCCCTGGTGTCGAACTCTGTAGGTTTTTCTTAATTTCTTTTTCGTCATAGGAATTTTATATCTTAATAGATTATCTCTGTCAAATTTCATGCTTATATCTGCATATTTGATCAAGTTATTCGTGTTTTAAAAGCGTGACATGGACCAACCAACGGACCAACATAGCATTTTATTATAAGGGGAGATTTCATTTCGCGAATTTTTTGAGCGATTGCGTTTCCAAGATGAAGGAAATGCATTATTGTGGAAGCAAAACCTCCAAACCTGTGAGTGAGAAATGCGTGAAGTATTTATCTAAAATTGTGAAGCATAAAGTACTAGGATTTAATGAAGTTTTAACCTCGTTTAAGCAAACAATGGGTTAATCGAAAGGAAATCTCCTGCTTTTACGCAGTCGGCGATCGTAGCTCTGCGTATAACGAGTTAAGATAAAAGGGAAGAGAATCGTCGTTTGTAGTCGATGGAGAGAGTGCTCTTGAAGGAATTTTAGGGCAAATACAAAGCCCATAGATGATATAACGGAAGACGTTAAAGCTTGTATTTGTCATCTAAATTAATTTGAGAATAATTTCAATTAAGGTAAATTCATGGGAGAGACTCTGACAGACTTCACACTGAGCCTTCGACGTACCAGACGAATGCTAAGCCTTTGAAAAATACTTCAGTTCGATTCCTGACTTTATGTAGTATTGGTCATCCGTGTAAAATGTTAATTCCTCAATCTAATGTTAATTCCTCAATCTTTCGTTATGTTCGCGATGAGGGCTAAGAGGATCCCTACTTGTCTGAATCTAAAAGTAAAATGGTTTGAAAAGGATTTATACTTAAAGTAAGATAGTAGAATATGTTAATTGAATTAAGAATACTAAATCTTTGAAGTAGTATTTTTCGCTAACGCTATTAGCAATCGTTTAATTAGGTTAGTCACAATAATGGTTAAGTTAACGCTTTCAAAGTCTAAATGTCGAGAAAATATTTTTAAGGACTTATATAATTATATAAGGACATAAATATCCAGGTATTTTACGTTATATTGCGAAATATTTCGAAAGATATCTTACTTAAGAACGTAAATATATTTCATCTTCGCATCAGTTATTTAGTGTTTTACATTTTTGCTGTCTTTACAATTTTCGATTTTCATCCCTCTCATTTCTGCATTTTTTGGGTAATTTTGAAAACATCTATAGGTATATGTTTAGGGAGAGAAAAATCGAAGGACAATTTGAACCGATATCTAAGGAAGTGTAATTCGATCCATGATTATTTTCTCCCTACACTTGCCACATATTCCAACTTAGCTCTTTTTCTCACCTCGTTCTCTCCCGTTCCAATCTCGCGAATCCCCGTCTCCACCCTCGCGTTCCAACGTCGCATTTCATTCTTTAATCAACCGGCTTAACTAACCATCCCTCGGCAATCATCGCCCAGACAATTTCGCCGCCCTACCTCAACTGTTTTTCCCCTTCAGCCTTCTTCCCCTCCTCTTACTCATGTCTCCGTTTCTCTCCCATGCCATCAGGCTCCTCGTCTTAATCTCGCCACGTCCCCACGGCCATCCAATTCGACCGTTTTAATTTTTAGTATTGAAACCATTTTCCTCTCTTTGCAAGTTTTTCTTCGTGATTTTTTTCCAACCTTATCTCTCATTCCCCGTTTTCACGTCACAACCTGGCGCCTAATCCTTTAGTGGTCATCATGGGTTTATCAGGCGATTATAAGTGTCACATTTTATACGCTGCCGTCTACTCGGGAATTTTGGGTATTCGGTAAAAAGTTAAAATGTCGCAGATTTTTACTTATGCTGAACGATTATAATGGAGGACAAGCTGAGATTTTCTTGACTATTCTGAGGAGGAATTCTTTAAATTTATCGTAAATTACATAATAATTTCGAAATATTTTATTAAATATATAGTTTCTGCTGCATTGTGTAATTTTTTCTATTGCTGCTTATAAATCCTCCAAATATCACTTTTTAAAATATTTCCCAAATGCTAACTTATTGATGCAGTTAGCACATTTTAAACCAAGGCTACAAAACGCAAAAAAAACTCGTGAAGATTCATAAATATTGATCTATCATATTATATAATTGATTTATTAAATTGAATTGACCTAAAATCAATAGTTTCGTCATGATTTGGTGATTAAAAATGATGTTTAATTACGTTTGATTAAATTACATTAAATCTCCCATCGCTTCGCCTAGTTTTTCTATTTTCCATTTTTTACCCTTAGCTTCCGTTCCGCTTTTGTGCGGTGGTGGGCCTTCCCTCCTTTTTCTAGACTCTCGCTCGTTCTATCCCCCCGCACGTCCGTCGTTCCTCGCGGAGTAAAACGAGTCGTGTTATTATCCTGATTATCCGGCAAACTTCTCTCCTTACCCGCGCGCGCTAGGTTCTCCCAAAGCCTATTTCCCTACGACACCATTCTTCTGCACTACTATGCTGTGAAACGAGGATTGATTCGAGTTTTACTTTTCCTTTTTTACGCGTTTCTTACTTTTTGCATCTTTTCTCCTCTCTTTTTCACCCTTTCTCCATCTCTGTCCCTCTTCCCTTCCATTTCTCTGTGTACACACTCTATCTCCTCTTTTCTCAAGGGTTAGTTGAAGTGATTTTGTAGTCTCACTCTAGTTCTATTAAAGACGGCTATCTCGATGTATCTTCTCTCTTTCTTTTTCTCTATCCTTCCCCATCTCTTTCCCTCCTTATCTTTCCCTGACTCCCTAACTTTCTTTCTCTACCTCCCTTTCCCACCCTTTCTCTTATATCCATTTCTCTCATTCCCTCCCTCTCCTCTCTCTTTTCCCTACCCCTCACACCCTCTTTCCCTCTCTCTCACTTTTCTCCCTTCGCAAGCGACTTATCACCGCTCTTGTCCTTCCTCACCTTGATTACTGCGATACGGTCTATCAAGATCTATCTAACGAGCTATCTCTAAAATTGCAGCGTGCACAAAATTCCTGCGTAAGATTCATTTGTGATCTCCAAAAGAGAGACCATGTCACTCAACCTCTATATACGTTAGGCTGGCTTCGCACTGAAGCTCGTAGACGTCTTCACCTCCTCTCGTTATTTTACCGAATTATAACTCTTCAAAACCCGCAGTATCTGAACTCCAAATTTTCCCAAATGAACTCTGTACACAACGCCAACACTAGGGGCACCAATCTCTTCCAGATCCCACATCACAGGACGGAAATTTATAATAAATCCTTCCATGTTACAGCTTGTAGACTTTGGAACGCCCTACCTACTGACCTCCAAAACGCAACATCTCTCCACATATTCAAACATAAATACTTTAAATTGCTGTTCTCTGCCCAAAATTCAGGTCAGCTTTAACATTTTCTTCTTACCAATTGCAAGACGGCTTCCTTCACTCTTCCTTACTTAATTAACATTAATTATTTTTTTTGCAGGTTATCGAGTTCGCAAAGTGTACGCCTCCTTCGACTGTTACCTTTTCATTGTCTAGTGTCTACTATGTTATAGTGTTTATACTAATTCTCATTGTATTATATCATTCTGTATTGTTTCATACTATTTTATACTGTTTTATATCATTTTGTATTGTTTTATACTATTTCGTATTACTTTATTTTATTATGTATTGTTTTATATCATATGTGTAATTTTATATAATTTCCTTCTTTCTTATGTTATGCATGATCCAACAACAATCTCCATATTCATTGTATATATTTCAAGTATATTTCATCTTATTCTGCCTAATTATTGTATTATATTTCTTGGTTTGCATTACGTTAATACCTATATATGTATTTTTTATGACGGTATACAACGATGCTGTATATACGAAGACTTACTGTACATACTCATTTCTATTTAATGTTGTATTACTATATCATTATATGTACACTATCTAGGGTTTTCGCAGGTTTTTCACACCCCCCTTCTCAGTGGGTGTTTTCCTGCGTGGGTTTTACTAGGGAGGACATGCCTGTTTTACCTAGGTTTTCCCCACAATCTCTAATCTGTCTTCAATTTTATATATATATTTTTTTTTTACTCTGTATGATTTAGGTATATACTGTTTATGTTATGCGTATTGTATATATATATATATATATATATATATATATATATATATATATATATATATATATCTTACTTTACCATTTTTTTATATATTTTTTATATTGACGAAGGGTTAAATGTAAGAATGGACCTTATGGTCTAAATTTCGCCCGAATAAAGACGATTATCTATCTATCTATCTATCACTTACTCCCTCCCTCCATCTCTCTCATCTTTCTTTTCCTCTCTTACTCTACAGTCCTCAGTCTGTCCTTCTCTCTCTCCAACTCTCTTTCCTTTCCGCCCTCCCTCTTTCCTTTCTCTCTCTACCTCCCATTCTTCTTCTATTCTTATCTCCTTCCCTTCCTTTCTCCTTTTCTTCTCTCTCTCACTTGCTCCTTTTTAAACCCTCTCTCCATCTCTCCTTGTTTGTCCCATTATCTTTCTTTCTCTTCCTACCGCACTCTCTCTACCTTATTCTCTCCTTCCATCACTCTCCCTCCCGCTCTTTCCTTTCCGCCTTCCCTCTCTCTCCCTCCTCTCTCTATCTCTCTTCCTCTCTCCCTCCCTCACTCCCTCTCCTCCCTCACTCCCTCTCCTCCCTCACTCCCTCTCCTCCCTCACTCCCTCTCCTCCCTCACTCCCTCTCCTCCCTCACTCCCTCTCCTCTCTCACTCCCTCTCCTCTCACTTCCACTCCTCTCACTCCCTCTCCTCTCTCCCTCTCCTCTTTTTCCCTCCTCTCTTTCCCTCTCCTCTCTTTCCCTCTCCTCTTTCTCCCTCTCTTTCTCCTCTCTCTCCATCTCCTCTCTCTCTTCCTCTCCTCTCCATCTCCTCTCTCTCTTCCTCTCCTCTCTCTCTCCTCTCTCACTTCATCTCCTCTCACTCCCTCTCCTATCTCACTCCCTCTCCTGTCTTTCTCTCTCCTCTCTCTCTCTCTCCTCTCTCTCTCCCCCTCTCTCTCTCTCCATCTCCTCTCTCTCTCTCTCTCCTCTCTCTCTCTCCCTCTCCTCTCTCTCCCTCTCCTCTCTCTCTCTCCTCTCTCCCTCTCTTCTCTCTCTCCCTCTCTCCCTCTCCTCTCTCTCCCTCTCCTCTTTTCCTCTCCTCTCTCTATCTCCTCTCTCACTCCTCTCCCTCTCTCTATCTCCTTCGCTCTATTCCACTCGGCAATGTCTTTCGCCGGCAGTTCTTCTAGTCTTGTTTCATTTCCAGGCGACCTAACTCGCCGCCAAAATCCTCGGAAGTGTAGGGTTAATTTTTTTTTCTAGGAGGGTAGGTAATCAACGAGCCCTTCGGTTCTCACCGTATCTCTCCATCTTCCTCCTCTTTAATTCTTCGACGACGCCACTTCAGCCCTTCCCGTCCTATTTTCACGCAAGCTCGAATTTTGTGGCCACATTCTCAATTTTTTTTCAAAGGTTGGATATTTTTTCAAAATGGTAGTCTATCTACGTAATTTTTCATACTCTCTGATGTTTTTTATTTCAGTTAAATAATTTTTTTGTTCACCTTCTAGGATAAAATTACAATTTATATATATTTTTTTGGAATTTGATGTTACGTGAAGGACGGCGGTGTATATAGAAATACTATTGAATTTAATATTGCCACGGTATAGTTTTTTTACAAAACATTTTTGCGGAAAATTGTATTTAAGAACTCGGATTCAACTCCAACTTTATAATCTTTTGATTTCACTTTTTTGCGCAGAGACGTACTTACGCGGAACTCTTTCTACTTCCAATCCCTGCATCGAGTTTTAATTATATAAAAGAGCTCGGTGTTCGCATTTTGAAAGGATTAATTTTAAACTTATTACTCAGCGGCGAATGTAGGACTCGGGACATCACAGGTACGTACTTGTACAATTTCGCTTGTATGCGAGGCATTTTTCTCTTCTGGTTACTCATGCACGAACCGAAGAGAATGCGTAAACACACAAAGGAGGGTGCAGATGAGGCGTGATGCTCTCAACCTTTTTGTAGGTGCGGCACCCTTTCAAAGGTAAACAGCAGCACCCCTGGTTTTTATGTTTTTTCATGCGATTATTAACAACTTTGGACTCGTTCATTTTTCGGCACCACACCACAATCAATTTATTAGAGAATAAATAATTGCCCTATTTACCTATAAACTCGTCCAAATTTTTGGTTTATTTGCTAAACTTAAGTTTTTCGCGACGCCCCTAAAAATCAGCTTCGGTGACCCAGTGTGCCAGCCAGTGTGGCAACCACTGATCTAAAGTATTACTTTTAAATGTAAGATTTTTTACTTGTTTTTTCAAGCAAATTAAGTTCGATAGCAATATTTTACTCATTTGCTGTCTTTATTGCAATGTTTTTACCTAACACCCATTGTTTAAAAAAAAACTCCACGAGTAGCGTAATATTTGAATACCAAGTACTCGAAATGGTTAGTCACCTTAATTTCTGTGAGCGATATTATGTTATGCGTAAGCCGTCGCGTAATTATTTATTCAAGCGGCGTAATGTTTTCGATACACTCAAGGGAGCGTGTTTGTTTTCAACGGGAGAATGACCGGTTGGGTGTACTCCACGTTTACTCAGACTGACGAAAGACTTATTTTTTGAAGCGTTTATCGAAAAACTGATTAATATCGCGACTTTTTGTCGAAATAAAAATAGAACTCGGGCTCTATTTTAACAATTTTTTTAATTTCCCCCGAACAACGACGTCGGTTATATTTTTTCACATTCGAAATATTTTGGCGGAAGTCGACGAGCTAAAGGTCTAAAGGTCAAGAGTGAATTGAAGAGTGAGATTGAACCGTAGAAGCGAAAATAAAAAAAGATTGTTATAAAAATTTCTCTCCCCGTGGAACCGGAGGGAAAATGTCGCCCTTCCCGCCAAATTCGTATAAAACGCCATGTTCTTTGTATGATTTCATTATTTTAAAAAAATCGAAATACCCGGTATACATTGTTCTTTTTCTCTGCAACGTTCGAGTTAGACATGCAGCACCGTCGGCGGTTATTTATTTATTTTTCATCATTTGCGTTTCAATTGAACGGCGCCGTTAAAATTTCTGCGATTCGTGCACGGATGTTGACATTCGATGCGGTCGTTACTCCCGCGAAAGTTTCGCGTGATACGCAGTGCATTTTGTTTCGCTGGATTCGTAAACAAACGCGGCGCTTGTATTTATTCGACTTATCGGAACCCATGCGGAGATGTTATACGCGGCATGAATATCGCGGTATGAGAGGGAAAATTTAACCCCTTCCCGAGGCGAAGTTACGTTTGCCAGAGGAATTGGTAAAGGGCTAGTGGAATAGTATGTCCTAGTTCAGGGGTTTTAAACCTTTTCTTGCTGAGGTACCCCTTAACGCGTTTTTTCAAATGCTCGCCTACCTCCGAGTACGTTTTAAAGTGTTGTTGAAATGAATAACACTTGTATTAAGATATGCAACCCAATTTTATAACTTTGGAAATCCCAGCTTCGACGTTTTTTCTGGTTTATTAAGTTATATTTAGTCGTACCGACGCAACTTTTAATTCCGAAGTCACGCATGAAAGACTAAGTAAGAAGAGAAATTAAAAACTGTTCGCGTGCTCCTTCAAAACTCTTTGACGTAACCCTAGTAGTACCTACGCGTACCCCCGGTTGAAAACCCCCGTCAAATCTTCTGCTTGTTAATACGCGCGTATATCTTATGGAAAAAGGACCACCTCCAAAACACACACCCGCCTCTTTCTCCCTTTTACCCCTTTGTCACTCTCCCAGCCCTTTTACCCCTCTTCCAACCCTTTTTTCCCCTTTGCCCCTTCAACCAGAAATGCCCCCCGCTGTGAGCAAAGTCTGTTTCTTTTCCCTTCCTTGGATCGTTACAAAGACAGAAGTTCGATAAAGGTTTCCCTTAGTGGGGGACGCATTCTCCCTCCTTCCTATCCCTCTTCTCTCCCCTCCATTCTCTCCCCTCCCTTCTCTCCCCTCCCTTCTCTCCCCACCCTTCTCTCCTCCTCGCTGTTCTCACGGTATCAAATTGTTCGCCGCACCGCCTCGACTCTTATTTTTTCACAAGTCTCGAATTTTTTTTCAACGTTACGTGCTAATGAGTTTGACTTTTTGGAAAAAAGAAGAGGAGCGAAATTCGGCGTTTTCCTCTCGGTTTCGAGTTGTTCGTGTGGAACGCTGTGAAATAAGCGTGGAAAAGGGGAAGGAAAATTATGCGTATTTAAATATACTAGTTCATATAGGCATATATGCGTACGTGTACAGATGTGATCACACTTCCTGAAGCAATTCGTCTCACTTATCTGCGTCTAAATTGGATCAGAGGGGATGGCGGTGGCGGAGTGGTTAGAGCGTTGGCCTTCCACGCAGTGGTCCCAGTATTGAATCCGGCAGAGGTCGGATTTTTCAACCTGGGATCGTCCCGTCCCCTAATTGTGTGATTTGAGGAGACCTTGCAAGTCAGAGCTCTGTCCTTCGGAAGGGTCATTAAGCAGTTGGCCCCCTTGGTGCTCTTCTTAGAGAGTAGGCTAATGCCGGCACCAGGTTTCCCTCTTCCCTTGAGTGTTCGGTGTGGAAGGAGTTATGGCTATAATAATCCAAGAGGTTGGTTAGCCAGAAATACACACAAACAAAGTGGACCAGAGTTCAATAAATCAACGCCCATAAAGAAGTTATTCCGAGGCTATTTTATCCCTCGAATGTAAAATATTTGGTAGAGTAATTTGAGATGTCACTATTATGAACATCTTCAGAGTGCCATTTTTGTTTTGTAACTTACGCTTAGGGTCGTCCCGAGGTACCGACTTGCCGGGAGGCTGCCTGGGGCGATAATCTCGAAGGGTGTCTCCTCCGACGGCTAATACAATAATTATCTGCGCGTGTACGAATGCCGGATAGCAATCGCTGAACGGCTGAGCACATTAACCCTTTCACTGCTTGCATGACGCGTTAACGCGTCACAGTTCACCTCCTGATGTGTGCTAGCATGACGAGTTTACGCGTCACAGATTCCATTAATTTTCTTCTGATGTCAGCACATTTGTATTAGAATGAGATTTTCTCCACAGCACATAGGAACATTCTGCCGTCTGTTGGAATTTTCATAAACTATTTTTATGTAATATGGTGAGGTAGTACAATTTATCCATAGTACAGCAAGGATAGGGTTAAAGCCATTTCGTCAACTTTTTGGCTTCAGTTACTAAAGGAACACGTACGCGAAAATTGTTTCCATAAAAAAATTTCGAAGCAGAAGGGGCGCCGGGATAGGTTATTTCCCTCTGCACGAAAATCCTCCAGGCCGGCCTTTCTTTCTACGAATCTTATTCATTGATTTTGGCTTTGGTTTTCCTCTTCGTACTCGACCATCTTCCCACAAATTTCAAACTAGATCCGCAAACATATCACCTCAAAGGATCGGTTCTAATTCCCAAACAAATCCTAGTTTTTGCGTTGATATTAGATTCAACCTTCTTAGCGGACACCGGGAAAATTAAAAACACAGATCACGCGAGTTACATGCCGCGTGCCTACGATTTTCCTACGCAATCTCGCGAATAAAAGCGGGAATGACTCCCTTATATAAATTTATCTCTAGATAAAAGAAGGTTGACGAGGGTTTGCGTGGGTGAAATAGCGGAGGCCCGACAGCAGCAAGGGTAAAGGAATAAAGGAAAGCGTTTTTTTTTGCCGTCTCAAATGCCGTAGTAGGACGATTTTTGCACGCAAATCGTTATTCAAAACAAGTTACACTATGGAAACTAATTTGCGTAAAAAAACTTTTATTTAGATAATGCCTCTACGTGAATTTTTTATGCGATGCTATTCGCTCTCCGTAATGTTGCTAAATCTTCAACAATGGGATTTTCCTTGTCGACGAAAGGTTTTGACATAAAAAGAACTTCAATTTTTTGCTTTCGAAACCAAGTAGCGCGTCAAATCGAGGCGTGCTTGAAAATCGACGGTAGGATAATGAACTCGCATTCTTTTAGACATTCTTCTATTCCATAGGTCCATAAGGTCGCACGATTAAAAAAGTGATTTTTTTAATCGAAAGCCAAAAGTAGGCTGCAGCCATTTCCATGTTATTCAAACGAATAAAGCAAACTGTCCTGAGATCGAACTCGGACTGTTTTATTGCGCGGAGATCGCCAGAAAGCCTCTTTAGGCATCGGTCTCTTTAAATCTGAAAGAATGGTTAAAATACATTCATCCGTTTTCGAATAGTTTTATGCGCGTATATCTCGTAAATACACGTTTACTATTGGACGCGCCTTTTCCCCCAAAATATTTGGGTTAAAAATGGGATGCTTTCTTTACAAGGGTATATAATTCTTACCAAAATGAGAAGACGATCGGCCCTTTGCATAAATTAAGAGAAAATATTTTGATTTCACGAAAAACGATAAAGTTACACATAACTTTTATAAAAAATGCCCCAAAATTATATGCGAAACGAACTATGATGAGTTTAAATAAGAGGAGCAATGAAATTTGGACGCGAATAGAGTACGTGTGGAAAGCAAGCAATTTTTAAAAGCACTAATTAAAATCCGCGAAATTCATCGTTTAGGGCCTTTTGCCTGCGACTGCCCTAGGCAGGTATAATACATATATGTCATATACACGACTAAATTGAATTTTCCTAAAATTTTTGATTAAAAACCTATCTGCGTTTAATACACCGGTATTTACGGTATACGTATGTATGTGTATGTATATGTATGTGCATATGTATGGATGCACGTGTTCATATCGCGACAAGTTAATGTAAGATTTGTTAAAAGGAGGCCTGGTTTACAAGCACATTCTGTGCGTGTTATACAAGCGAAAATATCGTATAATTAGAGGGATGGAGAGAGAGGGAGAGAGAGAAGGGGTGGAGAGACCACTGAGAAGATAATCACCCCAGTTAAGAAGTAATTAGACCGATAAATAACCGCAACGTTTTTTTCCCCGTCCCTTGAATAAAGAGTTATTTTCGGTAAAAGGGAAAAATACTTTGACCAGCGTTACGGTCATTTGTTTTTTCATCCGCTAGGGTTGGAGGGGGAGGGGGGCGTGGCTGTTTCGGAGGGAATAAGTGGGGGGAGGGGGACATCTTGGTCGAAATGTACCCCTTGGGAAAGCTCTCTCGGTGCCTCGGAAAGAAGCTTAGTGAAACGGAGGAACAAATCCCTCAAGAGGGCTCTTGTCGCTTGAGCGATCGCGTGCAGAGTCGAGCTCGTGCTGTTGCCCCGCCTTTGCTACGCGTGCTATTTTTCCCGTAGCCGACCGCAAGGCGCTGAGCACGGTACGGGCTGATTTCGGTGCGTACCTTTCTCTTTGCTTTATTCGGCTCGTTTCGTTCGGTTCCCCGTCGTCGCCGTTTCTTTATTCGTCTACGTAATTATTTCGGGGCACTCGGAAGGAAAACGACGAGCTTTTCGAAAAAGTTTCACCTTTTTCTTTCGAATCTATTGAGTTTTTGGCAAAGTTTTCCAATGAAAAAGTTTTTTTTTAATGTGAAATTATGTGCGTGCGCGTCCGTACGATTTTACACATTTTCACATCTAAATGCCGCGAGATTGATGTAAAATTTTCCCGTCAAAAATGCCTCTCTGTATCTGTATATATTTGATCTTACTTCATAGCAATAACATATGATGTGGGACTAAGGAATTTTTATCGCCGTGATACGTAGGATATTTCTCTTTCATTTTCAGATGATTCTTTTGTCTATTTGTTCAAAGTATTTCTCTTAGCGTATTTCCTCCCAAGGTCTCTTTGTCATTTTCTTTGCCAATACTCTCGATCTAACGCTGGCATCTGCTCAAGTCTCTTCCATTCTTTATGCCATCTACAAGATACCCTGCAAGTCACCTTTTTTGTGGATGGCAGGGGGTGCAGTGCACCGAGGTCCCTAGTTTTCCTACGTTATCTTCTCCTATTATGTTCTCTTATCGTCCAAGGGAAAATCGGTTCTCTGTATCGTTCCGTCCTACAATCAGTCTCACGAATCTTATCCTCGCTCTCCTGCCTTCCGAGGTATGTACGTTGGGTTTCTGACAAGATCTGCTACCTCATTCACTAGTCTCTCCTGCATAGATTTTTACAGCAGTTTAAATCTAGCCTGCAGCCTACGTTCCTCTAACGATGTCCATTTCAGATTTTATGTTAATGACGTTACGCTTTGTTTACTATCGTAATTTACATTTCCATGTGCGCTCTTTCGTTTCGCTGAATTTGTGCTTACGTATACTTGGCGAGGAACCTCGTGGGCTATCCATTACTATTTTTAGAATTGACCCAAGACTTTCTCTATTAGTGATTTCTAACTGTATTAATATAAATTTAACCTTTTATTCCAAATATACCCGTTTTCATCTTTTCATCTATCCATCTCTACTTCCGTCTATTTTTTGGCGGGTGTCACATTCGCCTTGGTAAGAGGGATACGTAGCGTAACTGTTTTCAGATCACTAGGTCGCAAGATCGCCTTAGCCGGATTTTTTATAAACCTTTTGTCTATTAGAAATCCCTAAGACAACAAATTTTTAACAATTTGTTCTTAAATGCATCGAGTACTCTTTAAGTTGACTAAAATTCTTGCCGAATTTTAAAAAAGGCCAATATATTTCGGTTTCTCATAATGCTATCCACAGATTTTGGCATGTCTCTCAGCATTGAATGAATATATCTTCACTTTTCTAAATTTTCTTTCTTGTACGAAACTGTCACCTTTATCTGCCGTTCGCATAACTCTCCTTCGTTTTTGCGATATTTTTTGCCACTATTCAGTCGATTTTTGACCTTTTTACTACCTTCACCTTTTTTTGATCCTTCCTTACCCTCTTCCCGTATTCGAACTTTGTTCGAGGCTCATTCCATCCTCTCTGACCGCATTTTATCCTCGAACATTCGCCTTCGTTCTTACCATTCCCTTTATCTTTATCTATCGTCCCTATCACGGTCCTTTTTCTCCGCTGCGCCCTCCCTATCTCTTTTCCCATTTCCCCCTTCCCTCTTTGTCCTCCTATCATTTCCCTCCCTCCCTCTTTCCCTCCCTCTTTCCCTCCCTCTTTCCCTCCCTCTTTCCCTCCCTCCCTCTTTCCCTCCTGCCTTCTCTCCCTCTTTCCCTCCCTCTTTTCCTCCCTCCCTTTCTCTCCCTCCCTCTACCTCCCTTCCTCTCCCTCCCTCTACCTCCCTTCCTCCCTCTCACTCCCTTTCTCCCTCTCACTCCCTTTCTCCCTCTCACTCCCTTCCTTCCTCTCACTCCCTTCCTCTCTCCCTCTCTCCCTTCTTCTCTCCCTTCCTCTCTCCCTTCCTCTCCCCCTCTCTCCCTTCCTCTCTCCCTCCCTTCCTCCTCCCTCCCTTCTTCCCTCTCCCTCCCTTCTTCCCTCTCCCTCCCTTTCTCCCTCCCTCCCTTCCTCCCTCCCTTTCTCCCTCTCCCTCCCTTCCTCCCTCTCCTTCCCTTCATCCCTCTCTTCCCCTCTTTTCCCCACCTTCCCCATCTCTCCCTCACTTCTCCATTGTATGTACTTTCGCTCTCCATTTATCAAGCACGCTTTCCTCTCCTTCCTCCTTTTTTCACCCTTCTCGATCCCATTCATTTTATCTCTTTCTTTCTCCTTTAATCTTTTTTTCCACCCTTCCGTCGGTTAATCACGTTCTCTTCCTCTCTGTCTCTCTCTTCTCTCCTGTTCCACATCCTCTCTCTCTCACTTCTTCCTCGTCCTCTTTCCCTATCTTCTTTCTCAAGCGATATATCGCCGCGTTACTCCCGTCCCATTTTTATCGTCTTCCTTTTGCACCCGTCAAATTCTAACTCTCTCTTTCTGCGTTTCCTCATTTTTTCTCTTCGGCCACTTGAACCTCACCTTATTTCCTTCCAAGGGTCGTGATATCCCATTTTTCTTTTGCGGGTTTCATTTGTCTCGTGCCTCTCCAGCCCGCTCATTTCGTTTCTCCATGTATGCCTTTTTAGCTGTTTTTCTGTTTTATGGGGCAAAGATGAAGCAGAATAATAAAATACGATATTGTAACCTTCTCTCGCCCTTGTTCTCTAGTTTTAGTTTTCATCTGTCTGCTTCTTCATCCATAAAGCTTAGTTCTTTCATTTTTTGGTAGTTTATGTCTTATTATAGTTTTTTTTAGCCATCTATGGCTCCGTGTAATTTTAAGGTACCATTCAAAGAAAATAATTTTTTAGTTTTTATTAAAGAAACATTCAGTAAGATTTTAAAACAAGAGTTGTCATAGTCGGAAAACATATTTGGTAAAGAGAGGGTTTAGGGTGATTATTGTGAAAAAATTGTCTAATAAATATTTCCTGTTCGTGTTTTTTCCTCCTTATGCGTTGATTGGCGGCGAATTATAAACTTTTCGAAATTGACGTAGCCTTCAGTTTTAGAGGATTCATTTTTTCAAGGATCCTAATGAATGATAGTTTTTTTGAAGCTGAGAATACGTTTATCTCGTCTTCTAAGATAGAGAAGAAAACCTTTCCAGCTATTTTTGGGCAATATTTTCCAGCGCCTGTAAAATGGTAATCAGATTATATTAATGAGAAAATCTGTTCTGCAGTGAAGGCTGCTTTCTTTTTGGTCTCTGGAGATTTTTATATCCTTCATAACTTAGTTAATATCTACGGAGGGAAAAATAATTCCATTGGCAAATGCCAAGAGAGCAGCACATTATGAACAATTCAATTATATGCACGTGATGATGTCTGCATAATAGTGTGTCTCATTATGAAACAATAAATACATAAAAACTTTAATGTACGAGATGTACTATAGGTGTGAAGAGCTTAGCGCTTTTTCACCTTTTCCTTAATTGCATTAAAATCTATAGGAATGTTATTTTGGGTAATTCCATACGATTTTTGGGTTGCTATTTTTTAGTGTTTTTATTATCTTAATTTAACAAATTCTGTTACCATTTTGCGGCTACGACTTCACGTATGAACATTCTCAGCAAAGCAAGTAGTTGGATGGCATGATGTAAACTAATTTATTCCCATGTGTTTTCGGTTTGACGCAAGTCCTTTAAATCTACTTTCCTAACATATGCTAAATAGTTTCGCAACAAAGTTGATGCAAAAATTTGAAGGACGTATAAATTCGGTTACCATTTTGCGGCTACGACTTCACGTATGAACATTATCAGCAAAGCAAGTAGTTGGGTGGCATGATGTAAACTGTGTTATTAATTTATTCCCAAGAGTTTTCGGTTTGACGCAAGTCCTTTAAATCAACTTTCCTAACATATGCTAAATAGTTTCGCAACAGAGTTGATGCAAAAATTTTAAGTACGCTTAAATTTCCAACGTTATAATCCAGTTAACGAAGCTCGGAAGATTTTACAGAAAGTCTCACCTCTTGATGTTCTACGATTTGATTAAAAAGTAGTTGATATTCCGTCTATGCCGCCTTTTAGTACGAATTAGCTGTCATTCTTGGTTTACAATATCTCAAATACTCTGCTTACTTATTATTAATTTTCACCTAAGTGACATTAGCCGTGCATCGTGATATATTTACAAGCTGCCAACCGTACCGATTTGCTGTACTGATTTTAAAGACGTTGTGTCGATTCTGTACTGATTTTGCGCCGATTCACGGGCACTGTAACTCTTTAAATTCATAAATTGACTCAATTCAGTCAAATAGCTCATATTTCGGTACATATTTTGACACTTAAAATTCTATTTCCTCTACTTTTTTAAATACAACTTTAGTAATCGTTTAATGTAGTATGAAATGGTCGTTGATCGATTGGCCTTTAAGGATCGAGTATTAAAAAAACTAATGCGAATATTTTATAACTTGAGTGTTTACTCTAAAATTTTAGAAAAAGATATTTGTGCTTATTTTAGTCATCCGAATAGTAGTCGATATTTTTTGTTTTAACGAGGGGTTTTTATTTGAGGCCAAAAAAATTGTCCCATTGACCTATATTTTACGGTAAATACTGCAATACATCAACCTGCTTTATCTTAATTCTTTCGCCACTTTACTCTTTAAAGTGTCTCTTAGGTCACCAATCCCTTGCCGCTGCTTCGCTTTCCTCCCTATTTCCGAAAGGATCACGCACGAATCTCAGTCTTCAGAAACTAGTTTCTCTTTCTTCCCCCCCTCTCTCCCCTCTCTCCCCCTCCCTTCCCTCTCTCCCCCTCTCTCCCCCTCTCTCCTCCTCCCCTCCCTCTCCCCCCTCCCCTCCCTCTCCCCCCCCTCCCTCCCCCTCTCCCCTCCCTCCCCCTCTCCCCTCCCTCCCCCTCTCCCCTCCCTCCCCCTCTCCCCTCCCTCCCCCTCTCCCCTCCCTCCCCCCTCTCCCCTCCCTCCCCCTCTCTCCCCTCTCCCCTTCCTCCCCCCTCCCCCCTCCACCCTCTCCCCTCCCTCCCCTCTCCCCCCTCTCCCACATTCTCCCCTCCCTCCCACATTCTCCACTCCCTTCCACACCCTCTCCTCTCTCCCACACCCTCCCCTCTCTCTCTCTCCACCTCTTCTCTTCCTTCCTTAACCCCGCTGTTTCTCATTTCCTAATCTCTCCTTTCTGCCGTCTATCTCCGTACCTCTCTAGTCCTGTTCTCTCCTTTTCTTCTCAGGGCTCCCCTATAAAACCTAACAACTCTTCGCCAGCTCCCAACAACTTCCTGTCCGTTTCTGCTTTGTTTCCTCCTCTTAACTTAGGAATGGATTTTCCGCTGGTATCCTTAGTTACCTGGCGTCCAATTTATTTTCACTCTTCTCCCTCTCTCGCTCTCTGCGTATTTTCTTCGTTACTTTCTCGCAGGCGCGCACCCAAGATTTTCTCTTAGGGGGGACTCAGCCCTAAAATACATGGGTAGATTGCTAGTTGTTAGAAACTTCGCACGATATGAATATGCATAATTCAAGAAGTATCTGTGTAATGATTATAAATTATAAGCTGAGACAATATAAAAATATAAAAAGGCAAAAGAGTATATTTCCTGTGAAAATACACATTTACAAGGCTAGTAAGAGATCTTTTAAGGGGGGCTAAAGCCCGTCAGCCCCCCTCTCGGTACGCTCCTGCTTTCTCGTATAATTCTTTCTTCCTTTCGAATCCTTGTTTTTTATTACAATTTTTACTCCGTTAAACAAGTTATTATTGCCATGGATAGTTTCTCTAATGTTGAGTCGATATATACCGGATAAATAATCGAAATGTTAATACTTTTGAACTGTTGAATAGAGGTATTTATATGCGCGTGAAAATATCTGTACGCTAGATTGAGGTTGTGTTTCTACATCTATTAGTAGAAACGACCTTTTTGTAGGACTCGAGCGTCTTAATTTGCTATGCCTTGGCGCTGTTTTTAATGATAACAATTGTTTCCCCATTGTGGTCTTTATGTGCTTTGTATTCTGCAATAGTTTATTGATTTGATAATACTTAATATTCTCCAAATTTTCTCATTTGCTCCTAATTTTCCCTTTAGTTTTATTCTAACTGCAATGTATATTCATTAATCAATAATTCATGGTTGTGTATATGAGTAGTCGGCCCTTTTATAGTCCGTTGTCGGAAGAAAGGCTTCCTTCTCCTAGACTTTAGTTTCCTGTGCCACCTGCGACCTCCCCTAGAATTTGGCCTTATAAATTTCAATATATCTTTTCCCAATCTGTCTTTATGGGCATTTATTTCATTCGGTGTCTTGATATTCCTTGGAATCCAATGCCAAATGTGGGTCCAACACTGATAACTACTTCTCCTATGCTCCCGCCAGCTCTCTCTTTTAATTACGCCAGAGATGCGTAATTAAAGGAGTGTAATTGAGCGGTAAGAAGTAAAATGGGTGATCGTCCAAGATGATTTGGGTTAATATACTTCTCTATACGAGGTGCGCTCAAGTTATAAGGTCTCCAAATTTATTTCTCACAAAATAATCAAAGTATATGATTGTGAGTGCTTTTAAAATGGTTGTCAGTTAGTTTTGAACGTTCTCAAAAGATGGCTGGAAAATCCTCACATCGATTACAGCGCTCCAAACAGCATACTATGTTTGTTATACTTAAAATGGCGGTCTTCACTCATAAAGAACAACGTGTGATTTTCTGATATTTGCATCTCACGAGGAAAAACTCGTTAAAATTCATCGGGAAATGCCAGAAGTGTGTCCTGAAGGCCTTATGGATGTACAAAATTTGCGTAGCTGGGTGCGTAAGTTTGGTGTAAGACAGGAGTCTTGCGAGAACGAAGCACGTGAACCAAGATCTCGAAGCAGTTGTTCCGAGGCCAACATAAGTCGGGTTGAGGAAATGGTTCTGGGCGACAGGAGATCAACAGTGGATGAAATTGCAACAGCTACAGGCATTTCTGTTGGCTCTGTACACATCATTCTTCATGAAGATCTCAGAATGAGCAAGGTGTCAGCCAGGTGGGTTTCAAGGCAGCTTTCCCAGGATCAAAAAGACAATCATGTCAACTTGTGTGAAGCAATGCTCACAAAACAAAATTGAGGTTATCCCACATTCTCCATACTCGCCTGACCTTGCACCTAGTGACTTTTGGTTGTTTCCGACAATGAAGGTTGCTCTTCATGGCAGAATATTTCCTAGCCGACAAGTAGCTGCTTCTGCCGTTTACCAGTGGGCCGAACACAACTCCAAAGAAAGCTTTGTCGCGGCCTTCACAGCTTGGAAGAAAAGGTGTGAAAAATGGGCGCATCTTCTAGGAGACTATGTTGAAATGTGACTTAAGTTTCATTTCTGTATCTTGTGTACTTGATGAGAAATAAATTTGGAGATCTTATAACTTGAACGCACTCGTATATGTATATGGTTGTATATATATATATATGTATATATATAAATATATACATATACAGAACTATGTATATAAAGGGGTGTCAGATACGCTCGTCTACTCGTCTGTGACGATTGAATAATCATGGCAGACAAGTAGAGAAATACTCGAGTCCTGGTGTAATATTTTTTAATGTGCTTTTGATAATTGTTTGTTACAAGTCGGGAATGTATTTGGGAACCAATGGGGAATAAAATGCTCCAGTTACAGCTATGGAAAGCTGACATTGAGCCAAGTGGGGATTGAGGGAAAAAATGTTCCAAGTCTCATTTTGACAATTGGTATTTCTGTTGTGCTTGAACTGAAACAACATTTTCTCATCTCCGTGTATATACATCTCCCTTATTCCTACTTTTCTAATCATCCCTATTTTCTTTTTCCTCTGATTTTAACCGACGTCCTCTTTTCCTCCTCCTCAACCATTAGTCTTCATTTTCTCTCATTCTCTCGATTTCTCTTTCCCTCCAATTTCCACCCTCCGCCGTTGCTGATCAGGCAAGTTTCAAAGCAATGGGGAAGCTTATATTAGCTTCGTCTCGTCCATTTGTCCGCTTGTTCATCCTCGGGCTTGAAAACACCAATTATTTCGCAAAAGCGGGTTCTGTCGAAATTAATTTTCTGTTGAAGACCCTCGAAGGTATTTGCCGAACAAATTGAATTTCGTTCCAACTTGTTGTTGAAGTTGGACCTCCACGTCGGCATAAAATTTTTAAACAAAACTCTTAAATATTGTTCGACGCATCAATATATATAATTATAATATGTATAATGTATATGTATATATATATGCATCAATTATAATATGTATCATCTACTATATTTATTAAAGGTACTGTGCTAATTTTTGTCCTTATTTCGCATTACTATTTTTTAAATACTGTATTATAAGACTTTTTTGTCGTCATAGTGAAATAACTGAAGAGATCCATCTGTAATACTCGAATTATTAATGAGTTCGGCCACTTTTTGCGTATCAAATTACACTATCACAAAGCATTTATTTAATTTTAGTCTGCTCATGTTGAATTAATTCTCAGTCTTTTACGTTCAATGTTTGACGTGATGAAGGGATTATAAAATACGGCTATACCCAAGTGGCATAAGGTACTAAAATAATACTATTGCCACTGCCAAACTACTGCCACTGTCCAAATCTATTAACTATATATCTGGACGTAAATACGATACGTACTCCTCCAGTTGTTTCGTTAACTACATTAGCTCATGTTTTCAAATGATATATTTTTTCTTTCATTGCAGGTGAGTCTGGATATCTCTTTACTCCTTCCGGCGAGCACCTTCCTTTCTAACGCTTGATAAACCATGCTGTTCCCATGTGTTGGTAATGTATTCAATTTCAACGTCTTTCATTGATTTAAGTGCGCGAACGAGGTGCTAGGTGGTTTTTACAATCTATCATTAGCATTGAACTGGTGAAAATAGATACTACGGATGCATTATGTACGTAAATCGTTTGTATAAACAAATTTATGCGCAAAATAACTATTCTGAGTAACAGTTAATTTTATTTACTTATTTAACTAGCTTACAAACACCTCCTAACAGCCTTTAAGAATTATCATGCCATACAAATAAATTAGCTCAAAACTAACCCTGGGCCCTATTGTCGGAAGGCAGAAATACTAACCACCCATCTTCCAATGACAGTGTAATTGCATGTATGTGTAACGATGCTTTGGCATCGTAGCTTCGTATATTTTTAATGCTTGAGTTTAAAACCGAGTTACGTCTCTCTTTAAATTGAATAGATGTGCTCTTGCTTGCAGATTTGTTTACGTGTGCATTTTCGAAATCACGGCATTTTTTTCTTCCTCGAAAACATGAAATAGCTTGCGCCCAAGGTAGCAATTAGAGTTCGACGATTTTTATTTATTTTCACATGTCTGAAGTTGCAAACTTGTGCATTTTAATGGGGACCGCGTTTGGGGACGTGGGTACACGGATTAAACTCATTACGGCAAAAAAGTAGAAAAGTCGATTTTGTAAAACTACCTTTTTTATAAAAAAGCGAATATCAATTCTTTTTGTCTGTAATGATGCCGATAAGAAAAGACGGCATTTTCATGTTTGCTCTGGTGAAAAATCATTGCTGTTGACTATGCGAGGTAATTTTATCATTTCAGCCGGCGGAACATCTTTCGAATGAATGGTTGGCATAATGTTGATAAAATATTCATGTAAAACGATGAAAATGGATTATTTAAACCGATGGCGGTAATTCGATAAAGCGTGTTTCGCTGACGTATGCGCAGACATCGCGTTTTTCCTCCTTTGTGTTCGATAACGATTCTCGTTATCCATGTCCTTCGTGACGCAGCTCGTTCGTTTTGTTTCGTCCTTAACGTCCGCGACTTGCCATAACCTTTTCCTTTTACGGCTGTAGGTTCTCTTTTCCTAAGAAATTTTTCGACATTCTGAATCCTTTATTTTGTTTCGGGAACAATATCCTCTAGGCCAGATCGATTCGCTTGTTGCTCTTGGTGCAATTTTTATTGCCAACCATTTAGAACTTTTTCACCGTTATCTTTCTCATTCGATTCTTTCCTTCGACCTTGATTGATATAATCTTTCCGAAATTTCCGCTGAGGTGCGCTTACCGTTTGCTCAAGGGATTTGACGTTTTGATCTCCAACATTTTTTCTTGCCAACATCTGGGTTGTTTGCGCATTTTTGTGTAGATATTGATGCGTCCTGTTTTTCTCGCCTTTCGTCACCATGTTTCATCATTATAGAAATGATATACGTATAAAGTGGATTTTAATTTATTTATGTGTCAATTTAACTCATTCCTGCCGTGTACCTTGTTCCTGCACACGCCAGAAAAATTCAAAGTTGAGGCTTTCGTAGAAAACAAGATCCTAATCGCAGATGTAAATATTTGAACTAGGCTTAGATTGGACTGTAATAAAGGTTAGTTTCTCTCTGAAAGGATTTGAGAGCTCAGATAAGAAACGCTTTCGACGTGCCTTATATCTAGTTACTTTAATGCGGCACATTTCCTTTACCACCCCCCAAATCTTTTTATATTCAAAGTATTATGTTAGAGATAGACGTCAACTAACGAAAATATGTGCGATTTGGAGTATAACTAGCTCAAGAGTACGCCCGTAACGTTTAACGGTTTTCTTTTGCGGCGATAACTTTGTCACCAGGAAGTCAAACATGATAGGAATATTTTTTCAAGCTGTTTCCTAGTTTTGTCGCGTGTGGGTTATTTTAGAAGTTTCATTTTGAGCGCAAATAATATCGACTGTAGTTTCGTGTGTAATTTTACTGTATACCGAGGATAAAAGCTTATGTTGGTGCCCTCGTCCTGTTTTTGAAAAAAATTTCGCCCCCTTAAATCGGGAACAGGAAGGATTTATGCTGATTGCCGCAGTCAGCGGTTGCTTCGGAGTCATTCTTATTCCATTAGTGGCTGGTGTCCGAGGTACACTTCGCCTAATCACCGCTTCGAGAGGATAGCTGTTAAAATATATTTATAATTTTTTGAATTATCCCTTGTCTTGCATTGAGAAAGACACGATTCCCTTTCCTGTGAGTGATTTACTTTATCTGTGTCCGATAACGGTGCGTTATTTGTGGAACATTAGTCAAACGAGAACATAGTTTTTCCAGCTTTCCGGTCGCTGGTCATTAGGCGATATTGAAGAGAAGAACGCGCTCGTACTATTGTACATTGTGTGACAGCTAAATATTTTATATTACGTTTAAATTGTTGCCTGTAAGCCTTCGAAAGCGTAAGGCATGTGGTGCAGTTACTTCAAACTAATGAATACTCCAATAGGCATATCTGTTTGTATCAAGGAAAAGGATAATTGTTACCAATAACTTAAATGTATTTTAATGAAACAAAATAGGGAAGGATCAACTTATAATTAGTGAAATTCATCAGAAGGTGAAAAGAAATGAAACTTATTTATAAAACAGTGTTACTAAATAGAAAATTTTTATCTGCCATGGCTTCGTTGGACTGCAACATAAATTTTTCGTTTGATGAAATTGTGTTAAAAATTTGTTTTTTTTTTTTGCGTATTCACTAATAAAGTTGTATATTCTCATACACTGTAATAGACCTCTACTCTAATTATCGTCTATAGGTGCCACAGAGTGATTATTTTAAGTGAAAACCCCAAATTCTAATAATAATTTTGGTAGGAAAGAAGCATGAAAATCGGTAGTTATGTACGTTGTTGTGTAGAAAGCGATGCAAAGATGGACGTTACTACCAATTTTTAAGCTTCTGGATCTTTCCTTTGCAAAGTTCTTTGAATTAAGATTCTCAATATAGGTTTAGGTACCCTGTGCTATGCCACGCAAACCTCAATTAATTGTGGGCTACTAAATTTTTCGAAGAGCTGTTACTTTATTCTTCTACGCATCATGGTCTGTCATATCAAATCCTTAATGATCTATATTACGCAAACATTATAACTAGGCTTGTTAGGATTCGATTTAAATCGATAAATGTCGATAAACATCGAATTCGTAAAAAAATCGATAATATATTTTAGCGCCAAATGTCCAAAACAGAAGAGAAAATCGACATTTGTCATATCAGACGGCTAAATCTCATTCGGTATTCCATATCCTTTCTAAGATCCCTTATGTCTTAAGGATCCATACTTAGCTGACACGGGTACGGGACAAAACAATATGATCGGTTCATTGCACTCTGTCTTTAATCTTGACCTCATCTGATAATCCCTACGCGCCTTTATTCGCTTACACATTATGATCAGCCTCCATAATCAATTTACACAAGAGTCTTATGACTTCTGCAGACAACCTCCAAGCAGGCCCGGCCCAAGATATTTTGGCTCTCCAAGCGCGGACCCTTTCGGGCGCCCTCGCCGGTAAAATTTTTTGCGATCTCTTTTGATAGAGATTGTTACCATCCAAATAGGTGATGAGATAGTCTTATTTAATTATCACAAAATAATAAAGTTTTCCAGTAATGAAATAGGCTACCGGTCCACGCACGCCCCCAAAAAAATAGTATAAAAGGAAAACATAAATTTTTTAACCCCAAAAATTCATGATCTTTCATTCTTTATTCTTAATTCTATTATTTATTTATTGTTACACGTAGATTAATTTTTAAATGTTTAATAAATAAAAATTAAAATACTTTCACTTAATAAATTAATTATGATTGTTAATTATCTCTTCGGTCTGAAATCTGTTTTTTGGGGTTAAAAATTTGTTTTTCTTTTATACTGTTTTTTTGGGGGGGGACGTGCGTGGTCCGGATCCAATGAAATATATTTACAGAGAATTTATTATTAAATTTTCATACATTTTTACAGGATATTTTTCATGCTTTTACTAAAAAAATTTAAAATTTGATTGTTTTGAATTTGTATCTATTTAATATTAATAAGGTTTGATATAAAAAATTTAAATACACAGAATAATAAGATTAAAATGTTACTAATAAAAAATAACAAAAATTAAATATATTTACGTCGAATTCAATGTTAAAGTCACAAATATTTACAAGAATTACTGTTGTTTTGGTTGTCTGTCATATTTCAATGCTCAATCTCGAATATTTTAATCTCCGGTATATTTTTAACGAGTTGTGCAATTAATTCATTAAAAACCAAATAATCCCTTATAAGTTATTCAATTGAATTCATAAAATTATAATATTATAAATTATAATGGTCGCAGAACAGAAAATCTAATAATTTATGATGTTGTTTATAAGAAAAGGCTAAGTTAGAGATCTTAACTATATAATTTTGTTAATTTCTTATTGAGGCAAAATATGAATTCATTAAAATATTAAACATCCCATTAAAACAATCTAAATATAACAAGTACCTGTTAAGAATGAATAACAGCGAGCAATGGGGGACGGGTGAAGAGCGTCAGTGAGTAGGGAACGTGCCTCCTAATAAGATAATTAATATGGATTGAAAGAATTCAATAAGTTTTTGCAAAAATAAATGAAAATGTTTCTCTTACGTCTCTCGACAAATGTTCAAGATTGAATAAGACACTGACTTAGCTCTATAAATTATAATCCTTTCAGTCAAAGGTGTTACTTTGATCTCTTCGTAGGAAACGTAGAATTTGCCACTTCCCTTCCTTCTTGAAACACTCCTGCAACTTATAACAGAGACAGGCCAACGGAGAGTATTCACTGTGCTCTTCTCCTTACTAAGTGAAAATGGTGAGAATACAGCGCGCTTCATAGTAGATTGTGTTTTCCCAGGAGTTTAAATTTTTCAAGAAAAAGAATGAGATAGAATGATAAGACGGAACGACATGAAGACCTATGGGTCGCCTGATTGAAAGTGTACCGCCCCCAATGTTTCCTACCGATTCTCTTTGTTTTGCGCTCCAGGGATTTCTCCGGGACCCTCGGGAGAAATGCATTCTTTGAGCATAGAGGCACAGGTCTCACTTCCGATTTTATGACCTCCAGAATTTCCTCAGAAATTTCCTCTGGCCGCCCTCAAAGTTCCTGCCAGGAAGGCGCATGCCTTTCCATGAGGGGTTGAGGAAGGGCTATTAAGAAAGGCCGCCAAAGAAAAGGAAAATCGCAGCCTCGCTCTCCTGCACAGCTGCACTTTGAAAACTGACCTTGTAAAATATTTGCAAGGATCCCCAAGACGAGGGAATTTTTCGAGCCTGGTTCAATTATTCGGTTTTTCCAATTTCCTTTTCGCCTTTCTTAGACCGATTTCTTCAAACGATATATCCGAACGTCTTCTCCCCGTTACCAGCTGAATATCTTTCCTGATTTTTGTCAGCTGCCAACGCAACAGAATTAAGATATTTTCTAATATCTTGTGAATCAAAATCTGCGCCCCCAAAATTTTGCCGACCCAAGATGCGAAAACAAGGTTTTCCCAAACTGAATTAATACTGTTCGCCAAATATCCCTTTAGCAGGTCTTGAAGATATAACTAAATCCTACTCCCCGCTTGGCAAAATCCACTCGCCCATAACTCATTTCGTGGTTGTTTAGGTTAAAAATCTGCTAGTACGAGTATATTTCTGGAGCCCTGCCCTATAAAATTTTTAAAAACAATCATAATATTTCTATTTTTGGTAGCCATACCCGCAATTTTATTCTTCCAGTGAGAGAGTCCCATGCTTATTTTTTCTTGCAATGCCGTGTAGCATCGTTCAATGTTCGTACTCGGGACTTTTTTGTACACTCATCATCGTTTGTCACTCTACAAGATAAGATTGTTTCTTCAAAATATCCATATATGTATGCATTATATGTCCATTATATTAACGTCACATTAATTTTGTTATTGAATGCTCACGATTTCTTGAATAAGAGGCGCGATTTAACGAGTAAAATTTACTTGTGATTTATCCCGAAAAATTAGCTGTTCCGGGTTGGTGGGCGAAGCCAACAACAACACATTCACCAAAGTTTAGAGAGCAACAAAAATCCGGCCTACGATAAGTATTGTTTTAATATATAAAGTTTCGGTAAAATTTAATTGGAAGAATCCTATTTACTTTTATTTTTATTGATAAAAATCGATAAAATATATTAAAATAAACGTCGGTATTCATCGCAGATTTTTAGGAAAGAAAACGTCGATTTTAATCGTTGAATTTTAAGAAAAATAAACGTCGAAAGCCTCATTATAACTATAGTCTCGGGTGCCGTGCCGATGGGCGAAGCGACGAGGCGCCTTTCGAAAGGGGCTCCGAAATAAGTCAACGAAAATCTTTCCGTCAACATTCATAATTTTTTTCGATATCGTTTATTCCTAGAATACCTTTGTTTTAACAGTTTTGCAAATCCGACTATGCATGAGCATCATTGTACCAGAATTCCTCGGCGTAGACAAAGTAGAGAAGACAGTGCATTTCTATTAAGCATTCATTCACATAGCGTAAAAACGACGGTACAAAAATAACAAAACTGCGGAAAATGCCTTTGCTGGTAAATGGTATTAATATATTGATAAACTCATATGTAAAAGTCGAACTTTATAAATAGTTATATCATACATCAAGTATTATGTGGATTGGCGAAGCCTCACAGGCACTGAAGCTAGACGAAGATTGATGATAAAAGAGCGGAGAGAGCTGCGTGGTAGCTGGGTATAAAAATCGATACATAATAATGTCGCTGAAAGCCCTACAGTTATTTTTTGAGAAATATGGATTATGCAGTATTGCTTATGACTTCATGTTCTATAACTGAATGAATTTTAATCAAAACCGTTATAGTCATTTTTGAACAAATCGACGATTGGTGGCAATAAACACGAATAAACTGCCCTTTATGTCGTTCATCTCTACATAGTATCTATTCTGGATAATGTTACGCCTAAATACATAATATTATTCGATTTAGATTTCTTGAAAAATCGCGCAGGCAGAGGGGGCATGGCGAAAATCACATTTTTAGACTCGGGACACCTAAAAAATCTTGAAGTCGATTTTTTTCCTCGATCACAATATATTATATCGTGTACTACGTATGTGAGAAAGTAAAAACGAACGGAGCGCCAAATTCCACACACCAGTTACGGTGGTTCGCAGCGTCAGATTCGGATTATATCTCGCATCAGGCGGCAGAATTTTACTCTCCGTTAATAAAGCGAGTTGTTTATGTCCTCCGGGAGAAATGTTGCTGACCGGACCGCTTCGACCAACGCGATTCGCGTTACCGCTCGGACCCCGCGTTCGGCGTCGCGCGTTCACCTTTTTCCCGACGATTCCGCTACTCTGCCGGTACGAGGCAATCGCACTTTCATCTTTTCTCTCCTCTCTCTCTGCGTACACGCCTCCACCCTCGCATCCGAAGGATTTCCCGGAAGGGTTGACGTGCTGGGGTTGGCGTCCGTAGCTCGCTCGAGTCGGGAGAAGGTTGGAGGTATAAACCGGTTATTGCTCGCCCCGTGCGGGATTCGCGTTCCGCGTTTCGGAGACGTGGTGTCGATCACGTTTCCGTTAGTGATAGTGATTTCTCGACTTTTTTTCGTTCTCGAGATTCGAGATTTCTCTTTTTTCGTGATATGTTTTTTCTCGAGAATTCGAGAATTTTATCTTGCCTTCTCGAGAACGAAAAAATTGTCGTGTGAGAATTTTTATTAAATATCTTTTTCTTAAAAAGTAGTATTGGGAAGTAAGAATGCTAAAATATTTTAAAATTAGTTTTAATTAATATTTCTCGTACAAAAGTGAACTATATTTTCCTCTTAAAAGTAGATTGCATACAAAGGCGGCTTTATGGGTGTAGGACAAAACGGCTCCGGACAACGGCCCCGGACTTAGTGTCCCCAAACGCAAGCTAGGAAAAATGTCCCCACGCAACAGAATAAGTATTAATTATTCCCTCTCCCATGTTGGTATGCTGTTCAGAATCAGCCAGATGATTAATTAGAACGCTTTTAACAAATTTTCTGTATTTATGTCGGTCTGAAGAAGTTAATTAGCAGCATTATCCTCCATATAGACGTTTTTACATATGACGTGTTTTAATAAACGTTCCGACTAGGTAGAAGATTGAAATTTGGCAGTAATACTTCAATCACGCATTTAAGTCAATGGCGATGAAGAAGCTCCGAAAGAAGACCCGGATTCGACTCCAGGATATAATTCTGTTTCCGGTAAAGAGAGACCATCGATTGCGGACTGGGGCTGTTTTAAAAATTATACGTTAGAGAGCAATAAAAGATGAATGTAGAAAGTAGTTGTTTTTGATTTTCGTGATGTACGCCCACCCGCCCGTCCGTACGCATGTATCAGGGAAGAATTGGCAGAACCGATTTCAACCAAATTTGATACACACAATACTCCCATAAATTAATGCCCAAAATGGAATATTTGGATCGGATCAACTCAGCAGGAGTGCCACAATTGCAAAGTTAAACTTTTCGGTAATAATGAATTTGGAAGGAATTGGTCTAATCGATTTCAACAAAATTTTGCATGAAGGAGGCGTGTAATATAAAATAACAAAATCAAGATGTTTAGTATAGATATAGAAAGCAGGGCTGCCACAATACAAGTAATAAAAATTCTTTTTACAAATTTAATATTTACAATGTACACATATACAAAACCATAATAGCAATCGAACAGGGGTGCCACAATTAAAAATTAAACTCTTTTAGTAATTTTAATGGAATTGGCTGAACGGATTTAAACTAAATTTTGTATATAAGATTTGTAAGGCATACCATAATGAAATCAAGATGTTTGAAGCGTAGCTAAAGCGCAGGGCTACCACAGTAAAAAGTAAAATATTATTTATTTTCACATAATTGGTGGGTGGTAGGAGTTTTTTTTTAATAGAAGAAAATTCTACACATGCTACGTAGAAGTAGAGGAGTACTTGACTTGAGACAAACTTAGGAAAATACGGTATGTGATAGGAAACTAACTCCTTTCTGCTGCAACAACAGAAAATGAATCTCGACTCGACAATTGCGTTCACAACTACAAACATTTTATAACTTTTTTATAATGCTTATTTAAAACTACTAATCAAATATTCAAAAGAGGTCACACAGACAGACATCCTACGGAAAATACCCTGCAAAATGTAGAATACTTCATGGTATAAAACGAAAAAAATTCTCGAGAGTCTCGAGAAAATTTTTTCGAGACTCGAGATTCTCAAATTTTGGAGAGAAAAATTTCTCGAGAAATGAGAATTTGAAAGAAAGGGAATTTCTCGAGAATTATCGAGACGAGAGTTCTCGAGCACAATCACTAGTTACCATAGAGTTCGGCCGAGAGAGGGATGGTTGTTCTGGAATTATCGGGGACCCGAGATGTAAATTTAAAGAGGGTGTGCCATGCATAGGCGTTGTCCTTTTTGGTCGCGAGTGACGAATGGTCTTTTATTTTCTTTGCCGCAGGCTAAGATTGCATCGTATTGTTTTTCTTCGAAGAAAATGTTCGCTTTCTTTTATTTGCGATTCCTATTGGCAGTCTTACTACTCACATAACTTATTAATTAATGTAATAATAATATATCTCTTACAAAACTAAAATACCATGATAACGTATTATTTGTCACTTCTGCTAGAACGATTCTTGCAAAAGTATACTCCATAAATGGAATACACAGAGATTTCAAAAGGGTTCTTTATGGGAAATACGTATGAAACGGTATCGAAAGATCGGGCGATTCTTAAATATTTATCTCCAAAACTATTAAATCGTAATTATATGCCATCGGACTTTGTTGTGATAATAATGTCCTATATTCGAATACATTTTTTAATCTATACCTCACAGATCATATAAGAGCATGGAAGAGAAAAATTTGGATTTTTATTTGTTGTTTGCCGAGAGAACCGTCTTAGCGATCGATGTAAAACAAAATATGCGATATTTTGCGTCGCAGTCCCGCTTTAACTCAATTTGAATGACAATTGACGAATGAAAGTGGATGGGCAAGAGATTTTTGCACTTGCTAAATTTAAATAAACCCATGTTGGCTTAAATATAAATTGATTGGATTATTTCGTCTTTATCCATATTCATAATTTTACTGAAGGTTCTTGAAGCAAAATGTAATTAACGCATTCTATCCCTATCGGCATAATAATGCACAGAAATCCCAACCATCGTTAAATATCTATTAAGCTGCCTACTAAACAATTTAGCTTTACTCAGAATTTGATATACATAATTGTGCTGTTTGTATAAACAAAATTAGGTAAAACTTCCATCGTCGTGTTGTCGTAATCCATAAAGTCATGGATGTAAGGGTCTAAGGATACGGAACTTAATGGTATTTCCAAAATTTCCGGAAGTCTATACATATCGTGAATGATTTCACTCTTCGAATTTATCTAAGAAGGGAGTATTAGCACGAGACCGTAGGGAATCTCACTCATATCCTCTCTGAATGTACTCATCAGCTTCTACGAGTTGGCTACGTTATTTTAAAGTGCAGCGCAGGACAGCCAGATTTGTAAAAAGAAATTATGATAATAAACAGAGCGTTACGTTGATAATAGAAGATTTCAAATGGGCATCGTTAGAAGAACGAAGGTTACGGGATTACTTATTTCGGAAGGCACGATAATGAGGGTAAGATTTGCAAGCTCTATTGTAGAAAGGAGCAATACAAAGTATCGTTCATTCTCAGGACGATTAGGCATTACAATAGGAAAAATACAAATGGGAAATGCTAGGGATACGTTTGGTCCATTGCACCCCCTGCCATCCACTATTAAGGTGACTTGTAGGATATGATGTGGATTTATTACCTACACTGTTATCCAAACAAAAATGTCATCGCAAGCTCGCTCGTATGCGGGGATGGTTTTTTACAAGAAAATTGTTGTGTTTGTACATGCTAAATTGTTCACGCGTATATACATATGCATATATGCGTAAACATATACACACACACACAAATGTATGTGTTAGCGTGCGTTTGGTTGAAACAATGTTCTTTTGAAAGGGACCGAAGTCACGGTTGGGAAAAAACGTTTGTCCTTCACGCGGACTACGTATGCCATTCCAGTGAATATCTGAGGCCGCCTTTTAACTAGGGCGAATGTTTCTCGTCACGTGAGCCGCTCGTATATTTCGGAGAAGTGTCGAGTCTGTGCCGAGGAATTTTATAACGAGGGGTCATTCTGCTTTCCCCTTTTGCATTCAAGTCGTACGTGATGTTTTGCATGCGGTCCTTCGCAGCCCGACTCGAGGTGTGGGATGCGTCTCACCATCGCCGTGGTTTAAAGGGAGAGGGAAAAATTCGAGATTTATTTCCTTGTCATGCAAGATACTATTTCAAATTGTGGGAAAACTATAAAAATGGGTATATTAGATATTCGCTATTGTTCGCGTGCTCATTCGCCAGTAAATATTTTAATACAAAATTAAATCTATATAGTTCTTAGAAATCGAATCCTACCTTGCATGTACATGGTGTTTCACGACCGATCTGCCATACTTCGGGAAGTAAGTTTGAGTAAAAAAAGTTAATACAACATTGATCCTGTTTCCAACCATTAAGGAACTACAGATGATTGTAGGTGCGTGCAGGAGAAAATACATGAGAGTATAATCAGATGAATTTATTGGTACGTTTCGAGATATATCTTATGTTAACTGTTCAAAATGTCCACCACTGTTTTCAATGCAGTCTTGCTCTTTCCAAACATGAGTTTTCTGCCCGTTGGATCATTTCAGACTGGTCTCGTACGTACGCAGCAGCATCCATAATGCGACGCAAGAGTTCCAAGAGTTCCTCTCTCGTCTGTACTATGGTCTTGTAGACCATCTCTTTCATAAGACCCCCCCAACAAGAAATCAAGCAGGTTTAGGTTCAGAGATCTCGACGGCCAAGGTTTGGACCACCACGACCAATCCACCGATTCTCGTAGCGATGATTCAAGTAATACGTAACCTGACGACCAAAATGTGGAGACGCTCCATCCTGCTGAAAGACTGCCTTGTCTCCAGAGGCACGTCCTCCATTTAAAGCGGCAATTCGTAAGCCAGGAAGTTCAGGTAATTAGCAGCATTTATACGTTGTTTCAAAAAGAATGGTCCAATCAACAAATCCCCAACCAGAGCACACCAAACATTAACTGATAATCGCTTTTGGAGGTTGCTTTCAACGGTTCCGTGAGGATTATCGGTGGACCACAAGTGGGAATTTCGTGTATTGTTAATTCCATCCCGATTAAATTGTGCTTCATCACTGAACATTATGCAGTTAAGACTACGGCGATGCAACAGCATCCATTGGCAAAAAAGAACACGATTAACGTAATCATCCGGTTGAAGAGCCTGCACACGTTGCAATTGATAAGAATGCAAAACTTCATCATGCATGCATACCCGCGATGTGATTCACTAATTCGATTGGAAATCCTTCAAACACTGGTCGTTGGGCTACGTTGTACAAGATCCAATATGCGCTCTTCCACAGCAACGGGCCGTCGTGCTACACGTTCAAGGTTGCGTGGAACAACTTTCCCTCCTTTTCTTATTCTCCGGTGTGTATCACTAAAAATCTGCCTGTTCGGGATTCGGCAGTTTGGAGAACGTCTGCGATTCTTCAACTGCCGTCCTTCTGTTACTATCACAGCATCCATAAATATAATGGATATCAGCATATTCCCTGGGAGTCAACTGTTGATTCATTTGGCAAAACTACGTTTTTGTACTTATCGCAACACAGTACGACGTGTAACTCTGAGCACGGATCAGAAGCAAGTGAGGCAAGAAACAACTGAGAATCAGTGATGATTAAAATGCAACTCAAACCGTCACCAGTGATGCCATTAAAGCTTTGCAAATCTTAACATGTCTGTAGCTTTTCAAAGGTTGGAAATAGGACCAATGTTGTATTAACTTTTTTTACTCAAACTTACCTCCCGAATCACCTCCAGAATTATGGCAGACCGGTCGTGAAACAACCATAAAGGGTGATATGGAAATACCTCCGAAAACTTTGGAAGCTTGTTGGGAGGTTCAAAATAAAGAGAAAAGTTCATATGGACATATATCGATAAACGCACCGCTTTCGAGATATAGCTCAATTTGTTCCAGGCCGCCGGGTGGGATGGAATAAAATAACAAACCTGTGAACTGTTTACAAGCTTACAATAAATGTTCAAAGAGACCTTCCGAGCATATGCACGCTTCAGCCCGTCGCATTAAGGACTCCCTGGTACGCTCAAATAGGACAGGTCGTGCTGCAACGGTTTGACACGCGTTTTGAATCCTCTGCCATAACTCTTCTCTTGTGTTGACGGATTCAGCGTAGACCAGGGTCCCCAAATACAGAAATCACACGGATTTAATTCTGGAGATCTAGCTGGCCTGTACGTTGGGTCTCCTCGACCAATCCACCAAGCTCTGAAGATTTCCTCCAGAAGTTCTCGTACCATGCGGGTGTAATGCGCTGGAGCGCCATCATGCATAAATCACATTGTGGTTCTCAGGGCAAGTGGAACGTTCTCTAGGAGAGCTGGCAATTCATCCTATAGAAACTCACGGTAACTTTGTCTAGTAAGATGTGCAGGCAACTGATACGGACCGATTAACTGCTCGCCTATGCATACGTTGACTGAAAACTGCTGCTGATGGTCCCGTTCAAAACTCGCTCCTTCATTTCGGGAGCACGATTACTGGCACGCCCCTTGTCGAGATTTCTCGGAGCTAGTGTACCCGTCTCTCGCAATCGGCGATCCACAGACAAAAACGTTTTGTCAGTAGGCGTACGGCGATTTTGAAACTCCTCACGATATCGACGCAGTGCGGCTGATGTATTTCCTTGCATTTCGCCGACCACAAAGTGTATGTCTGCATACTCTGCAAACGAATAATCCATGACGATGAAATTTCCCCAATCTTTAAGAGTTCACGATTGTATGACCACTGCACTCTGCGTGCTTCCTTTCCTTGGTTGCTTCACTGACGGCTTAGTGAACGTAACTGCACGAGACTCCCCGGCTGCTTACGTGAATGACTAATATGCTATGTGCGTACCAAGGTCATCACAACAAGACTGCGCACAGTGGCGAATGCTAGGACATTTAGGAGGTTTGTTTGGAACATTAATAAAATTGAGCTGTAGCTGTAGCTGTTTATCAATATATGTTCATATGAACTTTTCTCTTTATTTTGAACCCCCAACAAGCTTCCGAAATTTTCGGAGGTATTTCCAGTATTTCCATATCACCCGTACAGTTTAATCTGGAATTATTCTTCCATAAAATTTTAGCACTAAGCATTCCATTTTACCTCATTTTACGAGTCTTTTTGGTAAAGAGAATTCTCTATCACAGAAGGTTTCATTTTTAAACAGGACCATGCGTTGTGGACGTTAAATATGAATCTTGCTCAGTTTAAAGCAAAAAACTTTGAATTTAACCAAAAATAATCACTTTTTAAAAGTGACGCGGCCTTTATCTGTCAAATCAGGCGTGATATCGGAGATATCAAACAGCAAAATTTGTAAAGTAATTACATTTCAAACTTTCCTCGTAGTAAACTGAAATAGCTTTCCTCTTTTAAGAGCTTCGTCGACATTCTCTCCAATTATAGCCGTATTTTGTCCGTTTGCACCGCAGAATTTTCTGAGGTTATCATAAATTCTAAATCTTCTTCCATTGCAATCTATTTTATAAACGACGAGTTTGAAAAAGGAACGTCTCTGGAACCACTTCGACGATTTTTGGCTCGCGTGACGATCCTACCTTTTCGTTCAACTTCTTCCCTTTCGGAAAAATAAACAACCTTTCCATATTATCTTTGACGTTCTCAAGCGGCGAGTTCCTCCCTTCTTGACATTCCTTCGCGATTTATTTATCAAGAAACCACTGCCTCATTCCTTTCGTAAAGCATCAATCGATTCGCGCGTGTCTTTCGTAAAGAAGGAAAAAAGTAGGATTTCTTCGTCGCGACGGATAAAAAATTTTTTTTTACCTCTCTCTCCCTCCGTGTCTGCGGTGCGTAAATCTTGGGAAGGATGTATCCGCTTGATACCGCGTGATGGCCGTCGTTCTACGTCTCACAACGCTGGAGTATCGGAGGTAGGGCGCGGTCTTAGGCGGTAGCAAAGAGAGAGAGAGAGAGGTGGGGTAGGGTAAGGTGGGTGAGAGGGGAATATCCTTAAACCATAGCCCTCCCATATCGATTTTGTGACAAGTGAGGGAGAGAGAGGGGCTTGAGAAATAGGTATCTTTCTCCCTCCAACTCTCTCTCTCCCTTGCAATTTTTGGCCTTTGCTGTTTGACTGCTATATATATATATATATATATCGTAAACATAGGATGTTGAGAAGTGGGGAGTGGCATAGGAAGAACTAGAGAGAGGAAATTGAGAAGTGATGATATAGAGAGAGCTATATAGAAAGATTTCTGCGTTTTATTTATTATTACCACCCACTCTACTCGGTTTAATGGAAATGCCGTCCTGTCCTCAAATCGCTATCTAAAAACTATTCTTCCAAACAATGCTCTGGCGCTCTCTCTCTTGGTTTTCCCTCAGATTGATTCTGTTACTACATTATGTGCTGTCGTATTTCTTTTCTCTGTTGCAGAACTTCTGTATATTTGAAGTTTTTTTTCATTCAATCCCTTCATGTCAGGGGTGTCAAACTCACGGCCCGCGGTTCTATCCGGCCCACGTAAAGTATAAAAAAATTTAATAAAAAATGTAATGAAATAGATTAGAAAAATGATTTAATCCTGTATCTATGCATAGAATCCAGTCAACCTCGAGAAAAAACATCTGCCTTCAAGAGATGAGCAATAACGGAACTATAATGTTGCGGGAGGGGGGGGGGGGGAGGGAATGGGGAGGTGGAGGGGGAGGAGAGGCAACATTTTATGCCTGAAGATAATTCAGTATTATTTTTTCCGAAGCTGATTTGTGAAAATACGAAGTCGAGTAGCTCCGCGGATAATAAGAAAAAGTAAAGGTGGAACACTGTTACATTAAGTAATTTGATGCTACAACTACGAGAAAAAGTGAAGACCCTTTTTATCAGTTCCGGGTGACGAGAGCGCAGATATTGATTGTGATACTGCACAGTTAGTAGAGTATATTCAAGGCGTCGACAAAGAGCTCAATGTTACAGAGGAGTTTGTAGAGTTAATGCCAATGAATGATACAACTACAGGGGAAGACATTTTCAAAACATCATGACAGCTATAGATAACTTAGATATGGTCAAAAGCAGTGAGTATAACAACTGACGGGGCGCGGCCAATGTAAGGTCGAAGAGCAGGTGCTGTTTCTAAACTAAAAAACAAAATTAAGATTATAAATCCATATCACGAGTTTAGTACATTTTATTTTATTCCGCGTCAAGAAGCTCTTTGTGCGAAAGTATTAGATATGGAATATGTAACGAACGTTTTCATTAAAACAACCAATTTTATGAGGCAAATCTCTTAATCATCGTCAATTTCAGCAGCTAATTCAAGATTCCGAACATTGGAATGATTTATCCTACTTAACTTAAGTGCGCTGGTTGAGTCGTGGGACGGTATTAAAGAGATTTCATTGAAAACTACTGATAATGGCTGCCTTATAGCCGGGATGTATATCCGGATTTTTATAGCCTTTTTATGGCAATTGGAGATACCTATTGCGTATGCACAGCCTTCCACAATATGCATTAAAACAACATGAAATACGTCGCACTTGATCTATTAGAATACATGTACGATCGGCGAATGCCACTGATGATTGCTGCTTTGTGGCTGAGATGAGCATCTGAATTTTTGTAGCCTTTATATGGATATTGGGTATACCTTTCGTTTGTGTAGTGCGGTATTTTTAAAAAGTGTTATTTCTAAGTGTATGCCTCTGCTGATGTAGTCTTTACATTGATAGGCGAATGCAACTGCAATTTCATATTAATACTTAGTGACGGATGTTTATTATGCTTAATATTCATAAATTTTAGTTTAAATTTTGGTTAAGTTGCCGATTTAATTGTTGGGAAAATTAGAAAATTTTTTGTGTGCATCTTTCGTTTTCCTGTAGTGCTCATAAAAATATTCTAAGTGAACTACTCAAAAGAAAATTGCATAGCTTTGTAAATTTGGAGGTAACCCTAAAAACAGATAACCATCGGAAGACGTCAGCTTTCTAGGCCTAACCATCGTCTTTGTAGTAAAATTGGCGTTTTTCTGCATTAAAGAACTTTAGACCTTTCTGATCTCGAATCAGTATCAGCTTCACCAACAAAGAAATAAATCATTTCGTTTAACAAACAGTGACTTATTAGGAATTATTTTTCTCTCAATTATGAAACAGTAGCGTCTTTTGCATTGTCTTCAAAGAGTCATACACATAAACACAGAGAGTAAATATGTAGGTCTAACATTTTAACACGCGGATATTCCCTTTCAGCTATAAGGTTAAATTGTTACATCATCTTCGTTTATGCCTCTCTCTGTCAAAGAAACTCTCACGAGATAAGTGCTTATCCCAAACAATCTGACCTCTAATGACTTTTGTGTGCACTCTTGTTCGAAGTCCTTTCCGAACCGCACCACAAAAGCTTTGATACGCGAGAGTGATATGGATATCTCTTAAGTCAGGCTGGGTTATTTATTCCCCCTTTCCTCTATATTCCCTTAACGGCTCCACAGTTCCCTATCTCTCATATTATATTACGCCTAAGCATTTCTTTCTCCTAACCGTTTTTGTGAACGGAGACGGAAAAAAAAGTGCCGTTATCTTTATATTGGCATCTCTTTACCTTTGCGAACCAGCTTGGGTTCCACACGAAACTCTATCCTTCCCAAGTGAAATATGTCTCCTGCGAATCTACAGCATTGCATTCCACTTGTGTATTTTTAGCCTACTTTCCAGAATGGAAGTAGGCTTATAGTTTCGTCGTTGTGTCTGTCTCTCCGTCCCCCTCCTATTAACTTTTTAACCAATTTACCGATTTTCATGACACTGTGGAAATCTCTCGCTGCTTGGGTCGAGCTCCAGAGGATAGTTTTTGTTGCGATGATTGAAGTCTCGGGTTTGATTCCAGGAACTATCCTTCCCATTTGATTTACATGGTAAATCTGAAATCCTTCGTGCAGGGTAATTTTCTCTGGCACATTAAAATATCTTAGAATTATAATATCGGAGCGAGTTTTGTACTGTTCTCTGAGGAAAGGAATGACGATTCTAATTTTTATCGTAGAATTAATTATGTTTATCGATTGTATTTCTTAGAATTTCGGGTAAACACTGGCGATTTTGCAGCTTTTATCACTCATTACGAGAATGTTTCCATAGCAACAACTATTGTTGGACTCGGATTCGGTATAGTCTAATACGTACACGTGTTATTTTTTCCACACAAATACGCGTGATTAATTTAGTTTTCCATACGAATGTATTTGAAATATATCTTATTTTTACAAGTTGAGAATCGGCGTTCCCTCCACGCCCTACAACTGTGTTTCTCAACTGGGGTGCCGCGAAAGTTCTTATTTACCCTCTTTCTGCATTTACAGTTATCAATTGTATTGTTTTTATTATTTCCTTTATTTCCTAGTTGCTTACCGTTAACGAAAAGAATGGATCCCGCGTTTATTAGTACAGACGAGGAGTACACACCTTTAATTACGTTAATGTGATACAGGCTAGCATTTTGATCACCGCTTGAATATCTCCATATTGCTAATTTTTGTCATGTTCAGACTGGCGAGACAATCTGTCGATGTTATTCCTCCAACATCCGATTCTGTTCGCTACTCGCTTGATCAGTCTCCGCGCAGAATTTCCATCGAATCTTTATTTTTCACCTGTGAATCTTCACGTTTTCGCTCACTCGAACCGACTTGATTCAAACTAAATTTCTGGAGCTTAATATTTCCGTGGATATTCGTTATAAAGTTTACCCTCGGAGGATGACAAGGCACGTGAGCGGAGGTGTTAAGCGAGAACAGCCTTGGCAGAGGAAACCCTCACTCCTCATGCGTATTGGCGCGGCGGTCGTACGACCGCAATCTTATTTGCCGAAGGAATAAATGAAGGTAGGGATGCGTGGACTGTTTTTATTGCCGCTTCATTTTTACTTTCTCCATATACGAAGTATAGAGAAAGTATTGTTTTCATGAAAAAATCGACTTCGAGATTTCAACGGAAATACACGTTTTGAGGTCCCCTGAACACGTTTTGACCATTTTCTCGATGATGTCTGTGTGTGTGTATGTGATAGCTTTTTTGTGGGTGCTCTAACTCAAAAACTATTAATTAGGTCAACGCGAAATTTTAAATTTTACATTTTTATAAAAGTCAAAAGAACTGATTAGTTTTTGGTAAAAATCGGTCAACCGGAAGTAAGTGTTTACTCTTTTCACTTATCCGTTATTTTGAGATATTTGCTTTAATATTTGATGTATGTAAAAATGTACTGTAATAAAAGCCGTAGGAAATGTAATTTTCTACAATCTTTGTTTGAAGCGTTTTCCCATATAATGCATATTTTGAGAGATATCTTAAAAACTAAATATTTTAGCTGCCATCACCACGCCACCTACCGACCTCTATTGTCAACAATTGACGCTTAGTTACGTCTTAGTAACGCTCCTTTATAGTTTCTTAATTGTTGGAGCTTCGTGGCTAGATCTAATATCAGAAGGCTATGGTTTGAGTTTATTTCTGTTCTTTTTAAAGTCTACATTTTTCACCGTTTCTTAAAATATTTATTATCATGTAACGTATCTGAAATTTTTAGAAATAATACAGGCATGGAGAAAGTCATGTGGTGGCCACATCAGATCTTTTCTAGTTTTTCCTAGCCTTAGATTGATGCAAATATGTGTTTATGCATGTACGTTCGTGACTGTGTGTTTGTGTGTAGGCCTGTGTATATGCGTATTACAAAAAAAGCTCAAACATCATTCAGTCTCAATATAGCTAATTCTTACCCAGCGAGATTCTTTGCGAATTCCCTCATATGGTATAAACGGCGAATAAACGGAAAATGTTTCTTCTGGATTTTTCCCGAATATCTCTCTTGAATTTGCTCTTAAAAAGATTCGTTCCTTGGATTCCGCCCCGAAAACGTCCTTTCGAAATTCCTAGAATGTCTCATTCGGTGAAGTCTATGATGAAATTTGTCGCCCTCTAGGTGGGGAAAAATCTTTCACGGAATCTGGCCCGACGTCGCCTGGACCTGCATTTGAATTTCATATCGAAACGGATTGATCTCCATGCAACGCAAATGCTACGTTTGGCGCGGGATGGTTTCTCTGACGTATTGAATGGCACAGAATCCTTTTTCGCATTCAAGCTCGCTACCTCTCCTCCCACATCATGAGTGTCAATAGACCTCGTTGCATTTAAATTGCAATGGCACCGCACGTGAATTCCCGGAATTCCCCTCGCCGGGAGACAAAAGCGTAATTAACGTCGATATGTAAGCGAATATTCAGTCTCTGCTAATGAACGGCAGTGAAAGATTTTTATCGATTAATACTTTTAATGGAATCGGTTCTCTGCCGTTATCTTAGTGATTTATGTCGAAGAAGAATGACCTTGTACGCACTTGTATATATTTATATGCCGGTATGTATACTAAGGGTAACTTCTTTTATTTCGACAAATTCATATCTCATATTCCCAGCAGGATTTCTTAGCTCAAGAACGGGACAGTTTTATATTTTTGCACACCAGGCGGAGCGTGACTATATATTCTACTAGCGTAATTGCCCGTCAAATATGACTGGATTATGGTAAAAGTAGTATTCCAAATATATTTGATTTCGATATGAAAAATCAGTAAGATATGCTAAATGATGAGCCCCTTGTCAAAAATGAAGTAATAATAATATTCCCTCCGTCCCTCTCTTCCTCCCTTCCTCTCTTTCCTTCTCTCTATCTCCCTCCCTCTCTGCCTCTCTTTAGTCTCACCTCCACCCTCTCTCATTCCCTCCTGTTCCAATCCATAGCTTTCCCTCTTTTTCTCCGTCTCCCTCTTTATCTCTTTCCTCCCGTCCTTTGCTAATTCTAAACCTACCTTACTCTCTATGTACCTTCCATTCTATATCTCTTCCTTCCTATCTCCCTCCCCGTATCCCCCTCTCTCTTACTCTACATCTATATAGTCGTTTAGATAAGCAAAAGAATCCAAACTAAATCCCAGTCCCATCAGGATTACATAATTTCGCGAAAAATGCTTAGATAATTTGAGGCAATCTATGTACTCGTATATATTACACGTATGCGGGTTGAGACAACAATTGATTCTCGAAGGTTAACAATGACGTGGTCGGCAAGGCAACATCCTGTTTAAAAGCCGATATTTTCCCAAAATATGTGATTTAAATGTTTAATATGAGAGATTTCGAACGGTAAGTGGAAAACGATGAATAGAATAAGAAACTTCGTCAATTTTCCTAAAACATAGATAAAATTTTAAGATCGTACGTCAATTTCTTCTAATTTGAATTTCCAAAACAGTAAAAGCATGCACTTTAAAAAGTCGCTTTTTACGTGTTATCTTACGGGAAATGGAAAATCGCCCCTCTGGAGTCGAACCCGGTTCTTTTTTAGTATTTTTTTCGTCATTTCATTTCTATGTCTGAATCAAATATTTCTGCGAAATTTCATCCTTCCACCTAATCGGAAAGTCTGTTAAAAACCCGTTAAAACGTGCCATTGGTGACGTCAGCGTCTCACACAGACCGACCAGACAGAACAGACAAAACTGGAGAACTATATGTAAGATGTCGTAAATTACTCAATCTTTTACGTCTGGCAACTTCGACCAACCTTTTAAAGTGGGTGCGAAAATCCTTTCCCCTTGCTTCGAAAGCTACCCTTTCGATCTGTACGTCACTAGCCGTTCTCTTCAACTCCTGCGAAAATAACTTTCTCCAAAATTAATTAAAGGACCTAAAAAAACTAAAGAAATAAATCCATCAAGCTTCTCAAAAATTTGACTATGTCGTAAATAATTTTAAGGACGAATGTTTTTTTGAAACGGAATTACTGGAGATAATCTTTAGTCTAAATAAAGCACTCGTTTGCGTGTTAAATGTCAGAAAACAAAAAGTAACGTGGAAAAGACACGTCATCCCTTAATGGCGGGAACACTTTATATACCTCTGCTACGGCCCATAATTACGGTAAAATGTTTTCTTAGATTTCCAAATTGTAGGAAACGCACATTATGCTTTTCTTCGTACGGACCTTGTAATTTGTATTGTGATAAAATTTTTCTTCTAGTTTGCGCGCATGTATCGTTATTTATTTTTGCGAAGACTCGGTCGAACGAGTATGCTCGTCATCTTACGTTCAAGGATTTAAGTTAGTGTCCCAAAACATTTCCAAGTAAAATATATATTTTATTCAGAATTATATGCAGCTTTGACGGAATTCAATTCATCACGGATCGTCTGTATATCAATTTGAAAAATTTACTTTCTCTTAATAGTTACAAACTCTGTCCAGTAGCATCCTCGTCAAATAAATATAGACGAAATGAGTGGATGGGTATTATGGCTTTTAACTGCATCCGTCAATAAGAACTTCCAGTTTACATAAGCATTTAAATAAACATACTCTTATTCGGTTAAATGGCACCCGTAAAGCAACAATTAAATACTATATTTTTCTATCCCTAGCCTTTAAATTATCTGTAAGGTATCGATTAAAAAAATTATTCGTATAGAGTAGGCATAAGATTTGACACAAAAAAGTTCGCAAGACCACAAAATTAGGACTTATAGTTTTGCAGATAAAAAATCGAGAATATCCCAAGCGTAACATCTCATATGTTGTTTACATCGGTCGCTACGATGATTCTATCGGCAAACAACAATTAAAAAACCATATTATTTTCTCCCAAGTTCTTATATAATCTGCGAGGTATATATTAAAAGATTTATTTGAATATAGTACAACATTTTTCACAATAAAGTCCGCAAGAGCACGAATTATGACTTATAGTTTCGGAGATTAAAATTCGAGAACTGCCCAATCTCTCGATGCCGTTTTTTACGTAAATCCCGTAAAGAACACCTTTGAAATCTCTATCTATGCCATTTATATAATATACGTACTTTTCCTTCTTGTCATCGTTGTTGGAGATACCTAAGACAAGTACTTAATTTTTAAATATTTTTATATTGGAGCGCTTATATTCTGGAACTTACCGATGGATCGATTTTGAAAATACGCGCGTGCATATTCAGCCAAAACCGCTATAACTCGTTTGCCAAGAGATGCCAGAAAAACTTTCGAGTTATCGAATTCGACTCCTCGAAAATGCGCGTTATAGACTTTCGAGTTATCGAGGGGTCCAAGTGTAATTTTTCATTTATCCCGTATGGCAAGCTCTTGGCTGAAATCAGCCCTCCGTGTACAGGGAACATCGGCGTGTTCGCTCAGTCTGGCAGGGGGCAGGCCCTCTTTACGGTTCCTTAACACGAGCGTCTTCTGCGTGGACGGAAATGCCCACCTACGGCCTAAAAAGAAACGGGGAATTTTCCCGTGACTTCGCGACCGACGCCGTGCCTCATCTCGCCTCTCCGGTCGTAAAATAAAACACAAGGACGTGACGATTGAGAATTGTCCCCGTCATCCTACAGAACTGGCAGTTAACCCTTTTGCGTCTCCACATTGCACGGAGGCGTCGAGACGGGGGCGGAGGGTCACCAGGCGAAGATAAAAGGTTACGTACGACGATTGGGGCGTGCGGAAACAGCTGGGGCACGTTGAGGACGATGGAGCGGGAGTCGAGATTACGACGTGTCGCAACCCCGTCTTCAATTGGTTTCGACACATGCGCCACCACTTTCCGGGTGGGGGGAAAGTCAACTACGCAGTGCGACGGAGCATATTTCTCTTAACGCCATCGGGCGACAAAAGCCAATCGCGAAGCGATTGAAAAATATAAAAACAAAAGACAGACGAATCCTTTCAAAATGATAAGGTAGGTAGAGAACGTCCATCGCGACGGGGTGAAGTGGGCGATGGTCGTAAAATAACCAGCCAATAAAATCCATTTGCTCCCTTCTGGAGGAATGAATAAAATTTTGTGCCCTGATGTGGGCGATCGTCTTTTTTTCGCTCGCGACGCGGATCACATTCTTTTTTTTTTATCCCAATCGAGTCGGGTGAAATATGAAAGGGTGTCTGAGGCAAAGCTGAAATCGTCAATTTTCCCATCGTTTATCTTTTTCGGAGGGTTTTTGTTCCCTGGCAAGCGTATCCGCGTTTTCTCCGCTCCCTCGATGCAGGGTACTTTGCGAATTCATAGATTCGCGTGTTGTTGCATATTTCAACTCTAGTCCCATTTCGCGTCCAAAGCAGATAAACCCTTTCGGATCGTTGGTTTTGACGCATATGATAGTTCCCTGAACAAATAAATATATGAATGGTCTCTATTTCATGTACGTGTTAACAATTGCGATAACATTGGCGTGATAAAATTGCGAAACGAGGTTGTATATCGCGTTTTTCGACGTTTGTTATGACAGAAATAGATGAGTAAATTTTTAAGCGGGCACTGAACCGCGGTCTTCCGTTTCTCGCGCCAATTCATTGTTATGAGAGATATAAGCAACAGTCAGAGCATAAGCACTGTAAGTTGGTTCAATTCTTTATACGGAAAGGAGCCATGTGGAGGAGGTAAATGACAAACTTGTTCGGAAAAATTCTATTCTATAGACGTAAGAAGAAGAAAAAGTGCACTCCCTAAATGGAATACTCGGAGATTTCGAAGGCGTTCTTTATTGTTATTACTAGCGTAATTACCCGTCAAATATGACGGGATTATGATAAAAGTAGTATTCCAAATATATTTGATTTCGATATGAAAAATCAGTAAGATATGTTAAATGATAATAATAAATAAATAGTAATATTCCCTCCCTCCCTCTCGCTGTCCCTTTCTCCCTCCCTTCCTCTCTTTCCTTCTCTCTCTCTCTCCCTCCCTCTCTGCCTCTCTTTAGTCTCACCTCCACCCTCTCTTATTCCCTCCTGTCCCAATCCATAGCTCTCCCTCTTTTTCTTCGTCTCCCTCTTTATCTCTTTCCTCCCGTCCTTTTATAATTCTATACATCCCTTACTCACTATGTGCCTTCCATTCTATATCCCTTCATTCCTATCTCCCTTCCTTCCTATCACTTTCCTCACATCTCTCTTTCTCTTACTCTACATCTATGTAGTCGTTTAGATAAGCAAAAGAATCCAAACTAAATCCCAGTCCCATCAGGATTACATAATTTCGCGAAAAATGCTTAGATACTTTAAGGCAATCTATGTACTCGTATATATTACACGTATGCGGGTTGTGACGACAGTTGACTCTCGAAGTTTAATAATGAGGTGGTCGGCAAGGCGATATCCCGTTTAAAAGCCGATATTTTCCCAAATAATGGAAATTTTGAAAATCGGTCGGAAAATGTTTTGGAAAATGTTACTGCAGATTGTTTTTTCTCAATTTTACTGCTAAATAAAACCTATTGCAAAAGGAATCAGGTGAAAGGCTTGTTTAGTCTTCTAGTTATTCAAGTTAAAAGAGCGTTCCCGACAGAGGGACATAAGTATATTATTATATACCGATAAGAGCTTGGGAGATAAAAATGTGTTTAATTTTTGCTAGCCGTATTCAATTTAACGAAATACGGGTATAAGTTTATTTAGGTGCTTATGTAAAGTGAAAGTTCTGATTGCTTCAAAATCGTAACACGCAGATAAATTTTAATAAGGATCACTCATACTTAATTTTATCAAAACCATTCTAGCGACTCAAGCGATGAAAGTCGCGGCTGACAGACGGACGAGACGGACGGACGAGATGTGCCCATAAGGCATTCCCCCACCATCGCTTTGCTGGTGAAGAACGCCTAAAAGGGTTGGGAAAAATCTTTATGCATTCGGCCATAATGTAGACGTCATCAGTGATAGTAGTAAAAAAATAATCGCAAATTTTCAATCGACGAAAGGGATTTAAAAATTTATATAAAATTACTTCATTTTCGAAGAGACGAGAAACTTTTTTATTTTTCTATAATTTATTTTTAACCTGCTCATAAACAGTGTTTTATAGCACCTTGCAATGAGCGCAACAGCGGTGACAAAAACGAACACATACGACCCTCTCTCCGCGGGATTCGAATCCGCTAGACACGCTAATCGCCTCTCTACCGAGGCCGGCGATTTTTTGATAAGAAAGGAGTTTTTTATAATTAATATTTATAGAAATTAATGGGAAAGTTATATGGAGATATGTATTGGCAAATATAGCAGCGTGTGCTCTTTGAGATTATTTTTTGGAGAAAATGATAAATTTAATTTTTAAATTCCTTTATGCTTCGCATTTTTTTGCATATTCGAGAAGAAAATCGCACAGGTTAAAATTCTCACTAACATCGTTATTTTTTTTAAATTTCGAATCTATTGAACCTGATAAAACGTTTGGACGATCAGTGCGGCCGAGATGGCCACGAAGTGAATTTATTCTTCTAAAAAAGTACATTTCGAGTGAATTATCTTTCAAGATTGGAACTTTTAGGCAGTCATCACGTGTTCCTATTTTTCTTATAGGTTTTAAACGACTTTGGATCGAGAACGTGAAACTTTCCTTATCTCTCTCTGTCTGTGCGTCGTCGCGGATGTTCGTGCATCTGGGTCGGGCTATCTCGTTCCGACATACCAAACCAATAAGAGAAAATTCCGTTTTCGTTCGGAGGACGGAATCGATTACTCATTACTTCTCTTTAGAGAGAGAGAGGCAGACGACCTTCGTAACGTAAACCACGTTTACCCCGTCCTTCCGTGCTGAGTTCACGAAGTTACCAGACGAGATAATTCTCTGGTCATAGAAGGGAAAACCTTTCACCGGAAAGTCCCTTGATTTCCCTCTCCTAGAAAAACCCTTCTACTGTGTCCTCCTCGGGTCTATCCTTTAAAAATAAATCTGTCGCACTTGCCCTTGGCGTATGCATAAACCATCTCTCTTGCTTCCTCCCTGTATGGAATTTCGCGGATCGAAAGAGGTCAAGCCCTTCTTCCTTCTCTCCCTCCCTCCCTCTCCACCTCTATCCCTACCTCCCTCTATCGCTAACTCCCTCTCTCAACATCCGTTTCTGTAAGAAGGGACTATATAGTTTCAATTTCGCCCTTAATAAAGTCGTTTGTTTGTCTCCTTCCCTCTCCATCCCTCCTTCCCATCCTCCCCCCCTCTCTCTCAATGCCTATTCTACTCTTTCCTCCCTCGTATATTCCACCTCCCTCTCTCACTACCTCCCCTCTCCTCCCCCTCACTCTCACCTCCCAACCGTCCCCTATCCCTCCCCTCTCCTCCCTATCTCTCCTCTAACTCTCTATTTTCTCTCCTTCCCTCTCTCTTTCCATCCTTTCTCCCTCCATCTCGACTTCCTCCTTCCTCTCGCCCTCCCTATCCTCTTCTCTCAATTCCTCCACCTCACTTCTTCCCTCTCTCAATCTCCCTTCTTTTTCCGTATGGAGGGACTGTACAATCCCAATTTCCCCCGAATATATAGTCATTTGTCTCTGCCCCATCTACATCCTCCCTTCTCTCTCGCTCTCTACCTCACTTCCTCCTTCTCTCTCGAATTCCAGTCGGCCCGAATTCCCGGATTCCTCTTCCTCCACCCCGTCTTTACAGATCACCTCCCTCAAATCCTTATTTCTTGGAGTTCGCCCCATTTATCGAGTCGACGGAGAGCGATTCGCAGCTGTTTTTTTAAGGGCGCCTTTTCGTCCTCTGGCGCGCTCATTACGCCCATTCTGACGTCTATTTCGGTCTCATTATCATCTCCGTCTGTGGAAGGATGAGTCTCTTTATCAAATCTGGCGAGAAAGTCATCTTTGCCGCCGATATATCTCTGTCATTCGTTCCTTTATGTTCTTATTTATTGAGGTAGAATGTATTCGTTTCGTGTGAAGTATTATTTATGTCGATCTATATTTTATCTTCCCTTTTAGTGTTTCTTTCAGAATCATTATTAATGTCCCCTTCAACACAATAGGATTAAATTTACATCAAAATATTTAAAAAAACTCTCGATTCTCTGGTTAGGGGTTCGATCTTCTGGATAATTTCCAAATAATAATAATGAAAAATTCGGCAATGATATTATAAAGATAATCCACTCTCAAGTTCAGTTTTTTTCAGGACTTTCCACACTAGGTCTGTTATCGGAATTAATTATAGATTTTATATCTTTCACTTAAATCAAAAGTGGAAATTAATCAAACTTGGTCGTAGGATCACGAAATAAGTTAATGCGAAGTGCGTAACCAAAGTTGTTGCCACCCGCTCGTTCAAGTTTGAATTACCTAATTACATCACGGATCGAAATTGTCTTCCTAGAACATTATACTCTCATTCCTTTGGCTTGGCGCCTTCTGATTCGTGAGAAAAGGAATACTTAAGCCATTGTGCAGCGTTAGAGCGATGCAAATGAGTTACTCCAGTAAACATCAAAAGAGGGTGAACTAGGCGTCCATGAAAGAAACTGAAAATGTTAAAGTTGGCTTATAGTAAACATAGGTTTTTATGATAAAACTTAAAAACTCGAGTTTTCGTATAGTTAATTGACTAGTATCTTCGTTGAAAACACTCATTTAAAAAAACTGGAGGTGAATTGATCAATGTACAATTTAAAATTAATAAATGCACCTTTTGAAAATGTAATCTTGTCACAAAAAATATCGAGATAAGTTCAAGACCATATAAGGATTCGAACACACATCGTTAGGACGGCTAGGCAGATACCCCACCATTATTAGTTTCTGGATCGGCAAAATGCCATCTTTTTAATTTTATATATATTTATTTTTAAGTTTTATTTTGCTTCAGCTCATATTTGGATCGGTTTAATTAATACGTAACGACCTTAAATGCATCAAAATATTTAAATTAACATTTTCGCTTAAAAATGAAAATTTATAAAAGTAATGCCCTTTTCCGTGCCCTCTCGAAGGTTTTCTTCGATAAAAAAGTACTAGGCCATATGTCAACGAAATATTTTCGTGAGGGCTCTTGATTCGGATGATTAAACTCGCCTCTCGTCATTCTTTTATTTCTTTTGGACCGAAGTCATATTGCCACTGGAAAATAAGTATTTTTTCAACCATTTCCGCGACGACCTGTTAGAGAGAGAGAGGGAGCGAGAGAAAAAGGGATCTTCCGACGCTGGTATAAAAAAGCGCTCGTCTGAAAATGCACGTCTCGCGGTCTCCAATAACGGTTTGAAGGGGGCGCAACTAGGTCAGTTGATTGGGGCTGCGGCCGATCCGATCTGAAACGAAGTCCCCGGAGGAAAAGGAACCGCGGGTTGGAGTGGGCGTAAAAAGGAAGAAAAAAAGGACGATCAAGGAATGTTTAAATTCTAGGGTGAAAAGAGCCATTGTAGATAGCTCAACAAGGAAAAGGATTCCGTTTTATTGCCTTATTCGTTTAGGATTTGGTTTCATTTTGAATAGGACTGCGAGAGGTTATAAAAATCTGTTGTGTTAGGATATAATTAAACGTAGTTATTTTAGATAGTTTAGTGTTCTTTGGGAGGCTTTACGTTTCGTATTTGCGTGGGTCCTGTTGCTATGAAGGTAATTGTTTATTTATTATTTTAATGGTGGTTGTAATTGAATTTAAACTCAGGTTATTTTAGGAAAGCATTGGAAATATAGACACGGAAATATTTTCCATTATATTGATTTTATGCCTATAAATAACAAAAATATTTAAAAAAATAAATAGTGTGATCTTTTCTTTTATTATTCCGTAAAAATTAGCAATAAAACAATTTTTATACTGATGTATTTTTCGCATTTTTTATCTTTTATTATTGACAAATCAGTTTGTCGCGTCATTATCGTTTTTTTTTAATTTATCTCACATGGAGATTAAATATTTAAGTTTCCTTCCACCTTATTTCAATGTCAAAGTATTTTATTTAACGGTACTTTCGACCCTACATAAAACAACTATTTAAAATTACAATAATATGTCGAATATATCGTAACATTAAAATATCCCACGAATCTACTCGAATTGAATCCTAAATCTAAATAAATAGGTAAATGAAGGGAATTCCTTCTCCTCGTTGACCTAAAATGTTGTCTTCGTCGCTGAAATACAATACAAGGCTTAGGTATTCTTTTCCACATTCCAACGCTTTCTTTTGAATCCGCCGTGCCCTGTTGAAATTTTTTGTTCCTGCCTCATCCTTTCCCATATGCCTTCTTGTCTACCGCGTACCTCTCGGCATTCAGTAATAAAGAAGATAGTCTCATGCGCCATATTTAATCACGTCCTTGTTAGCACATTTCCATGTCTTCTCAAACTGCCTGGAGTCTTTCGCGGCACTTGCTTGGATGAAACATTTCTCCCACTCTTCTTCACCACCCACCCCCTCTTCCTTCTCCTCAGAGTTCATTCCGCGATCTCTTTTATTCGCTGCGCCTCTTTTACATTCCTCTCTCTCTCTCCATAGTTCCATTTTTTTCCCCTCCCTCTACTCCTGTCTCTCGCTCCCATTTCCCCCCATTCTCTCCCACTCTACCTATCTACTCTCCTATCCCCTATTTACCCCGTGCTCGCTCTCTTTCTTTCCCCACCTCTCTGCACCTTTTCTCCCTCCCTCTAGTTTTAGTGGGACGAAATTAAATCAAACGGAGTGGAGGACAAAAGAGAGAGAGAGAGAGGAGAGAGGAAGGGTTTGGAGGGGAGACAGTGATGGAGAGAGGAAGGGAGAGGAAAGTAGAGAGAGAGAGGAAGGGGGATAGAGCGGGAGAAAGGGAGATAATGGAAAGTAGAGAGAGGGAGAGGAGATGGAGGAGAGCGGGAGGAGAGAGAGAGAGACGGAGGAGAGAGACAGACAAACGCCCTTAATTAAGTCGTTGGTCTGTCTCTCTCTTATTCGTCTCTCTCTTTGCCTTTCTCCCTCCCCTCTCGCTCTCTCCTCTCCTCCACCTCTTTCTCTCTCTTTTTTCCATCTCTCTCCCTCTCTTTCTTTCCTCCCTTTCTCTCTCGGTCTCCTCCCTTTATCTCTCGCTCTCCTAACCCTTTCTCTCTCCCTCTCCTCTCTCACTTCTCCCTCTCTAGCTCCCTCCCTATACTACCCGCTCTTCCTCTCTTTCCCACACTCTCTCTTCCTCAGTCTCTCTACTTCCCTCTCTCTTCTTCCCTTCATCTCTCTCCTAACCCTTTCTCCCTCCCTCTCGTTTTCCCTCCCTTCCTCTCTCTCTCCCACTCCGTTTGATTTCATTTCGCTCCACTATAACTACTCTATCCCTCTTCAAAAGGATTTGTGTGTTATACCCTTTCCCTTCCATTTCCTTCCTCTTCTGCGTCTCTCCGATGCTATCCTTTTATACATTTATATGGCAATCCGTTCTATTTCAGCGTTATCCCGTAGAGATTGCCCCTTTTCGCTAAAAGGGGATCGTGTCTTTTCTCGCTCCTTCTCCTCTCCCTCCACCATTGTTTTGCGTTATCTTCTATCTGCAGACTTCAGCGTTTAAAATTTGATTCCTCTCGTTTCGTTCATTTTGCTGACTTTATGCCACTGAAATATGTCATGGTACCTTACGAGTATTAGTGTTGTATTTCCTATGGGCAGCAGTCCAGTATGATAAGCAAGAAACTATTTCGCATGTTCAAGGTGTAGGTATTTGGTACGAACACGGTATGGTAATTACATTGCAGTGTCTATCCTTCCTTTAAAATTGAAATATCTGTTGTGAAAAGGAGTTTCGGAGAACCACATGCGCATTTTGGCTGCCAAAGGTATTTTATTGGTTGGTAATCATATGTTGAGATCTATCGCTTACTTTTAGAGACCTTTTCTTGACAAATTTTCTCATAGTCGGCGTCCGTCTTCGTGTGCTGCGATTTTAACGCAAGTCGGTATCATGTAGTGTCGCCGACTGTTTAGTATTTATTGGACTAGCTTACAGATGAATTTAATTAATTAATTAATATATTTAATCCTACTCGCGGCAAGTATGCTAAATTCAGGTGGCGACAACTTTTACCATATTGGTAATATAGCTAAAATTGATTTATAAAACATCCACATGTTATACATAACTTCATACAAATTATACATAAATTATAAAAATGATATATATGCGGCCAGTATATGGCAAATAACTCTGTAAAAATAGCTCCTAATGAACCTTAAGTAAGTATCGCTTTCATAAATAGATGTAAAGTTGCAGTTGCTGCTATCTAGAGTTTTTATCCTTTCCAGATTACACTTAGTGTTAACCTCGCCACGCTTTCAAGGTCCCTCCTGTTCATTTTGGTGGATTAATACTCGGTACCATTTCCCAAAGGTATGTCTCTGTAAATGTCCAAAAAAAGAAAACTGGAATCGTTCCTAGCGCTCTCAATCTCCTCGTACTTCCATATTCCACATCCTACCTTCTCTCAGGCAATTTAAAAATTCTCCTCCGTGCCATTTCACTTTTGTTCCAAATTACCCCTTTTTCACTCTCTCCCTCTCTCTCTCTTTCTCTCCCTCTCTCTCTCTTTCTCTCTCCCTTTCACCTCCCGCACATCACTCACATCGCATATTCCCTAGTTTGCCATCCCGTCCCTTTCCAAATCTCCCCTTTCTTCTCCCTCTCCCGAAATCCATTCGTTATCTCTCCGGCGCTCGCCATATATCCTCTCAGAATGGCGCCATTTCCCACTTCCCCACGGAATCTCTCTCTCTCTCTCCCACCGTTCGCTCTTTCAGCTCATCACCACCTCTCCTCCTTTTACATTCCCTTGACTCATCAACTCCTATCGTTCTCCACCCTTTCTCTCTCTCTCAATTTGTCCTTTAAAATTTTCTCTCTTCTTGCATTTCTTGCATTCGTCCTATTCCTCACACGCCCTTTTTCCCCTCCCTTTCTCTCCATCATTCTCATTCTCTCACTCTCGAACTCCCTCTATATACTCCATACTCCTTCCATAGCTCTCCGTTCCTCTCTCCTTCTCGCCATCTCTCACCTTCCCCCTCTCACCTTCCTCCCTCTCACCTTCCCCCCTCTCACCTTCCCCCCTCTCACCTTTCCCCCTCTCACATTCCCTCCTCTCGCCTTTTCCCCTCTCGCCTTCCCCCCTCTCGCCTACCCCTCTAGCCATCCCCCTCTCACCTTCCACCCTCTCACCTACCACCCTCTCACCTTCCCCCCCTCTCACCTTCCCCCCTCTCTCCCTCCCCACATCTCCTTCCCCCTCTCACCTTCCCCCCTCTCACCTTCCCTCCTCGCACCATCCCCCCTCTCCCCTTCCCCCCTCTACCCTTCCCCCTCTACCCTTCCCCCTCTCCCCTTCCCCCTCCACACTTTCCCCCCTCTCTACTCACCTTCCCCCTCATCTTCCCCACCTCCCCCTCTCTTACTCCCCACTCTCAATTCCCCCCTCTCCCTCCCTCCCTCTCTCTCCCTCCCTTTCTCTCCCTCCCTCCCTCTCTTCCTCTCTCTACCTTCCTCTCTTCCTCTCTCTCCCTCCCTTTCTTCCTCTCTCCCTCCCATTCTTCCTCTCTCCCTCCCTCTCTCTCTCCCTCCCTCCCTCCCTCCCTCTCTTCCTCTCTCTATCTTTCTCTCTTCCTCTCTCTCTCTCTTCCTCTCTCTCCCTCCCCATCTATCCCTCCCTTTCTCTCTCCCTCCCTCTCTTCCTCTCTCTTCCTCCACTCTCTCTCACCCACTCTCTTCCTCTCCCTCTTTCTTTCCCTCTCTTTCTCTCCCTCTCTTTCTCTCCCTATCTTTTCCCCTAGCTATTCCTTTCTTACTCTTCCTCTTCCTCCTATCCACCCCCTCTCCGTCCTCCTCTCCATATCTTCTTTCCCATCTCTCCATCCCTGTCCTTCTCCACCCCTCTCTCCTCTGTCTCACTCAGTCCCCCGTCTCTGTACCTCTCTCTCTATCCCATCTTCCCCCTTCTTCCACCACCCTTATCCCTCCCGTCTTCCCCTCGTTTTCCTCTCCTCTCTCTCTTGGCTCCTCTCTCCCTCCCCACATCTCCCTCCCCTTCTCTCCCTCCCCATCTCTCCCTCCCCACCTTTTCCTCCCCATCTCTCCCTCCCATTCTCTCCTCATATTATTGTCAATTTACCTTCTCAGTTTTCGCCGAGCACGTCCCGTCTGCTGGCGGCGCACGCACTTAATGCTAAACTAATTCTCCGTCTCTCTCTCTCACGTTTTTTTCGGAGAGGGTTTCGTTGGCATTTTTTTTCGCGAGGACATCGTATTTTCAATGCAAAGAGTTGCGAGGATTTTTTTTTGTTGACTCGAGGAGACACTTTATTTGGGCGAATTGAAAAGGGATAGAAAAAAACGGTAGGTTTGCATTAATAATGTACCCACGATAGGTGATTCGGCTTTGGTTTTGGAAACTCAAATGGAATGTTAAAGATTGGAGGGACCGATCCAAATAATTGAGAAATTTGGGAATTTCGTTTGAGGATGTAATGAAGGAGGGAGAAAGGATTGAGGTGCTGATTTTTGTATATGCTACGGGGTGCAAAAATGAAGGGCGAAAGTAAAATTAGAAACGTCGAAGTAGAGATTCGTGAGAGGAAGAGGGAAATTTGGTTTTACGGCATGGAGAAGGAAAATTGATAGCGGCAAGAGATAAAAAATGCCAGTTAAAGGAAAGGGTAAGAGATAGTATTTCATAAGGCTGGGTGTGTCGACATCGAGAAAAAGCTCGGGTGGCAGGGGAAGGCTGGGGAGTGGAGCCTTAAGCGGATTAATGATTGCGAGCGGTTTTTTTTATAACGCCGAGGGTTTTTTTTTGCAGTTCGAAATAACCCTCGTGGATATTATTTCGAAGAAAGAGAAAGCCCATCGGTTTTTATTTTAAAGAAATTTGGTTCTTGGAGAGCTACCAGTTACGTCCCTGTTGCCAGCCGAATCTTTTTCTTCGCCTACGGTTTACCGTGCAACGTACCCGATTGGTAGGTGGCAGATGCAGGACTGCGCCCAAATATCTCCGACGTTCATCAATTGTCTCCTTTGGCCTCCTATTGGAAAACCGTAACAATTCAATGGGAATTCGGATATCTGAATCGTTCTGTCCTGCAGTATTTATAAGCCTGAAGATAGTGCCTTTCGATATAGGCGGGAGTATCCAAAACGTTTTCAGACTGTCCCTCCTACCTGCATTTCTCTAGTAGGTTCAATACAGGATTCGTTCTGGTTTCCTCTGGGGAGAGACAGTTTAAAATGCTCCAAAACTAAATTTTTTGGTAAAAGTAACTCATGTAGCCCCAAAAATTATGGGAGATAATTGTACGATCTTCACCTTAAAGTCTTTGTATCGTTTGCGAAATTTGTAAACTAAGTATGTGATGTTGTTGACTCGTTGCAAGATATCTTCCGTTTCAGGCAAAAAAACTGAAGAATCATATTTGGATATTTGTAGATAATTGGCCTTTATTTGGGCGTTCCTTGTGGGAGGCATCTTTTGGGAGGTTACATGTGAAAAGGGCGAAACAATAAGGGCGAGTGTCAAAAGGGCGAGTGTCAAAAGGGCGAGTGTCAAAAGGGCGAGTGTCAAAAGGGCGTGTGTCAAAAGGGCGAGTGTCAAAAGGGCGAGTGTCAAAAGGGCGAACGTCAAAAAGGCGAAAACAAAAAAGAGCGAAAACAAAATGGACTAAGTAGAAAACGAAATTAGTGAAGGAATAAAAGAAAGTATAAATTGGTGTGTGGCTGATCGAATGATATCCAAATCATATCTTCTATCAAAGAATTGATTCTTTGCGAACAATCGTGATTTCTTGTAGCAGATATGGCTACCAGTCACTGAAATTTTCAATATATTTCTCAATGCCTATAATCAGGTGTCATTAAAATAATTAATAATATTTATTAAATCCAATAAATCTTATGTGACCACCACATTTATTTAAAATGTGGTACGATTCCAACCCCCAACCACTTCACCTAACCCGGGAGGATAAAATAGAACGAATCTAACCCCCAACTACTTAACACAACACGGGAGAGGAAATAGAACGAATCCAACAAAAAAACCACTTCACCCAATCCGGGGGAGAAAATAGAACGAATCCAACCTACAACCACTTATCCCAACCGGGGAGGAGGAAATGGGACGAATCTAACCCCCAGCCACTTAACCCAACCCGGGGTAGGAAAATGGAACGAACCCAATCCCCATTCACTTAACCCATCCTAATTATTAGTCGAAAATACAAACATGTAAAAACCTTGAACTTTTCTTCCTTTACTAATTTCGTTTTCTACTTTCGTCCATTTTGTTTTCGCCTATTTTCCATTGGCCCTTTTTTCGCCTTTATGGCTCTCGACCTTTTGACACTCGCCTTTATTGTTTCGCCATTTGGACGTGATGCTACCCTTTTGGGAAAGGTTGATAGCATGACTAACCCGACCTCAACGTGAGAGGAACACTCAATGCTTAAATTGAAGAATTACACTGCCTCGGTAGTTCGGTGGCGAAATTTCCGCCCGGAAGTGGGAAGACGCGGGTCCCATTCCCGGTCGAGGCAGGATTTCCCACCTCCTTTGCCAAATGTTGCGGACATCAATTTTCCCCCGCAGGTTTGAAGCCGTTGGTCTAAAAGAAACGTATAGCCTCCGATGAAATACTTTGGGTGATGTGTAAAATTCCTTATCAATGACAGCATTCATTTTTCATCGTAGTCGATCCTCTGTCGGTAAAGTATTGACATAATCCTCCCCAATGATGGCGTTTGATCGCTTCCGCCCATTCCTCTCGATCCATGACATAAACGCATATCTTCCATTATCGTAAAATTTGAGCCAAATCGACTAAAAAAAACATTTCCCAGGCGGCGACGAAGGGTTTTGATGACTCGGAGACAGGGCCAGCCAAAAGGGAGGGGGAGGTGAGGCGGATGCGAGGCGTTGCCGGGCAACCCGAATATTGGGTGACCTCGAAGTTTGAAGATCTCAGTTGTTAAAATATCGGATGTAAATTTTATATAAACCTTTGCTAAAAAATCACTTACCAAATAGATTTCCAATTATATATATATATATATATATAACGCTGTAGTTGTGTAGAAAATTTTAATTTCTTGCGTTTTTATAGAGTACATTAGCATTTTATTAAATATAAATGTAGCATTTGAGTACTAAATTAATACTTATTTACGGGGATATAAACTTTTGGCATGTTTTGAGCGAACAACTGGGGCCTTTTGTAGGAGGCGCCTATGGCAAATGCCACCTTCGCCGTACCCTAGTTACGCCACTGTTTAGTCCTATAGTACATGTTAATGTCGTGGGTATTCGCATCCGGATTCCCTGCAGTGCTTGGCCGGTCCTGCGTGGGGATAATAGCAATAATAATCGAATTTTATTTTAAGAGAGATATTTAGATCTAGTCCACCCTAACATGTATCCCAATGACGAGCAAAAACATCCATGTCCCCGGTGGGATTCGAACCCGCTATCTCAGCATCCGCCGGCAGATACTCGAACCGCCCTTCTACCGCGGCCGACAAAAAGGGCGAGGGACTCAAGTAGAAGCCTGCGTAGATGCGATAGCGGAGTTGGATTCCGGTTCGGACCGTTGGTCGGAATTGGAAGTCGTTCGGTCTGGGAAGTTAGATGGAGCCCTCTACGATTCCGCTTCGTGACCCTCGTCCCTATTCCTTTCCCTTTTCTTCTCTTCCTGGAGAGACCCCGACACCGTTCCCCAAACCCCCCTTTGGGTCGCCAATCGGCAGCTTCCCTCCCTCCGAAGGTGTTCTCACGCCAGAGGGCATTGTTACGTCAATCCACATCCCGGGGCTCGCACTAATGCAAGCCCCCCACCACCCTTTCATCCACTCATACTACTGCGATACGCCGTGACGTGATCGCCTGTTTTCTCTCGTCTCTATGGTTACTAGGCGGGTTTTGGGGTGGGTTTCGTTTCCGCGAGGGGTTTAGGGGAGTTGCCATGGGTTCAGAATGGAAAGGATAGCTGGGTGACCGTCACTCGTGATTACCGCTTGGGTCGTCGTACTCTTTAAGAGATGGGTTATGGAAGTTGCAGTTTCGAGCGAATGTTGTCACGAAGGATGCCGTGTATGGACGTGACTGTCGGCGATGGAGGATACTTTTCAAAAATATAATTTTGCTCGGAGTGGTTCGAGTGTTTGCCTTTCACGCAGCGGTCCCTGTCCTTCGTAAGGGACGTTAAGCAGTTGGCCCCTTTGGTGCTCTTCGTAAAGAGTAGGCTACTGCCGGCACCGGGTTTCCCCCCTCTCTTGTGTTTGTTCTTTGTGTTAGAAGTTAGGGAAACCATAGAAATAAAAATTGCCGTATTTTTGTAAGTCTTGGAGGATAATTTCCGCGAAAACAGACTACCTTTTTAATCTCGGGCTAAAAACAGAAAAATAAAATTCATATAAATTTATTTTACGAAATCACGTTTTATGCATAATAAAAAGTAAAAAATAAATCTAAAATTCACATAATTGAATGTTCTAGAAAGTGAAAATTGTTTTCGAATCATAAAAGTTGTCTAGCGCAAAGTTTAACCAATAGATCTTTATTAATCTTTCTTTGTCACACAGTATTTGTATTCCCAAAACTATCTTTCTCTCTGATACATTCAACCATTTAAATTTTATATTCATTGTTTACTTTTAGTCCAATAAAATATTCCATTAAGTTTTCCATTTTAATTTTTTCTAACTCGATACTTAATACACACTACTCGTTAATTTTTGACGGGCGATTGCGCTAGTAAATTATTTTTGTAAAATGTTTTTTCGAGTTGGAAAAAACGGTCCATTATCACCAAATCCATAGGATTGAGACCAAATTATTTTTCATGTTCATGATTTCCAAGCTTTTCCTCCCTCTTAAAAAGCGGTCTACGTTTTTTGATTCCGTTTCAAGCGCTCCTGTAAATAGGAAACCACCTCCCGTAAGGAATAGGTAGCACGCATTTACACGTGTATATTCAAATATATCGGAAATGTAAAGAGCCGTCATGCTGGTGGGGCAATATACACAACAGCAACTCCCGACTACAAAATACATGTGTAATTATCGCTGAGTGACGCATAAACACGGCGTTCAAGACGACGACGTACCGCAAGCTGTTTGCTTTTACGCTCGGAGAAGTTGTTCCCTCACTTCGGGGTGCACGATAAAAGGGAATCGGGAGATAAAAGTCCGCCTCTCGATAGCACCATAGCACTGTTTATAAACGGAGGTACAGCAGGAAATGCTTTTAAGCGGAGTAACCGGAGAGTAGTAACGATACAGGCCGCGAGAGGGAGATATCGGCGAAATGAAGATATTTGATCGTGAGTTGTGGCGGAAAGAGGTCGGTGTCGGAGTGATACTCGGCGCGAGTCGAGGCTTGAGAATGTGTCCTTCAATATTTCCTCGAGAGAAGAAGCGAATTACGGGCGAGAGGAAAGAGCGATCTTTTTGCCAGTTCCCTGTTAATGTAAACTGCAGGAGATTAAAAGCTTTCGAGATATAAAGGTATCCGAATGCGACACGTGTATAATTCTTTAAAAAATCCATTACATGTACTGTTATAGTAGAAATATTTTCTCAGTAATTGTGGAGGTGCTCTATCATGCTGGTAGTACATTTGCAATCGTTTTCGCAGAGGAACATCTAATGAAATCGAGTTCATTTTGTAAAAATTCAGCGTAAACGTCTCCAGTCAGATGTTGCGGGAAGATGTTATGGTCCAACTAACTGATTCGGTGAACTCTAATAAACAAACATCGAGTTGGGATTCTTCGTTCAGGAAATTGCTGCCGATATTCTTGAACAGCAGCATTGGCGTTTCCATTGCAAAATCCGTACACAAAGTTAATATCCGAGTACTCTTCATTCGAAAACGTAAACGGCATGTTTACTTCTGATGCGTCTGACTTGCACTGATTACTAGCCCACGCACTGTTCGTGCACTAGCTTACATTAACACGTCTGCGCGCGCTCATTACAATATAATGCAATCTGTTTTCAAACACAACTCTTTCCCCGATAACTTCAAGTGAGCTACAATCAAATGCCCATAATTCAGTAACCATTGCGAATCGGACACATGATATAAAATTTTTCACTGAAAATAACCTCTAGAATCATCTCCTGAAGTTATGACTTGAAGTCGTGGGACACCCAGTATATTATAATATATGTTATAATAAGTTTAGATATTTTAATTATTCTGTCGATTATGGCTGCATATTTTTATTTCATTATTAATATTTACAAAAATCCTGATTTTTCTCTAAACATTCCAACCGCATTTTATGTTTGTTGGTAGATAGATTGTGTCGGGGATTCCGATAAGGTCGGCTGCCCTAATATGGGGTCGCGACGAGATCGGCCGATGTAAGAGGGGTTTACAGATGCTTACAGTCTGATAACCGCAGTATTAATTGTAGGACGGAACATTATAAAAGGCTCATTCTTTCCGAGAAAAATACGAAACCATAACAGGAAAGACAAATCTATGAGTAATAACTAATAATAAATAAATAATGGTAATAAATAGGTAGGCATCGGTGCATTGCACCCCTGCCACCCACCAGATCGGTGAATTGCAGGGTAACATGTAGATTAATCCTTTATTTTCTATCAAAGCGGTATGGTTTTCTTCGTGAGTTCTCGATTTTCATGAACTTTTTCAGCAATCTTTAACTCGCTCTGCTTGCATCAAACTTATTTTAGCTGAGTTTTGATTTAATACGGGGGTATTAACATCCATGTGGAACAAATACATAATGTCGAAGTAAAAAAAAGTGACCCTATGCATTATTTTGAAACTTAACTCTTCGCTACGAATGGCAAGTACATAATTCAATAAAATAAAATAATAAACTCCTTAGCATTAAATGTTTTAAAAATTTGGAATAGTTGTGTCACTTAATGATCAAGATATTAATAATGATAGTAATGAGAGCGCCGCATTCTTTGACCTTGCGGGCCGCATGTGACCTATAGGCCATGTGTGTTGAGATCCTTAATAGAATAAATAGTGTCTTAGCCACAATATGATATTTAACTCGCATATTTAGCTTTAGAACACAGAAAATCGTGATACTCGAGAAAACCCTTTCATTCTAACGACATCTTGTGGGATTTCGACGAAGTGACATCGATTATTATTTTTAATCGATCTTGTTATTTTGTTCGTTAAATAATTTCTCGGGGAAAAATCGACCTAATCTTCGTTTATTGCAGGAAATATTTAGGAAAAAACGCGATTTGACCAAGGTTTAACGGCAGTTTACGATAAAGGTATTCCCCTCTGACCCTACCTAGCTGTCGTTTTGACGGGCGATGGAATATTACGAGGCACACCACGAATTCTAGGTTACTCTTTTTCAACTCGCAAAATTTTTCGTCAGTGCATGCGAAGCCCGGAAATTTTTCTTTCCAAAGCCTCGTGTAAGATATTCAATTCGATGAGAAATGCGTGGCACTTTGCAGCCGGAATCCGATCCGTGGGGTGAACGGAGTGCTCAGGATACGCTCTCATGCATTCTAGGGTGTGAACCATTCCGTGAGATATGAGAACCCTTTTTAGACTGAACCTGGTAGGAATTCCGACATGCGAGAATTCGGAAAATTGGAGTTTCTAGGCCAACGTCTCTGTTCACGCTCTATCTCTTTCTCTGTGCCTCTATCCGTTATTTTCCGCGCGTTCCTTTCAGCCCTTTTTCCGAAACCAGTCGCCATCGGTTGTTTTCCGCCTCGTTCTTTTGATATAAACGCGTTTTTTTCGGAAAACGAAAAAGGATCAACTCATCAAACGCTCAATTATGTCCGTACGGATTTTGGTTAGGGCACTATCTGTATATACGAACACTTACTGTACATACTCCTTTCTCTTTAATGCAGTATTACTATATTATAATATGTACACTATCTAGGGTTTTCGCAGGTTTTTCACACCCCCCTTCTCAGTGGGTGTTTTCCTGCGTGGGTTTTACTAGGGAGGACATGCCTGTTTTACCTAGGTTTTCCCCACAATCTCTAATCTGTCTTCAATTTTATATATTTTTTTACTCTATATGATTTAGGTATATACTGTTTATGTTATGCGTATTGTAATATCTTACTTTACCATTTTTTTGTATTTATTATATTGACGAAGGGTTAAATGTAAGAATGGACCTTATGGTCTAAATTTCGCCCGAATAAAGACGATTATCTATCTATCTATTAATTGTTGGCCGTTTTTCATATATTTTCTCGTTTTAAAAGCATTTTTTTCCGGAGAAGATACATTTTTCCGATCACTCGATTACGTCAGTCATGCTGCAAACACTTCTTTAAAAATTTACCGGTAATTATAAGGTTTGGTAATTGATTGATTATCAATTCACGCTCGAACCTTTGTAAGTCGAATATTAATAACAAAAATATTAATCGATAGAGACTTTGAATTCAAAAACTTAAAGAAGACGTCGCGTGATAATTTGTCGTGGCTTCTCTTTCAACGATAGTGATCGTTGAGACACAGCTACGTATTGGGTGTATTGCCACCCAACGAATAATCTTATCAGAACCTTTGAAGAGATTTCATGTTTACCGATATTGCATCTCATACGTTTCCATTACTCATTACAATGATTCAGATTCTTTTAATTGCTAAAGTTAATTTCTCAAAAAAAGTGCATTCTTGAATGAATCTCTCGCCCTAATTGCAGCGCTCATTCGCGAAGGACATAATATAATCCTGCGTTATTTAGCCGCTTCGAGTTAATTTATTTATTTATTTCCATGCGGCCTCAAAAACAGCCGTAATCGGCCTTTTACAAGGGGCTCATTAACATAATAACAAGGACGATCACAATCATCCATGCCCTAGGTGGACGAAAAATCCACCCGCGACCTTCGGATTGGCAGGCGAGGACGTTACCCCGCCGCCACCGAGGCCGAGGTCGCGACAGAAGAAGAAAATATTTCACCAAAAATGTCTTACCCGTTTGACGAAATGCCCAAAGTTCGTTTGTGAAAATAACTCTGGAAATTTCGCGAAATTCACCATTCCTTCAAAAAACCTTCTTCAGTCTCCCAGAAATTTTAATCACCAACTTATTCCCGGCTTACGTTTTCGGGGGAGCGCGTTTGCTTTCCCCTCAAAGATCCAGCGTTGCCCTTACTATTTTCCCCGGGTTAACTTCTTCCAGCTCTTTGCCTTCAGGAGGAAAGGATCGGAAAGAATTCTCTCTTTTTTTCTCCCGCGGAAACTTATTTAGCTTCGAAAAAGTTGCCCGCCAGTTGGAAAAGTTCTCTCCCGAGGCTTGGCGCTCGGGACCTTCTCTCATCGTTTCTTTTTCCCTTTCTTTTATTTTTCCACCGATCTGATTGGCAACCGGAATTGGAGCGGGCACTTAATGGAGGGGCGAGGAGGTGAAAGACTGTCCAACTTAAACAATCAATCTTTGGAGGAAATGGTTGGAAAAGGGGAGTCGTCTTCTTTTTTTACGTCACGATTAAGGTGTGTGGAGGCGATGGAGAATGGAATGGGTTAATAGTGCCTTTCTAAATGTCATCGCCGTTTTATTTATTTATTTTGGGCAACCGCGAGAAGAAATAGTTCCACCTGGAAGAAGGCTTTTTATTTCTTCTTGTTGTTTTTATTTCGAATTGGTCTGTCTGGCATTGTTCTTCCGAGCGCCGGCGTTAAAAAGAATTTCACCTCCCCAATCGGTTTGATGAAAGATTCGGAGAAGAGCAAAGTCTGGACGCGTCTGTTCTCAGGGGATCGCTTCTATTCCCCCTTTTCTTTATAGTTTATATTGGTTCGCTACGATGGCAGATGGTGGAAACGGAGAAATCGATGGAGCCAGGGTTTAAAAGTTTTGGGAAAAATTTCTGATTCTCTTCACGTGATATAAATAGTCAGTGGAAGCGGTTTATAGGCTGGTTTCCAAAGGAAACATAGTCTTATGAAATGGTCCTGTCTGTCCCCTACTAACAACTTTTGCACCAACGGACCGATTTTCATGAAACTTGGTATAAGGCTCGTGCTGTCAGGGCCCACCTCCGGGCTATATTTTATTTGGCGAAGATTGAAGTCCCGGATTCGATTCCAGGAATGTTTGTTCCACATAGGAAATCTCAAATCCATCGTGCAGAGATGTTACTTTAATATCTTAAAATTGTGATATCGGAGCGAAATTTGTACTGTTCTAAGGGGAGAGGAATGTAGATTCTAGTTCTTATCGCCGAATTTTGATAACATAAAGTTTTTATGTTTTGAATCGCATTTCATCGAATTGTTGCTATGGAGACGATTATTACCGAACTCGGCTTGAACATAGACTACTGAACAAATTACCAACTTTTATATTAACTTCGCTTTGTGTGTGTGCGTCTTGGACCCCGTCTAATCTGAAAAAATCTAAAGCTGCTTGCGGGGTTTGAACCACCTCACCTCACCATCATGAGTGATTTAATCATGAGTGATTTAATCATGAGTGATTTAGTCACCTCGGCCACCAGATCCTTACGTTGACGCTGCGGTAAATGTTCATTTGATTTCGCGTGGGAAGATAGGCAAGCGTTAATCATAGCAGCGAGATTAAACAAACTATTGTCGTTGTTGGTGTAAGAGAATTGTCTTTATTTTAATGTGGATTTGTATTGATGCTACGTTTTTTGAAGGGATATTTCTGCTAATAATTGTGTTTTTATTTGTCGTAATTATTATTGATAGTAAGTTTTTATTTATCTTAAAAACTTTTTATCTTTATTTATTTAAGATTATTCTGAAAACTGTTTTCCCTATTCCCTATTCCCTAACATTAGTATCCTCCTATATATTATATGTATGTTATATCCTCTGTAAGAAACGTCGATATATAATGATAGGTAATACTGTTGTATAGGATGTTAATATCAACAAATTTAAATAAAACATTTTAAAGTGTTGTGTTATAGCTTAGCAATTATTCAGCTAACTATACTTATACAGTGGTTTTATATGAATGGTTGATGTGATGATAGGAAAAGAACTATTTATTATTTTTGTCATTTAAGTTAGGTGAGTAAAATATGAAATATTCATGTTTCACTCCTACTAGTATCTAAATCTGAAAAACACTGAACTAGCAGTATATTTTCGTTAATTTTAAGCAATATGAATGAATAAGTCAGTATTTTTATTAATGAAACAAAAGGTACTATCAAACTTCTTACGACTTATATACCAAACATTCTTACGTTTGTCACTGAGTTCTCTACTTCTGTCTGCCATTCTCACAACTGTAAAAAGATTAAAGTTTAAATAGAGAGACCCTCACATCACTCAACAGCTGGTAGACACTTTTGCAATTTTTTACGCCCATGCAAACAGAAAGGTTTTCCTAATTATATTATAGAGTTTATTCATATTAAAGTATTAACTATATAAAAGTTGTTTATAAAAATTCATTTTTTATATCCTCACTTGTTTCTTTTTCGCTCAACTACTCTTCAGTAATCGACAGTTGAACCGGACATTAGCGTATAAACAGTAAAATTTATTTTAAAAAATACATGCAAATTATGTCAAAGATTTTTGACATTATTTTTAGTATTTTAAACCTGATAATGCTCTATTAATTTGTTTTTCAATTTTCTCTATCATTGATAAACTATGAATTACAAATGGTATTGATGGTATGAGAATTCCTTGGAATGACTAACACATACTGAAACATTTCCTGCCAATAATCAATTCGGAACATCAACTTAGGGAATCCAGCCTCCATTAGTCCTGATTTGGACTTATTGTTTCCCTCTCTTCTGGCAGGAATCTTATTTCTGCTCTAAAATTGTCTAAATTGTCAAGATTACCCAAAAAGACATTTTCCCCCTTGTATTTTGCGCATTATTGTGAAGGATTGAACATTTAAACAAATATACTTGTTGCTTGTTGGTACGGTGTGATCCTCAGTCTGAAAAATAATCGAATTTGATTATAATGATCTTCAAATACTACTTCTATTTTTCATTTAAGTTGCTCATGAAAATTATGAATTGCAAGTATTTCGGAGAATGAAACCGATTGATTTCTTATGTTTATCTACAAGTCACGTTAAATTCCTGCGGCAGATTTAATTCGGCGATTTCAAAACATGCAATATTATTGAGGTGAACTTAATTCGATTATCATAACGAACTGGTACGTTTCATCGCAAACGTTACGAAGTTGATTTTTTTTATTCTCCCTTAATCTACCTATAAAACGAGTTTTTTTCATGGGTACTACTAATTCAGTCATCAAATTAGCAAAAAACTAAAAAATAACAAAGGTTCGCGGGAAAACGATCGTCGCATTATTGCCCAGTCCACGAAAAAATTCTTTAACTTCGCCAATAAAATAAAAATTGCGATTTAACTTCCTTTCGAGGAGATTAAAACTAATTTGAAAATTGAAACGAAAAGCCACTCAAACGTCAATTGACATTTAACCTGGTAATATCAAAGGGAATGAGTTTATTTATTTTCCAGTATAATTAGGTTTGCAATAATTTGTCCCCTTTTGCCAACATGGAATTCATTTGTAATAATTGCGGATTACTTTGCATTTCCGTCGGGGGCGCTTTGAATTGTATCTCTCATTTTATGTTTCGCGTGTTGTATTTACGTATGCACAGAGGTTAAACGCCGATATTTCTGATCTGAAAGCATACGAAATTTTTTCTCTCACGAAAGTTTTTCGGAGTTATCTCGAATGTAATATTGGTAGGCATGTCGTCATCCTGTTTTGGCGTACACAAGTCTGTATATCTGGCTCGTGTGTTTATTTTCAACCAATTTTAAAGGCCTGCGCCCTGCACTGACATACCTTAATGCGTAGTCCACCATTTTTTCTTAATATGTCAACATGATTTTATATTGAATTTGAAAGCACTTAAGAGTCCCTGGCGATTGCAATAGGCGCAACCTCTTTGCTACGAAAAACGTCAAATTAACTATATGAATTTGTCAGCGACATCGAAGGGTTCGAATCCGTTACTTTTTCGCCTGAACTTAAACGTCCTACAGGCCCATCTCATTGGTCTTCGTTCACATTTTTAAAAATTCAGATTTAAATATCTTTTCTGTTTTTTTTTTGCAGGTGAGTCTGGATAACTGTTTATTCTTCCCCTCCAGCTAGGATCTTCCTCATTAATGCTGTTTATCTGTGTAAGTAATACACACATTTTTAATTATATTTATTACCAGTATCTTAAAGCAAGTACGAAAATTCATATTTATTGTTGTGTCAAAATACTGAATTTCAAAACAAAATATTAGAAAATGCACGTCTTGCTATGGGCTGGTTTACGTTAAAAATTGAACACACAGTGGCCACGTTAAGCAACATCTACCGTATACGGTATTGATAACTACTGTAGTCATAAAAAAGTTGTGTAAATCAATTCAAGGAGCAAAGTACATAACACTCCTCAGTAACAGTTAATTTTATTTACGTTTTTCAGTGAGCAGATCCGCGGTAACAATAAATAAGCGTCTGCAACAGGATTCGAACACGCGACCCTATCAATTGAATCGAAGCATACGTACTTACTACCCTCTCTCCTCCAAGGCCTGCAATTAAATCGTTATAGCGAGGATTTCTAACAGATTATTGATTTGACGACCTAAATAACCTGATTTTTTTCGAAATCTATAATAAAAAATTAGCCTTTATGCGAGAGTGCTCCGTGCAAAATCTCATCAAAAACCACGTCGGCGCTGTTACTTCAGTCATCATTTGAGGCTCCACGCAAATGGAAATCTAAATTGCTCATTAAGGAACGAAATTTAATTGGTTCAACGGATTTTACTAAAGGACTCCATTATCTAATTTCGTCGGAATTCGTTGCGACGCAGTCGGGTTGTTGTCTGCGGGCTCGTGTAGCGAAGCTAATAAGCGCTTTCGTGGATCCCGCCTGTTAACCGATATTAGAAATATGTCTGCTCCAAACATAATTTCCGATAAAAAAGAGGCGTGAATTTTGACGCGAATTTCCGCGGAGATCAAAGCCATTTTAAATGGGCTCACTTTGTGTATGTCCCGGGAATCGGAATCGAATCATTATGCACCCGTCCCTCGCTTTACACGGTACATGCAATCCTATAAAATACAGCGTAAAACAAAACCGTGCAAAGTGAGGTAGATTTCCCATAGCGCGCCTTGAGTTAAACGTGTAACAATTTAGTTATATTTTATTCGCTATTGCTTCCTTGATTCTTTATCATTTACCTCTTGAGTCGAACTGAAACATTATATAATTTTTAATGATTTTAGATCATAACAAAACCGCGCTAAAGTGAAGTCGGTGGCCGAGAATTTGAGGTAGTTCTCTTTGAAGTGAAAACCGTGTAATGCGAAACCTCGCTTTCTCGACGATAGATTATTATATCGAGCCGTTTTTACTCGCACCAGCGATTTTTTTAGTTCGTTTCAACGAACGAACTAACTCTAGACTTTGGTCAAAATTCGAAAAAGTTGAGACATTTAATTGGACACTTTAATTGCTTAGTCTCACTGCGATTGTTCCATTGGTCACCCGGAGGAACGATAAATGAAAGAGTTTGAGAGATGTTTCTCAGATGATTTTTGATGAAATGCTTGACGAAAAGGTTTTTTCAAAGTTGTGAGGCTGGTAAAAAAGCTATAATGTTATCCGTACAACATTTTCTTGTATATATTCATCCTTGCAGTTACCTTCCAATTTTGTATCATTAATTGCTGCTCAAAAATTCTTTCCGTTGCTAACCTGCGGTCCAATTATCCAGTCTTACGACATTTTCGATTCGCTCCATAATTTAAACCTCTTTTAAATTCCATTGACCCGCGAATTTTCCGTTCTTTCGTTTTTCGGAACTTTTAGATCCTTATGGAAGCTCCCACGTAACTCAAAAGCCTCTCTCCTTAATGATCAACCGTTCTGAGGAATACGGAATGTTAGAGCGGTCTTCGAATAAAATGCTCGTATCTGGTCCTGGAAGGAAGGAGAATGGAGTTGAAAAAGGATTTTTTACCAAAGCACACGTCTCTTTTCATGCGAGCTAACTTCTTTGACGGGCGTTTCCATGGCAACGGATCTCGGAAGCTTTTAGTTTCCCATAGTAACCGTTCATTGAATGCTGTGGGCCGTCGTTTTGCCAGCTGCAGTATATGTATAATTTGGATTAAAGAATAATTGTGTTTTTGTTCTGTTAACCTTTTAATATTTAATTGTTTATCTTTTATTCCGCTTTATGAGTAGAACATGTGTATTAAGGGGGGCTGCAGCAAATGATTTTTATTTTAAACCATGAGCTCTTTTTTCGTCGTTTGCTAGGTTTAAATTATTCATCGAAGTTATCCGCAAAATCTTTATCTTTCTCTCTTATCCCTTTCTCGTATTTTAAGTAGTCCCACTTAACAATTCCTCTGTTTCGCGTTTCGTTGTAGTTTTTATTCTTTTTTTTGGTCCCTGTTCTCTACCTTGTGCCTTTCTCTCTCCCATTTGCTTCTCCATTCCTGTTCTGAGCTTACTTGTTCTTTTGTTCCCACGCGAATCGACACTCGTCTGTTTGCACCTTGGCCGTCGGAATAAATTTAAATACGATATCCTTTCACTACGGACGACGACGCAATAGTCACGAAATTGTCTCTTCTGAATTCCGAAAGGTTAATTTTCGAACGAGTCAGTGAAGTGCGTTGGTAATTAACCATTTATCTCTTTAGACGTTATATTTCGAAGTTTTGGTAATCGAAAACTTTGGGAAAGTTGAAAAGGAGAGTTTCAGAACGGGAATGTTTTATTAGGAAAATTACTCTGCTACGGTAGTTCAGTTCGCCCGGCGGATTAATTAATTCCATTTAAATGTATGTTTTTTTGCCCATGTTAAAATAGTAGCTTACAATTTTTGTATTTCAATACCTGTTTCATTCAAGTTTTCTTCATTTCCGAAGATACGTGGTTTATTCTTCGGTATTGTCTTCGAATTAAAGCAATAGCATCCCTTTTAGTCTCACGCTCTTTTAAGTCAGCAATGGAAGTGACTCCCATAGCCATTCCACATTTAAGGAAGCCGTATGCACATTTCATTCTCAAATGAAACAATCGTTGGAAATTAATTAGCGTTCTCATTAGATTCGACGGCTTTTAAATATTTTTGCTTTGTAATCGAGAGAGTTTAACGCTATTGCTTTATGGCATTAGGATTTACATGCATTTGACGGAAGCCTTAACATGCGCTCGCTAATTAAACTTCGAATCCTTTCAGTTGTCTCCCATCCCTATTTCCTTAGTTTCTAAAAGTTTCATCGTAGCCTTCCTTTTGATGGCTTCCCTTGAATTTTTTCTTGTCCTAATTATTCTCTCCCCCTTATATTGTCAGCATCTATCGAATTTTTCTTTCGAATTATTTTGAGCACTTCTATTCACCAATTTTTAGGCATTCTTTACCAGCGAAGCGGTATTAGCGGAACGCCTCATGGGCACGTCTGGTCCGTCCATCCGTATACCCGTCGTAACTTTCATCTCCTAAACCACTGGACGAATTTTCATTTAATTAAGTATGAGTGATCTTTATTAAAATTTATCGCCCAATTGTTATTTTCAACTGAATCCGTCAATTAGAACTTCCACTTTACATGATTACTTTAATAAACTTATGCTCGTATCTCGTTAAATGGCATCCGTCAAGCAACAATTAAATATCAAACTTTTATCTCCCTAGCTCTTATATGATGTGTAAGGTATAGATTTAAAAAATTATTCTGATAGAGAACAACATTTACTCCAAGAAAGTCCGCGAGGCCACGTAATTACGAGTTATGGTTTCGGAGATAAAAATTCGAGAAAATTCAGAGCAAAACATTACATATTTTGTTTACATCGATCTCTAAGATGGTTCTCTCAACAAACAGCAATTAAAAATACATAAATTTTGAGAATCACCTAATCTTTCGATACCGTTCCATACGTATTTCCCATTAAGAACGCCTTTGGAATCTCTGTGTATTCCATTTATGGAGTATACTTTTCCATCTTTTTTCCTATATTGCATCCAGGATTTAATGCAAGACGAGGTTTTTTAAAGACCATGTGTCTTCTGCAAGAATTGGACTAATGATTACGAGTCAGTGTTGCATGTTGTCGAAGAGTTAATCGTGCAAGTAAGATTTAATAAAGTAATGAAAGTTAACATCGAGCATTCTCTTATGGCTGTAATCGAATTGAGCCGCTGTCTCTCCGTTAGTCATAGAGAGGTAGAAAAAAAACAGTAGCGCACTTATGCTGCAAAGCAGCCGTCATCATCGGCCATCCGCAGAATCTAGATTCCAAAGAAAGTTTGGAATCTTTTACGGGCGAACTCCCATCGAAGATGGCTGTTTTGTAGCCGAAACGCTCATGATTTTTTATAAATAATTTTGTGGCTGTTGGAGAGACATTATTATTCAATCCGAGTAATGGTTGTTCTACCGTCAAACCTTCCTAACAAAAGGATATCCACCACATTTTTGCAGATGACATATAACGATACGAAGGCCTTTCAATTCTCGGCGAATCTTGAAATTGCAAAAAGTCTATATGGCCCCAAGAAGGTTTCGCGGTTGTAAATTTTGCTTCAGATTTATCGTTGTATTTACATGATAAACCGTGTAATGCAATGCGCTTCAAGTTGATCCACTGCGTGCTCTTTTTGAAGTCAAGTTTCCATAATATCAACAAAATTGTCGCTTTGGAGCACCTTCAGCGAATTCTCGGTTGGCATCTCACCCGTTATTACTGTGCCGCTTTTGGCCTGACTAATAAATATCAATTAAAGGGACCTTAATAAATACACCGATACTTTGACGAATCTCACCGCTTTTTTCGGAGAGAGAAACCTGTTCGACGGCATATTTACGAAAAACTCTTGCTTTCACTTCTCCAAACATAACCGCAAGAATAAATAAAAAAATCTTGTGTCCATGCAATGCGAAGTCGAGGGTTCTGCATTCTCTGGAAAACCTTCCTGGAATAATGTTCGCCCGGCTTTCTCCCTTGAAAACATTTTTTGCCTTTTTTGGGCGCAAGAAAAACGAGGGTATGTGTGTGTGTGTGTGTGTATGATTGATTGATATGGTCTTTATTTGGGGCGAGATTTAGACTAAAATGTCCCATCTTCCACCTAACCCCTCGTAACGAAAAATATATAATAATACATAGCACTTTATGTAAATACAAGTAACAATAAAAATACAAGATTTGGAAAAGAAAAGATGTAATTTTGTGGGAAAGAATAAGGACTGCTGAAATAATGAAATCCATGTAAAAAAACCCACAGCAGGAAACCACCCACACAAGAAGGGGGGTGTGAAAAACCTGCGAAACCTACTGAGATTCACTAAATACATTAATAACTGAATATTTAGAACAAAAGATGAATACATGAAAAACTTAAAGCTATGCATCAGGAGAAATTTGGGAGACAAAGAGAGAGAGGAAGTGAGAAAGAAAGAGAGAGAAAGTAAGAGAGAAAGAGAGAGAGAGGGAGGGAGAGAGACAGGCGTGGCCGTTTTATCGCTTGCGTTGCGAGTTCTTTTTTTCGCGGCCACGGAATACTACGGATCCTCTCCTCACCCTCTTTCTCGCCTTCCGTAAGACCCTCGGTCATCTGGAGTGTAAATTCCCGAGCCTTGGGCTGCGTTCAAGTAGTTAGTCCCTCAGGTTTTACGACTTAGGACGTTCCCTTCCGTTGGTCCAGCACTGGGGCGCTCTTCGTTCTCCAGATCTCTGCGTCTCATCTCTCGCCTTCTCTCTTTTTGTCGTTTTTTACTCATCTATGGTTCTTTCCCTCGATGTTATCATCGCATTTATCTCGTCCTGCGTGTCTTTCTCGTCTCTCCCCCTCATTTCCCGTCATCCTCGTTCGTCTTCCGTGTTTAATTTTCACGTCTTTCTCTCTTTCTCTTTTCTCCTTCCTATCTTCTTCTTCCTCTTTCTTTTTACCCCATCCTCTCCCACCATCTCTCTCCTTATCTCTCATTCCATACCCATCTCATTCCTTAAATTTCACTTTTCCTTTCTTTCTCCCACTATCCTCCCTCCGTCCCCCTCCCTCTCTCCCACCCTCTCTCCATCCCTCTCTCTCCCTCCATCCCTCTCTTTCTCCATCCTTCTCTCTCGCCATCCCTCTCCCTCTATATCCTCCCTTTTTCCTCCCTTCTCTCTTTCCATCCTCTCTCCCCATCCTCTCTCCATCCTTTTCTCTTTCCATCCTTCTCTCTCTCCATCCCTCTCACCATCCCTCTCACCATCCCTCTCTCTATTGTCTCTCTCCATCCTCTCTGTATTCTCTCTCTCTCCATCCTCTCTTTCCATCATCTCTCTCCAGCCTTTTCTCTCTCCATCCTTCTCACTTTCCATCATTCTCTTTCTCCCGCCTTTTCTCTCTCCATCCTTCTCTCTCCCTCTCTCCCAGCCTGTCTCCTGCCGTTTCTCCCAGTTCCTTTTCTCTCACTCCCGCTCTCTCTTTTTAGAGGGATGAGAGATTTTCTAGTCTCAACCTAGCCCTAAGATCTATCTATTCATCTCTCTCTCTCTCCCTCTCCTATCCCTCCCTCTTCTCTCCCTCCTTTTTCTTTCCGTCCCTTCTCTCTCCGTTCCCTTTCTCTTTCTCTCTATCCCTTCCTCTTTCATCTCCTTTCATTTCTCTCCTTTCATTTCTCTCCCTATTTTCCTCATACCAAAGCCATATGACCACCTCTGTCTCTTCTCCGTATTAAATAATTTCAACGTCCACACGGTGTCTTCACATGTTTTGCGAGATTGTGCTGTCTACAGCCATTCACTCTTCTCTCACGTTTCCTCTATTTACGGGTTATGGTTGATGAAATTCCGAGATTGTTTTGTTCAGCCGTCAATGCTATGTAGTGGTTACGCTTGAGGATTCTACTCGCGTGAGGTTTTCACTATAATGTCTAGGTGTTTCTCGGTAGACGGATTCTTTCGTCTGGCAACGTCGCTCTTTAGCTGTGTGAATAAATTTTATTTAATACCGGCCATTAAACACTTTTTACCGTTCGACTTTAGCTGTCTTTTTTATTGTTATTGGGAGCGGCATTCTCACAATAAGTCTTTCAAGCATCAATCGTAAAGACGTTATAAAATGACATTCAGATAAAGAACTCGTTTTTCCGTCGGGCACGCCGGTTATCACTTCTTAAGACTCTTACGTCATTTTGTTAGGTATTTGCATTACAAATCTCATCTTTAATCCCACAAATTCCACGTAAGAACACGTTAATTGAAAATTTCCCGAATTGTTTATTTATTTTAGCTATAAGTTATGAAGAAAATTGCAAATTATATACTTAAAATACTTATATGTAGTTCGTGAGTATTCAGCTGAATAACTAAAAAAATCAATCTATAGAGGCTCCTCCTCTGCATGCTTCGCGCAACACCATGACGCACCAATCACCTGCTTCGTTGGATTGATGTACGGACTGGTAGTTTATAACAGCGGTGCCCAAACTACGGCCCGCGAAGCTAAGGCGAAAAATCAATTCGAAAAATTTAACACACAAATTCATACATTTTTTGAAAATTTTCATAATAAAACTTTAAATATTGAAATGTTAGCCATGAAAACCTTATTTAGACATGATTTTCACTTAATGGCATCTCAGAATATATAGAAAATTTTCGATTTAAACTCTAATCCGGCCCGCCGAAGAATTGACAACTTCCAATGCCAAGGGATTCGCAACCATTGATGTGGCCCGCCATTAGAAAAGTTTGGGCACCGCTGGTTTATAAGATGACCACAATATACACATTCTTCCGTTGTCTTTTTGTCGCACTTAAATATTTCGTCCAATCGCCGGTAGATGGCAGGAGTAACAGTTACTTTGTTTGCCAGTATGTCACACACTGTTCGAGGCTATCACCACAGTTTATTTTCTTACCTTTCAATGTTGAAAAATGTTGAAAGTTGGTAGTATCGCAATTTTAACGTTTCTCAAATGTAATTCAAAGTTATTCCGAAAATTTTCACATTTAAATTACTCGGAAAGAAGAAGACTTGCACACACTTGCAATCAAAGTCGTGATATTATTTCGGCATTTAAGGCACAAAAAATGTTCTCGACTGGTAGTGTACTATGCGTTTGCACGTTACGACATTTCCGTTCTAAAATGCTTGCTTTTAGGTAGTTTTCTTTGATTTTATAGGTTTAGCAGTGGCACTTTCATTCTCTTCGCTGATGTTTTATTCCGGAAGAGGAATCCCTCTCCTGTCCATTGGTTTAGCCGCGGAGTGATTGCGCCCGCGTAAATCATTTATCTCTTTCACTGCCGTATAAAGAACCGCCCGTCTTGCCATTGGGACGGGATCGATAATTCTAGACGGCGGGGAGCGCTTCTGAACCGAATCGAGCATATTTTATGGCGTGGAGGCTTTTGGCGTTGTACTTGCCCTCAGAATAAGTTTTTTCCCGAACTCGTTTCTTTTGCTTTATCGGTCGAGCGAACAACTAATGCCTTATCTTAACGATATCAGAGACTGATTGGCTGGTTTCTCTTTGATGGCGCTTCTCCCCAATGGAAAAAACACCAGTTCAAGTCCATCCGATTGTATGCGCGCGTGCGTGAAGTTCCTATAACTGGAGCATAGTTCAATGAAATTTACGCGTTTAACACTTTCAGTCACCATGTCCGTATTTATGGACATTCAGTTACCCTATTTTAATAACGTTTCACACATATTATATGCACGACTGTTGATAGAAAGATGTAGGAAGGTGCCTATTGAATAAAAATTTGGCAAATGATTTTTTGAAGTATTCATAATTGAAATGAAATGGCAAAAAAACTCCTAATAAAGTTCATGGCTGAATTGGTTAATACTCCTGTCACAGCTGATAGCGAAAATGTCTTACATGAGTCGCATCGCTTAATCGGGGTAGCTGTTAGATTACGTATTAAATTTTGTATTCATACATATTAAAACATTCAACGAAATAATTTTGTTTGGATGACGCGGATCACTCACGGCTACCACCTTAATGCCAACAAATCTGACATTCCACTCTTTTAATTTCCTGGAATATACGTTTCTACTTTACGCTGTGCTTTTAATGCGCATTAATTCTTCTTAAATAATCGCCGTTGTTTTCTTTGGATGTTAATTGTAATTTTTTATACTTGAGCGCGGGTGCCTGTTTTCTTAGTAACGTTCGCACTCCGTGCTGGGATTTCTTATTACTCCTCCCGGTACGTCAGAGCATATGGGAATTCCGTACTCGTGGGCGGAGTGAGTCGTCTGGAGCGTCTTTAAAAGTTTCGTCGACGCGTTTCTTTTTCTCTCTCTCTCTCTGGTAATCATCTCACCGGCGCAGAATGCTAACTCTGTAAGTTTGCATCGTGCGCCAAGAATTCGCGGGAGGCTCTTCAGATGTCGTGTCTTCAACCCCGTGTACTTTTCCTTCCTACATCAACAGGAAGGCGAGGTCTTGGAGATACGCGAAATGCGCTTTGTTTACGCGAAGCAACCTGGGAGAGAAAGGGACGCGAAGAGATAAATAGTGAGAGAAATGCTTTCCTTGCATTATCGATTTCAAGGTTTCTCGGGACGGTTCTGTATCTCTCTGTGATATTTTTGCTGTGTAATGAAGTTTTGGCTGGTTTTGGAGGGAATCCAATTTGTGTGTCGTTCTTCGTAATTTTAGCTTCAATAAGTGTGTGAATATCAAATGAGTGTTTTTATATGAACCGTAAGGCATGGAACCCTGCCAGAAATTATTTTAGCACGCAATTTGCGCGTATACATTGAATGCTGATATTAAAATGAAAAAATACTAGGTTTGATATTATTGGAGAAACGGAGAATTAGACAAAGTAGGTATCGTTGTAACGCTGTCAAATATATGGAGCAGTGCAGGGAATTTTTACATGACATCGTGATATTCGTGTATTTTATCGCAAAATACGGGCTTTGGGGAGAGTCAATAACGCTTCAAGAGAGCTGAAAGGGATTATTACGCAGAGAGCATAGCTGTTGGCTAGAAGGTGAGGGTTTCCTTTGGTGGAGTTTCTGAAGTTAAAAATTTCCCATTAATTTAGTATAGGGTCAAAGAAATGTTGAGAATGGCGTGTATTTTATTTGGGTTAATTTCAGTCCGTTTTCATGGATCTTTCAGCCTCCTTGTGAATATGCCATAAACTAAGGTTTTTTGTTTTATTCAAAGGAAAAATCACCATCGACATTAATTGCATTGATTTCTTGATTGATAACTTGTGTTTGATGGGAATGAAAAATAAGTAGAATTAATGTAACGACTCGAGCCGAATCGTTTCCCTTAAAAAATAGGCAATTTTTTCGAGCTCAAAAGGCTTTCTGAGAACGTAATTAAAACGCGGAACGCTTTTTCATATCAGCCCCTCTCACTTTCTTCTTCCCTAGTTCTATTTTAAGCTCGCTTCTTTTTTTAATTTTTGCCAGCGGGACCGAGGTTTTCATTTATGCATCAAAATCTACGCATAAAAATCGCTTTGAAACATCGTGTGATGTTTCGTTAAGAGGATTTTAAAAAACTCCGCGTTCGCCGACGTCTTTTTTATGAGTATTCTACGCCCGTGCGAGAAAAAATCAAATTCTTTTATTCTCGCAGAGGAAGAGACGCGACCGTCAAAAAAAGAGTCAAATCGTCGTAATATCGAAACTTGCTTTCTCTTTTTCCCGACTTCATCCTCCACCTCCTTCCGTTTTCCCTCCTCGCTTCTCCTCCATTCTCTCCTCAACCATCCCCCGATGTCGTGCATTGCTAATTGACCAATCTCTTTGTGAATTAATCATCTCAGTGTGTCTTTACCCTTTCCTCAAACAAGTTCAACCAAGCCGACCCAGCTTCGCCCCTGCCTCATCCCTTTTACCCACTCTATCTCTTTCTCTCTCCACCCTCGTCACCCACTTCGGGCTTTGTCGTATTCCCCTTACGCTGCGGTGCGCTAGAGGGAGAGAGAAAGGGGGTTTCGAGATGAGTTCGGTGGCAGAGAGGATGGCGCGGAGAGAATTTGAGGAAAAAAGGGGAAAGTGTATGTGTGCGTGTGAGCGTCTGTGTTGAAGAGAGAAGTTAAGAGAGCGTGGAGGTTTTGATAGAGGAAGGGTGGGTGTGTGTGTCTGTGTGAGAGAGAGAGAGAGAGGAAGTTTTGGGAACCAGCGTGGAACCACGGTTTTTGGAAAGGGATTGAGGGACTGGGGTTCGGGGGAGGACGGACGAGGTGGGTCGGAAAATGGTGAGGGGGAGGATACGGATGAATAAGAAGGCGTTGGTGTTGAGGGCTGGTTGGGAAGGGATTGAGGGGATGTTTTTTGGCGCGGTGAGGGGAAAGGAGTCGACGGGAGGGGAGGGGAGAAGAGACGGAGGAGAGGGGAGGGGAGAAGAGGGAGAGAGGGAAGCGTCGGAATGGGAATAGAGATAAGGGAAGGAGAGAGGGACGGAGGGGATGGGGAGGTAGATGGGATGGAATCTTGGCAGGAGTTCGCCTGTTCCGAGAGTCGGCGTAAAAATACTCCGAACCCTAACTTGGTAACCCAGCCTACTTCTCCATGCCCCCTTTCCTTACGATCTCTTTCTTTCTTTTTGCCATTCTCCCTCTGTTCGCTCTTTATCGCATCCTCATCTCTCTCCTCTTTCCCCCCTCTTTCATCTCTCTCCCTGTCTCTCCGCTTCCTTCCTCTACTCTCTCCCCTATTTTCTTTCTCCCTCTCTCCTCTCACTCTCCTCTCTCCCTCTTTCTCGTCTCCTCCTATCTCCCCCTTTTCTCTCTCTCCCTCTCTCTTTCCTTCCCTTTTTCTTCCTCTTGCCTTGCCTCCCTCCCTCTCTTCTCTCTCTCTATCCTCTCTCTCCCTTTCGCCTCTCTTCTCTCTTTTCTCTCTGTTTTCTCTCTCCCTCTTTTCTCTCTATTTTTTCTCTACCTCTTTCCTCTCTCTCCCTCTCCTCTCTCTCCCTCTCCTCTCTCTCCCTCTCCTCTCTCTCTCTTCTCTCTCTCCCACTCTTCTCTCTCTTCTCTCTCTCCCTCTATCGTCTCTCTCCCTCTATCCTCTCTCTCCCTCTCCTCTTGTCTCTCTCCCTCCCTCTCCTCTTGTCTCTCTCCCTCTCCTCTCTCTCCCACTCTTCTCTATCTTCTCTCACCTCTCTCTCATTCTTTTCTCTCATCCCCCTCCCTCTCCTCTCTTTCCATCTCACTTCTCTCTAACCCATTCTCTATCTCTATTTAGCTTCTTTCCCTCTACCCTCACCCTCATCTCTCCTCTCCTTTACCTTCCATATTTCTTTAAATTTCCTCTCTGCATTCACATCTCTCGCTTTGTTCTCTATTTCCAACTCGTAAATCTTCATATCTCTATCGCCGTTTCCCTCCTCTCTCCCACTCTTCATTCTCCCGCTCTCCCACCCACTTTCTACGTCCTTACCTTATCTCCTTCCTTCCCCCTCTCCGTTTTCCGCTCTTAGGTCGACTTCTACTCACCCTCTTATTTCTCCAACTCCGCTTCCTTCTCCCCTTCCCTCAATTTCCTTTCCTCTTCCCTCAGTTGCCTCCCCTTCCCCACCTTTCATCTCACACTTTCTCGCCTTTGACCTACCATTCTCCTTCCCTTGAATTCCCCCCTCACTCTTTCTCCTCTCAACTTCTTTGCTTCTTTTTCCTCCCTCTGCGTGCTTTTAATTATTTTTAGGATTGTATTTTCTCTCTCGCTTCCGTTTTCTCCCACACTTTTCTTCCGTGCTTCATATCTCCCTACCTCCCTCTCAATCTCCCCCCCCTTCTCTCTCTCTCCCGCATTACTCTCCTACTTTCCGCTGTTCCTACTCCTCTCTCTTTCACCCCACCTTGCCGTCTTCCCGTTATCCCCCCCCCTCTTCTCTCCCTATTCCCCGTCTCCCTCCATATTTCTCGCCTCTCTCTCTATTCTCCTTTTCCCTTCTTAGTCTCCCTCCTCCCTATTTCCCTCTCACCCCCTCCCTTATATGCATATTAATGTATGTAAATTGATATGTATTTATAAATGATTTTTTTCTCTTTCTTTCAAATTATTATTTTTTTTTCTCTGAACTATTCAGGAATATTTTGCGATTTTTTACACCTCCATTCTCTTCGTAGGTGTTTTCCGCAGTGGGACATTTTTCTGTGTTAAAACATAGCTGGTACAGTTTTTTCGACCCACAAAACTAACAATATTCTTTGGAAATGCTTGGTGATCTATTAACCAATATATAATTAACTTGTAATTAATATAGATTTTATTGTAGTTAATATGTATTTAATTTATTTTTAATAGATAAATATTATAATTATATGACTAAAGGATTTAATGTAATAATGGACTATATAGTCTCAATTTCGCCCTAAATAAAGTAGTTTGTCTGTCTGTACCCCTCCTCCCACTCCCCATCGCATCTCTTATTTCCTCTTCCACCGCTCTATCCTCCTCCCAACCCCCTTCCACCCCTCCCCGCCCACTCTCCCTTTCCCGCCTCCCGCTCCCTGACGTCCTCAGCCAATGTCCTTCTTCATTTGCGAACCTGGGTTCTTTCTCTCTATCTTACTCTCTTTCTTTCTCTCTTTCTTTCTTTCTCTCTCTCTCTCTCTCTCTTTCTCGCTCGGACTAATTCAACTCTCCGGAACTTTCCCCAGCCTCCGACTTGCACTCCGTCTAAAATCTCCTTTCGCACTATATAATCCCTCTTTTTCACTCCTCTCCCACGCGCCGCTTCTCCGTCAGACGTTCCTGTCTCTTGCCGTGTCCCCACGTCATTTACGAGGTCCTCTTAGTATGGCTCTCTTAAGGCGGTTAATTGGCTAACGTCTCCCGCGGACTGGAGAGTTTTCGTTTTGAGCGATCTGGGAATTTGGGAGACAGAGTGGTTAAAACCGCTCGCGGAAGACTGATTGTGACATTTTGAGGTTGCGGTGTTGCGCGGAGGCGTTGTCCAGACTTTGGAGAAGTTCTAGAGCTAATAGGTTATACATGTATCGTTGATTTTATGGAATGGCTTCGATCCAAATGTTGAGCATGATCGCTGTTCTTAAACAAACGAGGGAAGAATTGCAGAGTAAATTTCATACGGCTGTTTTTTCCTAGTTTCAGGATTAAGTCATCGTAAGGTTTCATCTCCTGTTGAGATCGACGGTCTCGGAATATAGTCTATAAATTCCCTTTAAAATCATTACATCAATGCTACGTAACTTTATGGTTTCCATTTCAGAGCTATAGCAATTTTATTTTCCATTGTTAAAAATTGTACAATTTTCCCTCTCTGTTTTGAATTAAAAACAATTGTTTGCTCTTGTTCGATGCGGATTTGAATTTTATTTTTATAAAACCATCAATATTTCGGCTATAGGACTGTTCATGTCCCTATACCGTGCTTTACTTATGGGGGTAGAAATGAAACACATCGATTACTCTTCAGCAGCTGATTCCATATCTACCAGATGTATAAAATGCGTAGCCGTTATGTAGACCGCCCTATCCTAAAAATTGGATATATCCAAGTTGCAGGATTCCAGAGATATACCCCAAACAGACGGACAGGCAAACCAAATATATAAGCGACTTTAAAAAAAGCGCTAAAAAGGTAGCATTTTAGGTGCAGTGTAGCTGTTCTCATTCATCGATCGCTAATCCACTGATTCTTCAAGCAATTTGTGGTCACAGTCTCTATCTTTGTCATCTTAGGAGAATTGCGTAAATGGGGGGGGAGTTAACATTTTTTTTCTAATAAAATTTTACCAAATTGTTAGCTGAAAATGGCTTCTTTTTCCAAGATAGCCTAACACTTTTTACCATCCTTCGTAAAATCGATTTATGCGCAAAGGCATATGCGCCTGAATTTTAATTCAGATTTATATAGCTCCAGAAATAAGATTATGGGTAATATTATTGCGTTTAACTGCCGGTAATTATTATTTATTTTTATAACACGATTTTTCAGATTCCTCGGGACCGAGCCTATTCCGGTTATTCGGATATTTTGGTTGATTGATACGCCTGATTGGGCATAGTACACACAAGTGAACAGTTCAAATGAATATATTTTATTTAAAAATAAATATTAATTGCCATGGATGGTATTCGTATCCACGCCCGGAGAACCGAGATTGTAACGAAAACGCTTAAAAATGTAAGTTGCCAGTTAAGTGACCGAAATGTTAAGTTATTAAGACTCTTGTTAGATTTTTAACAAGTAAATATCGTGCACATTTAATGAAGTATAAAAACATTAAAGCTGTAAGGTTTACAAATTCCTGTTATCCGATGTCTTGTTAATCGGGGATTTTACTACAATGCCCTAGCAAAATTAGCTTAAAATATGTGACAAAGCGTATTTAACGGTCAATGTTTTTTAGAAAAAATGGCGATAACCATAGATACTGTCGATTGCTGATTATGAGCCTGGGCTTGAGTTAACTCTCTTCAACCACGGTAATAATTTTATCCGCATCAACGGAGGATTTCGACTGTCAACTCAGCTAAAATTTTTTCTCATGTCCCGCCTTCATTCTTATGATCGGATTAAACGTGCAGGAAAATTTCTTTTTTTTTCGTCCCTCGTATATTCCCCCCCGGAAGTCTCCTTGCGTGACTAAACTGGAGGGAAAATGGATTTTTTTCACTTATTCCCGAGTCGCGGAGACGTGGTTTTTTATTATTAATGCGTGCGCGTGGAGGGTGCCAGCGGGATAATGCCTCTTGTCTTCGTTCCAAGGACCCCTTCGAAAAATATTTTATCCTCGGTCCCTTCTACTACTCTTCCGCTCCACTCATTTCCGCCACTCTCACTTTAAGGAAAGTGTCCCCCACCAATCTTCCCATAATTCCTTATTCGCGGAATTTTTTTCGGACCACCCTTTTATCCGATCTCTTTTCTACCCCTTCCCTTTCGCCCTGTGGAAAACGCACTTATTCTCATTTTTTCACTCTTTTCCTCAACTTTTCTTTTGTTCTGATGTGGGACGCTTTGATGAAGGGCGTTTAACTTTCTTAAACGCTCTTTTTTTGTGTAGTAGTGGTGATATAGTATATGGTTTATCCTCGACCCCCTAAAGGGGCGTACGAAATCCTTTACCTCTTCCCCCCCCCCCCCGTTGAATTCCTTTCTCTTTTCCTCTTAGAGATTATTTCTCCCTTCTCTCTCTCTCTTCAGTGGATCACTCCTTTTCTTTTCTTCCTCTCTATATATTTCGAGCCGCCGAAGCGGTATTTATCTCCAACGCCCGAAATAATATGGTCCGACTTGTTCTTTTTTTCTCCTTTTTATTACATTTCCTTTTTCCTTGATATACTCTCACTTTGTCGGCGTCCGTTTCTCTCTCTTGTTTATTCTCCTTCCTCCGGATCATCGAAGTCTTTCCGGAGTTATTGTCTTTCCGTCGTGCGTCTCCGGGACGCTCTGAACGCTTTCTGACGAGTTTCGAACGGCTGGTTGCGTCTGGAAGCTTTGCGGATTTTTGCACTTGTTTTTTCTTCGTACGCCCGCTACGGCGGGAGAGGGTGGGTTTTTAGTGTTATTTTGAAGTTTACGAACGTTTGTCGACGCTTTAAGAAAAAGTCATCCTGATCGATCAGAGGCTAAGAAGCTTTAAATGCTAAGCAAAAATGTACCGCGAATTTGTATTCGGAAAGGGATTTATGGACCTGTGGGCGAAGACATGGAATATTTACGAGTTCGAACGTATTTATTTATTTAGTTATAAACAATTGGCATACGGCTTGAATCAAATTGCAGTTGATTGGCTAAAAAAGTATAGATTAAATCAACTAAAGGAGAAAACACGACAACAAAAAACAAAACAATAACGAGAAGTACAACCATACCAGGAACAATAAAGTAATAATAATAATAATAATGCAAAACAAAGAGACAATTCCACCCCTAGCTTAGTAATAATTGGTTAGGAAGAAAGAGTGCAGTGAGATGCTGTCTAACGTGAGTTGATGGAATTGGAGGAAGTATTAAGAAGAGCAATAAAGAGGAGGATTAAAGAGATAATTACCGTCGTGAGTGGAGAGGATCTTCAGAAAGCTAAGTTCCTTTTCTAGAAGGAACTCGGTGGTTGGCGAGAGAAAGTAACAGGGCACACGATTTTGTTAATCCGGAGCATTAAGAAGAAAGGATATTTCGTTGAATTTTAAAAGAAATGAGATTTTAGAGGTGGTCTTCCGGCATTTTGAGGAGAAGGGACACGAAGGCCGACGATTATTGTGAAAAGGTTGAGGAGAGAGAAAGATTGGATGCCACGCACGTGGATCGAATTGGGAGCACAAGGCTGGAAATTAAGATCAATTAACATTCAGGCGTTATGCGTTCGATTGTTGTGCCGTTACGGTATTTTGCATTTATTTGGCCTTCACAATTTGAATATACGGTCTCATGTCCATATATAATTTCGGCTGTTAATGATGATAAAGGCGTGAATTGCAGAATCCATAATGATGAAGGGATGAAATAACTTTGTAATTTTCAGTTTTATGTAGCTAAAACTCCGGCGTGATTAAAAATGTGTAAACATACGAAATTTTATTATTTATCTTTCAGTCGATTATCTATGTTGCTTTGAGTAAAAGCAACGTGTTAATTTATCTCATCCCTTCCTTAATTAGGCTTATTATAAAATGCGCGCGTGGTTTGCTTAGCAGTTTTATGGATATGGAAGTTTACTGTATCATTTGCTCGATTATTCAGCTCTGAATGATTTTTACTTATCGGCGTTGACTTATTTTATTTCCACTCGACAGATATGATTGCATGTATTCTACGCTTTCATGTCACGGTTTTTAACAAGCAGTTTTATTTCCCACGCAAGTCGTTACTGTGTTAACATTTCAATGGACTCGACAGGCCTAACATAAAATTCACTGTACACGAATCGATATCTCGTATAGTCGTACATTTATCTGCATTAAGCTGACTAGTATAATAATGCCATGCTGTTAAAAATGTTAACATTCAGATTTTTCCTACTCGTTTAAAAATGTATGGAAATTTAATTACAACTATTTTAATTTCGTGCTCTCCGTAGTTTATCTTACTTTCTCTTCTGGTTTTGAAAAATTTCGACCAGACATTTTCTCCCTCTATTCTATCATCCGATTCTAAAACCACTTTCTCCCGCGCATGCCTTCCCTTTCAATTCTTACCTCCGACAAAGGTGCTTTGTCGGGCGAATTTTTTTTAAGGAGCGGGAAAAACGTCATTGTGATGCAGAAACAGCAAAATTGCGCTTCAAGCTCATTATTTTCGCCGTGAGATGTAAACTTCTTTCAGAGTAGGACGGAAAATTGTTTCCAGCCGTTCTATTTTCAATTTATTAGGTGGTTACTGCCTTAAGTTTTGCGCTCCCGCTTAAAAATTATTTTGCAAGTCGAAGTATTCACTTTTACCCCTTGATTATTAGAATTTTCTCTTTATATATTGCGCATCTCCGTGTTGATATTATTTCTAAAATGCGCATGCGCGTTGCAAGGGACAACATTTCATGGCTTGGATGATTCGATTTCGGCAGTTTGCATCCCTCCGCTCTCCATGGTCGATTTCATCCTCTCTTTCTCCTTTTCACGAATTTTTGCGCCGAAGAATATGGATGAAGAGCCGCGCTGATTGAGTTACTGCAAATTTAACCGTATTTAACGGCGACGTACCTTTGTAAGAATATCAATACTCTTTCCTTCAAATTAGATCGTTGTCAACTCGATTTCCTTTGGCCGCGTTGCCCTTGGTTACGTTGCTTGGTGTAGTGCAATGCGTTATATTTGTGAAATATTTTCTTCGTTGATCACTGTTAATCGTTGATTGATTATTTTATTTACATGTACGAATAGCTTCCAAAGTAAATAAAAACACTTCTAAAATTATTTTCGCCTCTTCTTGTAATTTTATAATATCTCGATAGCAGTACCTCGTGTTAAATTTACTATTTTCGATAAAGGTAATTTTAATTTTTTTTAAATCGCCAGCCTGTTTATCTTCAAAAGTAATGGAGTATAAACATTTTTTGTCATTTACACTAAACTATCTTCTTTCAGCCATTAAAATTCATGTTTGTCTAAGATTCAGGACGTCTTGTTTGTTTTGGCTCTCAAGAAATGCTCTTAAGCTTGACTGGACCTTTTTACGCGACTATTTTAAACCAAGCCTACACTCTCTCTCTCTTTATTTATCCCATAAGCCTGACTCGGACTCGTATTTTCATCGTTCCTTAGTCTAATTTTTGTTTTTCCCGCCTTTTCCCCTCCTCTCTACTGCCATCGCTGCCAAATTTAATTCTCATCGCCATCTTCATTTTCACTGCCTCGCTGTCGATCTATTCAGTAGAATTCGTCGTTTTTTTACAAAATGTTCGCGTTCGTTTATTCCGCGTGAATTAATCTTCTTCCATCTCACGTTCTCTCTCTCCCCCTCATCTTTTTTTATACCGGGGGCGCCAAAAATATTTGGCTTGAGGGCCACGTATCCTCCTTCCGCACTCATATAACGGGCCATAATGCCTCATCGTGGGCCGCACGCGGTCGAAAATACAGTTTGAAGAATAACTTAAGAAAAGTAAAGGGTTGAGTTGTGACTCAGTCATTACCTGATTAAAAAAAGATTTGTCTACTATGGTCGCAGGGGGATAAAAATGAATTGTTTTGTTTTCATAACTTCCTATTTTCATTTTACGCTACATCGTGTGCTTTTGTATGTTATACTCGTGGCGGGCGGGAAAATAGTCGGGGGCAGGATGTGCCCCGCGGGGCACAGTTTGGGCACCATTACTCTATGCAATAAGCGTATTTTAAAAAGGATTATTTCTATAATTTTCCATTTATTGCTGTCCTTGTTCATTCAATTTTTTAAAATATGCCCCAGAAAATTTCTTTTGATAGATTTTTACTTTGTTTCTAGAACATTTTTTCCAAAAAATACTTCTTTTCATGGATTTGTATTATAAAATCTAGCATCTCTACTCCTGTAAACTTTTCGGGTTATTCATACATTTTTGCGAAATTCATTAAATGGTATTTTGATGAAGGTATGTAACTGATATTTTTAGGCAGTTAAACTCAAGGATTTTTAGGCCTAGTCGGATTTTCAAGTTTAATTTACGAAGTAAGTGATGGCGACTATTTTCAGGAAAAAATATTTTTTAGAGTTTTTATTACTTCGTGCAAATTCTAGAAAATTACTTTCCACGATTTTAAGTAATCCATCTCTTCTACTTCTTTTCCTTTCTTTTTCTCTCGTCATTTATACACACCATAATTTGCATCTCATCCATTTTTTTCGTACCTCCTTCGTAGAAACTGCGCAATGTTTCTGATATATATATATATATATATATATATATATATATCGCGTGTTTTACGTGTCTCTTCGACGCCCCCAGCAGCCTGCCAACTTGGTCCCCAACTTGGCAAGAGTCCGCTGGGCTTCCCTCAACACCTTGTCACTACCTTTTCTTTTCCTTAAGTTAATATATATATATATATATATATATATATATATATATATATATATATATATATATATATATATCGGATAAAATTGCGCAGTTACTCTATCGCTGAAGAAGGGCATAGGCCCGATAAGCTTGCGTGTTTTTTTGTGTTCGTGTGTTGTACGTGTCTCTTCGACGCCCCCAGCAGCCTGCCAACTTGGTAAGTGTCCGTTGGGCTTCCTTCAACACCTTGTTGCCACCCTCATCACTACCTTTTCTTTTCCTTAAGTTAATATGTATATATACTCGTATTCATACACTATCCTCGCCTGCTCTTTTTTCTTGTTTCTTCTATCTTCTTTTCCTTTCAGTTTAAGGAAACTTTCGTCCTAATTTCTAAAGAGCTCTGCTATCCCTGAAATTGGCTATAACATCTTATGTTCAAGAGGTTCCATAGTAGGTCTATTATAATGTCATTTTTATCTTATGCTTGGAGAGCTGTTCTACGAAAAGGTTTCTTCCAACTCGCTCGCCGGTTTTATTTCTTGTTCAAAACGTTAAGTAGAAAATTGGTATAGTTATCTTTTTTAAGTTGAAAATTCTATGCTTATATTTTACTTAATAGGCTTCTAAGTTCAATATTTATTTTTAAAACGTACCATTGTGAAATGCGGAATGCTTACACTCCGCCGTTGTACGTAATATACTTCCAGCTTGTAAAAATCCCTGGCTCGAAAGACTCATCCGAAGAAAATCACTCCTAGTCAGCCAAATTGGGGTACGGCTTAGTTATAAGTACAGTTTAACCTCGATAGAAGGCATATAACGAGAACTTCGTTATAACGAGCGTAAACACCGTTACCGTCAATTTCTTAACGTTGAATGTACGGAATTGAATTTTCGGATATTACGAGTGCTCGTTAGAACTAGCATTTTTATGAATTTTATAAATTCTTTCTATGTTGAGGTTCCAAGGTAATTTGGTCTGTTTGATGATTCGTGCCCACGTTTCCCCATATTGTTTAAGTGCCTCGAAATTTCTGTGATTTTTTAAATTTAAAATTCTATTTTTTATTTTCAAAATTAACTTTATCGTGTTTGTCTTACTTTGCTATATTTAATTTATGTCTGAGACACTTATCTATCTCTCGCCTATTGTATGTATTTTCCTGTAATTACTGTCATTGTAAGCCAGCATTTAAGCTTTTATTTTCCGGTTTCGTTCCACCAAAACATGGGTTTTCTCATCCTCTAATGCTAAAATATCTGTAGAAGATACATTATCGGTTATAATTTGTGCAATCCTCAATATGTTAAATAAAACATATGCCCCATACCAGGGGTGTATAATATTGTCGCCCTATCCACACGTAGCGAATATGCCACCGGTTTTTGGCTAATTGAATATCTTCGTCAATTAATCATTTTCTTCCACTTTCATGCTCAATTTTACAGCGTTGTTGGAAGAAAAATAATATCAAGTATCTCGCTGAAGGATTAGATTCGCAAAGTGTTTTCTTTCTATTATGTTGCGTTGGTAGCTGTTGAATACAAACTGAAGCCGTTGATTTTTCTGTAATATATATATATATATATATATATATATATATATATATATATACTGTAATAATAAATTTATTACAATGAATAATGTTAATTAATTTCCGAGTAGAGAATAGATAATAACAATCATCAATACTTAAATACAATCTCAAATTCAATTTTAAGTGTATTTCAGAGTAATACTGCTATTATTTTGTACAATTTGGCGAATATGGCATCCCGTTTGTTACAAGTGTGGCGAGAATCGCAATCTTGTCCGATACCGCTGTCGTATACATTTGGAATGATAGAATCAACAGCGATAATGGAAACCAAGAAAAAGCAAAAGGAAAATCGTGTTTCTTGTGGGCAACGAGGACAAATAAAGGGCTCTTCTCTCTGAAATACTACTGCGCCATTTTTCCTTTCATTTCTTTATGTATTTCGCCCATATCGCATTAATTTTGTTTATTACGTTTCCATAAGAGAAACCGTTCCTATCTCTATTAACTTCCGGTCTATCGGAGTTTGCGCTCGGGTCTTCCTCCCCTTTCTTCGGTGTTACTTTCAGTAGATGCCATTTTCCTCCCATGCTCATCACGTTTACCTCTCCCTTCCATCATTTCTCCGATTTCTTTCTCGCTTCCGCACCTTCACCTTATCAACTTGCCTCCTTAGACCGAAACGTTCTGCTTCCGCTCCTTTCCATTTCCAATCTGACTCTTTTCAATAAGTCCCTTATACTGCAACTCTCTCCACTTTTCCGCTCTTCTTTTTTTTCGTTTCAGCAGATATTTCTTTTATCCCTCTTCCGCGTCCTCCTTTTTCTCTTTTGAACACCTTTCACTCTCTCTTCTTTCCGTTTAGCTACAGGCATCCCTCCGCATAGCCACGTTGATTCGTTTCCTGGTGAAACTTTTTTATACAGAACGTCTTTATGCGGATGTTAAAATATCATTGCAAAAATGTTTAGAGCTAAGACTGAACAATTTTCTGTTGGCCGAGATATATCTTTGGCATAAAATTGTTTTAATTTATCCTTCGTCGTAGCTGCGAATCAGCTTCGTCGTAATCGAAAAGAAGAGTCGCAGTATTATAGCGTCGTAACTGCAATACATTGTTACGCGAGGTAGGGCTGCCTTTTCCTTCCTTTCTCCCTATTTGTACTGCTCGTGTATTTCCCTCTGTCACTCCGTAATAGCGTCGTAACTTCGAGACGTCGTTACGCGATGTATGGCTGCATCTTTCTTCGCCTCTCCCTATTTCTCCTAGGCCCTTCTTTCCCTCTCTCTACGCGTGGTATGACTGCATTTTTCCTTTTCTCCGCATTTTTCTCGCACATCTCTTTCCTTCACTTTTCAACGTGTCGCGGCGTCGTAACCGCGAAACGTCGTTACGCGAGTTATGACTGAATTTTCCTTCCATCCACCCACCCGCCCATTCCTCCCTTCTCCTCTCTTTTCCCGTCCTTTTGCTTTCCCTTCCTATCTCCTTTTGCTCCTTCCCCACTTCCCTCCTCTCATCCGTCTTTCCCAACCGCTTCCTCCTGCAAAAGGGCTTCCTCCTCTAATACACAACTCCTTCCACCATTCTCTTCCCCGTGGCGGTGACATATTGCTCTCCCCCCTACCTACGGAGGGACCGAATGATCTAAAAGTCTTGGCAGGACGTCGCGCACAATTAAGAAGTGTATAATACTGTCCCGGTTAATCAACCCGCGACTTGCTCAATTAGGCGGCGCGGGAAACGGGACGCACCTCGCGTAATAAGAGCCAATTTGCAACTTTTTTATTTATCATTACCACCCGACCCGCGGCCGGTATGCGGTAGGTTAAAGGGAGTGGGTTTTTGTATTCTTTTTTATTATCTTGGCTCGAGATTGATGAGACTTTAGCTCGGATGTCTTATTCCCCGTCTCTCCTTATCTCTATCTCTTTCGTTTCCGAAGTAAATATCTCCATTGAGCCGTAAAAGGCCTCTCGAATTTTTCTCTTCTAATGAGGGTGATATTTTGGAATGGCTTTTTTATTTAAAAATGAAGAGGAAAGAAATTAGGATCTTCTTCCTAATGATGGAGAGATATAGATCGGGAAATGATATATCCCCGTCGGTTAAATTTTTTTCTCTGATGTTCGGAGGTTTTGTTTAATTCATTGATATGCAGACTCTGTCGGGACATATTAGTGTTATGAGGTGTCGCATAATGCACTTAAAATATGTACAAGAAAATTTTAATATTAAGTATAATTTTTCTGGTAAAAGCAAAGCAAAACTGTAAAAATATATAAAATATTAGATTAAGTATAATTTTTCTGGTAAAAGCAAAACAAAACTGCATAAAATATATAAAATATAAGACTATAAACAATATTGGAACAAAACAAAGAAGCGCATAAATAGCACCCAAACAATATTATAAGCAAAGGTGTTTGGTCATAATACGCGTATAAACTTGATCTATTATTTATCGACGACTCTTACAGAGGAGGATATAACATATAACAGGAGGATACTAATGTTTAGGCACTTCCAGATGTGCTGGAGATTCGAAATTTTTTTATTAGGTCGCATTTTGTGCAAAACCGACTAGAAAAAACGAAAATCTTGAAAAAGTGCAACAATGTGGCCGCTAAAAATTCGCAATTGTTTAAACAAATTTTCATGCTTTATGTGTTTTCGCATGTGCTACAGAGTTGAAATTTTTTTTATAAGTAGAATTCTTAAAAAAACGAAATAGGGATTATACAAATTTTGATATTTTAATTTGTTTGGCAGTTAAAAATTCTTAAAGTTTAAACAAATAGATAGCTGTTTAGGTACTAAGAAATGAGCTAGGAAGCTGAAATTTTCAAATTACTTACAGAGTAGTGAATTTCCACAAATAAACATTTCAATTTTACCATATCTGAGTTGCGGCGGCCGTTAAAAATTATTTAAATTTAAACAATTAGAAAAATATTATTTTACTTCTAGAAGTGCTACAACTTTAAAATTTGGCTAAAATGTGTAGCATCAGTACCCCATAATGATGAAAGTGTAAAATTTTTAAAATTGCAACATTTGGGGATTTTTTTAATCTATTATTTTTACGTGGGAAAAACGGAAATCGCTGCGGAGGTGAAATATTTTGAATTAAAAGAATATTTGTAATGATGAAATGTCTGTCTGAAAAATTAATGTCTTTTCAAGGTGAGATGAAATGCTTGCAGTATGCAAGCACCAACTACTAGTATTGTAATACGTTGACCCAAGGGTTGGTAACCTGCGGCTCTTTAATCAGTTAGTTATAGTAAACTCAGCATACACTGCCACACTACGCAATCTGTTGGTATCACCTCATATATTAATTGAACAAATTTTTAAAACTTCTCAATGTTCATATGGACTTAAACGTAGAAAAAAAGAGTAGGGAAATGCCGGTACCGGGTTTCCCTTCTTCCTTTTTGTATGTACATATGTCCAGTTGATGACAGTGTCTGTCTGTCTGTCCCCCTATTAACTTTTGAACCAATACACCGCCTTTTATGACACTTGGTGAAAATCTCTTGCTACATGAGCCGAGCTCCTGAGGATAGTTTTAGTTGCGAAGGTTGAAGTCCCGGGTTCGATTCCAGGTACTATCCTTCCCATTTGATTTACATGGGCAATCTGAAATCCATCGTGCAGGGTAATTTTCTCTTGCACATTAAAATATCTTAGAATTGTAATATCGGAGCGAGTTTTGTACTATTCTCTGAGGAATGGAATGAAGATGCTAATTTTTATTGTAGAATTTTACTTATCTATTGTATTTCTTAGAATTTCGCGTAAATGCAGGCGATTTTACAGTTTTTATCACTCATTACGAGAGTGTTGCCATATCAACAACTATTGTTGGACTCAGATTTGGTATATTCTGATATGTACACGCGTTATTTTTGCCGCACAAATACGCATCATCAATTTAATATTCCGTTCGAATGTATTTGTAGCAGGTATTTTATAACGCTAAATTATGAAATTTGGGAGCACAAAGAGCTGCATATCCGCGATGACTTTCAAGCTATTAAAGTCAGTATAAGTATTAAATAAATGATTAAAGAAAAGTAGGCATCATAAGTTCTGTTTGGATAAGCTTGTATATCTATCTAAACCTGTTAAAATGTGTGCCATTAAATTGAGATCCCTTAATAAATATTTCTCAATTCAAATAAGTTCTTTTTAATGTGGTTTTTGATCTTTTCTCAATGGTATTTCTAAGAATGAATTCCATCATGAATCTTTAATTTTTAATGTTAACCCTAAAAACCCAATTTTAACTTGATTTTTCACTCATATGGTGCCTAGCAATCTCTAGTTAATTTCCGACTTAACTTTAATCCAGTCCGCCTAAGCATCTACAATTTCCACCACTGCCACCAATGCGGCCCCCCACTGGTCTAGATCATGGGTCAGCAAACTACGGCCCCCGAGCCTCATGGTGCCCGCGAAACCATTAATGTTTTTGCGGCCTGCAAAGTCATCACAAAAGCGAACCGTGAAATTTTTTGCGGATAATTTCGTGCTTAAATTTATGGCCGGAAATCCTGTTATGGTGAAGTTATGACGCTAAGAAAAATATTTAAAAAATCGATTTTCGCTAATAAGGTCTCTCGGGGTCTCTCGGATAACTTCCTATGTGGCTCTCAGAAGCACTCGAATATGATAATGAGACTCTTAAAAGGCCACCCCCAGTATAGTTTATATTATGAGAGGATATTTTTTTAAACTTTCAGCCGAGGCTTCTTTGTTTTTCAGCGGCGTCTTCGGCGAATTTATTCGTGCAATCGATCGATTTCAATCGATAAAATAAGACGCAGACTCTACTAATTGTTTTACGGGTCTCTTCAAAGTTATAATAAAGTTATAATAGGTTTTAATAAATTTAAATAACAAATTTTTAATCTTCAACAGACGAGTGACGTTTAATATCCTCTTTTAATTAGTATGGAAACAATTTTCAACAATTTTGCCTTGGGTTTTCGACCTTTTAAAACTCGAAGAGGGTTTTCTTAAGAAAATGCGCTCTTAATAATATTTTCGTTTCCACGTCGTCTTCCGCCCATATTTATTTACTTTCAACCTCGGACGCAATTTGCGAGCGAATCCATGCATGACAAATGGTACTTTCACGTCTGCCGTTCGCCCTTTCATTAAAGTGGATACGCCACAGGCGGAAAGCATGGAGAAATTTGTCTTTATGGCAAAGGGTGAGGTCGCAATTTCCACTCCCGTGCCGCCGTGTCTCTCTCATCTCTTTCTCCTCGCGTTGTCGTGCGCCTCTTCTCTCCCTCACTTTTCTTTTGCCCCGTGGTTTCTAATTGGAGATGACAGCGTTAGCTCACTGGCCAGAAGTTATCCTCTTGAAGAGTAGGCCGGATGAACCTTCATTAAAAGGTCTTTCTGAGAATTGCAGCCGTACTCCGAATTTGGACAACGCTCTTCTTGTACTTAATTTACGCATCAGCACGGCTCTCAATTACACAACGGGATACTTTTTAAAAAATTTCTTGAAATTAACTCTCACGATTAAAACGAGCCTTCCGGTCTCGATTATAGACTCCGTATTATTTTAATTTCCACTAATTTATTCATTTGGAATTCTTAATGTACGTTGCTTGAGCTATATCGTGGTGAGCTCGGTTGCTGTAATAATGAAGAACAAAAAATTCAATCCCCACAGTCGGGGTAGTTCTTAGAGAGGTTCGGTACCCGGAGGAAATCGGTTTGGGCGTGGCTCAGTTGTCAATAACAACAAAATTTAGCTCAGACTTTCCTTGCGATGGTATTGAAGCGCCCTTCCCCCAAAGTGGGGGGCTGTCGTCCCCATTTTCCCTACCCTAGCTACGACCCTGTCCACAGTAGTATACTTCCACCTTATTATCAAGAGGCATAATTATATCTCTCTGCGAAGATCGACGTACCGTGATAACGGGTATATTAAAAAAATTATCGTCCTTAATTTAAGTGATCGAATGAAATTTTGGAACCCAGCCAATCCGTATCGTTAGCGTCAAGTTTATTCGCCAAACGATGGGAATTTATATGCAAGATCTTCCGAGCTTCATAATTCACACCAGCCTTGATGAACCGACACCGAAACCCAAATGTCTAGTACCAACTAATTTTATTTCATAAACAGCGATCTCACGGGCATTTACGCTGAACATGCCGACGACAAATACGGGCGCATGCGACCTAGGCCGCATAGGGATTCGAACCAGACTCCCTAGCGTCGGTAATCAACCACGCTAATCACCCATCTATCGGAGACCGGCAAACATCATTTCCACGTTATACAAAGCGCCTTTCACGCAAATATTGATGTGCCGCATATACATACCCTTGTGCTTTGGAAATTTCCTACTCTATTCCGCCTATTGGTTTAGCTACAGTTTCTGTTTTACTTAGGACACTGACGAAATACGGGTTTTAAAGCGTAGCCATGGACGCTTTTTTAATAAAAATGTTATCAATAAGAACAGTTCCCGTTTCGCCGCAATTGTATAGGGGCGTATTCATTTGTAAAGGAATATGTAGACTATCATATTCGCAGTGTTTCTCGTTAAAAAACGGCGCGGTTGATTATATCGTTCTAACGTTGAAGGCAGGCACGAAATGAGAGGTATTATTTGTGAAGAACGCCGAACCAATCTCCCTCTCACCAAAGTATTAGCGGAGAGTGGATCACATCTTATTTCAAATCAAGTAATATAATGGAGAGAAAATGTTCTCATAGAAAATAATCACTAATCGAAAATATATATATATATATATATATATTTCAGCTGACTGGTGATTGCACCGTAAGGTGCCAGTCCATTTCTGGTTGAAGGTACACTATTGTTCCGATCACCTTATTTGGCAAGAAGTATACACGGTTTTGATTGTTTGCAGTTCATTCCTTTCTCCCTCTCTCGATAAATACCGAGTCGATTGATTTATATGTTTTTAAATATATATTGAAGGCATTCTAATCTCTCGGCGATATCAATTACCCGTCAGGAAGTAAGAGACAGCACAAAAAAGCCGCTTATTAAGTACAAATTCACTCGGGTATTACAAATACACCGGTGAGGAGTGTTCCGACGCGGAGGTGAGACTCTATCCTCTGGTCCGGCTGCATTTCCTCGCAATTTGTTTCTGGGATTCACTCCTTCGCCCTCTTCACTCCCTCTTCCGTAACCCTCTTTATGGCCCGCGCTGGCGCCGATGCGAGGCGTACGTCTTATAATCATCGCGTCCTTCATCACTTGTCCCACCCTTGTCCCATCTCCCTTCTGTGCGATTCCTCTTCCCCTTTCAGATTTAGCGATTCCGCGCATGTCTCTTGAACCCTATTCTTCGCCTCCCGACGCCGTGCAGTATCCGCAGGCAGGTCTTTCCCTATCCATTCCCGTCTTCGTCACATCGCCTCCGTCTTTCCCTGTAAAAGGCTCTCCAATCCTCATTCGATATTCCTCTCGCGTCGTAACTCGTCTTTCGCCGCCCCTCCTTCCACTCCAACATTCGTTCCTCCCTGATCACTTTTAACGCTGCGTCACTCTTTTTATTTAGCGCCGGCCACCGTTTTTAGCGCTTTTTCCCTGGAAAAGATTAACTTTTAGCACTTAGTCATTTTCTCGGCTTTCGCATAGGACCTCAAGGTATTTGAGACGTGTTGCGGAAATTATTTCTGTGATGGAAAGATGTTAGTTGTTTTGGAATTTTTCTGGTGGTTCGCAGTTCGACCGCTATAGGCGCTGGTCGTTCGTAGGCTCGAAAATTTGGGATTTTATTGTTGAGAACGTTTTCCGTGTTTTAAAAAATGCTGAGGTCTAGGAGAGGTTTTACGTTTCTGATGAGAGGTTCGTCTTTCCTAATACCAAGGATGAAATTCGCCTTTTTAAGGCGCTTCTCGTAAATGATTTTCATTACTTGGAGAAATGCCAAGAATGATCACCAGAAATATATTAGAATTCTTAGTTCACTAGAGGATTATCGACCTCGTCTGATGGCCGAGAACAAATTCAAGAATAACCTTGGTAAAGTATCAAAAATAAAAAAACAAGTTCATAATCTTGTTATTGTTGCTAGAGTTATCTAAGAAGGGTATTTTTTCAATTTTTGATGTCTTAAGAGCTTATTCTAGAATTTATACTAATATAATTATGATTGCATATTTTTCCTCCCCTTTCTCCTCACAGTTTTTAAATAGCTCTTCATTTTTAATTATTCTTTTTTCCGAGAAACCCCTTTTCTTGTTTTTTTTTTCATTTCCCTTTTATATCCTTATCCTTTGCCCGTAATGTCCTTCTCCACCTTCTCTCTAATGTTAACCGCGCATTCGACTTCTTCCTCTCCTCTTTCTTCTTCACCTCCTGCGAGGTCCTTTTCATTTTCAAGTTTTGCAAGTCTGCGTTTAATTCCGACGATCGTCAAACCGTGCCACTTTCTAATCTTCGGCCCGCGGAGTTCATCATTTCAAGTTCGGTTTCTTCGACTTCGTTCTGGAAAAAGAACCTTCGTTTATACTACATTCAGCTTCTCTTTCTCTCTCTCTTCATTTCTTTCCCTTTCTCTCAACTTCATCCGCTTTTAATTTTTCCACCTTGTCTCCATCTCCATCTTTTCTTATTCTTTTGTAGGCCGTTCATTTTTAATTTCTCTGTATACGTAGTATAGGGGAAAGTACTGTATTCATGAAAAAATCGACTTCGAGATTTCAACGGAAATACACGTTTTGAGGTCCCCTGAACACGTTTTGACCATTTTCTCGATGATGTCTGTGTTTGTGTGTATGTGATAGCTCTTTTGTGGGTGCTCTAACTCAAGAACTATTAATCAGGTCAATACGAAATTTTATATTTAACATTTTTACGAAACTCGCAAGAACTGATTAGTTTTTGGTAAAAATCAGTCAACCGGAAGTGGGTGTTCACTCTAATCACTTATCCGTTATTTTGAAATATTTGCTTTAATATTTGATAAATGTAAATATATATCAGATTAAAATTGTAGAAAATTTAATGTTCTACAATCTTCGTTTGAAACATTTTTTCATATAATGCATTGTTTAAGAGATATATTATATTTTTAGCTGCCACCACCACGCCACCTACCGACGACCATTGTGAACAATTGACTCTTAGTTACGTCTTAGTTAGTAACACTCCTTTTTATTTTCTGAATTATTGAAACTTTATGGCTATATCCAATATCAGAAGGATATGGCTTGAGTTTATTTCTGTTTTTTGTAGTCTAAACTTTTCTCGCGGTTTCTTATAATATTTATTATTATATAACCTATTTAGAATTTTTAGAAATATTACAGATATGGAGGAAGTCATGTTGTGGCCACATCAGATCTTTTTAAGGTTTGAAGCAGCAGATCGTTTCTTGTTTTATTTCCCTTCTTAATGAGTGCCATTCGCTAATCTTATTCGGTGAGTATAAAACCTCCGCGCTTCATATCTCGTTCTCGGGAAAAGCAGTTTCCGCCTGAAATAATTGACTCTCACTCGATCCTATTCTTCCTCCGTGTTTCGTCCTGACTTTTGTTTCTTCCTTTTCTGGGAGTGATGTCTTGAAAGAGTAATGGTGTTGTTTATACTGTCTCTTTTCATGTCGATCCAATGGTAATTTGTTCAGTGTATTTTTACAATACTATTTTTTCGGCCTTACACCGGAAAATTATGTCTCTAAATTTTGGAATTTTCCGCCATAGTTCTCATTTATCCTCTAGTGAAGCTGATTTTTTTTTAAATCTCAAATTAAAATTGTAGTAATATGGGATGTGTAAAAAGAAACGCAACCAATTGTGTTTTTTCGCTCCACTTTAGTCTACTTAGTCTGCGTTTGATGGATTATAGCCAGCAAGATCACAGAACATATCCCATCTGATTTCTTTTTGTGGGAGCTTTTATAGAAAACACCCCCAGAAAATTTCTTTTTAAGGGCTTTTATAAAAAAATTATTTGTAATAGTAACCAATTTTTTATGGCGTGTTTCCAAGTGTCAGCATGAGCTGAGTCCAACCGTGTTGAGTTTATTCAATGAATAATAATGTTTCATTTTGGTTTTTACTCATAGCTCACAGCTGACAAGCTTGCGTCATTTTGTGGGCGGTCGGCAAGAAGTTTTAATTGCGTAAAAAATCCCCGTAGTTTTCATATATAATTTCTACGCATGATAAATTCATTCGTCTGCGCCACATCTTTTATGGACGTGATAAGTTGGCTGAGCATTTGAATACAACGGTACAAGACTTATATCATATCATCTAACGGCTAAATAAGAAACATAAGAATATTCAAGTAAAATGTGCAGCGCTGAAAAAAACATATGAAAGATGGAAATTTGTGGCAAGACTGATTTTGGTCCACAATGCTTCGCGCCTCCCTGCAATCCACATATGCCTCCCCCTGCAATCCTCATACGCCTCCCTAGAGGGGTGCGACCCACAAGTTAAGAACTAGGAACTTCGAAGTTTTGATCGATGGCATCCAGAAAGAGTAGAAAAACTTTCTCCGCAAAACTTTTCGTAATGCGTAAGTTTTGGCAAACTATTAATATCCGCAGGTCGGAATAGTATGTCTTTTCGCAATTGGAAACTTTACACCACCTTTCGCGTCATTTTAGGGGAATTATGACCAGGGGCGTCGAGAGGCAATACGGGCCCCTGGACAAACAACTTGCAGGGCCCCACTATACAAACCTAATTCTCTCTGACGTAAACCTTATATTCTCTTACCATAATGGTGAACATTTTTCTTTCAAAAACAAAATTAAATGCAAATTGTATGACGTCGCTCCGTTTTATTGTGCATGCTGGTATTTAGGCTGTTAGACGAACAGACGAACGCACGCAAGAACACACGTATATGTATATAGTAACAAATGTTTTTTTGCAACAGCATTAATCTCATAATAAATAAATCGAGCCATAGCATATGTGCCACAGATATGAAAATAATGCTATCATTGACATTTTGTTAATTTAAATGGGTGTCAAAATGCCGAAATGTAATAAATTGAGCGAAGTTTTCTTACTGTATCTAATTTGAATATTTTCACCAAAAATTTTGCGCTGTGCATCAGGCTTTAATAAAACCAGGGCGTGATTTTGAGTATTCCCCGATACATTCCCAGCTGGTCAGCTGTGGATATTATATGTTACTCTCTTGGGTATTAAAGCTTTCACACCGTAGCGACGATCTTTTCATCAAAATAAATGAAGTAATAAATTGCATTTATCTTTCACGTATTCGGTATGAGTATTCAGCGGAATGCCATTCCGACATCCAGCAGCCATAAACATGTTTTGTTAAAATTCATAATAAATTTATAGATGGTGAATTTTCTAATATAGCGACTTTAGGATAGTAGTACCAAAACTTCGGATCCGGGCCCCGGAGTAGCGACCCCCACTGCCCCCTCTCGGCAGGCCTTGATTATGACTGCTTTTAATCGGTGAAATCCACGTTATTTTTTGCAATAGGAGAAGTACCACTGATGATGGATGTTTTGTCGCTGAAATCCGTACGTGGTTTACTGAATCGTTAATTGGCCGCAGGACTCTTTCATTAATTAACTGATTTCGAACGATAAGACGATCTCAATTATTTCTTTTCGAATTATCCGTTTTTTTAAAAGAACTTCTTTTTCGCCAGCTCCCCATTTATAGCCATCGCAGCCTTTCCACGCATTCCGTCCGTCGCCTTTCCTTTACCTCTGTTCCTCCTCCCCTTCCCCTCCCATTCTCCCTCCGCTGAGCCTCGCATCCTTCTCTCTCTCTCTCCCACGCTATTTCCGACCCAGCAGTCCTTCCTTTCATTCCCAGCCTTTTTCGTCCCTCAGTAAATTTGGCAACGCCGCCTGTCTTTCTCTCTCTCGGCCCTTTAGTTGTCCGGCGGTGAGGCAACATCACTCTTTTTTCTCTCTCTCTCAGTCTTTCAATCTCGTCTTTTATACTAGTCCGCCCGGTTCTGATCCGATGGCGATTCTTATCCTTATGCACCTTCTCCAGACACATAGCGCTTGTCACGCCGTCTTGCCCTCACCAACCTTCTCTGCAGCTTTGACACGTGTGCGGTGTGGGTGCGCGCGCGTGTGTTACGTCTGTGTATGTTTGTGGTTGTCCTTGCATCTGTCTACGCGTGGCTGTGTAAACTTCGTATATTTGTATGTTAGCAAGTGTAGGTACGTGTCGTCTTGGGCATTAGTCTGCTTCAGCGTGTACGTACTGTAGAACCCCGGTTATCCGTGTTAATTGGAAATGGGACAGGCACGGAAAATTGAAAATTCGTACAATATGAAGTATTGAACTTTCATACAAAGGCAAAAATTCTTTAAAACGCCTGTGAAGTATATTATAGCCTGTCCAGGAAGTCTATTGCATTTCTGTATGTGCGTTCTTATTATATTTACAATTTGTTTCATATATCATTTATTTGGAAATAATGAATTTCATTAATAAATAATGCTTTTCTTTATACTTAGGAATGTCCGAGTTGCAGAATTGATAAATTAATTAAATTTTGGTTTTTTCAAATTGTCAGAGACATCCTGGTCACCCTGTGCACCCAACTAAAGAAAGTAAATAGCAGGTCATGTCTCTTGAAAGAAGACGACGTCTCCGTAGAGGAAACTTTTAAATTTATTGATATATATTAAGATTTACGTGGTAAACGAGGAACCAAAATAATAGATACTGTATTTGACATTAGAGTGCATTTTAAGAGCTAAAGATGTGTTAATAATTATTTGCAAAAGGTAACTCTGAATAGGTGTTATCTAAGAAAATTGAGAGACATTTTCAATGCTCCCTCTTCCGGCTAATCCGCGCACGGATAATCGAGGTTTTGCTGTAAACGCATGTGTGCGTACATTTCAGCCTTCGAATAAGAGGAAACTGGTTTAATCCTATATTTTTTATAATTCCGTTCGTGAATGTATGTACAAAAGTGTGTCTCTATGTTAGAGAACTTCTGTAAACCTGCGTATGTTTCCAGATAAATGTGTTTGCTAGTAAATACGGATGATTAAGAGCGAGCGCATGTATGTAATATTGTGTGTATGTTTCTGTGCGTCTGTGTAAGTACGCGTGAAATAAAAAATATGTAAAATAAATTTCTGCGCATTCGAGTTAGTGAATACCAAACTCTGTTTACGATGTACTTGCGACGCCTTTGAAGTGGATGTCTGTGTGCGATAGCGTGCGTGGGGAGATGTGGGATGGCTGGACAACGGGGGGCCATAAAATATGCGACTCACTCCTGACGCATCTGGACCCTCCCCGCTATACTCTCGAAGGGATCGTCTGGTAGCGTTTTGTAATTGCTTTCTTGCATTGCTTTCAACATTACCCAATTTACTCTACCAAAGGCCATACGCAGACATCTTGACTGCACTCGATTGCCCTTTCTCATATGATTCTAACTACCCCATAGCATCTCTAGTTCTAATGATACACGTATGTACTCGTATATTGTATTCAGCTCCCGATTGTAATAAAAGGCATCTTTCCCTCGGCCTTGTCATTAGTTTAGGATACTTCCGGCAGATGGCGGCTCTATCATTTCTCCTCCCCTCGTATTTTGTTTTCATGCTCCTTTATAATTTTTCGACGACCTGGCGGAATGAACCAAAGAGATTCGACGATTCTGTTCCGAATTTTTTATGGTTCCCAGTTATTCCACGTTTATTTTTTCTCATCTCGTTTCCGAACTATGGATCTTTTAATTTATTTTTGGTTTTCAAACGGACGATTTCATCCCAGAATCATTTCCAGCTGCGACATCGGGTTCAGATTTTTTCAATTTTAGGCGTCTCGCTTCTGAGAGAGAAAAAAACATTAATTGGTTATAAGCGTGTAATTGGAAAACTGTGAATCGAATTTGATCGACTTAAGGATGCACCTAGCAACGTTTGTTTTTTAAAAACCCATCCACCTCTTTTTATGCATCCTTTCGTTCTCCTATCTCTTCGCCTCCTTCCTGACATCCTCTCTTCCATGACTTCCTTCAGCTGACCCACCAGAGTGTTATTTTCTTCTGAAAAGCGACTTGCCCAAAGAGGTACATCATCAAACACAGATGGAAGACCCCTTATCTAGAGTAGTGGTTCTAAATATTTTGCGTCTTGCGCCCCGCCAACCATTTTGTCAAAAACCTTGGCCCTACCATGATAAAAACAAAACCCACATTTTCCAAAAAGTGGATTTTTACGTCTACTTCATTTCTGTTTTGTATTCAGGACCGACCCGAGCTACGGGCGAGCCAGGCGGCTGCTTGGGGCGCCAAAGTTTTGGGGGCGCTATTCCGATCATTTACCTATGCATTACTTGCAAGTGAATAAATATTGGATGCCAATTTATATCGAGGAATAGGCTATAATCTTGATGGCATTCCTTTTAATTTATCATTATCAAGAATTTTTACAGAGCGATGAATAAATTAACATGTACTTTTTAAATATCTCAACAAACATTAACGGAGGGGGGCTCTGGAGTGCTATCTCGCCCAGGGCGCCAATATTCCTCTGGCTACATCCGATTTTATTAACCTTTAAACGGGCAAGCTTAATTTGTACCGTAACAGGGCAAGTGGGGTCAGATTTGACCCCATATATTTAAATAGTTAGCAACTTCACTAAAGGAGTATGGATTATTTAAAAAAATATTAATAATGAAATGGTTAAGAAATATTACTGTGGCGTAAAATTTAAAAAATTATATTTGTTTATTGTTGATTGTGATAATTCATTTATTTCCTTACAATGAGGCAAATTTGAATATAATGGTTTGAAAATAACTACAAAAAAGTTACAATTTTATGTAACATTTTTTACACTTACAATAATATAATAATAATTATAATAATATAATCTCCACAGTTATACTTGTATACTGTAGCTGTTTAAAATCCTTACACTCATTACATATAGTTAGTTAGTGGTGGGGTCAATAATGACCCCAATCCTACATTTATTATTTACCTTGTTATATGAAACAAATTATAATAATTTTCATTCACATAGAAGGAACTTAGTAGTAAATAAACATACAAAAATCAAGAGGTTGCATAAAGGAAAATTTTTCACAATAATAAGCAAAACAACTGAGTGGAGTCAAATATGACCCTGCTTGCACGTTTAAAGGTTAATCATTAATGGAAATTTTTAAGTACTTTAAATACCGCAGTCATTTTGCTGAGAAAAAGTTTTATAATAATTATCTTTGAAACTTCGCGACCCACTTAGACGATCTCCGTGTCTCACCAATTGAGAAACACTGATCTAGAGAGATACATGTTGAGTGATTTCAATCCTTTCTTTCACTAAGCTTTTATTATCCACTCGCCCAATTTTTAGTGAGAAATCCTGTATCCAAATTTACATAGGTATGATATAGATTTGTAACATTGAAATTTAAACTTGTCTAATGGTAAAAATCGATATTTTTTATAATAGTTTTTTCATGTTTTGTGATTTGACTATAGAAGCGCATTGAATTTTTCTTGAACTTGGAGAAGCTTTATGAATGGTATTTGCCATTCAATAAGAAAGAAATTATGCTCATGCCGTCCTCTCTTGGAGGATACAAAAAATAACAGATGCATGTATAAAAACATTTCTGCTTTATATTCGTTAGAAAAAATCTGATCTGGTCACCACATGACATTCTCCATACCTGTAATATTTCTAAAAATGCCAAATAGATTAAATGATAATAACTATTTTAAGGAACTGCGAGAAAAATTTACAAAGAACAGATATAAACTCAAACCGTAGTCTTCTGATAGTGTGGTGGAGGCAGCTAAAAAATGAGTTCAAAAAATATCTCTTAAAATGCATTATACGGGAAAATGTTTCGAACAAACGTTGTAGAAAATTAAACTTCCTACAACTTTTATTCTAATACTTTTTTACATTAATCGAATATTAAAGAAAATATTAAAAACAAACGAAAAAGTGAAAAGAATAAACGCCCACTTTCGGCCTACAGATTTTTGCTAAAATGTAACTATTTCTTGACTTTCTAATAAAAATGCTAAATATGAAATTTTATGCTGGTCGGATTATTAATCTTTGAGTTAGAGCGCCCTCAAAATTCCGGTCACAGACAAACACACAGGCACACCCACAGACATCATCGGGAAAATAGTCAAAACGTGTTCAGGGCACCTTAAAACGTATTTCCGTGTAAATATTGAATTCGATTTTTACATGAGAACTACTTTCTCTATACTTCGTATATGGAGAAAGTAATAAACAAGATATAATAATATCACAACATTACAATTCACTGAAGTGGCCGATATTTGGTGTGATTCCATAACAGGGAGTTGGGTGTAATCGGAAACTAATAATTAAACAAATTGCACTCTTTTGCTGTAAACTTGGGTCTATTCCCATGTACGATCGCTCTTGGCGAATTTGTTTCATATTTAGTTTGAATTACACCCTTTCCTCTCGTCATAATTTTTATGACCAGGCTACAAACATGTTTCTCAATCATTAAAATTTCTCATCTCTAATAATCTGAACGGATATAGAAACTTTGCGTCACGACCATCATTCGGAACCGCCCTAGCCAGATGCAGACCGCTTCATTTTTTTCTCTTTCTTTTCGCCCGGTTGAAATTCTCCAGCCGCTTCCACTTCTAATAGTCTATTTCGGACGCAGACGGTGGAAGGAGGCTTGATGTTCTTTGTAGTGCGGCTGGATATATCTTTCTTTAATGGAAAATTTGGAAATCCAACAGCTTAATACCATGCCCATTCCCATTCGGATATCGCCGAATTCTGTTTATGGAGAAAACCAATGGTCGTTTTCACGAGCGAAGAAATTTGTTTCTTTTGGAAAAGGAAACATCAGGCGTCAATGAGTGCGAGAGTTCGTCAGCGCGTTTGCGTGAGGTGAAGTGATCTGGTTATAACGTACTTCATTATGACGTACTTTTCAGTTTATCGAACTTTTCCGCCCCCATCGAAAAACTTAAAGATGATTTGTTATAACGTAATTGTCCGATACGCGGTGTTCGTCTTTATGCGTTAATGTCCATGGTCTTGACGCCTTAATTGTTGTTGCTACGTAATCGTTAGCCCAAAGTATAATTATGCAAGGAAACATTTACGATGGGCGTTTGTTTCGACGGGAGAAACAAAAATACATGGCACAATAGATTATTAATCATTTGAACCGTGATGGTTTCACTATAAAACATAAAAGTATCAATCTATAACTGAGACAATAGTTTTTAGAGAAATCGTCTTCCGTTTCTTGTGGCAGTATAGTGTTTATTTGTTTATTTATTTAAACTACTTCAGTATCTGTCGTTGACTTTTACAATGAATTTAATATTGTTAACAAAGACAAACGCATACATGCCCTGGCAAGATTCGAACCCTTGCATTGGGCGCCATGTACGCTACCCTTTGAAATCACCCTATTTTCAAGCTATTCTGTCATAGAAATTTGTGGAATACGAAGTGGATATAAAATTATTCCCCAAAACTGATTTGTGGCTCAGAGGGTTGAAATTCATTTCTGGGATTTTTAATAACTCCTTTTCTTAAAAATAAATCGAAGTAACGTTTGTTTTCCAAGTGGTGCAAAACGAAGACTTTTTCTCCCCTATCATCGTTGCCGTTATGACGAACTTTCGATAGAACGCACATTCGATAAAGCGCACGATCGGTATAACGCCGAGAGATACATGCTCCGCCGATAAACGAGACTTCGTTGCATACCATTTGAGAAAAGCCACGTCCCTCGAAGAAAGGTCTTGGCTAGCAGGTTCAGATAAGCGCGTTTCTGTGCCGGCACAGAAGTCAAGACATGTTTCAAGGGATGATTAATGAGCAGTTGACGGGGAAAAGAGGACGCTCGCGTCGGATCGGGGAGGAAAAGGAGATGGAGTGAGAGGGAGAAAATGAGGGGGTGGAAGAGGCACGCTCGAGAGGGGAAAGGGGGAAGAGAAGAAATGCGTCGCACGTGGAGAGGAATGTCGAGTTGAAATGCGTCTTTCTCGCGCATTGGGAATGGAGGAGATGCGTATCGTAAGAGGGAAGGAGGAGAAACAAATGAGGGCGGCTGTGCGTCTCGAAGCGGCGAAAAGAGGAAAAGTGGTCATCGGTCATCGTTCTTCCGATTCGATTTTCTTTCTTTTTTTCGCCGAAAATGGCCTATGGTTGTTATCGCCATTTTCGTCACGCAAAAAGTCGTCGTTACTTTTGCTGTAGGCGCGAGGGGACATTTTTATAATTATCTTTGACTTTTTGGTGGGAATGTGTTATTAATGCGTGTTAAAGTCGATTTTTAGTAAACATAGGTTGCATAAATAATATATAAGGCTATTCCAATGGCCATAATACACTTACAAAAAACAAATGCGCGCATATCCTAGTTAAATCGCCGATTTGTGTATTCTAAGAAATTTACACTCGTCTGATTTTATCGAAAGTTGTAATACTGCACGAGTTATCATAAACTATTGGATTGTACCCATAAATTGGATTGGCTGATTATATTTTGGGATAAATATTACGGTTTTGTTTTTGGCCATCGATTACAAGTATTCCTTATATGTTATTCGGTAAATAATTTCTTAAATCCTTCATTTTTCGGATAAGGCACAAGGTTAATCTCAAATATACAGCGCGTCCCAAAATGAGCATACCAAAGATAAAGTTGAGTATTTAGCCTACTTTTCAGAATGGAAATGGGCTTATACTTCCTTCGTTGTGTCTGCCCGTCTGTCTGTCCCCCTAATTAACTTTTGAAGCATTGAACCGACTTTCACGACACACAATAGAAATCTCTTGCTATTGGGACCGAGCTCCCGAGGACAGCTTTTGTTGCGAAGATTGAAAGTCCCGGTTTTGATTCCAGGAACTATCCTTCCCATATGATTTACATGAGAAATCTGAAATCCATCGTGCAGGATAATTTTCTCTTGCACATTAAAATATCTTAGAATTGTAATATCGGAGCAGGATTTGTACTATTCTCTGAAGAAAAGAATGGAGATTATATTTAACCTACTTTCCAGAATGAAATAGACTTATACGTAGTTTAGTCGTTGTGTCTGTCTGTTGAACCAATACAGACAGATTTTCATGAAACTTGGCGAAAATCTCTTGCTACTGGGGCCGAGCTCCCGAGATAGTTTTTGTTACGAAGGTTGAAGTCCCGGGTTCGATTCCAGGAACTATCTTTCTCATTTGATTTGCATGGGAAATCTGAAATCCATCGTGCCAGTAATTTTCTCTTGCGCATTAAAATATCTTAGAATTATAATATCGGAGCGGGATTTTATTTTCCGAGGAAAGGAATGGGAATTCTAATTTTTATCGTAGAATTTGGCTTATCAATCGTATTTCTTCGAATTTCGCGTAAATACTGTCGTTTATGCAGTTTTTATCACTCATTACGAGAGTGTTGCCGTAGCAACGACTATTGTTGGACTCGGATTCGGCATAGTCTAGTATGTACATAGACTCGTTATTTTTGCCACACAAATGCGCGTGATCAATTTAGTTTTCCGTTCGATTGCATTTGTAGTATTTCATAACGCTAAATTATGAAACTTGGGAACAGAAAGAGTAACTCTACCGCGGTAATTTTAAAGCTATTAAAGACAAAATTAGTATTAAATAAATAATTATGTGGAAAGTAGGCATCATAAGTTCCGTTTGGATCATCTTGTTTTATTATTATTAAAGATGTCAACATAATTCAAAAGAAAATAATCTCTGAAAGGTAGAAAGTTCTATTTTATTTAATAATAAAGCTGACATTAATGTTTGAATGACGGAAGTTGTCTTTAATTTTCGTATCAATGATGCCGTCTTATCCATTCCTACGTCTCTTTAAAAAATGTACGAATTACATTGATAATAGCCGATGATGGCGCGCTTGTAGAAGTTTATTAATTAATTCATGTACAATTTTCAACCTTTCAGTGGTTTGTGTATTTTTAATTATGTTTCTTTCTTTGATTAAAAATAACCCTTCAACGTTGTTTTTGGTGTATTCATTTTGGGATATCATTTACTATTACGGCGATAAATTTAAGTTAGCCTTGCGTTCAGTAGCTATAAGCCGCGTGTGGAAGCTAAGAGGGCGTTGAACTCTCTCTCTCTCTCCTTGGGGAAAGGTTTTTTCGGTTTCGCACGCTCTTTCCGCTCAATTATGGCCCTCCCAACAGAATTCACTCTCCCAAAAGGTTCGATGCTTGCGTGTTCTATTTATAGAAGCCGCGTTACGTCTTCCGAGTTTAGAATATTTGACCTCCTTTCGATCCATCGTTAATTTAACTAATCAATTTTGAAGATCTTGCTTAGGAATTTGATTGTCGCATTTTTTCTTGATTTCGTAATGAATAATAAATATAACGTCACTGGTGACCGGGCATGACGCGGTGGGCCATAGCGCGGAACTCGGTTTAACGCTGATTCGTCATGGACTCGAAAATTTTCGCTTGATGCGCTAAGTCTTAGAAGAAAGCAGGGCGTTAAAAATTACTCTGCAAATTTGATCGCTATGATCGATTATGTTAATGGAGGTGTTTGAATAATAGCGTAAATTAGACAGTTTTAAGCGGTTGCGTCTTTTTAGCTTCTCCGTGGCGCTTCTGAAAGTTTTAACAAGCCTTGAACCCCAACAACCATGAGGCCCTCGTGTGATGAAATTATTACCTTTATTCCCAATATGTCAGCCCTGAAATTGCAGTCCAATCTCAATAGCATTATCCACTCAAGCAGATTTGACGTACACGTGTACGGACCACGCAAGCCTGTAACAGCGGTCGTCCGCACACGTATACCGATCCAGACTTTTCTTTGCTCAAACTTAGAGCCATATATATTATTAAGGTGACAGGGTTTCCTCCATTGGGAAAGACAGTCCTTTTTCAAACGATCTCCTTAAATTTTTCGAACGTTTCCCATTTTCGTTCTTACGTTTACCAATGCAAACTATTTCTCTGTAATTTTAGCCGGTTGGCTGTCTCTAGGTGCATTAGTTACATCGTGTTACCCGCTGCTGCATAGGGCACGGAGTCCCGTTTAAGAATTGGCAGCTATTTGTACTCCTGACGTTCGCTTCGTTAGTTTTCTCATTTAGCCTCAAGGTGACTTTCCTTTGAAATGCAAGTTATATATATTGTGTCGTGTTACTTTGGAATTTGAATAGCAACGAATGTGCATTACATCAATAATGAGATAAAAGACATACGTGCGTCTTACTGTTTATTTATAATTTTATTACGCTATTTCATGTAAAAATCACTTTTTAAATTGTTAGGAATATCCCACAAAATGTATGTATTCAAGTAAAAAAAAAACAACAGAAAATGCCATTTAAATGCAAAATTAACAAAAGAATTTCCACATTTAAAGTACGTTGAAAACAATGGTTCTCTTGTTAATGTTGTTCGTGTTCGGTAGAATTTAGTGTTGCAGTAGGTTGGCGTTCCATTATAACGCAACATAATAATTCGCGTAAACACCTATTAATGTGGAAGTAATACTTCCACAGATCTTCTTACACCTTAATCGTTTCGTTTCTCCTTGCCAAATTTTGCGAAGTATCAATCGAATATAAGAAATTGCTAGGTTTTTCAAAGGCCAGATGGTTGACTTTAACGCCAGCCATTGAACGTTTTATTCTATTGTTTGAGCCATTAAGCCTACATTTTATGAGTTTAGATGAGGGTCCAAAAGTGCTCTAGTATTTTAAAAAAATCTGTCAACTGAGCTTACTTTTAATTTCATATATAGCCAAGCAGTTATTCAACTGTCAATTACTCAACAAATAGAATAAAATGAAATGGGTTCTGCTGAAATGGCATAAATTCTTCAAAATTTTAAAGGTCGGTTGGAATCCAAATCCATTCATTGCTATAAGAGAGATATGATTTGTCATCATGCATGTATGGATATGCATATCATGTGGTATAGTGAAAACATTTTCTAAAATAAAATAAACAAATTCAAATGCCTTAAGCCTGTTTTAGTGTATTTACGTTCATCATTTTATTAAAGTAAATATGAAAGAAGCCATTTAATCAGTTTTTACTCATCAAATTTGGCCTTACTTTTTCCTCCCATTTTGTTAAAAAAGCGGATTTGTCCCCTTTTTGGTTAGAAGAATCGGCTCACTTTATCTATATGCGTTTCCTTCAAAGAAGTAAACATAATTGCCAATGACATTGAAATACATTAAAATGGCCAGTTTGAGGGGTGAAAAGGGATCCGAAAATTACCGGTTTGAGATGCTAAGTTTAAATTAACCAAAGATTAAAAAATATGCTAATTTTAAAATTCCTGTGTATAGGTCTGTTATGTCTCTAATTGCGGAGGAGATAGTTGATATTTCGCTAGTTTTTTTCACACCTAGAATAATCAGCGGTACTTCGTCATTTTTCATTCCCCGTTACAGAATCTTTGCCCTCGTAATGACATGTTCACTACCAACAGTAACGGCTTGATTTTGTTCACGCGTGACGACTGCGCCACGGATGCGAAATGGCTCTTTTTAGTACCACTTTCGCCCGAATATAGTCAAGCGCCGACCTTCCTATCTGTGAAACAGCGACATTCTGCACTCAGTAGAACATTTGCGATTTGCGTTAAATCATTTACGAGGGTCGAAATTGCGCTATTTAAGTCCCTGTTCTGTTTGGCGTGAGTTGACAAAACAAGAGGATTTTGCATTCGTGTAGATGTGTGCTTCACGTTTACCAGGAGTGTTAATTCGTTACATTCAGTATTCAGTCTAATGTTTCAATTCCCTGATTATTTCAGTTTGCGAGGCAAGTTTCTATTTAATTAAGCATGCATGTGTGTGTACATGGAAGCGTAAGCGTATATTTAATACTAGCCAATTACCCGGGCTTTGCCCCGGTTTACGGTTTCGAATTTTTCACGCTCATTTTACTCGGTAATAGTTTCATGAACACAACGTGCTCTCGAGATAAGTGACCAATATTTCCCATTAATTGGTATGAGCAAATTAAATATAGATTCAAATTTGATATTTTGCTAAGAATATTCAAAATAAGTTGTTAAATTTTACAGCAAATTGACACGAGCCTCTAGTCAGTGTATGATTTGTATGACGCCCCCTCCCTCTCGTACATAAATATCACAATTCTGGCCCCGAGGTGCACATTCTCAAGTTCTTATTAGTAAGTGTACCAAGTTTTAAGTGTCTTGGTTAAGTTTCTTGGTTTTCGAGAAATGCTGTCCACACACACACAGACACACGTCACCTTTTATTAATATAGATATATGTACATCAATGTGTTTCATGTAAACTAACTCGTACAGCTCTAGTGCAATTGTTATTCGTGAAATTTATTTTCCAATATTTTTTCTAACTCGGACGTAGTTGTTACCGTCGTTCATCATTATGTATTTTTGCCTACTTTCCAAAAAATGGAAAGTAGTCTTTTGAGATCTCCCGTGTGTTTTATTCATGAATGATTCGATTTCAACTAAATTTTGTGCATAGAATCTTCACACAAATTAATCAAGATGTTTAGTATAGATATATAAAACAGGGCTGTCACAATACAAAGAATTAAAAAAATATTTTTACACGTCTTTGTATTGAACTACCCGCATTAATTTTAACCAAATTTAATACTTATAATATACACTTATATACAAAACCATATTAGCATATTTAAACCGAATCAGCCAAATAGGGATGCCACAGTTACAAATTAAACTCTTTCAGTAATTAAGGATTTGGAATGAATTGGCTGAACGGATTTCAATTAAATTTTATATATAAGATTTGTACAACACATCATAATGAAATCAAGATGTGTAAAGCGGAGCTATGGAGCAGGGCTACCACAATAAAAACTCCTCCCGAATTCGCAGTTTCTCTCTTTCTCTCTTTCCATGTTTCTTCGCCCTTCATTCGTCGCCCTCTTCCTTCCTTCTCTCTCTCCCTCTTTCCACCGCCTCCATTACCTTCATTTTACCTTCTTATTCTCGAACTCTCCATTCCTGCCATTCCTCACACTTCCCTTTTAATCTCTTACATTCCCCATAATGTGTGATTTACTCCTTTAATCCCTCCTTCTCTCTCTCTTTTCTTTCGCGTGTTATTCACCTTCTCTTTTAACGTTTTCCAACATCCTCCGCCCGTTTTTACTCTCAATTTTTCTATCACATTCTCTTCCACTCATTCCTTCTTATTTTTTAAATCGCGCTCGTTTCGTTTATTCCCAAGTTCTTGTTTGAAATCAAAATTTGATCTAAAGTGTTTAGGGTAAATTTGTTTGATCACAAACGTCATAATTAATGGCGTTTTTCTGTACTCTTTTCGTCTCTTTTTTCTTTCATTTCTGTCTTCCCTCCATACTTTCATAGAGTTGACGGATTGGAATCCCATATTCTTGAAGAATTCGTTGTTTTTTAAATTAAGTACGGTAAAAGCTATTAGCCTGCCTGGCTATGGTGATTCACCGATCGTACATTCTTCTCGCAAATCTACTGGGTGATTCTTTCTTTAACTAGAGTTAAGGTTGTTTGATAATTAACTCGCTATTTTTTTCTTACAAATTTCGAAGTTAAAATGATATTGGGTCAGTTTTCATCATACAATACTGCACTGACGCCACATCCTGAATGTATAGTTAATCTTTAGGATCCTTGCAACAAAAAGTATTTAAAATAATAAAAGTCTGAACCACCGTTTCTCCTCATCCTCTATTTCTACTTTCTCATTCCAATTCTTCCAATTTTTATCCCTTTAATTTTCATCGTATTTCCTTCCGTCTTCCATTATCTTCCAACTTCCGCTCTCTTCCTCCATTTTCTACTTCTCCCTCCGCTCTCCTGAGCACTCGGCAACGGAGTTCCATTTCGCACGGAACCTTCGGTAATAATGCCTCATCTTAAATCTCTTCCGTGCCATTTAAGTGAATATTTTACTCGTCTCTTCCCTCTCTCTCGCACGCAAACACTCCCTCCGAGTGCTAACGAATATTTCGCTCATGTCGAACTAGCGCTCGAGCCTGCGGATGGCGCAAATTCGTCCCTGTGCCTTCCCTTGGGTGGGGGAGGGAAATTGCGTCTGTTCCGCGCCTTTTCCGGCGATTTCCCTCGATGCGACTCCGCTTGTCGATGCGTTCGTGGACCGGAGTCTGCTTTACTCGCGGATTCGAGGGAAATTTTCGTCTCCTCCGGGGAGTACGTGGTGGTAATGGAGCGGCACAGCTCAGTCGAGTCTGTGAAATTTTTATCAAGGACGATAGAGGGAGAATTATGGGAGTAATGATGACGAGAGGGGTGTTAAAATTTCTGCTTCTCTCGTTCGCATTTTCAGAACGCCTTCTTAATAGAAAAAATACGTGCTAATGTGCTCACGCTGTCTGTCCGTATGTACGTGGACAATTAACATTATCGTATTGAGAGATATTTGGAAAATTCTTTTTGAATTAGAATGCTCTTGACAAATCTATGAATTTTCCACCGATCGGATGCCCCCAGAAATTATGAGATTTTTCACTAGGTGGCTTTGAAGTCGGAAAATTCAGTATTTGGAAGTGGTATTGTCACCAAACTATTGAAGCTACAGGAGTGAAGTTTTCACGGTTGGGAAGGTCTAGTGAGGATTTGCATTCCTGCGGTGGGGGTTGTCCCCTCCCCAAAGTGGGGGACACACCAGAATCCTGAAAATGTATACCTCATGCTTTAGCAAGATATCTTACTTGTTTTCTATTCCGAATTTAGGTGCAATTCATCGTATGTAATTCCAGTTTAGATAGAAATGGGTTGTATTATCCAAAACATGAGTTTTATGTTCGTATCATTTAGTGAAACTTATCTCTTTTATTATGACTCGATAGATTGTTTTTATTTCACCCAGACGGTTATTTGTGAAGAAAGTTTTCGAATACATTGCACATATCGTTTTGTGAAATGTTAACTTTGCTAGGCAAGGAGAAATCTGGTTCCGGCATTTTTAACCACCCCAGAAGAGTCGGTTTATTTCTGTTTAAAATTCATTTCCGATTCCAAAGCTCCTTTTATTCCAAGAATAAAACTAACGGATGAGAGGGTTATTTTGTGAAAAAGGAAAACGGTATGTCTGCCACTTCGTCTCTTTTATTTATGGAGTCTTTTGGAGTTTGAACTGGAATTCGTCATTGCCAGATACGGAACGTCAGGAATTTTGTATACGTAGGCATAATATTGTCGCGGAGTCGTACAAGTTTCAAATAAAACGATGGAAATTGCAAAGAGAACTTTGTCATTGTCAGTCTGTAATTACTCGTTATGAAGGGAATTTCGTCGATTTATAGCATTTTGCGTCACCGGATGTTTTTCTTCATTATTTTAATTTTGATCATCCGCAGTGCAGTTGTTATGTAAAACTGCAGTCATGTTGAAAAAACTAGACGATATTTACTCCAAATTGGTTAAAATTAAGGTTGTTTAGGTGTATGAAAAATCAGCATTTATTTTGACCGATTTTTTTCGTTTATAATCGTTCTATGCCTAAGCGCAAAATTTTTCTAATTTAGAAACGTTTTTTCGTGTTATAAAACAGATTTATTTCTATATTTAAATCCAAATGAAAACCATGAAAATATTTCGGTGAAATTCCCAGATTTAGCTGTCATTTTTTCAGGTGTACGTCTTTTCCCCTCCTCACAAATCACATTTCCTCGTTCATTTACCAACGCTCCGTCGATTTTTACGGGCGCTCGCGTTTCTCCCGAGCCATCTCAGACGTTAACGAGGCGCCGTGATTTCGCCTGGCATATTTACGCGTCTCCTTTTAGCCCCGATCGTCCGAGTCATCCGCTTCATCGATTCCTTGAATAATAAATGCACGGCGAGATGGCGAAGAAAGTAAGAGCTCTTTCTCCTTCTATCTCTCCTTTCCGCAGGGACCGTTTCCATTTTTATCACTCGATGCAATGCTAGAGTAAACACCGCCTTATAGACGAGAGGAAATTTCCCGTAACGTCATCGTCATAGGTAGTCTGTCCATAGACAGGTCCGTGATTGTCCTTGGTTAAATCTGCCTCTCCACATAGTACTCCTATTTTCCAAAATCTTCTTCATGTCTTGACAGCTCTCTTTTTGTTTCAAGTCGTCTAACGGCTAAAACCTTTTTCTTCCTTTCTTTTTTCCTTCTAACGCGTCATTAATTATGCTCCTTTTTCTCAAACAATTCCCAATTCCCCTTCCTCTTTCTGATAGTCTGTGTAATTATTTCTCTCTCTCCTATTCTTCTTAGTACTTCCTCGTTTTTTTATCCTATCAGTCCATTTTATCTTCGGCATTCTTCTTCATTTCTAAGATTTCCAAGTACTTTATATCATTTTTACTTAGCTTCCATGTTTCTGCACCACTACACTACACTACACCACTACACTACACTACACCACTACACTCCGTATATGGAATTTTAGCGACTTCTTTATATTCCCCGTTGGTAGGAGTTTCTTTCTTCTGAAAAAAAAAAACTAAATATTACTTGGGATTTGAACCCGAGAAAAAATATTCCGACTCAAGAACGGTAACCACCTACCCAAGCCACCTAATCGACATTGTCGGCCTATTATTGCATTTTATCCAGCCACAGTTAATCCTGCGAAAAGAAAAAAAATTCTGCCGAAACTAAGGCCCATTCAATCAAAAGCCGATATACGTATCTTCTTATTTTAAGTATTCTACCACCCAAAAAAGTTTCGTCTAAATCGACGACACAAAGTACGTAGTCTTCCCTTGTGAAAGTGGCTGTTGCTTTCGCCATTCTAGTCCTTGTTAAATAGAATTAACTCCTTGACCGTAAAATTCAAAGTTAGAGACACACAATGATAAGGGGGGGAGGAGGAATTTTACGGTCAAGGAGTTAATTCTATTTAACATCAATTTCGCCGTAGTCTCCATCTCTACTTATTTATTCTAGTCATTATTTGATAAATAGATGAGACTCCAGTAGCCAAACAACTAACCCTTGTTTTGGCTACTGGAGTCTCATCTATTTATCATACTACGCCAAAAGTGTTTGAGCCATCTTTGATTAGTCCTTATTTGCTTCTCTCGCTATGATGCTTCCAAGGTAGTTTGAGTCTCAAACTTGTTCTAATGGCTTTCCACCAATACTTATGTTCAAGTGACATATACTAAAAATAAATATATGCTTGCCTGCCCGTTGCGGCGCTGCTTCCAAAGTTTTAAGTTGGGTTACAAACATTCGACATCTGCCAAAAATCTTATAAGCAATAAAATATTCTTGAAAGCTGTGCGCCTAAACCCATAGGAGGAAGGGGGTAACTATAGAGACCCTATAAAATTTTGATGGTTGGTGACCATAGTGGGAGAGGGGCATTGTGAGAATCCGCTACGTCGATGCAATGTTTAAAACCATTTGAAGTTTATGGTATTAGATGAGTTTTAACTGAATTATGTGCATGCAAACAAAAGCCAATGGTGATGTAGGAAATATATTAAGCAACCTCAAATGAAATTTTTATCTAAGACCTTACACGGTTAGAATGTAGTACTTCGTTTCACATACTTTAAAAAATATTCTAGAGGAATTGTACATAAATATATAATAGTATATTGTTAAGAATTTTGTGCTCGATTGTATACTTACACATATATATATACACACGCATACGTACAGAGCCGGTTTTAGCTTTGGGCTACATGAGCCGTCCAACCGTCCAGGGCGGTCCAGTTATAGGGGCGGCCGGGAGGCTGCTCTTTCAATTAGACTTTTTATTTAATCAAAACTGTGTAGCGCTCAGGGTTTTAAAGTCATTTACACTCATCTCAGACTACGAAGCACGTCATCTTATATGCGCATGGCGGACAAAAAAAGACGACTTACAGTCTTACTAGAGGACTCTTTCATCCTTCCGAAATTTAACTTTATTTTCTGTTTCAGTTGTGTGATGATATTTGTGATTATTGGTAGCTTTTACATGCCAATTTGACGGAAGGAAAACGTTCATCCTGCAAAATTATTCCTTTACAGTTTTTCAGCTGATTTTAATCTTTATAACTATTTTCTTTTGAATATTTCATCATTTATATTTCTGCAATTATGCGTATTTGCAGTAAATTAGGACAATTGAGCGAAATTCTGAGAATTTTTAAGCTCCGTACGTTAAAGGTTTAATAATTACCCCGTCGCTCCAACGAGGAACTGGAAACATACGGTTCCTTCATCGTAGGTCTTTAATGAGAAAATGATGTCTTTGCGCGTTAGGCGCCGTTTAAATAAAGTATACAATTTTGATCAAAGCTCTCGCGGTGGGAAATTTTGGGTTAAAATTCGCTTTATTTTTGCAGGCGTAGCTTTTTATTTTCTGATATATTTTCTTAGGAGAGTTGTCAAGTTCCCTTTTAGTTTTGGTGACATAGAATTATTACTCTTTAATTACTTGGGATTACATTTATTGGTAGATCTGTCGATTTTAATAATTTATGTATTAACGGGCGTTTATATCAATAAATGCAATAATTTAAGACGATGTCCTTTCAAGATTTTTGAGAGCGATATGCTGTTGGGCTTGGTGAAGTGGTGGTTAGCATATCATGCCAGGGACGCAGGTGCGAGTCCTGGCAAAGGCAAGGTCATATGTGTTCGCGTTTGTTAACATTATCATTATATTTAATGCAGCACATGGGAAAACCTGTTGTTACAAAATTATTATTATTATTGATACCATCGTAATTATTAATATTATTATTATAGTTATTAGTATATTGCCCGTCAAAAATGACGGGCTCAAATTAATTACTAATACATTTCTACGCTTTTATGTTGAATTTGGAAGCACTGAGAAGCCTTGGTGAAGCCAATAGGTACTTCTTCTTTTATGCGAGAAACGTCAAAACGAGAATAAGAGAAATCAATGACGTTGGACGATAACGAATGAGTTTCTTTTATCTCTGATGAAAAATGTCATTGCTTTCCCATCGGAACTTGTTAAGTTTGAAAACTGAAATATTTTTTCATTTCAGGTGAGTCTGGATAATTACTCTCCCTCCGCCAAGTAACCTCCATGTTGACGCTGTTTATCCGTGCTGGTAACGTATACGTTTTCCAATACTTTCGTGGAAGTAATTTAAAAGAAAAAGGTGTACACCTATACGTAAGGCACTTGTAACCAAGGTTTATCGGCGTATTGTTAGCATTAGGCTGATGAAAGCTTAGCGACAGATATATTTTTATCTAGGTAGCTTTCGCGATCATAAAACTATTTCATGTGCATTAATTTTATTTATTTTTATTAACTCATATAAGGTAATTAACGGGATTTTACAGCAGTTATATCGACGATAGGGTTTCAAAAACGCGTTGTTTTTCCGTGCACTTTGAATGGAAACATATGAAGTTGGTATTGTTTCGGCGGGCCAAATAATAAGCCACATCGGAAGATAGCCGAGAGATTTTGTCCCACGACAGGAAATGATGTATGACCATTTTCAATCACTAGTTAATTTGGCAGGAAGGGCTTACAGCGATTTTTTACTTTCTCCATACGCAGTAAAGAGGAAAGTATTGTTTTTATTAAAAAAAATCGATTTCGAGATTTCAACGGAAATACACGTTTTGAGGTCTCCTGAACACGTTTCACGTTTATCGATGATGTCTGTCTGTGTGTGTCATAAGAATATAGTGGGCGCTCTAACTCTAAAATTTGATCAACGCGAAAATCTATATTTGACATTTTGATTAAAAGGACAAGAGTTGATAAGTTTTTGGTTAAAATCGGTCAACAGGAAGTGAATGTTTACTCTCGTCACATCTGTTTCTTTCAAATATTTGCTTTAATACTTAATCGTAAAAAAATTCTGAAAAAGTAGGAAATTTAATTTTCTACAACTGTTGTTCGAAACATTTTCCCATTGTTTAAGTGGTATTTTAAAAACTATATTTATTAGCCACCACCACACCACCTGACGGAAACTTTTGTAGACACTTTACGCTTAGTTACGAATTAGTAATGCTCTTTTTTACTTTCTCCATATACGTAGTATAGGGGAAAGTTGTGTATTCATGAAAAGATCGCCTTCGACATTTCAACGGAAATACACGTTTTGAGGTCCCCTGAACACGTTTTGACCATTTTCTCGATGATGTCAGTGTGTGTGTGTGTGTATGTGATTGGAATTTTGTAGGAACTCGAATTCAAAAGCTATTAATCAGATCAACGCAAAATTTTATATTTTACATTTTTGTTAACATTTTTGATAAAAACACGTTGATTAGTTTTTGGTAAAAATCGGTCATCCGAAAGTGGGTGTTTACTCTTGTCACACGTTTTTTTTTAATATTTGCTTTAATATTTGATAAATGTAAAAATGTATCAGAATAATAGTTGTAGAAAATTTAATTTTCTACAACATTTGTTTGAAACATTTTCCCATATAATGTATTGTTTAAGAGATATATTATATATTTAGCTACCACCACCACGCCACCTACCGACGAGTTTTGTTAACAATTTACCCTTAGCTACGTCTTAGTAACGCTCCTTTTTCTTTTCTTAATAGAGCTTTGTGGCTATAACCAATATCAGAAGGCTATGGTTTGAGTATATTTCTGTTCTTTGTAAAGTCTAAAATTTTCTCGCAGTTTCTTAAAATATTTTTTATAATGTAACCTATTTGGAATTTTTAGAAATATTACAGATATGGAGAAAGTCATGCGGTGGCCACATCAGATTTTTATTCTTAACTAACTGTAGTTACCCGGCTTCGTTCGGGAAAGAATTTTGTTTTAAGTAGCAAATGATTTTTATTTCTCGCGGCCCCGCGCTGTCGGTGCCCCCAAATTTCTCAAATGTGTTATTCGGAGAAGAGGTTCACACGGAATTTAACTACCACCTAAAGAAACCATTGAAAAATTTTAGTCAGGCTTGTGCTCGTGGGTGTATCTCAATGGCGAATCCATCATATAATCAAGGCAGACTGCTTTTCCAAGAATATTTGGCATAATCGAGCAGTTTTATTAAAATAGAAATTACTCCGAGTGCACCATAAGCCTTGAATTTGCGTTCCCCATTCCTTAATTACGCAAGCGATGCTTACATTATCATTTAATATTTTATCTATTCTATTGTAAAGTTTTACCATTAATATATTTACGCATTAACGTCTTGCTTAATATCCACATGGATAGATGCACCGAAGCCTTTAAAGCAGCAATGAAATTATGGCAGTACTATTAGCCAAAACGTAAACAATAAACAACATCTTGGTTACCGAACAAATGTAAGTAGATGTATCGATTTATGTTGCGAGAAATCTTTCAATGCTAATGGTGAAAGATAACAATGTTCTCATATTCCTTAAAAATCATTTGACTCACTTTAAAAGTATTCATAGACTATATTTAATCCATTTGTACCCTTTATCTTGGATTTGGCTATTCTTCCTCTATGGCGCGCCACTACGTGAACTTTTCTTGCATTAATCTTTACGTGGCTATCTCCCTTTGAGGAGGACAACAATTAAGAAAATTAGCTTTGTTGCCGCCTGGAAAACGTTAATTAATTTTGCGCTTATAGGATAATATCGAGCGATTTAAAATGTAATACGTCAAAAAATGAACATAATTAAAATATTTAGTCTTTCTTGCGTAAAATAAGCCATTTCCCGTGATCGTAAGTTAATATTTAGGTATATGTATATCCACATCAGTGAAGGGCTGCATGGCATTTTAGGGTTTCTCCACACCATTTCCCATGCATTCTTATGGAAATAATATTTTGTTGACGAAATTGAGTGTAGGAGATCCCACGGTCTGCAAACCTAGACCAATTTCTTCCTTTTGTCCATAGGATGGCCCATGAAACTTTTAAATTCGATAGCTTCAACGGTGTAAAAACGTATTAGGGACATACAAACATACATATATACACATTCATTTTTAATTTCTCCATATACGTAGTCTAATATGGAGAAAGTAAAAACGTTTTGACCCTTATTCTCGATGATGTCTGTGTGTATGTGATAGCTTTTTTGTGGGTGCTCTAACTCAAAAACTATTAATTAGGTCAACGCGAAATTTTAAATTTAACATTTTTATAAAAGTCATAAGAACTAATTAGTTTTTGGTAAAAATCTGTCAACCGGAAGTGGGCGTTTACTCTTGACAGCTATCCGTTATTTTGAAATATTTGCTTTAATATTTGGTAAATTTAAAAATGTACTGGAATAAACGTTGTAGTAAATTTCATTTTCTACAACATTTGTTTGAAACATTTTTCCATATAATGCATTTATTAAGAGATATCTTATATTTTTGCTGCCACCACCACGCCACCTACAGACTATTGTTAACAATTGACACTTAGTTACGTCTTAGTTAGTAACGCTCCTTTTTATTTTCTTAATTGTTGGAGCTTTGTGGCTATATCCAATATCAGAACGCTATGGTTTGAGTTTATTTATGTTCTTTGTCAAGTCTAAAACTTTCTCTCAGTTTTTTTAAATATTTATTATTATCTAACCTATTTGGAATTTTTAGAAATATTACAGATATGGAGAAAGTCATGTGGTGGCCACATCAGATTTCTTTATATATTAGAATGTTGAAGTTTCATGTCTATATTCAATATCTGAAAGCCTATGGTATGAATTTAAATGTTCTTTGTAAAGTCTGAAATTTTCTCGCAGTTTCTTAAAATATTTATTATCATTTAACCTATATAGAGTTTTTAGAAAAATTTCTGGTATGGTGAAAGTCATGTAATGGCCTCATCAGATTTTTTAATCAAAACATCAAATCGTCTGTTTTTAAATTTCAGGATTCGATTTTTCGTGATAATTTTCCGGACCACGTCTGATGCTCTCTTGTTACAAAGCAGGACTGGACGACCTTTTTTCTTCATGGTGGCCCGTATCGGCGATTGCATATGCTTCGGCGTGCCGTATTCGAGTTTTAATCGGAAGTTACCTTGAGTTTCTGAGGCCTCATTTAAGTGGAAATCAAATTCAAATGTTTTTTTTTTTAGAGTGAACGACTCAAAATTAAAGGTTTCATTAAAATAAATTTTCCAATAAACATGAATTTGTGCGTTAATGTTTACGGATCGCTTCATCATCATAGCTTCGCGAACTGCATAATGCTCGTGTATGTATGTTCTCGGAGGTCGCCGTAAGTTGCTCATCCTTGCTATAAAAGTTCGTAAATCAATCGCTTGAGGCGAGCGATTTTCTTTTCTCTGCCGCTGGAAGACATTTCTTCCGCAGTTGGCATTTCATTACTCCCCTCCACCTGAACATCGACCCAAAGTCTATCGTTACGTGCCGAATTTTATTTTTGTCCTCGATAAATCAAGAGCGCGAGATTATTTCATCATCCTGACCTTTTCTTTGGGAAGTTTGCTCGCGGCTAATATACCGAGACTACGAAATGCCGCGCGGTTCTTTTTTTGTTATTGTTACCTCCCCACCACTCCCGATAACGCCGTGATTTTTATCGTCGATAACGTCACATCAAAAGGAAACGTAACGGGGCCGTAAAACACGCCGCGAACTAATATTCGTTTTAAAAGAAGCTTGATTGCCAATCCCCGTGTGTACAGTATCTGCTTATACTCGCGGGAGTTGACGGCGTCGCGATAACTATTGCATATTTTTCGTCGGTTTTATGGCGTCGTTTCTCTGTCTCTCTCTCTCTGTTTTATAGGCCGAGAATCGTATTTCATCGTGACTTTCGTCGATACCTGTGGATGTCATCCGCCTCTGTTTATCATTCAGATTTCATCTGAACTGGGTCGTGTCGCGAAGTTTGCGGGATCAAAGGTTATTGAACGTTTAGATTGAACGTTGCGTAGTGCGAAATTAATGACCCCTCCCGACTTGTCACCTGCTCTGAATGTCCCGGTCATCGAATTTTGGTGCTGATTATCCCATTGAAATAAAGGCGGAAATTCGCGGAAATTTCCACGTTGGTGATGCCTAGGTAATCGTCCTAGTTTTCAACGAGTAAAGAGTAAAGCTCGTCTTTTGGCTAGAATCAAGATAATCAAATAAGTGCGAAAAATAAAATTGAGAAGAATATGTAAGTACTTGGGTATTTCCGATAGCCATATGAAAAACCACATGAGCATTTCGGCTATCAGACAGCCGTAACCTGTGGCGTGGTAGATTCTAGAAGAAATGTTGTCTACTTTTACTCTCCGCTAATGACTAATGTCTGGACGCAGTAAGGCTCGTATTCCTTTTCATTACCTTTCTGTACTTTACATCGGTGGGAAAACTCGTTAAGCCATAAAAGTTTATAATAAACCCTATGCATTTCGCCCACTAAGTGGACGTCTACAAGGGCGAACTTCTGTTGATCAGTTCGCCCTTGAAGATGCCCACCGGTGTAAATCGAACCATAAGTTAATCAAGCCAACAACCTTTATAATTTATGTACTTTGTTTGAGATACCTGAGTAAATACTCATCCCGTCAACTTGACTTTTAAACACTCGTGTTATATGTTATTTCTATTTTTTATGGTTTTGGTTTTCTTGTCGTTCAGCATCTAAAAACACAGAATTTGCCCGATACATTACGTGGTGTTGGGAAAAAATAATTTTCACGCGAAAATTTGAGACACTTTAACAGAATACCTCGAAATCGAGCTTTTTATTCCGCTATAATTAAGGTTGGTCATAGATGTACTTGAAGCTCTAGGGAAAACTGTAATGTTTTGAATGCTAGAACATTATCATACAGTACGCGAAAGGCAATACTATCTACGTCGGCTCAAAGGAAATTCGAGTAATAGAGGTTAGAACCGCCGAGGATCGTTTGTATTTCAATTGCGTGAAATATTCAACAGTTAATTTGTGTGAATTATGGTGAATTTACGCTTCAGTTTTACGAGCGACATTTATTTTTAAAACGTATTTCTTTCCTTATTTTAAACAGATTTTTTGAGAATTCTCATAAACATTTTGACCGATATCAACGCTTTAAAACGCTCGAAATTCGTTCATTTTTGCAGTGCTGCTAACGCGCAACCTCGTTTTAAATTCCCCCCTCCACTGCTGTGGTCGCGTTGAAACGATTCATTTTCTGGGCCTCCCTGATCCATATGCGGTTTTTCCCATAAATCCACTGATGACCTTCGTCACCTGGGTGTGCAGTCTTTTGTTACTTTTGAGATACTTACCTCATCTTTGTGGCAAAAAGCGCAATTAAAGCAACAGAAAATATCGCAGGTTTTGCCAGGGCAAAAAAAAATGTTTTTAACGCTGCGTTCGAGCATATAATCGACAACTATTTGGTTTTATGTCGTGTTTTTACGTTAATCTTCATGAAGTTACTAGCCCCGTAATTACGAAAATATTAATTTTTATCGGAAAATACCCGTCACAGCGACGCTTCCCGTGTCAAATAAAGTAGAAGTCCATCGGTGGCCACAAAAGGGGACTGATCAGATCGTTCATTATTTGAGGCTCTTGTTTTATCTGACATTTGGCATGTGTTATCAGCTTTTCGCACTCTGCCTCTCTTTCTCTGTTCACTCTCTCTTTGTTTCCCTTTTCCAATTGTTCCGAACACTGTTGTGGATGTGAACGCCCCCTATCGGCCATTGAACCGAGTCCTTGACTTGGAACTTACATTGGTTCCAAAGGAATCGTTCGATGTTCATCACTCTCTCTTTTCCCTCTATCTCTCCAACACTCGTCCCCGGCGCCTAGGTGGATCAATAGGGACATTGCGTATTCAACGGCCCCCATCCCTTCCTCGGATCCCTTTAACGCGCGTATTTTGTTCTTCTTTTTTTTACTCTTTCGAATTCTCCTAAATCGCGAGTTCCATGACGAGATTTTTTCCTTGGATTTTTGTATTTTCTTTTGGAACGGCGCAGTTTATAGAGACGCAAAAGATGGCTAGAAGTGGGCGCGTCGCTTCAAGGTTTCCCCCCCTCCCCTTTCCTTTCCCTCGCACGTTCCCTCTCAATTTTTGAAGAATCATTTTTCTTTTCCTTCGCGAATCCCGTCGGATTTGCGAGCCTGCATCGTCGTTCTTCTCAAGCAATAGGTTGTGAAAGTTTTATTTTTTAAATGTGCATGCAGATTTATTGTGCTCAACTCTCGTCGTTAGGTGTTTGCAGGAAAGGAATCCATGTTGTGATAAACTCCTTCGTGCGTAATTCTGTCACGCGGATGAATTTTTCCGTGGCCAAGTGAAACTGTATGGTTGCTATCTTATTGAGATTTTGTTTAGATATAAGACAGCATCACCTACTTGCCTAAATTACTAATATGTGAAGTAAAATGCTATTTTTTGAGTTGTCCAGATTGGAGTAAGACGTACTGAATGTATTTGTGCATTGTTTAGGCGCGCGTCGCCAGTATTATAATTATGAAGTTAGTAATTTGTAACGAAACACGTTATGTATACGTTTTCCCGTGGTTTACAATCTGACTATTACACCTTACCCCTGGGTATTCTTCTTCACTGCAGAACTCCACTAAACGCGCCTCGATGTGTGGATTGCCTCCAGAGCTTGTTTCCAATTAAACCGTCCACCGAAATGGCAAAATTGAGATTTTATGATGCTTCCAAACCAACTTTCAAATCACCCTAGCTCTTTCATTCGTTTTCTCTTCCATAGTCCTCTATTAACTTTCAGTCAACTTTTTCCTGTTATTTTCTCTTGCTTTCAGGAAAATTACTGATATGCAAATAATTTCAACGTGCCTTTGATAATCCGTTTGGCGACGGGAATTTTTCTACGAACTGTATCGAATATTTTGCCTGTAGATACGAATAAATTTAGAACAGTTGTTGGTAACTACCTAGAAAAAGTTTATTTTTCATTCTACCACTCTGGTAATAGAAGCGAAATCGAACATTTCATCAAAAATTAGAATTTATCAGTGCTTAATATTCTTGATAATTCTACACTCTGTGATAGAATGTCTTTTTTTATGTTCTCTTGGTTTTGCATTTCCATCTACCAGAGTCTTATGCGGGAAAATACGAACTATTCGGAGCATTCTGCGGAATAGAATTAAAATATTTTCCACGAGGAATGAATCACAAAAGAATTTCCGGAAAATGTAGGATACGAAATAATTGGAAAATAGTTTTTTGAGTCCGGTAATACAGGCGCAGTACTAGTACGAGAAACAAATGGTCATGTTTTTAACGGAATATTCCAATAAATAATTTTGGTAATTTCTTGCTCGAGTACAGCCGTCTGTTTCTCCATCATCTCGAGCGGAATCTTTGTTGTTATCTTGCAACATTAATGTGAATCACTGTGTGAAATGTGAGGAACATCCACTTTTCAGTTTGACCTCTTTTATATTTTCAACTCAAAACATAAAACAAACGTTTAAAAAATTCAATGTTGATAATAAGGAAAATGTTTGACACAAAAGTTATTTCTGTGATGAAAGGGAATATTTCTTTGTCAGTGTAGTTATCGCATGATATTCAAAGATTCCGAAAGAAACGCCAAAGAATATACATATATAGACCGAAGGACTTGTTGGGAATACGGTAAAATTTAATTTAGACCAACGCGTCGCCGGGGAAACAAAGCAACGAAACGCTTTGTATTTTGTCCACCTCATGCAGCGACTATAAAAACCTCAAAATTACCATTGACGCGACAATTTGACGTTATATAAGAAATAATGTAAATTTATCGTCTGCTGAAATAATATGATCGTTTGCCTATATTTGAGCAAATATGACTTATCTACTTGAAATTACTATACAATTTGAGGCATAAATTTTTCCCTATTCACACTGGAATACTGTATATGAAAAGGCCCGCTCTAAGTTCAGTTTAATTCTCCGTTTTAGATTAGTGGTTCCCAACCTCGGGGCCGCGGGGGCTACGTATGCGGGGAAAATAGATGGGGAAAAGCAGGAATACTAGATCAAGGAAAGATTTTTCATCCCCACCCTCGCTAAGATGGCTTTCATACCTTAATTCTACCCATTTCTCGAAAATGTTCATGGCATGGACCGAACAAATTTGCGGCGCAGTAGAGCGATACAATAGTAGCGTCCGCTGGCAAGGGCGTATTTACTGCTCTGTTGTATCTTGCCTCAATTTGAAGCACGGGTCGCGAGGTTCTGTTGTTGGTCAGTTTTGGGTCGCAGCAGAAGATGGTTTGGAACTGCTGTTCTAGATGAACTTTTCATTTAATTGTGTCACTCCCGCACTACGGTTTCATTTATTCTAATCCTATTAAAAATAGAGAAAAAATGAAGATTAAAAACTATGCTTTGAAAAATAATGCTTCATTTAATTTCCACTCCTAATTAACTTGCGTTTCTTATTAATTTAGAACGCTCGCCTCGCATGCGAACTGGCTTGCTAATTAAATTCATTGAGTCGCAATAACCTCTTGAGGTTGTAATCATAAATTTGCATATTTTTAGCGGTTTAAAAAATCCGCTTATGGGTTCGGTTTGTCCGTCTGTCTGTCTGACTCATTAACTCCTCCTAAACCAAAGCAGATTGACTTCGTTTTATCGCCAATCGATTCAGCATTCTGTATCGTTGCGCATTTTTTATCGGTTTGTCTGTCTCTCCGTCCAAATAAAAAAAACACCATTTGCCGTTTGCTTCAGCAGCTCTTGCTTACTTCTTTTTAAATATTAACAGTCTTCTAGTAAAAAACTCTGCAGTACGTTTTGTTAAACTTTTCGTTCTCCTATTCACTCCGCCCTTCACAAACCATTTAATATGCTGCGATTTGCAATTCCGAGTACAATCTATGAATTCAGTCTTTTCTCCACCGACTCCCATTTTTGCAGTTTCCCTTTACTAGTTTAGTCTATTTTCGCACAGTTTGCTATTTGGCCGCCACTAGAGTTTCTGAACCGGGAATACCCGTTCCCGGTTCCCGGGATTTTACTAGATATTTCTTATTCTCGATTCCCGGGAAAACTTTTAATGATTCCCGGAATGTGCTCGTTTGAATTTTGTGCCGAGTCAAGCTTTTCCAGAATTACCTTCATAGCTGGTTTTTTTGAGATAATCCTCCGAATTTCAGCCCCAAATGTTAAACTATCAATATTATTACTTTCTCCATATACGAAGTATAGAGAAAGTATTGTTTTCATGAAAAAATCGAATTCGAGATTTCAACGGAAATACATGTTTTAAGGTCCCCTGAACACGTTTTGACTATTTCTGTCTGTCTGTATGTGATAGATTTTTGTGGGCGCTCTAACTAAAAAAACAATTAATGAGGTCAACGCGAAATTTTATATTTAACATTTATATAAAAGTCACAAGAACTTCTTAGTTTTTGGTAAAAATCGGTCGACTGGAAGTGGGTGTTTACTCTTGTCACTTATCCGTTATTTTGAAATATTTGCTTTAATATTTGATAAATGTAAAATTGTATTGGAATAAAAGTTGTAGGAAATTTTATTTTATACAACCTTTGTTTGATACATTTTTCCATATAATGCATTGTTTAAGAGAGATCTTATATATTTAGCTGCCACCACCACACCACCTACCGAAGACTATAAATATTGACGACGGTCCCAGAGCTAACAACATATAATTTGCCATATAAATAAGGAGAAAGTAATGTGTTGCCCACATCAGTTTATTTTTGATTTTATGCGTACTGTACCAATACAATTTCTGATGAATACTAAATATTTTTTCAGTGAATGCTATTTAGTAACTGAGTTATTAGGAGTTTGAGATGATGCATCAGGTTGTCCTTCTCTCTATTAATTCAATTTTAATGGAACGCTAATATAATGTGAAAATCGCTTCTTCTCGCGTCCGTGAATGTCGTTAGTAAAAAATGGTCCAAAGGTAATGGTTGCATGTTGCATGAATCTGAAACTAGGCGCCGAAGTAAACCACCTTCCTATTCTAATATTCTTCTTTCCCCCATTCTTCCCCCCCCCCCCTAATCGACCAAATTAGCTACTCTGGCCAAGTGAATTAAGTATATATAAACTAGGGAGATGTCCGTCGAAATTCAACGGAAAAGTTTTTTATGAAATTTCGTGAGTAGATGCGATTATCCAAACCAATAGTACCCAATAACACGAAACCGGCAACGATGCAAATCACTAAGAATGCGTCAAATTCACGCGGTAAAAACTGATCTGTTGATCGATTCGACACGTATTCAAAAATATATGGCAGGAAAAGAAACATTCGTTCTTTTTGGAGTTCGTAGTTTCAAGCCTTGAACTTTTACCATTATTATAAGTGATTTTAATGTGCGAATGATTAATGTTCTACATTCAAATGTCTTCCTTCTTGTATATAACGCAACGAATGTTGTTTACAGTGGTTGCTATGAAAATCATTTCCCTCTCCTTCCTTCCTCTCTCTCTCGTGCTAAAAACATTCAAAGCACGCTTTCACCCATAAGGATTGAAATGACAATAGGATTTAGAGGTTTAACAATGTAAGTGGTTGGCAAAGCAAAATCCCGTTAAAATGGCAAGATTTCTCCAAAATATGTGAATTAAACAATTAATATGAGGAATTTTGAACTATATGCAGAAAAAGATGAACGGAAGTATCATAGTTTTTACTTTAAAAATACTTGAAATCGAAGATCGTAGGTTATTTCTTTCTAACTTAGATCTCAAAAAGAATAAAAGCCTGCGCGTGAAAAGTCGATTTTTGCGTGACATTTTATGGGAACTAGAAATATCTTCGTTGGAGTCTAACCCAGAACTATTTCGATTTGTTTTCATCACCATAAAATATGTAAATCGAGCATTCCTGCCTAATTTAAAAAATGTATCTCGATCCTTTATTGAGTTATTTGCATTTTTATAGCGTGACATAGGGAGCCACAAAGGGACAGAAGAAGGCTCTTAGAGATTTTAGATTGTTTTTAAACCTCTTTCATATATTTTATACCCTCAATTTTAACTTTGAGGAAATTACAATGTACATTCCACATCGTCAACATCGAGGAAAGATCGGTTGCGCAAGTCAAGGTGCGTCTGAATATTGAATCTGTTAACAATTTGTCGCAAATAATTTATCACATGTCATTGGGATTTATTAAAGAGTTATGTATTTGCGTTGTATCAATAATAAATATCATGTTTAAATGAAAAATGGTGCAATAAATATTAAAAATCCGGAATAATTCTTATTCCCGAGTTCCCGGGACGTTTGAAAATCTAATTCCCATTTCCCGGGGGAAAAAATATCGCAGGGAACCCAAAATTCTAGTCGTCACTCATGAATTGCATAACGAAGGAATTCTCTTTGGCTCTCATTTTTCCCTTTTCCAACTTTAATTATTCCTCGATTTCTCTCCCCCCTCTCTCTCTCTCAATTTTCACGTCATACTATTTTTGACTTTTCCTATCTAAGTTTTCGGTTCATTTCAATTTTTCGGTCGCGCGGAGTGGAGGGCTCCGCTGCCTTTCATGATTGAATCTTGTTAATTTGGTTTTCGGCCGCCATTTGCGCTCTCTCTCTCTCTGTTTCTCTATCGCTCACTCCCTCTCTCCCCCTCCCCCTCCCTCCGCCTCCCCCTCCCTCTCCCTCCCCCTTCCTCCCCCTCTCCCTCCCCCTCTCCCTCCCCTTCTCCCTCTCCCTCCCCCTCCCTCCCTTCCCCTCCCTCCTCCTCCCTCCTCGTCCCTCCCCCTCCCTCCCCCTTCCCCTCTCCCTCCCCCTCTCTCTCTCCCCCTCCCTCCCCTTGCTTTTTCCACCCAGCCCATTCACGCGGTGTGATTCCTCCATTTCCTCCGCTAAATTGCACAATTCCATTTGTCTAACCAGATCTCGCAGTCCTTCACTCGTCTCGACGCTTGTGAAGGAGCGGAAAGGTGATGATTATTTTCCGTCGGAATCGACTTCTTTTTTCGGTGCGCGATCGGATTCGGTTTCGTTCGTCTTCGTCGGAAAAAACATTCGGGCGGGTGATTGGAGAGTTTTTGTTTCGCCTACGTTCGGTCCGTTTCGTTGTATTCACTCCGCAGGAAGAGATCTCTATTGTTTCGTTTAACTGATCCAATGTCAAATGTTTGCCCGAGGATACATTGCGGAGGAATGCCATACGCATGACCCTTTTCCCCCACTCCTCCCTGAACCCAATCGTCTTAAGACGTTGTTTCCTATTTCGGGTTTAGTTTTGACCACTCCACTACCAGCGTGAAAGAAGACACGGAATAGGAGGGGTGGTCGGATTTCCCCGTACTGCCCGTAATTAGTCGGGCTAGGTCGGTGATGTAGCCCCTCATTAACGTCGCTCATCGTCATGGTGCAGTTACTACTGTTGCTTCGTGCAGTTCGTACGTGTGTCAGTGTCGTTTCAACGTACTTTTGTCAGTGTCGTGAAAGACCGTGCCTGTACTAATTTGACTGTGAGAGACTTAACCCTTGTTTTATTACGTGCTATCTACATCTACATGGTATCCTGCAATTCACCTAATTGGTGGGTGGCAGGGGGTGCAATGCACCAATACCTACCTAAAGATTGTCTATCGCAGGTTGACATTTTCTATTGTGATCTCGTATTGTCCTCGGAAAGAACGAGCCTAGATAACGCTCCGTCCTACAATCGATTTCACGTACTTTATCGTCACCGTCGTTTCTACCTTTATACGTTGGTGCTTCAATTATTCCTATAACCTCGTCTTTTAGACATTCCGATCTCCAGAAGCCGCATCATGGATTACGAGGAAATAGTGTGTTTTATATTGCTGTAGTTGTATAATTTTTATTGATGACTTCGATGTATAATAATTTGATGACTTTCTCGAAGAAATAGTGGACAGTCAACTCAAACTATTCTATATTGCTAGATTTTTAATGTTTTCTTTGTCCACTTCTACCTTTTATGTTAACATTTCCGCTCTTCATCAATAATCAATGCTGAACAGCTGAACTCTTGTTTCATCGGTTATTGTTATCAATTAAGCTGTGTCCAGAAGTGATAACAATATGCGACGTCCACTGTATATATATATCTCATTTACTCTACTGCTGAAGAAGGGCATAGGCCCGATAAGCTTGCGTGTTTTTTGTTTTTGTGTTCGTGTGTTCAACAACGTGTCTCTTCGACGCCCCCAGCAGCCTGCCAACTTGGTCTCCGACTTGGTAAGTGTCCGCTGGGCTTCCTTCAACACCTTGTTGCCACCCTCATCACTACCTTTTCATTTCCTTAAGTCTATATATATATATATATATATATATATATATAAATATATAAATAATGTGGACTAACGTGGGGATTTGGTGTTAAATTATCATCACTGTATTACGGAGTGAAGAAAATTTATTTTGCATGGAGATACTGGTGAATTATATAGATATTTTTTGTCGCATTTAGTTTTATCAATTTAATGGTACCTTTACTCACATAGTACGCCTTTAAACAATCCAACAGTATAGCTAAAATCGGTGTTGAATAGTATTCTTTCGCAATAAAACTGTGAGAATGATTTTTTTATAGAACAGAGTACTATATATATATATATATATATATATATATATATATATATATATATATATATATATCATATATATATATATATCATATATATATATTGTGAACCTTTAAATTTTTCGTCTAGATGATTAGCCGATTGTAGTAGAATAATCGATTGTATCATAGTTACCTCGGGTGTTTATAGAGTACTCAAGCGTAGTCATAACAACTGTAGAAAACACTGACACATATTTCCATGCATTTAAAAATGTTAATAGTAACATAACGTTTTTATAAAAAAATAACGAGTTTTCAGAATTTGATCGGCTTTAAGTTTTTCCGTGTTGGATAATTTTAGTCAGATGAAACGAATTTATCCGTTTGTTTAACCTTTCTCAACTATCAAAAAATGTTTAAAATTCAAGGTAGCGAGGACCACAGTGCAAAGTCCGACGTGAAATGGGATTTAGCGTCGCGACGGTAAACGTGTTGGATAATTTTAGTCCGATGAAACGAATTTATCCGTTTGTATAACCTTCTTCTGCCATCAAAAAATGTTTAAAATTCAAGGTAGCGAGGACCACAGTGCAAAGTCCGACGTGAAATGGGATTTAGAGTCGCGACAGTAAACGAAAACTAGAAAAAAGTGTCAAAAGTCTTCGAATTAGATATGTACGCATTTCGTATCCGACCGCGCGCTAACGACTAAAGGTGATCGCTTATCATTTCTATTTCCATCCGGAGGTCGCCTGGCTTCCCCGTAGAGTTCTAAATCGCTCCGATTTACTTTTTCTTTTATTTTTAACTTTTTCAAAAAGTAAAATCTTCCAATTTCGTTCCCCTCGAGACGTTTTCGGAGGGGGCAGGAGGAGGATTGTTTCGCCGGCTTTTCGGGCTGTGTTATTTTGTGAATTTGAATTTATATCCCTTTGTCGATTTTCGTGAGGCTGCGTGGTGACTATTTGTGGATGATTTTCTTACTCCCTCATCATTTCCAGGCGTAATTTGCCTCCGGTGACGACGAAACGTCACTTATAAATGGCAATTTTTCGGAATAAGCTAGACTTTCCGGGGAGTTATTTCCTTTCGTTACCTGGAACGATTACCATATTCCACTGACCTTAAGATGGTTGGTTCTTTTGGTAAAATCTTTTCTTTAACTTTATCGACCTCTCGCGATCTCTATCATTCTATCTATCTATAGAGTGCGCGCCTAGAGAACAAGATTGGAAAGGTGTACTCCATATCGGAGTACACGGTTTCCAAATGCGTTCTTTGAGATTTCACAATGTTCTCAATATTTTTCGCTCAGATGAGAATTTAACGAGAAGCAAGTTGGTGCATTGTAAACTACAAGTAGGTCTTCATGTAAAGTGGTCGTAATTGTTGTCCGATTTTAACTAAAATTCGAATCGGTCGACCAATTTTAGCAAAACTCCCCAATACCAAATTTCATTATAATACATCGAGCGGTTCCCGAGTTGAAACAAAGGAACATTGTGAACTATTTGTAGGTCATAAAAGGTGGTCGTCATTGTTGTCCGATTTTAACCAAAATTGTAATTGGTAAATTAATTTTAGCAAAACTCCCCAATGCCAAAGTTCATCACAGTATGTCAAGCGGTTCCCGAGTTGAAAAAAAGGAACATTGTAAACTACATGTAGGTCTTCATATAAAATGGTCACCATTGTTGTCCGATTTTAACCAAAATTGGAATCGGTCGACCAATTTTAGCAAAACTCCCCAATGCCAAATATCGTCATAAAACGTCCAGCGGTTTCCGAGTTTTAACATGTGGACGGACGGACGGGAACGACTTCCCCTATATGCGTTCACTTTGTGCACAGAACGCATAATAATCGAAAACCATTAAACAGCAAAAATAATACCAGAAATGTATTTTATAAGTTACCGTAATTGTGTTAACCGTATTTTCCCTCCTACTTCTTGAAAAAATTCTTCGATTTCTTTGTAAGCAATTTGAGGCTTTAGCTTGGCTTCTTCTCCGGTTGCCATAGCATACGTAAACACAAGGTGAAATTCCCATTCTTATCGTCATAGTATTAATACTTAGTGAAACCTTATCGTGGCGTTTTCCAACAGTTTTTTATGCGCGGTACCCTTTCAATGATAAACCGAATTTCGTAGCATCTCCACCTATATACAGGTTTTTATATTTATGCATTCGGGATTGCAACGTTTGGATGGATACTAAATCGTCATCAATTTATGAGGGGAATGATTATGGCCCTATTGTTCTATCAACATTTCCGAATCGTTAGTTTATTTAGTCAACAACTATTTTCGCAGCATCCCATGAAACATCTCGGGCACCACGATTACGAATCACTACCTTTATTGGCTAGACGTTTAACCCTTTTCGAAATACTGCCTTCTAGTACTACCGTTACGTTTTCCCTAGTACCTACCTTTTGTTGAGACCAAGGCCACCGGAACACCTAATAAAACTGCACGAAAGTTTTCGGCATAGTTTTTTTATACGTCTTACGTTCACGGTCTCACTCGGGTTATTTTCGGCACTGTAGATTCATTGTCTCCACTAATATAAACCCTGAGTAATGACTGAGTTATCCCGATTTCTCGGCGTTTATCCTAGCGTAGGTCTATTTTTGTTTTTTTTTTCTGCTGTGGTTCGCCAATTATTCGACCTAGTTAAGTTCCTTTGAAGGTCAGGTACGGGGGCCTTTATTGTAAGTGAACATGTGTAAACATCCCTAACTGCGCGTTATGATTAAGATTTGTTATTTTTGTCTTTCATTGCTATGGAGCCTCGATTAGATAGAAAGTAAATTTTCAATTTTCTTAAAAGCTGCGGACTCCATAAAAATATGTATGCACAACTAGAAACTTTTATTTTGCCATGCTGTGCAATTTCTGAATATATGCATGTGCACTCTGTCTCGGATGAGTATCTTAACAGTAAAATTGAGAAATTCGTTGTTACCGCTAAAGCGACAGTCGATGTCGGGTAGCTTGGCCCCTAAGCTTTTAGGCATTTGACGCCTTCTAACTTGATCGTCATCATCATAGGTACTCTGTCCGTAGACAGGTCCGTGGTCATTCGTGGTCAAATTTGGTCCTCAGCATACTCTTTATTTTCCGCAGTCTTCTTCATGTCTTGATTGCTCTCTTTCCCTTTCCAGTCGTCTATCAGCTGAAACCTTTTCCTACCTCTCGCTTTTTGATATGAATCTCAAATTAAAAAAAAAAACAAAATTCATCGATTTACTTGAAGTGAGAGTAACCGCCTGATGCATGCACACAGACGGAGTTTCATGCAATCCAAACACGTTGAACATTTTTTATTTCGGAAAATGCTCCTCAAAAGAAAGCGACGCGCACGCGTAAACGCGAACACATATCGCGAATTAAAAATGAAATACCTTTAAGCAACAAAACACGCCCGCAACGATTGAGTCTGAAACGGTTTAATCCGACACTCTTTTTAAAAAAAGACATTTCCTTCTCACGTGTCTCTCGCGGGGAAACGCGTAAACAAAGTTTTTATATTTTTTTCCGAAAAAGAAGCGGTTCGTTCCCCTCCACTTCTCCGCTGACTCCTCCTTTGTGCTGCAAATTGCTCACACTTCATCGCCGCTTCATAAAGGAAGGGAGAGAGGAGCGAGGGAATTCCTTCTCAGAAGATTCCGCTTCAGATGTGGGAGCTTCATCTTGTCTTCTTTCAACTCAACTTCCCTTCCCCTCTGTCCCTCTCTCTTTCTCTTTCTTTCTCTCGCTCTCACACTGAACGACGTTCGACAAAGGAGATACGTTAACTAGGACTTGTAGGAAGTGACTCGCGCCCGAGAGGGAGATTGTTTTAGTGCCGCAGATGGAAGGAGGCAATGAGAGAGGAGAAAAGGGTGGGGAGAAATTGCAGGAGGAAAGGGGAAGGTAGCGAGGATAGGGGAGAAAGTAGGACACAAATGACGGGGAAAGGAGAGGGTAGAAAGGAGTGGGGTGTAAGGAAATGGGAGGGGAAAAGGAGAGAGTAGAGAGAATATGGGAGAAAGGAGATAAATGACTGGAGGAAAAGAGAGACTAGAAGAGTGGGGAGAAATGAAATGGGAGAATGGGGAGGGTAGAAAGGATAGGAAATAAAGGAGAGGATAAATGGCAAGTGGAAAGGAGGGGGTATATAGGAGTGGGGATTGAAAATGATAGGGGAGAACGAAAATGGAAGAAATGGAAGGGGAGAAAGGAGAGGGGGGAAATGACAGGGAGAAAGAAGAAAATGAAAAGGAGTGAGGAGAAAGGAAAGGGGAGAACGAAGAAGGGAGAGGGGGAAATGGTAGGGGGAAAGAAGAAGATAGAAAAGAGTGGGGAGAAATGAAAGAGGAGAAAGACGAAGGTAGAGAGGATAAGGGAAAAAGGAAAGGGGAGAAAGGAAAGGAGAGAAAAGAGGGGAGGTGTGAAATTGGAAGAGAGAAAGGAGAGAAGGATTGAGAGAAGAAAGTTGAGGGGTGAAAATGTGGTTGGAAAAGGCAGGAGGAGGAGCAGAAAAAGGGGTTGGGATTAGTGGGAGGGTGAGCGAGGCGAGAGTCACGTTCTCACGCTTTTCAAATGACGCTCGAGTGAATTTTCGAGGCGAATGGCAAGCCGCGACTTATTTTCACGACCTGTGTTATCTAAGGAAGACAAGAAAAGAAGTGGTGGTTTTTATTAAATGGAAAGGAAGGGAAGAAAAATCTTAGGAGAGGAAAAAGTAAATGATGTTCTGTAATGCAGGAGAGGCGAAGTGTTTCGCGTTTAAATTCACGTTTTACGAAAAGTGGTTTTAATGGTATAAGACATCCAGGATGCGATGTAGGATTGTCACAACGCGGAGAACAATTTATGTAAGCTGAAATACGTTTAAAGAAATTTTAAAATGAACTTTTTTATTTTTCTGTGAGATGAATGCGAAATATTTTTGCGCGTCATCCTATGGTACGCGAGCCTCGGTTTGTTGATCATAATTATAGAATGTGAATAGTTTACAGAAGTAGTCATCGTACCAAAAATTTAGCATCAAGCTTACCTTATGGCTACAAGATAATTTATGATCAAGGCAACTCGAATTTTTTCGTTGAATCTCTGAATTTTCGTCAGTCTTTCTTATCTGTTCAGTACAAATAATGCGATCTTAAATTATTTACCGAGAAATATTATAAACACAACCCTTTTCCTCATATTATGAATACCGCTGAGCAACGCGCAAACAATTAATTAGGTAATTATATGATTACTTTTAAAATGTTTGTCGGTCTCCTAACTTCTCAATTTACGCAAAGGTTTGGTATTTCCTTGCTATAAGATCGCTTCGTTTCTTCCCTATACCTTTTCAACACTCCGAGACATTTTATTCTACCTGCCTCTGACTCAATGAAACTTTTAAGGTATCTCCTGATGTCAGCTGCTCTTAGGCGTAAATTTCCTTCCTATCTCTAGAAATTGCCGAGATTAAGGTAATGGCACCGGGCAGCTGCAGCCATGGAGAATACTACAGGGCATCATTCCTTCCGAAGTACCGTAGTGATTGCCCTCCATTGAAGCAAAGCGGGATGCCTGAAAAATTCATCGGCTTTCTGGTTCCTTCCACGGCCCGATACATTTATCCTCTGGTGTAAATGGCGACTTTTTTCTGGGAAAGACATACGAAAATGGTTTTGGATAAGAACACCTCTATTAAGAAGACTGCAAGAAAGGAAATAAAATGTAATTCACCCAGCCGCGAAGGAAGTCCTACGTCTTCGCCGTCAAAAAACTCTTCGTTGCATCTTCATGGGCGCATAGATTTATCTCCGGGTTAATCCTTTGCCTTTGTGTTTTGCGAAGTAAGTCTCGCTTTGATGTATTATCAACGGCTTTACCCAGAGTCGGTTCGGCTGAATTTTTTCGCGGATTCTTCTATCAGAGGATTCGTAATTTCGTCTTTTCCGATAGAAATGCCAACTTCGCATTCCATGGATTTGGGACGTCGGAGCTCTTTATAGATGGAGCCATTGTGATTTTTCCCCGTTACACGTATCCGTAGAGGATATTTTGTGGACATCTGTGACACTAACGATTTCGCGTTAGGCATTTTTCGATTGGACGATTTGGGGAATTTCTTTAGGGTGATTGCTTTCACTTTGATAAAAGGAAAAATTCGCGCTAGGGGAAAGAATAAATGCAGAAGGCATATTAAGGGTAATGTGTCACGACCTCGTCCTAAGTCGGAGACTTTTTGCCTTGAAAATACGTTCAAATGAATAGTTTATTTACATAGGTATCCAATGATTAATCGATTTAATAAAAAGTGGTTTCATGATAACGCAAATAGGGTGCATTGTTTGAAATGATTCTCATACACTTAAGTAACTGTATTACTCCCATAATCAAATGTTCTTTTTAAATAAATGCTTGATGGACATTTTATTTTCAATACCAAATTTTTAAGGATCCATTAATATTTTTGTTTCAGTCTCGTGTCGTTCGAACAACACTGTTAAAGAAAGAATTAAAATGTCATCAGTAACTATCAAGAATATTTGGAAAACTCGGAAACGAGAATGAAATCTGCTATTACCGGGAATCCACTTGCCTGGCGGATATTCTACCACTGAACTGCCGTAGCAGAGTAATTTTCCTGTTTCAGAACGGGAATGTTTTCTTAGTTCAGGAAGAACAGTATTATAATTTAGTTGTCGATCGATAATTGGATAATAAATCATCGATATTCTATCAGATTTATCGTTCTTTTCAAGAAGAGACTCACGATTGGTTGAAGGGATTATATTGACAACTCCTATAGGCTCAATGCGGTTTCATTAGATCCTTTATTGTTGGAGTTAGTATAACATTGATTTGATAGAAGTCATAAAGCGAACCCTACAGTTCCATCTCAAAAAATAAATATGTTCGACCATTTTATCTTCTTTCGTCAAAGGGGTGAAATTCAGAGGAAGGGAAGAGTCTACACTTAGGGGAAACAACGGAGACAATTTCAGCCAAAAGAATCCTCTTCATCAACGATTCCCTTCGCCGAAACTGCGTGTCGTGCCCGAATTAGCACTCCATTAAAAATAATAATATCGGGTAGTTTTATTTACTAAATGAGTTGCAATCTGGCTACATGCCAGGTGGCAACATTACATGACTCATTGTCAATAAATTTCACATCATATAACTTACTGCGTGATCAAGGTCACTTGTCCAAAATTTAGCAATAAAATTATTAATTTTATAAAAATAATACAATTTTGGATAAAATACTTATAATACAATTACTTTCCCCTTGGCTTTAATCGGAGCCGAAGTTTTCGAGGTTCATGGTAAGCCTTCACGGTTACCGTAGCGGTCCCGGGGCCCACGAAGTCCCCACCGTACTTCACCCTACCAAGCATTCACTCTACTTCCTCCGGCTCACTCGTCACCCTCTAAAAAAATAAAACCTTTACATTTTGACTTAAATTGCTTAAGCGATTTAGGAAAGGGCTTAAAGATTTCCTCCGGTAGCTCATTCCATTCACAGATTCCTCTATTTAGAAAAAAGTTCTTGGCGACGTCTGTCTTCTGCGACCTGTATTTAATTTTATATTTGTTGTCGTTTTTTCCTATGTAGTGAGGTTTCTCGATCCCAGATGATAAATTTTCCCATGCCCCTTTATTATTTAATATTTTAAAAATCCCACATAGCCTGTTGAGTTTCCTTCTATTTTCCAATGATTCCCAACCTAACACTCTTATCATTTCCGTTGCACTTTCAGTCTTCTTATGCTTCCCCATCACGTATCTGGCAGCCTTTCTTTGGACTTTTTCTAACTTATTTATCTGCCCCACTTCATACGGATCCCATACATTCGTAGAGTATTCCAAAATTGGCCTAATAGTGGCTTTATACGCTAACTCCTTTGTGGCTGTACCGCTCCCCTTGAGGTTCCTCATCACCCATGTAGGGATTTATATGCCTTTCCTACCACATGGTCAATATGCTGACCCCACCCAAAATTTACTGAAATGATTATTCCTAAGTATTTACAGTAGTCACTTTTAGGTATGTAGTCACCCATTAGCTGATATTGCCTACATTCCTTAACTCTTCTTTTGGTAAAAGTTATAAGCTTACTTTTCCCAACATTTATGTCCATTTTATTAATTGCTATCCAGGTATCCACCTTCACTAAGTCCTCTTGTAAGTTGATCCTATCATTCTGATTTCTTATTTTCCTATATATTATACAGTCATCAGCAAAAAGACGTATTTCTGAAGTTACTTCCTCATGAAGTTTACGGAAGAGGGAGGGAGGGGGACTTTCCTATTGCGTTGGTTTCCATCCGGACCTTCTTCCATGACGCATTCCTTGAAGATGGTGCGAACGGAAGAGGCCGGAAACTCCCTTCTCTTCGTGGGAAGGCTTCTGGAATCGAATTCGTTTCGCCTATCTCTCATTTCGTCCTAGTGTCGTATCTCTCCGTTTCCGCTCTTATTAATTTCGCTTTCGTCTCTGTCGAAAAATGCGTCGCATCGGCCGTGTTCCCCGCCTCCCGTTTTCGGTCTTTTCTTCTGTTTATTTCATCTAATCGAAGTCCAAATTCTTCTTCGTCATATGTTCAAATTAGATTTTTAATGATGTTTTTTCTCCTCAACGGGATGACGATGACTTGTTTTTATCATTGTCTGTGCGTCCGAGTTCAATCGACTTTTCTTATTCTTTACAAACAATTGATTCACTTTTGGCTGGGTGTGATTATTTATACAGGAGTTTGAGAATTTTTATGCTGTTGCTTTTCGTTTGGGTTGTTGGTAGCTGGAAAATTCTAAACTTTTTAATTATACCTTAAATTCTGTGCCGTGGCCCACTGTGTTGCTGAGATTAATTTTCAGTGGGCGAAAAACTTGGGCAAATAAATAAATTCACGATTTGTGAGTGTTGCTAGGTAATTTAGGCGCTAATTTTTCCTATGATAAATTGATTATTATGTAGTAGCAATATATAAATGCTTCGGAAGGTATGATACCCTTATGTACAAATGTAAAAACCTTGTTTCATGTTCAAGTAAGCTAATGCCGGCACCGGGGTTCCCTCTTCCCTTCTGCATGTTTGGTGTGGAAGGAGTTATGGCTACAATAATCCAAGAGGTTGATTAGCCAGTAATTTCAAACAAACAAACAGAGAACTTCATTCATGTTGGAGTGTTGCGAAATCTTGTTTATCTGTGAAAGGATGCCGCGCCTACAAATAATCTGGAAAATTCCTAAGTGGCTAAATTTAATATTCCTTTACAATTCTAATGAACCATTCACTCTATGGATAGGAGTAGGAACCTTTTCTATCAGTTGATAGGTAAATGCTACGCAAATGTTAGTCACTCAACCATGTTGGGAAAATAATTATTTAAATGATAGTAATACGTTTATCGAAAGGATTGATAATTAATGGTCATCACTCCATCGATAAAGGCGTTTATATGATTGTATTTCAGAACTGTTCGTAAAAACTCTTAGTACTGAAATAGTTGAATTCGAAAAATTTAAGTGTGTATCTTCGATAAATAATATACGTAAAGTTATGGACAAGAATTACGACACTGAACAAGCCGCCTATGAGTATCCAAATACAATAAAATCCCAGGTTCGTTCGTCCGTTCGTGGGTAACTTGTGGTAAAAATACATTAAAAGACGAATAACTTGATCAAACATGTAAATATAACAATGAAATTTGGCAAAAATGGTCTGCTCATAAGTAAAAATGCTCTGACGAAGAAAAATTTACGAAAATCATCCAGACTTCGAGTCCATGGCATTCCCCATAACATAACCCGTAGAAATCGATTTTTCGACCCGCAGGCTTTTTTCTTTTGCAAAATTAAATTAGAAATAGTTGACCTACGATCTTCGGATGAAAGCCATTTGGAAGGAAAATAAACAAAGATTCTTATTCTTATCGTCGATTTTTGTTTTCGGTTCGAAATCGCTCAATCTTTACATAAAAATTCAAAATTTCATGAAAATATTACTTTTTTGTGAAAGGTTCCCATAACGACAGAACAGATTGTTGAGCTCTAGATCCTCATTATTGTATGCTTTCTTATATATGCATAAAATTGACACTATGCAGAAATCATGAAAATTTAAGAGTCCATGTTCACAACAAACCATACCGTGGAAAAATAATTCCAGGCGAGGATCGCACATTCACAAAAAACGTCGTTTTAAAACAGCCGTTACACTAATCATTAAATATTCAAACAGGTTTTGCCAAAAATAAACAATACAAAACAATTAAAGAAGTTTGAGTTTGAGAAATTAAAAAAGTTTTTTCATTCGCTTTGTTTTTCAGGAGAAAATTTTCACAAACTCGAATTTCTATTTTTAGATTTATATTAACATCCCGTCATTTTTGACGGGTCGTCGCTAGTATGAGTAGTAATTAATTGTTTCAGGAAATGTGGTGAGGTTATTCTCGCTTATCGTGGTTTCAAATGAATCATATTTCCATAAGAGTGGCATGTATTATTTTTAGCAAAATATAGATTTTTTTAAATTTCACACCTGAATTCTTCCTTATTTAAGTTTTCTGTGTTACTCATAGTGGAAAAGTAATATATATTTCTTCCCGTCTTTTGTTACCATTTAAAATCATTCCTATATTTATTTATTTTTAGCGCGTTTCATTTTATAAGCACTCTCGAGTTTTCGCTCTCTCTCTCTCTCTCTCTCTCTCTCCGTATTTGCAATCAGTTAAATTAAATCAGCAAGGAAAAGGCAAGAGATTGAAGACTGATATTTGCAGGGGTCTATAGTGCCATTTATTACACTGCCAAAGAATTTTTCTTGGATATTTTTTATCGCTTATTTCTGCCCAATCGTCCAATTACACTCCAATGGTGGGTATAATTCGGGCATGAGCCACCGCGGCGCTTATCTCGAAGCTAACGTTTCCCCTTCACCTCTCCTCGTCTCTCCTTATCGCCTCTTCCTCTCCCGTTCTCATCCCCTTTCCCTACTTTCTGCTCAAGCCCTCTCCTGCCTTCTCTTATCCACTCCACGTCTCTTCACCCACGCCCCTCTCTCTCTCACTTCCCTTTCTCTCTCTCCTCACTTCCCTCTTGAAATTCCCCTTTTCAGACTAATTCAGACTTTTCGTTCATCTAACTGCTGTTTTTTTAATTCCTCCTCATTCTCCATTTGTCTCGCGAATCGGCCTTTCTCATCCTTTCCTCCTCCCTCAAGACGACTCGCAAAGACTTTTTCTCAGATTTTTCTCTTTCGTTTCGTTCAACCAATGTCTTATTCCTTTATGTCTTTCTCTTTTCTCTCATATCTTATCTGAAATACTGTTTCTGTTATACTTTCTCGGGTATATTTCCCGCTTTCGCAGTAAAAATCTTTCTATGGGACTTATTTTCATCACCTACGAACAAGCTTTATTGTTTGATGCACAGTGAAATATTTTTTTTCTAGTTTACAATATCTATTTCAATATCACGTTCCTATCCAATCAAGAAGGTTGTGCACCTATGTCAAGTCCTTATTATATAAGGTTTTAAGGAATAGGACAAGCATTTGAAAATACCATGCTTTATTTCTACTTGACACCCTACTCGCATGGTTGCCGCACTAATTTTTGTCATTATTTCCAACCGGAATATAATAACCATTATTAGATACATTACTTCTTTTAATCATCAAAGTCAAAAAAAATATAAATTAGTTTAAAAAGTTAGGAAAATTCACGACGGTGCGGGCAATCTGACAGTCTCGCAATCGCTGGAGTTTTTTTAAAATTAAAATGAATTTTTAATCATTGCCTTCAAAATTTTTTGAAAACCAGATATCGCCAAATAGTAATTCCCCGCAAAGTAAATTAATTTCGGCCAGGCGCATAAGAAAATCCCCCGATTCCTTTAATTTCTGAGGAAATTTAATTACGCCGGCGGTGTTTGGATCCGCGTACATTTTCATCTTTACCTCAAACGCTCGGGAAAAAAATTTCCGATTGGGTCATCGGAAGAACAACTCCATTGTGGCCGGTAATCACGCCCCGGAATTAGCTATTAAGAGGGGAACTTTGAGTAAAAGACTCCTCCGAGACTCTTTATACCTCCCACTTTAATCTTTTCCCCCTCTCTCTCTCTCCATTCCGGTCTCCATCCAATCTTGCCGCTCTTTTCCAATCCTCATCCTCCCGTTTCCTTACCTCCTTCATCTCTCATCTCTTTTCCTCATTTAGGAGGGAACATCCTTTCCCTTTCTCCTTGAACTTAACCCAATCTCTCCCTTCTAATCTCTCCCCTCTCCCTACCCCACCCACCCTCTCTCTCCCTCTCAAACCCTCCATCACTTCCTCTCCCTCCCATTATTTTCTTTCCTTCCACTCCCCTCCTCTCTTTTCTCTCCTCCCTTACTGTCACTACCTTCCTCTTGCTTCCTCTTCCTCCCTAACTTTCCTTCCCTTTTATGTCTCTCCCCCCTCCCATTCATTCTCTCCATCTCTCTCTTTTTCTCCTCCCCTACTCTTCTTTCTCCCTCCCTCATTCCATCTTATATATAGTCATTGTAATTTAATCTTAATATTTTTCTCGTTTATTTATCATTATTATAATTTATTTTTAACCTGCTATATTAATATTTAATCTTTGATTTTTTACTTTATTGTGTTATTGTATCGGTTATATTGTTCTTTGATGTATCTAGAGATTTCGCAGGTTTTTTCAACCTCCCTTCACTTCTTGGGTGTTTTCCTGCATGGGTTTTTACTGGATTACCTTGTCTTTCTTAGACGTTTTCCTGCATATGTACCTATCTATCTCTCTCTGTCTGTATTAGTATTTTATCATCTTAATCGTTTTTGGTGTAATGCAAGGTATTTTAATGTATAATGTCCCTTTCTTTCTCCCTCCATTTCTTTTCCCCTCCCTTTCTTTCTCCCTCCCTGTCTTTCTCCCTCCCTTTCTTTCTCCCTCAATTTCTTTCTCCCTCCCTTTCTTTCTCCCTCCATCCCTTTTTTTCTCCCTCCCTTTCTTTCTCCCTATATCCCTCCCTCCCCATCCTCTCTCTGTCCCATTATTTCTATATCCCCTTCCTCCATCTCCCTCTACCGTCCTTCCTTCTTTCTTCCTGCCTTCTCTCCCCCACTATCCCCACCTCTTAATCTATATCTCTCTCTTATATGTCTATCTCCGCCTCCCTTATTCCTCTCTTTCTCTTCTCCAAACCCTTTCTCTTTTCTTGCGCATTCTTAAAAGTGTCTCTCCCATTCCCAGGAGGCGCTCGGATCGATGACGCATTCCGACTTCTTTCATTCATTCATCCAATCATTCCTTTCCCAATCTATCTCTTCACTGGATGGAATGTGCGTAGTTCTTCATTCCGTTCTTTGGATTTTTTTCGGGAAAAGCTAAGAATTCCCTACTTTGCATGAACTGGTCCGTCCCCAAGGATATTTTTTCTTTTTATTTAATCATTCTCTTTAGACCACTGGGATGTGCAAAACGAAAGAGAGAAATAAACTTGTTGGACTCGGTCCCGAACGTATGAAATGCTAGCCAGTATTTCTCTTAGGAATAGAGACGTATTAAAACCATTCTTGCGTTTTATTCTTTTCTTTATTACCTTCATAAAGTCCACATTTTGAGGCCTTTCGTTTAATTTACTAGGTTTATAGCTATCTCCGCCGCGAGAAGAAAGGTACGACGGATTCCGTCGCGGGAAGCGATGCTAATCGTCAAGATTTTTTCCGCCAAGAGTTTCCGAGCTAAAAAACAATGCCGCAATGCGAATTTCCGGCGGAGCGGAAAAAACGAAAGTGAAGAGGGAGAGAAGAGGTTTTTGAAATTGCGAACGAAGTGAGGCTTTTGAGGGAATCATTAGAGGGTCGGCGAAACCGATTTGCATGTTCAAACGCAAAGATAATGCGCTATAGCGGATTTTTTTAGTGCATGCGAATATATCGATGCATTATCCGTTCAGTTTTGGATTTCTGATTTATGAGGTACCTAAATACAGAGAAAATATTGTGTTTAAAAAAAATCGAAGTCGAGATTTTGATGTATATGCACGTTTTAATTGCCCCCTAGCCAAAAAAGTATTTTTTTTGCGATTAGGTCTCTCTGTAGTTGGTCGTCCATGCGCGGAACCAGGGAATAAACTGCTCACCTTAATCTGAAGATATCTTGTATTCGTATAGGATATCATCCTGAGTGAGTACTTGATTGAAACCAGCCATATCAGGTAAAAATATAGAGTGGTTTATTCTAGCCGATTTCGATAGAGGTATATTTGTTCATCAATGGCTTAAAGGTTTTTTGAAATTTAAATCGCAGTTACAATTCTAGAGCTTTTTGGCATATTGAATAACTAATATGACTCAATACATAACCATATAGCGCCCAGAGTCATGTTAATATATAGAGTTATAATCCCAGCTATCGCCAAGCTGCCCGTACAATACGTGGACTAGAAGTGTATTGGTATGAGAAGATGCGCGCAATGTATGTTTGTTACACGAGTTGCTGAGTTTGGTTGGCTTCCGAAGCGCCATGGGAGGAAAAATTTGCATCAACTGTACTAATTATTATTCATATTTGCTATTCTAAAAATCTGGACGAGTGTCTCTATAGTACCCATCAATTGTATGTGATTACGAAGTATGTTATTCGAAGATGGCAGCTTAAGCGGGTACAGCAATATGGATTCGTTTTAACCGCCCATTTCCTGCATTTAGTGGAAGCCAATTCTGGTCCTCAGTTTAACAGAACCTGTCGGTGGGGGTCTCGCAGACCTCACTCCGACTTCAAATGTTTAAAACAAAGGTAATACAAATCCACTATCGTCAGTTGATATATGACTTTTCAGTTTAGTCTCTGCCTCGCTCGTGTTCCCCACTTGAACATTATGTGTTTAACCCACATTTATATTGGGTTGTTTCAACAGAGATCTACAGATCCCACCGGCCGGGAATAAGGTTAAAGTTTTGTAAAAATGTTCTTTTATTTTTAATTTTGAAAAATTTACCACAATTATCATTCTTTTATGTAATTCAATTATTCTTTGCACGATTATCCTTTATATCCTTTTTACTTTCTCATACACGTGGTATGGATGTAGAGAAAGCATTGTAAACGCGAAAAAAAAATTTATTTTTAAATTCTGATGAAAATACACGTTGTAGGTGTTCCCGAGTCCATAAAAGTTTTTTCGCCATGCCGTCTGTCGGTCTGTTCGCGGTTCTAGAGCCCAAACGCGTACATAAAATCGTATGATATCTCGTATTTATGCAATATATCATATTTTGCAGACCCTTTTTGGTAAAAATGATATTGCACAAAAATAAAAAGTAGTTGATTCTTGGCAATTTTTAGAAAAATTTGATTTACTCAAAAATGGCTCTAAGAAATTTGATTGAAATTAATCCGTTTGTAGAGCTTGATGTCACAAATAATACTACGTAAGCCATACATATAAAAAAATCACTATATGGCGTCCAGTGACATTACAATATACGCTAAGCTACCTTACCTAAGCTCTATGACGTCACGCCTCCGCCGCGACTCACTCAAAATCTTACTACAGCCTAGAGGGTTGAACTAAATCGAATGATATCTCATATTCATGGATAATATCAACCATAATAAACACGCTGAAGAGATGAACGATATTGCCCAACAACTAATGGTACTTTATTCTTGGATATTTTGAAACAAAATTCGATTTACTCAAAAATGGCAGTAAGGATTTGGATTAAAATCCATCCAATCGTACGACCTGATTTCACAAATAATACTATATATATATGTAAATTACTATATATCGTCCAGTGGAATTGAAATATATGCTAAACTTCAGAAGTAGGGAAATGTGCTAGAAGAGTGTTTAAGACAAATCCTGATCAAAAAGTGATGATCATCGAGCCATGGCAGTGAATTGCCAAGCACACAGACTTAATTTCGGGGCGAAGAGTGTACTGAAACCAAACTTATATACGTATAGGAGAAAGTTTGTGCAATGCATATTGCGCCGTTTATTTTATTTTGTCGACCAGAACCCGCGAAAATTTCGGCATCGGGAGAAGAGGAAGATTTTACCGATTTGTTTTTAGTATTTATTATATTTACCTCAATAAAATGCTTAAAATGATTTAAATATAGATTCGTTAAGTTAATCAAGTTTTAAAATACTTTTAAAAATGATGATTTTGGCATTTAATAGTAAGTATGGGGTCCATGAGACCCCACAGGGCGGAAGACGTGACAAAAATTTTACCGACCGGTTTAGGGTTAATCTCACCGTTTTATTTTTAAACCTCTAATTGAAGAGTGAGTATCTCATGCGAAAAATAATAACCGAATTGGAAGGATTTACGCGAAAATGAGTACTTAAAAGTTTTAGCGGTCGAATTATCGACTTGCATGCAAAATTGAGAATCTAAGGGCTTGATCGTCTTTTGTCGGATTTTCAAATTCTTTTATCGGTTTACTTCTTTATCTTAAACGAGTCCTTGATCATCTTGTTATGTGCTATTTTTCCTCTCTCCTCTTTCGCTAAATTCTGCGGATGTCTCTGAAAGCGGCTGGCTGTCGAAGGCCGCGGATCGATTGATTTCGTTATATATTTTGAAAGGAAATCTTTGTTCTTTCATTCACTCGTACTTCGAAGGCCTTTTTGGTGTCTTTATAGTTTGTTTTATAATGGGATTTTTTTTCTAAAGAGGGGTAAAAAATAATTACAGTTTACTCTCCGTCTCTCTATTCGTTTTTTGGCGCGGCGCGGCGGCGCTCAACTGAATTGCGTCACTGTTCCGTGCGGTTTTCCATCATAATCCTTTTTTTCGTTTTTCTTATTTTATTTTCCGTAGATTTTTTGCCGAATCGGGGAACCTTTCATTGAATCCCAGAAAAGGGGGTTTTTCCTCCAGGGCGATCGATTCAAAGGAATAATTTTTATGGTTTTATTATTAATTTTTTTAAACGAAGCTCGTTTTGGAAGAGTTTTTTCCGAATTTATTTTGGGGAGATATGTGCATATCAACAGAAATTTGTTTTTCCCATTAATCAAAACTTCGTTTCATCAACTTTGTCAACTTCTGATTTATTAACTTTCGTGTATTTATGTTTTTGTTTCGTTTTAATGCCTGTCAATGAAGTAGTTTTTATGCCCGTGGAGAGACAGCGCATGAAATGTGTTACGCCTCAGCCAACGATTGATACTGTCAGGTTATTAAACCAAGCGCTGAATTTCCTTACCATCTTTTCCGCATTATCGGGATTTTAAAAGACATAACTGCGGTTTTATAACTGCCCTTTTAGTAATATTACCGAAAGTAAATAAGGACCTCATTTTTTAAGCGGGAAGGATTTGAGATTCAAACTATACACCTCACATCTCTCGGAAAAGGCGATTTCATTTCTCTCTTCTTCAAATACAGTTCCATTTAAGAACAAAAAATTACTCCATGGTCCAAGCATTTTAAATAAAAAGTAATTTAATACGGTTACCTAGGGCGCAATATCAGCCTTTTCATTCAATACACCACTTTTTATTTACAACATTGTTGCTTGATTTAATTAAATAGTTTTTCATCCAGACTTAATTAGTCCGGGACATAATTTATTCAAGCTATTTTTATTCCCTAAAAGTTTTAATATTTCTGTAGTAATATATAGCGTAGGAATTTAATATCTATGCATTAAAATTATTGTGAACGTTCTGGTTATTGCTGTAAGTTAAGGTTTATATTTAAGATTCCATCATGCTTTATAGTGAGCGTTATAATTAAAAAAAAATTCACAGATATTATTAGATTTAGTTTAATTTTGTTATAATTATTAATCTCTGCCTTTTTTATAACTTTGTTTCTTTGGACAAGTATATGGTAATTATCGTTATGCAGGTAGATCGAATTAATTCCTTGCTAAATATTGTTGATGATCCATTTGCTGGAATCATTTTAAACCACTGCGCAAGCGCATACTTTGACAGTTTTATTTCGGATTGTTATTAAGAAGCCGTCAAAAAAGACAGATATTCGCTGTTGGAATAAATTTCTGAAGTTGAATATTATTAAAAAATTCCCTCTATTGTAAAGTGATATATAAACGACATTTCTTCCTGTAATAATAAATTTAACCTTTTTTTAACAAAAAAAATCTTAACTTTGGTTTATAATACTAGGACATGGGCGCAAAATGATGTCGAGAAGAGAAAACGAAACGACAAGTTGAACTGAACATTTTTCTTAATTTGGACGATATAATTTAATTACACAACCTTAGAAAAACGAATCCCACACTCTTGGATTCGCCAACACGGCTTATGAATCGGTACGAATGAGTTTATTTCTATGTCTGCTTTGTTTACCCACCCTTTTTCGACCAAATTCGAAAGGAATATCAATTAAAAATCCCTTCGTACACAAAAAATATTACGTTTTCGGGTGGAACGTCGTGTAAAAAATGCGATAAGAATTTTAATTTACGTTATTTTCCCTTAGAACCGTACAAACCTCGCTCCGATACCACAATTTTAAGATATTTTAAAGTATTAAAGAAAACTCCTGCACGATGGATTTGAGACTTCCTATGTAAATAAATAGAAAAAAAACGTTCCTGGAATCGAACTCGGGACTTCAATCTTCGCCAGATAAAATATAGCCCGCAGGGGCAGCACGAGCCTCATACTAAGTTTCATGAAAATTGGTCCATTGATGCAAAAGTTGTTAGTGAGGGACACATACATACATACACATAGACACGACCATTTCATAAGGCCGTTTCTTTTGAAAACCAGCCTAAAAATATTTTTTCCTTCTCGCGAATTCCCTTATAAATTGCATGATCGTTGCACTTGAATATTTTCCCAATCCTCTTTTCTCCTTATCCTCCCTCGCTCTCTCTCCTTTTCTTCCCCTCCTCTCGCATTCCCTTCTCCTCACCTCCCTCATGCCCTCAATGGCCACCCTGCCATGCCCACCCTCTCTCTGTCGGAACCCCTTGGATTCACCATACCCTTTTGAATTAATGAGACAGCCACACGCTCCCATTCAATTCAACCCTTCCAGCTCCCCCTCCCTCACCACCTCCGCTCTATTCTCTCTCTTTTTCTCTCTTTTTCTCCCTCCATTGCCCGGAACATTAAAGGTTGACGCCTCCATGGAAATCGTGCGTTGCTAGGTAAAGAGGGAGATGAATGGAGGAAGCGAAGTTTCTTTTTTTTTAAATTTTGTTCGCAATTCGCGTTTTTTTTTTTTAATCTATCGCGCTCCGACCTTAGGGGGTAAAGGGAATGCAGTGGTGCGCATCGATTTCTTTTATTCCTCCTTGTTCATTAATAACGGGACGGGGAAAAAGGAATAAAAAAAGATTCCCGTCGCCTCTTCACTGCTCATGAGATCAGACTATTCGAGTCGATCTCATTATTCCCTTTTTTACGACCCTTCTTCCTTTATCCCGCCCTTTTGATGGCGTCTTAACCAATCAAAAGGGCTGATTGAAGGTCGCGAGAGACTTTCCGGCCACTTTATCTTGCGTTAATGCCGGTTTTTTTGCTTTATTCAGCTCATGTATATTTTCCTAAAGGGATTCGTACATGCGGTACTATTTCGTAAACGATTAGGAAAACCTTTGGGCCGTGAAGCTTAACAATAGGGATGTAATAAAATTGGAGTTGCTTTCGGTTCTTTGGGCCGTTTGTATAATATGTTTAATTCATTAAGATGCATGGGACTTGAAGAAAAGAAACATTTTCTATCAAGAAATTTCTTTCAGTCTAAAGATCTTAACTCTATTCTAATTTTCTTTTCTGTATGCATGCGTACGTGAACCTTTTCCATTTGTTCATTGTTTATGGGTAGGTATCTACGAATTGGGTTACCTAATTCTTTCTCATTCTTGATCAAGCTATGGAACTATGCGAACAGCTGTGGTTTAGTCTTTTATTAGAAGACTAGTGTAATTTCCCGTAAAAAATTACCGGTGTCCAAGAATGATGCATTAACATTAATTTGCGCGTATACATACATACATATACATATATATACATATATATATATATATATATATATATATATATATATATATATATATGGCAACAATATGTTGGGATGAGGAAGCCCAGTGAACACTCACCAATCGGACGACTTCAGGTTGGCTAGGCCCTGGAGATGTCGAAGCGACACACGTAAAAGAACACTAAAACAACATAGAAACATCACAAACGTTCTCTCTGGGTAGCTGAAGAAGGAATAACTCCGAAAGCTTCTACGTTTGTGATGTTTCTGTTGTTGCCATCCATATATCCATTTTACCTTTCCTTTTCAGTAAGCTATATATATATATATATATATATATATATATATATATATATACACACCCACATTTATACATACATGCATACAAACAAACACACACATGATTCTTATGCAGCCGTTGGCGCATATGGTTTTGCGCGACGGAATTAAATGCCTCATAGCCCATTATTTATATGCATATAAAAGTTTTAACCTAAAATGCCAGCGATCGGGAACTGCGTATTTAATATGAATTTTTCGATAATCTGCTGCCGAATGCTTAAATGGTCGGGTGGAGTGGTAACGATCCATTGTTATCGCTTTTTTACGGGAATCCAACCGTGCACGGGTGCAGACAACCGATACGATATAATCTCATAATACCTCGAGATGAGTATTTACTCGATCGTTACGAAAAATATCCAATTTGGGGAAGCAATTAGTGCGGCAGTTATGCTTTCTTATTCGACTCGCATGATTCGACTTTAGATGAAAACGACGAAACCTTTGTAGCGTGGCGGTTGCGGTTATTTAGATGCGTCGACAAATGCAGTAAAAATATTTTACGGCCTTCGTGTTTAGTCGCGCGTTTTTAAGAGAAGGGCATCGCTCGGAAAATGTTCCTCGTCTGGGAGGAAAGACTCCTTTTTTTGCGATTAACTCTCGTCGTAAAATATAAACTGTGCCGGATGAGGTTGGGAGAAAGCACGAGGAAAACAAATGCCCAGCGATGCGCTAAACGGGCCTTTGTTTTAATCGGCTTCTTTCGTATTTAAGTACCTAAAGTCAAGACTTAGAACAACCAAATACCTATCAATTTAGCGCATGTGTTCTTTAGAGTAGATTACTGCCGAGTTAGATTCGAGGTAGGCTTGTGTATCTTTTACGATTAATTTTAATTTGTTGTTGTTCTACATTTGTAAGTTAGGCTGTGGAGTCAAATGACGCGTATGGAATTTACAACTTGGACGGTTTTTAGTGCTTTTCGTCATTGCTGAAAATCACTATTATCTTCGTGATGTCCGTCCGTCCGTCCGTACGCATATATCAGGGAAGAATTGGCTCAACCGATTTCAACCAAATTTGGTACAAAGAATATTCACATACATTAATGACCAAAATGACATATTTGGACCAGATCGACTGAGCGAGGGTGCCACAATCACAAAGTTTATCTTATCTGTAATTATAAATTTGGATGTAATTGGCTGAACCGATTTCAACGAAATATTGTAAGAAGGAGGCGTGTAACATAGAAAAACATAATCAATATGTTTACCACAGATATAAAAACAGGGCTGCCACAATACATGTAACAAAATATTTCTTTTTACAAGTATTTATGTTGAACTGTCCTCATAAATTTGAACCAAATTTAAAAGTTATAATAAACACATATATAAAAACCTTATTAGCATATTTAAACCGAATCAATCAAACAGGTGTGCCACAATTGCAAATTAAACTCTTTCAGTAATTAAGGATTTGGAAGGAATTGGCTGAACGGATTTCATCTAAATTTTGTATATGAGATTTATACAACATACAAGATGTTGAAAGCGGGGCTAAAAAGCAGGCCTACCACAGTAAAAAGTTAAATAATATTTCTTTTACACATATTTCTAGAGTTCTGACCAATGGATTTTAACCAAATGTAGTAATATAATTTTCATATAAATAAATAACCAGAAGAGGATATAAAAACCGGGTCGACTAAACAGGGCTACCGCAATATCAAGGTTAGAATTTTTCTTTAACTATGAATTTGGAAGGTATTGGCTGAACGGATTTAAAAGATTTTTCGTTTGTAGGGCGAGTATAGAATGGAAAAATGAAATGAACATGTTTAGATTCGATCTAAAAAGCAGGACTACCACAATATAAGAAAAATATTTTTCTGATTTCAATCCAAATATATTAGTATGCGATTATACTACGGCAAATTTGACGAAAAGCACTTCTGTACCACGGGAAACCCTTGTGCATCCCTACTTGTTTTTATCTTTCGAGATTTCAGAGTTTTGGTCGTCAGTATTTTATTGCGGATCTTCTGTTAAATTATGTAATGTGAACATGAAGTTTATGTGAGCTATGTTGGTTATGACGGGTCTTTACGAGTTCAAATTAGCAGGAAAAGCGCTAATCCTCAAACACTTCAGTGTTTCAAACAGGGATCGGCAATCTTTTGGCGCACGTGCCAAAGGTGGCGCGCGAAGAGAATTCACATAGTTGGGTATTTCAGAGAAAAATAGCAAAAAATATTTGAAAAAAAAAAAGATTTTACTTTTGTTTCAATTTTATTTTGTGTTCAAATTAAATCTCATTATACTCGGAATGCCTTATCTACATAAATAACAAGCTATGTTGGTAATTCCGTCACGCCGAGAGAGAGAGCTATATTTTTGAGGGGAGGGAGATAGATAGATACATACACGTCTTTATTAGGGCGAGATTGAGACTAAACAGTCTCCTCTTCCATCTAATCCATTGTCAGTTACATACAATTAGATAGTAACAAGTAATAAAATTAAACTAAAAGGTTACATAAAATGAAGAGCAACATAAAATACAATCAAATGTATAGGATTTAAAAACAGATGGGTAATTCTTGTTGTTGCGGGGAAAAACTAGGGAAGATTCCCTAGGAAAAACCCCACTGCAGGAAAACTTCCACACAAGAAGGGGAGTGTGAAAAACCTGCAAAATCTACTTATCTCTAAATCTAAAGATTTAGAGGGTCTTGCAAGGTTATAGTTAAATACTTAAAAGTGAAGTACACATAAACAGAGTTATACATAAAGCATAAAAATTATATAAAAGAATAAAATAAGGTAAGTCATATGAATACACACTAAAACTTACATACAAATAATATACATACACATTATGATGAATAGGTAGTGAGAGAGATGAAATGGGAAGTAGAATTGGAAGGTTTTTAATTTTAACTTCATGTGTAGCCGTCATTTTGGCGGACAGTTGAACTAGTGCAAGAATCATTCACTTAAGCGTTACGGACAAAATGAATTTAAAGGTGGCGCGCGCGGAAGTTCACATATTGCAAATATTGACGAAAGGAGCCTCCGACTGAAAAATGCTTCCGACCCCTGACATAAAGGATTCATCCGCGCCTCCGAACTGCCTATTCGAGTCCCTGGAAACTATTCCTGCAGCCGTGGAGCGTGGTTTGACTTAATAATCGACCAAACACTCCTTGTTTATTTTTCCCTTTCACGGCGCCAAATTTCGCTCACGCCGTTAGTTAGCGACAGTATTCCCAATGCGATTATTTTTATCTGTTGTTTATTGCACTTGACACGCGGACGTGAAAAGCGTGAGGCCCGTCCAATTAGACACCTTTTTATCGGTCGCGAGGCGGAATTATCTTTCAATATTTAAACAGCGCAATTCCTCCGAGAGGAAGCACCGAGGCAGATATCGAATCGTGTTCTTTAATGGCGAAGTGATAGTGGCGGAACGCGTTATGGGCACGGTTTGTCTGTCTGTCTGTCGCGCCTTTAATCTCTACACCGATTTTGTTTAAATTCTGTATGAGAGTTCTTCATTAAAATCCATCTTCCAAGTTTCATTACTTTCTCCTTATACGTAGTATGAGAAAGTATTGTTTTCATGAAAATCAGGTCAACGCAAAATTTTATATTTAAATTTTTTATAAAAGTTAGAAGATCTGATTAGTTTTTGGTAAAAATCGGTCGACCGGAAGTGGGTGTTTACTCTTGTCACTTATCCGTTATTTTGAAATATTTGCTTTAATATTTGATAAATATAAAAATGTACTGGAATGAAAGTTGTAGAAAATTTTATTTTCTACAACCTTTGACACATTTTTCCATATAATGCATTGTTTAAGAGATATCTTATATTTTTAGCTGCCACCACCACGCCACCTACCGAAGAGTTAACAATTGACGCTTAGTTACGTCTTAGTAACGCTTCTTTTTCTTTTCTTAATTGTCAACCGGAAGTAAATATTGACAACGATCCCAGAGCTAACAACATGTAATTTGCCATATAAATATGGAGAAAGTCATGTGTTGGCCACATCAATTTATTTTTTTGATGTATCATCTTTTGAATTTTTTTGTGAATTAGAACTTCCACTTGGCATAAGAGCTAAAATACCTTGACTCATATATCGTTAAATGTCATCAAATGAGAAATTGGAGAGAAGCGGCAAGTCAGTCAATTTTTTCCAATTTTGCGTCATCCTCAGGGAGTGTTTTCTGAAGCATTGATCGCGTGCCACTACTGGGTGGCTATGATTTTAAGGAAAACGTGAACTCTTGAAGCATAACCAGCTGAAATGTATCGAAAAAATCAGGAAACAAAATTCTCCTATTGTACAAATGCCAATCTTTCAGTGAACATCGCTTGAGCAAGAACTATTTTTTCCCCGTGTCGCCCCCTTCCATTGGATCGCGAGATAAAAAGTTCGAAAAGCACTGATCTGGAACATATACCTAAATGTCCATTTTTCACGGGGGTAAGATATCAATTGCAAAAACCCAGAAAGTCAAATGTTTCTATGTAATAATAGTAATGCACTATTTTGTAAGATCTTTGTGTTCTATTTATGGAGTACACTTTTCCTTCTCGTTTTTTCGAATATTCGGAAGACTTCCTCTTCCGGGCATAAAAATAAAAAATGGAATTATGCCTTTCCGTTTCATTTTCCGCTTCGTTCCCCATGGCGACTTTCGCGACATCAACCCTAAGACGTAACGGTGACGTCATCCGGTTTTTTTTTCTTGAGCTCCCTCGTGGTACAGGATGCTCTGGAGAGAGAAAGAGAGAGAGGGAAAGAAGGAAGGGCGAGGAATATAAGAAGGGAGACTTTGGAAAAGCCAGGCCTATTTTCCGATAGGCGTGTGTGTGTGTGTTAGTCGTGTATGCTCAAGAAGGCTTTAAGGGGCAGCAGGATGGCATCCTCGTCGTCTACTCTAGAGGTACTCGTACTTTTTTCCCTGGTTCTTATCTTGCATAACGAGCTTAATCTGGGTAGTAATGACACCCTCGACTTTCTTGCTTTCGAGAAACTGTGCGCCAAATGAGTGTGAGCTTTTTAAATTAATCCGGCTCGCTCGGATGGAATACCGTAGATGTTGGCGGTTGGAATGTTGAATTTTTTTAATTATTTGCTCAGCTATCGAGTTGTTTTTCGATTCGCTCTAATAAAACGATATAATAAGGAAAAGCAGTTCTTATATCTGTTTGTTTTTAATTTAAAGAATTTGCGATCCTAGCTTTTTCTCTGAGATTATTGAATCATTTGATGATAAAAATCATATATGCATTTAAAGTTTTGAGTATGAGCGGTAACTTTCTCACTTCAAATCTCTAGTTCGTGCCAAAGTTTTAATGTTTATGTTTTGCATTTGCTTATATAAGCTTTAATGTTCTGAGGATAAATATAGCTTAAGTTATAACTCTGTAGTGAGTGAATTCAGGTAGTTTTCTCTGTTGTTTTAATGCCACGCCCTATCTGTATTTTACCAGTAAATTTTGGGAAGTTTTATCTCACTTTTACTCTAACACTTCACGATGGTATAATTTTTCTACATTAGTTTTTCATACATTATTTCATTATTTTACGAGTACCGTTTATTTCGATAGTAAAAAAAATACTAAAAAGATTTCTAGGAATTTCATCCTTTGAAGAAATTTTAATCTTATTTTACTCCATTCGACATTTAAAATGGATCCGAATTAGGTGAATAGGTTACATTACTTTTGGTGACATAGAAAGGAAGTAGAAATTAATCAATTATTATTGCCGAGACAGTGAAGTTTCTTGGGAGAAAAAATAGATGTGATTGATGACATGATTAGATGGGGATTAGATGTAATAGTGACGAGTGATCAATCTTGAGAACATATTGCAATTTAATATTTCTTGTGCCGATATTCATATTATCTATATTTATTTTGCAATTTTTTACTCCAGTTTTTCAGTAGTGCGAACTTTGTTTGGAGTAGTGAAATAATTATTTTCAAGGTAAAGCCTTTACCTAAATTCGACGGTTTTTATCGTATGCAGAGAAATTTTGGGCTAGTGTTTTGTATTATGCATGTGATGTATTCCTAAAAAAAATTCTCGTTTCAACTTCAAATCTTTCATTATAGTCACATTTGCTCCCAATACAGATTACTTCCATCGGCGTTCTTTTTTAGGCTAAATTACAGTTATTTTTAGATCTTATCAAGGTAAACAACTCGAAAATCGTAATCGTTTCAATACCGTGTCATTTTTATGAGTTTTTTAACTTTTAAAAGTTTTAGTTGTACATATACGTAACAACTTTTGATTGCTTGGTATTTGAGGAACGCGACTATCCTTCTGCGTTAACTCAATCCTGTGGAATATTAAATTTTCCTTCCAAACCTGGTTCCATTGATGGCGGTAAACATTGGCACGAATTCTCTTTTCGGCCTCTCTTGTAATCAGCGGAATTTTACTCCCATCAAAATAGGATATATACGTTCGGATGGCGAGAGGGCTGCTTTAATATTTGTGCCATATTTGCCTTATTGGCGATTATGCAGCGGGTTTTTGTGTGGGCTGACACGCGAGTTTCTCATCATCGGCGTCGTCACGGCACCTTTCCTAATGCTCAAAACATTTCATATTTTGGTATTTTTCTCTCAAGTCGACAAATCGTCGGCTGGAATATTTAGAAATCCTTTCTTTCCTTGAATGTAATTTTTTTATAATGTTAAGGGGTACGTTTTTTATATGTTACAGCTTTCAGAGCGATGAAGTCTCGCGGACAATGAGTATTCTGCAGCGAGTAATATTTTTCTGCCGTCAGAATGAACCCGTCGCTCCTTCGCTGTCACGATCGTTCGTTTACGAATCCTCCCCCGAATGATTTGAATCGAAACGCTCTCCGACTCCACCCGCCATTGTTCGTACGCAAGGGGTTTTTAAGGTAGCCGCCTGATTTTATGGCATCTCAAGGTCCGTGAGTCCTTACGTTTCGTGCGGCCGACGCTCGTCGAAAATTGACGTTTGGGTGAAACGTGGCACGCCCTTAGGATATCTAAACAGATTAAAGATGATAAATTAAACCAACGGCGTCCGTCGAAAGCCGGGTTGTTTTTACTTTCTCCGTACGTAATATACGAGAAAGTAATGTTTTCATGATAAAAATCGATTTCGAGATTTCAACGGAAATACACGCATTGACCATTTTCTCGAGGAATTTTGTGGGCGCTCCAACTCAAAAAGTATTAATCAAATCATCGTGAAATTTTATATTTGACACTTTTATTAAAGGGACGAGTTGATTAGATTTTGGTAGTCATCGACCAACCGGAAGTGGGTGTTTACCCTTGTCACTTATCCGTTTTTCTGTTCAATTAGTTGCTTTAATACTCGATCAATGTATAACATTACTGGAAAATTAAATCAATACGAAATTTATTTTTCTACAACTTTTGTTCGAAATATTTTCCCATATAATATGTTGTTTAAGAGATATTTTAAATACTATATATTTTAGCTTCCACTACCACACCACCTGGAGGCGACTTTAGTAAACACTTTTGTTTACGCGTAATTACGTCTTAGTAACTCTCCTATATATTCTTAATTGTTATATCCAGTATCAGAAGGCTACAGTATAAGTTTATGTCTATTCTTTGTAAGGTCATTGAATTTTCCTTGCAGTTCCTTAAAACATTTATTATCATTTAACATATTTGGAATTTATATAAATATTACAGGTATGGAGAAAATCATGTGGCGGCCACATCAGATTTTTATTTTTATTTTGAGGCGACGGAGGGAATTTTTCGCGTGAATACCGGTACGGTAAAAAACGAGAAATTTAAACGACCGTCATTTATCGTAAATAACGACATTATGGAACGAGAGGTAACAACGGCGGTCATGAAAGCGTTGAGTAGACCACACACACGCCCTTTTAATTGCATCGCAACTCTGGTTGTTATCGGAGTCAACGACCGGTGAATTTAAAGATGACCCGGCTACTTTGTATTTTTTAACGGAAACGAGAGTTATCAGCAATATTTTCCATAAATGACGTCATTCTTCGAATTACGCCACGTGGCAGGCGAATGTTGAAAGCGCAATTACTAGGCCGAACGTAAAAAAATTAGGAATTTCCTCTCGGGGAACTTTTTTTTAGATAAGGATATTTTTTTAAGCGTAAAGACGCTTCTTGTATATTTTTTAAAATTCTGGCTCGAAATTTTACGAGAGTTTTCATTTTCTCTAGACTCGTTCTCCCCTCGCGGGGTATCAATTCAACCTCGGTCGTTGACGTCACTCGGCGCGTTTTATTTTGGAAAGGGTCGGAGGAGAAGGGAGGGGAGAAGGATCGAGCATGTGTGTGTAATAATACGTACCCGTATAGTGGTTTTTTACTCCGAGGTAGTCGAGTGCGAAATTATGTTTTCTCCTCCCGCTTTGCCGCTTTCTCAGACTCCCCCATCCGTCGACGCCGGCGCCCTTAACAAATTTGCAGCGACAAGCGGCGGTATGAATTAACTACAAAAGGTTTTTCCTGCCCTTATTCCGTTCTTGTTCGGTGCGCATTTTTTATTAATTTTTTTATGCCGTCGATTTTCATTTTGTCGCGACTCTGACGGCTTTTTGGCCTTCCCTTCCCCCCTCCCCCGCATCCTCCCGCGTTACCTGGTTTCGTACTATTTTTTTCTTATTTTTTATAAACCCAGCGCTAGGAATTTATTTGGTATTCGTGAGGTGGAAAAGGATAAAAATGAAAACATCTCAATTTTAAAAAAAATTGAAGTTTCAATACTGCGCGGTTACGCCTCGGCGTATTTTTTCCGTCCTGTCTCACCATGGGCTATAGATCTGTGCTTTACAGCGTGTAGTCTCTTTTCGTCGGTCCTTGTCAACATTATTAATACCTGTTTTACATGCCTTATTTTATCTTTTTGTGCCAAAGCTTTACCGTGATCTGTTTAGTCTTTAAAAAAGTGTCACGTAATTGCATTTATTTTTTTTGACGAAACAGTCTCTGTTTTTGCTTCGCTGGTGTCTATTTTTAATCGTTATTAAACTTCTCCTTTCATTCGATATTTTATTTTTGCTATAAAAATACAATTTTTGTTTCTATAGGCATACATTTCTCGTGGTTTTTCAATATTAAATAACTTGTTTTTTTTTCTATTGGAAGCCATTAATCTTTCCTTTGCTGTAAATCCAACCGTCGTTTTTATTATGCCCTTAAAATTTCACGTGCTATCTTTTGCTCCAGCGAATGATTAACTGTGGAAGCGTTTAATTGTTTACCCTCACGCCAACGGGAGATATTTCGCTCGTTTCCATTAAGTTCACTAAATCTTCATTCTTTCGAAGTAGTTTTTATTATAAATTCTCGAAATGTTCCAAAAGGGACGCAGAAGTTTCAATTCATGAAATTTTTTTAATGCTATTTATAGTTGATTGTTTGGTTAAAGATTTTTCTCCCGTTGTTGGTTTTTGTTAACAGTATAACAATCGTTCAGGTACTTAAGTCGTAAATTTACTTTTACGATTAATTTTTAAATATCTTTATAATAATTTTTTATCTTCAAATACCTTTGTGAATTAAAATATAAAAGTACATTAGCGCCGTTAATCTTTGTTATGTGACAGAAAATGTCCATGAAGTAATTAGATAAAAACGCTTTGAAATTTCCGGAAATGTTTTTTAAAATTGGGGCATATTTATGGCGAAGAAGACGATCAGGTAGCCCCTAGCTAAAAGTATAAAATTATGAAGACCGGTGCCGCGTCGGCAGATTAACAACAACGGTGGTCACATTGAATATTACTGATATTTATGTCGTCGCTGTTGGTTTTTATGTTTGTTTCCAAGTTATACATGATTATACATCATAAAGAGCATTAATTGAAAATGAAATATACCGTGCGTCGAATTAACCCAGTTGATCTAACCTCGGTCGAATCTCATAGCTTCATGTGAAATTTTGGTTTTTTGTAATTTTAAGCTCATATCGCTTATTTCCGCAAACAGTCGTCGATTTTTAGGTCACTGAATGTTATGAATTATTCATTCGCCTGTTTTCATCTTTGACTCGGAAGCGTTTGCAAATATTTCTGCTATCGTAGGCACAAATGTATATTTTCCAGTCTTTAAGTGGTCATCATTACCTAAATTAAGTACAGATCCACTCTAAGCTCAAAATTCTTCACTAGTGGCATCTATTAAAGGAAGTTTGCGTTAGCGAAGAAGAGATAAAAGCAAAATGTTGAAACGCACCTTGCTTTTAGTCTGAGGGTTTCATGAATCATTCAACGGCAATACAGCCAATGTTGCATCTTAATAATGAGAAAACTTGTTTAAAATTCCTTAATTAATGGAAACCGTTGCAACGCGTGAATTTTTCATACGGCTCAGCAAACGCTTTCAATGGGAGAATGGATTCAGTCTATTCAGCTTGGCTTTTAATCTTCAAAAGGTTGGGACTATCGAATTCAAAGAAAGTCGTTAAAATAGATGTTTACCGGTGAAAGCAACACGTTTCACTATCAGTACGCAGTAAACTCGTGGCCTCCGCATTGCTCAATCAGATACCCATGAAATAGCCCCAGATTTACGTCAAGCCATTGTCATAGTATTTGGCCGAGGGCATTAATCATCTCTTTAAATCGTTTATCATTGATGAATGCGTGTGATGGTGTCCGCTCTCCTGAATTACCTTCCCATTAAGTCAGTTCATTGTTTTCGGTCTCTAGTTTGCTACCCTACGTGACATTTACCTGGATCTATCGAAAAATAGGCCTGAAGTGTTGATAGTTTAATGTGCTATCTTGTCGCTTTATCGCTAAAATGTGCATAAAAAGTGTCGCAATATGTGAGTTGCTGAAAATAAAATAAGTAGTGTTGTTTCATCAAGGATCATATTTTAAAGATTTCCAATCTTTTCAATGAAGGGTTGTTGCAATGAGTATACATTTTAAAAGTTTACTTGTTAGTTTAATTGAATTTTGACCGAATTATTTTGTATTGTTCATTGATTTATATTATTGTTTATCTTTAATTAATATTTAAGTTACATAGTCTCTTTCTTCATCTACTCTGTCTTTAAAGTAATACCCCATTTAATAGGTTTTTAAAGAAAATTTTTGAAACTTCATTAGGTATTATTTCACTCTGTTAAAATTGAAAAGTTTATGAATTTTTAAGTGGAATAGTCTTAATTCCTTTACACAAACGTGTAAATATGATATTTGACGCTACTAAAATAATTTAAACCCATATAGAGTAGAAATGTTACGCTTGAATTGGGACATTTTTCATCCTAACAAAATTAATTATCCGGGTTATGAACGCATTTAAATGATAAATAAAATTGGCTTTAATTGATAAATTAATTATTCAGAATATAATCATCTAGCTCGCTATGTAGTTATAAACCTATTGATAAACTATGGCTCTCCATAAATGGCAAAAGCCTATTACGTTTGTGTGATACAACAAGATTGGGAAGGTGTACTCCATGTCGGAGTACACAGAGTTTCCAAATGCGTTCTTTGAGATTTCAGTATGTTCTCAATATTTTTCGCTCAAATGAGAATTTAACGAGAAGCAAGCGAGGTACTTTGTAAAATACATGTAGGTCTTCAATTAAAGTAGTCTTAGTTATTGTCCGATTTTAACCAAAATTGGAATCGGCCAATTAATTTTAACAAAACTCCCCAATGCCAAAGTTCATCACAATATGTCAAGCGGTTCCTGAGTTGAAAAAAAGAAACATTGTAAACTACATGTAGGTCTTCATGTAGAGTGGTCGCCATTTTTGTTCGATTTTAACCAAAATTGGAATCGGTCGACCGATTTTAGCCCAACTCCCCAATACCAAATTTCATCAAAATACATCTAGCGGTTCCCGAATTGAAACAAAAGAACATTGTCAACTACTCATCTTCAAGTAAATTAATCGTAATTGTTGTCCGATTTTAATCAAAATTGGAATCAGTCAATTAATTTTAGCAAAACTCCCCAATACCAAATTTAATCAAGATACATCAAGTGGTTCCCGAGTTTATACAAAGGAACATTGTCAACGATTTGTAGGTCATGTAAAGTGGTCGTAATTTTTGTCCGTTTTTAATCAAAATTGGAATCAGTCAATTAATTTTAGCAAAACTCCCAAATACCAAATTTCATCAAAATACGTCCAGCGGTTCCCGAGTTGAAACAAAGGAACATTGTAGGTCTTCATCTAAAGTGTCATCATTGTCCGATTTTGACGAAAATTTAAATCGGTCGACCAATTTTAGCAAAACTCCCCAATACCAAATTTCGTCATAATACGTCCAGCGGTTTCCGAGTTTTAACATGCGGACGGACGGAAACGACCTCCCCAATATGCGTTCACTTCGTGCAAAGAACGCATAAAACCAGGAATTTTCTGAATCTTGGTTAAAGGGAATATATTAGTCTTTGATCAAAGAATTATTTACCTAATTTTCCTGTCATTCGTAAACTTTTTCGAGTCATCGATTTTTAAACAATTTAAATCGTTCATTTACTCGGCCCCTAAACGTTTTGCGATTATTCAACATTTCATCTCGCCACGAGAAAAATATCGACCTCTGTCCATCACGCCACCGCCGAAAAATCACCCGTCAAATAAATAGGTTCCCTTCCGATGACTAGTCGAACACGATTATTAACTAGTTCGATTAATCGCGTCAATTAATGTTGCGCCACCGGAAAAAACAATGTTAAAGAGGACAAGTTATTCATCGGTCCACAAATTAAAACGGAGTTCCCGCTAGAGAAAAAAATGAAACTCGGAAGCCGATACCGGCTCATTTTCGCGACCGCATTATTCATAATGTGTGTATATCGCCCGCGCATCTGCCGCGAACAGCTGTCTCAGGTCCTCTCGCTCTTTAATGGATGGGGATATGGTCGGCGGACATAAGGGACTTGTTTAACCGGGAGCGGGTATGGGGCGTGATAGCGCCCAGAGATACTACCCATGGGGCGAAACTGCCGCAGGAGTGGTAGAGGAGAATATCGCAGTCGTGCCATCATCGGTGTTTTTGGCTACGTCGCCGATAACCTTATCCGCCAGTAACGCGGAGTTCCGAGATCTTCCTTATGTAACGCTTATTCCTCGGGAGATGACGAAGGATTTTCTTCGAGAGATGGAATTGTGGAATTCGGATGAAGATTTTCGGAAGGTTTGTCGCTTCGATGGGTTCTGAGGGTGCGGGGGAGAGCGAAGGTTTTTCTTTCGGGAGGGTTGGGAGAGAGAGAGGGGATGCGGCGTATAGGAGGTGGGATGGGGAGGGATTGGGGGAGATACTCGGGTGGCGTCTGTTTGTGAGGAGTATGGGGGATTGGCAGAGGTTGTCCTCAACTCCACCCCGCCCTACCCTTTACTGACGCCACAACGGGGTTATGCCCGGAATTTCGATTTCTTCCCAACACCACCACCTTCCTTCCTCCCCCTTCCCCCACACTCCCAACCCCTTCCCCCATACTCCCCACCCCTTCCTCCATACTCCCTCCCCTTCCTCCATGCTCCCTCCCTCTTCCCTCATACTCCCTCCCCCCTCCTCTTCACTACCATCTTCTTCCTTGTTCTTTTTTTTTACTCCCTCCGAATTTATTCTCCCTCTTGGCCCAATCCCCCATTCCTTCCCCAGTCTCCTCGCTGCCTTGTATCCTTACCAGTTCTCGCTCTCCTGGACACCCTTTTTAGGTTTATTCTTCCCTCCTCGTTTGCTCTCTCTCTCTCTTTCTCTCCTACGTCTTCTCCCTCTATCTCTTTCGCTTTTCCATACGTTCCAGTTCGTCTCCTTTCTCTATCCCTCCGCACTTTTAATCTATGGGATTTCTTTCACCCTTTTTCCGCTGAAATATTTCTTCCTCCCTGTCACCTACGTCATGCTTTCTCCCTCCCTTGCACCCTTTGTTATTTATATCGTTGCTCCCGCTTTACATCCACGCATTTTTTACAGATTTATTTGTTTATTTTTTTAAGATTTACCGCTCCGAATGTACCGATTCAGTTTCTTCTTCGTGGGTTATGCTCTGCTTACAAATTTTCCTGGTGTAGGTAGTACTAACCTACAACGGAAAGGTTTTCGGATGACCGCGAGAATTTTTTAATACAGGCGTAACCTGGAGAGGATGGACTGTTTAGTTTCTGCTGGGAATTCTTGCTTGTTCGGAGTTTCCTCATCATGAGTGCAAATATGGAATGGCCTATAGCCATTAATAATTAATACGTTTTCCTGTGCTACTTAAATACGGAATTCCCTAGTGGATTATAACAGGGCTCTACAAATTTTCTAAAAATCTAGGAGTCGGCTCAAATTAATTTTGCCGGATATATTTTATCATCGCCAGGAAAATAAATGTATAATGATTTAGACAAATCTGCAGCGATAATTAAGCCATGCACACTTACTTGTCACATCATGTACCAAAACGTAAAAAATGGGCCTTTTTAATCTGATAAAGTCTGATAAAATTATGAAAGCATGTACTTTAAGAACAAGAATATAAATTAACACTATTATTTTCAGGAACTTGAATAGTTGAATCTAGGCGCAAGCATAAAAATCTTAGGCGCAAGCATAAAAATCTTAGGCGCCAGCATAAAAATCTTAGGCGCCATGGCTACTTGGCCCTCGGGATTTGTCGAACCCTGGATTATAATGTATTTATTTCGTTTTTTTTTTGTTGACAAATGTGGAGATAACTATGGAGTAAACGTTTTTAATAGCTTTATTTGTTATAAATGCGAAAATATTTTTATCGATCTTCCGGCAATTGTGAAAGACGTCCCTTCGACCATCCGGCTTTATGCCCGCATTAATCTGGTGACAGCCTAAAAAAAATCAACCTTAAAATATGCTGCAATCTAATTTCTTTAAGAAGCGTTGTTACAACTGTAATGTCTTAGTTTAACAATATTATCCTTTTTAGCTCTCCGCCACTATAATATCCGTATGCATAAACCAGTATGCCGACCGCTGATCATTAAAAACTTCTCCCATTAACCCTTAACACCAAAAAGGTTAACGATCCTTGGCACAGTACATTTTAACGTCTCTCTCTCTCTCTCTCTCTCTCTTTTACTCCTTCTTTCTCTCTCTTTTCGCCGCGTTTCATTTTCTCCATGGAGCCATCTTTATCCTTCTCTTTGCCTCTCCTTCCTTTTCGTTTTGCGTTCGTATCCCGTATCTCCCCTTTCCGAGCTTTTCCTGTGACCGCGGCGATGTTTATATGCTCCACGTGGTGTGTCCTTCCTCCTTAATGCCCTCGACTCCGCCCTCTTGCTTAATTGCCTAATATTGAGTTGGTGCTCTTTCCTGGAGTGGTGTATGGGAAAAGGATGTTCTTTCCAGGAATAATGTGGAGGACATGACCTTAACGCAAATTTTAAAAGGGTTGTGCCCTACCTGGAAGATAAACGTTATTTTTTAAATGCCGTGTGCAATTCTTTATTTATTCGAATAAATTTTTTCCGAATTGCTTAACGTTAATCGAGTTTAATTTAGGATGCGTCAGTTTGGTGTTGCATTTAACGATCGTCCTACATGGGTTTCCCCAACACTGATTTGGGCATTCCCAACACGTATAACGTTTATTTATATACGGTATTTAATTGGTGACGCATTTTATGCATTTATATAACGAAGGAAAGCTATTAGCGTTCATGAAAACGTGATTTTTTTCGCAAGATTTTGATTTTGCGCAACCCGGCCTTATCAAAGAACGTAATCCGTGCGCTGCGTAAGAGACAAATGTAGAATGTTTTATTTTGTGGCTTAAAACGTTTTTAATGCAATACTAATAGTTTCAAGTAAAATAATTTTATGATTTGTTACGTTTAACAAATAATTTTACTAGAATGAGAATAAATTCGTATTTAGCCAACTATATCTGAGTCTGAATAATACTCTGTGAGCCATTGCAATTGGTGTGTGGCGGGAGAATATCACCGACCTATCATCTTATCCTTCTGTTTTTTCTTTCTTAAAATTTTTGAAGAAAATGATTACATCTATCGGTCCTTCAGTTAATTTCTCGTATATAGTCAGTGCTGTCGCGGCGTTCTACGTAACTGGTAATCCATCTTTGAGTTCTTCTGTTCTAAATCTCTGCAATAGTCGATGCCTAGACTTTTCACGCCGTCACTCCATAGATTTTCATCCAAACTCATCTGTTAGGCTCGTGACACTTACGAGCAACGACCAGAAAGACCATCGCGTTGCTGTCTGCAGGGAGCTTCAAAAGAAGTTAGAGATGCCCCCAACTTCATCTCCAAGGTCATAACTGGTGATGAATCTTGGGTTTATGGTTATGACCCTGAGACAAAGCAGCAGTCGGCACAGTGGAAGTCGCCAAATTCACCGCTGTCGAAAAAAGCGCGTCAAGCTCGCAGCATGCTGATCATTTTTTTGACGTTGGCGGGATCGTCCACAAAGAATTCCTCCCTCCCGGTCAAACTGCCAATAGAAAGTTTTACTGCGATGTTTTGAAGCGGCTAAGGGAGCACGTCCGATGCAAACGCCCAGACAAGTGGCGCAACAATGAATGGGTGCTCCACCATGACAATGCGACCGCCCACACGTCGTTTGTTATTATGCAGTTTCTGGCTTCCAAAAACATGAAAGTAATCCCCCACCTCCCCTGCTCTCCTGACCTCGCCCTCTGCGACTTTTTCCTGTTCCCCAAAATTAAACTCCGGCTGAAAGGGCGATGTTTAGACACGATTGAGGAGATCCGGGCAGAATCGCAAGAGGTGCTTAACACGCTCACACCTGCGGACCCTCCAAGGATGCTTTGCATCATGGAAAAAACGCTTGGAACGCTGTATAAAAGCCCAAGGGCACTACTTTGACCGGGACGGTGGAAATTAGGACTTAGCCTAAGTATTTTTTTTTATGCACAAATTCCCGGAACTTTTGGGTAGCACCTCGTACTTGCCTAACATATCTACGTTTCACATCTTATACAGTCCTTTTTAGCGAAATAATTTTTTTTTGCGCTTTTTAGTCTTGATCAGTATAGTATTCTTGCAGCTAAGCTGGCATTTCATTTTTTTATTTCGAAGTTCATTAACATCAAAATTAATTGATAGATTACATAAAATTATCTGTTTACGTCTTAAATTTACGGTAGGCTTAAGAGCGTTCCGCGGGGATCAGCTCAAGGCAAAATGCCCGTAGTTATAATCAGTATTTCCTGTTTTAAGCTGCGTGTTCTTCTGTTCGGAGAATTTCTTCCGTCTTCTGGCGTCTCGACGAGTGATTTACGGACTGCGCGGTTTTATTCAGCCACTCCCCGAGTCGAGTCATGGGCCAAGTTTATACGACTGCCGTGCGACTTTCTTAACGTCTTAATCGACTTGACCTTATGATTCGCGTTTATTTCTGGTCGCTCGGAGCACATTTTCCTTTTATCTTTGTCCAAATGATGTTAAGACCGTTCTGATTTGCCGTGATTGGGTTCTTATAGTGCGCACTTTCGTATACTCACTGTCGATTATATTGTTTGATTGATTCTTGCTGAAATATCCACTTTTGGGATTTTTTGATTTGATTTACGCATTTTAGTGCGTTTTATTTTTTAAAAACTTTTTATATTATTATTCGTCTCATTGTTCATTCATCTTTTACATTTCCGGTTGTATTTTTTCTAATCGGTATTATTTGAAAAATAATTAGTCACTACGTACCGTTTTATCAGGGTATCTCATATTTTCCTAATTGTGGCTGATTACAGAGAACTATAAGAATATAAATGGAATTTGACGAAGCTATCAATGCTCTATAATTGTTTCAAAAATATTGTGGCAGCATATGAGTGCTCATTTTGATTGGAATTTCCCTTTTTTGCGTTGGAGAAAGGAAGCGTCAGTTACTATCTCGGTTACACGCAATTCTTGGAACGTAAGTACTTTTTCTTTTTGTTGCATTCCCAGTAGGTTAAAAAAATCCTGTCATTTCGTTTCAGTGGGTTTAAATATACTAGCTTGAAGCTTTGGATTACATATCCAAAAATTAATATGATACATATGATCTGTAGAGCGAGGCCGCATTTAAGGAAATCAGCTGTTTTTCCTTACTTAGGCATATAGTAATTATTTGAATAGAGATACATTTTTCGGCTGTATACATGTCATCGATGAAGTAATCCATAGAAATTGAAGTGGTTAAAACATCAAGGTGAACGTAAATGTCTTTCGCGAAACTTTTTACTCTTTATACCGTCATGACTCAAACAATTTGGGAAAGCAGGAACTACGTTGGGTAATTTCAGATCTGAGTCGCGGAAAATATACATGTAAAGGGTAACTTACTGGCGGATGTTTTTAAGCGAGCTTGATTAAGAATCTTAATTTTGCATCGTTAGGGAATGCAGCCGAAACTCGTCCAATTAACGCTGTCGTGTGCCGTGTTAGCGAAATAACTTAGCGACGAGGTTAGTTTTTTTTCTTTCAAGGAGTAAAGTTGTTGCGCATTTCTGCAGAGTTCTCTGTAGCGCGATAAAAATCCTACGCCAAAGGAATTATTCTAGTCGTGCGGAAACTCATTTTGTTGTGCAAACGAATTGTGCACAACTTTCGGCTTCGTATTTTATTTTAGTAACGCTAAGTATTCGTTTACTTTTGTAGGCATTCCTCGAGGTTTACCTTACGAGGTTTAGGCACCGGGCGTTTTCATGTTAATTATTCGGACTTTTTAAAGTTTACGTAAGATTGAAACTACACATATATTGTAGTTCTTATTAGCAAGACTGGTATTCATCACATGACGTAAATCTGGAATAACCCTCTGACCACTTCCATTTTATTCATCTCATTAATTTACACTATATACTACAGGCACTTCGTTATAATATGCAATTCGTCCAATATTTTAAAGCGTTAAGCTAGAACATCCTTATATAATAATTCTCAAATGTCCGTCCCTCTGTCTGTCACGATATATGCACCAGCGGCGGAATGAGATACAGGGCCGTATTCTATCGCAGAGAGAAAGGGAGATAAAAAGGGAGAATGGAAGGGAGAGAGGGAAAAGAATGGGATAGAGGGAAAAGAATGGGATTGCGGGAGAGAAAGAGTTAGGGAGAATAAGAAGGTTTAATTTAACTCTTTAGTCATGCCTATCCGTCATTTCTAACGGACAGTTCCACTATATAACCGTAAATATTGATTTCGATTCAATTCAAATTCTTCAAATATTTTACTTCCCGTTCTTCTAACTGGTATCCAAGTTGTGTAAATTGTAAAACCATGAATCATAATTTTAATATCATTACCGAAAAAAGGAAATTTTTACCGTCAACGTTACCATTTAGTCAATTCCTGAAATGGAGCACAATCCGTTAACTGTGACCACCATTTAGTGCCCGTTAGCTATAAACAAAATTCATTCCTTTGAAAAATAGTTTGAACACTGAAGGGGAATTATGAATTTGCCTCAGTGCCAAAATTTCTCGCAATGCAGGTATGTAGTGATAGACGGTGGAAACGTTACTGAACTGTGTACGATAAGTATGATTGATGTCATGCAGATCGCAGAGTATGATTTTCAGGACAAAATATCAGAAAAGTCATTAGAACAAAATTAAAAGATTTATTACGTGCATTCCCGCATTTTAATACCATGATTTCTCATATTTCTAGAAAATAAAAATTTCCATTCTTCCGTACGTCTTAAGTAGATGAAAATAATTTTTTATGTGGCTATGTAATTTTCCCTTTTGGCCCTTCAGAGATGCGTATCGTGCCTAAATAGAAAAGTATAAATAGTTGTGCTTTAAATCTGATTCCAGCTCATCAACATTTTTGTTGATGTCTGAAGAAGTCGAATTTTAAAGAATGATCGCTGGATTTTTTCCATCTTAACGCCTTAATCCCCTTTAAGTCATTTCAGTGGAAATTAAATTTTTATGCATTTCGAACATTGGGAGAGGTGTACTGTCTGACCGCATCTCCCATCTCGACAGCCACTTGACCGATTTTTGTGAGATCACGAATTGTTGTCGAGGGCGTAACATTTTGGCCCGTATTGACCAAGGAGAATATTCTCTTCACGTAAAAGGTTCTAAATGAAATTTGGAGTCGAAGATACGCATACAACTTACAAGTTGTGGCCACGGATATCGTTGGCACTAAGAATTTCCGAGTTTTGACCGTAAATCACGATAGTTGATGGAATATCTGTTGATACAGTGTTAGACTTCATCCTTTTGATCAATAAATCCGATGACTTTTAAGCATCCTTCTCTAAATAGCCGAAGGACACATTCGAAAAACCCTTGCGTACCCCACCGTTTCTATTTTATCTCGGAACGGTCACGCCATCAACCTTAAAACTCCCGTAGGTTTCTCACTGTGATCGTTTTCTTTTTCGATCGCTTCCGACTTATCGTGAACCTTATTTTTTCCGGTCTTTTTAAGGGATCCGTAAGGGGATTTCTCGATAAGAAAAATGATAGAGAGACCCCTTTTTCTTATTCCTCCGGATAAAGCGGCCCGTTGCCTGGTAATAAAGTCACGCACGGGATACGTAATAGATCTCCGAATTAGATTGCCCAGTCGACCGTAGTATTTTCTCCTTTGGTATCGTTTTTGTGGATAATCGTTGTACCGATCTTTCCCCTTAAACAAAATCTAATCGCGAGAATTTTTTCCCCGACCGGTGAATGATCCCGGCTATGAAGTATCACAGTGGTCGTTCCAATCTTAGCAAAGAGTTGGTAACCGCATTGCGACGTCGGTTGCATGGTAGAGTAACCAAGTTTTGCGGCAAATTGGCATCGTGCGTTCTCCTCTTCTCCAGATATTACAGCTGGACACGTTCTTGCAGCGCATTGTTTGGGTTGGACGCTTGTTGGTACAGTTCGAATAAGTTTTATTAATTCGGATGACTGATATTAATTTTGAAGAATATTAGCTTCCCATGAGCGTCTCGATATTGTTGACATATCCTTAGAGAGAGGTGGCTTTGGGTACGAGTATACGAAGTTTTTTGTGTTGGCGTATATGGCGGTTCTTTTTTGTTGTTTCGGAATTTTCTCTCAGAAAAATTTCAAAGGTTGTTTAGTTAAGCATATTGCCTGTTTATAAACTTGCTAAACGTATTTCATTTTTCACAGCGGAATGAATCTGGTTTCACGTAAAATCTATCTTTATATAATCGGTGTTTACGAAAAACGTCAAGTTTTTGGCTAGATCTGGCTCGAATCTGTGGAACGACGTCTTACTCAACTCAAAAGAGTTACCGTGGTAACCTTTTAAAAAATCATAGATTAATTCTTTTAGTTTGGGAAAAATTTATATGTATTAAGCACTAGTGTTTTGTTAAAAGATTGGAAAACTGGAACAGGAATTGTTGCTGCTGGTAATATATACTTCATTTCAATGGAATTTGTATTTTTTTAACCACATTAGTAAGTGTAATATCGGATGAAGATATTTATTATTTATTAGTTTTATAAAACTACTTAATACAGGCATACTTGTGTTGCATTCATTTTTCAAATGCAATAGCAATAGTTTCTCATATGCCAAATGAGATAAATGATTATAACTATCCCCGCACATTTGTAAAGAAAAATACTTGCGACCATTTAACGTGGCGTTGCCGAGGATTTCTTTCAACTTAGCTTCCGTGTTGATAATTGAATTCCTCTCCCTTTTCTATTTTTTAATCTAACTCAACATTCATGACGCTTTTGAATACTTTTTCTAACGAACGTTTGTCGTGTGGATTTCAGTGGTCGATTCGTCTCGCCAGACCCTTTTGCGAAGGTATGCAGGTGTTCTTAAGGTTCCTACCACTTATCCGTGAGCAGTAACGCTCAAAGAGTCGCTCCACTTAGCGGTTGGGCGCACTTCCTGTGTGGTTAATCCTCTCTCTATCGCTCTCCCTCCCTGTTGATGCTCATTCTTTTGATGCGCGACTATCAAAGGGTAAATTAAAAGAATTCTGTCTTCACGGAAAGCTTGTCTATGCTGCGGAGGTGGAGAATTGCGCGGAGATAAAAAAACGGAAATACATGTTTTATTCCGATGTTTTTGTAAGATTCTTTCAGCGGGCCTAGGTTGAGGGGTGGTTTGCTTGTCTGGTTCCCGGTCGGGTTTGAACCATGCTGAAGTCATGTCTGTTTGTGCTCGCTTTGTCTATCTATCGTCATCATAAACAGGGTTTGCGTTTTAAGGCCGAGGATTTGATTAAGGCATATGAAATAATTTAGCCGAGATTTTCTCTCCGTCAACATTTTAGGTCTTTTCCGAAGGCTGATCCGTTAAATCAGTATCTTTTTTTACTTCTAATAGAGATTTTTGCGTTTTTTTTTTAAATATCCGTCTATTAGTTCTATTGGTCTGTCTGTTTGTCGGACGCTCTAACTTTTAAACGAAAGCAGCTAGAGATTTCTTTTTTGCCAATCTATTCTGTCTCGATTTGCTCGTTTTTTCGGTTTGTTCCTGTCTTTCTGTCTGTCTAAAAACCGCCGTCTATTTCCTGCTTTGGCAGCTCTTTTCTTACTTGTTTGCAAAAAATATTCAGTATTTTCTTGCGTTGAGATGAGCAGCATTGTGCGCGAAATCCAATTAATTGCCCCAAATGTTTTGTTTTAATGCAAGCGGTAATCGGAATTAGAATAATTATACTATCCTTTTTAAGTAATTAACTGTTCTCGTGCGATCATTTCATTACCTAATCTACCAGTTAGCGAATCCGACGAATTAATTAAGCTAACTTGCGCGAATTTTATTCCTTTTTGCGGCCATTAAAATGGTCGACGCGGATAAAACCCTGATCAATTCCTTCCGTGCCAAGGAGTGTCGTATCCGTCTCGTATTTTACGTTAATTCATAATAGTCGCCAAAATTTGAAGATTGAACGAATCATTAAACACCAGAGATATTAGTTTCATTCAAACAGACAGTAATAGTCGAAGAGAGAGTTTCTTTTTTAATAAAACCGGTGCTTACATTTTGTTTATTCTTCGTTACCCTTGCGATATTTCAGTCCTTTATTCTCTTATTCTCTCTTGCAAAGAACTTGTCTCTCAAACGAATCCTTTGACTCTGTCATTAGGAAAGGATTTTTATCTCTTGAAAAGCTTTTTTAAAAATGAATAATTTCCATATTTTTTAATCCCTTTAGCTTTATGGGGAGGCCGCTGGGTGTTGGAAAAATATTATACCGAACGCGTACGTCTATGACATTTCAGCTGCATTCCGTTCCAGACAATCCAAGCTTTTCTTTTAGACGTAACAACTTTTCTAATATATTAGTCGCGGCGGCATATGGGCCGAGTCGGAAAGTACGCATTAATGGAGAGAAAGCAATCCAACTCGGAATATGTGAGTGGGTTAAGGAAGAGGGAAGGGTGCCAAGTTTTATTTCAGGGGATTTTTCTTAAACATACGGTGATTTTTGGAGAGCTTAGACATTAGCTGTGACGTATGCACTCTTGACACCAAACCGATTTATGCCAAGACGATGGATAGGATGATCATTTGACACCCGAAACTTTGATAAAAATTTGATTTAGATAGTCTTGAAAGCCGTGAAATGATAGATTTTTCCAGAACTTTTTATTGCTGTCAGGTTCTGCTTATTTTTGTATGTTGGATTGTAGTCGTCAGGCTAACTCGACGATACTATTACGAACAGGAGACTAATAAATCTGCATCGTATTGCAACGAGACGTTTCATTCCCGTATATAAATATTCATGGTTTTTAATGGCCGTAATGAAATAATTTTGTCTACTGGTGCGAAAATACGTACTATACTGGTTATGTTTCGAACGGATTACACGGTATCGCAGTTTATTAATCCATAACTTAGATCCTAGCGTTATAATGCTTTATCCATAAATTTATCCGAGATCTGCTGTTCTATTAACTTATTATTTACATGGTCCCGCGTTTTAAATTTACGGTCTCTCAAGTTAGCAGTCAATGTATTTTTCAGTCTCATTTGGAAATCGTCGCGAAACATCAGAAACGCCAATGATTTATACCTAATTGGAAGTTTTTATCAAATTTATTAATTTTTTATATAATTATAACACCGATAAATATAAGGCATAATTAATCAATTTGTCTGCATTTTAAGTTATTTTGAAAGAGCTTGTTGGTGGAAAAATTTCACGAAGCGTTTCATGAAATCGCCTTTCTCAAATTTAGTGGGAAGTGGGGCTGAAACAGCTGTTGAAACGGACCTGAGAGGATTTTATTTGATTCTCCCGACCAACTACAAACTGGAAAACTACAGCGCATAAAATCATGTCATCAGGATTTCGATTTGTGAAATTAAGGGGTGCCAGGTTTTATAATTATTATAGTAAATATGACTTGAACATATTTCCGCTCAGATACTGCTTATTTATTACCACGCCGTTTATAATAGCTGACTGCACTTGCCTCACCTGTTGTCTCTGTTCCTGTCTACTAAAGAACTTGCAACATCTGGACCGTCTCGCTACGGAAAACATTTGCTCACTCGCGGAGCGGACGCAAACTCAGCGCAAGCAGCTGTAACATGTGTTGACTAGGTCGTTTGCACTAGCGCAGCTCGCGTTCCTCATCCATCTTAATCCTGACTTAATTAATCCAATTACGAATATTGCGAAAAGGTTTGTCCGTCGTGTCACCTAATTCAGTTGGTGTGGTGGCTGTGTTCCGTTCGCGAGAGGAGGAGCGAGGGAAAATTGACAAGTGAAGAGAGGTGCCACGCGTGATTAGATTTTCCGCTCTCGGTGAGCGGAGGAGAGAGTCCACGCCCTTGTTTGAGTTTGAGAGTGGGAGAGAGAAATACATGGAAATAGAGAAAGAGAGAGAGAGTACAAATGGAGAGAACTGACGCAGGTGTAGAGAGAGGGAGGAGGGGAGATGAATTTCTAAATTAGGGAATAGAGAACTGCAAATGTTTACCTGCGAAGGACAACCCTTCCCACCTGGGTCTCTTCAAGGCAAACATAGTTCATTATTGTCTTTGCCTAATAGAAAGTATGGAATGGCTTAAGCATTAATGAAAGAGGGAGGTGAAATTGAAGAAAAACTAAAAGGCAATAGGAATATCGAAAACAACAAATGTATTTAAAAAGAGGGGGGAGGAAAGGGGGAAAATCGATGATGACGCAAATTGGGGGTAAAAATGAAAAAATACGAAAAAATTAAGGATGGATTTCTGTTCGGATGCGCTGGTTTTATTTTAGCAATCCACCTCAGTGGCGAGGCAAGATAACTGAAATAGGGAAAGCTGTTCTACACCGACACGCAAAAAAAAAGAAAAATGTAATGCTATAAAATGTAAAAGTACCTCATTTTTTATAGTGTAGTTCTACTCTCCGGTTTATTCTTGCGAAGATTTCAGTCAGGTCGTCGTAAAACGTTGGTAACTATATTTAGGCGGCTAAGAATTTTTCTGTTCTTCTTTAGATCTTCACCGTGCTTTTCCAGCGATAGACGAAATTGTTCATCCAGTCTGAACTAAATACGGGTCTTTCCGAATTGCTTCAGCTGCTTGAGTGATACGATATGATTTTGAGACAGTTTGTCTCTCTTTTGCACCTTGGAAAAATTGTTTAAATCTTCAGAACCAGTCCTACTCCAAACACTTTTTTCTGAAGAAAACAAAAGGCAAGGCCAGCAAAACAGTTTCTTTAGTTTACTGCAGCCACATAACCACGTCACAGAATCATAAAGATTTTCATGAAAGTGTCGCGTAAAAGACTTAATTTCGGTCTTCGGGTCTGTTAGTATTTGTTTTGGTCTGCTGCTTTCGATTATTTGCAATTTATCTTGATAAGAAAATGCACTGAACGATTTATTGAGTACCTTTTCAATGGAACAGTTGCATTCCTGTCGAATAATTTCTCTCTCCACAGTCCCACAATCCCACAAGTAGCAACAATATCAGCGGGAGCCCCTGAATGCATGGTGGAATCTGCCGGCATGTACGTCTCTATAAATGCATCGATAATAATAAAAAAACCACTTCTAAACTTCGCACTCCGTAAGAAACCTACTCGATATTATTCAGTTACAGCAAACGAAGTGACTGAACACCAATAAATTAATTATGATATGGCTATATGCACGAAGTAACACTTGAGGCAAAGCGGTCAATGACCCCATCCATTAGAACATGAACGCATAGAATTCTGTGAAGCATGCAGGTTTCCTAACTCCTACTCTCCCAGTTGACACATGTGCAGACATCTCCAGTCTCTCTCTTTCACTCCCCATCTTCCCATCCTACGACTAGTGTCGCCACTGTCGCATTTTTCACATATTACAGTTATCTAATTTGGCGTTTCGCTACTGACGCAACATACGAAATCGGCCAGTTTATTTATTTTAAATTCTTGTTTTAGTTTATTTATTCTTTTAAGGGAAGCGGCGCTTCCATAGCTTTCATGGACGCCTCGCCACTGATCCACCTATATCGACGTGGTACGTCATCATAATTGGATCGTAATGGAATGCATTATTTTCTTTCTTTTCACTATTGTTGCCTTAATCCTTATACTATATGCATAACGAATGCGTGCTTTGAATGCTTTAATACGAGAGAGAGAGAAGGAGATAGACGGAGAGAAAGAGAGAGAGAAAAATTAAATTTTACATAGATTAAAAATAATTTTGGGCGTATAAGAATTATATAGCGTAATGTATTTCTTTGTCAAACAATTTCTATTCGCCTAAAACTATTTTTACTCTCTGGAAGACTCAGTTATGTAAATTTTACATTTATTGCTTACTTTTTAGTGCATATAAAAGTTGATTTCCATAATTTTTATTTCAATTTTAACTTAATACTTAATTCACGCATACTCGTCATATTTGACGGGCAATTACGCTAGTTTTATTATAGAGAGGAAGATGAAGAAAAAATCATAAAGATGTGAAAAAAAGAAAGGAAGAATCTAAGTGGTTACAAGGGATTGAATTGGAATGTGAGAGAAGAATGGATAAAAGAGATTAAAAAGAAGAGACAAGTATGTAATTAAATAGAGTTGGAAATGATGTGAAGAAGGCCTTAGAGAAAGTGAAAGTTTCTTGAACAGTTTCATACATTTTTTCATTCCTAAATTACCATCATCAAAAACTTCGGATACTTCCATCACAACCTGTCTTTTTCTATTTTGGAATTCGTTGAGGTCAATGTTTTTAATAATTCGTATTGAATAGACATCTTTTAACCCCATCACTAACACGCACTTCTGTGGTTTACATTACAAAATCAACCTGATTACAATAAATCGAAGGCATTTTCTATCGCGTTCTTTTCATCGAATCGAATTCCTCTTCTTTCAAACTTTTTTATTTTTTGGTGCACTTTGCCCTTCTCAAAGGTTTGTCAATTTTAAATCAGTCGTTCCTCAAATTATCCCTTTCTTCCTTTCCGTTTCGCGTTCTCTACAACAGGTTTGAGTGTCTGTGCCTCTATTGCGACGCGGTAATGATGTTTATCTGATTCACTCCGTCCGCCGTCTCTCCCATGCTGAGATGTCCTTTCACCGGGATGGACAGTTTGCACAACAGAGCGAAGGGGAGTTTTGGACAGAGAGAGCGGACGTTGCCCTTGTTCTGAAATTGGGAATCTTCTTTGGTAGTTTTGTTTAGATAACGAATGAAAATGTCCCGGCGAATTTTCATTCTAACCTCATGGCTCGAGTTTATTGGATCAGTGATTCAGACACTTTCTTTTAAAGTGACTAATTATAAGTATTACACAGTTGAGCGGGCCAAAATGAAAATCAGACGTGTAATCGGACTCGTAGCTTTTAAAAATTCCAACTCATGTTAAAACGCTGTTACCACATTGAAAACTTCTACATCTACAAGTTACCCTGCAATTCACCAAGTTGGTGGGTGGCAGGGGGTGCAATGCACCAAATCCTACCTAAAGATTGTCTAACGCAATTCGAAATTTCCTATTGTGATCTCGTATTGTCCTCGGAAAGAACGAGCCTAGATAACGCTCCGTCCTACAACTTTCCGCTGCTCAGACCTCACGACTGTCATTAACTCGGATTAGACGTTCGAAACTCGAGGATTCGTCTCGAAACCGAGCTCAGATATCTGCCCTCTCGCAGCAGGGAATCTCTAGCCTGCCAAATTATTTGCAATAAAATTTCAACTTTTTTATGTTGTTAAATTAGTGAGAAAGTAACTCAAGCATCGAATCTGGGTAAATGCGCTGATTAAGGGTGTCTTTTAAACGTAATTCTACGATAAATATTAAGAATCACGCTCACATGTAATCTTGACACCCAGGAATTCCAATCTTTTAAGAATTTCTGGGACGGAATTGTATTGGAAGCAGTTAAAGACTAGTCGTAGTAACAGTTCTGGCTCATTCTGTTAATACATTTAGATCCAAGTTTATACTGCAACCAATCCGACCAACCAACCCAACCAACAAACCAACCCAACCCTGTTCAGCCAACCCAACCAAACTTCCATATAATACACATTTTTCATGTTTACAATACAATCCCGTCCCAGAAACTTTCCGAGTTGATATTCCTGGGCTTTCTCACTAATTTACCAACATAAAAAAGTTTAAATTTTATTGCAAATAATATGGCCGGCTAGAAAACTCCTGCTGCGAGGGGACAGGTACCTGAGCTCGGTTTTGGGACGAATCCTCGAGTTTCGAACGTCTAATCCGAGTTAATGACGGTCGTGATGTCTGAGCAGCGTTAAGTTTTCAATGTGGTTACAGCGCTTTAACATATGCCAAAATTATCCCATTCTTTTATCAGATGTTTGAGGTAATTTTTGTATCCATAACCCGTTCCCCAATGAGCTACTTGTAGCTACAGTACGTGTCTGGCTTAATTGAAAGTTTTGAGGTTGCAAGAAACGCCTATGTCATTTGATCATCTAAAGCAGGACTCTCAAGCTCAATTCGTGCTTGATCCGCTTGCGCTAAATCCGCGGGTCGCGCCAAGGTGCCGTAACACATCCGCGGGTCTCATTCAATCTTAAGAACATTCTTTTGTCCCCCATTGTTTCAAATGTGAATGTAAAATAAACTGCGGATATTTTGGCAGCGATGATTGAATGCATTTCTCAAATTAATTCGGTTAATTAAAAATATTTTTTAAAATACATTTGAGTATAGGATTTCGTCGTATAGGGTATTTTACTTCGTGAACCCCATGACAACCACGAGCCGCGTGCTTGAGATCGCTGATCTAAAGGTTTGTGTTGTTAGGCTGTGCATGTTATTCATCTGAATATTTTCTACCTATATCCTAGTTTTAGTTTATCATCAGTATGTGTTATTTATACCCTCTGCACCTCTCTCTGTCCCTATTTCTCTGTCTCTCTCTCCCTCTCCATTGTTCTCTCTAGATTTGTTCTATGTGCTTTTGACAGATTTATTTCGCACTGTCCGTATTCATAACTTTCAACTCTAGGATCAGACGTACCTTATATCGAATTCATACCGTATGTGAAATGGGTCGTTTTTTCATCCTCTCCGAGTTGGTCCCTCTTGAGGATTTTTGTGAGATGGGAGGAATTTAAGGTGCGTAGTCACTCTAGTTCTATGCGTGGTGATGATCTGAATCACGTGGTATATGTTGTGTTTGTCGCCGTTGTGTTTCTATTTTGAACAGACGGTTTTCGATAAAATTTTACTGAGTGCGAAAAGCAGGAAATGACGGGTGTGGTCGTCATGTCCTCGCGATTTTTTGGTTTGACCTTGGTCAGTTTTTTATTTACTTGAACCAAGGACGTAGTTTTTCCTCGAGTCGTGAATTAAAGAGGCAGTTGTAGCGTTAAATTATTCAGTTATTCAATCGGAGCATATTCCAGGCCTTGAAGGTTCGGAAGGCTTGGTTTATATCTTAAAATATCGATGTCGTGTAAAAATTTAAGTATCATTACTTCACTTAGAAATCCATTTCCAGAATAAAAATGTTATCAGCCGGCAATTTTTCTAATTTATAATTAAGTTTACTCCAATAGCCATTAATATTTTACGGAAATTAGAGGTACATTTTGGATACAAAGCGGGCGTTTTCGTTGGTGATTTAACGATAGATTTTTAAATATAGGTACTCTCAATGAGTCACCCAATGGTACTGCAGCATATATAGCAGAAATGCGTATCTGATTTTCCATGTTATTACTGTCGGAGCTATCTAAAATTTCAATTAGATTCCGGCCGTAGGGCGGACTCGATAATTTTTTTAAATTAGTGTCGTTACATAAGGATTGTATTTAACTTTTTAATTAGTCCCAAATAATAAAAAGATGCCTATTTTTATGGTTTTCAAGTGAAAAATATCCACCGCGTCCTTGACTCTTCCGATATGTTTAAAGCGGTTATATCAACTTTACAAACGGCTTCTGAAGCCATCGAGAATTGTTTTTCATATGTTTATCTTCGTTTATCGGGGAATCGTATCGTACACATTGGGCAGCGAAACGACCGGGCTTTTTTATTCTTTTTCTTTTCCTAATACGAGACTCGATACCTACTGCTTATTCGACATTTTAATTCCATTCGGGAGTGGATGTGGTCCGAATTTAAAATTCTTGAGCGAGAGGAGTAGGAGAAAAGTCAAAAAGAAGGTCGCGAAACGAAAATTTCTTCCGCACGTCGCGTATGTTTTGCGTCGAATATTTGCCGCCGGGAAGAGAGGAAAGGGGGGAGTATGAAAAAATGGAGGGGAAGACGAGCGTGGGAGGAGGGTGGGAGGCGAAGGTGGAAGTTTGTGGAAAGGTTTTAAAAAAAAACTTCCGTGCATTTTTCATCAAACCGGTCGATTGCAGCGAAGGCGAACTCTTGTTCCCCTAAAGTGAAATATTCAAAAGGTATATATCCCCGCCTCTCGTTTCCGCCGTTCCTAACCTTCTTTCTCTGTCTCCAGCTCTCTCTCCGTAAACTCTGCGAAGCCGTGTCGCACTCGTGTGTTTTGAATAATGCATGAATGGAGTCCGGTGTGTGTGATACGTTTCCTTGACCTTAACCACTTCGCCGAGTCGCAGTCCGTCTCTCTCTCTCTCTCCTCTCCCCCCTCTCTTTCTTTCTTTCTACAGCATCTGGGAGAGCATAACTACCTTTTTCTCTCTTTCTCTCTCTCTCTCCCTTCCTCCCTCCTCTCTATCTCCAGAATCTGGGAGAGCATAACTACCTTTTTCTCTTTCTCTCTCTCTCTCTCCAGCATCTGGGAAAGCATAACTACCTTTTTCTCTCTTTCTCCCTCCCGCCTCTGTCTCTCTCCAGCATCTGGGAGAACCTTTTTCTCTCTCTCTCTCGCTATGCCTGATGATAACGAAGCGTGAATCGTTCCATTTTTTAAGTTTAAAACGGTGTAGGGCGGCGCACAAAATGTTTCGTGCAGTTTTTGCTGTGCGCTCTTTTTCGAGTCTCTCATTTGCGCGGCTTATTTTCCTACGGTTCTTGCATCAGGCATTTAGGAAGAGATTCATTCCCGCGGGCTTTTTCATTGGATAAAATGCAGTTTTTTTACTTGTTTCGGCCCGTTCGCTCGTTTTGCGTCGGATGAAAAGACTTTAAACGTTTCTGGGCAGCTTACTCGGGGACGTTACGAAATGATTTTCGGTACACTGTAAAGCTTGAATGGGGAGTGATTTCGCGGTATTCTTTCCTTTGGGTGTGTTATAAATGTGAGTCGTCGTGGCGCTATCATTTTAAATAAATTACATTTAAACTACAGAGCCTGTGACAGTTCGCTCTCACGTTAAGATGATTTTGATTTTTTAAAAATAATTCATTTGATCAGAACCCATTTTATTTACAAAATATGTTACAATGAAGTACCCAGGAAAATCTAGTCTTTCAATACCAGTTTTATAATTTTAATTAATGTTTTAATATATGAATCAACATCTTTTTTCTTTGTTTCTTTCTTGTTGTATAAGGAATTTGTAACGATTAAGAAATCTGTAATCTTGAAAAAAAGTCAAATTTGAAACATTTGCGGATTTTGGTTAGATTATTGCAAAAACATTTGTCAAAAATTTTCTATTTTTATGTTATACTGTTTAAAATGTTTTTCGCTTGGTAAAAAGAATTTATTTCATTATACACAATTTTTTAAAAAGACATTACTGTAACAATTAATTTACTGACAAACATTTGTAACAGGAAAGTTAAAAAATTTTACGAAAAAATTTCTTGGTAAACAACAATATCTGTCTCAATATGACCATTTCTTGTTTGTCCTTGCCGAGAAGTTTTTTTTGTTTAAATTTTCAAAGAATCAGAATTCGTTGCTCTTGTACATTCTGTATACAGCTGCCCATGAGCGAAGGATGGTTCTGGAAGTTATAACCCTACTTTTTTCGAATGTTTGATCCTGAGATTTGTTTATAGTCATTGTATATGCAACTCGAGCTTAGAATTGTTGTCCCACCATATTAAAAGGTAGAGTTGGATCATTCGAATTATGGAGAGAGATTCTAAGGATGAAATGAGCGCCAATTGTAACTTTCACCTCAAGAACGTTTTGACAAAATGTTTTTACGATCATTCGGGTTCCATTACATAATCCTTTACTGATTTATAGGTTTTTAGGAGCATTACGATACATCAAACTTTTAAATTTAATGAACGAAGGGGCAATCCAGCGGAATTAAAACTATTAAGAAATTCAACTGGGAAATTAACTTGCAAAGTATGATAATTATCTTCGTCATCATTCTTTACGGAATCAATTGCCAGAAATTGTTTTTTTCTGCATCCCTTAATTCGTTAAAGACATGCTCGTTAACTGAATGAACATCATCGCTTTTAGGACAGAATTGCACAACTCAATAAACGTTGGGCATCTGCAGAAGTGAAATCATCCCCAAAGATATCAGCCACTATAACCTTAGCCGGCCTTGGTTGATGGGAATTTAGTGTGTCTAGCCCCCAATGTTAGGGTCGCTGGTTAGAATCCTGCCGAGGGTATGGACGTATGTGTTTGTCTTTGTTAGCGTTATTGCGCTCATTGTAAAAGGCCATAAAGTGCCGTTTACGAGCAAGTTAAATATAAATAAATAAATATAAGAGAAAGAGAAATTTCCATAAAAAAATTCAGTTTTGCTTGGCAAAGCCAAAGGAAAAGTTCCGTCGCCGATATTTTGTAGCCACTTTGGATCTTTTATGGCTCTCATATTATGTCTTAATTGAAACGATTGACAAATGCGCCAAAGGAAGGACCTTTTAATTTTTGAAGCCACCTCGATTTCCTTTTCCTACAACAGGAAAAAACCTGCCTTAAATCACATCCCAAAACTATCACCTTTCCACCAAAAGGTAGTTGGTTTCCTATTAAGTGTTGAAATATTAAATTTCCAGTTTCAAAAGCCGTACCTGGTGCCATCGGAGCCTCATACTATATAATCAAATAAATGGATTTGAGATGCTCTTTCTTTGGTTTTGCGAGCCTTGGATAACGAATTGACATACTTTACAGCGTGGGTATTCTATATTTGAAGGACCGAGGCAATGAGCAATAGGACAAATATTGCTTGGGGATCCTTTTACAGCAGATTTATAACGAGAGTCACTCACTTGCGTCCGGCGATAATTATCTTTTCTTACTTGAGTAATTTGATCTCGATTTTCCGAATAATTTTCTCTTCTTACTTGGTTAATTTCCTCCAGATTTTTGGAATAACGAATCCTTTATTGGTCGAGGAGTTTTTCCTTATTTTTTTCTCTATACGCTTTCACATATTCCTTTCTTTTCGTCCATTCTTTCTGGGACAAATTATCAATAGGTTTTCCTTTTTTATTTATTATGAACTGTATGGAGGCTAAGGATAAGTTTAAATGAATTTTTCTTCAATAGAATTTTTTTAATTTTCCAAATAATGTGATAAATAAAAATAAATGACCTTGCTAAGTTCTTTTAAAATTCTTTCTTCGTAAAAATAACAGAAGAATGTAAACAAACAAAATGACATAATATCGTTAAGGGACTCGCTAGTGCACAACAGAAGTATTCTGCATTTTTACCAATTATGGATAACAAAAATAGTACAAACAGTGGTCGAGATATGAGCTTTCCAAAATTCTATACAAACCTATAAACTAATATGAATGTATTGTTATCGTTTATTATTATTTATTACTTGTTTTAAGTACCCGGCGTTGCCCGGACTTCTAATAACAGTTTATAGAAACTTAGAGCATCGCGATTTCTGACAATTTAAAAATCAAACTACGATATTATGATTAATTCATATTGTTTATTCTTTTAATTCACATGAGTTAAAGAAAACAAATCCATATATAGGCCTTGTGCTGTTATTTAGCTTTATTAAATAAATAAATATTAATCATTCAAATAAGAACATGTACAATTAATCGTTCTTTTTAGGTAAACATATGAACAGTTGTATAAAACTCCTTAAGCCAAAAAAAATTGTAGGGTAAGCCCTATGCATTTCGCCCACTAAGTGGGCATCTTCAGGGGAGAACCTGCCTTGGCAGTGAACAAGGTTCAACTGCGACAAAGTTAGAGGAGAGGTTTAAAACGAAGAACGAAAAAACGAAAAACAAATGAGGGACGAAAAGAATTTTATGCGTCAAGTTCGGTCAATTTGTATAGAGTTTTGTTAAAATCAGTATCTGTGTTCATAACATTGTATCTGTTTTTATAGATATGAAGATTTTCTAACGAGTTAAGTGAATGATTGGCTGAAGTTAACAATGTTAAGTCCTCTATGTGTATACTATGTCCAGTTTCGAGGATATGAGTGGCTACACTTGATTTCTCAAACCGATTGTGTTTGTAATGGGCTAAGTGTTCTTTAAATCGTGTTATTAGTTTACGTCTAGTTTGTCCTATGTACATTAAATTGCAATGTGAACATTGTATTTTATAAATTCCGGACTTGTTCAAATTCTCCGTTCTGTCCTTAGTGCTATCTAGTAAATTTTTCAAACTATGTGGGTTCGTGTATGTTATTGTGCAATTCTTATGTTTGAAAATTTTATTCAAGCCTCTGTTTAATATGGGACAATACGGTAGTTTTATATATTTGTTGGCTTTATTGTTGTCAAGTTTGAAAGTGGTGGAGTTGGACAACGTTTTTTTAAGATTGTGTTTCCTTATTAATTTATTGATTAAATAGGGATCAAAACCAAGTTTCTTAGCAGTTAGTTTTATATGTTTAAGTTCTTGAACATATCTATCTTTGTTAAGGGGGATGTTGCACAATCGGTGTGTTAAGAATTGGAAAATAGCTGTTTTTTGATTCATGGGATGGAAGGAGTTATTTGGAATATAATTGTCAGTATGTGTTGGTTTCCTGTAAATATCAAACTCTATTTGTTGTTGGTTATTGATGATTAGTAAATCCAGAAATGGTAAAGTATTGTTCTCTTGAAGTTCAAAAGTAAATTTTATGGATGGATATAAGTTGTTTAATTGATCCACGAAGTCTTCTACTTTTTGTTTTTTTAAATCAAAAATTGTAAAAATATCATCAACATATCTAAACCAACATTCAGGAAAATAATGGAATTTGTCTTTGCAAGTCTTTTCAAAATGTGACATAAATATGTTGGCTAAAAAGGGGGATAAAGGATTTCCCATGGTGGTACCTTGTGTTTGCTGATAAATTTCGTTGTGAAATTGAAAAATGTTTTGTTGCATGCATAAGTTAGTGAGCCGTAAGTATTCGTGGACAACTTCATCAGTAAAATTTTGTTTTAATAAAAGAGATTTTAAGATTTGGGATGTTTCATCTAGGGGTACACTGGGGAAAAGACTTTTCACGTCGAAAGAGACCAAAATCTCTGATTCTTTGATGGTTGTATTTTTTAATTTGTTGATCAAATCATAAGAATTAATGACTGAGTGTTTGTCAAGGAATGACATATGTTTAAATTCATTGTTTAGCCAAATAGCTAAATTGTAAGTAGGGCTGTTGATCCCTGATGCAATAGGTCTCATAGAGTTGTCGTTCTTATGGATTTTAGGGAGACAATAAAGTTTAGGTATGTTAGGGTTGGAAGTATTTAATTTGAAACTTAATTTTTTGTCTATGATATTTTTACATCCTTTGATGATGGCTTTGGTTTTAGTGATCATGGAATTTAAAGGGTTTTTATTTAATTTAATATAAGGTCCATTGTTTAACATGGCATGGACGTTATCAACGTATTGTGCTTTGTCCATAATTACAATTTTGTTGCCTTTATCTGCTTTGATGTAAAAGCAATCTTTTACTCTAAGTTTTTTAATGGTATTGGGGAAGTTACTATAACTATGATGAATCTTTGTAGGCTTGTTCAGGTTATCTTTTAATTGTAATAAACAAGCTTGTCTAATATAATTTTTTGAATTTTCATCGAAAAATTCTATGGATTTTTCAATGTCAGTAATGAGTTCGTCTATAGGTAGCTTCCTAGGTGGTAATGCAAACTTCAAATTTAATTTTAAACATATAATGTAACCAAGGAATATAAACAATTGCGCCCCAATCTCTGATTGGCTGGCCAGTCAACTAATAAAACCTGCCAAAAAGTTCGCCGACGACGATTACGGTGATAAAATATAAGATTAAATCCTCTATCCCAATCACTGAAGCCTATTCGTTTCCTCTGTTAAGCTTGAGGTTAACTGGGGTTTTTATCGAACGGTATGCATTTTTGTGTAATGTTTGTATCCATGCATATTTTATCACTGTTTTCTTTAAATTGTCAGCTAACAGTGCGTCTAATGTACGATGTTGTATATTAAGATAAAGTTTTTTTTAATATGTCACTTTAGAGGGTGGTTTTTTATAATGGCTTCTATGTGAATTTGATCTCATATTTAGAATTCGAGGAAGAAAAATCAAATATTCTTCAATATAACATTGTTGACAATATATTTTTCCCATTGAAAGATCGTTCTGCTTTACGTTATTGCGAATTGCTAGGTAAAAAAATACGAGAACCAACGCGTGGAACCATTACAAAAAATCAGTTGCCGACTGTAGCTTAAAAAGCGTACGACCTGGGTTTTAAGTGACATTTAAAAACTTTCATTTTCGAAAGGTGTAAGTATTTTAGAATATTTTTTAAAATCTTACCTCGTCCCTGTAAGAAGATGCAGCAAGAATCCAAAATACTCATCAGAAAAAAAAATTATCGAAGTCTTGAAGTACCTAGTTCAATTGAGCTCGCCTTATGACTGAAAACATATTCCAGAAATAGCACTTAAGCGTCAAAAGTGGAAAAAGTAAGTACTTGTCTTAGATGCTATTGAAAATATGTATCTAATCGTAAGACAAGCACTTAATTTTTCAATTTTGAATACTAGAGCTTTTTTTGGAATTAAAATAGCGGCGTAAAAAACGTTCCGAGTTTAAAAAATTAAGACCGAATTTCATTGAAATATAGCCAGGAATTTCGGAGTTAGCCTATAGAACATTTTTTCAGCCACTAGCAAGGTCTTTTTTAAAAGGCGTCGCACGAGTCTGGGGGCGGAGAAGTATTTACGCGATTTGCGGCCCTCCCGAGTTCGGCAGCTTTCTCAGGTAAAAACTCCTCCCGTCGCGTTCAACGCGCGGATTTTCCTTAAACGCATCACGAGGTCCGCGCCGGCATAAAAAAGATTTCCTCGGAATAAAAAAATAAACATTTCTTTATTTCCTCATCTCGAGGGAATCGAATTTTTTCCCCTCCAAGTTCAGTGCGGACTGATTCGCTCTTTGTCCGCGAGAGGGCATCGCGTACGATTCGCAGACGTCCGAATCCTTTCTATTTCACCCCTCCTCCATCTTTCATTCTCCGCGGGGTGTTCTGCGTCAGAATCGATTCAACTTTGATCCCTCTCTCTCTGTACTTTTCCCTCGACTATCCATTTCCGAACCATCAACGTGTCTCCGACAGACATTTTCCCCGAAAATCTCTTTTCTCCCTTATCGAAGGGGAATGGGGTTGTGAAGGGTGGAAGACCCTTTTTAACATCACTTCCGAGGGAGATGACACGCATTTCTCTCCTCCCGACTTTACCCTAGCACTGCGCGAATCCCCGTGTCCGACGGATTGATTTTTGGCGCCGATTCGTAAGCTGTTTGTCACCGCGCGTTGTCCTTTACGAAAAGTTTTGATCGACGGGTTTGTGGTCTTTTATTCGGAGGCGACTCTATAAGGCGACTAAATTCTGGTCGAGGGAAGAAATTGTGTTTTCAAGCCCGAAAAATGTAATTTATTTTTGGCACGGGGATTAAAAAACAAAATAAGAGACTTTTTTAGTCTCTGGAATTCGTTTGGCTGTAAGATAAATTAAACTCGTTAATAATTTACGCTCAACTATTCAACGCACGCTAGAATTTAATTAGAGAAATAATTTTCTCCGCGGGAAGTTACACGAATGCGTTTGACGAGAGGAGAAAATGGGTTACGGAAAAGTTACGATCGCGTGTCACTGAAGGGATTTATGTACGTATGCAGAGATGGTGGTAAAGGTATGTTAAATAATAACTTTATAGAAAATTGATTTGTGTGTACCGTCGAAGCTTTCCTGCGTTGATTTTTTTAATGATTCGTTTCACCCGGAAGATTTAACTATTCTTGCGGAAACAATATCATAAACAATGTTGTTGTTATTTATGCTAACATATCCTTCATATTTTTGATGCTGATCTAGGCATATTAACATATAACCTTTTACTTAATCTAATGTAGTGTTAAAATAAGGATGCATTTTGCAGTTGCTCTGCCATTTTTTCCCGAATATATAATCTTGTTTAAAGGTGACTGAATTTATGTAATTTTTATTTGTGATTATCTCATAAAAACAAAAACAGCTACAAATGCGGCTTAATGCGACCACTCCCCTAGGCAGGGCTTGAACCTTCGACTGTAATATTGGAAGCTAAAACTCGCTAACCACCCTCTACCAAAGCCGGCAGAGATGAGATAAGAATACTCGTCATTTTAATAATTTCTCAGTAATGTATTAGTCGAATTTTCAGATTTTCTCGTGGATTTAATAGGCATATTACATTTTCATAGTTTCGAATGCGCAAAAATCGGTCTCAAAATTTCCAATTAGCTTGAGCCATTCTATTTTTTAGCTTAAACATTAGTTCGCCCTCAGCCGTTTCCAGACCTTTTAATTGGTTTTCTTCTTTAATTGGATTTATGTATTCGCTCCGGGATTAATTTCCCCTGTCCCCTGATCAAGGTAAGGTAAACACTTGATCTTTTCGTCTTATCGTCTACTTTTCACGTTTTACCTCTTTAAGTACCAGGAATGATCCTTAATTAAAATCCCGCTTTTCTTTTGTTTTATTTATTACGCACCGCGCGCTCCTTCTTTTCCCTTTAATGCCCATATTTCGGTCGCTTTAAAGAAAGCCGATAATTCGGATTCGAGGACTTTCCACTCTTCAAAGCATAACCTCCTTTTATTGTCACCTTGGTTACGTTCGCTTTGCGCACGAGGGCTCGACGCATCGTGATTAATTCGCCGCTTTCGTGCTTTTTAATTTCATTCCGCGCTTTTTGTTCCGCTCCTTTTTTTTGTCGGAATGAGGCCGGTTCCCTCGTGCTAGATGTAATCAATTAAGCGCGTGAATTATTATCGGCCGCGTCAAGGTCAAGAGAGCAGAGGCGACGATTCGCTCGCTGCAGCCCGTCATTTTTTATAAGCTTTTTCTCCCCGAGTATAGTCTCGAAAATGTCCTTGATTGATCCGTCTGCTTCCGTTTCGAATTTATCGACATTTTCAGATGCATTCATTAAATGGAATTTTTTTTCATAGGGAGGCCGGCCAGCCAAATTTTACGACGCGATCTAAATACATAGTAACGCTGTAGCAAGGCGTCGATCGTTTAAATCCAGCATTGATGAATCATGTTATTTGCAGATCCAATGCACTAATTTAGGATTACAAAAAGTGGATGCTTTGCTTCAAAAAAATTGTTATATCTCGTGTATATTGTTAGTTTAATTTTTAATTAATATCGCTTTCCATTAGACTATAGATGTTAAAAGCGGCTTTTGTGAGTTAAAAACCTACCGAAAGATAGAATAACTACGTTGATGATTGTTTTCTATCATCATTGCTGTTAATTTATTTGTATCCTTTGAAATTACTTTGTTTTACTGTTTTGTTGTTTTATTACTGTTTATATTTTTTCATATGGTATAACCACGATCACGGAAATGTTCTTTTAATAAATACAGTGGAACCTCGTTAAAGCGAGTATGGCGTGTAATGAGAACCTCGTTATAGCGAGCGAAAACTCCGTCTCCGTTAATTTCTTAACATTACATTTAGGTATTACGGAATTTAATTGTCGGATATCACGGGGTCATTCGATCCCTCGGCCGGCGGTGCCGGAAAAGAAGTAGGCGATCCTGCAGGGACAGCGGCCGTCCCACCAATGACGGTGTCCAGCGGAAACGCGAGATAAAAGATTGGTATTACGGGAACCAAGCGTCAGCCACTTGGTTGATGGGATGGATTCGTAGGGGCTGTGGTACGCCCTCGGGCGAGCGGAAGCTAGACCGTAACCCCCACCGGAAGGAGAACGAAGACCGGACGATTCGTTCATCCCGGTAGTCTGTGTCGCCAGTGGGGCGCAGATGCGCTGGGCCAGCGTGTGGTCCAGCCTTGAATGGCCCTCAAAAGCGAGGCTAAGCACTCCGCAGTTGCTTGCAGCTGCGGCGGGAATATGGCCTACCAGGCCGAGGTTTCTCGATAAAACCGAGGGGTCGCCCCCATGAACGGCGGCCGAGAATAAAACATACTTTCGGATATCACGAGTACTCGTTAGAACCAGTATTGTTATGAATTTTATAAATTATCGCTATAAAGGGGTTTAACTTCATTATCGTCTTTATTGCCGTATTAGAGTCACCATTTCAGAGGGTGGCGGCCGTTAGACTATTATAATTTTTAATACTGGGGAGTCACTTGAATTTTTGTTCGATAATGGCGAACTTCTACGGTTACCGTGGCGACTGCTCTTCTCGGCACTACTGAATTTACGCACCATCTCGAAAGTTGAATATTTTCCGAGGGAGTTATTGTTTCGAAACTTTCCATCTCTCCCATCTCGTCCTTTCCTAACAAGTTTAGTTTACGGTCCTTTTGCCTCTATCACGATTCCCCATTCACCTCCGCCCCTTCCCTTTTTCTTGACTCCCTTAACGAAGGCTCCCATTTTATTTTCGGGCCATCCGTTCGCAAGGACTCTTCATCTCGCTCCCTTGAACCCTTTTTCATCATCATTCCTTCTCTTTCCGGGGCTATGACGCGAGAAGGGCGGGAGGCAGAGAGGAAAGGGGCGTAAAAAGGGTGTCTATTTGTCAGGGCTGCAAACGAGGCGAAATGCGTGTGAACAGTTTTTAGGCCAGGGCGTGCGTGTGGGCGGGGGTCCCTTAAGGGGGATGGGGTTGTTACTTTTTTATGTTCCTAAGATAGAATCTTCGTTTTTTTTATCTCCCATTTTTTCTTCTTCTCCGCCTCCTCCTCTTGAAGCTCTATTCGTCACATAGGCACGTGAATCCCTCCGTTTTTTTTACTCGCTAGGCGTCTATTTTCAAGACCCACAGTTCGTATGGACGGAATCCTCTTCTGTCACTATCTTGGGTTTTTTTATGGTTGAGTTGTTGGTCTAGCAGCGTTTCGAGGTTTTTGCTCGCCTTTGAACCCTCTATCAAATGCATAAGTCTATTCACTGGAGAGTTCTTTTATTAGAATCCAGTTTCGGCGAATCACCGTTGAAGGCGTCCGCATTGCAGCCAAAATGCGATTATGGTTTTTATAACCTTGTTATGTCTATTGGAGATATCTGACGTAAGTACTTTTTTTTCAAGTGCTTATTCTTGATCAAAAGTCTATGACCGAAAATTTTGCCTTTATCTAATGCCGCATTATGCAAGATAATTGTGACAATCATTCCGATTCCTATGTTAAATCTTAATCGTATGTAAAGTAATATGTTTGTGGAATTGTCGAGCTCGCCTGGTGGACAAATTTAAATTGGCTTAATAGGTCTCTCCGATATACATTAAAAGGGTAAGGGAAACCAGATGTATCTATCCTTCGGCTACAAAGCAGCCGTAATCAGTGGCGATTATATTGTTAGAATCTACTAAACTTTTTGTGGTTATTGGCGGAACATATTATATAAGTAGGTTTAGGAATTAAAATTGTATACGAGATGTTGATTTTATGTCGGGGCGCTATGCAAATAATGTCTTTTCCATCCTTACATTCGCCATATATTTTCCTCTAATCAAACGAAATCATCGTGCGTTAAAAATTATAATGTCACTCGGGTTAGTCATCACGTCTGCTAAAAAATATTCTAATTAATTGTTATAAGTGGAAATAAAGCGGACGATTTTAAATTTAAAAATTATTTTAACTTTATACATGCAGTGGATGAGTCTAAGCGGATCAACTTCATCTCATCTGCAAGTTTTAGAATGCGCAAAAATCCCACTCGTTTCAATCTCAAGAGATTAAATACTATTCGCTTTTAAATACCCCGTGTTATTCCCACTATCTTAAATGATTTCAATAATCCTCGCAAATTTCGGGCAGATAAATCGGGAAATTGGATTCCACAGCAGAGAGTAGCGTTAAAAATTGATTTCAACCCTTTCGTATATAATCGCTTGATTGGCAGAAGTTGTATCGAAAGTGGAACGAATCCAGGATGATCGCTTCGCGGGGTGGTTACAAAAATAGTAACTATATTCTCAACAAATTCCAACGATGAACTCCCGGGGATATCGAATATTTTTTCATGCGCGGATTCTCGGAAGTTTTTGTTTTCATCGAGATGGAGCTCGCACCGAATGTGTTTGGATCGGAAATCGAGTCTCGGTTGTTTTCCTCCTTTTTTCTTTGTTTTGTTTCGAAAAAAAGCGTTCGTTGTAGATGGCCGATCGTTGATCTCTTCCAAACTTTGCCGAATAACATATTTCCGATGAGAATATTTATATGGAGTTGTGATTATTCAGCGCAGCGCCACAGTTCCAATTTGGTGATTCTGTATCCTCAGGCTGCGTATGAATTGGAATCGGGCGAAAAAATGCGAATCGAATTGAAGCGCTCTTGTTTGTTTCTCTAGCGTTTGTTCGTTAGCTAGACGCATGTCTGCAACATTTCCTCATCTCTTCAGTTCGCGTGTATTTTTACGAATGGTTTATTTTTTGGCGTTCGTGCGTTCTTCGTCGTCAAAAGCTATTACAGCCATTGCCTCATTGATTTTTAGTCCATACCAAACGATTTTATTATGTACACCTCGTTAATTCGTGTTTGAACGAGCTATGTAACATGATGTGAAAAGTATAAATGTTAACGACGTCGGTTGCTTGGTATCCGAAATGAGGGTGCCATTTGGCAGAGTTGATGCATGTAAGAACTCAACTGTCGCTAGGATCATAAGATCCATTAATGCTGTTTTAACAAAAAATGACGAAATTGATGCATTCAATGATTCCTCTGGGTGGTTTAAAAACAAAATTTACAAAACTCTTTTTTATTAAAATTATTGTAAATGTGTAGTCTTTGTGCTTACTTATTATTGTGCAATTTTCTACTTGTTTTTTTGCAATGGGCATCTGGTTCTCCCATCATTTTTCACGGCAATTGAACAGCCGTCTTTTGTCAATTTCACTTCTATTGTTGAGCCCATTTGAGCCTATGTACATATGCGATTGCATGTTTCGAATGCTCTACGGTTTGTCCAAAATTACAAAATGGACGCGTTCGTTGAATGGGACCTAATTCGTCCCTGCGGACGCAACGCTGTGAAAATCAGCAATTTTTTCCCTCCCTAATGGCATGTGCCGCCCAGACGTTATTCTCGCTCTCCAATGGGATGTCGAACAGGTTTCGATGCAACGTTCGAACGGCGCCAATCTATTAGTTTTGTGCGATCAAGTTCAGTGACGCCGAAACGAAGCGTATCGATGCGAGCAGGAGGAATGGACGTCCTTTTATTTTCGATAGGTCTCCTCGGAATTTGGCGTCTCTCCAAAGCGGCTAGCCCTCCGTTGTTGCCGTAGGCCGTAATTTCATCGGCGTGCCTGAAAAGCGTGTTATAGAGTATCGTTCTTTTGTTCTCGTTACCTTTCCTTTCTTCCCCTTTCCTTTTTTAACGAAGGATCGCAAAATTTTATCATCGCTCCTAATTCGATTTTCCATTAACCTCTCGGAAAAGAGCTCCGAGAGGCTAAATGGAATATATATATATATACATACATATATATATATATATATATATATATATATATATATATATATATATATAATTTTTCTCCAGCGTTGAGGGTGGAGGAAATTGATTTTTTGATTACACGAGGCTATGTTTGGAATTCGGTAGAAGATATCATATGTAGATTCTTTGTCTCGATCAGGACGTAGTTGGTTCTTAAATTATAATCCACTATGGAAGCCTTAATATCTTACATTACTGCCTCTAGTACCGGGATACTGTTGCGGTATCGCGGTGCTCTTAAGAACTGAATATACGACACATAGAATGAAAGTTTTAATGCCATGTGAAACATGTTGTCTGCATAAAATTAGCATTGCGCTTGCAGTAGGGAACTTGTTTACCAAAAACAGTCTTTATTCCACAGGTCTGTCTAAACTAATTTAATGACATTTTAGACGAATTTGGGTTAGTTAACATTTTAAATTGCGTCGGTGTATTATCTTATTTTATATTATATATATATATATATATATATATATATATATATATATATATATATGTATGTATATATATATATATATATCATATTATATGCATTTAACCACTCATCTGGTTTTGCCGTATATGTACGTCATGCTGTTTTCTCGGCTGTTTGCTATTGGTATGTCGTAATATTCCGTCACCCAGCATCTCCGGAAACTAGCTGCATCCTTTCAGTTTACCATCTCGGCAGTAAATGGGCTTCACTTTTTTATTTGGAAAAGATACACTTCTCGTATATTGTAACGCATGGGCGGGCGTAGTGTGATTGCTGCCACCACTTGAGGTTTACCGAGGGTCAGGACCTCGCGAGGGTTCTTGCCCTGGGGGCGTTGAGAGAGAGAGAGAGTGAAAGAAAAACTCACAATTCTGCTTTACGATTTATTCCGCGAATGACGGCCTCCGAATGGTGCCGTACCCTTGTCTTCCTCCCTGATGCCTCGGTGTCGATGAGGAGGGAAATCTCTCCGCGGACGCTCCCCGGCGCCTCGACTTCCACGGCTTGCCCTCCGATTCCTCTCCCGGCAATGGAAGGCACCATTATCTCCTGCCCCCAAATTCCTTTCACTTTTGCTGTGTCCAGGGTGTCACCTCCCCCCGTGTCAGCTGATGGCGGCCGGCAGTTATCATTTCACTCCTCGGAGGAGGCAGTATTTCCTCGCAGACTCACACGTAGTCTTCACTTTCTGCCCATTTCGGCTCTTTCCCCCATCCATTCCCACATCTCGCGTAGATCACTTCTCGGGCGCCATTCCCCACCTCAGCATCCCTTGCCATCGCAGTTATTTCCCCATCTATTCTTATTCCGTTGGACATCCCATTCCCGTAATCGCTCTCAACATTTGTTCCCTGTACTTTGAGCGTTCCCTCGTCTACTCTCAAAATTCCCTTACGTACGTCGATTACAGCACCCATTCGATGCAGGAGGTCCCAGCCTATAATTCCATCTATCTCGTCGCTGCACACATGGAAGGGGTGGGCCACTACCTTACCAGATATGACCAGGTTGACTTTTGTCTCGCCGATCAGTCCCAGGCGATGCCCCGTTACTCCCACGAGGCGCGTGGTGCTGGGATGAAATTCTCTTCTCCGCATGGCCCCTTCTATTATAAAGGATATCGAAGCCTCGGTGTCGATGAAATCACCCACTCTCGCATCGTTCCCATCGCCGGAAAAACTATCCACCAAATGGATCAAGTCCCCGATGTTCGCGGTAGCCATGATGTCTCTCGGGCTGCCCGACACGTTCTCGATTGAAAGTTCACAATCTAATATGTACACTCCTCAGTCTCTCTCGCTCTCAATCTCTGTGTTTTTCTTTCTCTCTCTCAACGCTCCCAGGGCAAGAACCCTCGCGAGGTCCGACCCTCGGTAAATCTCAGGTGGTGGCAGCAATCTCGCTACGCCCGCCCGTGCGTTACAACATAGACCCTGACTTTGCTTTTCGGGTTGCATTTCCGTAACTCTAATTTTAGAATTGACAACATTTATGTTATTTATAATATTATTTTTTTATTTTTAACCATTTAATAATTGTGTAAATTTTAAATCTTTATACTATATTTTAGGAATTCATGTTCATTAAATATTATTAACAAATTACATTTTTATTGTAATAATAAATATATATTAACATTTAAATTCATGCCTTGTGGTAAACATAGTTTATGACACAAATTTTAAGAATAAACAACTCAATTACTAAATAATTAACGTATTTTTTAAATTGATTTGCTATTTGATTAACCCCAATTGCAATTTAAATGCCCACCTCCAGTTTCAAAAAAATAAATATCCAGATAGATAGCTAAATGTCTTTATTTGGGCGAAATTTAGACCATAAGGTCCACTCTTACATTTAACCCATCGTCTATGTTAAATTATATTATAAAAAAGTAATATTAACATCAAAACTAGTTACATAATAACATACTAAACACAGACATTGTGAAATAGGTAGGTACATATTCAGGAAAACTTCTAAGAAAGACATGGTGTTTGTGGGGAAAACCTAGGAAGGACCTGCCTTGGGCAACCTAGTAAAAACCCACGCAGGAAAACAGCCACGAAGTGAAGGGGGGTGGATAAAACCTAGGAAAACCCTAGATACTTGAAAGAACAATGTGAATGAAGTGAAAATTTAAAAATTAATGTTTAAATAGCGGCTTAAAAATATAATAATACATAAAAATAAACAAGAAAAAAAAAGAAATGGCAATATTTAAATAGGAGACTTATTTGTCAATGAGAATAATAAACAATCTATATATATAAAATGTACACTTAACAATAACACGAAGAAAAAGAGTTGCAGGATATCTTAAAGGTTTATGTACAACAGGATAAAAAGCAAGTATTGAGTAAGGATAGTGAAATATTGCTTTGATGTTTTAGAAGATGAGTGAGACAGGCACGTTTGAAGGAGTTGAAGGAGGGGGATGTTTTAAGATTATGATATAAGTTATTTCAGAATCGGCATCCAGAGACTTGAAAGGAGGAATAAGGAGGTTGTTTTTAACTCTTGTTTCACGCTTGGGTACTATATTGATTTCGTTGAAGAGGGAAGAGAGGTAATCAGGTTTGTTATAAATTAGGATTTTATACATTTGCATGAGAATATGTAAGTTCTTTCGAGCGTCAAGTTTGAGCCACGATAGTTTATTGTAATGTTCGCTGATGTGGTCACTCTTTTAAAGATCACAGATGACTCTAATGCAAGAGTTTTGCGTACGTTGTAGCTTTAATGCAAGTTCGCAGGATAGATCTTTATAAACAACATCACCGTAGTCAAAGTGAGGAAATAGGAGTGTAGTCACTAAGAGTTTACGCAAGGAATTATGTAAAATATTTTTGAGTCTTTTGAGTGAATGCAAAGAGGAATTTACGGTACTACAGATTTTGTTGGTATTAGGAGCCCAGGAGAGAGTTTCATCAACTATGATACCGAGGTTGACTACTGATTTTTGAAAATGCAATGTGGACCCCTCTAATGGTAAAAGTGGAGATTTACTCTAATGAGTGGTTAAGTGATCTCTTAAAACGCTGCGCAATCGTAAAAGAATTTTAGGAAGTACTACTCCAATTACGTACGAAGAAGCGTTATACGATATTTGAAACTAAAAATGTTTTCCTTTGTTCGATGAAATCTGCAAATATTTTGACTAGTTTTTATGAAACAATTTGAGTTTTTAGAAACATTTTTCTAAAATTTCTAAATCGAATTTTTTTATTTCTTAGATTTTTGTATTACTTGGAGATTTTTGGTTTTTCTTAAATCTAGGTTTTGCAACCCGTCTGCCCCTAGGTTGCAAAATATTTTTTATCACTTCAGTGTTTTATGGAAATTACGCCTACGGTTTCATCATTGTTTCTGTAGTCGCGGGTAGGAGAGCAGGAGAGAGAGAGGGAGAGGGGGGGAGGGGGGGGGGGAGGGGGAGAGAGAGCTGGCCGATATTTTCTCGCCCGAATGGCTAAATTGGAGCAAACCGAGCGATCAACTGATCAATCCCTCGTAATGATCGAAATAGAATCAGGGAAAGAAACTTGAAAAATTTCAACCCAGAAATTTGATGCTTCCAAGTCGGGGCATAATTGCGTTAAGCGCAGCCAGGCGGCAGCAGAATCTGACATTGCGATTCATTTGAAAGCGTTGTCATGCCATAACAATTACATCGCTTAGGAGAAGCGATACGGACATTATCGATTAAGAATCCTAGAATACTTCAAGTAAACATTTCGACGCAATTATAACATTAATTTTTTTCCAAGATATTTATTTATATTATCAATTACTGAAAAGGACTTATGGCTCAATCATAACGTGTTCGTTAACGGTGACAGTTGAGGATCACGAATGCCCTCGGCAGTTATTGAAACGGCCAGGTTGGTTTTAGCTTCAGGCATTTTATATAACCTTGGCAAAGGTCGGTAAAGGTACGTCGTAGACGATATGTTGGAAGAAAATCAACTCAGTCAAACTCAGAATTAATTATCGAAGGCCAGGATATATTTTCCGTATCATCCATCCAGGTCATTTTTTGTACGCTGCATGTTCACCTTGTGGTGTCTTAAAAAAAAGGAAACGCAGACATTTAAGAGATGTATTCGCGCGCTAAAATTCGAACTCTTGCCCAAATGTAGCATTTTGAATTACAAAAAACTGCTATTATTGGGTTTGATATTGGTTTTTCCAAGGGCGTGGATTCGCCAATGTGATATTTCTATAATAGCGGACGAATGACGCAGTAAACGATTACTCCGGCGGTCAATTTTTCGAAATACGTGCGTACTTTCAAAACCGTTACCCCGTAATCGAATATCGGGACCGAGACATCTACCGGCGATTAAATTTGACTATTCGCGGAAGCGTAGCTAATTGTATTTCGCGTCTCGTTTATTCCTTTTTCCCCCTCTCACTAAAAGCTCTATATTTCCTCTTGCCGCAGTGCCCAATGACATCATCGCTTTTATTATCTCTGCTATATATTTTTTCTCTCTTCTTTGACTTTCCTTTTCCCTTTCACCGGGAGAGCGACAGGCGTCGACTCAATGACGTCAGAATCGATGGTCAGAGGCGTTTATTTTTAGCCCACCCTTCCCCGAAATTCAGGCCGTCCGAAAATACATAAGCGGATATGGGGGCACGTACGTGGGAAAGATATCTTCGAAGAGTTGCGCTAAAAAAATTCCAGATTTATTTGGTCCCAGTTTTACGTAATGGCGTTCCAAAAACAGACTGCGCGACATTCGCGAAACGTTTTCTCATGACGCCACTTTTTCTGCTTGGACCATTCTGTCGGCGGAACTACTCTCTTTATTTAAGAAATGAAGGCGAAATTGGGCGAGACAGTGTCAACAATGGATCACTCGGCGCCATCGTCGTGCGGGCAATATCTTCCAGTTTAGGACTTTGGTTTAAATTCTTAGTGAATGTATGTTTTTTTGTAAAATCTGCGTAACTAGGACAATGAAACTCGCTCTACGGCTTTCCTCAGCGGTTTTGTGAGTTAAATTTGTGTCGACTGCCTGAATTCTGCGGAGAACATTTTCGATGGGAGAAATGGAATTATGGAGATTTATTTCTGTATAATTCGCGACAAATTGGCGATGTTTAAATTTAATTGCAAAATTAATCACCGTATATATTTTTCTCATTATTCTCTTATTGTTGTCTAATGTACTCCTCAGCTCTAACACTGCGACTTATTAAAAGCATTAAAGAGTACTTTTATGCTTGTCTTCGAGCCAAAAATATCGTCTCTTAAGGTGTCACCCTTTGTTAAAAGTTTACAAATCATTACTACTTCGGATCATGTAACTGCGTAATTTGTACTCTGCGATTAACCAGGATGGTGAGTGGCAGGGGATGCAACGCACTAGATCAGTGGTGCCCAAACTACGGCCCGCGGGTCAAATGCGGCTCGCGAAGGGTTTTTGTGCAGCCCGCAAAGCTATGGCGAAAAATAAATTCGAAAAATGTAACAAATTCATACATTTTTAAAAATGTTGATAATAAAACTTTAAATATTGAAATGTTAGCCGTGAAACCCCTATTTAGACTTGATTTTCACTTGTATGACACCTCAGAATATTTAGAAAACTTCCGATTTAAACTCGAATCCAGCCCGCCGAAGAATTGGCACTTCCAATGCGGCCCGCCAAAGAATTCGCAGCCACCGATGCGGCCCGCCATGTAAAAAGGTTGGGCTCCACTATATAAAAGCATTCAAAGCACGCTTTTCACACGCATATAGTATAAGGACTGCAACACAATCTCGAAGTTTAACAATGACACGGTCGGCAAGGCAACATATCGTTAAATTCGCAACCACTTATGTGACCCGCCATCAGAAAAGTTTGGGCACCACTGCGCCAGGTTATAAAATTTCACTTGCAGGCTTGAAAATCCTGTTGTGATCTCTAATTGTTCCAAACAATATCCTCCACATCGCTCCATCCTACAGTGTCAACCTCGTGAATTGTGCGATTTCTCTCACAAAAAAACTTCATGGATAGAATAGCCGTTTTCTTTTTTTTTGTCCTGTATGCATTTTGCGCGCATACCTTTAAAATCAACCGATTTTCGTTACCTCGATATCGTGATCGAAGTCTAGACCGCTTTTAGACTCACTTTCCGTTCTTTCACTGGAGCGAACCGATGCATAAATAATAATCGCTTGTCTCGGTTCCTTGCCGCAGAATATCTCGCCGTTGAGTCGGCGTGATGGAATTCTCGTCGACCACATCCGCGTTCTCAGATGTCGCTGCTCGAGTCATTAAAAACTATACGTCTGAACCTCTACGCTCTCAAATTCGGCATTAAATGGCTCTTTATGTTAATTTTATGCTTTTAATCTGCCCCGCGATGCCTATTTGCGGTCGCAGCATGAGTGCGGACTTATTCCTCCTAGCTTCACATCATAACACAATCAAGGCATTTGTCAAATATTTTGATTATCTTGTACGTGGAATGAAAGAGAATGGATATCCCCGACTTATTTGTAGGGGGTCGGCATCATTTGTGAAACGCTGCAATTTTTTACCGGCTCCCAACGAATGATAACGGCACTCGCGTAAAATTGCGAATTGACAGATTAAATGAAGTTATATAGCTCTTGGTTGGCGTCAAACTGATTGTCACGATGACTCCTATAATCATAATTAATTGGCAATTCACGAGTCATTGGTTCTAAAAATTAGTGGACACGGAGTACGACTCTTTAGCTCAGGCATGTCAAACTCGAAGAGGCGTTCGGGCTGCATTAAAGCGATGGATGTTATAGAAGAGCCGCAGTTGTTTAATGAGGGCCAGAGCTGGAACTATAGACTTTAGCTAGAAGATCGGACGCCTGTGTTGCATTTAAAAGCAATAATTTGTAAAATGCGTTCCATTGTAATTAGGTAACTGTGGAAAAAATATTGTCTTCTTTTCGCTAAAATAAAGCATTTATTTAAAATCCCACACGATTAACTTGAGACAAAAATTAGCATGCGAGCCGCTGGACGCCAGTTTGGCATGCCTGCTTTAGCCGAAATGAGCATCTGGTGTACTCAATCCTTTCATGAATACGGGAACTATCTTGAGATTAAATTGTATTTTAGATCGCTATATTTTGATTTCGCCATATATCACGCTCATATAATATCCTTTCGTTTAATGCGAAACAGCTGGTAAAGTTTTCCGCTGCAATTTGAATTTTAATAGAAGAAACGCGCTTTCTGTGTAATTTTATCAATAAGACTTCCGCTTCACTTATTTCTGCTTCTGTACTACTTCTCTAGTAGATTGCATTTGATCTAGAAACGAAGAAGTTAAAACCAAACTCTCGGTAGATTCGTTGCCAAAGAATCTGTTTCGCCTTCGTTGATCACGCGAGAATTGGCGCTTGAATAATCTTTTCACCTCCGACGTTACCCAGGTGTTCGATATGCCTATATATATTCAACGCTCTCGCTTTAATGCCTTTCCGAGTGCATTATGGAACGGGAGGACGAAAGGTAAAGAGATCTCCCCGTCCTTCCTTTCTTCCTTATGGTTGCCTATTAAAAAACACTTAACCTCTAAGCGATACCCGAGTACCATAACACCTTCCAAGTTTCGGTGTGGGCTTTAGTTTTGAGGAGAGGTTCTCACACGAAGTGGTTTGAAAAGTGAGAGATAGATAGATAGAGAGAGAGAGATAGAAAGATGGAGAGAGCGTGTTAAAGAGGCGGAAAAGATATTCCTGTCTGTTCTCTGATCACCTCATGAATGGCGCCTTTAAGTGTGCGACTACGAACAGTCCCGTCCCGTGAATGGAGAGGGGACTATTCGGGAGATGACGGGATTCCCTACATCAGGGCTGGCGAATCTTTTTTGGGCCGCGTGCCAAAAAATCATATACGTTATTATATAAGAATTGCTGTGTGCCTATGTTGATTTTCTGCAACAAGTATTTGTTTTGTCTGTTGTTTTTAGCTTCTTATGGCTTGACATACCTATAATATTCATGTAAATATATATATATATATTTGTAAATGTCAAGGTGAAAATGAGTTATTATTGGGTACAAGCTTAAAAATATAGCAGGACAAGATCCACAGAACGAATAATATTAACGAAGGTCAGAATTTATTAGACAAGAAAATAAATATAATTAATTTAATTTGAAAAATGTACGCAAAACTACAACAATAAAATTGAGTCGTCATTATAAACGACAACTAAATTATAGGTTAGTACACGTATATATTTCATTGCACTGTCAATTGATAAAGCAATAATAATGAATTGCGAAAGATTAATCATAGATACACAATCCGTGATTTTACCTAGTACTTGAAATTTTAAAGATTTATCTTGACCGGACATTATTAAATTTAAATAATAGATTTTATAATATCTAAAACAACCAGCACTTAAACAAAATGCACGTTACAATAACAAGTTAACACTTCTGCTTATGGTCCGCTGGCTACTGCGCGCGCGCAGAAACTTATGTGTGCAGCTGCAAAGCAGTTCAAATAAACGTCATTTATATTTATTCGATATTTTTTTATGAATAAAAATTTGTATCAACATTATTTTTTTTGTCGTGCCGTGTCCCCAACAAATTTTTCTACGTGCCACTTTGGGCACGCGTGCCATGGTTTTTCCGCCCCTGCCCTACACCTTATCCGCTTTCTCGACCGTCATCCCGCGCGGTGACTCGCGTTGGATGACGGGAAGGATTATGCAGAGGTGGGGTTAGGAGGGTAGAGGGCGACCCAACCCAACCCTTCACGGAGAAACGGAAAGACTCTTTGCGGCGACCATTTCTTTTTAAAAATCCTCTTTTCTCTCCCTCTCTCTCTCTCCCAGCTCCCGTTTACCCTTTCACCTTTCCTCTTTCCCTCTTTCCTTTCCCGTTCCCATTTCCGCATCGCATTTTTCCTCCACCTTTCCGCTTTCCCCCTCCACCTTACCTCAACACTTTCCCGTTTTCACCATTCTCTCCCCCCTCCGATTGTGCTCATTTTTTTACCTTTTTAACGTCTTTTTCCTACTTTTTTCCATTGTTTCGACGTGATTTGTAAATATGCATTAAAAATTTATATGGTAAATAGTAAAAATACCCTAAATTCCCATGTGTAACGCGCGCGTTTTTTTTGGAAAATTTTCGGAATTTCATGGTGCGCGTTGTGTGTAAGGAATGCCTCTTTTTAAGAAAAAATAAGGTACGAGATAACCTTAAAGCGAGCAGACTATTCCATCTTGTGTTCACTAAATTGCTGCCATCTATCAAAACCTACGTAGAGCTTCTCCTAAGATACGTTAACTCTGCAGATTTCATGGAAAAATTCGATGTTTTCAATGTACAAAGCAAACTTTAAGTTCTAAAAACAGGAAAACGAATCAGTTGAATGATTTCCGTCAACTATCAGGGCAGATTTTATAGCCGTTGAAGTACCTTGCGAAGAAACTTGCGAAATACAGTACCTAGTATTATTGAATGATTCACTATTCAATCAGTGCTCCTCGTTATACTAGGGACTTAGGAAACGGGCTAAGATCGACCTGCGCGTTAATGCATGAGAATTTAGGGTATTTGACACTCGGGTTTAGGTGTAAGAGGGCCAACCTCGCCCAAATAAATGCATTTGTCAGTCTGTCCCACTCTTTTCCTCCTTCACTTTTCCCCTTCCCATCCCTTTCTCACTCTCCTCCCCACTCCCTTCTCACTTCCCTTCCGCCTTTCCCCTCTTCTTTCCTATTCTACTTTCTCCCTCCCCCTCCCACAATCCTTTTCCCTCTTTCTCCTTCTCTTCCCAACCTTCGCTTTCCAACTCTTCTCCTTTGTTTTTTCTTCTTCTCTCGAGGGGATAATGGATGCTGTACTTTTTTTTGTTTGCGTGTAACCTTGTACGTCTGGGATTTACTTTCTCTTCTCCCAGCCCTTTTATTAAAAAAAAACCACTGGTAGCGGAGAAAGTAAAAGTTGTTTTATTTTTTGGCGTGTTGACAAAGGAATGCGGGTCAAGAGTTTGTGGAGACTCCTGTTGTCATTTCCATCTTGAGATTGGGAAGCCGGGTGGAGTGAAAGACGGCTTAAGTTCGAAGCGAACTGTGCGTTCTGTTGGTAACGACGATTAGGAGTTGGAAAAGGTGAGTGAGATTTGACGGACAGTGCTTTTGATCACGAACTTGAGTATTTACCAAGTTATTCCGCCATTTGAAAATCGTCCATTGGTTTTCATTAGATTAAGTTTATAGATTTTTGTGAAATTGATTTTCATGAGGTATTTTTCGAAGTCTCCTTTGAGAGAATGCCTTTTTTTATGAAGCTAACACGCCTGCCTTCAACAAATTTAAAATTTGATTGCAGCCCTCTGGTTTTAAGTGTGTTAATACGCGGTTCCATAATAATCGTCCAATCGCGCAAATTTTAAAATGAATTCCATTTACTAGTGATGAGAAAATGAAGAAAGTAACGCACTTAAAACCAGACAGCATTTATATATTCTTTCAAGTTGATATTAAGGACCTATTTTGATGTAGTAGAAACTATAACACCAATAAATGCAATAAATAGCAATATGCGAAACCTCGATAATTTAATTTAGAGAATGCGCCATAACGAGAAAAAAATCGCAGTAGGGCCTAATGTCACTGTGTATCTGAGGAAATTTCGAAATTACCCCGAGTTATCTCGGGTTTACCGCTGCATAGCAGATACTCTATTCCGAAAGAACCTGGGTAGAATATCTGATATGCAGCGGCAAACTCGGGATAAATCGGAGTTCTTTTTCTTTATTTTCTTCTTTTTTTTAAATTCCCTAAAAGTTCAAAGAAATGCGGTCATCAGTGTAACGCTAATGCCCCTTGTCACATAAATCTACGCATAGTGTGTCGGGTTTGCTTAATGGTCGGATACGTTAACGTGTATTGCGGGAATTAGGTTAACTAACCCCGCAAAGCAGACCCAGATACTGCGCACGGCGCCTGCGGCAGTGCTTTTATTTTGTATCGAGATTTTGTCTAGTAATTTACCGCCGCTAATGCCCTCGCGGTGAAATCTGTGAATCATCTGATCCGAACGTTGTCCGGCATCAAAGCGTAGCCCATTAGTTTATTGTTGGGTCGATGAGATGGATTAAACACATACAGTTCTGCGCCGCCAAGGAACGATAAATAGATAATGAGATAAAATATTTTTATAAAGATAAATGCGTAGGAAATTGTAGTTCGATTCGAGCCTAGACTTGTTTGTCGTGATATGGATGCTAAAAATAGCCATATTTGCTTCTTGGGAAATTATTTTTTCGTTTCAAAATTATTCCCATCATTCCATCTTTTGCCCGTCTGGGTAGCATATTATTATGATCAATTTATTACGTCAATATTTGTCTCTTCTTCTATTGCAGTAAAAAGAATATTATTTTCGAACAAGCGTAGCGTAGTGAGTTGTTCAGAAATTATTAAAAATTATGTTTTGTTAAAATTTGCTGTTTACTAATTATGCTGATCCCAAATTTTTCTTGCTGCTGAGCAGTGTGCTGTGAATAAACGTATATGCCGTGAAATGCAAGGCGAATTATTTTTAAACTTGTTTTTTCTTTTGTTGCAGGTAATTATGCCCATTCTTCGCATGGCCAGTCAACCTTTGGAATGCCAGATTTTAGCGGTCCCATCCATAAATACGTGGTTATGATTTGCTCCGAGGTACGTGTTTATGCGTGGAATATTTTCATTATAGGGTGCTTAGATCGCTGCACATTTGGAATATTATTTGTGATCAAAGTAGTTTCTGTTTTATAATTAAAGAAAAATTTCGAGCGATTTAGCATGTAATACGACAAAACATGAACAGAATTAAAATATTCAGTCTTTTGTGCGTAAAATAAGCTATTTCCCATGATCGTAAGTTAATATTTAGGTATATTTATATCCACATCAGTGAAGGGCTGCATGGAATTTTAGGGTTTCTCCACACCATTTCACATGCATTCTTATGAAAATAGTATTTTGTTGACCCCATGGGGTATGAGATACCCCACGGTCTGCAAACCTATACCAAGTTCTTCCTTTTGTCCATGGGATGGCCCGTGAAACTTTTGAATTCGATAGCTTTAACTGTGTAAAAACGTATAAATACATACATACATACATACACTCTAAAATATTTATAAGATAAGTAGTAACAAAAATTAATGATACATGTAGGAAGAGTCTGTAAAACTGCTTTAAGTGTTAGCTCGCGCTAACGTTGTTATGTTTTCTAATCAGTCGAATGTTCCTTGCATGAAATAAGGTTCAAAGTTTACTAAAAACTAGCTATAGAAAAAATTGCCTTGTCGTGTTTGTTTTCCAGCTTATGGAAAATGCCCTGTTTTCGTCTTCTGGGTTATTGAAAATGTCTTGTTTTTATCTACTTGGAATATGATCGTCCTAGGTATATAAATCTCGTAGACTAATCTTGTCATTAAAGACTATCCAAAACTTTAAGCAGGACCATGACGACCAAGAATTTTCATCATGACGTCATCTATTGGATTCCCAATTCCGTTAATATAAATGTAAAGTCCGCTGCCCTTTGATGTGCGAGATTTCAAACAATTGTTTCCTTATAGCGTTTCAACGTAACTAAAGCGTAATTTTCCCAAACTTATTACATTCCTAAGTTTTGTGTCTCTTACCCATATCCGAAGAAAATGTTTCGAGTCCCACCTTTAGGTAACAGACGCTTTATAGGAAAGATCTATTAGAAATAATCACTCTGGCTTAACTTTCTTAAAAGCTTAATTTTCAGTAAATTTTAGATAACAAATGTGGTATTTATTGTGGCCGAACTTCTCGGCGCTTTCTTGAACGCCTCAACTGGCTTCATAAACGCTGCGACGTATCCACCGCTGTTTGTATTTGCTGCTTCATCGACATCTCGTTCGCCTACCTATTAAATCCGCGCGCGGTTTCGAGAAATCGGAACGGTGTTACTCGATTCTACGCTTTTCAAGTTCCATCCCTTGGTCATTAGCATAGGAGGTCGCGCCTTCATTCGTCCGACGAAACCAATCACAGCCGCTCCGCCGTGTCGATTCCCCGAACTCATTGCATTCACGTCTTCCCTTTTGCCCTCGAGGACTCCATGTATAATATATCATTGTCGTCTTTCGATTCTTATTCCGTTTCGATTCTTTGAGCGGGAAGACGGGAGGAGAGAAAGGAAGTGCGGCCGAGGTTATTCTGCGCGAGTCTCCCCTCCCCGGAAGAGACAAATGCACTTTCTCTTCGTCCGGTTGATGGACCTTTTTTCCGCTCGGAAAAGAGAATCGTTAGGGCAAAAAGGTTTTTTTTCTTTCCGCTCCACTCGCTCGAGTGGTTTTGACATGGGCGTATCCGATCTTTAAGGGATGCCTCTCTATATATTCTCCTATTTTTCCATTCCCTTATCGCAGGCCTCGTCAAATCTAGGAGTCGCTCCGAAATCTAGAGGCCGGGGTTAGATTTCAATGAAATGCTATTTAGAATCAGGATTGTTTAAATCTGTCTACATTTTAAATATACAGGACCATCAAAAGAAGACGCTCTAGTTTGAACTGTCTATCTCTTTATGCATTAAAGTCGTAATCCGTCGGTTGGTCGGTGGGCGGCCTAATCAAGTGACAAAAACTGCTTATAGCTCAAAAATGTTTCATTTGTTTCGATACAACTTGCAGGATATCCATGGTCTTATCCGTTTCAAAATTTTAAGCTGCTCGCCGTCCACATTGAAGTCATGTGTTCGATTCTGTGACCGTTTATTTTCTTCGATTAATTAAGGAGGGGATGAGTGTAGCACATTTATCAATTGAATTTTAAAATTACTTAAAATTATCGTAGGAATACGTGATTCGAAACAAAGAACGCCTAAAAGAACGAAATTCTTATTTTCACCCATAAATTTTCAAATACCTGTTCCGTCCCAACCAGGAAAACACCCGCGTTCAGAAACGAGAAAATTTATAGTTCAGTGGTAGAATATCCGCCCGGCAAGTGGAAGACCCGGGTTTGATTCCCGGTCATAGCAGACTTTTTCCTCGTTTCAAAATTATTCCCACCTGTCTAATCGGTCCACAGATTAGATTTAAACGCGAAAATCTGACATTTTCACGTGAAAACATTTCGTCGTCTAGGCGATTTGCATTGTTGCCGGTTTTGCGTAATTGCGTGCGCTTTACTGGGATTATAATTTCGCGTCGGTTGAACAATTGAAGGTCGAAATCATTGAAGCAACATCAGTTGTGGAAATTTTCAGAAGACATCTGCAAAGAGTAACGGGTGCACAGGGATCTCATGCAGAAAATGTTTTCACGTTAACTAAATCTTCCGCGCTTCGTGTTTTCATGCCAGAAACAAGGCTTTAAGTCAAATACTTCAATAAATATTGTCAATTCAATCTAGAGCGCCTTTTTTTTGATGGCCCTGTAGGCCATGCTAGCGATATGAAAATGTTACCTACTTAGTGACTCTACCGGATTGATAAAACAATAGAAAAATACAGTCGCCACTATGCAATTTTTATCCGCCAATGGCAAAATGGCGCCTCGATTCGTCCAGCCATCTTACCGATTCCTCTATTCTTTTACGCTCTGAATTCTTTCGAAGGTTTGGGAAGGATTTTTTTCTTAAAGAATTTCGTTGATTTTTGTTTCTCTATCGCCGCATTCTTTCCATAGTGATACAAAAAACGCGAAGGTTAAAAAGTAGTATTTCCTGGTATTTTATCCTACGTGCTTGTCTAGGTCGTATCTTCACATCATGTCGTTCCAATAAAAACACCCTCAACAGTCATGTCGCCGAGATGCAATTCCGTTTTTATACGAATGCGTGCTGCGAAAGTGAGGCTGTTATCTACGTCGTGTTTTCGACCCATGCGGATTATTTTACTTGTTTTTTATTTCTCTCCCTCGTGTTTACGACGTCATCAATCTCGATGCGTCTATATTCCCAGATTGCTGCTTAAAAGAGCGGCATGTGACGTTATATGCGTAGGCGGTGAGAAGCATCCCGGAGGGCTCTTCTGAAGAATGTCATTCCAGTTGATATAGGTGCGTCACCGGATTCGAACTTTATTTTCCTGAAATTTTGTTCGCGCCATCTGAATAGCTTAAATATTGCAGTGTGCCGGATGCATCATTACGTCCTGGAAAACAGTTAATCACTGAAAGAGCGTTTTTTTGCAACAATTTACCAAATGAAGTATGAATTTCTATCGACGGAGAAATTATGATGAAGAATTTTGGCTGAAAGGTTTCATAAAACACGCAATCATATTTTGCCAGTTTTTTTACTGAAAGTTTTTGAGTTTGATTTTTTCCATAGAAAGCTTTAATATTTAAAATATATTTTTACAGCTGGGTAAACATTTCACTGCATAAAATAATTATATCATCATGGTTTCGACTCGTAAAATCACTGTCATTTTTCCTTCCGATGATGAGGCGGAGGAGAATTCAAAGGTCAATTAACCCCTCAAGCCCGGAGGAGATTTATTAAATCCCAGCTTTGCGGCCGAATGAGGTTTTAAAATTTTCACGATTGCGTTGCAAAAACGTTCGAAAATATTAAAATAATCATAACTTTAGAAATTTTCTCTTGATTTTTCTGAATTTTTTTTGTGGATTTACGAGAAACATGAAATTTGTAAATATCTATTTTGCATATCATATTTTACATACAAAGGTTGTTGGAATAGAAGAGAATGTACACCAATCGCTAATTTTCCGGCGCTCGTTCGCGCTTTATATATAACATTCAGCACCGGAAAATCTATGGAAGATATTGATGTGCAATCTTAATAAAAAATAGCTTAAATTAATAACTATTTCATTCTGCAAGTCTACCCATCTAAACCAATTAGGTGAAAAGTTTTTCGCATCTCAACTTTTTTATGTCTTGACTGGAAATGTTTAAGTAAATGTAGCATTATTGATTTATTAAAAGATGATTTATTTATAATATAAACGTTTTAGTTATACAGTCATCACTCTTAGTCCTTAAAGAAGTCACATAGAAGAACTGGTTACATTTCGTTCATTGGAAAGGGAGATATGACGTTGTATACATCAGAAATGAATTTAGATGCAAAACACGGAAAACTTTAGCTTATAGGTCCTTCCCAAATATTTTCAGAAAACTTACGCATGCGTAATTGGATTCAGCAAGAAATGCCTTATAGCTTAGTAAACACTTCTAGTGATCTATTTTGTAAATATATGGAAGAGCTTTTCGTGATTTTTGCTGTCGTGTCCTCTTCTTGCCTACTCGCTTCATCACTGCTTTGGCCCTACTAGCACAACAGAGAAGCACTTATCTGAAGAGGAAAACAGACCTCATCTTCTTTCAAATGTCAAAGAAAAGGAACCCAATTTGCTGGGTTCCCTTTCCTCAGGTATTTATGGGTCAACTTTAGAAACCGAAAATCCGTAGGTCCGTGGTAAAAACTAAAATTCTATCACAAAACTAAACGTATATTATATGTAAACAAATACTTACAAATAGATATACTCAATTCTCCACAATTTTCCTCGAGATTAAAATAAAATTCTAAAGGTCTTGAAAATTATATGACAGAAATTATATATATATATATATATATATATATATATATATATTATATCAAATTATATAACTTGCTTTGGGGATGCAATAACTCTTAGTAATCCCATCCGCCTTGAAGAGGGCAAAATAAAAGATATTAGTTGGCGTTGACGCTCTCCTATGAAGCGATGAACGAAGGATTGCGCGGTAATGGAAGGGAATGTTTACAGAAATGTTTTTACTCAACCTAATTCCATTCTTCATGAATTGCATTGTAAACATTTGTAATAAGCTGTGCATAGACAGACATAAGATGTTTTCCTTTCTTTTTTTACATACCGACGAAGACCTTTGTCGCATGATATATGACTGACTCGACCAGGAAAAAAGAGGAGAAAAAAATGTGCTCTCATTTGAAATGATACACAGTTCCTACATTATGTTTCAATCACTTGCTGCATTGAAAAGCAATTTTTATACGGAGAAACGCCGTAATAGCAAATTTGAAATTTCTATCGCAAAATTCAACGTTGATTATATATTTTTTAAAACGGAAAAAAACACAGGACAAACATAGATAGGAAGTTCAAAGCCTCCTCTTTCAAAATATATATAGGTTATTTAGATTTAAAGAAGTCTCTAGCGTCAGAAGATAAAATAAATTAGGGCTGACGCAGGATGTAATAATACGCCTGACGGCCGATTGGACAGTTTTCGCAGGACGTAATAGTACGTCTGACGGTGTTTACGGGTTAAAATTGAAATTCGTAACGAAACATGAGAGAAACCAAATAATTTTCAATCTTGGTAACCTGTCATGAAACATCGGATAATAAGTCTTTAGTTTAAATTATGATAGTTATGCAGATAACAAGTTTCTCCATGTTCTATTAATTGCTGATAATAGCGCATATCGAGTCGAAACCTTCCGGTAATATTTTAATAATGGCCAGTTAAATGTTTTAGGTATAAATATAAAGTGTCTGTGGAGCAGAGGGACGGTTTTCAGGCAAGGGAGAAGCTTTGCTTCGAGAATTCATTAAAAAATGGTGATATTAGAGGGATTTCGTTTAATTCTTGGCAAAATGAGGATTTCATCAAACAAACCTTTCCCTTCCGCATTTTAGGTCTCAATGAGAATCCATGCACTCAGGAATGCGCCTTCAGTTATTTTCGCAGTTACCGTAATTGGTCGAGTGATTAAAGAGCTTCCTGGACTCGCCCCGAGAGAATTCACCTCAAAGGGTTTTATTAACGAAAGGCTAATTCCTACATTTGAGACAAAGTTTTCGAAATTAGGGGTTACAAAGCATTGCACTAAATACATTATTTCACCAAAGTAATTTTAATTGGGCTACTTAACTCCCTTTAAATGCTTATGTTTGGGTTTTCTTGGGGTTTTGGAGTTATTCAACATAAAATAATAGTTTTGTGTAAAATGTAAGCGATGATGCATCTATAATTTTAATTCCTAAGTAAATTTCTGTGGCTTAACTGAAAAAAGACTCCTCGAATGGACGCTTTGTGTAGTGAAAAAATCATCATAGTTATTTTACCTTACGGTAGGTTTTAGGCTGACCCAACCAAATCTATCATCCTGGACCTTTCTCTTCATCTTCTCATTAATGCATCTAATATTCCTTTTCCCTTCCTCCCTCTTTGTCTCTTTCCTAGCATTCACCCTTCTATGAATTCCTTCGGTGGACCTTTCAAAATTTGGCCCACCTATTTCTTCTGTCTTTCCCTTATTACTCTAATTAAGTTCCTATCCCCCCGCGGCGCTTAAAACTTCCTCACTTGTTTTTATCACGGTATGATTAAATTTCTCCAGCCTCTGCCGTGCTCACATCTCAAACGGCTCTAATCTGCTAACATCTCCTTTTCTCGTTTTGCATGTCTCACGTCCTAATAAAAGTTTTCGCGAACATCTTTTTAATATTTTTATTCAGACTTCCTTTCGGCAACTCTCGTCGTCTCACAAATTCCCCCTTTTTGTTTGCTATTCCTGTCATATTCTCTTTATGCTTTACCCATCCCGTGTCAGAATAATGCGCAATTAAGTAAAAAAAATCTATCTGTTCCCGTCTTTCCCCACCCAATGTAACGTTGACCTGTGATTCCCATCTCTTTGAAAACCTCTTTAATTTTTTTTATTTCTATTAATTATCATCCCGAATGCCTTTGTCTTTTCATTCAAGGAACTAACTAGCGTCTGCAATCCCATTTTCGATTTACTCATTAATTTTTTGTCATCTACAAATCCGATTTGAATAGGCTATCCCCTTCTTTTACCACTGTATGTAAAGATTGCCATGCTGTATGCAAAACTAAATTGATTGTTCTGCATTCTTGTCATTATTCTTATTTATTATTCTTCTTCTTCAAAGGAATTGGTGTACTGAACTTCATGATAGCGCAGCATTCAGTTAATCGGTGTCCCAGATTTATCCTCAATCGTATGCAACCCACTTTACTCTTCATCCGTCTGAAATCGCTTGCATAATGGCCTGCAAGCCCACTTTCTTATAAGTTGTTGCAAGATAACTAAAAAAACGTAAAGGTCAGAGCTTCGCGTTTTTACTCATGCCCCTATAATTAAGGCAAATGAGTGAAGGTTATTTCAGTCCTAAACCTGGAAGACATAATTTGATCTTAAGCCTTATCGGCAGTCATATTGCGTCTTACTTTGGTATCGTGCCGTTGATACTGGTATCTATCTACCTTCTTTTATGTGCCGTCGAGAAAGGAAGAAAGAGAGGGAAAGAAATCTCCAATTTTAACCCGTCGTAATCAATTCTCGTTCTTTCCTCCCTCCAGACCCTCCAAGAGTACCCGCAAAGGGCCACGCCCCGTCTTATCCTTCTCCGGCGTTGAATTTTTAAACCGGATTTCTAGTCTCTATCCTCATCTTCTTTTTTTCCACTTTTCTATGCTCCTTCTCTTCTCCGTCCCTCTCCCTTCCTTCTACCTCCTAATCTCTGCCTCCTTTTTCTCATAATTTCCCTCCGAGAATGCTTCAATCCAATTGGTAATACTTGCGGATTTCGACCGATGAGGGACAAAGAAATTAGAAACGTCTTTGTATTTTATTGCGTACTGTTTACGTCTATATATGGCATATGTTCCGGTTTGCATTCATTTCTACATGATGTGGTGTAGCAATGCGGAATCGGTTTTATTTAATTTTTGCATCCCATAAAAAAATTAAAGATGACTCAATTGGCGAGATTAAGGCTAAGAAGCTCTCTATTTCTCCTAACCATTAAAATTTTTTTTAAATTTAAAACATGAATTTACAGCATAAAATTTACAGCGTCAGCATTTATTATAAGTTTATTACTCTATAAATAATAAAAAATACATCTATATAAAACTGAATTAATAAAATTTGGTGAAATTACAGCTTGAATTTATGTACATCCGGAACTCACCATATAGACAATGATCGCGGAAGGTGATTAATTGGAAGAAAAGGAAAAAGAAGGACATTTATGTGATATAGCGTGTGAAAAATTTGCTAATAATGTATATTATGAATTTAAAGCATGGTAAATTAAAATAAGAGGTTGTGGAGTTGACAAGAACAGAGTTGATGGCTGCATTAAATATTCTATCCGGTCTTTTATTAACCCTTTTTTAAAACTTATCGACACGTCGCGTCTGCATTTTTGCCGACAGCCCCGTTGCTGCGACATTCATTGATATTGCGGAATCGGTGATCACGCATCACGCGAAAGCGTTTCCCAAAATTTATTAAAGCTTTCTTTTCTAAATCGGGATACGTGGCGTAGAAAGAATGTACGCGGGGAGGATCGGAATGCCATTCTGTATTTTTTCGCGCGAGATTAGATTCGCTCCCACGCTAGATCGATAAACTTGTTTATCGCTCGGGACTTCCATTCAGGTGAGCGATAAAAGAAGGGGCCGATTTTCGACCGCGATCAATCACTCTCTCTCTCAAAAAAAAAAACTTGAGTGAACTCGTGGAGCAAACTAGGAACTGGAAGGTCGACGCGCGGCGTTAGGGAAAGTCTCTCGGAATTTACACCTCCGTAATACGGATATAGAGAGGTCAACGGATCCGGCCGTGTTTTTTTATAAAAAAAATTTTTCTTTTATCGGGACTGATGACCCTATAAAAGTCTTGGATTCGTGACTAATGTGGGGCATTGCAGGTTCCTATCTCGATGATTTCGATTGAAGATAAAAAAGGGGGAGGCGATCGAATGGAAATATTTGCGAGGGAAGACGAATCGTGTGGGGACACAGAAAGGTGGAAAATTGATGATGATGACTGATCCGTATGGATTTTTGGTGAGGCGGAGATTACCGGTTTACAAATTCTGTTCTTTTATGTGTGCGTACGCTTAGGTATGTCGAAAATGGTACGACGGGCCGTGGTAATGTACTATTATTAAATGCAGTAGAGCCGTTTTAATATAATCATGAGTGGCGTTAAGCCAGATGTGATTCTATTGCTATATAATGTAATTATAAAAATTGGTTTGAGTTCTTAAGATAGTTTTACATTAAAAACACAAGCTTTCGGGAACTTGGCGTCGGGTTAGGAATCTAGATCCTAGATTATCGTTAGAATCATATATAATTTTCCATTAATAGAACAAAAAATTCATTGATGTGGAAGTACCTATATAAAATTCTGTATGGATGTTCGTTGGTGAAAAACGCAGTATTTGCATCAGTAGTATATTATTGCTAAAAAGCCATTATGAGTTTTGGATTTATAACAATACATGAATCTATTACTATGTAATTTTATTAATTAAAAATCGCATTTAAAAGATGTTTATGCATTTAAAGCACCAGCAGCATTTTGAAAAGTTATCTTCTGTTTGGTTATTTTGTGTCCTCAAGTCATATTAATAATACTCAATCAGTCGAACAAAAAATTATTTATCTGGAAGTATATAATATTCTATATGCATTTTTCTCATATCTTAAATGTCTGACGTCGAGCAAGAAGGAATTTATATTTTTGCGAGTGAAATTATTTGATCATGCAGTATATTTTTCGGGGCTTTGGTGTGGATTGCGGGCGGTGAAAGCGGTGTTGGCCATTGTCGTCAATCGTCAAAAGGACGATGTAACCATGGAGAGTTGAGAATTGGTTGGAATAGATTCAGACATGCGTCACAAAAAACGGTCAGTTCACCATAAGGGATCAAAGTGGAATGAATGAATAATCTTTCGAGAAAGGGTAGTGGTTAAAAAAAAAACGAAGAATCGGTCTCTAAAGGGAATTAAACAGCTGGAGTGCGGTCGCGTCCGAGGGGTCGAGCTTAAACGGCGATGACACCGACGGATATTTACGTGGCTCTCTTTTTGAGAGCTTGGTCACGAATTCCCGGACGGAAGGGCATGCAACAGACGGTATTACCTCTGCGAGAGAAGAATCTCGACCGAAGGAGACTCTTTTTATCTCATTTCCTTCAACCCGGATCATGCGCCGCATATTTAGTTCGTTTTTCTTTTATTGGGTCGAGGCGGCATCGCAGCACCAATCTCTTAATGCTGCGCGTGGGAAACATGGAAAACAAGTGACTACCAAGACTGCGACGTTTTCAGAAAAAAATGTCTGCCTCGTAAACCTTGGCCATATAGATAAATAACCATTTAGGAGTAAAATTCGCCACTCGCCGTTTCTGAAACATAAGCTCACAAGCTCTCTGTCATTCGTTAATATCACGTCGCATTCCTTCGTGCTGTTTCTGTATATATCTTTTTCGCCTTAATTCTGAAAGTCGCCTTTCGTTAATAACCAGCAGTTATTTCTGATGAAAATTCAAGTCATATCACGCCATCGTATATCTTTAAAATTCGTCCTACTTTTCTTTGCATCCTTCGTTTATATCCGTGGGAATCCTCCGTATGCGCGGGATGTGTTGAACATCATAGTATCCGATATGATACGACAGCAATGTAAACGAAAAGTCGCGTTGTTCTTCCAAAGGATACGTTCAGTAGTATACCGCTGCTTTTGTATATGTGTTTTTCTAGTCTGGGCCGTCTTGGCATTGCTCAGCTTGTCTTATTTTCTCGGAAAATAATAAAAGCCCCCCGTGGCACCCGTGTGACATTTCCGAGGTCGTTCTTTGTTGTTGGTACTCGCACATCCAGGCTCTTCCCTTTTCATTAATTCATTCACCGCTAAATATGCGAATGCGGCGATAAAAAATGTTGACTCTGCGTGTGAATAATACAGAGCAGTATGTTTTTGCGTCAGGTTGCTTCTAGCATAAAGAGGAACCCTATATCTCCATCAGGATTTAATTTCCTGCATGTGGGAAATGTTGTTTCTGGGGCTGCTTTGACACCGGTTTAACAAGACAAGACGCGCTTAGTCAAGATGAGAAAGGCTTTGTAGAATAGAATCCATGTTCGAACGCCTCGTCGCGTCCGACGCTGCCTTTAAGATTAAAGCATGCTCTATTTTTGTTTGTCAATATTGGTAGAACCAGCGTCGGAAGTTGTGTGCTTTTTATGCCGAAATGTCAAAGTTTGACGATAAACTGTTAGCTGCTCTTACTAGAAAGACAACCCGGAGATGAAGCAATGTAATTAAAATATTGTGGAAATTTGTAGAAGGGAATCTCGGATCCAATGAAAATGACGTGTGCGTATAATCTCATTCCTTCGTTATTGTAGAAATGTGTGCAACAAAAAGAATGAGCATTATTTGGAAAAGTGCCCTTAAAGTTTTTTTGCCAGCTAGTGAGCTCCCGTTATCCAAGAAGGGCTAATGGCCATGCGTTTTAGAAAATGAAGGAGCCTTTAGAAGTTGTATTTTTTAAAAGAAGCTGAATGAATTTCAATTGACGAAATCTATTGCGATGACATAACTGCGGATGCACAAATACCCACTTCCTCATCGCCTGACTTCTTGTCTCCAACTAAAAAATCAGCGTACCTGTAGAAGGTCTTTTTCCCCTTGCCTCGTTTAATCTTATCTTCTCTTGACTGCCGGGTGTGTAAGCAGCGTAAACCAGGGAAAATCTGACAAATGTCTACATCAGCCGGTTGAATCTAGACAGCAATGCCCGCATGTGTAACAAGATGATCCAAACGAAACCTATGATACCTACCTTCCACATAATTATTTAATACTTATATTTTAATACTTAATAGCATTTGAATCACTGCGGTTGAGTTGCTCTTTGTGTTCCGAAGTTTTATAATTTAGCGTTATAACATATTGCAAATACATTTGAACGGAAAAATAAATTGATCACGCGTGTACGTATGGTAAAAATATCGCGGGTGTGTAATAGACTATACCGAATCCGAGTCCAGCAATGGTCGTTGCAATGGTAACAATCTTGTAATGAGTGATAATAATGAGTGATAACAAGAAGTTCAAATCAGGACTAATGCAGGCTGGTTTCTTAAAGTTGACATCTCGAATTGGTTACTTATATTAACAGGAAATGTTTAAGTATTTTTAGTCATTCCAAGGAATTCCATAAATACTATTCGTAATTCATAGTTTATCAATAATAGAGAACAAGATGATCCAAACAGAACTTCGGATGACTACTTTTCATTTAATCATTTATTTAATACTTATATTGGCTTTAAGTCATCGCGGATATGCGTTCCAAAATTTCATAATTTAGCGTTATAAAATACTACAAATATATTCGAACGGAATATTAAATTGATCACGCGTATTCGTACGGCAAAAATAACGCGTGCACATATTAGAATATACCGAATCTGAGTCCAACAATAGTTGTAATAATAGTAATGGGTGATAAAAACTGAAAAATCGTCAGTATTTACGCGAAATTCTAAGAAATACAATCCATAAGCAAAATTCTACGATAAAAATTAGAAGTTTCATTGCTTTCCTCAGAGAATAGTAAAAAATTCGCACCGATATTACAATTCTAAGATATTTAAATGTGCAAGAGAAAATTGCCCTGCACGATGGATTTCAGATTTCCCATGCAAATCAAATGAGAAAGATAGTTCCTGGAATCGAACCCGGGACTTAAATCTTCGCAACAAAACCTATCCTCGGGAGCTCGACCCATGTAGCAAGAGATTTCCACCAATCGGTTTATTGGTTCGAAAGTTAATAGGGGGGATAGACAGATAGGAAACGAAGAAACTATAAGGCTATTTCCATTTTGGATTGTAGGCTAAAAATCCGATTGTTAACGTTAACGGAAACTTCAAGGCAGTTTTAGTTTCGATGAAGTCATTCTCTTTTTATGATCTCAGTATTTCGAGAAATAGGAACTTGCATAACTTGATTGAGTGAATTTTAAGTAAATTTCGGTAGTAGTATATGCGTCTTACTTCAAAAACTACTCAAGGATTTTTCGAAAATAAAATTATTTTTTATTATGTCGACTTCAGTCAAGTGGAGCTTTGCTGACGCCGACATTAACCGGTTGTATTATATTTATTCCTCCTACTTTAACAATTCTATTATTTATCTGGACCGTTTCTCCTCATCCACAAATACTTTCAGTCATCATCCGATGATACTTATTATTGCTCTCTTTTTGAAAACGTTAAACTCGCCAAGAACACGTTCATTTTTTCGCCCAGCGACCCGACAGCGAAAGAGAGGTTGGGCGGGTATTTCATTGACGTTCGACGCAGTTTTTTTAATTTTTGTGGAATGAGCTTCGCGGCATTCCCGAAGGCTCTTTTCGCTTCGCATTTGTCTATTTTTAAGCACTCCGGCGAACTTCCTTAAAGACTGCCTTGCGTCGTTTGCTCTTTTATTGGATCGCGTGGGTCTAAGGGAATGCGTAATGCTCGAACGCAATTAATGCCCTCTCAAGGGTTCGATGAATGGCTTTGGATTTCATCAATGCTACTGTTTAATGCTTTACTTTTTCCGTTTTTTGCTTTCGAAAAGGGAAATTGTTTTATGGCTTATTTTTTTAAAATTTCTTTACGATTTTTACTTTCTCATATACGAGAAAGTATTGTAATCTTGAAAAAAATTCGACTTCAAGATTTTTATGGAAATACACGTTTTCGGTGTCCCTGTGTCCATAAAAGTGGTTTTCGCCATTCCGTCTGTCTGTCTGTTCGCGGTTCCAGGTCCCAAACGCATGCATAAAATCGATTAATATCTCGTATTTGTGCAATATGTCATCTTTTGCAGACCCCTTTTTCATAAAAATGATACTGCACAAAAATAAAGGGTAGTTTATTCTTGGCATTTTTAGAAATATTTCATTTACTCAAAAATGGCTACATAGAATATGATTAAAATCAATATAATTATAGAGTCTGATGTCACAAATAATACTACGCAAGTCATATATCTCTTAAAATCACCATATGGCGTCCAGTGGCATTACAATGTACGCTATGCTACCTTACCTATGCCCTATTACGTCACGCCTCCGCCGCGTACCAATCAAAATCTTATTACAGACTAAACAGTTAAACTAAATCGAATGATATATTTGTGGATAATATCATTCATAATAAACACTCAGAAGAGATGAGCGGTATTGCGCAACACTTGAGGGTACTTAATTCTAGGAAATTTTGAAACAAATTTCGATTTACTCTAAAATTGCTATAAGGGTTTTGATTAAAATCCATCCAATCATACAGCCAGGTGTCACAAATAATACTAACTAATCCATAGGTCCCAAACAATTACTAAATATCGACCAGTGGCATTAAAATATACGCCAAACTAGGGTTAACTTTGATTTAAAGCGTTTTTCTTTTATAAGCATTTAGTCGACCAAACGTATATACGTATATGAGAAAGTTTGTATATTGCGCCGTTTATTTCTTTTGCATCTTCTTTGTGCAGATATAAAATCTCATATATCGATCCTGAAACATTCCAATGCTTTGATCATTTACGGAATTATAGACGTAATTTACGATTGTACTAGATTAATTTGAACCACTTTTTCGTAAATAAAGCAGCATTATTGTTAAAAACATTCCGTAGGTTCATTGAGTTAGGGCAGGAGTCTCAAACACGTGGCTCGCATGTGACCAGCCAGTTGATAATGTGCGTCCCTCTGCTTACTTTAATTCTCGCAAAGATAAGAGATGTGAGACAAATATACATTTTTTTAAATTTTAGAATTGTCTGACAATTTGATATTCTCAAAACATTTCCGTTGTATTAAAACGTTTCAGATATTTATTTCATGCACTGTTTGGTCGCAAGCAAGAATATTAACAAAGCCTCAATTTGAGTCACGGGAGATTGTAATCAGTGACGAAAGTTCTCATTTTATCTTTACAATTTATTTATTTTTAATTTTATTAATTTTGTTGCAATGTGCAACAATAAAGATTGTATCGTTATCACTATTTAAGCAAAACTCATAGAAAATACTGGCGCCGCTGCTTAGTTTTACTAAAAGATTTCATTCCGCTTGGGACTAATAGCTAAGCCGGTTTGCATTAGTGGATTAATAAAACTTCCCTAGCTTTACATACCACAGCTAAGCTCCGAGGTAATAGGAAAATGTGCCCACAATTTTTTAAAATTTTGTTGCTTTCTTCTGGAGAAGAAGCATGCCTTTCTCTAGCGCCGAAATGAACCATAACTCAGTCATTCGTACAATCTATTCCCCATTTTTACGAGGTTCTATAGCAAAGAAAGATATCCGCACACCGTGAAAGGCTCTCTCGCCCCCTTTCTTACAAAAAAACCCTTTTTATAGAAAAAAGACTCACTTCATACCGAAGCACCACCGCTTAAAAAAATGAAAAGTCGCTTTTCGTCGTCTCTTTTTTCATCCCCGGAGAGCTTATTTTCGCTCGGAAGGTATTTCAGGAGGAGAGAGAGAGAGACAGAGAGGGAGGGAGGGGGAGAGAAGGGGAGGGAGGGAGAGGGAGGTAGAGAGGGAGGTAGAGAGGGGGGGAAGGGGGAGAGAGGGAGGCAGGGAGAGAGAGAGGGAGAGTTAAGGAATCTTGAAGAACCGAGCGGGAGAACAAAAGACTGCTTCCACCGACCCGCTCTCTTTTCGTTCCGTCTCTACATCTCTCGCTCATCAACGGCACTACTCTCACGAGCGATGCGCGCGACGCTCATGGGTGGCCAATTTATCGTCAGACACGTACAGTATTTTTAACAGTAATGCGAATTGTATATTCTTTCATATTTATTGGCTATGGAAATTTATCATTGATGGATTTCACCACGAAACGTCTTATCGCAAATTCCCAAGTTAAGGCTAAGAAAGGACGTGTATCATAAACAAACTGCCAAATACTCATTTAGTTTCACTAACTAAAAGCCTGTGAAAAAATCACATGAATTTACTTAAATACGGAAAATCTCATCGGTTTCCGCGAATATAATTCGGGAATAAATAAGTAAATTGATAATTGATAGTAGCTCAATAACTTTGGCCAAAACTAACAAAAGTGGAATACTCCTTTAGCCAAAACAACTAGAGGGCTGCAAAACCCAATGCATTTCGCCCACAAGGTGGGCATCGTCAGGGGTAGAACCTGTTTCAACAGTGACTGGAAGCCAACTGCCAGGTTGAAACGGAAAGTATTAAGAAGACGACCGAGAAACAAGCGAAACGCGGCAAGATTTTTCGGCGTGTGTGTCGTTTAAATCTGTCAATTTGTATAGGGTCTTGTTGAAGTCTGTGTTCATAAGTGCAACGCGGTTTTTGTAAATGTGAAGGTTTTCTAACGAGTTTAGTGAGTTATTGGCTGAAGTTATCAGTGTTAAATCGTTTACGTGTATACTATGACCTGTTTCAAAGATGTGGTTGGCAACGCTTGATTTTTCAAAACGATTATATTTATAGTGAGCCATGTGTTCCTTGAAGCGTGTTATTAGTTTCCTTCTTGTTTGTCCTATGTGCTTTTTGTCGCAGTGTGAGCATTGTATTTTATAAATACCGGACTTGTTCAAAGATTCTGTTCTGTCTTTTGTACTGCCCAGTAAATTTTTAAAATTAAAAGGATTTGTATATGTTATGGTATAATTCTTATGTTTAAAAATTTTGTTCAAGCCTCTGTTTAATGGTGGAAAATAAGGCAATTTTACAAATTTGTCCTCTTTTTTGGTGTCTAATTTAAGGGAAGTGGCATTGGACAAAGTTTTATTAAAGTTATGTTTTCTCACTAATTTATTAATTAAATTATTATCGTATCCAAGTTTAGCGGCAATTTGTTTTATGTGTTTAAGTTCCTTTGCATATCTGATTTTATTGAGGGGGATGTTACATAATCTGTGTGTTAAAAATTGAAACAGCTATTTTTTGGTTCATAGGGTGAATTGACAGATTTAAACGACACACACGCCGAAAAATCTTTCCGCGTTTCGCTTGTTTCTCGGTCGTCTTCTTAATACTTTCCGTTTCAACCTGGCAGTTGGCTTCCAGTCACTGTTGAAACAGGTTCTACCCCTGACGATGCCCACCTTGTGGGCGAAATGCATTGGGTTTTGCAGCCCTCTAGTTGTTTTGGCTAAAGGAGTATTCCACTTTTGTAAGTAAATTGATGTTAAATAGAAATTAACTCAACCGTAAAATTTACGGTTAAGGAGTTAATTTTTATTTAACATGATTCGGGAACAAAAAGTATGCAGGAAGTTATCTAAGTTTAAAGTGCATGAAGTCTTTTTTTAGAATTACTTAAAATCGGCGGTTCCTAAGATTAAAATATATTTAACAAACGGGTTCGTGTGAGGTTCTTATTGGGAGGGAGGGGGGGGGGGGCGTGAGGCCACGAGAAAAAAATCAATTTTTAATGTAAAATTCAGTTGAAAATTTCCTTTTTTAGCCGAATTTAATCATTTATTTCGTTAGCACCCGTCAGAATTTTTAATCCAGATGTTAAAAATATTGGAGTTGCTATTTGCCAGAATTATTCATCGCCAAAGATAGTAATCCTTTCTGTGCATTGCATGATATTTATGCATCTGATAATTATGAGTTAATTGATCATTAACAATAATATAAATATTACAAAATATGTAAAAAATGTTACAAATAAATAAAATGCATATAAACAATAATATAAGTAGGAGTGCAATCGATTACATTTATTTAAATTAAATGACTGAGGGGGGCGTTAGTGTTTCGTGAAAACCAAAGGGGAGGCGTAATGTCGAAAAGTTTGCGAAGCACTACCATAAGTTGTTTTTTCATATTTTTGTAAAGAACGCAGAAAAGGGCGGCCAATGAGAGATTCGCACACGGACGGCCAATGAGGCACGGCGCGCTCGTGAGACTACTCGACCCTCTCCTGGACAAGGGAATGTCGGAGGGAGGGCGTGTCGGAATGGGAGTGGTGGAAGCGGGCACTCCGTCCCGCCCCGCCCTCCACTCCCTCTACCCTTAATGCACACACGCCGTGTGACGCTGCGGCCAATTGACTCTTCTTCTCCCGTCTTAAATGGCCGCCTTTAATAGAGGAGGTTGTCTCTCTCAGCCTTCTTCATGTTCTCTCCCCTCCGTCGCGTTGTCTTTCAACGAGGTCGCTTTTTTCTTTTTTTTATTATCACGCGAGATACTTCACCGCTACTAACACCACCCCTCCCTTACTTTCCCTAAAGCATTAATGACTCGGTACTCTTCTCGTGTTATTCTTCTTCTCCCTTTTTTTATTCCTCCCTCTTCTCGTGGCGTATGGGTTATTTTTTTTCTCTCTCTAAGAATCCGGCGACTTGCAACGTCCAACAGTTGCCGGGAGAAGACGTTAGTTCGTCTCTTCTTCCGTATGAAGCATCTGCTCGCGAATTCATTTGCGTTTTTCCCCTATTTCTCTCTCTCTCTCTCTCGATTCTATATTCTTCTCTCTCAGTGGAAGCGGAGAAGCTTTAGTGTTTTTTCTCTTAGAGCAAAGACTGGGAATTAAAGCTGTTGGGAGGGAGGAACGTCGTCACGCGAAGGGGAAGTTTTCGACTTTTTTTATAATTTCTTCCCTGACGTATTTTTCGGTCACATTTTTATGCCGGGGCGTTTTCCTCCGAGACTTGACTCGGCAATTTTTTAAATAGAATGGAAGAAGTTATCGGATTTTTTCCCGTCTTTCTCTGTTGGCGGCGGAAAATATTTCAGCTTTTTTCTCCTCTTGGAGCGAGGCTAGGAAGGAAGGAGGGGGAGAATGTCATTTGGGCAGAGAAAGTAAAATTTGAATTTGAAAGAGTTGGAGGCATTTTTATGATTGACATGGGGATTTTTTTTTCGGCCGCTCGACTTTTTATTGTCCCATTTTCCTCTGTTTAAACGAAGGGACTGTTTCGTAAATTTTGACGCTTTCTTCCTCACGACGAAAAAACCTCGCGTTCATACTCGTAAGCCCTCCGCCTTCCTTTGCTTGTGAATTAGCACCTAAAATTTCGCGCCGAGTAGAATGGATTAATTTTTTGCTCTCCAAGATGAATGTTTTGTTTTTGAAAAGATTTCGCCTTGAGGTTGCGCTAAGTTAACGGCGATGGAATAGTTACTTGCTGTATCCTCGAGATAAATATTTTTTTCGAAAAATGTTTTATTTAGAATATAGATTTTCTTCTTCAGATTAATGTAATCCTAATTAATTAATTATAACTGTGCTTCTCTCATATTTCGGTATTTTCCATTCTGGCGTTGCCATGTTACTAAAGGGGCTCCATTTTGTTCGCAAATATTATTTTCATAGGTCACTTATTTCTGTTAAGGTTTTTATGAAACGTTTCGAAAGAAATAAAAGTTTATAATTCAATTATTACGCCTGTGTTAGCTAGGTTGTAGTTGCCAATTAATGAAAATCCCATCGGGTGGGATAAAAACTTTTTCAGCACTTTCAAAGAATTTACCTTTGTTAATCGCATTATATAAATGCCCCTCTCAATAATAGATTCAGGCGTACTCGTATAATCGATATGAATTATGGAGTTATTGTGAGAAAATTCCATATTTTTCTACTCTGAAATGTTTGCAAATGTTGTCGATTCTCTCTTTATTTTTCAACATTATACCAACTTTTTCATTTGAAAAGTCGTTTTGTGCACTATATTTTTCTACATAGTCATCGATATTGCGTATCGTGACTACTTTTTCTGTATTTTCTTCGGAAACTGTAACAGTGCTAGTTTGCACCACTCCCGTTTATCATGTTATCGACAACATTGGTAAATGGGTCCCTTAAGATAACTATCGCTCTAAACCAACTTTGGTCAAATGTAAGTACAGGCAGACCCCGATTTAGCGCCCTCTTATATAATGCCATCCCCATATAGTGCCCATGAATCATTGTGAACGATAGCTCCATCTTATGAATACATAGAGCAAGTTTATATTTCGATTTATCACCAGTATCAATTATGGACTGAGTGGCTCTAAATTGGGGTCTGACTCTACTTTGGGATATATCTTTAATTAAATCCCTTAGTTTAAAGTTCACTGCTTTAATTATTAGGGAAATATTCTACATATTGATGTTGTTTGCTTTTTGTGCATTTATAATTTATTGTGCAGCTTTTAACCTTAAGGAATTAAGTCATATTCAGGGTTAATTAGCAGCGAGTATTTGTTTCCTTTATAGTGTGATGTCATTCACTAAAAAATCTATGGTAAGAAAATTAAAATTTCCAGTCTCGTTTATGAAAGCTAATAGTATATAAGGCGATTTTGTTTCATAAATGTTTTTCATCAATAAGAAAACGAGTGGTCTTTTAAAATATCCATCCGAGATTAGTATTTCAACTAATTGGACCAAAATGTTATTCTTTTTCACATTTTATCACTAAATGATAGTGAGGCAACTTTTGAGCAGTTGGGCATCGAGTTCCGCTATCATACAGCAAAAACATCGTATTATAAAGCGAAGATTGCCTCTCCTACGTCAACTTCCTACATTTTGGATGGTAATTTTTTTTCAACATTTGTCCCTTGGGTCTCATCTCCGTAATTTCAGTTTTTTTCAGAATTTCATTTCACAAAGACAATAATTTATTGAAATCTTTTTTTCCTCCTCCTCAACTTCATCTATAATTCATGAACTAGCCAAAATGCAGAGCGGTAAGGAAAATCTTTGATCTTGAGAGTTCTAATTCGTCAGAGAGAGAGAGAGAGAAAGAGATTGCTTTATTTCATTCGAGTGAAACTTAAAAGAAGAAACTCTTATGCATGGATTTGTCTGTAAATTATCACTTTAATCGTTTGGTAAAATCTTCGTCATTTCCGTCGCTGGTCTGGATTGTACCCTACTTTCAGGGCCGTCCCTAAGATACGGCGAATCGGGGCGGTCGCCCCGGACCTCGCGCTAAGCAGCAAGGTGAAGATTCCTGCTAAGCGTGGACGGCACTCATGGTGTTCGGCTGAAAAGGCATTTGAAACTAGCTATTTCTTTGTCATCGTAGATCAGGCTATCATGCCACTGACAACGCGTTTCGAACATATGGAAGAGTACACAGGTAATCTCGGCTTCCCATATGATTTTTAAAACTTGGAGAATTAACAGAAGACGAAATGAAAAAACGGTGTATAATTTAGGAAAACATATTAAGTGATTAAGATTCACGCAGCGTCGACGGTCAGACTGGCATCAGCGGAGCAAAGTTTTCGAAACTTAAAATAATAAAAAACTATCTTAGGTCAGCAATGTCCAAGAGAAATTGAGTGGATTGGCTATGCTGTCTATCGAGAAAGAAATAGCTTCAGATTACGATGGTCTGATGGCAGAGTTTGCTGCAAGAAATTCGAGGAAGTTGAATTTCTGAAAGTAGGCAGAGCAATAAACAATGAGTATTATTCTGCTTTAGTATTATGTTGACCTCCCTTATTGTATGTTGCCATTCATTTGAGATTTCTGTATGTTTATATTCCTATCCAAATTGCATGTGTTCATGCAGTTTTCCAGAGCCATTTATGACAGAATAATGAGCATAGATCATTATGAATAAGGAGTAAATGATCAAATTATTGTTGGTTTTCCTAACGAACTTGTTTTTGTTCTTTGAACTTCAGGAGCGATTCCTCATTTATAAAACAGAATAAGAAATATATGTATATTTAAATTATACAATAAAATATACATATTTAAATATACAAAATATTTTTTACAAATATTTTTCAGTGCGCGAATTATATACCTTAATGATTTTATATTGTTGAGGGGCCCCGCAAATGCTGATTGCTCCGGGCCCCGCACCCCCTTAGGGACGGCCCTGCCTACTTGTTTTGTTTTGTTCTTAAAATGCTTGAGCTTTTGCGAGATATATTTAATCGCATTTCACAAGAACGAAATTATTTATTTAATTAGCAGCGTTTTATATCGGGATGAATGTCGTGAATATTAGAGTCGTCGTTCAAAATGTTTTCCAGCAATCACGTATTTATTTGATACTAATTTTCAATGTAGGAGCCGTGACATTGTATTTAGCACCTTATGTAATTTATCATTGGGTTGAGCTGGAATTGTCAGCGTAAACAACTTACTACAGCTAATTTGTGCTCGAAATTCCCGGACCGCTTTTTGGCTATAGATGTCGCTCGTGTCATTTATTTACCATTTTTCCCCATCTGCTGCAAATCTTAATTTTCGATTAATATGAAACGAACGGCTAATGCGTGTAAACGCTTGTTATATTTTTAGATTGAATGTACATTATGAAACAGAAAATTAAACAAAGCTCTTCCTTCCCGCTTTGAAGATGTCTTCTATTTTAATAATAATGTTTTAATTTTTGGCGTCCTTCAAGAGTGGCTCCGCTATTTACATACTCCATTTTTCTTCTATCTCCCAACTTGTCTCTTTCGCTTTCATCTTGACCTCGCAGCCGCTTTTATTTTTTCCGTCCACTTTTCCATTCCCATTTCTCGTCCGCGTGAAAAAGAGCCCTTTTTCTCAAAAGGTCCGTGTCAAGTCTGTTGCGTTTTTTTGCTCGCATTCACATCCATCTACGCTCACCACGAGAAGAGGGAACGAAACACCCTTTTCGCGAAGATCGCCATCAAAGGGCGGATCTTGAAAAAAAATATCTCGGGTACTTGCGTTTTTCATCTCAGCCCCATTGAATGAATATCTCGACGAAAGCACTGTAAGAAGAGATGATAATGCGGAGAAAAACACTTTGTGCGTACACTCTCATGTATTTATATATGTGTGTCTGTATATGTGTATTTATATGTATAAATGTGTGTATGTATACGATTATATTTATCTATGTGCATGTGTGTCTTTGTGTATATTTGTTGTTATGTGCAGCGCCGTAACTAGGGCGGGGCACTTGCCCCGGGCGTAACTAAAGAAGGGGCGCAAACATTGTTAAAGGCAAGTTGTGCATGCCACAAGGACAGTACTATTCTTGTTCTAGGAATTACTCCTAGCAGAAACTATAAATTTCGATGATGCTATTGATACGTTTGCTGCATTAAAATCACATAGAATAACTCTTTAATATTAAAATATTAATACTTTTTGTATTTAAATTAAGTATTTGTGTAACTGCATGTAATTATATTTATAATTATGTATTTAAATTATGTACATTTATAGTAAGAAATTATATTATTTATAGTTTACTTTTATTTATTAATTGTTTGTCCAAAATCCATATAGGTATTAGAGAATTTTTTATTGAAGGGGCGCATATTTGGTAGGTTGGCCCGGATGCTAAAATAGCCATTTACAGCGCTGGTTATGTGTATAATATGTTTATGTGTGTATGTATTTGCACTCTCTCTCTTACACACACACGCACAAACACACACGTACACCATTCCCGCGTGGATTCGAAGATATGAAGAAACCTAGTTTCGTCGAGTTTATCCAAAAATTTCAACCTAGTCTCCTTATATATTTTTTCATTGCGAGATGAGAAAGCGGGTCGTACAGTGCGGTGAGGATAAAAAGAACGAACTTCTTTATTTTTTTTCAGAGCTCGCATCCAGTAGCGAGAAGGGATAAGACGAAAAATCTCGAAAATGCGTCCCATTTTCGCTACGCTCGGTTAATTTGTTTAGAAAATGTTCCCCTGGAAGAATGCGCGGAAGTTCCTTTGATTAATCCTCGGGGAAGGAAAAACTTCGCAGTTTAGTTTTCTTCTGTTTATATTTTGCGAGTCCGTGATGGCAAAGTCGGGAGAGTTTTATTTTTTCGGCTTTTTCGTATAATTGCATAAAGAGAAGTAGAAAATTAAACTCTCTACGGGCGAGAATCTAGTTAATTTTTACATATTGGAAGCTTCGCATATGATCCATAGAATACATATTTGTTATTCAAACTTTTGGGAGAATTACGTTTCGTATTATAAGATTGCTTTGCATTGTAGATTAATAGTTCTAAAAATCGAAGGTGTAATTGAGATATTTTCATGGCTCATATAATCGTTTGCCAGAAAAAAAATCGAGTAATATACAGATGAAATAAAAACTATTTATCTTTTAGGAATTATTTATTAAAACACGACCGGCAGCTTCGATCCTAGCGAAACCGGTCATGTTTTAAGGAATAGGTCGGGGGAGATACATAGTTTAATTTAATCTGTATCGTGATTAACTTCCTCAAACTGGAGCCTGAATTTATTGATGAGTAATATACTTTAAATTGGACTTCTTTTTTATCCAACGTATCCATATTGTTAACGTTGATTTTTATGTAAATATTATCGCGTATTTCGCCAACCAAATGGATCGACGACGGACATTCAAAAACAAAGTGAAAGACACGTTGCGGCCCTTATTCTGTGATGCGCTCAATATGTTCCATTTGTTTCACATCACACATGCATCGCAACGTTATTCAGGCAGACTAAGACAGCATAATCTAAGGTAGTGGTCGGCAACCTTTTCTGAATGGCGGGCACATTCGAAATTGTGAGAGCTTCTTAGGGCCATATTGGAAGTCGCGAGAGCTTCGGCGGGCCGGAGGAGTGTTACATCGGGAAGTTAACTAGTGATTATGTGGCATCATATACGTGAAAATCAAGTCCTAGTAATTTACTTCCATTAAAACTTTATCAGAAAAGATCTTGAGACTATAATTTTACTGAAAAATATGAAATTGTGTGTATTAAATTTCACCGATCACTTTTTAATCGGTGCTTCGCGAGTCGCATAAAGCGTTCTCGGGGACCGCATGTGGCCCGCGGGTCGTAGCTTGCCGACCCCTGATCTCTAAGGCAGTGGCGACAAACCTTTTTACATTGCGGGCCGCATCGGCGGTTGCAAATCCTTCGGCGAGCCGCATTGGCAGTTGCCAATTCTTCGGCGGGCCGGATTAGAGATTGAATCGGAAGTTACTTATATATTCTCAGTGAAAATCAAGTCTAAATAAGGTTTTGATGCATAACATTTGTGTTAAAAGTTTTATTATCAACATTTTTATAAAATGTATTGATTTGTGTATTAAATTTTTCGGGTAGCTTTATCATCATAACCTCGCGGGCCGCACAAAAACCCTTCGCGGGCCGCATCCGGCCCGGGGGCCGTACTTTGTGCACCCCGGATCGAAGAGATTCCGCTCAACTTTGTAGTTGGTGATGATCATATTTCAAAAGGAAAGATCAACTGTGTAACTTCGGGTGATGGATGATGCTAGTTATTTAGCGAAACCGATCGTGCAAATAAATTTGTGGAAATTGCTTAGTTGTTCTTTTCTTCTGGAATGAGTTGCATCAACTTGTAACTATTCTACATTAATTATATATATATATATATATATATATATATATATATATATATATATATATATATTAGACCTGCTGATTCCCTCTTGCCTACGCGCAATCGGTATCTAAGAGGTAGTGTAATGCATAGCTGGTCAGTTTCAAAATTTTAGGAAGGAAGGCGATTTTCTCTTGATTATTTTATATATTACGTTAGTTATGTATTCGATACGGTTAATATTATAATGTCGGTAGCTTCAACCCCTTCATTTATTACTTTTGCTTCAACTTGTCGATTTCTCTAGTTTTGTCTTTGTAAATGTTTTCGCGACTCCCACCTCATCGCCGTGTCATCGTGCACGTGTTTTGAAATGATATTTGCTGTTTGTGGATCGTAAAAACGGCTCAGTGGCGCCATCTGTTTCCTCTTCATCTGAATATAGAACGCGTTGGTCGCAAGTGAAGCAAGAAAATAAGAAAGAGGATGACCGAAACGTCCTTTGAGCCCCGCCCCCTCCACCAATCCCTTTACGCGGAAATTGTGAACAATATTCTTCCGTGCTTCCGGGGAGAAGAGTACCTCAGGTCGGTGCGAAAACGACTCGAATTACTTTTTCTTTTGGCGCCCTAAACTCAACAAAATGACGAAGAGGAAAAATTACCTGGGCATTTTGTATTTTTATTTTTTTATTTAAATAGCTTATAAGCAACCGATACCTCTTTTTTATTATGAGCTTATTAACAATGAAAATGACGATCGCATGCAACCATGCCCTCAGGCAGGTTTCAAACCCCCGACCCCTAGTATTGGGAGCCAGGCACGCTAACAACTCCTCTACCAAGGCCGCCATATTTTTTAATATTTTCAATTCCGCGGAAGCTGCCAACCTACCAGCTTTTTTAGCGCTTTTCTAAAGAAAAATCGATTACGCATTCGGTTTGTCTGTCCGTCCAGCACCCTGGAGAAGGTAAATTTTTGCTACCAAACAATATTTAACCTATCTAACCAGTAGATTTATCGACGGGCAACTACTAATAGAAATAAATTATGATATTTGTAGGAATGCAACTATGAATAAAACGTTGGCGTAATATACAAAACACATCGGGTTTCAAAACTTAAGCACCTGAGTTCGATTTCACGGCAGTTTATTTTTTAGTATGTAAATTTTTATTCTGAAATTTTTTTGTTTCAGGACGCGATAATATTTATTTGCGATAGCTTTCGTAAAGCGCCTTATGTAATTTCCTCTGCAAATCCTCCACTCGCTTGTTATCGATCGTTCGGAATTCGCATCGCTTCTCGTTTTGTGTTCTCTTATGCGGCGATAATGTAAACCTTAGGATTCCTCTTGGAGAGAGTTGGGTGGTTTTGAGGTTGGCGTTCGGAGATGACCCCCCCCCTACCATTCCACCATCCCACCCGCGATTTCCTCGTCGGCGGCCATTGTTCTGAAGGTGTACGAGGGTCCTCGGGCATTCAACGGACTCTTGAGACCTTCCGCCATTGCCTCGGCGACCATTGTTAAACTCCCGGTCGGTATGTCCGAGTGCCGCGTTTTCCCGTCCCGCCTTTCTCGTGCGCCTCTTCTCTCGAAACCCTAACTCCGACCCTGCTTCCTTCGATCTTTTCCTCTCTATCTCTCGTTCCATATGTTCCCCGTTAAGTTCAGCACGTTCTCACCGTCAAGGAGGGGAAACAAAGCACGCTCGTACGCGGTGGAATATTTTGGTGTGTGTATGTGGGGGGGGGGGGGGGAGGAATGCATTATCGTGTCTCCTAGGCGATTACTTGTTTTTCTGTCTTTCGAGAGATAGGATCGAATTTCGTCCGAGCTCTTCTCTCTTTCGAGGCTTTTGTCGTTATGTAGAACCTAGCGAACGTGCTTGTCCCGCGTCATTCGCGGGATTAGTGGCGTAGCCTCTCTTTTCCGTATGCAAATAAGTTTGCGTGCGTGCACGAAACGTAATTTAAAAAATGAATATCGCGTGAGGTGTGCGTGTGTGTGTATTTGTCTCACTTGTGCAGTTCAATTCAAAAAGCACTTTATTGTCTTATTTAATGACGCATTGTAATAGTAGGTCTAAACAATATTTACATAAGACTATTTGGAGTTTCATACAAATGGGTATTCTGTTGTCTTTCCTTTATATGTAATTTCAATATTGTCACTTTTAGCAAACACTGTCTTTATAGTTCTGCGAGGAAAAAAGGTTTACAGCGTCAAAACCTCGTTTCTTCATAGTAACACAATAGAAATATAAACACAGCAACTCCAATTTACAGTATGTACATGGTTGATATTTTTGTCTTGTCTTTTTTATTCTGGCTTCTTTTTTGTCGGATATCTGTTTTTGTTCTTCTTGTCTTTCTGTCTTTACTTCTACCAGTTCGTGTAAATATTTGTTCCGTATGTTTTTCGTGAGTTTCCTTTACCTAGTGACACGCAGGCGCACTTTTCCCGCTATCTTCCATTGAAATTTTCGGATGAATGCGGAAATTGCGAGAAAAATGAGGAGTGGCAAAATTCTCGTCGATTTTGCTTTTGTGCATTGTTGCGAAACTTTTCTTTGCAATCAATGCATTGCTGGTGAAAAAATGTTGCGATATGAAGTATAAAAAAATTGGCAACCTCGGTGCTTTGAGGTAGCCGGATTTTGTATTTTTCCGGTTTTTAGATAATATATGCGTAATATGTAGCCTATGTATGATTTATTAAGCAAAGTTCATACGGAATCAGAAAAACATAATAAATATGTTATATGGTAATGGTGTTTAATATATTAATTATTTAAGCTTACTCTTCTTCCCGCTTCCAAACAAGATATAGAGGCAGTAACTGCACCATAAGAATTTATTCTTATAAGAATTGACTGCTTATAGTCGAAGGTTGTGATTAGTTTTTCGATAGAGGAAGATTTTTTGCGCCAGTTAGTTTTTTAAAAAATGTCATGCAGTTTTATTTCTTTTATGTGGTTGGGCTTTTTTGGTAATAGTATTTTGTTTGAATCTCATAAATACACCATGTGTCGTTTAGTTTTCAAAATGTCCTTTTCCCGGATAATTCCTGTTTTTGGACAGTCAATTTTTTGGCATTTTACTTAACGGCTTTCTTGCTTAAGAACATAATGCAAAATTTCCTGCCTGCTGGTATCTCTGTTATGCACGTCATTTACGTAACCTACTCCATCAGTAGCTGATAATTAGTCGTATCGTTATAAATTTGTCCTACTTGTCATGGTTATTTCTAGGTGTATCCTTATCAATTCATACGCTTGATGGAAACAATGCATTACTTCTTAACTTCTCAACAAGGTAAAGCTCCAGAGTAATCATTATTTCAACGGCTTATTTTCATCTTTGAGATCTCTTTGCTGTCACTCTTCCCACTGAATTCTCTATTGTACCGAAGTATTACCCTTTAATTACTGCAGCGCGCCTTGTGAATAGGAAGGGTAACTAAAAAAATAGAATGGAGCATTTTCTTGCATAATAACCTTTGTTCGGTCTTTAAAAATATCCTCCTAAAAACGTGTTTCAAGTCTTTCTCTCTCTCTTTCTCTCTCTGTTTCTCTATCTTTCTCTCTCTCTCTCACTGGAATATATTTCTGGGTTTAATTCACCGAGAGTGTCATTTTTTTCTCTCGAGAGCTTCCGCCGCAGCGCGCTCGGCGCAACAAAAAGGAACACTGTGTGACGCTTGTGGCTTAATTTCGGAGGGAAGTCCTCTTAGAGCGCAATTTTGAAAATGTTTCCCTTTCAGATAAAGACCTCTTTGCTAGGTGCCCGTAAGGAGATGGAAAGGGAATATTTTCATAACGTGTGCGCTAAAATGAAATTCTCAGTTTCGGCTGCATCGAGTTCGAACGCCTTTCGAAAATTAAAAAAATATTATAGCCCTATTGATTTTTATCTCTCGACGTTTAGCAGTTCTCGCGTTTTTCCAATTCTCTACGCCCGAATAAATATTTTTTTATAAATATTTATTTATTTTCTCCAATCGCGTCCTTCAATTTTTCACGTTCATCTTGTTTTGCGTTCCACTTTGATCGATTGTTTATAACTCACTCGCCATTTGTTTCGGATAGTTTTTTTTGTTCAATGTTTCTTGTTCCCTGCTGTGGGTTGATTATGACCGACCTGCTCCATCTCGCTCCTCTCTTTCTCTCTTCTTTTCTCTCTTTCTCTTCTTTTCTCTCTTTCTCTTCTTTTCTCTCTTTCTCTTCTTTTCTCTCTTTCTCTTCTTTTCTCTCTTTCTCTTCTTTTCTCTCTTTCTCTTCTTTTCTCTCTTTCTCTTCTTTTCTCTCTTTTTCTCTCCGTCTCCGACCACAAGCCATCTCCTACTCGTCCTTGACCGGGCCGCATCCTCACGCCTTATTCCGGGAATGGAGGATTCGCAGCTTGCGTGGCCAAAGTGGAACGCGGAACAATTATGCCAACTCCTCGCGTAGCCGTGTTTTATAATCTAAGTCGAATTTTTTAAAAAGTTCGAAAGCGGCGAGGAAAATTGCCGAACTGGCGTTGTTTGCCACGATCTTCATAAAAAATCCTGTACAATAAACAGCGTGTTACAATTACGTGAGCTCTGCTCGCGTGTTACCGAAGCCATTTCCTTGGTAGATCAGTGGCACAGCATCTAGTCAGTTTGCAAAAAAACTCGCATTTCTCCCGACGTAAAACAGATGTAATATTATTTTCATCGTCCGTAAAAAGTTGGTGAACTAATGAGGATGTTAATTTTAGTTATACCGCAATAAGCTGTTGAGCGGATAAATTGATGCGATATTTTTTACAATCTTTAATGGAACTCGGATCCTCTATCCCTTCTTGCTGTTCCTTTCTCTCTCTCCCTCTCTCTCTCTCGCTTCCATCCTTTCTCTCTCTCTCTCTCTCTCTCTCTCTCTATGTTATTGTCTCTGAATTTCAGCTCTTTAGTAAATGAAGTTTTTCCCGCATTCCGAACTGCTTGTAGCGGTTTGAAGGGGATGATATGAGCGGTCCTCTGCTGAAGACGTTAGGAGTTCGTTTCGGTAGGGTAATTAAGAGTTTCAAATCATAGTATCCGAAACCTTATAACATTGCGTCTCAACTTAACGTTATCTGCGCAATGACGTTAAGATCGAAATATTCTGCCTGCTCTCTTTTGCTGTAACCTTTTCAAACGAAATTATTGAAAAGTATCGTCAAAACTTTTGCTCGTGAGGTTGTGAAGTATATTCACTTAGAAAATTACCAAATTAATTTAATAGGTGACATACGTTGAACTATTTTGTTTCCGTTTTATAGAAAAATCTTAATAAATTTTAAAAAATTGTTGAGATTGTGCACTTTTCAAAGCAAGAGTGAGTGATTGATTTTTGCTTGAAGTGATGAATCTCTGAGATTTATTTGTAAAAAGCGATTAATATTATCCATTAAAGTGTAGATATATGTCATTATTTTAATATATAGACTTAATTGGATCATGGGCGAGATTATACGTTGTGTTTTAATCTGACTTGTGTATTGGCCTTACTCGGGCATGAAAAATCAAACCGCACGTTACCTTACTTTCCAGCTCGTGGAGTGCGCACGACATCTTTATCCTTATACAATTGCCGGGGCAGATTTTTAATAATACTCGCCTTCAGCGATATTTTTGTTGAAACAGAAACGCACGAAGAATATCAAACAAAACTTACTTCAAACTCCTTATAAAATAAGACATCCGTCTTAATAGTTAGAAAATTTACGTCAAAAGTTCAATATTTAGCCGCGCTTATGAATGAAGACTGGCGTTTTAGGCTAGATTATATGGCTGGAAAACCTGCTGACGGTGGTGTAATTTGGAATTCCCGAAACTATCGCGCATACCTTCTGCAAGAGGGACCCGCAGTGGGAGACTTCCATCTTTCTCGCATTAGCCAAAGAAAGCGATAAAAAAATCCCTTTAATCCTCGGCGTGGACCGCCAAGACATATCCATTACGAGGGAAATACCTACTTTTTGTGACGCAAAACACTTTCTTGGCAGATGTTTCCGAGAGAGAGCAGAACAACACGCTCGTTCTATTCTAGCGCACGGGTGAGCGAGCGAGCGAGGGAAAGGGAATCCTTCTATATCATCTCCTCTTTCTGTTTCGCCAAGTACTCCCCCACCTCTTTCTCGTTGTTTTCGTTTCGCTTGCGTATTGCTTCCGTTTGGACACGGCACTACTTGCTTCGCTCATTTAGGGCTTAGCTTTAGGGTGAAATCCTTGCAAACGCATCCCGTCGAACCTATTCCGCTCACTCTGTTTCGATCCCCTGACGCACGCGACAGGGGATAAGGAGAGGAGGATAAAGGAATGTCTTGAATACCATCTCTGGCAACCCTTTTCCTTCCCTCTCTTCCTCTCTCGTTCCCTTCCTCTCTTTTACCTTTTCCATTTTATTTTATTTTCTTCTTTATTTTACCTCTTTCTATTTCTGTTTTCTTTGCGTACTTTTCCTACATCCTTCTTGCGCTTTTTCTCTATTCTCTTCGTTCCCTCATCCCTTGTCTTTACCACTCTTATCTCTCCATCTGCCATTTAGTTTTCCCGCGCATCGTTTTTTCGCGTATTTGGTTGTATCGTCTGCTTTGGTTCTCTATCTACCGGTTTCCATTCTCTCTTCCTCTTTTTCTTTCTTCCTTTTCATATTTCTTCCTTTCACTCTCTCTCTCTATTTCTGCCTTTCTCGTTTGATTTTTCTTCACTTTATTGCGTTATCTTATCGTTCATATTGTTCTTTGATGTATTTAGGGGATTCGCAGGTTTTTTCCGCCCCCTTCACTTCATGGGTGTTTTCCTGCATGGGTGTTTACTAGGTTGGCCAAGCCAGGTCCTTCCTAGGTTTATCCCACAAATACCTTGTCTTCCTTATAAGTTTTCCTGAAAATGTACCCATCTGCATCTCTCTGTTTGTCTTAGTATTACATCATCTTAATCGTTTTTGATGTAATTTAAGGCATCTTAATATAATGTAACATAACATTGACGAAGGGTTCAATGTAAGAGTGAATCTTATGGTCTAAATTTTGCTCAAATAAAGACATTTATGTATTTATCTATCTCTCCCTCTCTCTTACTCTATTTCCCTTCCTCTCTTCTCTCTCTTCCACTCCTCTCTCATTCTTCCTCTCTCTTCTAATCATCCTCTCTTCCATTCTTCCTCTCTTCCATTCTTCCTCTTATCCACGCACAAATCTGATTGCAACACCGCATAAGAATACGATACTAACCTATCATTGAGGAATAATTAACATAATTTATTACGGTTACTTTTTTATTTTTGTATTACACTGTGTTTTCGCATGTTTTTTTCACCCACCCTTCTGTGCGGGTGTTTTCCTGCAATATGGGTTTTTAAACAAGTAGCCTTCAATCATTGAAATTTTTCCCCATAAACTATCTCTTTTAATCTTTAGGTATTGTTTTCACTCATTTCACTTTGTCTCCAGTTTTTTAATTCGCCCATGTCTGTACCTTTAATTAACGCTATACACTGTATTTTAGAATTTAGAATTTAGGTTAGATGGAAGAGAGATCCAATAGGACCTGATCACACCAATAAATGGTCAAATCAACCAATCGATCAATCAATCAATTTCTTTGTCTTCCTTCCTCCTTCCCTTCATTCCTTTCTTCCTCTCTTTTTCCCTCTTCCCTGCTATTTCTTCCTTTCTCTCTGTTCCTATCTTCGTCTCTTTCTCCCTCCCTCTCTCTTCTCTCTCTCTCTTCCACTCTTTTAACCCTTTTCTGTTTCTCCCTCTTTGTTTTGTCCTATGCCCTCTTGATTTTCCTTCACTATTCACTCTTTTATTATTTATTTCGTTCAATGTTTTCTTTTCATTCTTTTTCCGCTCTTTCTCTGTACACGCCTTTTGTTTCGCTGGCGTTTCTTCTTTGTCTATATATCTCTTTTCCCTCTATCGCTCTTTATTCCTTTATAATCCGTGTCTTCTTCTCCTTTCTCTGTTTCCTGTTCCGTTGCATAATCTACTTTTGCTCTCTATCTGGGCTCGACGCGTCGCTTCTTTTGGTTCTCTTCCGCTGTTTTCACTTTCTTCTTTCCTTTTGTTTTTCCTCGCTCTCGCCTCGTTGGAAGGATCGCTCGATTGTGTATTGTGACTTCATCTCGCTTTGTGTTTCAGTCGTCATTTGTTTTTTTTCACAAGACAAAGAATCTGTAGTACATTCAAGGCCATACCTTTTAGAACCCGTTGTTGTTAATGCGACACCCTATATACATAATTTCTGGCGCATGTTGGCCAAAGTTAAAGGTCCTCCTAATGCTTAGTTTCTTGTCGTCATTTATGTATTGATCAGTGTTATTCAACCTTTTTTGCATGAGAAACCCCTATAACATGTTGCGTCATCCTGAGGAACCCCCTCCTCTCCTACACGCATGCATGGCACATATATTATAAAATCAAAGGTCACTAATTAGTATTTAATACAATTTTGAAATTCAAAGGTTATTTATTATTATTGCAGGTCATAGTCATTACAATTGCAAAATCGAAAAATTAAAAACGGTTAAAAATGTGAAAAATTTGATAGTCATATTTAACTTCTCAGTGGAAAATTCCTTTCCGTTTGCATCTCGCATGTTCCGCCTTACAAAGAGACATTCATATAAAAAAATGGTATCACTAGTACGATTTTATTTTTTATACCCGGCTTTGGCAGGTTTCCACCAAATACAGGTTTCGCCTTTCACAGGTTTTATAGTATTAATTTAAATCCGTAACTGTCAACTTATACAATTCTATAAGCTGAAAAAAATCACGAAACCCCCTGAGAGATTCTCGCGTTACACAAGGGTTCCACGGAAGCCCGGTAGAAAAACACTGATATAGTTAATTGAATCCGAAAAATTTATCTATATTTATTTATATTTGATATTTTTAATCGTACGTTTATTTCTTTATCAGCAATCAATATACTCACAAGGCAAAACTTGTTAGCTAATCAACTAAGAAATTATTTAAAATAATAATAATTATTATGTATTTATGATAAGTGCTCCCTTAAAAAGTGATAAAGCTCTAATTTTGCTTTATTTTTACATTTTAACTAGTTTCCGTTATCAATTTCAAACCCTGTGTTGGATTAGCAATATTCTCATTACTTTTCCTATTAAATTATTATTTATCTAAATAGTTTCTTTCCCATTTTTGACATTACGGAACGCAATTTTTCGTATCTTCAATTTTCCTAAACCTGGAATCCTCATTCAGCAGGAGAGGACAATTTTTTCGATATGACCACTAAAGATATCAGAGAATAAAATAAGAATATCCATTTACGATTATCCCTTTCACTTTAGATAAAAAGAAGAATTGCGACTCGGCGCTCACTTGACGTGAAAATCCAATTTCGGTTTTTGAAGTAATTGTTTGTTTATCGGCTCTCTTAATTTGTTTTTGAAAATAAAGAAGGCATTATTTATGAGCTCGGAGACGGATCTACTCTGTTTTGTTTTAACGACCGAATGCTAATAGTGGCCTAATGGAGGATTTACTCGGAACGTGGAGTGACTCTCGAGGCGAATGCTTTTATGCGGCCGCGAATAAGTGAGATAATGTTTGCCAGAAGATAGTTTTAGTGACGAGCTTCTTTAATCAGCCAGTCACTTTATGTTGTAAAGGAAATAATATCTGTGATATTAAAAATGGAAGGGTACGTCTCGTCTTTTCGTCGCCATAGGAAATCTTTTCTCTCCGCGCGGTCTCGATCTTCCTTTGTTATCCCACTTCGTTGTCCCACTCCGAAATCAATCCTCTCACTCCCGGCTAGGCTTCGACGTCTCTCAACCGATCCTAACTACGGAATACAAATTAAACGTTTTATTTGATCACGTCTCTTCGCGCGTGGAATTCTACATTCGACGCGCGATAAATATGTTTTCCTCGAGTGCTCGATTCGACCATTGTTTTTTTGCGAGATATCTTACACGAACGAGCCAGGATCTTACGAAATGTTCGTTTTTTGTCGCAAAGTGTCGTTATGTCGTTCGTTTGTTAAAATGGAGGAAGGCGGGGAATCCAGCTGCCTCTAATATGATCCGAAGTTTCTTCTCTGCTTCTAGATATACTCGCCCCGGAATCCGAATTAGTGTTTTCGTGACTACGGTTTATTTAGCGGGATAGGGTGGTGACGCCATTGGTCTATTTTCTTCACGTGGTTAATTAATTTCGTTCGTCGTTCGCGATTCGTAATACGCAAGATATTAGAACAGATACCGGTGGAGTGATGTTAAGGATACATCCGTTCTTTGGTATTAATAATCAATGTTGTGAGATCTTACCCTCGAATATTCCTTGCGTCTTTCCCAATGCAAATATACTGTATATATACTGTCAAACTATCTGCGATACCAAATTATTTCTTGGCAAGTCTGTCTGTGAGTTTAATTTACAGTTATCCTGATGTATTCAGCAACTTAAGTACCTTAGAAGCATTATAACAAGAGTTGTAAAATGTACAAATGAAACGAGGGACAGACTTAAGGAACCGAACGCCGACTTCAGAAGGAATAAATTCCTGCGAACTAGTAAAATAAAGGAAGATCTTAGGAAGAAGCTATTGAAGTGCTATGTGTGTGTGGGTGTGCGCGCGCGCTATGTTATGTAGTGTAAAAGTGGAACGTTTTAGGGAAAATGACTTGCTATATGTTGAAAAGTTTGAAAGATGGGAAATGAGAAGGATGCTCTAAATTAAGCGACCGCTATTAGTTAAAAATACGTAAATATTGAGAAGAGATCAATCATACTTTTAGATTGGAAAGAGGAAGGCTAACCAAATTGGACATTTCCTACTGAGAGCCTCAACGATTAAATATGTCAATGAAGAAAACCTTTACGACGAAAGATAAAGAAGAATAAAAAAGGTGTGAAAATCTCGGTTTAACTTGCCAACGCGGACCTGCCTGTGCACAGGATGCTAAATACGATGACTATATACTAGCTTAATTGCCCGTCGTAAGCGGTGGTTATGCATGAATGGAGTATTAGATTACAATTATGATATCTTCGATTTTATCCCCTCTCTTTCCCTCTCTCTCTCTCTCTCTCTCTCTCTATCTATCTCTCTCTCTCTCTCTCACTCTCTCTCTCTCTCTCTCTCTCTCTCTCTCTCTCTGTCTCTCTCTCTCTCTCTCTCTCTCCCCCCTAAAAACGTACCCATCTCTCCCAGCATGACATTTGCCCCTGGATCGTATGCCGCCGGTGGTGCATGAAGTTTACCACAAAGAAATCACGCAAGACATAGCTCATTAAATAATAAGATTTTATAGTATTATCGTATAGTTGCAACATTTCATTCCTTGGTTTTATCTACGTGTAAAACTTTGGTGCCTCGAATAATTAAATAAAAATACTCAAAAGTGTTGCATTAATTATTTTATTGCTGTTAATAAGCATTTTTGAAACGGAGCCGTTTTTTACGACGGTCTTCTGTCCTCCGAATTCCCTCCTGGCGGTTTTCCTGGTCTGCCGCTCCCCCTAAATCACCATCCCTCTTCTCTTTTCCCTTGCGCCCTACTCGCTTCAACCCTCAGCTCCCCCGTGAAAAAAATAATACGAAAATTTATGCGGTCTCCTAATTCCGTACCCGTTTCATTACCCTAAATGAATCTCCATTTCCCTTCCGCCTCCTAATCCCGCTTAAACCCATTCGAACTCGTGCTCCGACAAGGTCCGCAAAACCCGCATCGATTTTCCGAGTTCACTGTCCGTTTCTAGTTTTGCTCGAGTGTATAGTCTGCTTCAGTGGGAATGTTGATAAGGCTCCGGGCGTAACTATTGGAATTGTCAGCAAGGTAAATGTGTGGTGTCGGTAGGCGGTTTGGGAATTATAGCTTTTAAAGGAAGAAACCTCTTATTTATTAGGCTCATCAGCTGCCAGATGTGTATACACGTAAAAATGTAGTGAAAATCCGTGGGCGGATTAAACCGTGTTAGAATGTTCAATGATAGCATATATTCGAGCTACCTGTTTCACGCACGAATTTTATTAGTTTCTTTGTAGGGAGCTCATAAGCAGCTCTCTTGTGACGTATTCGATGAGATCAATTATTTTACTTTAACAAGTTTATTGTATTTGACACGAATCTCAAAGAATAATAAAGTAATAAATTTTTCGCGTAGCCGACACTTTTGTTCTGGTGAATTCGTTGTTGTTTATTTTTATGCAAATTTTACTCTGTAGCTTCTGAAATTCTTTGAATAATGCGCATTAACTCGGCGAAAATATTCAGCTGTTTTTGCAGATTCGATGGATAAAGAATGTCTTTCAATCGCGTCTTTCAGGATTGCATGGACCGTGTTTCTGGCATCTCTCGAAAAACCTCTTCAGTTCTGCCCGTTTGTGTCATCCAACTCTCCCTTTCTCTTCTTCTATCTTCCTCTCTTTCTCCCACACACCTCCACGCAAAAAATCTCTCTTCCCTCCGTTTATATATCTAACGGGGAGGCGGTTCGAGGGGGGAGGGAGGGTGTTTTTCTGTCCCCTTCTCTCTCAACGCTCACGGAATATCCTCGTCTCTCTTCCTTTCTCTCTCTCTCTTCACTCTCACCTCTTTTGAACTTGAATCCTTGGGAAGGCGAACCTCCTATCCACGGCCTCAGAGATGTTTCCTTTCGCCTTTTTACTTACCTTGTCGATTTCCAGTCCTTTAATCTTCTACGCCGCTCTCTCTCTATCTACTTCGGTTTCTCTTTGTGTCTTCTCATACTACTCGTTGTGTTTCCATTGATCTCTTCAAACTCCCTTTCTAATCTCACTCTATCTCTATATGTATGCATGTATGTATGTAGGTATGTATGTATGTGTGTGTATATGTATATATAAACCCATACATACATATATATATATATATATATATATATATATATATATATATATATGTATGTATGGGTATATATATATATATGTATGTATGGGTGTATATATATATATATATATATATATATATATATATATATATATATATAATTTGGTTCTCGGATTCTTCTCCATTCTTCTTTGCTTTTTTATTTTCCTTTTTCCTCTCTTTTGGTAGACTTTTGGTTTACTCAGCCCAATCTGTACCATCTAAGGCATTTCTCTTCATTTTGTTTTATCCATCCCATTATTATAGTGCAGGAGTTCCCAAAATGTGGCCCGCGGCCCAACTGCGGCTCGTGACCAATTTTATATTTAACATATGTATCTTTATAATAGCATAACATTTGGTCTTAATTTCTCTATTCCTGTAATAGATACCGTATACACTCGTGTATAGTTCGACGTCCGATTTCTCGGCGAAAAAATTAGATTTTTTCATATATCTCGTGTAAAATTCGACCCTAGTTTTCTACTTACTGTTTTACCCTAGATTTCCATCAGGATCGACATTTTTCGTTTCGATATCTCGAAGCTCACAATCGAGGTATATAGAACGATCTTGGTTTTCATTAGCTTTTAGTATCATAATAATTCTATACTAATAATAAACTGCAAACATCGTAAACCTATTGCACGATCTTGAGAAGAAAAATATTTATTACTTTTTGACTACGAGATGTGACATACGAATGGTGGCAGAATTTCTAGCAAATAGACGAAAATTAAGCTTATATAACGAAAATTAATAGACGCATATTACTCGTAAAACCTTGAATAAAAGTTATAAATGATGGTTGAACAAGATGAAATAAACTCATTTTATTATAATTCATTCCAACTCATCTGTTGTTATAAGACGCAAGAAAGATATGCATAGAAATCAAGAAAACAATTGGTGAATATGAGACAGGCTTTAGTATTCACGTAACAACGTTACGACGACAAAAAGTCAGTATAATGGTTACATTACGAATTTTGGTTAAAATGCACTATAACCCACCACAGAACGTTTAAAAAAATAATGAAAAATACTATTGGGTCGCAATCAAATCAGAATTTCTAGATAATACAGGACAGGCATATATGTCTTCGAAAAAGAAAAAAATGAAAAACACAGCATAGTTCTAATGAAAATCGATAAAATTAAAGGTAAATAGGAAGTTTTGGAGCTATATCATAGAAGTTAAGTCAGCGAGGTGGGTGACCAAAAAATATCTTGATTTTTATTATGATATTTTTAAAAAGATAATTTTTTAGATCCGAGATTTTAAACCCTCAAAAGTATTACTCGTGTATAGTTCGACCCAATTTTTTGCTCAAAAATTTGGTCTTAAAAACTCGAAATATACACGAATATATACGGTATATACACTTAAAACAGATCAGGTAATATCGATCCTCAACTAAATCCTTTAGTTTCCTAATTCCTCAACTCTATTTTCGGCTGGGTGTGGTCCGCGAAGAGGGCGGAAGTGGGCTATGTAACCCACTTTGAGTGCAGAAATGGGTTGTGTGGCCCTCGAGCAGAAATTTTTGTCAGTACAGCTTATAGTACATTCTTTTCCTATCTCTTTACCTTACATAGCACACCCCCTTATAGCCCCGCCCATACCTTCCGCATATCATTATAATTAAGCTCCTCTCTTTCCTTGCTGTATTTAAGACTTCCTCATTTGTTGTCCTCTCGGTCCAATTAATTGTCTTTAGTATACTCCATACCATCATCTCAAACGTATCTAATCTGGCCAAATCTCCTTTTTCATTGTTCATGCCTCGTTCTCATATAATGCTACAGTTCGCATCAAGGTTTTCATTAACCTTTTTTATTATCTCTATTTAGACTTTCTGTCAACTACACTCGTCTCATTAATGCCTCCTTTGCTCTTGCTATTCTTATCCTGATATCTTTTGCATCCCTTTCATTCCGAGTCAGAATGCTACCGAAATAATTAAAATGTTCCGCCTTTCCCCATCCACCGTAGCTTTTTGTGTATTCCACGACTTTATTATTATTCCTATTAATATTTATTCAGATTGACTTTTCTCTCTGTATCGCACTAAAGATTTTTTTGTCACTTTGTCTGTCCGTAATCATCCAAAATGTTTATTTTGAGACATGTTGCTAATTTAAAAAAGTTGTATTTGTTTACGTCGTTATTTCCGCATCGTTTCATTCAAGGCACTCGATGATGGATAACTCAAAACCTAAAAATTATATTCGTCAAAAATTTTATTTTTAGGTGGCGCGAGACTTAAGAGATTTCAAGAATTGAAATTCGTATAAAATTTTATTGGTTTGATTAGCCTCTCTCTAAGGAAACGTTGGATCTCCACTTAATTTATCTATAGTAATTCTTATATATATATATATATATATATATATATATATATATATATATATATATATCCTTCTTGTTTGTCTTTTCTGAAAGACATATGCTTGCATAATGTCGCACTTTCGTGGAAGGAGTTACTCTCTAACTCAATCCGTCTATCGAGAATCATAAGCTATTTATTTCTTTGCATTGCCATAAAATTTATCACTATCATCTGCATTCCTTGTATTGTTTTGTTTAAAATTATTGCGTGTTTTAATGAAGATAGTGCGCTTTTGTTTTAACTTTTTTCACCCTCAGCACATCGCGATTCTACCAAAATTGGTACTGGTGCGGGAACACTAGGAGTACATTGGTGATATTTTCGGAACACATTAGTTGAAGTGACTGGTGTTTACTTTTTGTATCTTTTATTAGGTCCGTATATTTGCCCGTCGATCGTTCACTTACCAAGATTGACGTTATAGCTGAATAGTCTACAGCGACAAAAATTTTAAATTATATGGCCATAGCTCTACTATTCATTTAACTGCCCATAAAGCGCATTCAATCCATTCGTTTTTATGTTCGAAATCCTGCTGGCTGCTTTCTCGCTTTATCCTATCTGGCATCTATTTTCTTTCCACTGATCTGTTTCCTTTTTCCTATCTTCATCTAGTACGTTCTCCTTTTTTTTCGTTTTTTTTCTCTTCTTGCGCAGCTCTCTTGTCTGCTCGTCTTTCACGCCCGGCCCTCTGCCCATGTTCATTTCTCTCCGTCTTTCCCTTCGCCTTCGATTCCCGTATCTTTTTTCCGTTTATTTTGTAGGGCCTCCGTATTCATCTTCGCGCTTCCTATATTTCTTCATTTTCTCTCCCTTCCTTTCTTTTTCTTTCTCCGCGGCCGCAGTCCACTTTCTCTCTTCCATCTCGCCAGCTCGGATCCTTATCTCGGACGAAATAATCACCATCCCTTCCTCTCACTGCGGTCCAAAAAGCTCTGCTTCTCAGTTGTGACAGGCTGGTTTTTCGAGAGACATGATAAGGAAGGGGAAAGAAACTTATTTTGCTCCCCTTTTGGAATACCACGGGTTCCTTGCCACGATGAAATACACACACACACACATATAGTATGTATGTATTTCATATATATATATATATATATATATATATATATATATATATATATATATATATATAGTCATGTAACTCTTGATGATTATATATTCTAGTAGAAATATTTAGAAGATAGTAACAATTATGTAACTTCTACGCAAATTTATAGCATAAGTTTCATATTTGTTCCTTTCTTCTAAATATGATTATCACTTACCATAAAGTTGAGCCCAACTCCTTAGATTATATTCTATTAGGAACGTATGCAGAGTAGTTATTGAGCAATGACTATTTGAATAAGCTTTACTTGTACTCATTTATCCGTAAATTTGCTTTAAGTTCTGTCTTCCATGTATAAAGTTTAATCAGAAACTGTTACCGAAAACTTGATTTCACAAAACAGCTTGCATTCCTTATCAATACCAAAATTTCCTCAGCCAAAAAATTGAACACAATATAGCATCTGTAATTTATAAGCTGATAATACAAATGTGAATGTTTAGGAAATTCTCTCGCAAATTTTATTGCTGTATTTGTCTTGCGGTCTAATCATTATTATCAGTCTTGATGAGTTCTGATTGTGTCGTCGCTTCTTGCTGCGCGTTCGCCTCTTACAATTAGCCTTTATCATATTAGTGGGTTAGAGCACTTCGGCTTCACGGCCGCTGTGTTGGCCCCCAAAAAATTAATCCTTGAACACCTCTACGTATGACTGCTACTGGGCAAAGAAAAAGCTACGAATTATAAAATAAGGACATTTGAATCAAGAGTTGAAGCAATGAGTACTTATATTTTTAGGTCTTTAATGACAAACTAAGGTTATGAAAATCCATCTGCGCATTTCCGTTCCATTACAGCCGTCTTCAGTGTCGATTCACGAAAAGTAGATTCTAAAAACCATGCCTTTGCTATTGTACATACATTCATAAGATAGCACTTATTTTTTCAATTAACAATACTTATTTTTTAAAATTTGTTTTCACCCATAAGTCGAACTCGATAATTCTCTTGTCAAGGTTACAAATGATAATTTAAAGGAGATTGTCTCCTCAACTGAATCGGAATCTATTGTGGCATTTGGCAGTTAAGAGATTTGATGATATGACGAGTTAGGTATGTTAATTCCATCTTGATCATACCGCATCATTCAGGATGTTGGTTTAGCGAAGCGCAAAACAAAGCAACACGCCGGAAATAGCCCGGCGACAAACGCTTGAATAACTCAGAACTTCATAGCGTTAATATTTAGCTTCGCTCAGTAGTATAACCATAATAGGATTGTGCGAGTATCAAAATTCACAAAACATACCCCCCTGTTAGGTATATGACTCCAAATTTGTTATTCCCTCAGTACGACCAAGTTGAACACAATGAAAATGCTAATATTATTAATCTCTTCAAGAGCAATTCGGCACCCTTAATCGTGTTGCTGTATTTATAACTCCTTCATTGCCATTGTCGTGAGTTTATATTCGCGTCGACTGTCTTGTTCTCTAGTGTTTATCTTTATGGTCACATTCTTTTTATATTCCCATTCCCTCCGTTATTTGTTAACATTTTATTTTTTCCACCCCTTGATTATTACCTAGTTATTCTTTTGCTCATTCCCCTCTTTCGTTCCTTCCGCTTTTCAATGTTTTCCTTTCTCTCTCGACGTCCATTTTCGTCCTTAGTCTGTGCGTCGTCGACGCCTACAGGCTTTCTTTTTGCAAGAGATTTAACTTCCTCTCCCTATTCATTGATACCTCCTGGCGTGCCTCTCTTAAACCCTTTTACTGTGCAATAAAAAGCGTTGTTGTTCGCCTATCTCTCTCTGCGATCCACAGTGCACTCTTGTAATTCCAACAGTGTTGTATTTGGCCATTGACTGACTGCCAACGGTCTCTCACTGTCTACGATGAAATCTCGTTATATCGTTTATCCGGGTGCGGTGCATGTATGAACTTTATGCTTGCGTTATTGTGGATATTTTTACTTGATACACAATAAGATAGAAAAATATAAAGAAATAATCGCTTTCTATCACCAATGAAGAACAACTTAAAAAAAACGAATATTTTCCATTTATAAGAATGTGACATTGTAAAACCCCAGTTTTGAATTAAAATTTTCTCTCGGGCAGAGATTTTTTGTTTACGGCATCTTAGTGAGCGTTGGCCATCATTTACTCAATGTATCATATAACCTCTGCCTAATGTGTCCATAAATGAAAATTTGGTGTCTGTACTATATACATTTTTTCGCAATAATGAAAGTTACGCAGCATGAATAAATTCACAGGAATATTATTACGTCCTTCATATAGAATATTCTACGGTGATTAATCAAAGTATGTAAAACTGAAAAGTACTTAATAATGAAATTTTATCATAATTCTCTCTGTGTACGTGCGACTAATTATAAGATTTGAGCGAGCAATCACAGTTGCTTAACTATTGAGCTTTGTTCAATTAACACGCCCTTGACTTTACACTAAGCTCGTTTGACTGTTTTTAATTATCTGTTTCTGCTTAAATACTTTTCGCAAATCCTTTTCTGAGTTGAGAATTTCTTGGAAGTAATTAATGCTCACAAATAAATTTTTTTGAACCGTTCTTGTCTCTCTCCAAAGTTGCTCATCATATAAGTTTCAAAATTTCAAAATATAATTTGCCACAACTAAGAAAACTTCATGAATACAGTTTAAATAAACAGAAAGCCAGTTTAAAATGTTATAGTTGGCCTAAATGTATTTCTTTGTAGGGATTAAATTGTTTTACCGAAATTTCGTCAGGGCTTTTCTAGTGATTATTTTAGTTAGTTTCCTTCTAGCAGTAAACGTAATAATTCCCCTTTTTAGAGAAAATAATTCTAATAATGTCTCTCGCATCGCAATAAAACCTTCCATTTGTATCATTCTCTTTGTCTTTACAATCTCATTTCGGTCGAGTTTAATTTTTTCCATTTATTTAAACCCTGCTATTTCTTTTCTCTTTCTCTCTCTCTCCCTCTTCTTCCCCTCTCTCCCTCTTCTTCCCCTCTCTCCCTCTCAATCTCTCCCTCACTCTTTCCCATCCCCCTTCATCCCTCTTTCCACCCATATTCAGTTCTCTTCCTCTCTGCATGTCTCTCTATATCCCTCCCTCTCTTTTCCTCGCTACATCTTCCCCTCTCTCTCTACCTACCTCACTCCGTATGCTTTTTGCTCTCTACCTCAACTTTCTCTCTTAACTCCTCGTGTAGTCCCCTTGTATCTCGTCTTATTGCACTTTTTTACGATTATGATGGAATTTTAGACCTGTCGTAGGAAAGTCTTTATTTTGAGTCGTTCATTTTCCTTCTTCAGTACTTAACTCTCAAAGAAAGTTCACAGCTGTGCACGTTTCGTTGGTGAATTTTAAACCCGACGTCTCGTCCAGCGCAGGCCATTTTTGTTCATAAAATCTTAGAGGATGAAAAAAAGATGGGAATCTAAGGAACGGAGCTGTGAAAATACTAAGATTCGGTTAACCCCTTACCTCGTAGTTAGTTTAGGGCCACAAAAAATATAGGATAGTGTTGTGGCAGCATAACTAAGCTGTGGAAACTTTTGGTTGTGGTAAAAGCAGACGGATGGCACTGAAATTTAGGTCTCAGCCAAGGTCCGTATACCTGTACGGCGAGCTGGCCAAGTGAGCGCCGGTCAATAGACTCCCCTACACTTGAAAAACGTCGGCGTAGGGTTTGCGAGAAAACTGAATCGCATGCTCGTAATATGTAAATTCGGCAAAAAAGAAAGTTCTATCGCGCAGTACGCTTAACGTTGACAGCGATTCGTTTAACTGTGACTTGAATGGCTATCAATACGCACAGTAGGGGAATGTACGATGAGCGAGGAAATAGGGACTCATAATGCTTTTTAATGTAGCAGAAGTAAGAATAAGAGAGAGAGAGATTAAAACCGAAAAGGCTATTAAAAGTTTATAAAGTACCGTTTTAAAAATTCGGAAAATGATAAAATGATCAAATCTTTCCGGAAATCCGAGCAGACGAGGAAAACAACGGCGGGGGTTAACAATGGGTGAAATAGAAAGTAGCGATAGAAGTGAAAACAAAAAAGTAAAAGTGAATGGGCGTTTCAAGGAGAATGATGGGAAGGATTTATTCCCCGGCCTATCCGGCGGACGGGTGATGGAACAGGAAGAAAAGGAGTGGATGCGACTTTGCAAGTGGAAGTTCACATGCCTCTTTATTATCCCACGAATAAGAGTTAGAAAAGATTTTTTCTGAATTTGCGCGGTCTCCTCAAACCGCACAAACAGGGGGGCGGGCGACCATGGAAAAATCCTGCTTGCGCAGTATTCGTGCCCGCTGCCTTTTCAAACAGCAGGCGAGTAGCAGCCAGCTTCCTGACCACTACTCCACCGGCACCTCCTAATTGCGCCCCTGTTCACTTTCTGACCACTCAGGTTCTGTGGCCTCCCGCGGTATTTTAGATCCCTATCGAAACTCTCAATTGCGCCCCTGGACACGCAGTCTGCTACAAAAACCCGCAATCTGAATGTGGAAGTTCTCGACCCAGCTGAAGTATAGGATACATTTTTGTAGAACATTCTACGAGGACATACGGTGAAATGGTTTGATATATTAAGATGAACGCTACCCAACCCGAGGTGGGGAACACACTGACCGCGGGCGCAGTGGAGTAGTCCCCGTCGAAGATTTCTATTGTTTGAAATCGCTGCGGGCTCTCCCTTCTCACAGCAAGAGGTAAACCGGAACCCTAAAAATATTTAAGAAAACCTACTTCTTTAGAAAGGTTATCTTACTTGTTTTACATTTTGCTTACCGCACAACCTCGTCGCACTTGACTTTGCAGTCGAGGTTAACGCGTTAAGTGCCTCTTTGCGCCTGCGTTTTATCGCCAACTGGAAAACGCTTCAAAAAAAGAAGAAAGTCTACCGCCCATCTGTCGAATTCCTTCGTCTACTTGGAGTTTTACGTACCGCGTCTTCTCCCTTCCCCGCGATGTCTATTTCGGCACGTCCTTTCTCCATTCCTAGGATCCTCATCCCAACCACTGCAAACCCCTTTCAAACCCTTTCTCCCCCTTCCCTTCACAGAGGATAACGCCCACCGACGATGCGTCCAATATTTTTTGGAAGGTGTCCAATTCTGAAGGGTACGGATCTCCCTCCTGTCACCATCTCCCAACTCCCTCGTGTCTCCGTCTCCCAACTCCCTCCTGTCACCATCTCCCAACTCCCTCGTGTCTCCATCTCCCAACTCCCTCGTGTCTCCATCTCCCTTCTCTCTCTTGTGTCTTTCCCTTCCTCTCCCCGCGCCCCTTACCCAACGACACCTGATCGAGGACAAAGAGACACACACACCTCCCAACACCGTCCTACGATCAACGGCGCGGCGCCTTATGACATCTGACCCGACCTTTTGAAATGAAGAGAGGGTTGAAAGGTGCGAAATTTTGGTAGTTTTTTTTAATATCGACAGAGGTTGTGGAAATGTTCTTTTATTGCCAATTTTTTGACGCTGCGGTTGCTTAAAAAAATTTCCATTTTTTTTCCTCTGCTGAATTCACTTTTTTAAAGTTATTCCGTTTTGTTCCGTGCATTGTTGACGGCGGAGGTTAGTGGATATGTTGCGTATATTTTTCAAGTGATGCTAGCATATGATTACGTTAGGTTTTTAAGACATTTTTTACAGTGGTGTAATTGCAGCTCTAGGTTTTGATGTTATTTATTGTTTGGAGTCTTGGAGATGTTTATCCGTTGAATATGTGACGGCTACTTTAAATCTCGTACCTTCATGTCATATATTGTGTTAAGTTCGTATCATGGGTATAACAAGTATACATATGAATAAAAACCATTTCATCTTTTGCGGGTCTTTATTAGTATTTTACAGGTTTACAAAGAAGTTCATATATTTTAGATATTCAACAAATGCTATTAATGTTTCTTTGTCTTCATTCTAAAATCCACCTTCCTAGCATACTAAAGCCACCGAATCCAATAAATAACTTTTACTGATATCATCCAAATTCTTCGTATACTAGATACGGCTCTTACTACAACATAAGCCAAGATACATGTCTTATAAATAGAAGTACCTATAGAGGCACACATCAAATGTTTATTCCATACATTTTGGTAGCATACCAAAAAATATTTGAAGTTTCTCGCGCATTGCCTTTGAGGTATTTCGTAGATGAGCCGGGATCTTTTAGTGGAAAAGTCATTTGAGAACTTTTGCCATCTCTCCTACATCTTTATTTATTTCTTCGCTCGTTTCACATGTGGGAAACAGCATCCTTCGCTGCGGTGCAAACTTTTACAGCCGTTGCCATTTTAGTTCTCACTTCCCCAACGGGGAGAGAAATAAAAACGTTAGAAAGTAAAAATCGAGCGAATTATCCGATCTCCCTCGAGAACGCTTTTTATTTAAGATGGGGAAAAAAAGGTAATCACCCAATCCAAAGGAAAAGATGACGGGGCGTGTTGTGTGAACCATCCGAAAAATTCCAAGACTTGTTACTCTTAATCGATGAAATTGTCATGGAAAAACGTGTTTAATATTGTTTAATATTAATATTTCTGTTCTGTATGTCAAATGGCTTTTAAGAATTTGCTTTCTTTAGTACATATTAAGTTTAAAGGTTTGAACGATTTTTAAAGTTTTACACTTATGTTCCAAGTAAGTACACCGATATCAGGAAAAACCTGACCCATACAAAAACATCCATATCGCGGAATTTATTTTCAGTTGCCTTTTATTTTATGGGTGATATTGGAGAAACATGTATTCTCAATCGAAAAATTCTTATATATGTTACAGTAAAAGTTGTGTCGTGAATTAGGCAACATTCTTCGATTTAAAAATAAAATTTGACGTGTTTTTACGCAATTTAAATTTAAAAATATATTATTATACTTTTTAGTTTTAATTTGCAATAGAGTCACTTGGATACACTTATATATATATATATATATATATATATATATGGATGTCAACATGGTGTTGGGATGAGGAAACCTCTCTCTCTGTAGCTGAAGAAGGAGTAGTTCCGAAAGCTTTACGTTTGTGATGTTTCTGTGTTTTTGTGTTATTTTACGTGTGTCGCTTCGACATCCCCGGGGCCTCGCCAACCTGAAGTCGTCTGATTGGTGAGTGCTCACTGGGTTTCCTCATCCCAACACCTTGTTGACATCCATATATTCATTTTACCTTTCCTTTTCCGTAAGTTGTTTTTATATATATATATATATATATATATATATATATATATATATATATATAGTGGCCATATTTTTCCGGAAACACCTATCTGATGTTCTCCGTAAAAAAAGGCCGTTTCAATTTCGAAGTGGTGGCCAGTAGGAGGTCATGTTTTCTTCTTGGGCAAAATATGCAGCGTAGAAAGACCTTGATGCTAGAGCGAAGGTTTTCAATTTGGGATACCAGCACCCTTGGGATTACCTATAGAGTTTTAATGACTCGACTTACAGGAAAACATTATAGGTAACAGCTTTTTCGCTCACTTGATCATTCGTCCATGACCAGAATCGAAGGTTGTGACGTCACTACTACGGGAGGACGCCACAAAGCGCCGTATACCCCTTTTTCAAGGCATTTCTATGGAATAGAGTAATTATTTCAGTATGATCGTTTGTATCTTGAAAAAAGCGTGATTTACACCAAGTTCATGAGCCCTTGAGAAATCGCGGGGATCCGTGTCAGAAAATTTACGAACAGAAATGCATCTAATTATCATCTAGTCCTCAATGACGACTAGGAGTCGGATTTTATTTTCCCATCAAGATCTTCCATTCCCTCTTCGGACCGCGATATATCGTTTCCAGACTTTTTTAAAGCCGCATTACGTTGCCGCTGTTGTTTACCCGTTCATATAACTTTGCCTGTTCTTTGTATTTTACCCAATCATTTCCTCCGGATATTTTTAACCCTTCTTCTTTACGCGCTCTCTCGCTCAGAATTTGCTTTTGTTGGAATTATTGCTCGTTAAAAAGTTCTTTCCATTCTTTCATTATTTAATGGACGAGGTTGAGGTCACCTTCTCTCTCTCTACCTTTCCCTCCCATTCTGTGATATAATATGCCCCTGTATCTTATGCTACCGGTGGTTCATATACAATGACAGGATACGTAATAACGTAATAACTTACGTCATCACCGTTATACACAGATATCTGGTCTTTTATATTAGTAAATTCTAAAAGATGTTACTCGCTCTCTGTATTGAAAATGTCGATCCTTTAACTACACGTTTAAGGATTCAAATCCGTGAATATTTCAAGCTTTCGCTGCCATTCCCAAAATTATGCCCTTTTCTCCCTCTCGTTACACCTATATCATCTTTATCTCTCGTCCGCTGGCTCACACCTTTCCTTTCGTTGCTATTCTCGCATGCGGCGCATCTCTTCCTGGAGTCGCTTCGTGTATTATAGTTTCTTCTGGATTCCTTCGTTGTTTTCTCTCTTTATCTTACAATAATTTGTCGATTTTTGTCCGACCGAAGCCTTTCTGACATCATCAATAGTACTTTTTAACGCGTTTTTAACAAACCTCCCGATTAGGTGGAAGGTTGAAATTTCGGGGAGGGAGAGGGAGGGAGATTGATTGATTGATTGATTTGGTCTTTATTTGGGGCGAGATTGAGTCTAGGAAGTCCCAGAGGGTGGGAGAGGGAGGGGGAGAGAGGGGGAGAGAGAAGGGGAGAGAGAAGGGGAGAGAGAAAGGGAGAGAGAAGGGGGGAGAGAGAGACAGACAGACAAACGACTTTATTAGGGCGAAATTGAGACTATGTAGTCCCTTCTTACAGAGAGGGAGGGAAGGAAAGAGAGGGTGGGAAACAGAGGGGGAGGGAGGGAATATTATTATTTATCCGTCATATGACGGGCAATACAATAATTTCTATAACAAAAATGCCTTCTCAAATCTCCCAAGAATTTACGGGGGCAAAATTTGAAATTTTAACAAATAGTGATAACTTTATTTATGATTCTAATGAAATAGCTATGATGCCTAAATTGTTTTTTTTTCGAATGAAAATCGTTCGTAGAACGGGTATCTCCCCAGTATATTTTAATAAGAGATCGGTATAAAAGTCTCGAAATAATCTGGGGCGGACCCTTCGATTGCGTGTAGAATAGAATGAGGCAGGTATAGAAGTTTTCCATGTGTGGTATTTTCCTAGACTATTGGAGAGTAAAGGTGGGCCAACACGACGCGGATTCCGTGTCTTATATTTTTATCGAGAGGAACCTAGAAAACGTGCTTAAAATAGGCGATAGAACAGGAGTAGTATGGGCGGGTTTTTAACACAAACAGAGGAAGCAAACAAACGTGCAACTGGAAACAGAAACGACGATTTTTACCATCGCAATGAACGCATTTGGATGCTGTGTCCCAAATGGAATGTCTACCTCTTTGCATTTTCGCTCACCAGCTTTCTGATACAGCGTACTATTGGCACGTGTGTCTTATGACAGTGGTTTCGTCTTATCTCAATATTTATGTCTCTGTTTATCCCTTTCGGTTGTTTGGAGAATTCTTCCTTTTGTTGCTGAAGATAGCGGGTTATAAATATTGTTCTTTAAACATATTCAATACATAAGCGGCGGTATATTTTTATATCATCTCGCATTTGTTTATTTTATTATGGTCGCTTAAGGCCGAACTTTTATTCGCGGACTTTCTTTTGCAAATACCATTACGTTGAATGCTTCCGTATAAAATGCCGTCGAACCGAAGGAAAGCAACCGTTGTTATTTCATATCGTTCGAATGTTTCTTGGATCTAAGGACGAAGTCTCTTGTTTCGATAAAGGCGACTTTTATTTTTTCATTCATTCTCTTCTTTCGTTCTCTTTCGCCTTCTGCATCCCTCTTATGCCTTTCTTTCAAAGCCTACTCTCCTATCAATCTCTCTTCCTTACCAAGATAAACCACTCCATCTCCCGCTCTGTCTACACCATTCGTTCCTCTCAAAGGGGGATGATTTCGTCAAGGTCTCTTTCTAGGCCCCGTTCAGCTTTTCATTTCAGGTGACATTCCGGAATCTCTCTATCTCCTTTTAATTCCCCATTCTACCGCAGCAGACGTTCTGACGCTCCTTCTCCCCTTAAACCATCTCAGTCCTTCCGACCTTATTCCATTTCCTCCCTTTACCACTCCTTCCGATCGTACGTCTCTTCCGGTTCCTTTTATTTGTTTATTTGTCAAGAGAGAATGCTCTGAGAGTAGTTGGCTTGTCTGTTGGTGTTCATGCACCGTATTCCCTCTCATGTAAGGCGCACTTTTTCTCTCAAAATTTTAGGTGGCCGAAACGGGGTTGCGTTGTATATTTGCGAGGAAAAAAGTGGAAAGTTCTAAAATGTGACTTAACCGTTAAGTTTTGCTGCTAAATGGCTTTCTCGATTTAATATACGGTACGTGACGCACAGAAACGTTGCATGATCATCGGAACAAATAAATAACGGAAATGAATATTATTATTGGTGACGGAGTCCTAAACATTTCAATTTATGCCGGCGATCGCAGCGGGGGTTGCCAGGGTTCCACGAGAAAGATTCTATAAGGTGACACACTATCGTCATGGTTTCGTGGGAGACATTTTGATTGTGTTATTTTCGGCTTGGAAGTCGTTTTGACTTACCTATGTGGTTTTTCTATTCATTCAAACTGTGTGGATCGGTATTCTGGTTGCATGCCACTCGTAAAATCCTATAATAAAGACATTAATAAAATTTTTTACGACGAAGTCTTTTATTTGCTCTCTAGCCGCGCATCCCGCGTTTATCCCGCGTTTTCCGCCTGCAGCGTGTTAGAGTAAAACTGCGCTTCTCCCCCTTTTCGCGTTTGTCTCTTTCGGCTCTATTTTTCTGTGTCCTGCGTTATGAGTGCGTTACTTATCGGATTGTAATAATTCGCCGAAATACTTTATTATCATGAATTTTATATATATATATATATATATATATATATATATATATATATATATATATATATATCATTATATATAGACGTTTCTTACAGAGGAGGAGGGGGATATAACAGATAACATATAACATAATATAGGAGGATACTAATGTTTAGGCACTTCCAGATGAGCTGGAGATTCGCAATTTTTTTCTTAGGTAGGATTTTGTGCAAAACCGACTAGAAAAAACGAAAATCTTGAGAAAGTACAACAATGCGGCCGCTAAAAATTCCCAATTGTTTAAACAAATTTTCAAGGTTTATGTATTTTCATGTGCTAGGGAGTTGAAATTTTTTTTAGAGATAGGCATTAAAAAAAAAAACGAAATAGGGATTATACAAATTTTGATATTTTAATTTGTTTGGAAGTTAAAAATTATTAAATTTTAAACAAATAGATAGCTGTTTAGGTACTACGGGATGAGCTAGTAAGCTGAAATTTTCAAATTATTTACAGAGTAGTAAATTTGCACAAATAAACATCTCAATTTTACCATATATGAATTCCGGCGGCCGTTAAAAATTATTTAAATTTAAACAATTAGAAAAATATTATTTTACTTCTAAAAGTGCTACAACTTTAAAATTTGGCTCAAATGTGTAGCATTAGTACCCCATAATGAAGATAGTGTAAAATTTTTAAAATTGCAACATTTGGGGATTGTTTTAAACTATTATTTTTATTAGTGGGAAAAACGAAAATCGCTGCGTAGGTGAAATATTTAGAATTAAAGGACTATTTGTAATGTTGAAATGTCTGTCTGAAAAATGAATGTTTTTTCAAAGTTAGATGAAATGCTTGCAGTATGCAAGCACCAACTACTAGTATATACATATATATATATATATATATATATATATATATATATATATATATATATATATATGGATGTCAACAAGGTGTTGGGATGAGGAAACTGTTCTCTCTCTGTAGCTGAAGAAGGAGTAGTTCCGAAAGCTTTACGTTTGTGATGTTTCTGTGTTTTTGTGTTATTTTACGTGTGTCGCTTCGACATCCCCGGAGCCTCGCCAACCTGAAGTCGTCTGATTGGTGAGTGCTCACTGGGTTTCCTCATCCCAACACCTTGTTGACATCCATATATTCATTTTACCTTTCCTTTTCTGTAAGTTGGTATATATATATATATATATATATATATATATATATATATATATATGTGTGTGTGTGTGTGTGTACAGTTTACGTTCTTGTTAGTGATTTTTAGTTTGCCCGAATATTTAAGGCCTAATCGCGATCACTTATTTGTATTCTTTAATTCACTATATCATTGCGTCTTTTATTTATATGAGTTACGGCTTATGCAATTAAGTACGGTATATTTTTACCGCTGGAAGGATTCCGATGTAACTATGTACTAAACAGTTTCGTTGTCATATAAATAGAAAAGGATATATTCCGATCTCATTGGAGCTACAACTTTGCAGAAAACAAAAGACGAACTTTTTGCTTTAACTCGTATTTAATCAGGAACTAAGTCGTTTTAATTGTTTTTGACTGTAATTACACATTTCCTGTTATTTCGTTTCGTTTTTTAGCGGGGAATTAAAATTTTTGCCATAGCGTATACAAGTCTTGAGCACATATCGACATCAGGATAGGATTGCTAAACACAATATTTCTATAAACGAAGCAAAAATCACCTTGACGTGTTTATTTTATCATATTTCCGTCGTGTTATATTTGATTTTCATTCTATTCCTCATCCCCGCATTTACTCGTGCCTTCAGTAAGAGATTTCACTGTGGATGACAGTTATCGTTGGTAGGAGCTGTTTTTCACTCCGTATCTAGGTTTTAAAGGGCTGCACAAATTCCGGAGATACGGACACAAATAACAATGATGCCTTTAGTTTAAGTGTAATGTTAAAATTCCAGACATCTAAAATAACTCTGTTAGATTGAGGAAGCTATATTCTGTGGCGAAAGGACTCCTATGTTTGCTTACGTCGCTTTCGTAACATAAACATGTCAGCTTGAGATATTCAGATCAAGTTAGGCGTCTAGCTAGGATTTGTTGAAATATGTGGTCTCTACGATATTTATTTTGCGATAAAGTCCTTAATTAATTTTCTATGAATACATTTGAATTTAAATGAGTCACTGTGGATACTATCTTTCTTCCTACTTTTAAATTTTTATCCTATCCATCATCTTTTTCTTAGTTCTGTGCAGTTTTTTTTTCTTTCATCTACTGTGTTTCTATAACTATTTTTTAAAACTTTCTCTGATTGTGTACTAAATTTGTCTAAATTTCGTTTCATCCCCTTATAACTGGGTTCCCTCCCTCGCCCATTCTCTTCCAATCTGCCCTAAAGTTACTCTTCCCTCTTCAAATATACTTTTTCCCCTCTCAACTCCATCTTCTGCTTTTTTCTATCCCCTTGCAATTCGATTACCCGTCATGATTTCTTTATTCTTCTGCCTTCATTCCATTGCCTTTCCTTTTTCGCCTCCGCCGCTTATACATAATCCACCCTCTATTTCGCCTTTTCAAAACTTATCCTTTTTATTCTCCTGGCGCGCCGTTACCTGTCTTTCTTTCTTATCTGATTCTCCTCTCTTTCCGTTCTCCCGACTCCCGCCACTACCGCAGTCTCGGTCCGACACATACACGCACACAATCGTGCGTATCTCTCTCTCCCGCCCGTCCCTTTCCCTAGTTTTGGCGCTCACTATCTCTCATCCTTTCTCCCTAATCCCCCTTTCCTCTCTCTTTTGCCCTCCCTACCTCAATTCTCTCTTCTCTTTCTCCCTCTGCATTCTCCATCTCCTCTTTATATCCTCTCCCTCCTCTCAATCCCCTCCTCTCTCCCACCCCCTCCTATCTCTCCCCCTCTTCCACCTCTCTCTCCTATTTCTCTCTCCCATCTCCCCCCATTGTCGTCTCTTTTCTCTCTCTCACTCTCACTATAAAGTCTTCCCTTTCTCTCTCTCTCTCTCTCTATCCCTCTTCACTCTATCAGCTTCAACTCTCTCTGAATTCTCTCCATTCCTATCTCCCTCTCATCCATATTCCTTCTACGTTCATTTTATTTCACTCTCTTTCTCTATCTCCTCTCTCCCTTTCGATCATCCTTTACTCCATTCCTACCTTTCCTCTACTCCATCTCATTTTATCACTACCTTTCTCATTAATCATTCCACTCTTTCTTCTCCTTTCCATTCCGCTTCTCTTTATATAACTGTCTTCCTCTCTTTCACTCTACCTCTTATTCCCTTCTCTCTCTTCACTTTTCCTCTGTCAGATTCTCCCCTACACGCTTATTGTCGCATTTACTGGTCGGTTTCTTTTATTTTTCCTAATTTCCTTTTGCTTTTTTCTGCTTTTGTTTTGCCCTTCTTTTTGCCTATTTAATTGATTACCTATCCCTATATCCTTTCCTATCTTTTCCTAATCCTTCTTTTCTATTACCTATTTTCCGTACCTCTTTTTCTATTTCTTCTATTGTATCCCTCATCTTCTCCTCTATTACTTTCCGCTCTATTTTACTTCTCTCATTTACCTTTCCTTTCTCCCCCAATTTTCTCCTCTCTTTTCGCCTTTTTATCCTCTTTCCTTCGCTTCCTCTTTTTCCTCTATTAATCTTTCCCTCTGTTTTCTTTCTCTCCTAACATCCTTACTTCTATCCTTTCACATATTCTCTTTCCTTTACCCTTTCCCTCTATCCCCTTTTGCCCTCTTTCACTCTCTCTCTCAACCCGTTTGTCCCGCAACTTCTCTCCCTCTTTCTCCTCTCATCTCTCCCCGTCCTCTCTTCCCTCTTTTATCGATTACCTCGCCCTCACTGGAGAGTCGTCTTCCCAGTTTTATCCGCATCGCGCTATCCTCCTGCCTCCCTCTTCTCCCTTCATCCTCTCTCTCCCTGTCTCTCCCTCTCTCTCCCTTCCCCTCTTTTTCCCCCGTATCTCTCTCTCTCAGTCGACGAATTTTCTCTACTTTCTACGAGGATCGCGTTGGGTTTCTTCTCCACCTTTTCCAAGCTTTAACGCAACCGATTCGTGTGCCGATTTAATTTCTCGTGCACTCTATTTCCTAGGTGTATTTATTCATTATTCTCCCCTTCCACGGTTTCCTCCCTCCCCATTCACCCCCTTTTCCCCTTTCCCAAATCTCCTCCCTCCCTCCCTCCTCATTCCCGCATCTGTGCTGCATTGTGCGTGCCCGCCGCCGAGCTCGCAAGGTTCTAAAAGCCCCGGAGGTCCTGCGTAGCGTTGCGGGTTAGTTCTCCTTTATTTTCCCCTTATTTCTGATGTGGTCGCTCCAGATTTTATTTTTTTAATATTTTCCGAGCTAATTAAAAATCGTGTTAGGAATTTCGGTTAGCGGCATACTGTGTAATGTGAACGAATTCGATCGAGCAATTACCATGTAGTGGTCGGATGAACCATTGATATTATAGACCAAAACAGTTTCCAGTTTCATGCATAGTTAAACCATCGTTGATCGTAATGTGATTTCTGACGAGAAATACCACCGTCGCCAACTTCTTGCCGTTTAATATGGTGATGTAGTCTACTAGACTACTTAATTGCAGTAGGAATCGCAATAAACTTGTCTTTAACTTGACCAAGTAATCGAATTTTAATTAACCTTGATGTTTCAAATGCTGATGTGGTTTTCTTATAGCATTAAGAATCTTTCGTATTATTCATTTTCCACGAAATCTGTTTTATTGCTTTATTTCATATCGTCATCAGTAATTTAATTCGCTATTATTTTTAGTAAACCCATCGAACATTTTGTTTACGATGTACATTTTAGGAGAGTTTTTCAACCGCGATTGCTTAACAGCTTTCATCTTTTTATTCTCGGCGATTTTTCGGTGGGAATCATGTTACTAAGTTTAGCTAAATCGCGTCTCGCGAAACACTAAAATTTGGTTTAATCGAGACACTTTAAGGAAGTCTGCCTTTTGGGAGAACTACTGGAAAAAACGACAAGAATCACCTTTACTATTGATTAAGAGGTCTCATTAATTTATAAAACAGCAGCACATTTATTTTATCATGTAACACTGCGATTATTTACTCATTAATTTGAATAACCTTAATAATCCATTTCCTCTATATAATGGACAAATGATTTAGATTTTTGTAAAAGTTTTCTTTATATATAGATAGGCTGACCTGTTTCGATTTTTCGCTTCTCTTTAAAGGGCGAACATGGTTCAACGGCACTTGCTACGAGACGTCTGCGGCGGAAACTTAAGATAGAAATACGGATCTATTTCAATGACCTATCGACGCCGATAAATTCTCTATCGCATATACTAAGTATGATATTTCTTTAGTTATGGGAGCGAAATATTTGTTTCACCGAAAAGTTTTTATTTTCCCAGTATTTGTGGTACTTTTCGTTTCAATAGTTTTGAGCAGGCTTTTAGTTCATCTTAGAGACCAAAATAAATTCTATTCACATATGTTACTGTTATCTCGAAAGGTGTTTTGGATTTATTTGTTGTCCGAAAGGCTTTTGGGAAAAAAATTATTCTTCTTTTTTGACATTTGACAAGGATACTATCCGAGCACATGCAAAATTAGACGATTGTTTAGCCCATTGTTTCGCAAACTTTTTGCCTGGTGCCCCCATTAAAACTAAAACAATCGCGGACCATACACAAAAAATTGAAAGCATTAAGGAATAAATACGTAAATATGGGTATTATAGCATACTTTTTATTTGAAATTTAAAATTTTCTTACCACTTAAGAAAAATACGCTTATCTTAGAAGTCACTGTATTATAATACAATATAGATTAGAATCAAAGATATTCTCTCAAATCCTCTGCGCAACATTTTTTATTTTTCACGCACCACTTTGGCGCGCGCCACATAGTTGAAGGATTTACACCCTAAATCGTGTCTTTTAATTTTGTCTGACTTCTGGAGAGAATTCTTTTATTTGGCCGTAGAAATTGCGTCTCTGGTATAGATTTTAAAGGTGGGACGAATGGATTTCCTATGATTCGATTCGTTATCAAGAAAAAAGTGAATCATTTGGCCGTGTTTCTAGCAGCCATCACTGAATTTCCCTATTCCTTTAAACTGTTGAATTGTTCGCTTCTGAAAATCAGACTCTTTAGCATTCGTCTCGAGAAAGAAGTTGACGCTGATTCCGTCGAGTCTCAATGGTCGCTGCACTCGAACGTAACCCGGATTTGAATGATAGAGACCTGATGATCGAGCGCCTATTATTTTAGCATATAATCACAATTTTGGATTTTCTTTCCTTGGGGAAATGGTTTATCTTGCATGTTTTGCCTGGCATGTTTCAAAGTTCGTTCAGTTGGTGATTTGATTCGAAATGTATGTTCAAGCAAATTGGTATCAACTTTATTCACGGAGAAAATCTTAACTATAATAAATTCTTCCTCAGCACGATTGCAATTTTTCTATGAACTTACGTGGAAAATGGCGAGTTTTGGAAAATAACATTTTTGGACCAAGCTTTAATGGCTTAATAAACCTTTACTTCTTTGAGAAAATAAATTTATATGGCGATAAAACTTTACTCGAAATTTCGTCCAAGTTTTGAATTTACAAATTCTACTGGATAAAGTATGATGAGACGTCCGGAAATTTTCTCAGTTGGAAACCAGCATCTTTCCAAATTAAGAAATTGTCTCAAAGTTGAAAAATATCGATAAATAACTAACATCATTATTTATTATCACTTCATTACTGAATCGTTATTTTTCGATTCTTTAAATGAATTAATATGATGATATAAATCGAAAGGTAAAAGTATCCGCTTTTTACGACTAAAATTGCGTAAATTGATTAAATAAGACCTGGATGTGTTATAATTTCAATTCCTAGAATTTACGCCAGAAAAGGATATACGCATACTAAGACATACAAACGCATGCACATGAAATATTTTTTCGCGTTTCTCCCTCGTTCTCCCTCTCTTATCCACCATATATATATCTAGCATCTCTTACGATTGTGGAGAGCTGTTTATTTGCTAGCTGCGCCGATGAAAAAAGTCGCCTTTCGGGACCTAGATAGATTCCGTACTTATGTTTGGTTTCATCTTCAACCTCTGGAAGTTGCGTGAGGATGACATTTTTGTTTCGTGCACGACCCGCCAAAGAGATCGGACTTGTTTGTTCTGCGGAATGCAAGTGCTTGCGTGATAAATATTGTTTCAGGAATCGTGACATAGTATCTAGAAATAGAATGAATTCATGGTTTCAAGGCCGAGGATCTTTTACATTTAATTATCGTTAGTGGTAAACCATAAAGGAAATTTTTTTTACCGATTTAACGATCGATTTTATTACAAAATTTGAGAGTAATTTTTCTAGAAACGGTGCTTTTCTATGCCATTAGGTGGGGTGAATAGGGTCGGGGTGAATAGGGTCGGGGTGAATCGGGTCAAAGTTAAGTTATCGCACCTTAAAGACCGGATAGCTGAACCCCGAGAGCTGCTGCATTTTGTAGGCAAAGAATGGACCCTTATTAGCGTTGTTCTGCAAGACAGAGATAGTTGCACTCGGTTTTCGTCCTTCTATAGCTTGTTTTTAGGAAAAACAAGGTAAGCTTTGCATGCATGTTTGTCCAATTCTTATTTTTGGAAGTTCCAAGTTCTGATTTTGCAATAGAAAAACCGTGCAAAGGAGGAAAACAAACACTTCTGCATTAAGCGCACGTCTTCCAATATTCTAATCTGTACTTGCAATCTCACAATATTGACGCCAGTGTTACCAACCTCTGATTTTACATTTCCCTGTAAAAGCGGGTGAATCGGGTAAGCTATTGTCGGGTGAATCGGATCGACGATTTGAACTTAAAATATGCAAGGGAAGTAATTTTTTATTTGCGGAAAATGAGTCTAAGCCCTTGTCAGTGGCCTATGTATATGTTAATTTTATTTTGTATTGCATTGTACTATGTATTTTGTCACAATGTAACCTTCTTAAATAATTACTCAGTCGGGTATTAATATATTTTTTCTTCTTTGCTTTCATTGTTGACTAATTTTCTGGCTAATCCTTTTCACCTTCGCCTGACCCGATTCACACTCTTTCGTCGGGTGAATACGGTCATTTACTTTGCTTATCAAAAGACGTAATTCTCCAAATCTAGAAGGATTTTCGAAAAATTTAAGATATGGATTTTTAAGAGCAAGAAATATCTTTTGCTATCATATAGTTGCTTTTAAAAATTAACCTTTGTGAATGTTGGTCTAATCGATTTTATAAATTTTGACTCATTTCACCCGCACTTACCTTATACGCTCATATTTTTTTAAACCGAAAGTGCGCGTTAATTAAAAAATCTGATGTGGCCACTACATGACTTTCTCCATATCTGTAATATTTCTAAAAACTCCAAATAGGTTACATAATAATAAATATTTTAAGAAACTGCGAAAAAAGTTTAGACTTTACAAAGAACAGAAATAAACTCAAACCATAGCCTTCTCATATCGGATATAGCCACAAAGCTCTAACAATTAAGAAAATATAAGATATCTCTTAAACAATGCATTATATGGAAAAATGTTTCAAACAAAGGTTGTAGAAAATTAATTTTCCTACAACTTCTATTCCGTTACATTTTTACATTTATCAAATATTAAAGCATTCACCCTGCTCTTTATTCCCGAATCGGTGGATGCGCTTATATTTAACATATTGCCCAATGCCTCGTTTTGGCTGGAGCCGCATAGCGGTTCGTCCCGGGATTACTTTAAGCCGTTCCGACCTTAAGGCGCATAGGCTTTACCGTCTTAAGGGGTGGCATCGTTACACTTTGGTTTCACTTTTTGCGGCAGCTACTTTCATCTTGGAGTCTCCTCATTTTCCTCCCCCATTCTCCCCTACAGTCTCTCCTTCATTCAACCCTACATTCCCACCAACATTCTCATTCCCATTCTTCCTCTTATTCTCCCTCCATTCTCTCTCCATTTTCCTTCTTATTCTCCCTCCCATTCCTTCCCCATTCTCTCCCATTCTCCCCCATTCTTCCCTCATTCTCTTCCAATTCTCTCCCCTATTCTCCCTCCTCATTCTCTCCCCTATTCTCCCTCCTATTCTCTCCCCATTCTCTCTCCTATTCTTCCTCCTATTATTCCCCATTCTCCCTCCTATTCTCCTCCATCTCTCTCCCAATTCTCCCTCCCACTTTCTTTACAATCCTTCCTCCCATACTTCCTCCCATTCTCTCCCCATTCTCTTCACATTCTCTTCCCATTCTCTCTCGCATTCTCCTCCCCCATTCTCCCCTATTCTCTTTCCCATTCTCCCCCTCCCCTCCTATTCTCCCTCCTATTCTCCCTCCTACTCTTCCTCCTATTCTCCCTCCTATTCTCCCTACTATTCTCCCTCCTATTCTCCTTCCTATTCTCCCTCCTATTCTCCCCCATTCCTCCATTCTCCTCGATGCTTCGCCTAGACACTCCGCGTTTCAAAGTCTTATCTCCTTGCACTTTGCGTGATTGTTAATTATGGGAGACATATATTTCTCATTCCCCCTCAGGCTCTCTCTGAAGATTCGATTTTCTTCAAGTGGAGCTTAATCTCTCTCTCTCTCTCTCCATCTTGTTGTTCAAGGTTTCCGCCATTTTACCCCCTCCTTTTTCCATCCATTTTCCTCTTTCCAGGTCTTTCTATCCTTTATCTCCACTCATCTCATTTTTCAAGTGTCTTTTCTCCTTATCCTCTACCTTCTCCCTCCATCTCTATGAGACGCTGAGTGCTATAGAATAAATTTTATACAAACGAAATAGTCGGTACTTCGCATTTTACCCTCATCATTGTACGAAAGAATTAAAATGTCATCTCATTCCAAGGTACACACTTTAAAATTACAGTGAAAATAAAAATTCGATTACCCGTCTCATTCGAGATTAGAGTTAGCGTTGAATACAAGAATAATTAGGACGAAATTTTAAAGGAAAAATGCTTTAAAATATCTTTTAAATGACTTGCACATTCGTTAATGTAAAGTAAACCAGATCAGATACCGTACCCACCCGAATTAAAACGAAGTGTATGTAGAAAAAGTTAATAATTTATTGAATAATGAGATTCGTATATTTTGCAGTAGAATTCTTTTTATGAGATAGCGATAAATGAATGGATAATGCTACATGGTATCTATAAAATTATTACAAATTATTAAAAGGGGGTGTTCCGAATGAATGTTATCAAGGAAAAGACGAACATCTAATTAATAGGCCCGATCGATCGTTAATCCGCTTTTCGGTTAATGCGCAAACTGATCCGGATGTTCCCTTACAAGATATAATTAAAAAAAATATTTTTGACCTCGCTATATAAATTCAATGACCTTCAAAGGAACGGAGTTTCCTGGCCTTTATATATCCGTTTCGACTGCTTAAATTATTAATCGCTGGATGACTTTTACTTTCTCCATATGCGTAGTATAAGGGAAAGTATTGTATTCATGAAAAAAATCGACTTCGAGATTTCATCGGAAATACATGTTTTAAGGTCCCCTGAACACATTTGGACTATTTCTGTGTCTCTGTACGTGATAGATTTTTGTGGGTACTCTAACTCAAAAACTATTAAGCAGGTCAACGCGAAATTTTATATTTAAAATTTCTTTAAAAGTCACAATAACCGAATAGTTTTTGGTAAAAATCGGTCAAACGAAAGGGGGTGTTTACTCTTGTCACTTATCCGTTATTATAAAATATTTGCTTTAATATTTGATAAATGTAAAAATGTATTGGAATAAAAGTTGTAGGAAATTTAGTTTTCTACAACATTTTTATGAAATATTTTCCCATGCATTGTTTAAGATATATATATTTAGCTGCCACCACCACGCCACGCCACCTACCGACGACTATTGTTAACAATTGACGCTTAGTTACATCTTAGTAACGCTCCAATTTCTTTTCATAATTGTTGGAGCTTTGTGGTTATATCCAATATCATAAGGCTATGGTTCGAGTTTATTTCTGTTATTTGTAGTCTTAAATTTTCTCGCAATTTCTTAAAATATTTATTATTATGTAACCTATTTGGAATTTTTAGAAATACTACAGATAAGAAGAAAGTCATGTGGTGGCCACAGCAGATTTTTTCTTTTATTTTTGCTTACACAGGAACTGATATTTATAATGGCAACATAATCATTTGGAGTAATTGAAATACTGGTAATACTGAATATTAGCTTTTTGGTTTTTATTGCTGACTACAGTTTGTAATTGATTTAAACCTGTCTTATTTTTTTAATTTGCTAAAATTTGAGTTTCTTATTTACAGGTAAATTTACTCGAAAATTGTTTTTGATGCAGTGGAACTCAAGTCAGTCAGTGGACTGGTTCCGGTGGAGGTGATCGCCTTATCGTAAGATCGTTTAATTTTGATCAGTTACGTAATAGTAGTATAGTGTAGAAAAGTATTTTTCAGATGTTTCATTAATGCATGGTTTATCCTTTTTCGTGTCACACGTATTTATAAAAATTTCAGCAGCATTTTCTCACCTTCCATTCTCCATCCACGTCCTCTATCCTTGTTGTTTATGCAGCTGACAGATGGTTGGTCCTCATCACCTTCTGATGAAGGCTTATTTTACCACCTCCAGGTCTCTCCCTTACCTCTCCTCTTCACTAACACCGTTCTCCCCTTGTGTAAAGGTTTTCAGTTTCAACTCCTTCGCAGCTCTTCTCTTCACTCCTCACTCTTTTCCTCTATCTCTCTCTCTCCTTTCATCACACTTTGTGCGGCTTTGCCATTAAGGTCTCCTATCTCTCTCTCTCTCCCTTCCCATCTCCCCCTTCATCTCCATAATCGAACTTCCTTCACGCCGCCCTCCTCGAACTCTCTCCTTCCCTCCTCATTCCCCTGCTGGAAACACTCCAATGAATGACAACCAAACTCACTTGCGGCGCGTCACGCTCCCCTCCCTCTCTTCTCGTGCTTTTATCTTCCTCTTCCCTCCCCGGTCATTCGCCATCGTTTCTTCTCCGTCGTTACCGCCCATCTTCCTTCCTGCCTTCTCGTCGAGTCCTTCGTCCCTCCCTCCTTATCTCTTACCTATTCTCGGCCTTTCCTCCATAATCTTCCATGATTTTCCTCTATTTCTTTATCCCCTTTATCCGTTTCCTTCTGCCTTCTTGTATTTTTTACGCTTTCTCACTTTTTGTTTTTTCTCATTGCCTCTATTTCTCTCTTGTTATATATATATATATATATATATATATATATATATATATATATATATATATATATATATACATACACACACACACTCTATATAATATCTTAAGGAAATGGAAAGGTTGTGATGAGGGTGGCAACAAGGTTTATATATATCATTATAAATAGCTGCTTCTTACATATACGTGTAGGATATAAGGTGAGAGAGTATATAGGATATATATATATATATATATATATATATATATATATATATATATATATATATATCATATAAAACCTAAGGTACTTCCGTAAGTGCTACAGAGCTGAAATTTGGTATCTATATAGGTCATTGGGTACAACTTCTGGAAAAAATCCGAAATTCTGGAAAAAGTTGTTTAAGGGGTATTTTTTATCCCAATTTCCAATTTTAAAAACCATAAGAAAAGCATTGAAAACGGTGCAGGGCTATATGAAATTGCTGTTTTAAATTATTTACAGTTAAGATACAATATCGTGACATGCACCATACCGTGGATGAAACAATGAAGTTTATTTTTTTAAGACAAAATTTAAATCCACGCTGATTTTGCATAAATATTTGATTTTAATGATAAAATTATGAAAAGTTTTTCGATTTTCTACAATGAAAAATATTAAATACCATAGTAACGACTCCAATGCCTTTCAATGGGAATTGATTATCCATACTTCAACAGCATTGATTTTATGCTTAGATTGTATTATAATCTATTTCAGCCAACGACATTTACATATGAGGACGTGATAATTTTAAATTAATTTTTTTATCCGGATACGAACTAAAAGCCACGGATGATGTCGCCATATTCCTAACACAAAAAATATCCCAATTTTTACTTAAATTTTAGCGTGATATAAAAGCTATTCTCTTAAGGATGATTATAGCTATTGCTGAACAGGGCGATCTAAGCCATGAAACCGAAAATTCGAAGACTTGGACGCGAGACGATTGCCAGAGAATTTAGAAATTCCGGAGAGATGCCTTAATTTCGCGGAAAATGAAAGTTATTATCTTATTTATATATTATTATGCCATTGATTTTAAATTACGACCTAAACTTATGATGACGTCATTATACTAAAACACGAAATTTAGTAAAACGTGAAAAGTAATGTTGTTTCGTAGTTTTTCGAGAAATTTTAACTCTTTTCAATTATTAAATATAATGGCGGTCCGGTCTGTATTGCGATTTTTTAAATCCAAATACATGCTAAAGACACGGATGATGATGCCATAATCTTAACACGAAATATCCTAATTTTTTCATAATTTTAGTGTATATTGTATAGTCTTAATGATGATTATTCTTATTGCTCATGCAGAGCGATCTGAGTTATAAAATTTGATATACGAAAACTTGGACACGAGGCGATTGCCAAAGAATTAGTAAATTACGGATATTTGACTTAATTTAGCGGAAAATAATAAATATTCTGCTTGAACTCATGAAATGTATTGTGTAATACATATAGGCTCCACATGGCTGAAGTGCTGTTTCCCCGGAGATCACGTTGGTTTATTTACGAGTTTAGGTCTTGGTGTATGATGATTTTTATGCGCTTGCAGTATGCAAGCACCGACAACTCATATATATACAAAAACCTATTTTATTGAGGTTAGTTGTCCGCTTTCTCGCTTTTCCTCTCCCTCTCTCACCATTTTCTTTCTTAATAATCATCATATATCGTGCCCTTTTTGTCGGAATACTTCCTCCTCCTCTTATTATAATAAGAGAAGGAAGAAGGATAATTATCCTTGCATTTCCTGGGATGGCGATGGCGTAGTGCTTAGAGCGTTGACCTTCCACATAGCGGTTTTAGGTTCGAATCCGGCGGAGATCGGAATTTTTCTACCCGAGATTGTGTACTTTGAGGAGACCGCGCAAGTCCTTCGGAAGAGACGTTAAGCAGTCGGTCCCTCTGGTGATCTTCGTTAAGAGTAGGCTAATGCTGGCACCGGGTTTCCCTTTCGAGTGTGTTTGGTGTGGAAGGAGCTACGGCTGAATTAATCCGAGAGATTGATTATCCGGGAATAAAAACCAACAACACCAAACAAATCTTGCATTTCGTTCCTCTTAAGTTGGTTTTTCTCATCACTCTTTGTCTCCATTTTTTAAATTTCTCCCGTTTCCCCTCTACAGTTTTTATTCCGTCCTATTTTCTTTTTTTGCACCCTCTCTAATTCCTCTCCTTTTCACAATTCCTCTATTTATCTCTATCATTTCTTCTCCCATCTTTATTTTTCTACCCATCTTCATTATCTTATTTTCCTCTACTGCTCCTTTTGTCTTGCATCTCGATTCGTTCCTCTCACTGATTCTAACTTATTTTATCTCACATTCGTTTTTTTCTTCCCTCTAGCTTTCCTCACTTTCTCCTCCCTATTCCTCTCCTCCATCTTGCGCAGTTCTCTCTCTCCTGCTTCGCTATCTTCGCTTTCATCTCTATCCTCGCGTCTTTCTCCGCCTTTTCCCTTTCCTCCTTTTCTCCCTCAACTTCAACTTCCCTCTGCTGCTTACCTAACTCCTCCCCAAACTTCACTCTCGTCTTGATTCCACTGATTGCTCCCTCAGGATATACCATCCCCTCTCTCTCCCCCTCCCCCCCCTCTCTCCCCCCCTCTCTCCCCCCTCTCTCCACCCTCTCTCTCCCCCTCTCTCTCCCCCTCCCCCCCCCTCTCTCCCCCCTCTCTCCCCCCTCTCTCCCCCCTCTCTCCCCCCTCTCTCCCCCCTCTCTCTCCCCCTCTCTCTCCCCCTCTCTCTCCCCCTCTCTCTCCCCCTCTCTCTCCCCCTCTCTCTACCCCTCTCCCCTCCCTCTCTCCCTCCCTCCCTCCCTCTCTCTCCCTCCTCTCTCTCTCTCTCCCCCCCTCTCTCCCCCCCTCTCTCTCCCCCTCTCTCTCCCCCTCTCCCCTCCCTCTCTCCCTCCCTCTCTCTCCCTCCCTCCCTCTCTCTCCCTCCCTCTCTCTCCCTCTCTCCCCCCTCTCTCTCCCCCCTCTCTCTCCTCCCTCTCTCCCCCCTCTCTCCCCCTCTCCTACATATGTTTGTATTTACGAATGTTTTTTTCTCTGTTTCTCATATTATTGATTTTTTTTCTTTTCCTTCCCCTGAACTATTTTAGAAATTTTCGCGGTTTTTTACACCTCTCTTCTCTTCGTAGGTGTTTTCTGCAGTGGGAATTTTTCTGTGTTAAAACATAATTATACACAGTTTTTTTATGACCCACAAAACTAACATTCTTTGGTAATGCTCTGTTATCTACTAACAAATATATTAACTTGTAATTAATTTGTATTTTGTTAAAATCTGTATGTAATTAATTTCTCTTACTTTGTAAATATTGTAATTACTTATATGACGAAAGGGTTAAATGTAAGAAGGGACTACATAGTCTCAATTTCGCCCTAATAAAGTCGTTTGTCTGTCTGTCCTCCCCCTCTCTCCCCTCCCCTCTTCCCACCTCTCTCTCCCCCCTCTCTCTCCCCCTCTCTCTCCTCCCTCTCTCCTCTCTCTCTCTCCCCTCCCCTCCCCCCTCTCTCTCCCCCCTCTCTCTCCCCCTCTCTCCCCCCCTCTCTCCCCTCCCCCCTCTCCCCTCCCCTCTTACCACCTCTCTCTCCCCTCCTCTCTTCCCACATCTCTCTCCCCCCTCTCTCCCCCCCTCTCTCCCCCCCTCTCCCCCCCCCTCTCTCTCTCCCCCTCTCTCTCTCTCCCCCCCTCTCTCTCCCCCCCCCCTCTCTCTCCCCCCCCCTCTCTCTCTATCCTCATTCCTGTCACCAATCGTCTCCTCTCCCAACGCTAACGTTACTGTTTACCGTCATGTGTCTCTTTTTATCCTCTTTTTTTAGCGAGCTGTCAAGGCACGCGTCCTTTTTCCCCCTCAACGTTTTTAAAAACCATGACCCGCGAGAATGAATATTAATTTTCTCCCTCCATGGCGGAGGGAGAAAATTAATATTTTTTCAGACGTTTATGGTTTTGAAGCAGCGGCAAACGTCATGGTTTTGTTTCGTGTCGGAGACGGCGTTTTACTAGTATGATTCCGCGGAGTTAAAAATGCGTCTATTTTCTAAAATTAAAAATCTGTTGCCATTGTAACGGCAGCGTTTACTTGTTTACTCACTATAGTTCTAAAATGATCCGCGCCTCTACAATGCTGTGGTTTTCAGCGTAAATTTGTATAAAATTGGAGTCCTGTTATCTCGTTATTCTCTCTAACATACAATGTAAATCACTGCGTGACATAATTCTAATAAAAGCTTGTTCTCGCGAATAATATCTTAATATCGTATGCCCGTAAGTTTTCAATGGAATTCAATAAAGTTATCTTATTGACTTTTGATGCGTTAATTTTAATGACGCTTTCTTTCTGCATAAAATTTTATTATGGATGCAAATCATAAAGGGATGTCGAGCAATTCATTTTTTTCGCCTTTAATTTGCTCCAAAATGGCTGGCCCGTATACAAATTTCATGAATGGATTCAGGAACCAAGATGTTACTTCGGAAATCGAGCATCACCGGATCTATAACAGAAACACACGTGTCGAAATTGCCTCTCCGTAGCCTCTCTGCCGTGTTACGCGAAATTTAATTAAATCCGATCGAGGGAGTTGTGAAATTTGAATACGTTACTCTCGGGCGCAATATATTGGGTGCAGGATGGCGAATTCATTCGGTCTTCAAGCGCAGCTAGGAGTGCCCTGTTAATTTGAAACGGAGTGCTTCGTATTGCGAACGCAATATGATGCTCGCTCTTCGTTTTCGACACGATGTAAGCTCCCCCGAAATAAAAATTTAACCCCCTCGCTGGATGACGTTTCGCTGCCTTGTGCATCATCTCCTCTCCCGTCAAAACATTCCATGGAGCAAGATAGACATTTTTATTGAGATCTAATCCCAACGTAATAGAACCGCGTGTTTATTAGGAAAAAACTGGCCTTGATAAATGAATTTGCTCGTTGAAAACTCGAGTATCCTTTTCCTTATTATATAGAGGATGCGGACGTTCGGCCATGCTGCCTAGCAACTTTTTTTTTAAGGGGACACGTAATTTATCACGAGTTTTTTTTTTCACGGCGCTGCCGTTCTTCGCTGCAAGCCTTAGGCTGTCAAGAAGTGGACTAAGGCATTAATAAATAATACGCCTCCGCCTTCATCTGCGCCGATTTCTTGCTTTTTCTTTCATCTTTCCCTCCGTCCCTTATCTTCTCTCCGTCACTCTCTCCTTTTCCCTCCATCACTTTCCAACTTTTCTCACTTCCTCATTCCTCGCAAAACCTTTAACCTTCCCTCATCTCCATCATTTCTACTAAACTTTCATTCCCCCTCATCCATATTAACCGTTTCCTCCCTCTCTATCCCTCTCTGTTTTCCCCCATTCTGTTTCCTCACTCTCTTGCGCAGGTTTTTCCCGTGGACGTTTTCCTGCAAGATTTTTTACAAAATAAGATATGCTCTCTTCATATATAGCTTCCCCCACTTAAATTAATTAAGTCTTTTCATCTCTTTTTACTTTATATTCTAGTTGTATTATTTATTTACTTTTGTCGTTCTTTTTTTACTTATTTATTGTTTTGCTATATCCTATAGATAATTATCATCACCCTATATGGTAATTGTAACATATTTTTTGTAAGAAAGGCTAACAAGCTTCATATTTGTCTGCCTGGCCATAATTCTTCCAATTTCTCCCTCCCTCTATCTCTCTCCCAACATCTCCAGATCTTTAAGCTATTTTAAATCAAAAATGTATAATTTATCATTACTTGATAGAAATTTGTAAAGAACGTATACGTATATTCATATATACGTATGTGGGTATAGGAGTATGTATGTATGTATGTATGTATGTATGTATATATATATATATATATATATATATATATATATATATATATATATATATATATATATATATATATATATGTGTGTGTGTGTGTGTGTGTGTGTGTGTGCCAAAATGTTTGAATATATGTAAAGTAATGAGACTATGTTGCATTGTTGTATTCTAAGCGCTCTTAAGGGACATGTCCCAGAGGGTAATAAATTAATCAAATCAAATCCCTCCATCTCTCTAGCTCCCTCTCTCTCCCTCGCTCCATCTCTTTCTCTCCCCCTGTTTCACCCTCCCTCCCGCTCTCTACCTCTACCTTTCTACTCTTTCTCTCCATCTATCTCCCCCACTCTCTTTCTGTCTCGCTCTCTCTCCATGTCCTTCCCTCCGTCTCTTCCTCAATCTCTTTCACTCTCCAATCCAACCCTCACCATATTATTCTCCCTATTTTGCGTGCCTCGTTTTTTTTTCAAAACTACCCTTCACTCTGGAAGTTTCGATACTGCCCCAACAGCTCTCTCTCCCACTCCTTTTTGTCATAATCTCCCCGCCTCCTGCCATTCCCCGTTTATTCCTTCATTCTTCCTCCTATTTCCATATCCCTACCTCTTCCCTGTCTCACTCTCTCTTTCACTCGTTCAATTCCCCTTCTCCCTCTTCTAATCCTCGCCATAGTACCCGTTTCCCCCTTCTGCGTCGCCACCTCCGGCGCCAGGCGTCACCCGTTGCCATGGTTATCCTCTCGATCTCGTCCGAGACGGGTACTAACGCCGTGTCTACGCCCATTTTTCCCCTACCCAGAGCTTTAAATATACGTCTCAATACCCGATAGTTCCTCTCTCTCTCTCGTTCCTTGACGCAACTTGCCAATAGCTAACCTATATAAAAAGTCAAAATCCTTCTCTGGTCCTCCTCCATCTCGGTGGTGAAATCTGTTTCTCCGGGTCCTTCTCAAGATTGAGAGAGACCGATGGACTCTCTCTCTCTCTCCACAAAAAAGCCAACTGTTTGTGTATTGTCTGGCAAAATAGGTTAGAGTCACGGACTTTCGATTTATTTTTTAATCAACTTATACCGAAGCTCGATGCTTGCTTGTTTGAATTCTGACGTTCTCCTTGCTGCCAAGCGGTGATACGGAGGAAAAAACTTTTGGAAGCCGTAAATAGAACGTCTTTATAATTTATTTTACACTCATTCCTAAACGTGTATAACGTTTTACCGTGCTTCCTTTTCTCGTGGGCAAAACATAGTTTGTTTAAGAGTTTTCAAATGGGGTGCTTACATTGCATTACAAGCCGAATATCATTATGTGCGTCTTGTGGTCGAAAAATATGAAAAATAAATTTGGCTATTAAAGAAAAGAGTAACGCTGCATGATCGAAATTAAGTCAGGATGTAGAGGCGAATAAAATATTCCCAAATTATAAAGCTAGGTGCAGGCATCGCAGAACTTGGTGGCACTTGCGCAGAAGACCCTTTTCAGTGGAAGAGTTCATTGTCTAAAAACCTCCTCGACGCGGGGGAGAAAGGCACTCTCTGCGTGTGTCTACCAGGCTACCTGCGGTCGCATTCCTTCGTTGCCAACTTTAAAATGCTCTCTCTCACTCACTACACTCGAAAAGACCGCGCGCCCTCTCCAGGGTTAATGCGAGTATTTTGGCAGCTCTGCCTGCCATGCGCTCTCCTCTCCCCTCCGCTCCCTCTGCATACCCCTTCCACGCACGCTTTCCCCTCCCTGACGTCACGCTTCGCGCAGGCGAGTGCCACCAAGTTCTGCGATGTCTGTATATGATTTTAATCACATAACTATCTACCATGGAGGTTCCGAATCCTTGCAGTAATTTGTATATATACAAAAGTATATATATCCTGTATAAATACAGTCAAACCCCGATTTAGCGCCACCGTTTATCCATCACTGACATTGGCGCTAAATCGGGGGTGGCGGTAACTCGAGGTGTCGGCTTGCTCCATGTTTTCATTAAATGGAAATTCTTTTCACTATTATTCATGGCGGTATTCGGGGTGGTACTATATAGGGAGGCGCTAAATCGGGGTCTATGGTTATACTAAAAACATAAGAACTTTTTACCTGCATTAGCTCTGAAGAGGCCTTCTGTCTACACCAGAGTTCATTCTGACCAGACCATGTATAAATGTAGCAGAAAAATTGTAAAATCTATGTAAAGAATGAAATGTATATATGGCATAATGGAAATAAAAACCTTTTTAATCGAATTGAAAATTGGTCGGGGTCTGACTGTACACGTGTATAAGTACAGCTAGTGTTTTCTATAGGTTGCTTATGTACTGTCAACATTTTAAGGCAGTTGGTCGAAACTGCGGTTAGCAATCACATTAATAACAAAGGTCTACTGTATTTCCATCAGATTCCTTATCTTGTATCCCACCTAACACGATCCTCAAACAAGACTCATCATCTGCTCCAGATTTTGCCCCATCTACTACGCATCATCATCTAGCATTAAATTCCTTCTAATGCTATCTCTATTGTAGTACACAACGTGAGGTGACTTTTGCCAAGCACAGTTAGTTTTCAAAACTTCCTGTAGAGGCTGTAAAGTAACAGTGGTGTGTCGCACCTCGGCGAAACACCTTATAACTAATAGAAGTCGTGTTCAGCTTATAAATGTATATTATGGTATGGTTAATAACAACAGTATATAGTTAGTAATGTTTGTAAATAAACTTTCATATTCGCTTTGTTTAACAGTTTACACATGGAGGCTTCACTTACGTATCGGTAAGAATTAAAATCAGAATTCTTTTAATATATTGAAAAGAAAGAAGTACAGAAAGCTTCAATGTATGCAACACACTATATTAATTTTAGTTAGTATTTAAATGAAAGTCTTATGTTATAATGGTAAATGAAATTAATATAGATGCTGCGTACGTATAAGTTTCATTTGATTATCAGTAATTATATTTAATTTTGATTTTATTCCAATTAAAGTTATAATACAATCAAGTTCATTGAATCTGGAAGAGAACATTATAATTTAACTCGTGAACCGGATGTACCATTATTTAACGTATATAAGAGGCACGTAGCGTCGGTTATGATTGGAAAATGAGAGAGAATGATGAGTGATTGATTAATTAAATGCGATTAATAATTAAATTAATTATTGAAAGTCATTACGGGTTTTATGGCTTGAATCATTCACTTTATCCCACGTGTAAAAATTGACACGCTAAATGATCCAGCAATTCCTTTTATCATGCATTGAATACAATTCGCGATCAAACTGTCTTATGCAATGACAATAAATAAATCGCAAGGGCCAAACCTTAGCCCAAGTTGGTATTTTTGCGCCTGAACCTTGGTTTACACATGGAAATATGTGGGGTGTTCAAGAATTGGAACACTAAATTGTATATAAAGAAACTTGGCAAATTAAATAATAACACAATTTAAATAGGCTCCTAGTAAGTATGTAATGTTTCACGATGACATGAATTTGTTTGACTGGAAATTAAGAATAGTTTGCAAGAAATTTAGAAAAATAACTAACTCTCCACCCCTCTCCTCCTAAGCCTTTCTCCTCCTCAGTTTTTGTACGAACATGGGAAAGAAGAATTTGTAATTTCGATTGAAAGTTAAACGTGCTATTTTCGTTCATAAGCTTTATTGGCGTCAATCTTACCGTAGCAAACCATTCAACTTTAAATTGAAAAATACAATATATCGATTGATACAATTCGTTTTCACTAAAGTGCAAAAGTTAGTTTTTTTTTCGAAAAAAAAATATATTCCCGTGTATTTTATAATGCTATCTTATTGTTAGTGATTTACACTTGCTTTTCTATAATTTATTACCAGGTGAGGTTTGACGAATAGGTGGCTTTAATTTGGAACTCGGTGAATATTTTCTTTTTTGGAGGTTTTAAATGGCATTGAAGTTGAAAATTTGCATTCAGTTTGCCTGGGTCTTTCATGACTGAGTAACGCTTGTGTGCGCCCTCCAGAGAAAATTTTGGATTTGTTCTCCATCGTTACTAGATGAAAAAATGAATTAAGGTTAACTTAAATTGCGTAAGAATTCGACGGAATCGCATTCTGTCTACTGCCATATCCTTGGACTGTATGAAGGTTAATTCTGTATCTTTTTAATACGTTTAGAAAAAACTTCTATAAGCCTATCCTTAATGTAATTTATAGTCAAATACTTGTCGTTTGGGTTGCATAATACTAAGGATAAGTTCATTTTTTTCCTTTCGTTTCGAAAAATGTATATCGACTCAAGAGTACGTAATGTGGGAGTCATTGTAATCAAGACTTGCATTATTGTATATGGAAGGAGGTTTACAACCTTTAACTCGTATAACTTGGATGAAAAAGCTTAATTCTTATTAATAGAGGTAATTAATTTTTTTAATTCGAATTATGGTCACAGAACATATCTATATCTAGTGAACTGTACATACTGATAAATTGGTTAGATGACATTAAATTTTAGAACAACACAATCTATTTGTTGTGTTTAATTGTATATGCCGTACGCCGTAATTTCTAACGTGGCGTTTCGTAGGCGTAGATATGAATCTGGTATCTTACATTGTATGCAATCCTACCAACACTAAATTTAGTTTTTTCATATTTTCTTGATTTTATCCCTAAGATACTTAACGGTTGGTGGTCTGAAATTTTTAATCTTCTTGCCGTTTTCATGTATTTTCGTGTTTGGTGGCATGCGATTGTAATTCATGCATGCATGGATTGATCTTCAGCGGTATGCGTGCTTTCTACATTTATACTAAGCCTAGGGCGCGTTATCTCCGGTTCAAAACGAACTCGAAAAGAATAACAATCGTACATGGAATGAGGAAAAATAATGGAAGAACTAATAAATTAACTGAGATGGACTATAAGAAAAGATGCGTCATGTACGTTGAGGAAGTTTTGGTGAGAGCTGGCGGTTGATTTATCGTTTCCCATTTGTATTCTTGGATTTTTAAAAAGAGAAAGAAATCCAATGGTCTTTAACCACTTGTTCTTTGGATGGAGTCATCGTTCTGAGACAAAGCAAAACAGATAACGTGGGCAGTTAAAAAGTATATCGTGCTTCCTGTAAAAGTTAATGAGTATCATATTTACCCGCGAGGGAAATGAACATATACATGTAGAACTTCACCTTCCGCTGCAAGAGACTATTACCAGTTCTCCATGAACTATCTGAAAATTATAACTATGGAATGCAATATTTCCGTGATTTGTTTTAATGGCTTAATATACATTTTATATTCGATAAAGTCTGGTGATAAAAGTTTCTTCGAAATATCGCCCCAGTTCTCAATTTTCAAATACTCGGGAGTTTTGGTGATAAAGCAATATGAAGTAGCTATAAAATTCTTTTGGAAACCATTATGTTTTCCGGATTTAAAGTGATGACAATTTTTCACTTTAAAAATATCAAAAATTAACTATAGATTTCATTGACTATGTTAATTATTTACTAAAGATATCTCCGCTACATAACAGTATTGTGACGCGCGAATTAATATTATCAGTAATTTAAATAAAAATCTTTCATTGCGAGATTTTGTAAATTTATCCCATAAGAAATTCCGTTCGTAAATATAAATCTTTGAATGAACTTTGGCAATCTATGATAACATCAAAGCACGAGTCTTCATTCAAAATTAGAAATATTTTTTCCAGATTTCGTGGTAATCTCGAAGCATTTTCCACATGATGTGTTGTTTAATTTTTCATCATTTCTGAAAAATATCCGCATTGCTCAGTATTAAAGTTTCGTAGCTTTTATATTATTTTTATGTCGTCTTTAACCAAGATCATACGTATTAAGTCTCGCATATTAACGTGCGCATACTTTGATGATTGTAGCTTAACTGCACTAATGTACATTAGAAGACTATTTGGGTCCAAACTCTCTCCCGTCACTAACAAGAAGTTATTGTTTCCTCTTTCCGTTTATTTACTGCCGTCGCCATGGAAAGATATGGGATTATCGCCCCATTTAACGTGACTCGTCGCGGGGTATTACACCGTCGCCGGCCATGCGTAACCACGTATTGTTTCGCTTACTAATCGCCGGTCAAGTGACACGACGAGACGACTCTTTTTGCCTCGCAAGCGCCGTGATTAATGCTTCCCAGAGCGAGTGAAATTCACAAGTTAATATGAGAGCTTCAGGATCCTCCATCAAAGGGATGGGTCTCGTTTCTTCGACCTTTTGACCTTTTTTTTGTCCGCGAGTTTCTCGGAATCCACGAAATCTTTTAATAGACTGCCGCATTTGATCCGAGCATTCTAGTCCGTAGGGGTAATATCTACGCCTTTAACAGCGAACTCGTTCCGGAATTTCGACCTAATATATGGGGACCTTATAGGAGGTCATTCGAGATATCTGAGGAAGCTTTCCTTTTCATTAGACTGCGTAATCTTTCACTTCCAACCACCGGGTAACGATTTTGGGATTGAGCTCTGGGAATATTCTCTTTTTTCTTTACCTTTCTCTCTTACTTTTCATCTTCCCGAATTCTATTTCTGTTATTTATTTCCGGAAAGTCTTCTTTTTTTACTGTCGAGTCTTTACGTCAATCCCGTTGCATTTCATATCTCAATAAACTCTTCGCATTGCCTCTCTCGATGGTTTTTATATATCTTTTTTCTCAATCATCTGCCACTCAATATCTCTTAAGTTTATCCCCAATGTCAACATTGAAAGCAATCTGTATATTTTCGATGATATTTCCAGCTTATTTAGTCCGTTACTTCTTCTTTTGGTTCCATCATTGCTCAAGCATATTCGCATAATGTTTTTGTATGCTGAGGATAAGATGATCTGTGTAACTAAGATTTTACCGATTATCCTCTTATCCAAGGTTTCGACAGTTTATTGATGACGTACCCTATAGAGCATTCTTTTTAATTAACACGTACCCCTTAATACATTTTAAGATTATAATAAAATGAAAGAACTTGTACTAAGATAACTCATGTAGATAAGGTTGAAATTTACAGTTTTGGTGTAATTTTCTGTTATATAATGTTATTCTTAGTTGTAACATTGCAACTTTTATTCCAAAAATATGCACGAAAGACGAATTATTCATAGTTGTGTGCACTTCGGGGCCGCATAATGACACACCTAAATTTAGCCAAGGGATTTTGTGATGAAAATCTTATATAAGCAATTTTTATCGCTAAAAATAGAGCAGACAGGGATTTTCTGATATTAGTTTTGATTTAAAACATCAAATTTTATATTATAAATTTCTTGGATCGCTTTTTCATGATATATTTGCAGGCCGCATTAATTGTGTTCTCGCGCCATATTCTGCCTGAGGGTCGTAGTAACTTCCCCACCTATTACATTACTTCACAACAAGGTCATATGTAACCTGAAACAGAAGCATCCCATCATTAAAACTCGTTAAACAAATTCGTTTCGACGCGTGCAATTGGAGAATTTTTTTTGGAATTTCGGAAAAGCTAGAAAAAGTATTTAGAATCGCTGCACACATTAGTAACCTCGTCAAACATAAGTACTAGGAAAGCGTTTTATTTTTTTAAGATACACGCCGCGCCACTTTCCAGCCTCGTGTTTTTTCCGTTGGGTGGTCCAAACCTTTTTCTTATTTTTCTCCTCCTCCTCTCCCATTTCATCCCTCTCCCCTCCAACTCGCGCTCCAGCTTCTGCACAAGTTCGCCACTTAACTCCTCCGCATCCATCAAGCCGTATCCTGGCCACGCGGTCGACAGCCACGATCCCTTATCCGCCAGCATCCTAGACATTTTACCCCACGCCCCTGACACCACTATTCCCTACTACACCCTCCCTCTCTCAGCTATTCTCCTCCTGCTTTGCCCTTTTCTGCCTCTTCGTCCTTCTTATGGTCCTCTGCCCACACATCCTCCCCTCTCCTCTTGATCTCAGCCTCTTCTCTCCTATTCACCCTTTCTTCTTCGTCCTTTCTCTTCTTCAGTCTCTTGCCTCCTCAGCCACCCTCCTCTTCAGAGGGTCTTCTCCTCAGCCTCATCCTTCTCAGTCTTCCTCCTTCTCGTGAGCCTTTTCTCTACTAATTGGACTCTCTCCTCTTCAGCCTCTCTTAAATGTAAGCAAGTTAAGTAAGTAAGTTAAATATAAGAAGGGACTATATAGTCTAAATTTCACCATTAATTAAGCCGTTTTTCTGTCTTTATCTCCTTTTTATCCTCTCACTTTCACAGCCTCTCTCCTCTTCAGTGTCTCTATTCCCCCTATGCCTCTCCTCTTCTCTTCAGCCTCTCTCATTCTCTTCAGACTCCCTCTCTTCACACTCTCTCCCCATCTTCAGTTTCTCACCTTGTCACATCTCTCCTTCTCATATTCTTTTACAGTTATTGTATTATTATTATATTATTATTTTGCGTCCTTTGCACAAAGTGAACGCATATAGGGGAGGTCGTTTCCGTCCGTCCGTCCGTCCGTATATTTAAACTCGGAAATCACGACGTATTTTAATGAAATTTTGTACTGGGGAATTTTAGTAAAATTTGTCGACCGACTCCAATTTTGGTTAAAATCGGAAGAAAATTACGACCATTTTACATGAAGACCTACATGTAGTTTACAACGTAAGTTTCAACTCGGGAACCGCAGGACGTATTTTGATGAAATTTGTATTGGGCAGTTTTCATACAATTTTTCGATCTCAAAGAACGCATTTGGAAACTCTGCATTCCGACATGGACTACACCTTTCCATACTTGTGAATTCTACAATGTATTATTATATTTGGATCATGACGAGGGTTAGGTGGAAGATTGGACTTGCTAGTCTCAATCTCGCTCCAAATAAAGACCACATCTAATGTAATCTTTTCTTCAGCCTCTCTCCACTTCACCTCTCTCCTTCTCTTCAGTCTATCCCCGCTTTAGCTTCCCTCCTTATCTTCGGCCTCTCCCCTTTCTCTTCAGGCTCTCTCCTCTTCACCTCTCTCTTCTTCACCTCTCTCCTTCATTCAGCTTCTCTCCCCAGACCCCATCCTCCTCCTCAGCTTCACCTCTGTCTTCGTGTTCAACCTCTCTGCTCCCCCTTTCTCTTCCTCGTTCTCTCATCATCCTCTCGTCATTCCATACCCTTTTCTCCACCAACCATCTCCTCCCCATCTCACGCCCGTACTCATACCTCTTTAAAACACCGCCTCACGTACTCCGGACTCTCCCCCTTCCCTTCACCTCCCCTTTCACCCTCCCAACTTTCTCCTTCTTCACTCAGACCGCTGTAAAGCGTTCCGCCAATCCCCTCCTACTCTTACAAACCCAATCTCCTCCCTCCTGTCAAGCCTTCACCCATCCAATCCCTCGCTGATGGCTGTGAGCCAATTTCTCAAGGAGGGAGTAGGTCAGAGAGGGGCGTATTATTAATATTGCCATTCCGTTGCTTCCCCGCGGTGCAACAAAGCCTAGTGGTTCTGTTGAAGAGCCGGGCATTGTTGCGGTCGCCTTGGGTAAACAGGATGGGTAAATTTTTTTGCAGACCATTCATGTCTATACGAGTATAATCCCTCCCATTAAACCTTCTAAATAGTGATCATCATTTTATTTTATTTTAAGATCATGCTTAAGATGTGCCTAGCGTCAGGGTGCCTTTCTATTCTGAGATTTACTTCAATTTAGTCGATACTTGGACGGTGTATTTAACAAATTTGGGAATTCTTTTTATTTTTAACCTCAGGAAAATCATGCGCTTATTGAGGACTGGTTTTATAAACAATTTTTATTAAACAAAAGACATCATTCCAACGTTTTGTGATCGAAAGAGTAAATTATTAAAAATTTTCATTGCGTATCTTATTTGGAGGAATAAATTGCACTTTCTAAACAAATAATTATTTAAATTCTTTTGCAACGGTAAATTATTTCATTTTCCGCTTTTCTCAGTCTCTTTACTTTTCGTTATCTCTGCTGTTTTAATCGGCCTTTGTTTATGAAAACGGGAGTAGTTGCTTTTAAAGCCTGACTACTATTATTTTTTCTAGATTTGATATGAAGTTGAGATAAGGAATTCTTACTATTCTTTAAGATTATCTCTTCTCCTAAAATTTTTAGACGTAAATTTCTTTGGTTTTTACTTTTTTAAAACACGCTGAATCAATACAAAGATAGGTATATCCTTTGGAAATGGATTTTTAACATAGAATGCTGAAATGAGATAAAATTATCCGTAATGAAATAGGAAATGCATTCAAATCGTAGACTTTTCAAATTTCAGTTTAGGTTCTGAAATTTTCTTTGAATAATTAGGCACTGAAATTGTATTTAAAAATTGTTCTTTGAAATTTTTAGTTGAAAAGGTTGTTACATCAAAAATGTCAAAATTTCTGTTATTTATTATTTCATCACCCTCTATTTTTAGTGTTTTTGTAGGGTATTAAAAAGAGCCCATCTTCCAACAATTTATATCTTTAAATTTCTAATAGAAATAACTCTTTATTTCTATTGCCAATTTTCTGTTAACATCGACTTCTCCAGTTTCCATATAGTCTCGCTCGTACTCTCGCTGTTGATTGCCTGGGTTTCTAGAGATTTACAGTTGTTTGAGATATACCCATTGGAGGAAGAAACTTCCATTTATTTTGCCGAGGGCCTTGCGGCATTGTCTGGTGCATTGCATGCCCAGCAGCAAGCCCCGGCTCATGCAGAAATTAATGTTTTTGTTCGTAACTTAGCAATATTGTACTCCCTGACTAAAGGTACAGGATTATTATTTACATATACTATGTTTGTGCAATTGTACCTTAAATTAATAAAGAATCAGTCACGAGTTGTGACCTGGAGGTACGTCTCCACCGAGGCCAATCTGGCCGATCGTCCGTACCGGACCGTCCTACCCATTAATGCACCTACGGCCAGCGATTGGCTCGCTGGTATCAGGGTGGCATATAGGTGGGACGAAGCCTAGGGCGGAGGGTCAGTCAGATTGAGAAAGCTGAGGTTGGGGCGTGCCGCCAGATTGGGGAGAGATATTTTCTTCAGAAGTTCCTCAACGTTGGCCTGGGTTCCCTTTTTGCATTTCGTCCATAAATTTATCCGGAACCCACGTGATTATTTGCCCTTTTTCCTTCGCCCGACTTTCTGCTTCCCTTCGGGACATTTGCTTAACCGACGCATCGATACCTATCGGTTCATTCCCTTTAGAATAAAAAATAATATATACGGAGCGTAGTTTTACTCATTTCTAGATAAAAATAAAGCATCCTTTCCCAATCGTAGCGCGAGAACGTCTCTTGCGGGTTCCCTCGGGATGTTATCTCCAATTCCGACGCGCCTCGATATCAACCATTTCTCTTTGCGCGCTTCATTCCAATTTGAACTTCCGAATTCTCTCGCTCGCTACTGTCGATTCCTTTTATTACATCTCATTCTCCTGACTGCGGCAGCTTCCTTTTTCTCGATTCCTAGTCCAATCCTGTTACGCTTCGGTTCATTTTTCACCCTTCGCAGTAGCGTTCGTCATTTTTTCCGGCCCTTTTCCAAGCCGCCAAGTATGTATATCCTTCCCTTATATTCCAAAACGGAGGGAAATTCCACCCCTGCGACGTTCATACGAATTCGCTCCACTTCGCCTTTCGATTATTCGCGGTCTCGCCCTTCTATTCGGGGTCTGTATCGTGCCGGGTCTTTCGCACACCCTCCAGGATCTAGGATGTTTTTTCCCTTTTCTCGTCGCTTTTTTGCACGGTAGGTGCTCCGCTCTTTTTTTTTTATCCCGCGCGATGCTCGACTGTTTTGTTTTTGTCGCGTGCGCCTCAATTGGTCGTCGCGCCAGCTCCGTCATGCCCGCTTTTGTTTCCTAACCGGTTCTTTTTTACCCTACTTTCCAGATTGGAAATAGGCTTATAGTTTAGTCGTTGTGTCTGTCTGTCTGTCCGTCCCCTCTTATTTACTTTTGAACCAATGGACCGATTTTCATGAAACTTGGTGGAAATCTCTTGCTGCATGGGCCGAGCTCCCGAGGTTAGTTTTTGTTGCGAAGATTGAAGTCCCGGGTTCGACTCTAGGATACTATCCTTTCCGTTTGATTTACATGGGAAATTTGAAATCCATCGTACAGAGTAATTTTCTCTTGCACATTAAAATATCTTGGGATTCTAATTTTTTGTTGTAGAATTTTACTGATCGATTGTATTTCTTAGAATTTCGCGTAAATACTGGCGATTTTACAGTTTTATCACTCATTACGAGAGCGTTGCCATAGCAACAACTATTGTTGGACTCAGATTCGGTATATTCTAATACGTACACGCGTTATTTTTGCCGCACAAATACGCGCTATCAATTTAATATTCCGTTCGAATGTATTTGTAATGTTTTATAACGCTAAATTATGAAATTTGGGAACACAAACAGCTACACATCCCCGATGACTTTAAAGCTATTAAATCCAATCTACGTATTAAATAAATGATTAAATGGAAATTAGGCGTCTCATGTTCTGTTTGAATAATCTCGTTTTTGTTTCGTTTCGCTTCCTTTTATGTACGATCTAGCTCTTTGAACTTTTCGGCCCAACTGATACGCTCGGAATCGTGGATATTTTTTTAAGTTTCACGTGTAATTCGGATACAGAATCTCAAGGTGCTTGTTGCGCTTCATGGTTAGCGATATAATTGATTTAAGCGAATGTATATTGTTTCTTGCATTAGTTAGAGTGGAGGCTATCCCTGAACAGCTGCAGAATTGCATCCACTGTAGGCTTGTGGTACATGAGCAGTTTCTCGATATTTTCCGTACACTTTATGATGAAGATAATAGGGTAATATGTTTCATTGTAAAAATATTTTTTAGGTTTTTTCTGGGAATTCCTACATTACACACGATGTTGTATGTAAAGTTACCTACCGTAGTGATATCTACGATGTTGTTCTGATAATTTTTTGAATGATTCAGTACCGATTTACAAATTTCTCATTGCCGCAGTATCTTAGCTCACTTATCGGTATTTTGACACCTCGAACTGTTTTTCCGTCATTGTATACACGATACTACTTACTCATTTATGCAGTTTAAAATGATCATTAATTGATAAAACTAAAACCATGCAAATTCGTAGAAATTGATGTAAATATTTTTTAAAATGACAAGTTTGGTACTCTAATTTGCAGCAAAATAAAATTTTACGGATTTTTCTCATTATTTTTCACTATTCCTTTTTTTGATTAATGTTTAAAAAAGTTTTCGTTCGAACTGATTTGGGCCCGAAAAAATATTCATTTTAACTACATGACGTCATTCTATTTTAAACAATTTAAAAAATTAAAAATGGCGACTGTATGCAACTGGGATGTTATGCATGGTTTATAACGCAGCTTATAAGAAAACATATTTTTTTAACGCATGGTATTGTTGGAGTTAAAACCTTTTTAAATTAATTCCACGATTGCCCCATTTTCAGCTGTCGTCCGCCATACACCATCCTAGTCTTTTATTATATTTTTCTTCCTTTTCTCATATGATTCAGCTCGTATTTCCTATCTCTCTTTTCTCTCTCTCTTTTGGAGTTCGCCTATCCGTTCCAATTCACTTTGACCCCCTATCTCTCTCGCTCTCTCTCTCAGTTTTTCATCCTCGCTCTATTTCTCCCCATCTCTCACCTACATGGCAATATCTCAGCCTCTTTTAAATTCCTCTCTTAGGAAATTTCCGCATTTTCTCGCTCTTTTGCCCTTTCGTCCATTCCGGTCACCTTTACGCGTTGGTCGAACGGGTCGTAAAAGAAATGTCTTAACTGCGCCGCAGGGTGTGCGGAGAGCAAAGAGGGATGGTGTTTGAAGGGAATGAAATACCACGTCTTACTCGGCGTCGTAAAGAAAGCCTCTTTTTATAAAATAATCTGGTTAGATTCCAGCTGTCACGGAAATGGAACTTTTATTTTATTTTTTTTCTTCTTCGCTGCTTTTCTGTTATCTTCGCGTCGGGTCCTACGATAAACGAAATGTTACTCGCGTGAAAAGTATTTATTCCGAGCCATTACGTTCCGTGTACTCAAAAGTTGTCTATGATTTAATTCGGATAAGCTTTGAAAAACTTGTGTTTTTATAATCCCAAGGTACTCTTTAAGATTATGTGGAAGCGACTAAAGATGAGCGAGGGTACAATCTCAAACTTCTAGGAAACGATACCACACGTTATACATTTTTACTTTCTCCAAACGTAGTATAGGGGAAAGTGTTGTTTTCATGAAAAAATCGACTTTGAGATTTCAACGGAAATACACGTTTTGAGGTCTCCTGAACACATTTTGACCATTTTCTCGATGATGTCTGTGCGTATGTGATAGCTTTTTTGTGGGTGCTCTAACTCAAAAACTATTATTCAGATCAACGCGAGATTTTATATTTTATATTTTTATAAAATTCAAAAGAACTGAATAATTTTTGGTAAAAATCGTTCCACCTGAAGTTGGTGTTTACTCTTGTCACTTATCCGTTATTTTGAAATATTTGCTTTAATATTTGATAAATGTAAAAATGTACTGGAATAAAAGTAGTATGAAATTTAATTTTCCACAACCTTTGTTTGAAATATTTCCCCATATAATGCATTTTTTAAGAGATATCTTAAAAACTAATTTTTTAGCTGCCACCACCTACCGGCGACTGTTATTATCAATTGACGCTTAGTTAAATCTTAGTAACGTTCTTTTTTATTTTCTTATTTTTTGGAGCTTTGTGGCTATATCCAATATCAGAAGGCTATGGTTTGAGTTTATTTCTGTTCTTTGTAGTCTAAAAGTTTCTCGGTTTCTTAAAATATTTATTATTATGTAACCTATTTGGAATTTTTAGAAATACTACAGGTATGGAGAGAGTCATGTGTTGACCACATCAGATTTTTTTATCAAAATAGATTTTATCTTCATGGTCAGGTCGTATTGTGTGAAATTATTTGAGGCCTCGCATTTTTGTTGCAAGTATTCCTTGAGGATTAAATATTTAAACCTGGTATATTTGATCGAATCTATTTTTATCTAAATGTCAGGATCTTAATGTAAATTTCTTTTGATGAAATATAAGTCAGTTTACTCTCAAAAAAGACGACAAAAATAGCTTTTACAATATCACAATTTCAATTTTGAAAATTCACGATCCGGGTTTCGATGCTTGGCATCATAATCAGGGCAAGATGGTAATGCCAGCCGTCGTATTTTTTAGATAGAATACCAGCAAGCGAAGGTCCATACAGTCAAGTTTAATTTACCGTTGTCGTATGAACCCAAATACAAACATTCGCGGATAAATGACTATATTATACTTGCGCTTTCTGACGCTACGACCTCATGCGATGATTTTAAATGTATTTAATTGAAATACTCAGGAACTTGCTTTTCAGATTTTATGTTTGTCGTCATTTGAAACCAGTTTTTATTCCCTCAGTGAAAAAGGTAGATTTGAGGTTTTTCGCGTTTATATCATTGATAATCTTGATGAATCTCTGTTCTTGTACGTTTGCATGTTGTTTTCGTCGTTTAAATAATTTATCACCTATAAAATTTCATGCAGTAGTTTTTTCAATAAATGGCGGTTCTAGAATGTTTTGAGGCTGTATCAATCCGGTTTATTTCTTTTCTCTGCAAACTTTTCGTTCATCTTTGATCTTCTCCTCCATTTGGAAACCTTGTATTTGAATTGAGTTTCCTCTATCAATTCTTTTGAAAAGGTTTCTTTTACTGAAGACAGAGATGTCTTTAATCTCTATTTCTACCGGACACCTGCTCTGTAAAACTTGAGCCCTATGTACCTTTCAAAAGAAATATTCAAGAGAAACCGGCGTTTTTTCTTCGTCCATTTCTTAAACTCTTTTTGTAGTGCTCGAGTATCATGCGATCTATCTTCCAGACTCGTTGTTTTTGGACAAAGCACATACCGCTTTTTATCTCCTTTCTATCTAATTATTATGAGCGTACTCTAGACGAGCACATGGAGTGAAAACATCTCCTGGGGCAATCTCACAAAATAAATTTCTTTAAACATGATATTTTCTTGGAAAATGAAGTGCATTAATTGAAAAACAGAATTTAAATATAAACTGTATAAAAATGAATTATTTTTTAAGAAGAAAACATACAATTTCCGCAGTACTAATTTATCTATCGAAATCATGAGAAAAGTTTTTTCTCATAAAAATCTTGTATTTTTAAACTATAAAATTTATAGTGCAGTTCTATCAGATATGGCATTACAACATTGATTATATTTTTTAAAAACTAAGCTTAAATTAAGGAACTCTCATCTGTAGTCTTTACCTGTATTATATATAGCTTTTTTCTATGTAACATAAGCACTTTTCAAATATAATAATGTATTGGGAAAAATGTAATAAAAATCCTTAGGAAAATTTGAAAAATCCTTATTTAAAGTTATGATTTTGTTGAAGCGGAAATGGAAATTGGCACTGCATAATATCTCTCTCTTCTTGTTCGTTTAACTCTACCTCTTGATTCCTTTCCTTTTTAAATACTTCATTCTTCTCGTCATCGTCATCTTACTCACTTATTTCGCCTCGCCATAAAATCGAAATCTCTCGTTTCATTCCGCTGCCGACAGAATCACTCTTTCTCTTATTGCCCTCTTTTTTCATCATCCTCGGCTCTTCTTTGCCCTTCTCAGATGTCATAAAATAGAGTCCTTCCCCCCCGAAATTCGTATATAACTGCTGTCTGGTTATATATATATATATATCTCAACAACATACATAGTCTGTCTGTAGACAGATCCGTGATTATTCATGGTTAAACCTGGTTCTCCATATACTCCTGTTTTCCGCTGTCGTCTTCATATCTTGATAACTCTCTTTCCTTTTCGAATAGTCAGCTGAAAACTTTTCCTACCTCCTTCCCTTTTTCCATCTAAAACACTATATATATACCCTACCGTTTTTATTATCCTGCTCAATGCATCCTTCCCCCCGCTACTCTCGTTAAGGGAAAATTTGCATTGGAATCCTCGTTCACTCCAACCGACTTAATTCTCCTATTCTCTCTCCGACTTTCTCTTTTTAAACCCGTCTTTCCGAAACTCTCATTCCCACCCTCTCATCTCTATCACAACTACTCTCCACACTCCTCCCTTTCCATACCTTTCTTTACATCTTCTCTCACTTATATGCTATCATATATATATATATATCTCCCTTACTTTATATCTTACCTCTCTCTCATTCTATCCTTTTTAACTGTATTCCTACTTTTACTTCACACATGTCAAACTCGATGGGGCGCCAGCGCCTCATTGACGTGGAATTTGTTTACGGGCCGCATTAGCATTTTACGTCCTTGAGAAGGGTTCGCATTGGAGAAAATAAGATTTTTATCTGTGCTGGTGAGCAATCATTTACTCGTCATGAGCAATGATCGAGGAAAAGTATTATGTTGTGGGTTAATGAATAGCAAAACGACTCTTATTGTTTACGAAAGATATAAATTATTTATATAATCTTTATTAATTCTGTGTACGCAAGACATGAGGGCCAAAGACCGGGCCGCATGTGGAGCGCTGGCCGTCAGCTGGCAGTACGTTATATTTCACTTTTCACTCCAGGAGGGACTGCGTAGTCTTAATGTCTGTCTCGGTTCCCCTTTCTTACCCTCTCTTTCCCCATTTAACCCTTTTCAACCCTTCCTTATCTCTCTCTCTCTCTCCCTTCCTTAACCATTTAATGGACGCGTCCAAACAATTTGTCTAATAGGTCGAGTGACGTACCGCGCACTCCAGTTGATCGTTTACTTAAAACACATTAGAAAACAAAACTAAAACTTTAGTTTTTGTTTAGCTAATTAGCAATTATTTTGGGCGTTAACATTGAATATACATTTTAATTTTCGTAAATAGTACAAACGAATCAATGAAACATTTCACGAAGTAGCTGTATCACGCAATAACGACAATTTGTGCCAAAAGGGGGTATATTGGATCTATACTATTTCTTCATGCTTACAAGAAAAACGCACAAAAAGTCATTTTATTACTGATCCGAGAATAGATGCGATTGATTGGCATTTGAACAACCCATTTTTAAATGCTGAACAGTGGTAGTTATTGCACATAACGGTTTTTATGGTCGATCGTCCAGGATTTACTGGTAGGTTATATGAATGGGACAATTTTTGGCTAATAATTTAAACTCATTTGTGTGCTCGATAAACAGATGAACGGTTATATATAAGAAGTGACTTCATATCTCCAATATCTTTCTGCCTCCATCTCTCTTAGTCCGTTTTCCTCTCTTTATCCTTCCTTTATCCTCTCCCTCCTTCCTGTTAACCCTCTATCTCTCTCTCTCACCTCTTCTCACCTTAACCCCTTCTGCGCTTAGCTTTCTCTCCCTCTATACTGCTTAAAATTCTTCTCTCCCTTTCTTCCCATCCCTCTCTCCTTACCCTCCTCCCTATCCCTCCCGCATTTCTTCTCCTCCCTCCATTTCTCTTAACCTTTTCACCCTCTCTATCGTAGTGTTTCTCTCCTGTCCTTTTAATTCTTTATCCTCTTCTCCAATTTCCACTCCATCTCCCCTCTCTCCATATCATCCTATCCGGCACTCACCTTTTCTCCCTTCCGACACGCCTCTATTTCCTCCAGTCCCCCTCCTCCTGCTCTCTCGACGGCCAAAATCGACCTTTTGCACCCGTTCCTATTCTCTCGGCCGACCAATCCTCGCCGCCTCTTGAAACACACACACACGGACGCTAAACCACACACACCTTCGAAGGTCTTCGTCCCGGACGGTAAGAGGACGCGAGAGAGGTGGACATGAAAGGAAGCCGCATTGGTCCTTTCTTCTGTCCTGTGCCACACAGTGTGTGTCATCATGGTCGGGGCAAGGCCTTGTTCGGGTACCCTAAGCGGAAGATGAGAGAAAAATAAATGCGGAGAGATTGACCTTCCCGAATGGAGAAGAGAGATTTATGTGTCCCACACAGGCCTTTAAAAAAACTATCCCTGGAGAGACGGACTCTTATGGTCTGTTCAGTTCCATCCTCCAAATAAAAAGGTGGATTCTTTTTTACGCTGGATGGAGCGCTTTTCATGCGTGAAGTTAAGAAAATCGTGTATTTTTTGTAAATGAGGGGCTTCAAGATGTATTCGCTCGTTTTGTACTGATTTTCAATCCCTTTATTTCAAGATTGCCGTATGCTTTATTTCACAATGCCGGGAGAAATCCTGAACATTTTATTACTGCATAGATGTGTTTGTATTTAAGGCGTAGGAACTTTTTTTAAGGACGATATCTAAATGTTTGTTAATTTAAGTAATTTATTAAGAAATATTCGATGAATTTATGTAAATCAAATTTTTTATTCCTATGTATATTCAATTAATTACTGAGATACGCAATCGAAGAGGTGTTTGGTTTTGATGAATGGGATCGAATTATTTAAAGCGTTTTGCTTAGCTTTAAATTTTAACATGTAATTTAGCTTGCATAAAGGATCAAACTTTAGATATGCCATGAGAATCTAAAGTAACGACAAAGGATACCGATTTCGGAGTCATTATCAACCAAAATTTGTTCACTTTTCCGAATTAATTTAATTTTTTCTAATTTTAGTATTTGTGTACATCGTGTACATTGTCAGGACATTTTGCAAACCTCTCTTTCCAATATTTTTTGCCGCCGTTAATTTCATTTCACGTGACACGCCCAATGTGTATTTTTTGAGTTGGGAAATTCAAACGGCGTACTTTTTATCCATCTAGACTCCGAGCGGGCATATATTGAACCGAGTTTGTCGCCAAAAAAGATGGCGTCTGCTGGAAAATAATATTTTTTCCGGAGATCCATTCCAATTTCACCGGAATTGAAATGGCCCAGAATAGTAAGAGAGAATTTAGGGGATAGGAAGGCAAACGGGCGCGCACGGACCAACACTTTTTCCATTCCCGCGTCATATAGGACGAGGTAGCAGCGCGCGATGGAGTCACTCCACTACTGTTCCATAACCATGAGGGGGAAACATTCTCTCTCCTCTCCTCATTCCTAGAATTCGTCCCCTCATCCCTCTTTTTCACCTTCTTTTGGTCCTAGTCGTTTAATTTTCCCCTTCCTCATTTTCACAGCCCTTCTATTTGCTACTACTGCCTTGGCCCCTTGAAAGTATGCGACCCAAAGTCCACACCGGCCGAGCGAGCAGGTCCTCTGCAGATGCCTTGAGGGACATCTTTTTGCCATTCGGCCAATCATCGGCAGTCCATATCGAGCCACGCCCTTGTCGAGTACAATTTTTTCGGGCTTCTTGCTGTTTTCTCCTTTTGGATGCTGCATATCCCTCTCTGTCGCCATTTTAACTATGTATTTTAACGGGTTGCTAGGGTTCCTCTGCAGCGATAGAATATAAAAGTTTCATGAGAGGCTGAGGACGTTTTTTACGGTTACTTTTTTCAAAGAGTAGTTTCGGTAGTTGTTACTTTTTTGTCTTGAAAAGAGTGTGGCAAACGTTCCACCTTTTTAAAATATCTGCTGTCAGTCTGAAATGCGCATTTCATTGGAGTTTTTACTAAGGATTTCTAGGTAATTCACAGCTTTCATGGTCTTCTTCACCAAATCACCTCAGCATCAGCTAAAATCGGAAACATATTGTTCGCTTACATAGCTATTTTATGCGGTGTTTCACACTGAAATCTTTAGAAAAATGTCATTTTTGTCATTTTCTCTGTTAAGTATTTATAAATTATTTGCCCTATTTACTGTCTCTCTCTTTTTGGGATAAATCTCAGATATATTCTCACAAAGATAATCATAATACAATCCTATAATTCCAGTATTGTAACGGTCATCTTTGCACTGTATCGCTAAAGCTATGGTTGCGACATTATTCTTGCTATAGATTTAAGATGAATTACTTAAAAAAATACTCAATTTGAAAGTTGATTCCATGTGCAATCTCTCCAATTCATTATTCCATTCCGTAAAAAGCATTATTAGCCTTTATATTTCTCCCACCGTCTCAAAATTTCGATTAATTTGTCTCTTCGCTCGCCTGTCTAGTGACGCAAGAAAATAATTGGCTTCATTGCCACTTCATTCCTTCAAGTCAAATCTCTCTACCGGTTTCAAAGAGATTACGACGATTACGTAAAGGAAATAAAACGAGTCGGGACGCCATAGATTCGATGTTTTCCCTCCGACCCTTGTACAAAGGAAGAGAAAGCGGAAAATTTTCTTCGTAGCGGATTGCTTCGCATGTGAATAAAGCAACGACTCAAAGGGACGAAGCGGACTTATGTATATATTTTTTATTTCTCGACCTGTTCGTTAATGCAGTGTGAGGTAGTGGAATAAAAAACAAATAAACATGTAGGAACGCGCGTCTCGACGGCTGCGTCGTTTCCAACTTCTATGCCACGCCACCAAGGAAACCTTCACGACGCAACACTGAGGGTGATGCATATGCATACACACAGGGGCATATGGTGACCAGTTTGCACTGTCTAACTACGCGTGGGGTCAAAGGAAACACCCTTCGTCTACGTGATAGCTTCAGAGAAAGCTCTCTGAGGCAGGCATCCTGAGTCGTCGACCTGAGTCCTTTGAAAAGATTTTTCTAAATAATAAGAGAAAACACAGCTAGAAAAATCTAAGGTTTTAACCTAGACCGCGGCCGTTGTCAAAGGTATGTGGCGTCCCGGAAAGCGGAGTGGGGGCGTGTATTGAAAGTCAAAGTGGGTTGAGGACTTGCAGAGGGAAAGGGGAAATGGGACTCGTCAAAGGGGTGCAAAGTAAAACAGAAGAGGGAGGGAAATGAGTGGAGGACGAAAGAGCGAGAGAAAAGCCAGGTTTGGGAGTTGTATATTGCGTGGACGTAAGAGGCGGAGAGAGGAGAAAGGAATACGGAAATAAAAATGTGAAGGAGAGAGAACGAGAGAATGAATAAAAAAAGGTGAAAGCCAAAACATAATATTCGAAATATGTAGACGAGTATAAGATAAAAGTAGAGCAAGCGATGAAGCAAACGATGAAATGTATTGTGATTTATAATTTTACTAAAATAAATGGACAGAAAATGGTATTTGTTGCCTTTGATGAATTTAGTCATACACTTATTGTTACTTTTTCTTGTTTTACTGAATAGCCAGTAATTGTACAAGCTTGTTGTTGTGGGCAAAAACACGAGATTATTTATTAAAATAAGTGATCGATCTAAATGTAACCAGGTCTTCATTTGAAGAGAAAACGTCCTAATTCGTAGCTCAGCGTTCTTTGATTCTAACAAATAGCCATTCTCATTTGTTTTTGGTAATCGGAGTAATCTCGAGGATCATTTACAGTATATTCTTGTCCAACACGGGTTTTTCCAGCGTGGATTCGATTACACAGCTAAATAAATGCGATACCTATTTACCCAACATGTATTAAATAAAATTATTCGTGGTATGTATGTGCCTTTGGACGGCATTTGTTCCATAGTGTTTTTTTAAGCTCGTGCCAGGCGGTTTCGCATAACGCGGCCTTTTATAATAGCTAATTGCTCGCGTTGCGCAAAGGAACACTGTAATGTCGAACCTTACGGTGGGCTCGATTTTTCATTTGTGAAGAATTTGTTACGCCAGGGTCTCAAACTTGCGTCTCTCGGGCCTAATGCGACCCACCATTTCAGAAAGTGCTGCTCTCTTATTTCAGTGACTATTTTGTGAAGGCGGATGAAGCATCGTGAGCCAGGTGCTAATGGTGTAACAGAGCCATACGAAACTATACACGAGTAATATTTAATACTTTGGAATTGCATGATTTTTTAAACTACACTTTGTGCCATTTTGAGCCATGTGCTTTTTAGTTCCAACGAAATATTTACCTCCACTATGAGAACATTTTTTCCGCCATGTATTTCAAAAATATCAAATTTGGCCCGCCATATATCTCCAAGTTATCTTGATGGAATAATGCGATCCGAAGATCCTATGCAGATATGCATAAGCTACGATAGTTCCGCTCGGTAAGTGGAAGACCCGGGTTCGATTCCCGGTCATAGCAGACGTTTTTCTCGTTTCAAAATTATTTTTAAGTTATCTCTTTAACCCACATATAATTTGAGTTTGAGATCCATGAGTTAGGCACAGCACAATAGCTAATGCGATAATAATGGTATTTGTATAATGGGTGTTTATAAAGAGATATTTCAAAATGGAGCTCAGAGCGAGATTTAAAAATTATGAAAGTATATGTGTTAGAGCCGGTCGAGTGTGGAGGATTAAAACGAGCGTAAAATAGATAGAGATAGCGATAGGAGTTGGAAAAATGGTGAGGATGAGAATATGAGTAATCGAGTGGGAGAGAAAAATAAGTTTGGGCGAGTAGAAGAGAAGTGGAGGAGACAAGAGCCGGGAGATAGATGGAGTTTCGCTCGATTCGCGTAGAAGATGAAAGGAAAGAAGACAGAGAGAGAGCGAGGGAGAAATGTTTGGGGCATGAAAAAACCAGAAGTGTTGGGAATAGGAATTGGGAAAACGTGGAACGCTGGCGTTGTAGGCGGGAGGCGGAAGAAGAAGAAGATAAGAGTGGGAGGGGAAAAAAGATGAAGCGAGAGTACTCGGCTACGAGGAAGGCAGCTTGATGCGGAGGTTAGAGGAATGGAAGGACTTTGCAGAGAGAAAGAGAGATAGGCGTGTTGGAAAGGTATAGCTGCGGCGAAAATAGGCTAGAGAGATTTTGTGGGTGGGGATGAACGCAGGACGGAAGTTATTTTTTTACATGTACTTGTGATGGGGAGGGGTAGACGGTGGATTTTGGGTATATGTGGCACGGGGAGGAGAAAAAAATGGAAAGTGGAAGATTGCTTATAGATTTTGAGGGGAAAAAAAGAGAACGGGGATGTGCGAAGGAAAGGGAGATAGAAGAAAAAGTGTCCAGGGAGGAGAAAGGAGGAAGTTGGATTTAGTTTCCCTTTTAAATTCGAGCGAGAGAGAGAGAGAGAGTACGATGATGGATGGGCGAGGAGGGAAATGGATCGCCGAGCTTCTTCCTACCTGAGGGACTCGGTGTTCGAGAACGCTCCCAGACCCTCGGAACGTGTGTGTGTGAAGTGAGAGGAAGATGTGACACCATGGCCAGAAAGAGGGGAAGAGAATGAAAACGTTTTAGTTCGTGAGGTCTCGAAATTCTTTCCGCTTTTGTTTTATTTTACGAAATCGTTACGTGATGTAATGCCTAGAAAGGGAGAATGGGATGAACGGGTGGTTCGGGAGGCCGCGCGAGGAGAATTTTCCCCCTCCCGCGTCGTGCATAAAGAAGAGATTGGAAGTTTCGATCGCGCGTATATTTACGGCGGTCGCAAAGAGTTCGTTCATTCGTTTTATTTTATTTATTTATTTTTTAAATCGAGTTTTTTCCCCTCTTGGTGGATGAAAGTCACGGGGGGCCGATTTTTTAACATTTTAAAGCGTTTCTCGATTCCTTACCCCGACACTAACGGAGTTTCGGAGAATGCTCGCTGATGGAAAACGCTCGGTGGAGTTTTTCCTTTTATCTATTCTAGTTATTCGTCTTGAACGCATTGCTCGATCTGAAATTTGGATCTCGTTCCGATAGCTGTGGCTGCCGGGAGTTTTTTTAGGGATAGAAATAACGTTTTAAACGCGTCTAATTGTGTAAATAATTATTGCGGCCGTAAGATTATTTGTTTATTCTGAGATTGGTATTCTTTGTCACTGGCCAATTATCTCGAGATGATCGGTTTAGTTATTAGAGAGTTTCCTGAATGAGAACTTTAAGTATCTTCTTCAAAATGGAATTATCAAGCTGGTTTTATGCTTCGAATCAAATTAATAAATTAGGTTCCAATCGCTACAAAAATACCGTGAGAAAATCGAATGTGCATTTCGATTACAGAGCGGTCGTCACCAGTGGCTATTCACTCATAACATTCCAAAGGTTCTTTTACATATAAATTCTAGCATAAGCTCAAGCAACGTAATGCAGAAAATTTAGTCCATCTGCATTTAACTAAAAGCTATGATTTAAATGATATTTGGAAATGGTAATGTTAATTTTGATTTGTAATTCTGAAGCAAAGAAGGATAAAGTTAATAGTTGTTCTATATAATGTATTTTATGAATTAGATATAATATTATAGAAAAAAAGGAATGGTACAGTAATACGATCTAAGTGTATTTAATAAATGTTAAAACGGAAACAATTTACTTGCACACATGCTCGGTGGTTATTGTTGAGATTTTCTCAGCCTTTATTTTATAGACTTCAAGAATATTTGAGTTGGAGCGAGCTTTACGCAAGTGACTTTGACAATATTTATTACTTTATAATGAATCTTTGATCTTACTTAGGTATCGCGTCCTCGAAGTAAAGATAATGCAATATATTCTGTTTTATGGCGACATCGGGCGAGCTGTAGCGGAGGATTTTTAGGAAAACTATAAAGGTGCCAGCAAACGTTTTTGAATAGTCTTTATTTAACACTCAGACTGGCTGGGTATTTTGTTTGTTAGCTGAAATGCAAGGTTTTACTGATACTTTCACCGTGAGTAAACTAATTGAGATACTACGTTTTTTCCTGCAGCCGTTAAGTAGATATCAGAAAGATAACAGTCAGGCTCTTGCAAAATCTCAAAATTCAACATTGAAAAGGTTGCAACGGCAAATTACGTTATCGTCAGGAAAGGGCTAAAGAAATTTAAGAGCTCATCCTTTCTTACGAACCAATGTAAAGTTGGTCAAAAAAACAAAGGGGAAAAAACTCGCCTAACACCCTACAAGTTGTTAGCGGTGTTTGAAAGCGAAAAAAGGGTGTGGTTTTTGGTTGGAGCAGTGTAAAAGGCCTTGCCGGATAAATGGGGTGTGCGAGAATGAGATAGTTAAAAAGGGGAGGATATATATGTGAGGGAAAGTGTTGCGATTAAGGCTGAAGATACAGTCAGTGCTTTTTATGGGGAGGGAGAGAATGGGATAGATGAGGGGGGGGGGGGGGGCGGGGAGGAAGATGGGCAGAGAAGCAGCTCCCAAGAAAAATGGAAAGAATGATAGCTGTGGGTGCAGGCAACAAATATATACATGGTATATGTGTCTTTTTTAGGGTTAAAGGAATACAGCAGGAAAAGGCCCGCCTGGGGCAGAATGAATAGGTAATTAAGCAATTTGTTTTTATTTTTTCTGGGGAGGAGAATTTGTTGAGGCAACGGAAGGGAATGGGTTTTCTTACGGAAGGAAGTAAATGTTTTATGGATGGAGAAGAGAGAAAGGGATTCTCCTCTCCATGGGAGGTTGAGGAGACGGAGAAGACGTAGTGCTTTCGCGAAGAAATTTGTAGCCTCTCGGAGTATCATAATGTGCGCCCTTTCAGTTTTTTCTCTTCGGACGTTTGTTTGATTGTAATTGAAATGTATCTCTCGGCGAGTCTTGACTTTTTCGAAAAGAAACCGGAGTCCATTCGTGGAGGATGATTCAGCGGGCGCGGCGGATGAACTGGATTTATCGCCATCGAGCGGATGCATCGTCTTTTTCGGAACTGGTAAATATTCTGAAAATAACGGTCGCGGTGACTCGGTAGTAATCGAATACATCCTGACGACTTAATCTGAATGTCTCTATATTTCAATTACCGGAGAAATTTCTAAAGAATGAATATTTATGTGAAAATATTTAATGAGCAATTTATAAAAAATTGACACTCGATAATTACTCGGCGAGTGAAAACCGTAAGCATTCTTATTTTTATATAGTAAAATTCGTAACAAATTGTAAAAAAATATTTAAAAAACTATTATTCAATTTTTGACATTTGAGAATGAGAAAAAAATCCTGTACTTGACCGGGAATCGAAGCCTGGTCTCCCCATTTGCCGGATAGGTGCTTTAACGAACTAAGCTATCAAGCCAGCATGATTCTCCATTCTCGGATTGGGGTATTTACGGAGAAGAGGGGCTAACAGAGTAGTAAACGTCCTCAAAGAGGCATCGCGGAAAAAACCCATCTTTAACTGAAGAAAGTCAGTTGACTCCAATAAACAAGAAACAAAGGAGTTGGAATGACTTTAATGCATGATCGCATAAACTATTATTCAAAGTTTATTCCGAAAAATTGGGCTTTCTCGACCTTTTGTGTATCAGTTTTCTAAGTAATCTTCTGTTAATAGCTGCCCACTCTAAATAATTTAGATTTTTATTCAAAAAGAGAAATTGTATCATAAGTTTCGGCAGTATATAAACAACCTGTGCATAATAGTATAACATGAACGCGTATCATTTTGAAAATATATAACTTTTTCTCCTTTTTACAATCACTGAGGGATCTTGGCATTTTAGGTTTATATCCCTACCGGATAACTATATCATCCACAACTCATCCAAGTGGCACAAAACCGTTACGGAAACTGGAAAAAGAAGTTTCAAAAAACACCGATCAGCTAAAAAAAACTCTGTCGATCCGCGAAAGCTTATGTCCAATAATATTTTCGAGTCTACGGCTGAGTCGCATCAAAACTTACGTCTTCTCCCGAAGCTACGGGGAAGGAAACATTTTTTTTATTTTTCTCCCCCATTTTGTTTCAGAGTTATTTCTTTCTCTGGGCGCGGTTTATTCGCGTCCAAAAGAAATCATACCCGTAGCGGGTGAGACCGTAAACGCACTTGCGTACCCTTATTTGCCTCCCTCCTCCACGGAAGCGAATTTTCCTCCCTTATTTCCTGGATTCATTTCGATGTGTTTTGTTTGCCGCAATGCAGCGACTCAACCTCGAGAACTATGGGCTTCTCTCTCTCTCTTTCCACACCCTTCGACCCCGCTTTGCCGATAAAAAGGAGAAATTACTGATGCAAACGGCTTCCTACAGCTCAGCCGCCTTTTACTCCGCTTTCCCACTATGCGACGCTTACTCCGTATCTTCCTTACAACGCTCTTTTTCCCCCATGGCTCTTATCAATATTCATCTGCGTTCTCTGTTTCTCCACCAGAAGAACCCCTTCTCTCCCTATCTCCTCTTTCTTTCTCCCCTCTCTTCGTTTACTCCATCTCTCTCTTCTTCATCTCTCTTTCTTCCTCTATTTCTTCCTCTCTCCATGTAAGAAGGGACTACATAGTCTCAATTTTGCCCTAATAAAGTCGTTTGTCTGTCTTTCTCTTCTCTCTCTCCCTCTTCATTCTCTCTATCCCTCTTTCTCCTCTCTAATTCCCTCTCCTTTTCTGTTTCTCTCTTCCACCCTCTCTCTATCCCTATTTCTCGCTCTCACCCTCTCTCATCACTCTCTCCAGCCCTCTCCATCCCTCTTTCTCTTTCCCTCTCTCTCTCTCCATCCCCCTTTCTCCTCTTAATTCCCTCTCTCTCCTTTACTCTTTCTCTCTCTCACCCTCCCTCATCCTTCTCTCTCCAACCCTCTCCATCCCTCTTTCTCTATCCCTCTTTCTCCCCTTCTCTCTCTCTCCCATCTTCTATCTCCGTCCCTCTCTCTCCTATCCTCTCTCTCCGTCCCTCTCTCTCCTTCTCTCTCTTTCTCCCCATCATTCTATCTCTTCTCTCTTAATCCTATTTTTACTATTCCCTCATCACAATTTCTTGGCTTTATAGGAGCAGCAGTCGTCGTCCTTCTCCTGACATGGAGGAGGACCGATATACTTTTTCAGCCTAAAGATTTTTAGACTTCAGATCTGTGGTGCTCAAACTATTGCACATGCGCCGATTTCGTTGCATTTGTTTTCCAGGAGCGGTGCATGGAGTTTTAAGGAATTTATATGAATATTTCCTTTTTTGATGATTATATCCGAGATTTTAAACGGTGATATGAGAATTCTATAGTACTTTACATGGCTATGTCGGCTTCGTTTGAGTTAATGGTAGGAATTATTACCTTCATTTTAAATACGTTTGTTGCATGTTAAGAATTAAGTGGCGCGTCGACACGACCGCTACAAAAATGGCTGCGAGACAGATAAAGGGTTGAGCAGCAAGGCTTTATTTTATCAAAAATAGTGATCGAAATAGTGTTTTTCATTAGCACATGACGGAAATTTAAAGCATTATATTTTTTCCCACGCGCCGTTCCATTTCTTTATCTCTTTTGATAGGTTGTTTAGTTCACAACATTCTCATTCCCGCGCGCTGCTCGCTTTTGCTTCAGTTTATTCTCGCAGTGTTTTTTTCAGAAAAAAGATGAAAATGAGGATTTATTTTGTTTTGTATTTATCTCGACTAAGGTAAAATTAAAACTCGATTCAAATTCTTAATAATACTGAGTAAGTTTTTTTGATCGTTAGAGGGAAAAGTTCCTTTGCGCGAGGACAGTTTTCATTGATTCCATTAATTTTCACCGCAATCATTTGCTATGGATATAATTTCTGGCTGAATATTAAAATAAACATGCTACGGTTTTTAAAGCTCTTGAAATAATCTCCAGTTATGTTCGACGTCAATTTTTTGGCTTTGGCTTTTCAATCCTCGAATATTCAATGTGAAAGAAGGGGTTTTCGGTGAGGTTCTGTTAATATGCGTGACATAGCAGGTAAATGTTATTTTTCATTCGGTATTATTTACAACACTTGGCATAGTTCCAATGTGAAGTTTAATTCAAAAGAAAAAAATACAGAAATTTATTTTTCGGATTTGAATTTACTTCGTTGTGTTTTGATTGGTCGAATTATTTTTATAGTTTGCGTTCCAGCCGTTTCTTCGTTGTCAGCCATTAATATCTTTAACATCATAGCCGACGAGGCAGATTGGATTTCTGAGGATTCCTTCGTCGCGGAAATTTTAATTCTACGTCCTAACTGTATTTTGATCGCCCGCTTTCTCTTCCTCCAATTCCACTCGGAATAACGCGCGATCAAAAAAAAAATTGAAAATCGTCTATCTATCTTTCCAGCTAACGGATCTCTGAGCTAATAAAAGCCGCCGACATATCGGGGCATTCTCCTAATTAAAGATCTCTCTCTTTTATTTGGCAGTCTAGGGATTAGCGTGGGCGGAGGCGCGGCTTTGGATCACGTATCGCGTCGGGCGGCCTTTCCCCCGCGCTCTTTCCTCCATCTATGAATCAGAATTTTCGGATCTCCCGTTTTTCAATCTCCGCCTCACTGGCTGCCTTGGTTTCGTCCTTCCGGGCCCTCGAGGATGAGCGATTCTGCGTCTCTTACTTCGCGATGTAGCGTCTTCTGTCATTCGGATCTCCAACAGCTTTATTACGAGACCTTGTGGTGATTGATATTTCGAATATATTTCAAAATACGGTCAAACCCCGATTTAGCGCCGCCGTTTGCCCGTCACTGAAATTGGCGCTAAAGCGGGGGTGATGGTAAATCGAGGTATATGCCTGCTCTATGTGATCATGTTATGGAAGCGATCTGTTCACGATTATTCATGGATGGTATGCGGGAGCAGTGGCGGATCCAAGGGGGGGGGCACCGGGGCACGTCATCTAACCCGCAAATAAAAAAGTACTTAAGTAAATGTATGAAACTACTAGGGACGCTGCCCCTACGCGCGTCATCCCCGCCCTCCGCGCGCTCCAGGGTCATGCGTCTCGATAAGATGAAAATAATTTTATGGGATAGCTCTTTTCAAGACGCATACCTTTTGTTCGTGACGTTTTTTTTTCTTTGGCGTACCGTTTCCGAAATACATTACATAGGAAAGTATGTACGTTAAACGGCCGCCATTTTGTTTCAGGATGGCGGGTGAAAATGAAGTTTTCCTAGGGTCTCCTAGGTTTATTAGGCGTTCTTTACCAACGAAGCGATAGTAACGGAACGCCATACGGGCACATCGCCTCCGTCCGTCCGTCCGCATGTTTACTCTCCGAAACTACTGATTGTGAGCAGATTTTAATTAAATTAAGTATTAATGTTCCTTATTAGAATCTATCTCCAAATTGTGATTTCAATTTTAACTACCACTTTATTTAAGCACTTAAATAAACGTATGCTCGTATCTCGTTAAATGACATCCGCAAAACAACAATTAAAAATACCATATTTTTTGTCTCCAAAGGTCTTACATGCTCTGTCAGATATCTATAATAATACAGCTATTTGTGCCTTACTCACTCACTGACACAAAACTCTAAGGTACTTCTAGAAGGGAAAGAAATCTGAAATTTGGTATGTTGGTAGTTCGAGTGACACAACTGACGAGAAAAATAAAAAATCACAAAAAGTTAATATTTAAGGGGTCTTTTTAACCATAATGTTCCATTTCAATAGTCCATAAGAAAAGCATGGGATTCAGTGCAAGGCTTTCTAAAAATACATTTTATAATTACTTTAAATTGAGATACGAATTCGGGAAAAGAACTGTTGTCTATCAGAAAGAACGGAGTTCTTAATTTTTTAAGGAAGAATTCAATTACCTACCAAATTAACGTAATTATAAGCTTTTAATCGAAAAAAAGTGTGAATTTTTTCCTCTTTTCAACAATAAAAATCTTAAAATACTATGGCAACGACTTCAATGCTTTTAAAGGGATCTCATATTATACGTTACGATTGCAGTGATTTAATGCTTTTAATAGAAATTAATGCCTTCATAACGAATTAGTGTTGAACTTCCATAACTTGAATCTCAAAGAAAAGTAATAATTATTCGAGTAATTGAAAATTATATATATATATATATATATATATATACATATATATATATATATATATATATATATATATATATATATACATATATACATACACAGTGGAACTTCTATAATTCGAATCTCAAAGGAAAGCAACATTATTATTCGAGTTATAGATAAATCGAGTTGCGGAATTATATTTTTTCATTTTTCTTTAATTGAATTAACATCAAGTTTATTCCCATAAGCATATAAGTTAACTTATTCTAATTTTAAATATCATACACATTATGAAAACATCATCACCAATATTTCCTTCCGATAATATGTAAGATTTTACTCTATCCAAAACACTAATTGCATCACGCACCATGATTGAGGGTATCATAGATAATTGCAATTCTCACGTACTACTGAAAGCACAAACATGACGATTAAACTTGGGTTATCGACTCTAGCAAGGAGCGAATAGGTTTTTTCTGGATCACAATAGGAGAAGCAACCCTGATAGCAGTGACGGTAGAATAGGAAAGGTATTTTAATGTTGTGTTTCGTAGTTTTTCTAGAAATTTGAACTCTTTTCAATTGTTAATTATAACGGCGTCATACCTATTTCGCGATTATTTCTATCCAAATATGTTCTAAAGGCATGGGTGCTAGCATAATTTTAACAGAAAATATCCTAATTTTTCCATAATTTTCAAGTATAGGATATTGTCTTAATGATGATTATTCTTATTGCTCATGCAGTGCGATCTGAGTCACTAAACTTTAAATACGAAATCTTGGACACGAGCCTATTGCCACAGAATTTGGAAATTACGGATATTTGCCTTAATTTCACGGAAAATTATAAGTATATTGCCATTACTCATGGGATTTATCATTTAATACATATAGGCTCCACGTGACTGAAGTGCTGTAGCCCTGGAGATCGCGTTGGTTTATTTACGAGTTTAGATCTTGGTGTTTAATGATTTTTTGAAGCGCTTGCAGTTTGCAAGCACCGACTACTCGTATATTATAAAATGCATTCGGATGGTGGACAGCATTTGCCACTAAAAGGTCCGCCGGACCACATAATAATGGCTTGGAGGTTTTGGAGATAAAAATTCGAGAATATCCCAAGTATATATTATCACATATTTTGTTTAAACCGATTGCTACAAGTCGATCGGTAAACAACAATTATAAAACCATATTTTTTCTCCCAGGCTCTTATATGATATGCTGGGTATAGATTTAAAAATTTATTCAGATAGGTGACATTTACCACTAAAAGGCCTTGGGGCCATATAATTACTACTTATAGTTTCGGAGATAATCAGGAACCGCCGAATCGTTCGATATCGTTTTATACGTATTCCCCATAAAGAACTATGAAATATCGGTGTATTCCATTTATGGAGTATACCTACTTTTCCTTCTTTTCTTTTAATCACAACAGTTATCACAGCATCTCTCTGCCCCGAGGTCGAAATTTTAACGATCAACTTCTTAGCGTAATGCACTCTCTTTAATCATTTCTTTATATCTACTACAACACTGTAACAACGTCGATTTAATTACGAAATAGTAATATTTCGAAAATTTGACGGTAGGGAGACTTACAGCGCCGGACGGGTGTGAGAGGAGAGGATGCTTTAAGTGGTTTACTGTATGCCGAAATTAGCAACAATGCGATTTCCCTTGACGACGAAAGATTAACCCGAAAAATATGCGGAATTTTCGTTTTCAGAATGAATCTGTGGACGATTCAACGCGTATTGAATAATCGACGGTCTCATTAAGTGTTGTATTTGAGAAGAGCGAGATTATTTGTGTTTACAATGAAATATATGAATAAATAAATAAAATGAGTTGATATTTAATTAATTACCTTTAAGATCTGCTAGAACGGCGTATGTTACGCCGGGCACAACTAGTATGTATAAATTTATCGGACCATATTATACTACTTATACATTTTTTCTATTACGAGCCCCGTATTGAATTTTTCTAGATCCGCCACTGTGCGGTTGTGGCACTATATAGGGGGACGGTAAATCGGAGTCTGACTCTAAATATATTACGATGTTTTTTAAATTAAAGTATGATGATCATTTATTGATCGTAATGTTCAGCCTTATTATTTTTCTGTCCGTTTAATTTGGTGTTCGACAAGATAAAGAGCATTGGCCCGGCACGGGTTGGTTCGCGAAGAAGAACTAATGAACGGATTTCATTAGAGGGCATGATCGCGAATAAAAATCAAATTAAAGGCAAGAATAGAACGCTGGGAAATATTTACTCTTAATAGAGGTAAATAAATAGAAACGTTGCATGGGGTACTCTTCAAAATCTCCCAGAAAAATGTTAAAAGGTTTTAATACGAGCTTAATGGTGTGATTTCAAATGAAGATTTCGTTATAAGTTAAAGATATCGAAGAGGTTGGAGGAAATGAGAAGTCGCTTGGTAGGATAAGACTGTCAAGGATCTCTTGAGCCCCACGGCAACTACTACAACTACAACTTAAACCTGAGCTTGATTTTTTAATATAGCTGTTAATTTTTTCGTCCTTTTTATTCCATATTACATTATTCGTGTACTCTTGTGCTGATACATATCTGTTAGCCTGATTGCACCAAGTATTTGGTATAATAATTGTACTTATAATGAGAGCTTAAAAGGCGCGTAACGAATGGAGAGTGCTTGGAATATGGTGCAGCGAAATCTTATTATAACCTGCGTCCGAGTACAATGCACTTATCTGATTTAAACAGAATGCATATTATGATGAAAATTTTTGAGATATAGGTACACAGCATTGAGGGAAATGCATTTTGCGTCACCACTTTATCCTTATTAAAATCTCTCGAAAATTTCTTGTTCGATTTTTAAGTAAATGTGTTTTAGATGCTTTTTTAATGCTTTGGAATGTAAAATGTACTTTTTGCAATTACTTTTGCTCTACACCTCTGAGCGATCGTCATTATCGTTTTTTCAAACCATAATGTAATTTTTTGGTTAATAAATGAAAAATGGTGCTTTGTCGGGAAGAAAATTTTACTGAAACTCTTTTATATATTATTCGTATGTCTAATAATCAACAGAGACCGATATATAGTGCTTAAATTATAAAATTCCATTTTTCGGAAGTAGTCGAAATTGTATCGCTTTCTTTGGGGGCCTTCGTAATATTGCCAGACGATTTAATAAAGTATGTTTTTCGGAGAAATATTCTCGCTTCTGAGATGAGGGAATCTTTACATTTTATATTTCTCTCGAATTTTTCGATTGTGGGATGACTTGACCCAGTTTTAAGATTGTCCGTCAGTCTGTTACAGTTAACCTTGCAATCCAAATCCTCATTTTATTCGCGGTGGCTTGATGTCTAATTTTGGGAGCTTAACTGTTTTTGTCGTGGCGTTTCAATTAACATCCTTTGTTCAACTTTGCTCAGTGTTATTGATCCTAGTTCCTAATGTGAAATTGTCCTGAATGCTCTGTCACACCTAGTGTTAGCGACATTGCTCCACTTGCAGAAAGTCGCTGTGTTACGGAGTGATTTTCTCTAAAAATATACGTGAAATCTTCAAGTCACTTCCTATGTTGTGTTTCGTAACGGACTTTCGCTCAATTTCATTTTTATTTTATTTGCTGAACTTCTAGTTTTTTCCCAATATTTTTATCGAATGTGCATCGATAAAGTTTGTTCAGCTTTCGCTTGTTATCTAGCAATATCTTCTGTAATAATTTGATTTTGTTTCTATTAGAGGAACATGTCCCAACAACCAGTCCAAACCGCGTGTTTGTCTCATAGTCTGACCCAATTGTATTACTCAATTACCAATCATTGCGGGGGAAGGCATATTAGCTGGGAGGATAGTTCTTGAAGGACTGTCGGCCGAAGGAACACATGACCAGGTCACTGAGTGCGACGATTCTTTCATTAGTTGTCAATACAATTTCATACAATAATTTTGAACAAAGTACGCATGCCTTTGCTCAGGGCTTAAATTACAATTTTCGTGTCGCAGTATACCAACATTTTCGTGTCCTGTGAACAAAACCTCGTTGTTTACACTGAATCTTTAAACTTCGAATCCAAATATTTCCTTCTCATTAACCTCTTATACGACCGCAGCCCCATTTGAAAAGGCTCTCATCGCAATAAATCACAAGTTCTTTCAGCGCCCCTGCTAATTTCATATTCTTATGAAAAAGTTCTTGCAGGAAAGTAATCTGAAGCATTTTAGAAAAATATTCTACGCTTCTAACCTTCCATTTAAAAATTAATTGCTTGTTTAACCCTTGTCACTTAAGTATAGCACGGAGGTTTATTCTTGCTTAGTGATTTTATTTCGGTATTGGTGACGCATTATAGATCAGTTTGATTTGTACTTATTTGCTGCAATTGATTTTTTGTGTGTTTTTTATGTTATCGTTATTGACTGCGAAGTATTAGCAAACTGCTGTTTCTGTGAGCATTAAATAAGCATGTCTTGTAACATTGAGGCAGGTAGCAAACAATTTCCTGTGCGTTAAATGTGTTATGTGCTATCCTTATTTACTGTATAATGTTAGAATCATATTGTTTTATCAAAATTGTTTTATCTTTTAATAGAATTGTTATAAAATTTATTAAATGGAATGAGTAATTTTTATGCGTGTTAGAAAAACGAACTAAATTAACCTAATTTTTACCGTTAATCTTTATTTATCCGTGAATTGATACATGAAAATGAGGTGTAAAAAGATAAATTCCGGATTAACATCGCAGCGCTGAGGTTCGTTGCTACCATTTTTGTGTTAATGTCGCGCGTGGAACTCTTTTAATTTAAAAATCAAAGCTTTCGCTTTTTCCTTGTGCAAAGTTAACGGGTCCGATGTGCCATACCAGATTCTGTCAAAGATTTACGGGCCGAGAAGCGTATATCATGTTATTGTGGCCGAGCCGTTCTTTTTTTCCCCGCCGTTCTAAATATAATAAAGAACCTTTATGATCATCCTTAAGCGTTGAACTTCCATTAACAAAAACGTAGAGCAAAGTATACCGTAACGGTGTCCGGATTCGTTGAAGAAACCATGCGAATTTCCCGATCTCTTTAATTATTCACTTGACGGCGTTTCACGGGCTTTGCTTTGTTGAATCTGGCCCGTTATTTTCTCTCGGGGGCGGCAGAACGAAGAAATTTTTTGTTTCCTTTTATAATCAGGGCATGATGTAAGGTTGCGTATTTATCCGAGGAGTGTTTGAATTCCCGCTGCCGCGTGCGAATTTTCCGTTAGACGAGGAGGTTATATTTGCGCCGGAAGTTCGCACCTCGCTTTTGAAAGTCAACAGGAACCTCTTGTGTGCTTCGGTTTTTACGCGAAACATGTGAAACTCTCCCGTCGAATGGCAGTGTGAGTCGTCTTTTTTATTTCGACGTCGTTGGATTCGGAAATTGTGCAAGTTCTAGAGAAGATTTTCCTTTTTCACATTGTCGATCAAAAAATATCGTATCGGAGTTCCGGGTACTTTATTTATCCTCCCATGGTACCAAAGGAGCGTCAGCAACGGAATATAATGACGTGTTCTGTTCGGTTTTATTCGTTTGAATCCCGATTCGTTTCTCATCAAAGTAGAACTATCTCGCATTAGGAAATGACGGCTTCTATTTCATTTTAAAACATGTACTTATACATGTGCATAAATTCGCGTAAAACATATTTCTTCGATGAGTTGTGTTTTCAGAAGGCTGGCTATAACGACGATTCCTGCCAGCCGCTTTAAATAAACACTCAAGCCTTTCTCGCGCTTATTTAAAAGGAATAAACGTACGAAACACGTTATTTTTTGTATTTATGATCGCTGAATCAACATAAAGACGGTTGCATAGTGGTCGAAATAATCAATTGGTTATATCAACAGCTATCGGCTGTTGTAGTTGCCACCATCAATGCTTTACACTGGCTCTAAATACTCAAATTACTCGTTTATTTTTAACTAGCTAATAAACTGCCGATTCCGACCTTTTGCAATGACTGAATCAACGATAACAAAGACGTGGACATATGACAGTGCTATCGGGAATATTCGAACCCGCGGCCATCGTATCTGGAGCAAGCACGGTAACAGCCCCTCTATCAAATTACGCTACCGAATAAAATTTAGTTTTTTGCTCCGAGTTGGCAGTGCTGGATAACCTAAGTCGATAGGCGAATGTTCTCAAAATAAATTTCTCAAAGTTTTTTTATAACTTTTCCGATTATCCTTGTTCGAGAAGGACGGTCATCTTTGCAATCGCCAAGTTTCCATTCGTCTGATCCGTAATGGATCAATTCCAAACGGAGCCAAAGATCGAATTCCTATTTCAAAGTCCCTAACGGTTTTAAAACGTTCTTTTTTGTAATTCTCCGCCTTCTTCCTATCAACTTACCCTCCTCTAAGATCTTGTTTCCCTATCCACCTTTCGTCCTCAACAGGAATGTTCCAATCCTTTCTCATCAATCTGCGAACCTCTGAATAGACTCCATCCATAGCTAAACTACTACCTTTCCTATCTACCTCTCAGCCTTCCTTTCTCCCCCTCTCCATAATCCCTCTGCCCCTCCCCTCTCTATCCCCCTTCCAATCTATCCCTTGCGTCGCTTCTCTTCCCTGTCTCTCCTCTCTTCGCCTATCCCATCCGTCTTCCTCCCGTATTCATCCCACTACATCCATCTCCACGTCCTGCTTTCCCTTTCTCTATAAATAAACGCCTACGAGGTTAGGTGCAAATTAGTCCCTTAAAGTGTCTCATGTTATCTCGGTTTATCTCATCCGCTATATGTCTTCGAGCCATTTCTCTCTCATTCTCTCCTTTCCTTACCTATCTCATTCTAACTCTCTCCTTTCTTCACTACTCTCCTATCTATTTTACTCTCTATTTTATCTCGAACTCCCTTTTCCTATGCCTCCCTCTTTCTTTCTCTAGTTTGTTTTCTCTCTCTCCCTATCTCTCTATCCAATTCACTCTCCCTTTCACTCTCGCTTTCTTCCTCCCTTCTGCTCTCCATTTTTCTTCCTTTCTCTCTCCATGTCTCTCTACCTACCTCTCTCTCTTTCTCTCTATCTCTCTCCTTCCTTCGTTCTCACTCACTCATCCCTCCCTACTACCATTTTCCTTCTCTCTACCTCTCTATTTCCTCCCTCCATTTCTCTCTCGCTCTCTCCTATGTCTCTACCTCCATTTCATTTCCTTTCACTCTCTCTTTTCCTATTCCTCTCCTTTCTCCCTCCCTCATCTTTTCCCCTTCTTACCCGCCTCCTAGTCCTTCCTTTTCCTCGTCTTCCACCGTATTAGTTTCTCCTCCGTAACTCCTCCCTCCCTCACACACTCTCACTCCCTCTTTCGCCATTATAACGTCTTTGGCCTTCCACGCAGCGGTGCCAGGTTCGAATCCGGCAAAGGTCGGATTTTTCAACCTGGAATCGTTCCGTCCCCTATTTGTATGCTTTGAGGAAAGCGCGCAAGTCAACGCTCCGTCATCGGAAGGGACGTTTAGCAGTTGGTCCCCTTGGTGCTCTTCATAAAGAGTTGGCCAATGCCGGCACCGGGTTTCCCTCCTCCCTTGTGTGTGTGTTCGGTGTGGAAGGAGTTATCTCTATAATAATCCAAGAGGTTGATTATCCAGAAATACACAAAAACAAATCCATTCTAATCTCTCTTCCGTACCACTTCTTTTTAGGCGTTCTTTACCAGCGAAGCGGTAATAGAGGACGCCTTATGGGCACGTCTCGTCAGTCCGTCTGTTGTAATTTTCATCTCTTAAACCGCTAGACGGATTTTAATTAAATTAATTATGAGTGATTGTTATTCAAATTTATCGCCAAATTGGGATTTTGAACTGCATTCGTCAATTAGAACTTCCACTTTATATAATTATTTTAATAAACTTATACTCGCATCTCGTTAAATGGCATCCGTCAAGCAATAAATACCATATATTTCTCTTCCTGGCTCTTATATGATCTGTAAGGTATAGTTTATAATATTTATTCGGATAGGGAAAGCTATTTACTGCAAGAAAGTCCGCGAGACCATATAATTACGAGTTATAGTTTTAGAGATAAAAATTCAAGAAAATACCGAGCAAAACATTGCATATTTTGTTTACTTCGGTATGACGATTCTATCGGCAAATAACAATTAAATACCATATATTTCTCTCCCATGCTCTTATTTGATCTGTGTGATATAGATTAAAAATTTTTTCGAATAGAGGACATCATGTACCACATAAATGTCCGCGAGACCACATAATTAAGATTTATAGTTTCGGAGATAAAAATACCAAAATCGCCAAATCTTTCGATGACGTTTCATGCGTGTTATCCTTAAAGAACGCCTTTGAAATCTCTGTGTACTCAATTTATGGAGTATGCTTTACCATCTTTTTCCTTTCACGTTCTTATCCTTTCCAATACTCTCTCTTTTAACCGTTTCCGTATTTTTATATGTCCTGTCTCTCCTGTGTCTTCCAAAATGCGTTCGGTTACCGACCCAGTGACCTCTCGAATATCCGATGTTCTCTTTTTCTCCCAACTGCTTTCTCTATCTCTCTCTCTCCTATATATAGCTGTGGACGTGATTCATCTACTCCTCTCTCCCCTATTCTCTCAGCGGACGAATGCCCTAAGGCGTCCTAGCGTTTTCCTCCCACGCTCACCATTTCCTCTCTCAGATACCATTTGGAGTTCTCCTAGAATAGTTTGATGTGCATGTGATGCCCATTGTGGGAGCGATTTTATCATATCCTAGATCAATATCCTTAAGGAAGGAGCCTTATTCGGTTTCCAACCCGTTAAACTCATTACTTCCTCCTCTTATTTTTCTGCTCTTTGGCCACCGGAAGCATTAATTGGTAGTTTCTGCTCATTGCGATTAGGAATTTTCTTTGCTAAGAGGTAGGGCCGTTCCGATAGATTAGGCAATCGCTTCAGTCGCTTCGCCAAAGGAAATCCAAAATGAAACGATGAAAATTTTTCGATAAACTTTAATAATTTTTCCGTATTTTTATTCCAAGAATACATTTTTTCAAAAAAATTTCGAAGAACCGTGTTTTAAGTATGCGGAGGATACCTTGTGCTGTTTCAGCGGCATTGTTGTGCCGGAATTTCTCGGCGTGCACGGGCAATGCAAAGCAGATGAGCCGATGCACTTCTATAAACCAATCTTTTGAGTATTGCAAAAACGACGAGACGAATGCTTACTTATTTATTTTCTTTAAATACATTATACCTATTCATTGCTTTTTTAAAATGAAAATTCAGGTGTTTCAATGTATAACAAATTTTTGTCTTTGACAACCCGAGTGCATGTGTGAAAAAATTAAAAGGGACGCTATGATATGTCTCGCTTCTGGCTGCAAAATGTCTGGACTCAACATCAATTCAGCCGAACATTTTTTTGGCGACTGACACGACAAGGCGTCTGCACTTTTTCTGAATATGTTTGGTTTCTGGCGACGTGAAATCTCGCGTAATTTCTTTGTACGAATTCTCAACGTGGTCTTGGATATGGCAACCTCTCTGCTGTAATATTTTTAGAATGAATTAAAACGGAGGTGTTTTCGCGTTTGATTCTGGTTAAAACATTCTCGTGTGTTTCAGTAATCGCTCTGTGGCCATTATGGACGGTTAAGAAAGGCTCTTGTTTTCCAGGTTGGTTATACTGCTAAAAGAGTCCAATTTGTGACTATTTTCACTGCTGTGAATACCAGTTTGTTGTGAATTGATTGTCGTATTTCCAAAGCCGCTGAGTAATTTCGCTTGATTCATTCATTTATTCTATTTTTTATTGCACACTATCAAAGAGATTCTCTTAGCGCGAACGCTTATTAGGTATTTTTCAATATTTGTTATTTATTGAGCATAAAATTGTATTAAGTTTTCCCAGCAATGAGAAGATGGCTGGGAATATCAGATTATATCTACGTTCTCCTACGATCTGAAATCTGTTTTGATTTTCTGATCCATTTAATGTTCTCATTCACTGACCCTTGACCTCGGTGACTTATGGGACGCTAATTTGTGGCTCAAAGATAATTGAGTGGACCTCAATAGGTCAATGAAAGTGCCGGCAGACAAAGGCGGAATTTTGGTCATTAATGGACCGCATAAGCTTGGGAGAGCATTTGAAAGCCGCGATAAACGAAAGATTCTACCCGTTTTAATGGCCTAATGCAGTATTTATATTTTTGTGGATTTCGAGACATTTGTTATAATATTTCAACATGGCATAGCTGACGAAATTTAAGCTGACTTAACGTTCAGCCGGATTTTGTTGGAACTTCATAAATAATTAGAAAAAATATGCTCGTAGCAGAGCCTTAATACTAATCCACCATTTTTGAGACAATACTTGAAAAAAAACTAATTTGTATTATATAGAACTAGTACAAAAGCCCGTCAATATGACGGGTATGCGTGGATTAAATATTAAATTTAACCACTTCCCATTCCTCCTCCTTTTCTCTCTTCCATTCTCCTCCCTCATATTTTAAGTTTATATTCGATTTTTTCCGATTTTTCGACATTTCATAAAGAGGTTGCAATGAAGCAAAAACATTAAGGATAAAAACAGATTGAAAATTTATGTGAAAAGTTTCATGTAAATTTAAAACAAATAAACTCGTAGTGTTAAAACTTTAACTCAGAAACGACTCCAATGCATTGTAATGATGGACAACTCAACATTTCAAATAGGAAGATATTTCACGCGTACATTGAATATATCTTTTCGTTTGCAAATTTCATTGGGCAGTTTAAAGCAAATTACTATATTGACAATGAATATGATTAATTTCTTTCGATAATTAAGCAAGATATTTGACGCATTTATAGTGATTACAAAAAATGTGTGGATTAAAAAAGCTACTTTCTAAGTTCTTTCGTCGTCAAGTTAAACAAAACCAAAAGCAAATTAAAATATTAACGGTCGTATGTTCTTTCGCATTTCTTTCACGCCTTAGAAATGGCACTGCAGTAAACAAACCTATCGTTCAAATTAAGCCATCATCACTTCCATTTCGATTAAAATTCATTCAAAATATATAAGAAGAGTTCTCACAATTGATTTCAAATACAATTTCAAAGTTCATATCATTGCTTTTAGATATAGACGTAATTTTGCTAGATCAGCAACAATGCCGTCGTCAAAGGCGACGAAATTTTTTCTTCTAAAATTTATCCAAATTTTCGTGTTAATTACGAATTTGTGGAACGGTTCGGAGCGTATTCGAAAATCGATGGCTGGTAAATGAATATCCGTTCTTTTAGGCGTCGTTTGGTGCAAGTCTCGTATTCATATCGCAATTCTAAGTGATTTTAAAATGCAAATGAAAAATGTGCCGCAACTCTGCAAAAGTGCAAACCGTGCAAACGCACAGAAAGAAGAACAGAATTCTCTTTAATATATGTATTAGATGGCTCAATTATACTCGATAAGGATTAATGATCTGGCATTCAAATCATCCTAAAAAAGCAGCATTTACGATATTAGATTTTATCTCATTTTGAGTCGGGACGTATTGATCAGCTCTTTGGCGCCTTCATTACCTCACCCCGCGTTGCCCTAGCGATCCGGATTCTCCTCGCTCCAAAGACGCCTCTTCCTTTAATTTCCTTCCGAGCCTTCGCAAGTTCCTTTTTTACAGCCACTCTTGACTGAGATGCGAGATATATCCTTTTTCTCTCGAATGCTCAATCATGGTCGCCGCCTTAACGCATTCAAAAATGGGTCAGTGGTACGCCGCCCTACAAGTATTTTTTTTACTTCTTCGCGGTGAATTATTCAGGGATGCGGAGTCTTCGCTTCAGAAGACCCAATTCCCTCCGTCTTGCCTCGTCGTCTTATCCCAAATGCTCCGCCACTCAAAACCTCTTCGTCTAGAATGGGGCATTCGCCCCGCATCTCTCTCTCTCTGCATCACCCACTTTGCTCCGGGCGCAACTCTTATTTCTTCTGCTTCTTCCCGGAGTTTTTCATTTGTTTTTTTTTGTCACGGAGAAAGGCGCAGAGTGGTGTTGCGAACGCGAATGTGTCACGTATTATTGGTAAGCGATAAAAGTTCGGAATTTTCTTTTTCTTTTCGTTAATATGAAGGATGGCTGAAAACCGACCGTTATTAGTTTTTTTATTTCGTACGGAATGGCGTTGCTCGACGTTATGACTTTGGATTTGTTAACGCAAATAGTTTGCCTCGTTAAAGTTGTTTTTCTTTGGCGGAATTATCGATATTCTCGCGATCTACTCAAGAGTTGGATCGATATTTTCTCATCGAAAATTCATTAATATTTTCCGATAGTGCAATTGGAAGTTGAATTTCTGTACTTTGATTCGTTAAAATTTATATGTTAAGAAATATATGCCCGATTTATTTTTAATTTAAATTTTATTTAATACATACATTCACACACGCAACCGCGGCCACAAGGGTTCTAAAATCCGCTAATGATACGGCCCCAAGGCTGCCGGATTACTGGTATCCGACTCTATTGACATTTCAATTCTCTGCTACTCGTCAAAAAGCATAGATTTGTAGAAATATGTTATTTATGATATACCTAGTTATCACCAAGGATCGACATATACGGTTGCTCACTCGCTTGATATTACCAGCTGGGGACCAGCTATTCACAACAGTAATTTTCTCATCGGAACTCGGAACGATATAGGGGAATTTATTGTGATCGAAAAAAAAATTCCTAAGTTGAGATTTTTTACTTGTAAATTTAGCTTTCCGCCTCTCAAACAGACTTGACCCTGCTATTCAGAATAGACCTCGCCCATCGCAAAAGTACAGTAGTGATCTACGAGATTGCGGCGATTCTGATAAAAAGACACTTATTTGCCCTTTTCATCATTTCGTATCAAATTACTTCTTTGAAAAAGTTATTGAAAATATTCTTAGTGAATGGTATGAAGCTGGAGTATTATGTAAGATATTTGAGTCAGATGATATTCTAAAGTCAATAGTTTTACACGGAGAAAGATTTCCGTTGTTCAGTAAGTTGATATCTATAATAGCAGTTTTTCCAACTTCAATGGCGTCATGTGAGAGAGGTTTCAGTGCCATGAATTTAATAAAACCTAAGAATAGGTCATCATTACAGAATTCTAGTTTAGATAACCTCTTAAAGATAACAATTAATGGGCCGCCTATTAATCTGTGGAAGCCAGAACGTGTTATTGATCGATGATATGTTTCCAGCAAAACGATAGGTCATACAAAAGGTCATAAGTACAAAAATGACGAAAAATAAAATTTTATATCTTCTGTATTATAAGAATAAAATATAATAAACAATAGTTTTTTGAGATTTTCCAATGTTATAATTATTATTATGCTAAAAAATTATTTCCTTTATTAATTTATAGTTCTGGGGGTGTCGAATGCATTTTTCGTTTGGCGAGTAAGATTTGGCATAATTTGTCGAGCCCTGGTTATCACACATTATCCTCCATTCGTGTCTTTCTCCGTGCAGAATCAAAAGTATTCATGGGCGAAAAACTAACTTTCAAGCGCTCTCATGAACGTCAATACTTTATAAATCTATACGATACGGTTAAGGTTCCTAGGCTCCGAATTTTATGCTGGGGTCACGTAACATCGAAGGGGCGCGCATTCTTATCCGATATTTTCGATATAGCAACAACAAACAAAAAACAAACCTTCGAATTCTGGTTTGATTTCGGTAGAGTGCACAAGCCTTCTTTCAAGCTCTCTGCATCGCAATGCAAAACATTATTCCCAAGCAGATATATTTACTTTTTGGGTGGGTGGTTTGAGAGCGTTCGCTGCAAGCTCATTGCCCGCGAGGCTTCCTGATAACGTCGATGGAGAGGTTGGCAGGACGGTCGCCGTGCACCTCCAGGGAAACAATGGACTACTTCTACGCTTTAAAAGGCAACCTCTCTTTGCTGTTATCTTGCAGTCAGATCCGCGAAGATTTCCGAGGGGTGTTTGCCGTTAATTTTTTTCCGATTTCAGTCGTTTTTCTTATTTGAAGACGGCACCGAAGCGTAAAAGTCTTGCCCTAGTTCCGTAGGATATCTCTGGATATTTTTAATCCACGCGAGTGGATTTTGTACGGAACGGTTTTGTTTATTATAATTTCCTCAGTCAACTGTTTCCCTTATATGACTCGAAGGATTTTATTCTAATTTTTTAATTCCGTAATCGGCAATTGTTCTGTTTGCTCTGATCGAATGTAAGATATTTAAGGTTGTTTTTCTCAGCGTTTTCAAGGGAATTTCTTTATCTGCCTTTTTATTATGGGTCAAGATGATCTTTTGTCAGGATTTTTTAGCCATTGATGTGTTATTTTTGAATTGATTTGAAGAAATGTTTGCTAAATATGGTGCGTTGTAATAAATTTTGTAGTATTTTTTATTCTTTGTGTTCTATTTGGTACCGAAGTTTTTTCAATATCATATGGTTAATCGGTTTGAAACGTGAAATGAGCGTCCAGCGGCATTTCGTCCACCTTTTAACTCTTTCACGAGAATTAAGTCAACTGCTCTCAGATTGTCTTGATAAAATTGTACAGGCGTGACCTCTACTATTATCATGGTTGCGAACTAGAACATTGAGATCGAAATTGAAGTTTGCGATTGTCATTGCTATTGCGAAAAATGCTCTAATAAATTGGCCTGCTTCCAATTTATGAGGAAATGATAACTAAACTTATAAACAAGAAGGGAAATTATATTTCATAGATGGAATGCACAGAGATTTTAAAGTGGAAATGGAAAATACAAATAAAACGGTACAGAAAGATTGAAATTTATCTACGACACTATAATTTTTATTTATATAGTCTCGTGGACTTCTTTGTGGTCAATGTTGTCCTCCTTTTCAGATACATTTTTAATCGATGCCTTATATATCATATAAGAGAAAGGAAGTGACAAATATGGTATTTGATTGTTGCTTGACGGATTCCATTTAACGAGGTACGAGTATAAGTTTATTAAAGTGCTTATATATACTTTGGAAGTTATAATATACGGACGCAGTTCCAAATAATAATTCAGCGATAAATTTTAATAAGGATCCCTCATGATTAAAATCCATCCAGCAATTCAGGAGATGAAAATAACGACAGACGGACGGATGGACTAGACGTGTGCCCATTAGGCGTTTAGCTACTACCGCTTCGCTTGTAAAGAACACCTAATAAACCAAGCATCTTCTGATTTCCTGGCTATTTCCTTATAATTGCTGGTATTTACAGAGATGTTGATCGAGTGCCTGCTTCCAGATGAGATGGAATTATGCCGTGAACGTTTTCGTATGTGTTCTTCTTTTATGCCGTTCATATGTTCGTTTTTGAAGGCCTTTAAATGCTGTTTCTGAGCTAGTTGAAAATTAATAGGTGAATTTGATAGTTTCCTGCGTCCTTTCTAGCGGATTGCCTTATGAGCACGTCTCGTCTGTCTGTCGCGTCTTTCATCTCATTAACCACTCGACGGATTTTGATTTAATTTACCATGATTTATCCTCATCAAAACTTTTCGTACACATATGATTTTGGGCTGTATCAATTATAGTAAAATTTCCGCTCTGCAATGTATTAGACTTTTACCCATGTCTCATTAAATGACATCAAATGAGAAATGAGGGAGAAGCAACAAAAATGTTCCTAATTTTCCCAAATTTTTGGTATCCTCCGTTTCTTGTACCTCAATAACCAGTTTTTCGTTGGCCCATTTGGATTGGATGTTGATAGCATGTATACAGTAATCCTTTTCTTATGGAATAGTAGAAAATAACGCTTTTGGAAGATCTTTGTATTACATTCATGGATCACTGTTTTCCTTCTTCTTTGTTTTCACTTGTAAATTTTATTTTTTTTTTCCGTTTTGAGTCGACCTTTTGGACGACTGCATTAGGCATCAACAGAAACTGTGGCATATCATAGGACATTTCTATCTCCCATTTACGGGAAAGTAGGACGGCTTGCACACTCCAAGTGTCAATCTCTCGCGTTTAACGCGCGCTTTGCATAATCACCTCTTGTCGGAGGAGTTTCATCTTCAGAGAACTATCGGATCCTTCCCTTCGATTCGACCTCGGAGGCAAGAGGAACTCTCTTTCCCGAAACGTGAACCAAGTCTCAAGACTCTCTTGTTCTGTTGACTCATATCCTTCGTCTTTGTTAAAAGGACCATCTCATCAAAAGAATTCCCTCGCAATGAAACTGCTCCACATCGTACGACTTCAGTACCTGGACTTATAATCCTCTTCTTTGAAGCTCGTAGGGATTTTTCTAGATGCCCTTTCTTCTTCTTTATGGCGTTTCTTCCACAATATTCCCGGCTTCAGCATTTCCGTGGAGGTAATTTTCGTTAGATCTTTCCAGATTTTCCGTCTGAATGCGCTCGATCGCCGAGGCTATCCGAGTGGATTTCTTATGCGCATTCCTTTGATTAAAGAAGTTCAGTCGGGATGTTAAAATATATTTATTATATATGTATACACACAGTGAAACTTCCATAACTCGAACGTCTATATATATATTCTCAAAATGTATCAAGCGGGGTAAATTTTCTAAATTTTTCTTTCGTGCGATTTTTTCCCAGTAAACAAATGCTTGGCTTATACATACAACGAAACTTGTCGCGTAATTGTGAAATCGTTCTGCTTTTAAACAAAATTTTACATGGCTAGGAACAACACTATTTCAACTCTAAAAAAGAAACATTCAGTTCCTGCTACCAAATATAACGATTATTAATTGAAATCTTACAGTTGCCATGTTTTATTAGTTTCTGAAGTAACTCAAACCCGATTCTTTCTTGCGAAGAGAGTATTTTCATAGTCTTACGAAATGGTTACAACCTCGCTTTTTCTCTAGTTTCGCATTTCAGTGGATCAATTAACAAAAGTCGCGCTATCTGGGAGAGTCGCATATCCCATTCAGTTTTCTAGGCCATTTTTTCAATCTGTATTAATACTAGCATAAAACGTATATTTGAAAATAGGTGTACGTTTATGGATTTCCATTACCTTAAACTTGAACCATTATATTAAGCTGTATTTGACCTATTTAAACCCCTGCATAATTTATACGAATCATTTTAACATTGTAAATTTTAATTTAGTGATAACTTCTGTATTTTTGAAGGCCCACTTAGAAGCAAAATAAAATGTTTAATAAGTAATTTAAATTATTGTTGTGTACAAATGTGCCCATTCCGTTAAAAAAAGAGTTAGTAATTTGAAGTTGAAAAACTTTACTCATATTTTGTAACGTTATAATTTTTCCGTTGTCAATCATTTGTTTGAGATAAATATGTACGACTTTTTTTAAAGTTTTTTTTCCCGGACGCACGTTCGGTTTTCCGAAGGTAACGGATAAAATAACATAACATCCTTGGAACGGCTTGGAGCGTTCACCTCTTTTTTATGCACACTCAAAAAAAGCCCTTTTTTGCCCCGAGCTGAACAGCAAAAAAATATACATCGTTACCGAAGCTTAAAAATTAGTCTACGAGGGAAGAACCCGAGTTCAATTAGTGATCGAAAGAGTTCTTTATTTTTTTTAATCGCCATCCACCTCGTTCTATCAAATTACATTCCCACCCTAACGATAGCTTTTGAAAGGGAAAGGCGTCTCTCTTCCCTTTTTTCCATCCACTCGCTAATTAAAAAACTGTTTGTTTCATTTCTTTCCAATAGGAGAGCTGGTCCCGCAGGCGGAGGCTCTGTTCCCGGGCGGGTGCGGGTCGGGGCCCGCCCGGGGCAGCACCCGTATCCGGATTCGCGCCACCCGACTCCAGAGGCTGCAGCAGCGTTAGCAGTAGCACGGGGGTGATCGGACACATTGCTGCCGTCGCGGAGCCAATCAAAGGAGGTGAGAGAAATGGGGCCCATTCCCTTTTCCTTTCGATTTGGCTATTTGTAAACGATTGGAGGGTGTATTTTAGTTTTTCCAACGCTAGAGCGAACCAAGTACAAGCGCCTAAAAAATACCTGTCTCGGGCTTCTCCAATAGCCACAAGGAGATTATAAAAATAAACGGCGCCATATACATTGCATAAACTTTCTCATATACGTTTGGTCGACTTTGTACCTTTATAAAAGAAAAACGCTTACAAATTAAAGTTAACCGTAGTTTAGTGTATATTTTAATGTCACTGGTCAATATTTAGTAATTTTTTGGGACATATGGATTAGTAAGTATTATTTGTGACATCAGGCTGCACGATAGGATGGATTTTAATCAAAATCCTTATAGACATTTTTGAGTAAATCGAATTTTGTTTCAAAATATCCAAGAATAAAGTACCCTTAATTGTTGCGCAATATCGTTCATCTCTTCTGATTGTCTATTATGAATGATGTTATCCACAAATATGAGATATCTTTCGATTCAGTTTAACCGTTTAGGCTATAATAAGATTTTTAGTGGATCGCGGCGGAGGCGTGAAGTCATAGGGCTTGGGTAAGGTAGCTTAGCGTACATTGTAATGCCTCTGGACGCCATATTGTGATTTTCAAGAGATATATGGCTTACGTAATATTATTTGTGACATCAGGCTTTACAATTGGATTGATTTTAATCAAATTCTCAGCAGCCATTTTTGAGTAAATAAAGTTTTCTAAAAGTCGCCAATAATAAACTACCCTTAATATTCGCTCAATATCATTTTTATGAAAAAATGTTCTGCAAAAGATGATATATTGCACAAATACAAAATATCAATCGATTTCATGTACGCGTTTGGGGCCTAGAACGGCGAACAGACGACAGACAGACAGACGACATGGCGGAAACCACTTTTATGGACCCGGGGACACCTAAAACGTGTATTTCCATCAAAATCTCGGTCGAATTTTTTCACGATAACAATACTTTCTCAATATACTACGTATATGACAAAGTAAAACAGATGCGCATTTCGGATACAAAACAGCCGTCTTCAACGGTAAATCATCGAAACCACTGAAGACGGCTGTTTTGTAGCCGAAATGCGAATGGTTTTTTAGTTATGGCTATATTGTGATACCTGAGGCAGTCAGTTTTCGAAAACATTCAACCATTAGAGATATCGATCCCTGTTGAATTTGGAAACGGGAGAAAAAAATCTGCTTTTACCGGGAATCGAACCCGGGTCTTCCACATGCCGGGCGGATAAAATATTGTTCTGAAACAGGAATATCACGCTGCCACGATAGTTCAGTTGAAGAATATCCGCCCGGCATGTGGAAGACTCGGGTTCGATTCTCAGTCATAGCAGATTTTTCTCTTCTCTCTCCAAATTTCCTAACATTTATATCTATAGACTAGTCCTCCCGTTACAGCGCCGCTTGCAAATATTTAAGTTGGCTTGCCAAACTTCCGTAACATTCATTGTGAGGTATTCGTGAAACCTGTCTCGAATACTTAGGGGACGAAGGGAATCACCAAGGGGACCCGATAAAATTTGCTGATTGTTGGCCATGGTGGCGGAGGTGCATTGTGAGCTTTCGATAAGTCGCTGCTTTTAATAAAGCCTCAGCGTATACAATGTTTAAAACCATTATATGTGTATTGTATAAAATGAGTATTAACTGAATAATTTACATGCAAAAATTACCAATTGAAATATTAAGTAACCTCAAATAAAATGTACATCTAATATCTTACACCGGTATGGTATCACCCAGGACCAGCCAAGCACTGAAGGGGTCCCGGATGGGAATATCCATGTGACGTCTGAATAATAAATTTTTATTTCAAACTTTTTACAAAGCGTTGGTGGATAAAAATAAACATTTTAAAGCTGTAAGTATACAAAAACATTGCAGTAAATAGTAGATAATTCTATGATTTATGAGGCTCCCGGTTTTAAAATTATAACTATTTCTAAGTGTTTTTATTGGAAATCATTCAAGCAGATGTTTTTTAGTAAATTTACAGTAGATGTTTTAATAATTGAGACCTACAAACTTCTGGGACCTCAATATTCGTGGCCCCTGACGCCCAGCATCCGCCGCGCCCCCCGTTTGGCCTGCCCTGGTAGCACGTTGCTCTTATTTGAGCATATATTTAAAACTATTCTAGACAAACTTATAACAATCGATTGTTAAGAATTTTGCGCTCAACGACATAGTTTCTCTTATATCTTGTGAGGAAAATGAGCATTAAACCCATTAAACTTAAAACCCAGCCGAAATTGAATTAAACAAATCAAAAAAGGCAAATTTTAATTAAAATATGTTCATACAAACATATCGCGGCAAGTAAACTATATAAGTTTTTAATGAAAACGGTATAACGGTCTCTTTCTAATGGTACTATGCCGTCAATCGTTGCGTATATATGGTCTCAGATTATATCCATTAGCCCGCATTGGGAATAGTTTTCCGCAGTTTTGTTCTGGAAAATTGCACCAATTTCCTATAAACGCCCTCTTTGAGCTGAAAATAAAGCTGGTTTATTCTGCAGTTAGTAGGGCGATAATACAATTTCGCTCGCTTTTTCGGCAATAAAAGAACGCTAGAAGAGGTAAGATTTCTTTATGGAACGTTTTGTAGGCGTTGCCCTAATATCGATCCCGGATCTTTGCCTACCGTATCAGGGTTCGTTTTTAGGATCCCTCAGGAAAGATTCGCTTGTATATATTCTCGCTCTATGCAGCTTACTCCACCTGGTTTCGGTCGAGCCTCTGCTTTCACTCGTTTAATTTTCTCCCATTTCCCAGGTGTATTTGGCATAAGTGTATTATAAAAAGAAATTCCACCTGTGCAAAAACCTTGATATTTTTTTTAGAGTGGAAACATAATCAGAGAATTTTCATCGCGTTTCTTTTACTTCGATTCATAGATCAAATTTTGTCGTCTTATTTTAAATAAGGGTGATAAAAAATAAAGCTTGATGATCCAAAGGGAACTTATGATGCCTACTTACTACATAATTATTATTTATTTAATACCTATATTGGCATTGGTTGTTTTAAAATCACCGCCAATCTGTTGCTCGTTGTGTTCCCAAAATTTAGCGCTATAAAATATAACAAATACGAACGGAAAACTAACTTGATCACGCGTATTTGAGTGGAAAAATAGATTTTTATCTCTAGTTTACATTACTATTATCAGTCTGCATAAAAAAACGAGTGTAAAAGCATATATTTATCAGTTTTATATGGTTCGTCATTTACAGCGTGCCCAGAAGTTTTTATAATTTCGTTTGCGATGTGATAACATCAGTATTGTTGAGAGTCTGTATTTTTTTCGTTCTATTGGTCTGATTCATACCGATGAAATATGAATCTAGAGAGGATAATTGAAATATAAGAAAGTAATCTGGTGGTCATTTAAACCGTCGAGTTTTTCGTTCGGTATATTCGAGCTTGAAAATCTTAAGCACTAAAGTTATTTTTTTTTCGTCGGGAAATCGCGTGATAAGCGAAATAATTCACTCGATTCCATTCGGTAGCAATCGATGACGAACTTTATAAACTCGAGCAATCCTGTGGTAAAATAGTCTTTTGATTCAATTGGACTAACACCAATGCACGGTCGAGATGGCCGTTGTGTGTATCACAAGTTGAAGTGCTTTTTGATCAAGCGAAATATTTTACTTTTGCAAACTCGGGGCCTCGTATCAAATCAATTTACTCGGCACGGATCCAAATTTGATTCGTTCGGATTCCATCGAAGTTTTCCGATACCAATTTTCGTCAAAATCCAATCTGCCAGAGCGACGGTGAAATACGCCATATGGCAAACACGCGGGCGAAAATAGCGGAGTTCAAATAGGCAGTATCTTGTTACCTGTAATATTCAAGTTTTCACTTTTTCGGTCCACAGTCAGTAGTCATCAGTTGATCCCGGTAAGTTCCACATTTATCAGGCCAGTTGCTGTGTTTATTGACCGATGGTCAATCTTAACCTCTCTCGTGGCAGATGTTTTTTCGATTATTTGCGCTCTTATAGTGGTACGATAGCCGAATAAATAACTTATGCTGGCGATTCACGTTCTTAACATGTTTGCGTGCCCAAATCCCGATGTCTTCCCTTAATTGAGTCCGCCTCTTTCAATTTGACTCCTAGCACGCTGAACGCGTCTTACTCTTTGATCGCTTTCAACTGTGAGGTTTACGAAGTCAAGTGCGCGAGTGACGTTAATCCGTTCCAACTGGGTACTCAAATGGATCAATGTGGACTTCGCATTTATCGTCACAAAATCCTATTTTCGTTAGCTATTCGACCAACGCGGCATAATGTCCCATCTGTGCGAGCACATGAATGGCCAGAATTCGTCATCTCCCCTGCAATATGGATGAATTGCAATCGCTTCTAAAACTCTCTCCAACTCAGTCTCGTCTCCTTCTATTTCTCATCCCCTCGTCATTTCCCCTCTCGTCTCATGCCCTTCATCTGTTTTATCTCGGATTTCGCGTGTGAAGGGCGTGATGCGCCTCGCTTGGCGAGATGATTAATTGGAAGTTGAAGGGAAAATATTTGCTGTCAGCCTAATGGTCCGTGAAGCGTGAATCTAGGTTCGTCTAGTGTTACTCATAACGGCAAGGGAGTTTGTCCTTGGTAGGATCTTTGTAGCTATATATTCTTGCTAATCGATTTTTCTCTATTTCTCTAGGCCAGTGACGGCGAACCTTTTCTATCACGCGTGCCAAAATTACCTTAATAAGAGAAAATTTGTCTGTTGGCGTGCCAGTACCTATCATAAAAAAATTATTGTATATTCGTATATATGCATGGTATGTCTTTTCCCACACAGGAAGACATATACTAAATAATGCAAATGATATATCTACAACAATGTAAGAAATATAGTTTTTTCGTTTTTATCGAATTCTTGGGGATTTCATGGGATATAAAATGTAGTGTTAAACCAATCTCACGCTTATTTTTTTAGATCGAGTTAAATATCCGTTGCGTGATAAAACTGGTTGTTTTTGTTTTCTATGCGAATGCTTCTAGCTCGGTTTGCTATAACTCCAGGTTTCGGGAAACTCTAAAGGTTTTCTACCCAATGTTTATATTATACTTCAGTTGTAATCATCATCCGTGCATTATATAGCACATTTTATGATATTTCTTTTCTTTTATCTTAATATTGTTTTCGTGTACTCCACAAGAAGGTCATATTTTTACTTGTGTATAATTGAAATAAATATTACATTTAATTTATTACTCATAACTATTTGTGGGACTAACATACGCGTAAATTTTGAACTTAATTTTGTTATCGTATGAATTTCTACTTGCTGCAAATTAGGTGATTATTTGGACGCTTAACCTGCTTGCCTATCGAAAGCAGAAACGTCATTCCTCTCTTTATTTTCCTGCAACTTGAATCCACAGCTGCTTCATGTACAGATCATTCCATATTAATATACTTTCTCAGAATTTTTTCTTGTCGAAGAAACACAATGAGGTTGAAAATTTATATCCCTTATCAAATATAAAGAAACAGTTTATTGACAAAAAAATCGAAAATTTGCTGATTTTAATTTCTCTTTCAGGATGATAGCGTTATAAATATCGTTTTATAAACTTAAAATGCTGCATCTTTACCTTATCTTCACATTTTTCCAATTAGTCTCCGTAACATAAACAAGAAATTTTCTGAGTTCATACCGGCAGAAAACATTTTCCGCGTACAATTTAATTATCAATTTATAATTTATACAGCTCATGGAAACGTTAAATTCCTGGACTTTCGAATTCCTTCTCAGCTCCCCCTATATCTGGGTAAGAATCTTTGAGGGTGGAAAGAAGAGGTTTTTCACAACTCCCCGCTCCCTCTCCTCCTTTTGCTGCCCGTCTTTTCAGAGCCTTCATCCAATTACAAACTTTTCGGGAAAACTCCTGAAACACGGCGGATAACATTCTAGTCGATTACGGCGCATAAGCGAACGTTTTATCTCGGCGTATTAAGTAAGAACTTGGGAAAAATAAAGAGAGATCAAATCGTACACGAAGGATTGCGATTGAAATTTCCAACTGCGTTACTCCATTGCGTGCTGCTCGACCTTTCTCTTTTCACGATAAAACCTCTCGGTTGTTTATTGCGTGTCTGTTCCCATTGACGCTTTTCTTCTAGTGATGTTAAAGGTTTTGTTGGAATTAAAGTAAAACCATTATAGTTTCTTAATGGATGAAAGTCGCTCTATAAAATTTTGTATTTAATTTGAGCCGTGAGGACGATAATTTTAATCCGGCATCAAAAGGAGAAGAACTTCAATATTTTATCCTCTAAACAATATTGTTTTGGCAAAACTCATCCAGAAAAGTTAAGGTGAGTTTCATTAACGCTTTGGAACGGTAGTTCTCCTCTGGATTCTCGAAGTCGTGAAAAATATTCAGAAAACAGACCGTTCATTTGTATCTCGAGTTTGGCTATTCGTATTGTTCAACCTTGCTTGCAATTTCAATAACTTTAAATGGGGTATGACATTCAAATCACTGTCGAAAATGTGAGCGTTTTTAGTTTCCTTGCAATGCCTAATGTTAAAATATTTCTTAGTATCCTCCTTGGAGAAATTCTGGCAATGAACTCAATGACGTATCCCATATCCTCCGCCTAAATGAGTAGGAACCTGAAGTAATTAACTAAAAACAAAAATGGTGTCAATTTTCAGATTTTAACATTCGTAGTTTCTGCTAATGATATCGCAAGCCTTAACCTAAATTAAATTTGAAAATCAATTTACTCTCTGAAATTTTGGACATTTTTTAATCACCACCCTAAGGATTTTAAAACTCCTGCTAGAGTAAATTAGTTTTTTTTTAAAGAATGCCATTATTTATATTATTGGAATCACGTTGGGTTAAACATCGTTCCTCGAGTCGACTTTTGTGATTAGTTTTTCGCTCATTTCCACTCCTGTAATGGTTTCTCGAAATCTCACTTCTTTTAATTTACTGTGGAATTATCCATAAGTGCGTCGTTATCGGTGACTCATTGCATCTCTAAGCCTATTTCATGCTTCTCGGGACTTTCATCACAATCCAATTTCGTAAGTTTTCCCAACGGATATTAGAGTACCTATCTTCTTTTACGTTCACTATTCGAATTGTATTTAGGTTTTCCTGGAAGATAGACTAACCAGCAACACGTCAGCATATTGCCGTCTGCCTGCCCTTCCTGGATAAAAGGGAATTTTATCCTATACCGGGGCTGCCGAAACTTTTCTAGTTTGCGTGCCAAAATTACCTTAATAAGAGAATATTTGCCAGTATCATAAAAAAATTTGTGTCTATTCTTACAATATAGCATATTGAAGTCATACCACACTGGAAGAAATGTATATATATATATATATATATATATATATATATATATATATATATATATATATATATAATTTGATTAAAATGATATATTGAAAACAAAGTATGAAATATAGTTTTTAACGAATTATTTCTGCGAATCCCACATCTTTTAGACTTTTCAAATAATATTAAACGCTAGCAAAAAATAAGGTCCATTAATGGGTAATGTTATCTATGGTGGAGGTGGCACTATCTATTTAGAAGAAAACAATTAGCTATCTCATGGAAAATCGTTATACGTAAAAACAATTTAATAAATGGCGTAAATTGAGTAATGAAGAAGATGTATGACGTGAACGGAGTGATCCGAGGCATTAACCTCCGTTTGTCAAATTCCAGTAAAATACTTATCAGATGTTAACGATATACTAAAAATGTCAGATACTAAATTCTGTGCTGACGCCAGGGGCAGATTGGGCCGCCGGGACAGGGGACAGTCCCTGTGGGTCGATGACACCTTTTTCTTCTCAAACTCTAAAGATTTTAGATTTTCGCACGTATCTGTACGATGGTAATCTCGGCGTCACTACACAAAACACGCAATGCTTTATCGTTCTCTCAATCACACCATACCTTTCATTCCAGCAATCCTGAAAAATCCTTCCGCTTCCTTCACCAGAAAGTTTTGCTTTTTTATTCGTCTGTTCCGCCATTATTCAAGGGCATAAAGTTAAAGCGATATAAACAATTATTCACAAAACAAAATTTGCCTAATTCACTCGAATACGCTTTAAGTCATCTGGTTATTTTCAAGCACTCGTAAACATCGCTTTCGCACGCTATTCAGCAAAGTTTTACTGACGAAGTTAATTGCCGGTCAATTAGAACCCGATATTCAATTTATTTAATTTTAGTTCAAATTTAAGCTTTTAGATGTCTCAAGTTTTTCAGGTTTTCAGTCACCAATGCCATTTACTAGTAAGTTGTCTTAAGGGTTTATTCCCGATTAACCTGTTATAGAAAGGCGAGAAATATTCCCACCAAATACGAACGAAACCTCTTAGCGAATTTCAAGTTATTACTTCGTAAGTATATTTGAAGTGGGCGATTGCTGAATAGTTTTCTGAACAGGCCTCGAGTGTTCAGGTCGCCCCGTTATTTCAGGCACACTTAGATGCTTCAGTCTAGATTTTACTCAAGATACGTGGAGGAATGAATGTAAACCCTTAGATAGCAGGTCTGTAGAATGAGAAAAGAGATTATATGATGATTTAAGGGGATATTTTAACCCCTAAAATGAACAAAAAATGTTAGATTAACTTACGATAATGAGCAAGCTTACACTTATGCTAAATATTTAGGTCTAATAGTAAAAGATTGCCAAATATGTCTGAAATGTGACTCAAAGGTGAATATAGAAAAGACAAAGCAAGACACGGGGCGAATGAAATATATATATGTAATAAAATAATGTTTCTATTTTAAAAAATTCGTTCTTTGGTGTAGGAAATTTAGCATTACAAGCTGTCTTTGATTTAATATAGTCGTATGCAGAGAGGAAAACCCAGCAAGAGACATCGAATGAATCTAATGTATCTATAAACACAATTAATGATAAGTTCAAATTATCTAATAGGATTTTATTAAGCAATCCAAATTTATATTTTGAACAAATGGAAGGTATAGATAGTGAAATTAAAGCTCATGAGAAACATGTCTATAATAACAAAATGAGATGGGTCGTATTTTGGTTTGTCAGCAATTCTGGGTTCTGGGGTTAATTTGCAGGTAAACAAAACAAGTAAGGTTAAAATTAACAGAAAAGCACGACAGTTATGCCATAAATGAATTTGTTGTTGGTCACGTTCAGGTAGGTAGTAAAATTTATACAGATGTTATTAATCATAACGTAGAATTTGTAGATGTCAACAATCCAAAAATTTACAATAATAAAATAGAAAGATTATGGAGATCCCTAAAAGAATTTTTGCCATCTAATATTAGATTTGAAGATCAAAAATAAATTGAAATAATCCGCTATTTTACATAATTTTGCTCTAAAAAAACTGTATACATTGTTAGTTTATGCAATAAAAAATTTGTTTTACATTTTTTTATTAAAAATATTCCTCCCCAAAATCATAATATAACCTATGGTACCTCTCGTAAACGAATCATCTCTTTCGCATCGTTTCAATACCTATATTTATTATATTTCTGGAGTCACTTTTGCCATGTCTCTGTATTAGCGAACACATTATATTTCTTATTCCATTTTGTGGCCTGCAAACCAAAATCGTTCCGCGTGCCATATGTTCGCCAGCCCTGTCCTCTACATACCTATTGCTTAAATTCTTGGTTATATTTATCCGTCTTATGGGAAAATTCATTGAAGTTTTGTCGCCGAAATATTTTATTATTACTTCCTACATTGTTTTCCTAAAGCTGTTTAAATCTCTCAATAGAATTTTTGGATTACCATCCCAAACGGTCTTTATATCCTCATTATGAACTTTATGGCAACGGATTCCTTCTTTTAGTCCAACTACAATGCTGCTGTGGAATGTAAGCATTCAGTATTCATTAAATCTTAAACAATTTCCAGGAACGGCAAACACCTTTACGGTGACAGTTATTTAATTACAGCGTTATTAGATGGTTGTAACCCACATGAACTATTTTTGTTTTATTTTTAAAAATTCTTTCGTTAATTTTATTTTTAAATTCTTTCCGTAATTTTAGCGTATGATCTTAAATCTTTTAAATTCTTGGTCATTGATGTCGATTTTTTATTAGAACGATAATTTATATGATATTCATAAAACCAGAAAATTATCTGGAAGCTTGAGCTTTATTTCTAATTACTTTGTTGAGAATCTCAATAACATTACCTTCTGTAAATGAATTTACGAAAAAACGAGGTTGGTCTATCCACTAACGTAATTAACCGCAATTAACTTGACGAATTCCAATTGTTTCGGTAGATATTGAGTAAATGCTTCAAAATTCCACTTAGAATCAATTGGAAAAACTACATTCGCGACCTATTTTCATACCGTTGTGGTATTTCTTCTTTTTCACATTTCACGTTTTCATCAATTAGATTCACCATCATTGACCGTTTTATCCAAATGTACCAGTTCATTTTAAATTAATCATATGTCAATTACATCCATTCGTCAATTAATGTAAAATCATTTTCCAGGTGGAGATGCATAATTTATAAGTCGTACGACTTTTCAAAGATGAATTTTAGAAGATTGTTTGCGAAAAATTCATAATTTGTTAGTAATTGGCGCTATTATTTGGCCCCTAAATTTATTTTTTGCCAGTATTGATAGATCGGAAGACTTTTTTTCACGGTAGAGTTCACGCACAGCCGTTTTGGCTGGAAAGTTTATTAAAACAAATTCTTCACATTATTTTTGATTGATTTTGCTTATACGTACGTGACTTATCCATTTCAACACCTGTGGTCAATTTCATTGTCGCTTTAAAATGCACCATGCGGTATGCCACTGCTCCAAAAAAACGCTCAAAGAGGTGATTCATTAAAAAATGATTGATGAGCCCTGCATTAACTGCTCCTATACCGAGGCCAACTTCATATTCTTAAATAATATGTTAAGAATGATCTTGTAGAGAAGCCTAATTCTAATTGAGTAGCTTTTCGAAAAGTTTGTGGGGGAAGATAAAGAGAGTGAGGGAGTGATATTACGAAGGAAGTGAAAGGGAGAGAAGAGGAGGTACAATATCGACTCGAGTGAAGAGAAGATGGTTATGGAAGAGAATAGAGGGAGCGAGAGAGAGAGAGAGAAGTGCGCAAAGAAAGAGGAAGTGGAGATAAATGGGAAGAATAGCAAAGAGGATGGGAGAGAGAATTTGTGTGTTGCCTTCCTCCAAAGAGTTTACAAGGATAAAGTGGCGGCGTATTACCAATCCCAAGACGGGTAAAAGTTTGAACTAGGCGTTGTAACTCCCTTTGTGCTGCGTATCACAGCGTGCGGAGAGTGATGGTGAGAGGGACGGGAAAACGAATTAGTTTACGTGAGAGAAAACTTCCATGCCCTTTGCACGCTCCTCGGAAACTCGTATGTACTTCCTCCGTCCCAATTCTTTTTTCCCACTCCCGCAAGTTCAATTTTCGAAAATTTCGCGAGGTGGCGCGAGTCTTCCCCTGAATGGAAGTAATTTCCTCCTCTCCTTTTCACATCCGTTCCGTGTTAAAAGGCGTGGACTTATTTTTAAAGAATTCGTCAAATAAAGAGTGGAATTTATTGTCATAAAACGTCATCTGATTTAATTTGGTTTACTAGCTCTTATCGTCTGTATTAATCCGAAGGAAGTCATTTTCAAACTTTTTTATTCTTTGTTTATTAAATACCGTAAATAGTTATTTGAATTGTCATGATTTCCTCTTTAAAAAGTAATACGGGAAAATTAATGTGCACATTTTGCCAAAAAGCAGCCGTACGTAGTGGTAATTACTAGCCGATCTATCATTTTCGATTAAATGTATGACTAGATTTTCTAATGGTCGAATTTTTCAATATAAAGAATGGTTTAAAAGAAATATTTTTTGTCTCTAGTAGGCTCCATGCATTGGCGATGACAGCAAGAATTTCATCTCAAAATGCTCCTAGGTTGATGAGAAAGCTCAAGTTTTTTTTATTTAACAGATTTAAACATATTGTGAATTTACTTTTGGAAAATACATTTATAAAATTCCTAGAGGCTAAATCCGAATCCATTCATCATTTCCTCCGAGTTTTTTTTACCTAATTCGTGGAATTTAAATAGTATAGTGCATAGTCCAAAAACCAGAATTATTCTAAAATCGGACGTTTTAAAAGATGAACGAGACATTAGGTCCATTAATAAAATTTAAGACAAAATTATTTTAGTGAAGTCTGACTGGATGAAACGGCTGAAATTGCTGGATATTTTTTAAAATAAACTGATGTGGGCAACACATGACTTTCTCCATTTTTATATGGCAAATTACATGTTGTTATCTCTGGGACCGTTGTCAATATTTACTTCCGGTTGACAATTAAGAAAAGAAAAAGGAGCATTACTAAGAAGTAACTAAGCGTCAATTGTTAACAATAGTCTTTGGTAGGTGGCGTGGTGGTGTCAGCTAAAAATATCTCTTAAACAATGCATTATATGGAAAAATGTATCAAACAAAGGTTATAGAAAATAAAATTTCCTACAACTTTTATTCCAATACATGTTTACATTTATCAAATATTAAAGCAAATATTTCAAAATAACGGATGTCACAAGAGTAAACATCCACTTCCGGTCGACCGATTTTTACCAAAAACTAATCAAATCGTCTAACTTTTATAAAAATTTTAAATATAAAATTTTGCGTTGACTTGATTAATGGTTTTTGAGTTGGCGTGCCCACAAAAATCTATCACATACAGACGGACACACAGACATCATCGAGAAAATAGTCAAAAACGTGTTCAGGGGACCTTAAAAGATGTATTTTCGTTGAAATCTCGAATTCGATGTTTTTCTTGAAAACAATACTTTCTCCTATACTACCTACGTATGGAGAAAATAAAAACGCGAAATTTTCGTTATCAAGACGAATATATGGTCCGATTCGCCGCGTATTTCAAAATAAACGGTAGGAATGTGAATTTTCAATCTTTTAAGGCGTTGTTTGGTTCAAGTACCATATTCATGCGACTATTCTGACTAAATTTAAAATGCGACTGAAAATTATGCTGCTAAAAACGTAGCTCCCCCATAAAATACGGAGATACCGAGGGAGATACAAAACCGAGAGATTCCGTTCTATTATTTAAATAGATGAAAACGCTACTCCTTTTGAATAATTAAATAAACCCGAAAGGTTACAGCGTAATCAGAAAACTCTCCAAGATTTCCCCCATTATTTCCTCCAATCGACAAGCCATCAAGATAACTTTTGTTTGTGACGCATCTCTCTCCATAGAGGTTAATTCAAACTCCAGTTCGTTAACGCTTTCCAGGGGAACCTCTGGAGCCCTCTTCCAACTCCTACCTCTCGCATTCGTCTCTACTATCATCCCTTTTACGAATCTAATGGAATTTATTTATACATCCCTCTCTTCTAATCTTTATACCGCCTCCCTCGACTATACAGCTATCTCTCTCTCTTTAATTTTTACCAATTTCCTCCTCCAGAATTTCTTTCTCTCTCTCTCTTTCTCTGTAAATCCCTCATCCTTTCCAATCCCCTTCACTCCTTCCAAAACTTCTGTTCCCTTTCATTCACTTTTTCGAACTCCTCCCATCTCGTCAATCTCTCTTCTACGCCACCTTCCCGATTCCGAAAGGGGTTGTAGAAATGGAAGATGTTGGGAATAATTGCTGGTAAAACGTGATAGAGAAGATGAAATGAGGAGGTGGGGCGAGGGTTAGGAGATGCAGCGTCGGGGTTTGGCTGGTGGGTTGGGTAGGGTAGTCAGGAGTTGAGGGGTGTTTTAGTGGGGTCGAGATGAGGTCATTTCGCGCGAGGTGAGAGGAAGAGGGGGTGGGTTTAATTGCCCAGCGCTTCGTTCCTCCTAAACGGTTTAGTTCCTCTCTCCTCTTCCTCCTATCTCTCTCTCCCTCTCTTTCTCTAGGACACCGTCTCATCTAACCTCTCCCTCCTCCTTCTCCTCCCTCCCTTCCTCCTCATTCCTCTCTCTTCCTCTTCCTTACACTCCCTCCCTTTTCCCCCTTCTTTTTTATTTTACACATGAAATATAGATAAATACAAAATATACAGGAGATATATATATATATATATATATATATATATATATATATATATATATATATATATATATATACTTAAGGAAATGAAAAGGTAGTGATGAGGGTGGCAACAAGGTGTTGAAGGAAGCCCAGCGGACAACCAAGTCGGAGACCAAGTTGGCAGGCTGCTGGGGGCGTCGAAGAGACACGTTGAACACACGAACACAAAAACAAAAAACACGCAAGCTTATCTGGCCTATGCTCTTCTTCAGCAGTAGAGTAAATGAGAGTATATATATATATATATATATATATATATATATATATATATATGTATGTATATTACTTAAATGTCTTTATATGTATATTTATGACGGTATATAGCGATGCTGCATTTACGATCTTTCCTACTGTACTTACTGTTTTCTATATTTTTTGTAGTTTTACATTGTGATATATACACTGTGTAGGATTTATGCAGGTTTTTCACACCTCTCTTCTCAGTGGGTGTTTTCCTACGTGTGTTTCACTAGAAAGAACAAGCAAGTTCTCAACTAGGGTCTCCCCACAAACCAAAATCTGTCTTCACTTATATCTTTTTATGTTTTGTATATTTGATATACTGTTTATTGTAATATGTACTTTTATTTTTAATATTCATGATATTGGCGAAGGGTTAAACGTAAGAATGGACCTTATGGTCCAAATTTAGCCAGAATAAAGACAATTATCTATCTCCTTCTCCTCCCTTCCTTCAACTCCTTCCCTCCTCCGTCCCTTCCCTCCTACCATACCCTTTCTCTTTCCTTTTCGACCATCTTGCCAAATTTCGGTAAGCTTGTCCAATTTTCCTCCCATCCCTATCCTCTGGCCCAACACTCTTATTCTTTTTCCTAAGGGGACTGCTGGATTGGTTTTAAGGTTGTGCCTCGGCAATACGTGGCTCTTCCACTGTTTCGCTTTGCATCACCCCTTTTCTTCTCGTTTTCGACGATTTATTTTATTAGTTTATGGGATATTGTCTTTTTGGGTGGTGTAAAATATAGACGTGTGACAGCTTATGTCATTTCTTTTGTTCTGAACATAAAAATCCAGAAAGTTGTATAGGACTTTATTCTTTCCTGAAACTTCACAAAATATTTCTGCTGGCATTGGTTTTATGCAGTTGTTTGTCGTTGGTATAATTTGATCGTGAAATCTCTGATGACGACTTCTTTATAGCCAAAATGCGCATGTGGTTTTTAATGACATTTTCTTCGGTATTGAAACGACATTTTATAGAAATATTCAACGATTCAAAAAAGGATTTTCGAAGTCATCGTACGGTTTTAATCCATTAGACCAGGAGTTTTAAACTTGAGTTCCGCGAAAGCTTGATGGGTTCCGTGTTACAGTGATACTGCTTACGATTATTCTTGCATCTTTGAAGCGCCATCTCTTGGTTGGTTTCTCGGTAAAAATAATTTTACACGTGAGGATTGCGTGGCTTCAGTAAGTTTGAATATCCTCTCGGTAGACGATTGAGATGACTCGGTGATCAGTGGATTGCCTATTTCCAAGGAAGGCTTCCTTGTATTAAAAATCTCTTTTCAAACATTTTTGAAAGGCTTCAGTTTTCTTGATAGCCTTTATTGTACTGTGATGAGATTATCTTCCTTAAAGTTAGGCAGGATTCGAAATGCATGAATGAACTTGTTTCGCTAATATTATGCATTTGATCTCTAGGTTCATTGCAAAGAGGTCACTGACACAGCTCACGGGTACCGACTCTCGCATCGGTGGTAAGTTTCGAACCGATGACTTTATTATTGGAATGTTACATTCGGGTCACAAAAATATTTGTTTTTCGGTAACGGTAGAGAAATACAAAGACTGAAAAATACCACCATTTGCAAATATTTCGTGCTAATGTTAAGTTTTACTGCAACGTGTGGAATGTTTGTACCTAACTTACTGAAGAGGGATCCATACCAGAACGTATGACTGATACATTTTTAATGCCCTATTAGGAGTTTTACCTGAGAAATAAAAAGTAACTTTAATATCATAAATTTGGTATTATTTTCTCCTGCGATAGAACTACTCGGCAACGGCACATACGATAAATCTGGAAGTTAGCGGAAAACGTTCCATTTATATGATTACAAATTGGGCGCAATCTAGAGCAGGGGTTTCCAATCTTTTCCAAGTAGGTATCTCAAGCGAGCTACAAGCTACATCCTAGAATATCGAGCAATCACCACTATACTTTTGCGAAAAATAATAATCATACTAAATACTAAAATCAAATTAACGTCAATGTTATTAGCAATGCAATACAATTACATAAATGTAGAAAGAAAGGAACTGGTGGTATTTAATTAATGATGTTAGGAAATTCGATTTAAGTATCGCAGAAGTGCAAGATCAGGCTGCCAAAGAGTACAATTAAGCTGCCAAAGAACACAGCGGTGCTCGCGAGAACCAGGTTGGGAAACCCTGATCTAGAGCGATTAATTTTATAATGATTATATACGACTTTTAATAATAACCTGAGCTATCATTGTAAAGAAAAAGGGATTATTATCCGCATAATATTCTGCCGCTCCATTCCTAAAAATGAACTTCTATCTTCCTATTGAAAAAAGTAGGAGAATGTTCGTTCGTCTTTCACTTTAATCTCAAACCGGAGACTAACTCTCCACTCAATCTCTTTCGGACGAAACGGCTTATCCGACTCAAAAGAAAAAAAAAAGAAAAAACTATCTTGGTTTTTCATCAACTTCGTGCGTAGTGCTGCGGGATTAAACTTCGGAGACGAAGGATCGCATAACGACGTGGAGAGCTTTGTAAAACAAAACTATTCTCCGAATATGGGACCCTCTTAAAGGGGAAGAGCCTCCGGACGACAAGTAAATCCTGCCTGCATGCATTTTACCTTTTTTCCCAGGTGGGATATACTTAGTAATTCTCGCGGCGCACGAAGACTTATGTGGTGCTCTGTTGCGTAACCATATCCACCCTTTTAAGGGGAAATCCGAGTCCTAATTCCGCCGGGTCAAAACTGTATCATTAGCTCGACTGTGTGTTTAAAGTGCAATATATTACCCCTGATTGTATTATTGCGGTGAGGAATATTAGTTTTAAATTCAGCTAAGGAAGAGTGTGATTCATAATCAACGTTTTCTCCCGCCTGGAGACTTAAGATATTAATGTAGTTTGCATAATTATTCGGCTTTATTTCCATCACAACACGGCGTTTAAAATTATTCCCTTTTTTCTTTTCAATAGTTTCTGGTTCATTTAAAATTGAAATAAATCTTGAGTGTGTGTCGGTAAATTTTCGAAAGTGCGGGTCCGTTATATTTCCCTCTTTTTTTTGCAAATGTGAGTTAATGGATGATAATGCACTGCAAAGAAAATTTAATGAGAAAATGAGAACGGGAAGCCGTTATGTACATAGACTATCTGTCCTCGTGTTTCTTCCGATGGTATAAAAACGCTGTCTGAAGTGAAATCGACGCAGTGTGTGCCTCTTCTTTAATTACATTTTCCAGCGACTATTAGATTCCATGAACCAGATGATTCCATTATTGGAAATTCCACGCACTGCGCAAATTTCAGCGCTTTTTTAAAAGGGTTAAAATGATTTTTAGTTGAAATTCGGTCACTATGGATATCTCCGGTAAGGAAGCGGGCGTGTAAATATAATTTTTAGCGGTATTTTTAAATCTGCTTACGTAATCGTTTTGTCCTTCCTTCTGTCACACATCCGTGTTTGATGAACTACTTCTGCACCGTTCAAGTTGTAGCAGACAAATTTTGAATGATATTTTATGGCCATAATTTGTTTCCGCGGTTGAAATGTGATGGCTCCTGGAGTAGCCCAAGTGGTGTGTTTGTTTATTTAAAAAAACTGTCCTTAATATCTGATTCATAGGTTCTTTCCTTGTTTTTGCTTTTTCTCATCCTTAATTCGCCATTGCTTTGTTGCACGCCATCGTTGCAATTTTGGTGGCCAATTTTTAAACAGTGCGGGAGTGCGTGACGTACACGTATCCCCTTTAACTCTCTTCCCCTTTTATTTCTCTTAACCCATTTTATCCCTTTCTCTCCCTCCCTCTTCCTCCCTATCCACGCCCCTCCAATTCCCTTATCTCCGTTTTCCCTTGTTTTTCTTTTCCCGTCCCACTTCTCTACCGAAGTTCATTGTCGTCCCGCTTTTCTTCTCTTCTTGTGCCGTCTTCTTCCCTTTTATGTTTCGCATGCTTGTTATATCCCCCAATATCCTTGTTCTACCATTACATATCCCCCTTCTTTTGTCTTCCCCTTTTATCTTTCTGGTTCCTCTTAACACTTCTCTTTCTCCCCTTCTCCCTTCCACCGTTACCGTTCTCATGAAATATCCTCTCACCGTTTTTCTCTCCAGATTTCCTTCCTCTCTCCCATTTTAAAGCCCTTCTTTTTCCCTCTTTCTAACGTCCATGTTCCATCCCGTTTTGGTTGTGTTACATTCTTATCTTCTCCGCACTCGCTCTGCCTCGCTATTCCTCTTTCGACTCTCGCAAGAGATCCCCCAATTCTTTCTGTTTTTCAACACTCGTCGTAGCCTTGTTTATTCAACGTCCAATCTCTCTTCATCTCTTATAACTGCGCATTCTTCTCGTGTTTTTTCAGGCATTTCCCTTTTGTTTTTCTTGCCCCTCGCCGTTTAAATCCACTCTTGTTACATTCCCTCTTCTTTTCTTTCGTCTCAAATCCTCCATTTTCTTTTTTATACGGCACTTTTCGTCTCGTTTATGCATCTTCCTGTCTCTTGATCTCTAATTATCAAACGATTTTCCCCACTTTTGTGGAAATTATCCCAATTTTCCTTATCTCTTCCTTCTTTTTATCTTCGCTTTTATTGCGATATCCATCTTCTTACTTTTATTTCCCCGCTCTTTTCTCTCATTCTTCTTCACTTTTCTATTATATCGAATTCGTGCTGGATTTCTCATTTTTTCCTCCCTTATTTCTGGCGATTCCTCCCACTCATTGGAATTCATGATTTTCTTTTTTATTCGTTTTTTCTTATATCCGTTCTCCTTCTCGTTTACTTCTTTTTTATATCTTTCCTTTATATTCGCCTTCGCGAATTAAAACCCTTCCGCATAAAAGTTTTTCGACGGGGGTGGAGTCATTTGAGGATTCGATCGCGTTCGGCGCGCGTGTATGGCAGAGGATGTATGTCAAAAGGTTGACCGAGATAGAATAGTGCCTGGAATCGCCGTTCCTTCTCGGGTTATTTAAAAAGGAGTTATTTTTCTAGTTTCTAAGCACTTATACAGTAGTTAATTTAATAAAATTTTCATATTCGTGAGTAAACCGTATTCAGTATAAAGATTCAAGTTTGTGCATAACAAAGCAGCCGTCATCATTGGTGACTCGCCAGCAGTATAGTATCGTAATTTTATTCATTTTAACGACCTACTGATTTCCTCTGGCCTACGCGCAATGGGTATCTGAGAGGTAGTGCAATGAATAGCTGGCCAGTTTAAAAATTTTAGGAAGAAAGATAACTTCCCGATCATTGACTTTGTATATACTTATATCTCATCATATCGTAAATTGCGTAAGGTTAAAGAAAATTTAAATAGTCAGCCGTGTACTTCCTTGTGACTTTTTAATATTTAATGCGCTCTTTATTAGCTTTTTTGATTTAAAAATTAATGTTTGATATTTTTTATTTTTTACGTTTATTATGGTAGATATACTAGTCCTCGAACCTTTTCATTCGCTCTGATCTTACGTCCTCTTTTTCCCTTACCCCTATTTTGCCTTTTAATATCAGCCATCTTCCACCATATTCCGGCAAAAAAGGAATTAAAAACTCCGCCTTGAAATTAATCACGCACTCTCCGCTTATTACCGATTTAACGTTGCCTGTAGCGCCCGGAGATATATGCCGACGACAAAAGCAGTGTGAGGAGCGAGAGAGTTGGAGGGGAGGAAAGAGGAGTTTGAAAGAGAACGCTGAATGGTATTTCATCTCAGGTAATTTTGGAAATATCTCCAGATTTAGTTTTCCAAGAAACGTTTTCGATTACGGCGTTGACTTTTTAAATTATTTTTTTTCTCACGACGTGTACCTTTTATAATTTTTTTAAAATGTAATATATATTGTTTGCATTCTCTCCCTGGGAATATTTTTAGTATAAATAGTATCATTTAGACAGACAAAAAAGGAGGTTTTGCTTCGTTCACCCTATTCACTTGCAAACTATAGCAATTGCGGAAGATTTCGTCACGAGAATGTGCAACGCCTAACACAATGGCGGGTGACGCCTCATGGTCGACCGCAGAGGCAGTCGTGGTGAACAACATTTAACAATTTAGTTTCGTGCATTTCGAGTTAGGGGAACAAAGAATAAATAAATGTTCGCAAAGACGATCGTTTTGGGAGAGTTTCGCTTACAGAGTCAGCGCCCATCAGCTCCGGACTGTCCGTCCGTCCGTACGGATGTTCTATCTCGGCTTATACTTTACAAATTTTCACGAAATTTAGTATTTAAGACTTCTGGGCAAAGGCAGCAAGAAAATTGTACAAATGGTTTGCAATTACCAATTCTTTAAATGATGATAAAAAATGAACTTTCCGTCATATCTCGTAAAATATTAGTCATACCAAAAAGACGTTATAATAACATTTGTAAAGCTAGTTATATAGAATGGTTTTGCGTTATAAATTTTATCGAAGAAGTAGCCGTTTTCAAGAAAGTCGATCAAAATCTTGATTCATTGTGAGCATTTCTTGATTTTTTAGCGGTTTTTTATATCCAACAATGTAATCGTTTTGTCTGCCAGTTCTTCTGTCCGTCCATCACACTTCCGTTTCTGATGAACTACTTCTGAATTATCTCTGCAGCGTTCAAGTTAGAGCAACTAAATTTGGAAGGATTGTTCATAGCCATAAGTTCTTCCCGCGGTTGAAATTGCGACAACATAAAGGGTGTAGTTTGTATTTAAAAAAACCGTTCTTAATATCTGATTCATCAGTACTTTCCTTAATTACTTTTCATTGGGAATATTTTTGAAACGAGAAAAAAGTCTGCTGTGACCGGATATTCTAACAAGGAACTATCGTAGCAGATCTAATTTCTCGTTTCTGAACGCGGATGTTCATTGTTGTCCTCAAAAATAATTTTGTTGTAACCGATATAAACAAGATCTGCTAAAATCACTTGAAAAAGGAATTCAAATGAAGGTGGTACGTGGATTTAGGTTTGTACCGGGTTTGAAGAATACTTCCTCTTGAATGTAATTCTCATTTGAGCATTTAGAATGTAAAAATTAATAAATTGGACTGAATTGTTTGTAGGCGTAAAAATGTATATTAGACTTTTGTAAATGATGAGGGGCTTTTCTTTTCCACGCACACTCTTTTAATTTTCTCCTATTAGATCCATCGCATGGTCACTCAGACATGATTTTTCGGAGGCAGAAAAACATCCTCATCCATAAAGCGGCTTAAGTTTCGACTAAATTACGGGCATGGACTAATTTTCAGTTTGAATCGACCTCGTAGGAATTTCTCCTTCTTTATGTTATTACGCTTAATTTTTTTTATTTTTCCCTCGGGCAATACGAAAAAAACGGGAAAAAACTTAAAATCCAATGTTTCGAAGATATTTTCAGGAGTCATTTTCCATTATTTGCGATGGACTTCAACGACGTAGTTAAGGTTTTTTCCGAATATTGTTAAACGGCTCGGTAATTTTTTTCTTTCTCGTCATCTCGGTTCTACCATCTCATTAGATATTTAAATCTCCCTTATTTTTTATATAAAGTCGCCGAATTCGTCATTTCACCCGACCTGTGGTAATTTCCGAGGGGATAAAATGGATTTGCATTTAAAGAAAATATTTATTGATATCAAAATCCACTTGGAAAGGCTTCACTCTCTGGAAAGATATCTTAATAGAAATGAAATGCTTCTCGTAATTTCCTCTGAAAAATTTATTAATAGGTTTCCTTTCCCCGAAAAAAATTGCGGGCTTTTTCGAACGCGCAGATAACACGCTCCTCGTCCGTGTCGGTAATTCTCGTTTCAATGATACCAGAATTACGAGCACGAAACCTATGTTTCATGTCTGCTCGCCATTTTATTTCGCCCTTCGAAGAAGCTTCGTCAGCTGAGAAATTTAATGTCAGGGTGTCGCCAAATTAAGACGGTTTATATTCAGTTAATGACCCGAAAATACTAAACAAGGGTCGGTCCTTATAGAACTTTAAGGGCTCTTCTCTTGGCCCTTTACGTGGCCTAGGACTGTCTGACAGCTCGTCTACTATTATTATACTATTTTCACAGGATTCTGATAAATATCGTAAATATGAAATACATTTTAATTACCTGATTGATACCAATAAATAAAATGATTAATCTGCTTTCTGTAAATTAATAAGGTATTTCGCGTGTTAGGGTTATGCTGTCGTCTTATGTTTACGCCGTTGGTTGAAATCCACAATAACATAATATGGTCTATTAATTCACCTTAAAAGCATTAAACCAGTGATATTAAAGCGTAGAGCAGGGGTCACCAAACGTTTTGCTGAAAGGGCTTCATGATCCGATGTGCGGGCCACATACGGCATTTCAAATGACTGATCGGGCCGTGTAAAAACTTCAAAGAGTAAGATTTGAGATTTTTTTTCGATTCTGTAATATGTAATTCGCTTATATTAGAAGTTAATTTCACCCAAGCACTCGGATAATGTCGTTTAAATATCATAAATGATATCTAATGAATACTCTTGCTGATAAGGCGGGTCGGATGAAATCACTGCGCGGGCCGTAGTTTGGGGACCTCTGGCGTAGAGTATTAATTCCATTCAAAAGTCTTGGACCCTTTGCCAAGGTAGTAAATATTTCTCGTTCTTAAATATCTGAAAAAAAGCAATTTTTACTTTCCCCAAATACGTAGTATGGGGTAAGTATTGTATTCATGAAAAAAATCGACATCGGCATTTCAACGGAAATACTCGTTTAGACCATTTTGTCGATGTCTGTGAGTGCGTGTTCGTGTGTGTATGTGATAGCTTATTTGCGGGTGCCCTAACTCAAAAACTATTAATCAGGTCTGCACGAAATTTTATATTTAACATTTCTATAAAAGTCACAATAACCGATTAGTTTTTGGTAAAAATCGGTCTAACGAAAGTGGGTGTTTACTTTTGTCACTTATCCGTTATTATAAAATATTTGCTTTAATATTTGATAAATGTAAAAATGTATCGGAATAAAAGTTGTAGGATATTTAGTTTTCTACAACCTTTGCATGAAATATTTTCCCATATAATGCATTGTTTAAGAGATATCTTATATTTTTAGCTGCCACCACCACGCCACCTACCGACGACTATTGTTAACAATTGACGCTTAGTTACGTCTTAGTAACGTTCCCTTTTCTTTTCTTAATTGTTGGAGCTTTGTGGCTATATCCAATATCAGAAGGCTATGGTTTGAGTTTATCTCTGTTCTTTGTAGTTTAAAATCATCTCGCAGTTTCTTAAAATATTTATTATTATGTAATCTATTTGAAAATTTTAGAAATATTACAGATATGGAGAAAGTCGTGTGATGGCCACATCAGATTTTTCTTATCAAAAACAATGTTCACGCTATTTGGTGCGAAGGCTTTCGCGGCGTTCGGCTGTAGGCTGCATGTTTTTCGGTAGTTCACCGCGTTGATCGGCTGTTTCACAAGACTACGTTTCGCCGGCGTTGCAGTCGGCTTCCTCATGTCAGGCAGCTTAATGTTCACGCTAATTCACCACGGATTTCAATTTTCTCACTTAAAAAATAAAATTAATTTTTTCCAGCTATTGAGCTATTGAGATCGTGTGTCGATTTCGAATAATTTTTCTAAAAATTACAATTACAATTACCGATTTGCATTGATTTTCTTGCGGAAATTAGGGGTGAAGCAAATGGGTCGGAAAAAATTCCCCGAAAATTATTTTTTTTTTAATATCGGAAATTTCCCGCCGGTTGTTTCCAACGACCTACCATCACGTCAAATCTCAGATCTATGGCCCTCCGTATTAACTTAATCACCATCATCCCACCATACATATATGTAAGAAACAGCTGTTTGTTCAATCTTTTACACCGCATAAACGATCGGACGGTGTCCAAAAGAGTAGACTTGTATTTCCACCACAAATCGTATATCTCACTGTATTTTCGAAAATGAAAAAATACCGCATCTCACATAATTGAGGGTAATCCAATTCTGCCACGGGGTTCGAATTTTATGGCGAGGATAGCAATTTCTCATGTTTTTATCGAATTTACGGGAATTTGCGAGGCCGTCTTGGTCCTCTTGTTTTGCCAGTCGGACCGGAACCTCTTTCCCTCCCTCTTCCCACCATTCTCCCGGGCTTTTCCCTACATAGCTTCTACCCCCGCGCCTTCCTCACGGCCTTTCCTCCAACTTTTGCGGTTGCCATGCAAACATCGTCCATTCTATCTAATCGGGTCCGGGTTTACTTCCATGCTCTGCGGTTCGATTCGTGCGGTATATAACCGAATTAATCCCTTCGTTATCGCGTTTCCTTTTTTTGCTAAATAATCGCCTCCATGGCGTCCAATACCATCGTTTCGTGATGTATTGCCGATTGATAAAGGATCTCGCGTGCTTATTGTCTTCATTTTTTTACGCTTTCGCTTTACAGCTCTCGCAGATTGGAGAGACATTGGCGTTTTTATCTGGCCGAGATGTTTTTAAATGCGTCGCATAGATTTTACAAAAAACGATCGTGGCGCGAAAGAGAGTTTGAATTCTTTTTTGTTAAAAAAACATCGCATCCATATCAATCCATCAATATTTATGATTAGGGATGTCTCTAGGTGCGTGGAATTTTTTGAGATAACTTTATCACTGGCTTATTAATTGCTAAATCAATACATGCGTCGTATTAATTGGTTCGTGTTTACCGTTGTTTCCGCCGTTGTTGGTTTATTATTAAATATCGATAACTTCTAGCAAAAACGTTATCTAGCTCTTCTAAAATCAGCTCTATTTCCGCAAATGTCGTTTATTAACGCCTCACTTTTTCTGCAAGAGTTATTTTTATTGCGCAGACTGTCGAGTAGGTTAGTCAATTTTATGGCAGGTTTCATGCAGAGGGGGAAATTCTCCGCCGAATATCCGAGTGAAGTTGTTCTCTCAACTCGACTGTAAAATCCTATGACTGATCGCCATATGAAGTGTCCTCTCGGTGTTGACTTCTGATATAAGGCCGTACGTTTTTCCTTCTTTCCCTATCCATGTCAGATCAAAGTTACGGCTACATATTCCCAGGATCCCGCCATTCAAAACGCGCCGTATTATATGCATACGTGCAGCGGCGGAGCGAACTTTTTGGGGGTGGAGGGGGAGGGTTGGGGAGGGGGGGGTGCAGGGCAAAATCCTTTTTGGTGCGTCATATTTCGTCATATTTTTCTACGGATATATAAAAAATAATAACAACCTTACAATGAGAGTCCAACTTACCATCCATTGATAATAGCAAAGCTATGCAGCTTTCAATATGACACGGTGGTAGCAAATTATTTTCAATTCTTTTGACGAGTTTCGTCAGAAGTATTGCGTTAGTTGAAAACAATTATATATTGCGCGCTCCCAACAAAGGGAAAAATTACGTTGACCTCGGGGATGCCCCGGACTACGAGTTGAAACTCTTAAAAATAATTTACAGAACATAACAAGTTAAAAAAATTGATACGGTAACACTAATAATTTTTTATGAAATGCTTCTTTGTTGTAGGGACCACCTTGACTTGGGCCCAGGTTCGCTATTAGTAAGCTACACCACTGCTTATCTGCTATTTCTAATAGAATTCACTCCAAAGAAAGCTTATTAAAACGTTTGCTTTGGACTTAATAACTTGCTTATGCTCTGTTATCCTAATCGGTTAGAATTTCATCATTTCTGAAGCCACCTAAAACTTTTTGGATTCCTCGAAATCGTTTTTTAATTCTCGCTAACGGACTTTTAATTCCGAGACCAGTTTCGCGACGCCACCAACAATTCCGGCTCCCGTTTCTGTGCAGGTATGAGAAACTTTGAAACTACCTTTTATGACGTCAAACTTCGGGGAGGATCAATAGCACCGGTGTTGATGATGATAACAGATGGATGCGACTTGTTATGAAGCAGAGGAAGGGAAAAGTGAAAGGTGCTTTGAGGTGTTATAAAGAGAGCTGGAAAGGAGAAGCGTAAAATAAATCAGGCTTAATGGCCTCACCTCCTTCCCTTTTGTTATCACGGCCTACTTGGCGATCTTCCATTGTTGGCTGGCTTATGGTGAGACAGTTGCTGAGGGATCATGTTGGTAGGCGTGGTTTTAGAGAGAGGACGGGGAATGTTCACCGATTCCCACGCACCCTTTTGCTTCTCTGTGGTTTCCCTCTCTCTTTCCCTTTCCCTTTTCCTTAAGGAGTCGGACTACTGCGTTGGTTTGGGGTCATTGGTTGGGGTGGTGGAACAGGGCAACGTCGGAATGTTTAACTTAAAGGGAGTTTTACTTGCGTGGGTAATGAAGAACGATTGCGTGGGTAACTCCTTCGAAGCCTCGTTTATAATGTCTAATTGGCGATTCCGGGAGGGTAAGAAGTATTTGGTCTTTTGACGCTTCGCGCGCGTGACGCAGCGGGTTCATGAATATGAATGTTACAAACACATCCGATTCGATAGGTTTAGGAGTTTCGTAAAGTTCCTGCCGAAAGAGCGTTAACACGCGAAAACTTCGCCCATACTCGGAAATTTCGCATCGTCAAAACTTCTCTTAGATATTGTTTAAGTGTGTGCGTTTATGTAAGTTGAAAAATTATAATTAGTATTCAACATTTCTCACGGGATGACAATCAAATTTCGAAGAGTTACAAATTTAAACCTTGTAAATTCCTAAGTTTGTACTCATTATGATGTATTTATTAAAGTTTGATCAATTTAATTAAAAATAAATACGTAAAAAGAAACACTTCGTATTTTTCAAAATAAATAACTATGGTATTAGGAATTGCCGCAATGACAAAGTTTCTGACCCTGCAGCAATTGTTTTTGAAGCTAACGTTAAATCAGAAGGAATCCTTGGGCAATAGCCATGATGAAAGATTCTTCAACTCAGACGGATAAAGTTGCAAATGATAATCGCGCAAAAAATAATCAGGAAAAGAATTATCGACCCTCCCTTGTGGCTGAAATGCAGTGATGTATCCAACACCAACAAAAATATTAAGAGATCCAGCGGGAAATCGTATCGATCAATAGTTTCATCACTCTTATGAATAGGTAATTTTCATAACTCGGTAGACGTCCGTAGAGTAATTGAAAATCCATCCACTATTTGAGAAATGATCGTGAAAATGGACTAAAAAGTATACATTATGGATTATAAGCGCAACCTGGGTTTAGATAATTTAATCTGTGGGCTTACCTGTCCTTAATATATCTTGTAATATATTACATCATCTGAATTGGAAACTAAGGTGCTTATCGTTAAGTGCCACTCCAACGCAGCGTCACTTCTCTTTGCTTTTGACAGTATACACTTTTCAACGCGTCAAGAAAAATCATTGCGATTTATGTAAATTGAGTAGGGACACGAAAGTTATTCTCAAATAAACCGTCGAAGTTGAAAAAAAAACTCAGCTACCGGCGTGTTTTCCTACCCATCTATGCCTTTTTTGTGCGTTTTCCTTTCCTTGAAATCGTCTCGAGTCATTTGTTCTCGATAGCGGCCGAATGCGTTTTGGCGTTGTCTTCGCAATAAATTATCAGTCTTTAAATGATGTGCTTTCTTTTTCAAATTTTGCCGAAGGCGATTTGTCTCTACGCTTCCTTGCCTATCCTTCCTTTCTCTATATCTCTCTTCCTTTCTATCTCTTTTTCTCTTCCTTTCTATCTCTTTTTCTCTCTATTTTCCTCTTTTTTTCATTTCTTTCTTTTTCTTTCTCCTTGGTCTCTCCTATTATCTCTCCTTTTCTCTTCATTTCATTCTTTTTTCTCTCTCTTTTCTCCCTTTGTCTTTCTCTTTTTCAATCTCCTTTTCTCTCTCTGTTTCTCTCTTTTTCTCATCACTTTTCTCTTTCTCTCTCACTTGTTCACTGTCTTTTTCTCTTCATTTCTTCTCCTCGGGAGCTCACCAACTTCCTCCCACGCCACGCCTTTATCGAATTAATCACTATCTCTCTCTCTTCCCGAGGTATATTTTTTATCATTATTTTAGGGCGTCGCTCTTGCGAACCAACCACCCACTTTACCATTAATTACGGCATTTGTCGTCCAAAAGAGATTTCTCTTCTTGGATTTCGCTCATCAACATATATATATATATATATATATATATATATATATATATATATATATAACAACTTACGGAAAAGGAAAGGTAAAATGAATATATGGATGTCAACAAGGTGTTGGGATGAGGAAACACAGTGAGCACTCACCAATCAGACGACTTCAGGTTGGCGAGGCCCCGGGGATGTCGAAGCGACACACGTAAAATAACACAAAAACACAGAAACATCACAAACGTAGAAGCTTTCGGAACTACTTCTTCTTCAGCTACAATTATTTAGTTCCGATGTCGAGTTCGAACTGTGGATCGCGGCACGTTACTCATTCGACCCCATCGGTATATTTATTATTTTTTGCGAAAGTAATTTCGAGTGACGTCACGTTATTCGGGATTCCCTTTTTTACTATCAACTTGCTCGGAGCCATACGCACGCGCCAATTAAAAGCGATAATTTCCAGATGGCGTCATCTAGGTAAATTGGGCGCAAACTTCTATCTGTAATGTAGTGTGTCGGTGTTATTTCCTACTAATTAAGTTTCATTGAATGTAGGGAAAAAAACGTTATTTTAAATTTGCGCGTCTTCCTTCTCGAGACACGTAAAAGTGTTTGTAGCCCATCCGTCAATTGAGATTCTATATTTATAATTGAAAACTTACAATGAACACAAAAATATTCAAACGTGTCTTATCATTAACGAATCTTTTATCCAAATATTAATTACATACGTGTCTTAATTTTAATTTTTGTAGATGTAGTATTTTCTGAAAAATTAAATTTTTACTAAAATCGAAATATCTCGCATCAGTTCTATATTAATAAAGTATGACGTATTTAAGTAAGCAAGCTACATTATTATTTCCTAATAAAACTTCAATATATTTCAGAAATTTCAAAAAGCGATTTATGGATTTATATAATATCGAGCTGTTTTATCTTCATGTAGGTTATGTTGACCATATTTCAAAAAGGCGAAAATGGGATATTTCCCAAAATTTACAGAAAACGGGACAAAATTTTCGAAGGATTTTTTAAACGGAAGTTTAGTTTATTTCAATTAATACATCATATGAAAGAATTCCAACAGTTCTGTAGGTGGGAAAAACATTGACACATTAAAAAAATATTTAGGTAATGATGTGTGGAGTTAAAAGAATTAAATTAACTTGGCCAAATTCCACATATTCAATTATTACCAACTACGGACGCAAGTAGGGTTGCAAACAGTGACTTTTTGACCTGGAGACTTTGAGTCTAGGAATTTGTATCCGGGCTCGGTATAGTTTCTTCGGTTCGGCGAGTTTTTCTAGACTTCTAAAGAAATAAAATACATTAAGAAATTTTGGTGAAAATTTAAGCTAAATATAAATTTCGCTTAACAATCCTGAAATATAGTGGATGAACTACAAATTAATTTGCTTTTTTAAATATTTATCAATTTTTATGTGCAATTAATTTGCAGCTGATGTTGAAGGAGTTGGTTCTGAAGCTGGTATGATGGTTGATGATTCATCCTCTTGCGCAGACGTTTTGTACTTTGCGGACGAAGTTATTGTTTGCAGTAATTTGGGATTGTTTGAAAGCAAATTGTAAAAGTCGTCGCGCGAAAGTTCCCGAAAATAAGCTTTTGTCACTCTCGAGAAAGCCGTTCTTTTCGTCGGTCCACAGAGCATTTTTGATAGAAAACACTTTCTATAGCTGCACTTGTGCCGGGAATAGCTTAAGCAAATTCCAAAATCATTTGAATATTTTTAACGAAATTCTTTCACCTTGCACAAACCATCGTTCGACAGTTTCAGTTAAAGTCGTGTTCCATTCGGCAATTTTGCTTTTCCTGATATTCGTAACATGGTGGTATTCATCAGAAAAACTCCTCTTCGTCTATAACTTTCATGATATGTATAGGATTAGTTTTTCGTGTAATTTTGTATATTAAATGGAATTCTCGGAAAAAACGGGACAATTGGCGTCCCTTTTTAACTTTATCGGGACAACGGGACACTTAACTAAAAAACTGGACGATCCTGTTAAAAACGGGACGTATGGTCACCGTAATGTAGGTCATATTAGATATGGTAAAATAATCGAATATTCAATCATTTATTTAACTCAAAAATTTCTCCAAATCACATGTGTTATAATAGATATACAACAAGCACATACGACCATGCCCTCAGCGGGATTCGAACCCGCGACCCTGGCATTGGGAGATAGATACGCTAATCATCCCTCTGCCTATTTCCGCATGCCATCCATCAAAAAATAAATTGTCGATTCATACAATCCATGAAATTTTATCTTTATATAGATATGTTTTTTCGGAAAATTCTTTTTCCTATGAAAAGCAATGGAGTCTTAATAAAAAGCTATTATTTCCATCGTAATTGACGTCAATCATCATCCGCTACATTGTTCAGCTCTCCATAAATTTCTTTCCACGAGAGGAATGGGAAAAATTAATGGCTCAATAATACTCGTCAGCGACTCCATTGTTACGTACTATCAGCTACGGAGGTACTTAACGATCCTCCGATTAATCAAAATCGTCCATCTGACGAAGTTTTTTTTTCATGCAAGACGAAAGTTATTTTAAAACGAGCTGAATGCGGCGCAATTGCTCAATCCTTCGTCCGATTCGTCCGACGTTTCAGCAGAAAAATTCCCGTCTGAAAAAAAAAATTACGAGCGCGCATCGTGTCGCATTTGTCCGATTCCTTTTCCGGTCTTCGACGGTGACGACGGAAGATTTAATGTTTATCTACTCTCAAAAACCACCTGGTGATGATGAGCTTACCGTCGTCATTTTTGGAGATGTTGATTTAAATAAAAATAAGTTTAAGAACCGAGCTAAAAATAGACTTTCTCGCGATGCCTGGGATTAAAAGAAATGCATTCACTCTCTCCCCCCTGTAATGCTGCCATTTTGGTCCAACTTCTTTTACAGATGAGCGTAGCTTTGGATGGTAAAGGATAAATATTATCTCGGGGACGCCATTTTGTCTCATCAACTCCCGTGGCAACGCTAAGATAATGTAGATGGCGTTGAGCTGCTTCTGGTTTTAACTTGAAAGAGAATCAATGTTCCCAACCCCGTGCGATCGTAATAACCTGTTACTCGATGTCGCACACCTTAGAGCAGAGGTAGGCCAACCATGGCTACGAGCCACATGCGGCCCGCGAGGGAATTTTATGTGGCCGACGATGCCATTATGAAAGAAAACCGTAATATAAAATACAGGTAATTTCATATTTATAGCTTAAAATGAGATGTGTTAACTGATATATAGAGTTGGGTGTGTGCTTGAAATCATCTTAAATTTTTAAACTGACCAGCGCTATTCATTGCATTACCTCTTAGATACCGTTGCGAGTAGGCAAGATTATTATCTGTTAACGCGGACCCCCGAATCATTATTATCTGTTAACGCGGCCCGCCACGTGAAAAGTTTGCCCATCACTGCCTTAGAGGCTCATTTCCTTTGAATAGTTAATATTGAAAAACATTCTGGCAATGAGGGGGGACGTAAGAGGCTTTATACTAGTTATAATTCCCGATGTTTATGTTCTACTTCTTCGAACTGCTGGTCACCTAAGGTGGAAAGTTTTTGCTTCTGGAAAAATTAATTTTGCAGATTTATATTTCGCAAATATATTTCGTAATTTTTTATTATTGTGTTGTGTTATTGAAAATTTAGCGTCTATACCTTTATATATCCGCACGGAATGCAATGTAAATTCGAATTCATTGAAGAGAATATTTTTTAATTTAGCACGTTTGTCATGGTAAATTAAAGGCACATTTGGGATTCGACCGTATTTTATTTATACTCCTTAATAATAAATAAACTCGTTGAATATATTTTATCTACAGTAAATCACAATGTCTAAGTCAATGGTTTTGAAACTAAAATGAGACTTCATTCTTCAGAATGCTATGTTTAACAATTTATGCAGGCACAATTCTATTTATCTTTTCTCCATCTCAAATCCTTTACCCCAAGCCCTTTAAAAGCACAAAGGGTATTTACCTTTCGTGGGCGACTGTAAAAATGTTATAAACCTCGGAATTAGTTCAAGCCTCGAGATCAAGTGATGAGAAAGCGGAAATTTTGGGTTTTGTGAAATCTTAAAAACGATGCTCCATGCGCGCTGGATCACTCCGATTTGTGATAATTTAATTCTCCTCCTTATATGCACACACACACACATATACACAAATTACACACACACACACACACACACACATATATCTATGTATGTATGTATGTATGTATATATATATATATATATATATATATATATATATATATATATATATAATATATGGCAACAAGGTGTTGGGATGAGGATGAGTTCTCTCTCTGTAGCTGATGAAGGAATAACTCCGAAAGCTTCTACGTTTGTGATGTTTCTGTGTTTTAGTGTTCTTTTACGTGTGTCGCTTCTACATCCCCGGGGCCTCGCCAACCTGAAGTCGTCCGATTGGTGAGTGTTCACTGGGTTTCCTCATCCCAACACCTTGTTCCCATCCAGATATCCATTTTACCTTTCCTTTTCCGTAAGCTTATATATATATATATATATATATATATATATATATATATATATACAGAGCCGTCTCTAAGAACCGCGGGGCCCCGGGCGAGAAGGTTGCCGCGGGGCCCCGGGAGAGAGGGTTGCCGCGGGGCCCCCCTATTTATACAAATCAAATTTCTCATTTAATTACAATTTTATTATTGTTTTCAAGTTTATGTTAGTTTTTCTCCTAAAATACAGTAGGTGAAATATATTTTTTATACCATTAATTGTTAAGGTTTTCACAGATTAATAGAGCAATACTCAGTACATTACAATTTTTAATGTTTATTTTTCTAGCTTTAGTATGCGCAGATCTGTCGATAATCATTGATTTTTCAATCTTATCAAATTATATATTACATATTTATTTTTCTATATTTAGTAATTAATTAATGAGAAAAGTATACGAGTATATATAATCAGTATACGAGTAAACGAACACTCATCTCCTCTTCTCGAGACAATTTCTCGAATACAATTTCTACTATAGCTCCTCATAGAGGCGGGGCCCTCATAGGCGTGGGGCCCTGGGCGACTGCCCACCCATCCCCTCCCTTCAGCCGGCTCTGTATATATATATATATATATATATATATATATTACATAAGGGTGACTATCCTCAAGAAAATATTCTTACAGTCTTCTAAAACGTTATACCCTGGAAAATTATTTTGGCTATCACAACATCCTGTCTAAGCTCGTTTTGGTCTTTGTTCTGTTTTCCTCCACTCCTTGGTTTCCAAGCAAAACTTTATTCGCACTCTGGCGTTGTTGGTTTGTCGCCTGGTAACCAGCCATCGCTCAACGCCTCGCTCTCAATCCTCGGCTCTTCTCCGCGTCCCGTCCCTTGATTTATGCGTGCGCCTCACGCGTACGGCAAGAGCTTTCGCAGGTCGCCCGAGTGTCAGCGTTAAACCTTAAACAACCAAATTTTCCGCCTTCCCACTCGGTCTGCTCGAGCGAAACCCATTTTGAGGACCCTTGGTTGTATTTTACACTCCGAGGAGATTGCGTCTCATCCTCCCCTTCCTCCTACACCTCTTTGGATTTTACATATCTGTGTCACTTAATCTCTCTCTCTCTCTCTCCTTTTACCTCTCCTTTTATCTCAATCCTCCTATCTCCCTCTCTCTCCTTTTATCTCTCTCCTCCTATCTCTCTCCTTTTCTCTCTCTCAGAATGGACCTTATGGTCCAAATTTCGCCCGAATAAAGACGATTATCTATCTATCTATCTCCTCATATCTCTCTCCTTTTTTCTATCTTCTTTTCTCTCTCTCTCCTTTTATCTCTCACCTTTTTTCTCTCTCTCTCCTCTTCTCTCTCTCCTTTTCCTCTCTCTCTCCTATCTTTCTCTCCTTTTATCTCTCTCCTTTTTCCTCTCTCCTTTTCTCTCTCTCTCCTTTTCTCTCTCTCCTTTTCTCTCTTTCCTTTTCTCTCTTTCCTTTTCTCTCTCCCCTCCCATCTCTCTCACCTTTTCTCTCTATCTCTCCTTTTATCTCTCCTTTTCTCTCTCTCCTCTTCTCTCTCTCCTTTTCTCTCTCTCCTTTTCTCTCTTTCCTTTTATCTCTTTCCTTTTATCTCTCCTTTTTCCTCTCTCCTTTTCTCTCTCTCTCCTTTTCTCTCTCTCTCCTTTTCTCTCTCTCCTTTTCTCTCTTTCCTTTTCTCTCTCCCCTCCCATCTCTCTCACCTTTTCTCTCTATTTCTCCTTTTATCTCTCCTTTTATCTCTTTCTCTCTCTCTCCTTCAATCTTTCTCTTCTTTTATCTCTCTTCTTTTATCTCTCTCCTTTTCTCTCTCTCCTATCTCTCTCCTCCTATCTCTCGCTCTCCTTTTATCTCTCTCTCCCTATCTCTCTCCTCCTATCTCTCTCTCTCCTTTTCTCTCTCTCTCCTTTTCTCTCTCTCTCCTTTTCTCTCCTCCTATCTCTCTCCTCCTATATCTCTCTCTCCTTTTCTCTCTCTCCTTTTCTCTCTCTCCTCCTATCTCTCTCTCTCCTTTTATCTCTCTTCCTCATATTTTGATTTTCCGCTACGTTTTTTGCACCTTTCTCATTTCTCTTCTCGCCGATTTTCTTTCTCTCTCTCTGCTTTTCGTTTAATTTTTTTTCCTCCATCATTTTACCCATACTATTTCCCGTGCGTTATTTTATTTTAAATATCATATAGTTTGTGTCGTTTTTAGCGCTTTTTCCTAAAACATCGCTTATGTATTCGATGTTAACTTAAAAAAACTAGGCCGAGACTTCGTGGTATTCCATAATATGGATAATGTGGCTTTGTTGAAATTGACAACAAAACAAATATTTAAACAACGCAGTTAAATCACATTCGACTTATTTTGCATGTTTTTAATGTTAACAACGCCACATTATATCCTGTAATTGATTTTACCGTCCGTCTGTGTGGGCAATATATCTTTAATACTGAAACCTGGAGAATCCAAATTTTCAGTATAAATTGTTATGTAAAAAGCTAGACGGTAAAATTTTGGTGATTCTAGGGTTAGCTGCTGGGAGCAATCGGTTTCTACGTCAGAATTTCGCCGATAATGCGAGATGAATTCATGCTAGAAAGAAAAGATAATCTTCGCATTTTGAAACCTTGTTGTAATGCATTTCAAAACTCGAGCATCGGCGTTTGATTCCGCGGGGGTTTATTTTGAAATGTCAGATTTGTTATTCTTTATTTTATGTGGGTTTTTGGCACGAAATATTCATATTAAGTACAATAGATTTTGCAGAAACCACGAAAAAAGCGACTTACGCAATTGGCTCTACAAGTTTTCCCTCACTTGTTTTCCGACTTACCCATTCTATTCCCATCTCGCTTTTCCATATTACGGTAAAATGTCCTAATCCGACTTACGTCATCCAACTATTCCGAATGACCTACCTTTTGGGGTTTCGCCGAAATGTGGTCCACAGCTCGGCCTTCAAAAGGTAGTTGCCATCGCTCGCATCGTAATTTTCATCTTTGCACCAATGGTGCAGAGACTCCCTGCGCGGGTTTTTGTGATGTTACTTTTTAAGGATGATGACACCATCTTTATATTCTCCTCTCCCATAAACTCCCAAGTTATGACTGTGCCTCTCCTATTTCTCCAATCAAAACCTGATTCTCGCCATTTACTTCACATAAATGCGGCGTTTTATTACGTGAATACGATGTTTACTTTTGATGAAGTGTAGGCATTTCAAAAATTTTTTGTTTTTATTCAGGACCACGTCTATTATCCGACTTAACTTTTCTCCTAAACAAGTCGAATACGAGGACTTTGTAATTTCATTTCCTCGTTTTAACTTTTCCACCTACGTAGTTGATGTACAAGATTACCGCAGTAGATATATTGCGTATGAGACAATAAGGCCCGCATTTTCCTCTAAAGAAGCTACCCTCGGTTACGGCTTAAAGAAGTTTCACTGCAAAATGTTTTACCGACCTTTGATATAGCAATTTGATTTCCTCCATTAGTTTAACTCAGTATTTAATTTTTGAGAAATCTATTCAACACCTCTGTGCATATTTTTCCTCCCTCTTCTCTATTTACCTCTATTCCTCTTTCTTTATTATTTCTATATATCTATCTCATGCGACCCTTGAGAACGCTTAATGCGGCCCGCGGTGATATGATAAATATTGGTCGGCAAAATGTCATATATTTTCAGTAAAATTGCGGTCTCAAAATTTTCCCGATGGAGCGTTAAAGCTAGTAAGTTATTTAGGCTTGATTTTCGCAAATATGAGAAGATACAATCGCTAGATAACTTTCGATGTAAACACTCATCCGGCCCGCCGATGCTCTTATGATTTCTCATGCGGCCCTCCGAAGCATTCACAACTACGAATTTTGCCATCCATGCAGACAGTTTGTGTATGTTTGTTAGTATTTCTGGCTAATCAACCTCTTGGATTATTATAGTCCATGCAGACAAGGTTGCCAATCCCTGCTCTATCTCGTACTACCCCTATTGGAATGTTTCTTCCTCTCTCCTGATATTCATAACGCTTGCCACATCTCTTACCTTTCCAAAGCTTTCACAACATTTTGGTTTTTTGTCGCTCATCCTCTTCCTTTCCCGCACGCATCCATCTCGTTTTCCCCCTGGCTACCACATCCATTCCGATCGACAGTGTTTTCTTCCTCTTTCCTTGGTTCTCTCCTCCCCATTTTCTTTCTCCACCGAAAGCAATTCCAGAACTCGCTTTTTTTCCTCTCTTCGGCCCCCTGTTGCCCGTTAGCCGTTGTCAAGTTTCTCGATTCCCTATGGCGACAGGAGTAACTCCAGAGGTGTCATATGGCTCGAGATGGGACGCCTCTTTTCTTTCCGATAGCTTAATCGTCTTTCAGCACGCTTTCTGTTATTTTGAGTATGCGGGGGGAGAGTGGAGGATTGTTTATTTAAGGCTCGGGAGGGGCGAGGGGGAGAGCGGTTGCCGAGCTGAAATCGGTCGTAACTTTTCACTTTACGCTGTCACGTGACGCACTCGAGAGTTTTCGTGCGCAAGTTTCCCATCAATTAACATAAAAATGTCTCAACGCGGCTGGTTTTTCGTTACGCTGTTTAGTAGGAGTTGTTTTATTTTTACGGATTCATATTTGGTTACCGTTTTTAGAATATGAAACCACGCGAATGACTCCTTTTTAACGGTTATAAATGCCATTATTTTCCATAATGGATATCGTTGACTCTTTCTCTCTCTCTGTCGCTGAAGAAGGGCTTAATCCCGAAAACCTTTCATTTCTATATTTTTACTTGTGTTAATTCGACAACTCCAGCGGCTGGTCAACTCTGATACATCTAGATTTGCCCAAAGGGACGGGCAAATCCCGAAGTAGAGTTTAACTACAGGATTTTCTCGGCCATGTCGCGAAACGCCCACAGGTGTTTAGGCAGATATAGGTATGTTTGGAAAATCTCGAAGTGTATAGTAGATTCGGATATAGGACAGTTCGGCGCGGAACAGTTCGGCGCGGAACAATTCGGCGCGGAACAATTCGGCGCGACCATTTCGGCTCGGGATGATTTGGCGACGGGAGAGGTCGGTACGCCAGGATAACGCTCGGCACAGTACCAGCATGATTTGACGGGAATGGTGGGATAATAAAAAGATATATCTATTAAGTGAATTGGGCTAAGTTAACTTAGGTAATATCTCAATGAAATGGCAGTATTTTAAAAACAACATTTAATTTAAATTGCATGAAAGAAGTTAAACATAATTGTACTTCCCCAACCACTTAACCCAACGCGTGTGAGGAAAATGGAACGAATCAAACCCCCAACCACTTAACCCAAACGGAGGGAGAAAAATGGAAATAACCAAGTCTCCAACCACTTAACCTAACCCGGAGGAGGAAAATGGAACTAACAATACACCCAATCACATAACCCAATCCGGGGGAGTAAAATGGAACTAGCCAAGCCCCCAGCCACTTAACCCAACCCGGGTGAGAAAAATGTAACGAACCAAACCCTAACCACATAACCCAGCTCGGGGGAGGAAAATGTAACTAACAAAACCTCCAACCACTTAACCCAACCTGGGGCGCCGAACTGTCCCGTCGCCGAATTGCCCCAGCGCTGAAACGGTCGCGCCGAATTGTCCCATTCCGGTAGATTCGGGGTTGGTTTGGTTGGGTTGGATAGGTAACGCTGTCCTTGTATTGGTTCGTATTTGGTAGACCGAGTTTCATCTTCAAATTACTGAATACGAACTGAAGATGGAGAAAACTGCTGCGTAATTCATTATAATTAACAAAATGGCAATTAAATGTACAGAAAAAGACGTTGGAGATACTGGGACAGAACACTGATAGCCAGAACAATGTCGGAACGGATATAGGATGTGAACCCCGCCACATCTAGATTTGCCCAAAACGATATGGTTACATCGCGAATTGCCCGGGAAAATCGCGAAAAAGTGCATGTTTAAAAAATATTTCGGAATTGGCCCAAAATATCTGGGCATATCTATATTTGCCAGTTATATATATGTATGTAAAACAATAAGATACACAAAATTTCAGCTCCATCGGATGAAGGGAACTAGGGATTGCAAATTTACCGACTTTTTCAATTACCGGTAATTCGATAAATGCTTTCATAAATACCGGTTTACCGGTAATTTATCGGTAACTTTCGACATTTTCAAAAAAATGATAAATTTTAAAATAAAACGATAAATAAAATAAATAAAAAATTTATTTCATGATGTGCTTGAATTAAAACACAACATAAACTTGAAACAAAATCGTAAATAAACCTTTGATTAAAGAAAAATGAAAAAATAAACTCTGAAGATAAGTGCCTACTTGAAGGAAAACACAATATAACTTTAAAGAAAAATCTTAAATAAACCTTTTATTAAATAAACATGAAATAAACTCTAAAGGCTAAAGTACTTGGGGGAAAACACGAGGTAAACTTTAAGCAAAAATCGTAAATAAACCTTCGATTATTAACTCTAAAGATAAGGACTTTAAGGAAAACACAACAAACTTTAAACAAAAATCGTAAATAAACCTTTGATTATAAACATGAAATAAACTCTAAAATTTCATTTTAAATCAAAAGTATTCCCGCTGATCCTTTTTTTATTTGTTTTCTCTTTGGTTGTTAAAATAGGCTTGCAGAAAACATAATTTATTCAGACTTTGGTCTCCTAACAGCGACCTGATTTTTGTGCATATCAACCCTGCCGTAGAAAACGTTCCTTTTGATTCGACACTCGTTTGTCGAAGTCATTACGAAATCGAAAGCCATTTAAAAATATTTTCCTCTCAATTTTTCTTCTTGAAAATACGTCATTTCCTTTCTCACGACATGTGAGGTCTTTCCTGTTTTTTTTTTTGTTTTTGAGTTAGATCTTCATAGGCTACATCAATTTTTTCTTTATTGCCAATTGAAGTTTTTCCTTCATCGACAACGCAGCCGATATCGAAGGCACTGAAGTTGTAACATTCTCGGAATCGGAATCAGTGACTTCAGGTGACTTCATTGTATTATCTGTTTCCTTTTTATTAGAAACGCGTTCCACTAGCACCACGATTATTTCGTTAGTGTGGATTTTCTGGTTTTATTAAAAATTCCGTAATCTTCATCATTTGATTTCGTGGGATAATAAAGGTGCTGCGAAGTTTGTTCAAAAAAGGGAATATTATTTTTATTCTGCTATTTAATTACTATCTGTTAAATACATCAGGGTAAAAATAAAATAGTTATAAATAAATAAGGTGTGTAAATAAATTTTTGTTCATATTAATAAAAGTAAGACGCGTAATGATTTTTTAAAATATTTTATTTAAGTATGATAAAGTGCGCCTAATCAATTTTAATATCTATTCTATCTCTTTATTGAACATAAATTATTATTTAGATATTTAGACTTATTTAAAAATATATTTGACAAAGATAATTAACAGGTAAAATTATTTAAAACATACATTAAATACGTTCTTCTTTTAGTACCGAATTTCGGGTAGAAAATAACGAATTACAGGTAAATTTAGTAAAGAATTTTGCGCCATTTACCGATGAACCGGTTTACCAGTATTGCAATCCCTAAAGGGAACCCGTGCCCCAAGGCCCTTGAAGTTGTGGTTATCTCTAGTCCCCTGGTATACCTGAATGGTCTGATACCTGATATATATCAATCTTATTGCAGTCAATTATGTTGGAGCCTCGTAGTCTGTAAAATGTATATGCGTTTCCAGTCCCCATACAGACGTAGACCTTGGTTCTATTTTTCAGTAGCTCCCAAACCATTACTCAAGGCAAGTGGGCGTTGTTAACATTACAGCTGTCTGAAAACCTCTCCGTTCAAGCCCCCCTCGGCAGTTTACATTTCGTACCTTGGGGAGTTTGGAGCAGTATTGTTCTATATAACGTATTTGTATAGGAACTTTTAAAACTTATAATGACGTTTAAAGATAAACTTCATGGAAAATATATTTAATAGAAAGTGTTTCACCACAAATTATCGGTAGTAAGTTGCCGTCAAACAAACAGGTGTTGAGTGTACTTTTCCATATCTCCGAAAAGTGAAATTAGATGTGCGTGAAAGTGCCATATTTAGTTGTGCAGGAGACAGTGATTTTTGGCAAAAAGTGCGTATACCCACAAGAAATCAGCAACATTGTGTATCGAAGTTGGATTCATTGTACTCGGAATGGAGAAACTTGCACAATGTAGATGATTTAATAATGAATCGGTCATCTCTTCATCGTGGTCGTGAGGGTTTGCATGTAGAACATGCTGCAAAACTTCGGGATGAATTTCAAATGTCTTAATTGGATGTCGTTGTCGTCTATTGGGATAGAATGATGCCTCCTGCTTTGACCGGCAAAAGTAAAGTTGACAGGCTGCCCATAATTGTTACTTGTTAGGGTACTGAGCAACTTCTTGGGGTCCCCCAATTATCTGCTGGAACAAGAGAAGATCAAGCCGCAGCTGTGTATTGGTCACTCGAGAAATGGGGCCTCACAGAGTGCAAGCTCTTTGTTGGGACACAACATCATTAAATACAGGCCGAATGCATGGTGCTTGCATATTATTGTAACAATTTATATTTACTTATCTTGCAAACATAATATTTTTTAAATTATTAGATTATTTAGATTATTACTTATGATAAAAAATAAATATAAGCTTAGTTTCTTTCCTTAAAATAAATATTCTTTCCATTTTAGAGTAAAATATGAAAAATTGCTATAAAGAAGTGCTTTGGGGCACGGGTTCCACTAATCGGATATTTCCAAAACTTTGCACAGATTTTTATTCTGATTTGAAACTAAATCAGAGGGTGAGATTGAAAAAGTAGTTAAAAAATTTGATCGAGAATAACTAAGGATTACCCTAATATTATTTTTTTTTCCACGCGAAGTGTTTGTGACTCTTCGCGTCATATATTTAATACCTTTATATCCCATTCGGCGTTTTTGATGTGTCTTTTGTGAAATCGCATATACGAGATTGGATCTGTAAAATAATAACGTTTGGCATTTGTTTTATCTCTCACTGTCGTTGTTGCGCTTAAAAGATTTCTATCTTTTCGAGTTGAAAAGCTTAAGTTTTTCTTTCTTTTTTTTGTCGCAAATTTTTTGTTCAGCTTGCACATTGGAATTCGGACGAAATTCGATTAATTTTCTGTTTTTTCAAGAAAAGCTCGTAAATATACGGGTTGGAATTTCCAATCGGGATTGTTTTATTGTTGTCGTCGAAAGCGACTTTTGATGAGTGAATAAAATACGCCTTCATAGAAAATGACTGACTTTTATTGATATTATTCCTACTAATTAAATAATAACGCCATCCAGAGATATTTTACTGTTAAAGTTGCATTTTTGAGTGTGAATGGTATCGTTTATAAATAAAGGAAATTTTTATCATACTTTATGTCAGTAACACTTTATTTAGTGCATCTCGCCGCTTAATCGAATTTCATCCAATTTTGTAATGTTTCCTCCATTGTACACAGTTAATATAGATAATTACCGTGACTTTAAAAATTCTGATTTTCAGACCTTTTTATGGATATTGAAGTTGTTTTGGATCATTTGTATTCATGATCAAGCAGAGCTCTATGATTCCTTTTTGTAATGATTAATTTAGTTGCTGATCATCTACTTCCTTTCACCTCAGAATTGCCTTTCTTAGGAAATTATTCACTGAGGCTTTAATTTCCATTATGTTTATTTCTCTGAATCTCTTTGCGCACGTCGAACTTTAATGCTGGCCATTTGCATTTGTTGTTTGTATCATTTCCCGCATGAATTTTGTTGGTTGATCCCGTTTTGAAGTGGTTTAACCAGGCGCACAAACGATGTTCTGGACTCTACGAACAATTTTCTGCTGGAAATAATCAGGATTTCTTAAACCGAACCATTTTAATCTAAATTACATAGCATTTTTTGCAATTCTCTGAATTGTTGTCAACTATAATGTACACCTTAAATCGTTCTGCAACCAGTTTTAGTTATTTATCCATACATTATTTCTTAATATTTTAATTAGTGAGGAATTTTTTTCGGATTAATATTTCGGACATCGTAGCTTATATCGAACGAATATCGGCGGTAATTATATGTTGATAGAAAATGGTCTTTCAGCATGAATAATTATTTGAAGGCTTCCCGCAGAAAAAAACTGCCCGGAAGTTAAAACGACCGTCAAGGCTTTACAATTATTTGTTTAGCTCTTTGAGCTTGTCACCTACTACGCAACTGGGGAATGTTTGATTTTTAATGCCATATTTTTGTCAATGAAAACACGTCATTTTTTTGGATGCTTGTATTTATTTATTTATTTATTTATTTCCTCCGAACTCCATCTCATAATTTTGAGTTTATTTGAGCTCATTTTACTATTAAATTTAAAACGCTTCGACCCGTAGGCGGATGAGCCCACATTGCCGAATATCGGATAAACCAAATTGTCTAGTCCTTTGAAGCGAGGTACTGCCCGCTGGCCAACTGAGTTTCATATTCGGCCATAGAAGTCGTGTAACAGGAGTGGAGTGTTTGAGAAGGTACCTTTTCATTTTTTTGAGGAATCCTTTCATCTCGCAACATTCAAAAGAGCGTTAAATTCTGCGGAAAAATAAACTAGCTGGTTTTTATATCCGCAGAATCCAATAATGCCTCTAATTCCTCCTGCCTTTCAAAAAATATACGCACGACCTGGTGAAAGCTTACTTAATACTATGAAGGAAAATTAATATCCTTTTGCATCATTATCCCACTGTATAAGCTGCTTAGCGTCAATGTGATTAATATTAGAAAACATAATGCATGAAGAATTCGCATCCAAAATTTGTAAGGTGCTTCTCAAAAACTTTATATTTGCACATGCCGGCACACAAGTTTGAATTACGACTGCTACACAAGCAACAAGGAAGAGAAGATAAAATTCCGTACTTCATGTGGAATCAAACCTGGATCTTCTACTTCCCGTTTTGGAATGACCAAATATCTACCACGCCTGCATTATTCTCCACTCAAATACCAGGATATTTTCCCCCTCATCTCCCTTGGAAAATATATTTATTTGGATTTATGATCAAACATTATTCAAGAATTCCATACCAAAAGGTTAATTGAAGTCTTATTTCACGAGGATTATTCGATTTTTCTAATCCGTTGGCTCCCATCTCGCCGATCGAGCGTCATAGTCGAAGGCCGTCGTTCTTCTTTTTCCAACTCGTGCTCCTTTCAGAAATTCCCTTTCAGAATTTCATCGATTTGCAGCTCAATCAAGTGGAAAGTGCTTATTTTCCTAATTATTCCACGGACGGCAAAAATCATTAAGCGTCCATTCCTCTTGTTCCGTTCTCGTCCGCCCCGCGTTCGAACAAGAGGTCTCTTATGTTTTATTCACCACATTAAAGCGCCACGGCGCTCTCGTGCTGTTTAAGGAATGACTTCGGGTTTCATTAAAGCACATAGTCCGCGAGGGAGAAAGAGAGAGAGAGGGACAGACGGAGAGTGATTCCAACTGTTTCCGTGTTCGGATTGCTACTAGACGCTCGTTAAAAGACCATCCTATTTTGCTGGCGAAGGGGAATGAGGGATTTGAGTAGTTGAGGCTCTCGATGATGGCAACGCATCCCTAACGAATCCTTTGTCCAAGTCTTATTATTTTTTTTATTTGGCTCTCATTTACTTCTCTCTGAAAGCATGATTGTAGTTGGGTTATGTCGTTACCCCTAACGTATGGGTCTTAAAACTCGAATTGCGTCGCGACAAGACGCATAATTTTGATATATGTATTTGGCGGGCCGCGAGCGTTAATTTTGAAATTTAGCTTGCTGTCCGCATGCCGTGATGATGGCCTTGAACATTTTGTTGAAACTCAAACCATACGACTATAAATATGGTATATTTTGACCGAAAAATGTCAGTATATCGCGTATTTTCTAATTATTAAACATTTTGAACACTCGGGTCAGGCGTGACGTCGTGGAAGTAGGTAATATTATTCGCATTAAATACGCAGTACTTTTCCACGATTTTTTTATTTTTGCCACGGGTTTCGCATGTGATACGGCATTATCTGGCCTGATGCTGCCGTAACACGTGGGAAACCGGTCGCAAAAATAAAAAAACCGTGGAAAAGTACCGTGTAATTAATATGAATAACATTTAAACACTTTTACATTTCTTTGACAACGCATCATCGCTTCGCCCACGCTGTCCTCTCCTCCTAATTGCATTAGAATCAAGGTACTGAGAGGACAGCATGCGGATTGCAAGCCACGTGTTTGAGGCCCCTTTCGAAGCGAATCTACGTGATTTCGCACAAAAAATCGTTCTAAATTATGTTTCTCCAATAGTAGACATGAGGCAGCCAGGTGTGCGTTTTGGCTGCAAAACAACCGTCATCAGTAATTTACCTCTATGTTTTATCATCTGTGGAACTTTTTAAAATAATGAACTGCATTTTTTGCCGTTCTCTTTCGATAAAGTTATGGTTAATAATTTATGAACGTTTTTTTATTTTGGATTCATGGAACCCAAAGATATTATCTCTTAGGAATGATAATTCATGGTCCTTTCACCCTAGTTCGACAATTTAATTTGGTCAGGGTTTCAACGAAACTTTCTGATTTCGTTATAGTTAGATTGGACTTGGACTTTGAATGAAAACCTGTCTAAAGAGGGGGAAATTCGATAAGGAAATCGAGTTTCTCAAATTTGTTGTTTTAAATAGAAAACTTTTTATTGATAATGTGAAATTTGCAAATATTTCTGTTTGAAATTGTCGATTTTTACGTACAGATAGCCAAAGAACTAAATCGCAGTATCCATAAAAAGTTGGTGCGCATTTTGGATACGAATCAGTCGTCATCAGTGGTGATTCACTGATAGTAGATTTCTCTATTATAGTCATCACTAAAATCATCGCTAACTACTTCTTATTTGCCGGCGAAATACACACTTGCTTTTTCCTATCTTTTAACGGCTATTGTAGATACCGTATATACTCGTGTATAAGTCTATCTCGTGTATAGGTCGACCCGACCACCGTCTTTTTCATAAAAATTTTATACATCGTGTATAAGTCGACTCCAGATTTTCACGTGTAGTAGAACGTATTTTTTTTTAAATTTAATACGTGTTGCTCTATAAAGTTCCACGTTAAGTTCCCTTTAGTTTGATACATGTAACTACGTTGTGTTAAAGTAGTAGCGAAGCAGTCCGATATCTCTCACAGCGCTACTGCATAACATCAAAAGTCGTTACATTGTATACGCCTTTGTAATAGGTCAAATGACTCGGCTTAGAATTCGTATTTCGCCCCGGCGCTCATTCAGAAGCTATATTTGTAAAGGAGAACAGGGAACAAAATTGAAGTTGACCGCGGAGGATAGATGACGCTGAAATTGACGATAACGCGGCGGAAAGATGTACTACGTGGTCCTAGGAAATTGGTGTTTTGCACGTTTTTGGAATAGGAACGGAGGAACCTACCCCTCGGAGAGTGCAAATATGAAAGTGGAAGGAAAACCAAGCCAACCCCTAACCAACTCAACCCGGTGGGGAAGCGTAATATTTCGTAAGTTTCAAATTTTCGTAATATGTAGGTATGAGTGCGTAGTACAATATCTCCGTGTGAGCAAATGTGAACGTGGAAGGAAAGAATGCGAAAGGTAAACAAAGCGACGCTAGCGCCGCCGACGTAACAATTACGTCTCTCCTGGCCCATGTTGTTTCATTACAAACCTCGAAATCTTAAATTTACGTTTGTCTTCCGTTTTTCCGCCTTTTCTCCTGGTATTTCCATTTCTCGTAGCTTTCTCGGTGTCACCAGCTATAGCGTCGCCTTGTTTACCTTCGCCAGCGTCACCTTGTTTACCTTCGCCCTGGTTATGCGCACAGTACCATAATTTTCATACCATAAATATTTCGGTGATGCTAATTTAATCTGATACGCTTAGAGGTGGGCGTTGCCCTTCCGCGAATCACCTACGATGTGCTTCTTTGTTTATATCTTACGGAGTTGCCATATTGCGCATCTGTCTTGCTGCCAGTTTTCTGTCTTGCTGCCGTCACGTTACCGAACGTTAGGTTTACCAAAATTGCTTAATTATCTGCAAAGCATCAGAGATCAACTTAGGATCACCAAATTATATAGTAGTTTATTCTTTCATATACATAGCTATTTAAATATTCATTGGTTATCGATACAGTTAAAGTACAACAAGAGTGTAAATTCCATCAAATTTTAATAACCGTAGGGCAAATAAAGTCGGGTTTAAACCTTTCGAAAATATTTCTCGTGTATAAGTCGACTCCCGAGTTTATCGCTAAAAATTTGGTCTTAAAACCTCGACCTATACACGAGTATATACGATATATATCGTTTCAATTTGATTTCAGCCCTAGGGTGAGATCGATAGTTTTTTCTTGAATTGAGAGAAGTTGTACGCAAAATAAATCACATGAAATTTAAATAAAAAGTTTTTCTTTTTAGGATTTTTTAAAATAATCAAGTGCTTATTTTGGAGTTTGTTTTCAACCATATGACGAGATTTATGCTATTTATAATTCTTTATTGAACCTTGTTAATCGCTTGTTATATACTTACGCATCAAAGCTGTATTATATGTATATTATAAGCTTCACATTGATCTGTTTAAAGGCGATACCAAAGACTAAGTCAGTGATAAAATAATTTTTAATATATATAAACTGAAATTTTTCGGAATGGTCTCCATATCGATAAACTATGAAACGCAATCATAATTTTCCAAATCCGCAATGCGCATCTGGTTATTGATAATCTTGTTATTGGAGATAGACAACTGCATTCAAGCCCTGATTTAGCGCTCCTCTGTATAATGCCATCCCCGCATACCGTCCATCAATAGTGGCGAACAGAACTTCCATCTTATGATTACATAGAGCAAGCATATACCTCAATTTACCGCCAATTTAGCGCCAATGTCGGCGATGGACAAACGGCGGCGATAAATCGGGGTTTGGCTGTAATTAATTTTTCAATTTTTGATAATTTAGTACCTATTCCGGAATTGGTTTTCGACCGTAAGACTATCTCGTTGACTCTCTAGCGAAAGCATTTTTTATACTATGTAGCTTATCAAGACAAACTATCGATTGGTGTCTTTTGCCTCCCTAGTCTGATTCCCTATTTCCCGTGCGACGTGCAGTTATTTAGCCAACCCGACCGCTCACTGCCTCGTCCGATCCAGTCCCGCGTCGTTTTCGTCCGATCAATTTCGGTCCGGCGCTCAGTGATCCCGACGGATCCGTCGGCCCCGCCTCCAAATCTTCCGCGCTAATGCACTCGTCGTTAACGGAATTCGCGCGCTTAATTCCGCCGCTTCGTTCCGAAGGGGGAAACGCCCGCGCGCCGACAGTCCGATTCCTTCCCGCTCCCCCGCCCAATTTCAAAATCCCGCCTCATCAGGGAACCCCGTCCCCTTCACCCGCTCGGCGCCTATCCGTCCGTTGCGATCTCCCGCGAGAGACATCCGAGGGGCTATACTACGCTCATCGATTTCGCGGTAGTCCGGAATGTGTGCATATCTCGATATCGCTCGTCGTTTTTCTCGTCTGGAATGGGGCGACGTCCCCTTTTTTTTGCGGAATTCCTGGAATGCGAGAGAGATTGGTGGTGGAGGTGGTGGAGGAGGGGGTTTTCGTTTCACCCATTGATTTTTGGGTGCTTGTCCACTCGATCCTTTTATTACAGGGAGATTTAGTGAGCGTTCGTGGCGATTAATACTTTGTGTGCGTCTCGCCGACGAAACAAGTGGAATAACCTTCCCTGAATGAGTTTTGTTTTTTTGGGTGTCCTGTTTTCTACGGACCGTCCATGGAACGATTATTCTCTTAGAGGTGGACTCGTTTTCTGCGAACCGTCCATTAAGTAGAAATTGGCATAAAACCTGTGAAAAAATAATTAAATGAAATATTTAGATGTAAAACAAGCGAAAAATTATCTGAAGAATTTTTCGGCGTCACCTTTTAAAACGAACCATCTACGAAATTGAAGCTAATGAGTTTACTAGGTTTAAAAGGTCTCCCAAGTTTCGAAAATTGTGAAAAAAGTAAATTTCGACTTGTCCCTCTCGTGCTGCAAACTTGACTCCTGTAACAGAAGAACTTTTCAGGACATCCTATTAGTGTTTGGAATGCATCAACATTTGTCCTCCCCATTTTTTTAAATTTACTTATATTTAAACAAGTAAGGAAATAACTGATGAATCAGATATTAAGGACGGTTTTTAAAATACAAATATAAATATAGGCAGACGAAGAGACGGACGGAACCCAAAACCAATAGGGTTCATGAATGTCACCCGACAAAACTCTCCTGAAAATTTGGTTGCTCGTACTTGAAACGGTGTAGAAGTAGTTCACTAGCTTAATGTTTTATTGCTCATACTCATACTTCTGGAGTCTCCAAATTTCAACCGCGGGAAAAACTTAAGATCGTTAGCAATTCCTCTAAATTGAACGGTGTAAAAGTAGTTCACCGGACACGGAAATGTGACGGACAGACGGAGAGAAAAACCATTACATTAGCGGATTTAAAAAAAAGAATAATTCTGGGAAACGGATACCAGATAGGCAGAATCACAGAGTGATGAGAGAAAGAGTTGATCGTGGGTTCGTATGCAATTGGCATGAGTTGGAATGTGGGAGAAATTGGGAAGCAGGAGAAGAATTCTGCCATGACCGGGGATCGAACCCCGGTTTTCCACTTGTCGAGCGAATATTCTATCACGGAACCATCTTACATCTGTCGATGATGCTAGATCAGGGGTGGGCAAACTTTTTACGTTGCGGGCCGCATTAACAGTTGCAGCTTCTTAGGCGGGCCGCATAAACAGATGAAAATGCTTCGGCTGGCCACGTTAGGGTTCACATCGTAAGTAATGTGAGGCAATGCGAGGGATCCTGTTAGTGAAAATCAATAATAAATAATATGTTATCCCCATAACATCACTGGAGAAGGTTTTCCGGCATTAATTTAAAGTACAAATATGAAATTATCTCAATTTTATATAACGTTTCGCTTTCATAATGGCATCGCGGGCCACATAAAATGCCCTCGCGGGCCGCATGTGGTCCGCAGTTTGCCCACCCCTGTGCTAGATACTAACTTATGTAGATAGTTCGGCAACAACTAAGAAGAAATCATGAAAATCAGTCTGTCTCGCTAGTCAGTGATAGAATATCCGCCAGGCAAGTGGAAGACGGGTTCGATCTCGGTCATGGAAAAAAATTTCCTGCTTTCTAATTTCTCCCATACAAAGTGATAGCATTATTAATAAAAATAAAAATCGCAAAACGAACCGAATGTATTAAAAATGAACTCTTCGTACCTAAGTATAATTCTACCGTAATTCCAGGAATATTTCCTGTTGCTTATATTTAAGCGATAGATGTGCCTTTAACTCTTCTAGATTAGATTAGATTAGAACGAGTAGCCTCATAACATCTGCTTGCTCAGATAATTGCAACTACACAACTTTAGGTTTATCTAAAATTCAAATTTATACAACTCCGTCAGGGGAGACGGAACAAATTATTCCGAATCGCCTCGATTTTATTTTTACGGAACCCGCTGAAAGTAAATCTCTGTTCGAAATCCAGCTTGTCAAAGGTCAATGAATGAATGTTTTTAGGACGTGTTGTCCTCGTCTCTTGGTTTGAAAAAGGTAATGTACCAGTGGAGAGCGTTCTGGAACTCGTGTGCAAACTACGGACTTTTGATTGAAAGCTAACCAGACGGAGCGAGCAACCTAGATAGTCTCTCTTGCATCGCATTCCAACCATTTCTTGACTAGATATACCGGTTTCCCTCGGAATCTCATTAGCCTTTTACGCGCAATAGACATGAGACATGTATGTCATGCGATGCGATGTAATTTACCCTTATTAACCAATGCTGTCTTCTTACTTAATACTGAATCTATTCGAATTAATCGAGATTTAAAGGAAAACTCCAGAAAAGATTTATGCTAAAGCTAAAAGTAAGCAATATATGGATGTACTGTTGAATGATGTGGAAATTAATATTTTCAAACTTGAAATAAGCCAAAGTAAACAGAAGGCGGTTTGATTTAAGATAGGGAAACACTTTGGAAGTATCAATTATATCGGTACAAGAATAGTGAGAGCAAAGGAGGCATTTATGAGACGGGAGGATTTGCTGACGGAATGTCTGAATAAAGATATAAACAAGTAAGTAAAGAAAAGTTGAATCAAATATTAAGGGCGATTTTTTTATAAAATAAAAACTACAGCCCTTAGGATTCCCGTGGAATCATTAAATTTCAAACCCGATAAGAATTTACGACCATGAAAAATCACTCAAAATTGGGTTGCCCTAATTTGAACGGTGTGGAAGTAGTTCACAGGGCACGGAAGCGAGGCAGGCGGACGGACTGACGGACGAAAGAATTACATTAGCTGATTTGAAAAACTGCCAAAAAGTGCTTAGGTAAAACTTTGATATAGAGTGTAGCATTATATGGGTGCGAGACGTGGACTAAGAGAAAATATGAGTATATCATAAGCGTTTGAGATGTGATTATGGCGTTGCCTACCGTGAAATCATTTTTAATGTTGTTTATTTATATAAATCGAGTAAAATTAATCTTGAAGTGAGTTGAACAATTATGCTACCGTAAAACTATTTTCGATACTCCTGTACAAAATTCTTTCATTAGTTTTAATGATTCAAAATTTGTAAAATATTAATAAATATTGAGCTACATTACCACTCTTATCGATGTTGCGTTTGGTGTGAAAATGTGCTGATTAAACACTCTGACGTGGTGAGAAAATAATAGGGGGAACGGTAGAGTTACGCATCGTGCTCACTCACGGATGAGTTATAAAACTTTTAGTCTTCCGTTTGGAATTCATGAAGGATGGTGGACAGAATATGTGAATCGTGAGCGCCGATGAATGAAGAGTGGTCAATTGATATACAAAGCCGAAAGAGGGGAAACATCGATATGGAATGCTACGGAGGTGACGTGATGCCGTGATGGACGAATTTACAGTCGTACAAGCACGCGGAAGAAATCAAGGAATGGCGGGAGAAAGTGTGGGAGTAAGAAGGCAAAAATGGAAGATTGCAATCGAAATGATGGAAAGAAATGAGAAGTGTGTCTTGGAAATCGAGTGTAAAAACATGCGGAGGAAGACGCGATAACGGTCGTGGATTGCAGAATTGGTGAGGAAAAAACGGAATAAAAACCGTGCGCAATCACACGAGCGGGAGCATAGGTGGTCAAACGCTCCGTCGCGACGCGTCGTGACTTGTGAAAGATCACGGCGAAAGTTTTCTGTGACGAATCCACCTGGTTTTTATCGCGGTTTCTCATCTCTGTAATAATTAAACGGTTAATTATGGGATGATTAAGATCGCGTAATGCTTGGATTTATGCCCGAACGTTGGTAGTGTTCGTTTACGAAAATACTGCGCCAGGCAAACATCGACGCCTTTCACGTCGTAAGTCTGCCAAGAATTTTTAACTCTTACAAAAAAAAAGAAAAAAAAATGCTGTGGCGGTTCCTATTTCCAATTGAGAGGTTTCGCAACGTTGCAGAAATAATCACGTCTCCTCGTCACGGAGAGCACCTCAGATTCAGCCGAATCGATTTGGATTTATGTTTCTTTTATTCGGTGTTATACCTAATTTTTATTTCTTTTATCGCGAAAACGATGAAATATTTTTTAGTATTATGGAATAAATTAAGCTTCTTCCTCACGTCCGTAGAGATTGTTGCTAAGATTTTGTTTTTTTTTTTCGTTTAATCCTTGCGTATTCGCTTTACAAATTATCACGTAAGTACTCGCGCTGGGTGGAAACGACCCAATGCATTTTTAAGCTCGAAAAGAATAATTTGACATCCCGAACATTTTTATAATTATTAAAATTGATAAATATATCTAAATATAAATAAATAATAAACAATTATGATTATTCTAAATATTTTATATAGGATTTAATCTACAAAAGAACACAGGAAAAATTGGCCTGAGTATAAGTTTGGTGTCACCTTGGGTTGGGCTGAATTGGCCCCTCTTAAGGAGTTTCTCTGGTTTCTCCTGCTCTTCCCTTGGTCTGCACTTAATTTTGGTTCGCAAGGTTGATATTTTCCACTTTACGTGCGAGTTTCTATCGTGTCTAGTGCCCCCCATCCAAGTTATTTGCTCTAATTCATTAAAATTTTAGTGCCTGATCCTTGGACACATGTTACCCCTTTAAAACCTTGTCAACCCCTGCTACTAGGTGAATGTATTTAGCTGCATTTCAAAGTAAAAAGATATGGACAAGAAATGTTGCTCTGGACCGATTCGATCCAGAGTTAATATTGCTTTATAGCAGTGGTTCTTAACCTTTTTAGCTCCCCGCACCCCTTGGTCTTTCAGAATATGCTTTCGCACCCCCGAAAAAATATCTTTGATTTACGCAAATGTTTCTTTCGAAGACATGAACATATAATCGTCTCATTTATAATGACTTGCGTTTATTCAAAGGCTGTGACAAATTAAATTACATTTCTCCAAAATGTTTTGTTGTATATTTTATTTTGCTTCTATTTAAATTAATTTTTTTAAAATCTCTAGATCAACACCTCGCATCACTAGAAACAGTGCGTCGCACCCCCTGGGGTGTATTAAATTAGGGTTTTCATTAAGGTAAATCGTACTCAATTTCTAAATTGGTAGATCTTAGATCCGCTGTATAATTTACGATTTTTTAGCATAATCAGTAACTTTTTAGAGAAGGTTTGTATTATTTGTGCATCAAATAAGGTTTACATGTACATTTTTTCTTATATTAGTTCCTCGCACTCCGTACAATTAAAAAAAGTGTTATTAACTTTCATATCGGCAGTGTGCGCATTAGGCAAGGGTGGTATTTTCAATCCCCTTAATGGAAAAACCGCAATAAAAAAATCTGGCCATAAAGTCTTTTTTTCCGCCCAATCCAACTCAACCTGATACGTAGGCATGAAGTAATCTCTTATTTGTGTCTCGCCCATAGAAAAAGATGCCATCATTCCGTAACGCCCACGATCTGACGTGCTTCAAGTATGATATCATGGTATTCTCTCCCGTAAGAGCATTCGCTGTGTAGCTTTCTTACCCGAGGTAGTATGTCATTTCTAGTTTTCTTATCGGAAGTCTTATTTTCTTATTTTGCTAAAAAATTAATAAGGTCTGCCTAAAGAATTTTCTGAGCTGTCACGTGTGTGTGTGTGCGTGCATACGATCGTTAAATTATATAGTTTAAACAGGAATCTTACTGGAATACGTTAGTCACTTATTCCACTGATAGACAATTGTGTTGTATAATTAAATAATTTCACTTTTTATCCAGTGCTAATTTTAACACTGTTATTTTTAAAATTGCGCTTTTGATTAATGCCAATTATTTGGTCGCACCGATTACAAATAGTCAAACCGTGCGACCTTAATCTTTTTTAAATTTTGAAACGGATTCGTTTGCAAAAACCGCCTATCTTTTGTTTCAGCGAACTTTTTTTAAATTGACGGGCAACGCAATAACGGAATTAACGGTGCGACGGAATTCTCGTATGTCAGACATTTCATTTTGTGAAGTGCCCGTTGTTTACGCTAAATTTTTAATTGATTTATTTAACCCATCTACGTCAATTCCCATGTAGTTGAATTGGCGTTCAATTTATGCAGTATTCATCAATTGTCCATTTTTAACATAGTTGATGTATACGTTTAGATAGGTCGAATGACATTTCAGCCGAATGTTGCCCGCATTACTTGAAATAAAAGGACAGCAGTTCCATTCGCACTACATTCTAACTACATCTCGAATGAGTTTGGCTTTTAACTCTTTTATTTTTGTGGCGTTTTGCAGCAATGTGGATAGCAGTTCTCGCATGCTTCTCCTTGTGTTTGCGCCCTTCCCCATGCAAACATACATCGGCAGTATTGTTCTTGTGAACCATAAATTAAACAGATTAGGGCAAATATTTTAATACTTAAGAAAAATTATAATTTAGATGCGATGACGACCCTTTATAAGTTTCTGTGTACGAGGGTATAAAGATTTTTTTCTGGGTCAGTTCGATTCTGGAAATGAAAAACACGTGAATAAGTTTCTATGCTCAGCTTATGTCTGTAGTACACCAAATTTGCGGAGTGGCTTGGAACCGAGTCCATTTCGCAGGAAAGTTTTTTTCCGTAAAACCGGCATTGGGCAATGTATATATAGAATTATTGTGAAACACGCAAATACATGAATATCTTTGGAAAGAAACGGCTGTTTAATAACGATGATAGATTTAAAAACAATAATAAGACAATGCAACATCATTGCAAAAATATTTTATCCTTAAGTCCCAGCACCGAAAAGGGCCAATTTTGAAACTATAGGGAGAAAAATTCTAATTCTACCTCCTGGATTAATTTTTAATTCCGTAAAATCGGAATTTCCGGTAAAACAATGCTACTTAAAAACGACATTTTAGCGTATGATGTCAGTGAATGTCAAACTTAATTAATTTATGAGCTTTAAAACTTCACCAGAAAAACTTTGATGTCCTCAGTTGTATTAAGCAAGTAATCTGTGATATATTTCGAGGATTGTTTTATCACCATGGTTTAGCCCTCGTGGGCCATATTTGGCTCCGCGGAAAGTAGTTTTACGGTACCTTCTGTAGGCAATTCCTGATATTTACCTCCCCCGTGGTAATTATCTAGATCAGTGGTGGGCAACCTTTTCTACTTGGTGGGCCGCATTGGTGGCAGTGAAACCTTCGGTGGGCCGCATTGGAAATTGTCAATGCTTCGGCGGACTGGATCAAAGTTAAACTGGAAGTTACTTAGAGATTCTTAGGCGCCATATGAGTGAAAATAAAGTTATAATTAGAATTTTAAGGTTTACACTGCAATATTAAGAATCATGATCGAATTCAATCTTAGAAATTCCTCTGAGAAAAGATCAAAAACAAAATTAAAAAGAACTTATTTGAGTCGAGAAATGTTTATTAAGGGGTCTCAATTTAATCATAGACATTTCAGTAGTTTTTGTTAAATATAAAATAACATTTGGAAGGCAAATAAAAAAATGAATAAGTTTTGAATACTACGAAACACTGGTGGTGGGCCGCATGAAATTGCTAAGAGGGCCGCAGGTTGGCCACCCCTGGTCTAGATCATAGATCTTCAACTTCAACTTTTGTTTCACCGCCAAATTTTACTATATTTTGCTATCTGACAATGAGATGAGTTCACCGCCCACTTTTCGTATCATCTTAACAGTAAAAGTGTCCGCTAAAAACGCTAAAACGCCCAGCGGTGGGCGTCATCCCCCCACGTTGAAGACCACTGATCTATATTGTATTGTGGTTCGCTAAAATAAACAGATAAAGTGGCCAAGGGTTTTATAGGATCTGGGGTCTACTTGGTTGCTTAAAAATTTTGCACCGAAAATTAAAATTTTCATCAAGTGTCATTCGTTGGATATGAGTTAACCGTCAGTATGAGCGCATAGCCGTTGGCGTTTTATAAATCTCACACGCGCATCTGCTTCATAATAAATAATTTATTTTTAATACTTTCTGTGAAAATTTCACTCGAATACATATTAATTTATTTAATAATTTTTAATGAAATGTGAATTTGAAAAAATAATTTTCCCTGATGTAAAATATTCTGCGTGAATTAATCTAACAAACTGTTTTTTTCCTATTTTACAGGTGAGTTTAACAACGCCACGTACATGTCGGAGTGTCGGAAAATATCCATACTTTCCTGCATCACATTCTGGATATTCAACGGTAATAAAAATTGAACATTTTTAAAGACCCCTCCTGCACGCATAAAATGAATTTAGTAACAGGAGGGGAATTTGGCCGCTATACGTTCGTCAGGCCTCGTGGACAAATCGATGCAGGCCATCTGCATGGAGTATCCACGAGTGTATTGTGGGACTGTTTCCATGGTCTTTTTTATTTCCGGGAATTTGCTGTGCAACTTGTATTGCTCCTTTGGTTAATGCTTATATTTCTTTGGAGTAAATATTTTATTTCTGTGAGCGATCGTTAATTTGCGTTTAAAACGTCATCCTCTTAAATTAACGCAAGCCTGTTATGATGTTTCGTGATAATCTTTCAAAAATAAGGATTAATCGGCTTCAGCATTTTGCGCGATTTGTCAATAAGGAAAACTGGTGTTGTTGAGGAAGGTAACATACGTAGAATGATTGGTATACATTTTTTATCTCCTGGCGATTAACGAAATTGACAAGTTATCGAATGCTTGCCAAGGTGTCATTTATCTTCCTTAAGAGTGGCGAATAAATTGTAGTAAGCACGTTACGATTCCAAGTAATTTCAGTTCCTGATATAGATAAAAAGCCCTTGACGTGTCAAGCGCGTCCGAAAGTAGATAAAGAGGAACATTTCCAGCCTAAAAACATATGCCGTTTTCTTTTGAAGGATCCAAATATTTGCGGTGTATTTTGCGTCTCAGAAATCAATAGTTACGTTGATAAATGTAATAAAACGTTATATATATATAACATTCATATGTTTAGCAATACGGTTGAATGCGACATCACCTCGTAAATTAGAGCAGTTTCGTAATTCACCGTTCCAATTTCATCATAACTGGTAAATAATAATTGAACCTTTTAGCTCCTTTGACGCAACAACTATTCACCGAGTGCATGCTGGTTATCGACTTATGAAAATGGATAATTCTGTGGATAAATTACAGCAGCATGATTCATTTTCACCGTAGTTGCGTGTGTTGTGTATGAAACGTATTAAACTTCACAAAATCCGACATTTTATCCATCATATTGATAAAGCCGTTCATTAAGAGGATTAAATGTCTTCGAGTAAACTTTTTGCGTCGTTTAGCCGCAGCAAATGAGAGAGTTGGAACGATTCCAAAGTCACGAGTGTGACTTTACACTTTCGAGTTACGTGAAAAAATTGAGTTTTATCTCCGCCATAAATTTTATCCGCTTCAGCAAAAAAAGCAAACATTACGTAATTTTCCACCGAAAGGATTCCCTCCGTAATCCATCAATTAGATTTTTTGTTTGTCATATATATGTTTTTTCATCCTCGGTGATTTATTATGCTTTTCTCAGTGCGTAGTTTCATTGATGTTATGGTTTCAAATTTTTGCTGCTCATACTAATTTTTACGTATTCTATAATTATCGTCTCTGAATATCCGTACGACAGATCGGATAAATGAGCGAAATTTTAAAAATCATTTCGATTCCCCTCGAGTAGGTTGAAATAATAGCAAGTGCGATGCCCCTGCTAAAGTAAGAAATGGAAGCAGTAGTTTTGCTATTATATACAATACCATTTCATAGTTTTGAATTTTCCGACTTCGATGCCACCTAGCGGACGATCTATAAACTGCCGGGAAAAAAACAAAAAATGGACAATTTATTCATTGATAATAGTTTATTCAAAAAGAATTTTCCAGGTATCTTTTAAAAAGGTTAATTGTCCACAGACAGACTGGCAGACAGTGATCACATTGCCTCGTTTTTTACTTTCTCCAAACGTAGAATAGAGGAAAGTATTGTTTTCATGAAAAAATATACTTCGAGATTTCAACGAAAATACACGTTTATAATATTTATTATTATGTAATCTATTTGGAATTTTTAGAAATATTACAGGTATGGAGAAAGTCATGTGGTGGCCACATAAGTTTTTTCTTTTAAGAAAACGTGATAAAAATTATTGTCGTTTTCAATTTTCACTTCCGGTAAAGAGATTGGCAGCGTCAGTTCATTATAAAAAGAAAATCGGCGTCAATACGTAATTATCATTTCAACGCGAACAATTTTCACAAATTATTGTTTGGTATTATCACTTAAATTTCTTCAAGCACTCGGTTATTTTAATTTATAACGTATGGCAATCAGTCAGTAAGGGTACTCCGATTACGTTTACAAGGAAAAATAACTCCCTAGAGATAATTCATGAAGGTTTTAATCATAATTTCTGCTTAAAACCAAACAAAACTAAAAATCTGTCAACATTGGCGTCATTTTGTGGGAAATTTGGGAATCAGCCGTGTCCCTCTTCGTCTTACCCAAGTTGCTTGTTGCGAAAATCTTGCAGTTTTGAATTAATTTCGTCGCGTTTGCGTAAAAGTTACGTCGGAACGAGAAATATATTTTATGCTCTGTGTTTCCGCCAAAACTATCTCGAGGTGAATTTCAATCATTAAAAAGAAAGCCATTTCCTCGCAAACCGTTTATGTTTTACGTTTTGCTTCGTTGCACACTTATCCTTCATCATCTCGCATGTCGGCGTGCGATTTAAGCGCATAAGTTTTTTTTGCGTGCAATTTTCTTATACTTCGCCAAGATTTATCCGTTGCATCTTTGCCCCACACTCTCTCTCTCTCTCTCTCTCTCTCTACTCTCTCTCTCTTAGATTTATTTTATTGCCATAAATCTTTTTCCATGCAGTGTCTCGTTTCCCTTGCCAAAACTGCTTTCTCTTCGACGAGAGCCAAAAATGAACACCGCCCACGGACTCGGGTCTTTATCGATCTTTATCCTCGTTTCGGAGATTTTCCTCAATTTCGTTCTGTTAACGTCGGGCGTGCTCGGACTCGGATCAAAACTTGCCGGGGTGAAATTTGCTAACTCAGTTCAAGTGACATTGCGTTTATCTATAGAGGGCTCATGAGTCGCCATTGAAGTAGAGATAAATGTTTCATCGTGGTTTGGCTTTGCAATTTAAATTCTTTTGCGTGTTTATTTTTTGCGAACTCGATCTATAATACCTCTTAACCCTTATTGCATTTTGTTGCAGATATACTACGCAAGTTAAAAAAGCTGTGAAAATAACTTAAGGTTCGGTAAACCTATCCATAACTAACTGTGACAACCGTCATACTTCTCTATAATAACATTTTGTGCCTCCATATGTCTAGAAAATCGGGAAATGTGTATATATTTGTTTAAAAAACAATAATTTCTGGCTTGTGCAGTACTTGTGAAGATTTTGGTATCACTTATTACAATTTCCTGGAATTTTTTTGTTCCAAAATTAATGTTTTTACGAATGATTAATGATAGGTTAAACATACGAACATTTTACGTAAACCAAAATTATGGTAGTTATTTGCTGTTAAATATCCGTTATATTAGAAAAAAGGTAAATAAGGTTGACTTGAAGGCAAAATATTATTAGATCATATTTCAATTCATTGTAAAGCAAGCAATGAGCTACCAGTAAAATTACTGTAATAAATTACTAATTACCAAGTCAGAGTTATACGATTTCAAATTGTTAACGATCAAAAAAGAACATTTGCGCGCTAAAGTGTTCATTTTTGTGTCGGAATATTGAGAAATTGGGTTAATGATGGCTACTACCGCAATTGCTTGGAAATTAGGCAACCTATTGCAATCTTACCGTCTATTTAATGGATCATTTACGAAAGAATTCCACTCTTCTCTCTCGTGAAGTGTATGCGGGACTTATTGCTAAACTTCGTCCATTCGTATTTTTTTTCAATTTAAAGATTAATTAGTACTGTACAATTTATGTTTTATAAACATTTTAGAGCCTCTAAAAACAAAATTAATAGGTACATGCATATAAATATAAAGATATTATATATAATAACTTCGAGGTTTACTGTCTTTTTAAAAGCTATTTATGAAAACGTTTCTTCATAAATGTGACTTTTAATTACTTAAAGTGTGGTTACTTCATTGGCTTATTTTAAGAGACAGACGTTTACCAAGTTTTATTTAATTGACGATTTTCATAGAAAAAATCCTTAGTTTTCACATAAATCGAAATTGATATGTCTACTTTACGTTGAATTTCTTGCACGTATTTGCTCATGGCAGAGGGAGTGATTTTGATCGTTAATTGTCATTAGGATAAAAAAAATTGGCAAATTTACTCCCCGTTGCTTGCGTGTCTGCATCTCATTGCTCGACATTGCTTCGACATTTTTTGTAGGTGTAAACGTGGATTTTAAATGTTTATATTCCATTTTTAGTCATTCACCTTTAAAAAAAAACTTTCAGTTTTTAGTACGACTGCGTGCATTTACTCGTAACTTCATGGTCGTTTTACGGTGGCAATCTTAGTTCGACGATTTTTAATTAATAAATTTATATTTACCCATATTCTTATATATATTAATATGGAGTTGTATAAATCCGGTTTTATATCCATCGCAGTTTTTTATCTTTCGTTGGATAACTACATATTTCTCATTTTTCTGTTTAAAAAATTAAATTCAGAATATAATACTACGTCGTGACGTCATCGAAAACTTCCTTGCCGCATATACCGGTGTATATCTCCCACTTTTTTCCAGAACCTTGTGACCGAAAGATATTGAGTGCAAGGATTATACCAGGAAGAACCAGGCGTACGATTTTCTAAGTGCACCTACTCTAAATGGAAAAGGCAAAATCCACTTTTAAAACATATACTTACTTAAGAAAAATTAACATCATTTTCAGCTTTAAAACCCTTTTATAGTGCAGGTTGAAGCCAGATATTGGCAATTTCCGGCCCGCAGCCCTGTTTCCCGTATCTCTTTCTTCAGTTTTCCTTCTCCTAAATTTCAGCGATTTTTCTCCAAACTGCCGAGTGGTAAAATGTCCTACATTTCACATTTCAAGAAGTTATGCAGCGAGAGTTGTGCCAGGCCGAGGATTATGGCAGTAATAACGGTATATCGTCTTTAATTTGCGAAAAAAATGCCAAAAAACGCCGCAAGCAGTGGAGGCGTACCATGATGCCCAAAAATATAATACTTGACATTTCCTTCACGCGTCTTGTTTTCCTTAATAACTCACTGTGAGTACTGTTAATCTGTTTTTTGGAATTTTATGTATTCGTTTTTAACCATTATCTAATGTGTATTAATTAGTCCAGGGTTTTTTCAAAGTATGGGTAGCGGCCCAATGATAGGCCGCAAAATTTTGAAATTGAGCCGCAAGGCCCTTGCCCACAAAGCTTATAGCGCCTCGAGGGGTAAAATGGCTATTAAAAAATCAGCCGAATACCTTCCTTACAAAATTTCCAAATTATTCCCGCAGTTAGAGTACTTGTCATTGTCCTATGCCTTTCTCAAAAACTGTCCTATTGCAGCACCCTCGTGCAGCAAAGGAGAACCATCTGCTTCCTCACTAATTGTTTTTCTGGAATATGCAAAGCGTATTTTTCGAAGTTTCATTCTCGATGATCTGAGGATAAATTATCCTTAAGGTAAATTTCCAGAAACCGATATTCAGTTCAAAGAGAAAATTATATCAGAGCCCTGGTTAATTAAAACTAATGCAGAATGTAGAAAACTAATAACCATAAAAATAATTAAAAGCAAGTACTCACACGCTGGTTTAGGAGAAATTAATCCACGCCAGGGACCTAACACACGGAATCTCACACACACTCCGAGTTTAGTGGAAACTATTCCATGCCAGGAATTCTTTTCCTCACACACGCACAAAACATAAAATCCTTTAGTGACCACATGAAACACTTGGATGGCATCGATATTGTCTATAACTTGTCTGAAGAAACATTTACTAAACAAGAACTCAATCTCTTGAGGAAAGGACTTAACTTTTTTCTCCCTCACAAAGAACTTCCTTTGGATGATAATGAATCAACCATTAAAAACCTGAATTATACTACCAAGTATTATGTAAGAGCTGCTTTAAAAATGCAACTGGAACATAATATAAAATAAACGGCGCAATATACATTGCACAAACTTTCTCATATACTTATATACGTTTGGTCTCACTACACTCTTTGCCCCGAAATCAACTCTGTGTGCTTGGTGATTCACTGCCAGTTATGTTAATAATGCGTAGCAACAGAACCAAAGTGACTGGCACGTGGCGCGTGGCGTTAACAAAGAAGTCCGGAATTTTAGACTAGGGAATCCCCGGGTTCCCCCTCCGCTCTGACGCGGTATATACTGCGTCTTAATTCCAAAACATTTCAAAGTTTCTTTTGCTTTCCATCGTGAAACTCAAGACTAGATCTTAGCGCCTGAGGTAACAGAATATTATACGCGAACATCGCAGTGGATAAGCAAGACTTGCTTTCCTCTCTCGACCCGCGTAAAAGAAGAAATTGTTCCTTCCTCTTAATTCTTTTCCTTCAGTCGCCTCTCGTATCCTCTCGTCCGATCTTCTCCCCGTTCTCTCAAATGCTTTCCTTATCAATCTCTCGCAATCTCTCTCTCTTTCTTTCTCTCTTTCCTTTCCTCCCTCTCGCTTTTACGCTCTCCTTCGTATTGCCCGCGAGGTGTTTGCCATAGCGAGAAAAACCGGAGGTTTGTGAAAACAAAATTTAAACAGGCAGCTGAAGCGAGAGACGCGAGTGTAAACACCTTGCGCTCACGAGGGATAGAGAGGAGAAAACGGAGTCAGAAATGTCTCTCGTCTTTTGTCCTCCCCAACTCATTATTTATTAATTTTTTTACTTTTTTAATATTTATACTCCTTACTTTCTTTTCGCATCATTCCACCTTTTTCGCGACGTGCTCCGTCTATTCACGCGGGTCCCTACGAAAAGAAACATAAAGAAGGCGCGTATATTTTATACCGATGGCCTTTGACGGTTGGAGGTCGCGAGTGCCCCCATTCGTTTGTTCGCCGTCGTCCGAGTTATACCGCTCCTTTTGTTATTGTTCAATCTCCCGTGTGATTGCGCTTTGGATTGGCCGAGGTTTGGACGGCACAAAATGAATTGATATTTTTCCTTTGAGGCTAGCTCAAAAAATAAAAATAACAACGCTGGTTACTAGATTAAAAATAAATCTACCTTTTTAGTTTTCTCCGGTCTTGTTTATTTCTTGGGCTTTTTTTGGCAAAACATCTATCGAAAAATACATTTTTCTGCGTGTAACATCCGCTAGATGGAAAATTTCGTGTGCACCTTAAAAACTCCCACGATGCATGCACGGTTCGGATATTGGTAATTGCGCATAAATTTTCTTGGAATTATATGCGTCGTGGTTTTGGTTGGCGAAAAGACCGCAAAAACGTAGGTATAGGTTTATCGCAAAAAAATTTATTTCTTGTCATATAATTTGAATCAATCGCAGATTTCGCGATATATGGCGTGCAATTTTCACTTCTGCGAAGGACATTGTATTAGTCATGTAATCACATATTTTATATACGGTTTTTTTTATTTGTAAATGTTTTATTTCCTGTTTTTTACGGTCGATATTCTCACGCGATTTCTGTTGCTACCGTCTTAAACAGTGTAATCCGATGTAATTTTTCGATAATGCCTTCATTTTTACGAATTACGCACTCGGATAAATTCAAGGCTTGTATTATCAGAAGAAAATTCGCTGTCTTCGATCATTTTCTAAAATAATCGAAAATCGATAAAGGGTAATCTATCGATTAATCGCTTCGGTCTTCTGTTTTATTAGCACACGCGTCGTGAATATTTGGCTCGCGTGGTCGTGCAGTTCTACTAGAGCTTATTTTTCGATCGGATTATCTCCAGCAAGTTTTAGCAAGGCTTAGATCTACGTATTAACAACGTAAATACGCCGTGTCGAATTAAAAACATTCTTCCATTCTCTGTGCAGTTGAAGATCTTCGCCATAGAAAAAGTAATGGCAATAAAACTTTAGTTTGGTATTCAATAGAAAATACAACGAAATTTTATAAAAATGAAAACGTTCCCTTATCCAGAAAAAAAAACAAATGAATAAATTCCTTTCGTTGCCTGCAGATTACAGCAGGTACGCGTCCGTTTTCTGTCGAAACTGGAGGCTTTTATGTTTTTTTAAATAAAATGTTCTCTTTTTGTGCTCGTTAAATAACCGCTGCCTTAGTCTCTGTTTTTCTACCCCCACCCCTCTTTGGCTTGCTTTTTAACATCCCTCTCCGTCTTTTCTCTCTCTCACACTATCTCTCACTCTCTTCCTCTCTCTCACTCTCTCTCTCACTCTCTCTTTCTCTCTCACTCTCTTTCTCTCTCACTCTTTCTCTCTCACTCTTTTCCTCTCTCTCTCTCTCACTCTCTTACTCTCTCACTCTCTTCGTCTCTCTCACTCTTCCTCTCTCTCTCTCTCTCTCTCTCTTTCTCTCTCTCCTTCATAGTCCGCCCACGCGCCCATCTCACGGAAATGTTTGCGTCTCGAAAATATGATCGTGTCCGACCTTCCCCGATATACCTACTTCAATTTCACGTCCGTTATCCATGCGTTTATTCATTATTTTTAAATTTCGTACTGTTTTTTACACCTTCTGTTTTGCTTCACATTTCGTCGCAAAAGTTTGTTTTTTTTTTTCGTTCTAGTAGTTTTTTTCTCGCAACTATATTTTTTTTAATTTTATTTGTTTCGTCTTCAGTTCCCGTCGCTCGTTCCCCCCCCCCCCCCTCTCTTGCACTTTCTCTTTCCATCTCTCTTTGTCTCGCTCATTCACGCGAGAACATAAAACATATTTACTCGCGTTGCGAAGCCGTTTTGTGTGTAAACCTTTCCTCGCCCGTGGCCTCCAGGCGATGATATCTCGCGCAGTTGTGTGTGTTTTTGTTATTGTCTCCGTGACGTACTTGGGAAGCGTGAGAAATTTGAGAGAAATGAACGCTGTCGAGAAAGAAATTTTGTTGTTTTTCTTTTGTTCTGCGTCTTGACGTGGGACGAGCGCTGTAGTTGGTATATATCTTATTAAATGAGCTACGACAGGGGTAACTCCGCCGCGCTCAACTATATGCCCCACCGGTAGCATAAGATCCAGGTGCATATATATATATATATATATATATATATATATATATATATATATATATATATATATATATATATATATATGGATGGCAACAAGATGTTGGGATGAGGAAGCCCAGTGAACACTCACCAATCGGACGACTTCAGGTTGGCGAGGCCCTGGGGAAGTCGAAGCGACACACGTAAAAGAACACTAAAACAACACAGAAACATCACAAAACATCCATATATCCATTTTACCTTTCCTTTTCCGTAAGCTGTTATATATATATATATATATATATATATATATATATATATAAAATAGCTGCTCCTTACGGAGGATATATTATATATAACGATATAAAACCTAAGGTACTTCTAGATATTCTACAGAGCTGAAATTTGGGGGGAACCTTGGTATTGGTCCAAAACCATCAAGAAAAATCGAAAATTCCAAAATTTCCCCATTTCCTCTTACAACGGGGTCTTTTACACCCCAAAACGTTCATTTTCAAGTCCCATTAGAAAACCATTTAAATCCGTACAAGTCTTTTTATAATTGCATTTTTAAATTACTTTTAATTAAGGAACAAGCTCCGGACCTGAATTAAAAGACGGGAAAAAGAACGAGTATTTTTTTCTGAAAGTAGAACACGAATCCGTGCCGAATTAGTCCTATTATTAGATTTTTACTGCATAAAAACGGGATTTTATACAATTTATAACAATGGCCCAATATTTCTGTCATGGCTACGAGACAATGCTTTTCTTTGGGACTTTATTCTAGGTGTTAATAAAACTGAACGAGAGCTTAGTGCCACGAACTGAAAAGTAGCTTATTGTCATGACGTCACTCTCAGACCGTGGCATTTAAAAGCAAAGGAAAAACATATTTGGGTGCGCAGACAATACTAAGAGGAATATTGCGCTTAAATTTTCAGGGTTTGTAGATGTCATGAATAGGCCTTCGGATAATATGAGACATCTTATGTAGGTGTCCTCGGTTGGACTCCAGGCGCTCCGGAAGATGAGTTCTTTTTCCGTAAGAAGAATTAATTTAGACAACTTCCCGATATGTTACAAAAATGAAAACGACTTCAAAATTCAAAAACAGGAAACAGAGAATTATGAAAGATAGTGATGTGACCAATGCAACTATCTCAAAATTTTACCAATGCTTGCAATATGCAAACACCGATTACTGGTGTGTGTGTGTGTGTGTGTGTATATATATATATATATATATATATATATATATATATATATATATATATATATATATCACTACGTTTTTGAGAGGAGAGAGAGAATGGGAGAGTGTGAGATGTTTTCATACTTTACATTCATTACTTGATTCATGCGTATGCATTTTCCAGGCAATTACACTAGTTGAGTATATTTTGCAAATCTTCGTAAGTTCTCTCCCAATAGATGTTAAGGTCCTTCAACACTGCTCCCATACATAAGTAGATGCAGCGCCTTCCAGCAGTTGTAAATCATTCTACAATAATTTTGCCGACATTATTATCACGTCTTCGTAAGAAGCTTCACAGATAATATATTGGTCGTTGCGTCGTCCAAAAATCTTTCGCTTGGTGTAAAATTCTTCCAGTTCGCATACTTTCACAGCCCATTCCGTTCAGATTGTGCTCACGGCAAAATAAATAAATAAATTATGCTTCCTTAGGAAGAACGGGACATATTTTTTCACGTATCGTCCCCATCATCGTAGGTTTTCTTCCTTCCCGTAAGAGTTTGGCTCACCCAACCCAATCTGTCCCATCTTTCACCTAATCATCTCATATCCATCCTCTTCTCTTTAGAAATCCAATATTCCTTTTCTCTTCCTATCGTCTTGCCTCTTCCTTTCCGTGGCTTCTTTCGGTAAACCTTCGTCAACTCGGTGTTTAAGACTCCATTTATTTTTTCCTCCGTCCGACTAATTTGAATATTCCTTATTCTTTACGATGAGAGTTATTATAAGTACCTATCGTGCCGTAAGCATAGATTAACGAAACGAAATTATAGCCATGAAATCACTTTGTCTTATATAAACGTTTCTAATCCCAATCATTGCCGGGGTGGGCATGTTTTAAAGAAATTGTTAGTGGAAATTTGGGTCCGTTAAAATTTCTGCGCGTGGCTGATGTCACCCCGCGGGCCGTGGTTTTGGTTCTCATGATTGTCAAGAATGGAGTAAAATTTTGCACTTAATTTTAGAAGAACAGTGGAGGAAAATATTCAAAATTATATCTTCGAATTCTATTTTCCTTATATTTTTGTTGCTGAAGAAATACTTGCATAAAAAATCTCAAAATTAAATTCGTAAAAAAATCTTTAAAATGCGGTTCTTTTTAAGGCCCCTCGTGGAAGAATTGTAGAAAGAAATTATCTTTGGATACAATTAAGAAATTGCAACATCAGATGAGTTGGGAAACTAATCGGCCAGGTAGGATATCCTTTTGATGGCAAAGTGTCGTAAGTCGAGCTTAAAAGCAATCGATGGCTTCCAATCTACGATTGTCTTTTGAAAAAGTTTAGATAAAACATTTATCATTTCTTCATTTAGATTTCATGGAACCAGATGCAAATATCGCCCCGGAATAATAATTCAGGGTTCTTTCGGCCTAGTTCGCCAACTTTATTGGGTTAGGATTTCCACGGCATTTTTTCATCTATTATTAACCGAAGAAGGTTTCACTCTATAGAGCGACGTTTTCCAGATGAAATTCTACTCATTTTGTAAAATTCCGCTTTAATTTTACATCGTCTTTATCATTTTGGAATGAGACTTCGAGTGAAGCATTTTTTAACAGGCGGAAGAATTTTGAAAGAAATCGAGTAAGAAAAATGTATTGTCGTGAACGAAAAACTTTTGATCGTTAGAGTGAAACTGGCTGTCATTTCTAACATGTTGGATGGTAGGTTTCTGCAGTCATGGCCAGATATCTAAATTCACTAACCCATCAGATTGGCAAACTTGTCTCACTAATTGCCACGAAAAGGTAAGAGAAACCAGCTGCGAATCTCAGCCAAGAAGCAGAGTTCATCAGTAGTGATTTATCAAGAATAGATGTCCTTTAAAGAATCTTTTGATGAATCGCCGCTGAGGACGACCGCTTTGTAGCCGAATCGTGCGTCTGGTTTTCCCAACTAGTAGATCGCTATTGGAGAGACATTTTAAATTTCAATTTCGACCATTATATGAGCTAAATATTTATCTTTCGATTTCCTAATCCATCGATTGATTTAATTTTTCAATTAAATGATGTTCATAGCCTGGCCTTATTTATAGGACCGTGAATAACTGGAAGATTGTAATTGTAATTCACAGGTTTCTACAATTATTTTTCGGTAACGGAAAAAATTTTGCTCGTCAAAAATGTCGTTCAAAGAATATTCAAACTCGTCGTATGGCTAAGATTAAACTGATGAACCATAATCCTCCAAAAGCCATAAAATGGTTGTGATAACCAACAAGGCAGCCGCCATCAGTGATAATCCGCCGAGAGTGTTTCATATTTTCCACTGATGACGGTTGCCTTATAGGAGAAATGCGTTTGGTTTTCTTGACCATTTTATGGCTTTTGGAGAATTCTGGTTTATCGGTTTAAAAATTTTATAATTTATTCGACCGTTTTAGTTGTTGGTTATTACAATTTTTTTCTTTAAGTTTTATAATTTACCATAATATGCATTTGTGATGCACGATAAATCAATACAGAAATCAACTTTAATTTCAGTGATTGCTAGCATATTCTTCTTAAGATTTAGTTTATATCGACGCTTCTGCTATGCATGAATGAAATATAAATTTCTCGTGTTTCCATAATAGTATTTAATCGCATCAGATTTTTCTCTGTGCATGTAAAATTCCGGTACATTTTTTAACGCCTAATTTACTAAATTTTGGTAACAAGGGTATCCTCGCAACGTTAATCCGATTTTTCAAATCCTTTTAAAATTAGGTTTCCCGATATTTGGATTTTTCCTATCACGGTTTACTAATCGGATAGGACGTGTGAAAGTTCCATTTCGCCGATCCTTATTTCTGCGTTAATTGCTCGACCTCCTCCTAATACTGAAACATCTCTACGTCATAGCCTCATTTTTTTTAAATGAATCCCCTTTTTCTTCCTCGCCGCAGCGTTTCGTTTTTGTTATTTCTGGCCCCCATACGCTTCGCGTGTCGAAATCCCCATTTCTCGTCCCTTTGCGTGTGAGAAATCCCCTTTCTTTCTGTTAGGTCGTTAAGATACACGCCCGTGCTGTTTCATGTCTGCCAAACAATTCGAATGGTTAAGAGAGGCAGAAGCATGCGTGTGTGACTAACAAATAGTGAATACTTCTTGTATTCACTATAACGCGTGTTCATGCAACATGAATTCGCCGCTATTTGTCTTGTTATTAATACTAAAAATGAAGATCTCGCAACGTGGGAATTGCATTCTTAGGAAAGGCCGCGTTGGTCAAAACAGCTTTGCGCAAATTTAATGCTTTGTGAAAAAAGTTGTCTATTAAGAGACATACACACAACTCCAGAAGAATGCGTTGCCTGCCGCGAATGATTAAATTTTATACGGCATGGATTTATAAGTGTCACCTATATTTAACCGCGTATAATCAAATCCGCGTTGGGTAAAATCGCGTTGGACAAAGATTTACTGTAACTCGGATTATGGTTCGCAGTGAAGCGGTTTGGTCTAAGATGTGGGATTAAAAATTGCTGAGCGTGGATGAGAGGATTTGAGATCCCGAGTGATTTGTTTATAGGCTTAGATAATCGACAACAACACGCACTTTTTAATCGCCAGAGAATCGTTGAGCTCGTCTTATGGTTTAAAATAATTCAAAAACAAGCACTTAAAATTAAAAAAATTGAAGCAAGTTCTTATTTCAAAGCATCTCTAATTTCGTTGCGCCTATTGGAGCTACCTGAGGTAAGTACTTTTCAGTTTTTTTTTAATTTAAAGTTCTTATTCTTAATTTTTAACTCACTTTGTAGATATGTGTGCATCATAGAGAGATTTGGGCCTCTCGTCCCGGAAGGGACTCTTTTATTGTGTGATGCGGTGTTTCTTTAACGTTCAATTGTCGCGGTCACCTTTGTATTGAAAATAGTAAAAAAGAAAAACTTTAATATCAATTTTTTCGTTTTATATAGCCTTTAACAATTTTTATAGCGTCGTATCTCCTAAACCGTCCTTGATAAAATGTTATTCGTGAAATTTTTATTTTTTAGCGTTTCCCCTTACATTCAAAATAATTTTGCTCTCCCGTGATGGGCCGCGGTCCCTAGTTTTAGAAACATTGACGTAAAGATTGATTCACTCAATGTATATATATATATATATATATATATATATATATATATATATATATATATATATATATACATGTATATATATAATTTACACGGCATTTTTTTCAGAACGCATTCCCGTTTTATAGGAAAGTAGGGTGTAGCATTTCTTCTCGCAATAGGTGAAAATGGATTTTTTTTAGTTTTGTTTTGGCGAACGCTATGAGTCTAACGACCTCCGCAGTCCACTATCGCAAGAGTTGCGGAAACGCTTTTCTTTTATTTTTCATCCTAGGGACCTAGAACTGTCCAAATAAATCATTCCGCATAAAAAAAGAACTTTTACGCGCACGTCCGCTTTTTTGAGTCTTCGTCGGCCTTATGGTCTTACTTAGCTGGAATCGGAAATAAATCACCGCGGAGTTCTCGGCCTTGATATACTCGGAATTAAGTCGACGGTAGCATTTTTGGCGTAATCACGCTCTGACGTGGAAGCATTAGGCTATCATTATTGCGCAGTCCGTCTCGTAAAGGAAGAGTAGGTGTGGCTTATAGCATGATGGATCGAGAGGCGAAACCGCGGTAGCTGTGTGATTACAATAGGCCGTTGAATGTCGTTTTTATTTCACGGGGTTGTTTATTTGACCTCTTTTGTCAGAAACAGACATTATTTAAAAAAATATGATGGGCATGAATGAATTAGTATGTAATATAGGCAAGAGGAAATACGTATTCCTATAAATTCAAGTACTTAAAATTTAACATTGCCCATAAATATTATCTATAACTGTGTCGCTTATAACAGGAAGATGTGAACGAATTGGCAAAAATTCTGCAAAGAAATGGAAATAGTTTCCGGCCCGAATGAAGTAATTCCTTAGCAAAACTTGCAGAGAAAAATATAGAAAATTTTTATTGGCGGAATATTGAGTTATAAAAAGCTGGATTATTTACGGCTTTATTTTAGTTACGTACTGGCTATAAAAAGTTATAGTTTTATTTCTACCGTGTTTAGCACAGACACCTTGATGGGATGAAAATTTTTGGAGTCTAAATAAATGAAGAAAGGATGTTTTTGACGGACGGGAATCCAGCGAATATGCGGCGAGGCAGCGGAGATTATAGGTTGAATTTTGCATCTCTCAGAATAATTATGCTTATGAAATGGAATATATAATGTAGAGCACCATCAGGCAACGGACAGTTTTGTCCGTAGGTCAATTTATTCTATTTTAAGACTCGCAGTATCTTATGGTTAGTAAACTGTTAAATGAGGGTCAAACGATATTTGGAATTTCAACATTATTTCCAAGTCTCTCAGCTCTCCGAGACGCCCGTGTTATATCTATTTCTAGATAAAAATAGTTAACTGCATCATTCTCTGAAGATGATCTTTATTTGCAGATCATTGAGAGTTTTATTAGCATTACGAATATTAGAGCGAGGAGCCAACTTGGGTAAAATGTGTAAAATTTTGCACTAAAATGTATTTACGGAGTCCAGTTTTCTGCGTTTGATTTGCGTTACTATAAATTCGGGTGTAAGAAAGGGACGGAAGTAATTCTTCAAGTATTTAAATAATTGATTTTGTTCCTTGTGTTATGATTCATTTTCTTCACCTTGGAGATTTCCGTACCATAAATTATACTGCACAGTATGCTAACAACTTGGATAAGATGAGCTTCAGCGAATGTTTGCAATTTTATTTATCGCCGTTATCGATAGAAAATATTCAGTGGTATCGATATTTTGAACCTGGATCGTCATTGCTAAAACAATTCAAGGTTTTGGGCACCTTTTAGAAGGCGTCTCTCTTTAACAGATCAATTCCGGACCACTCCATCTTCTTTGAGACACCTCCTAAATTCCGCGGAATATTTATGAATAAATACTTGTTAGAAATGTAAATATTTGTGTCTACACGTTTAATTTTCCTTTTGCATTCCATTGTTATTTTTCAGCGTTTTCCGAGCAAAGAAAAAGCCGCAAATCTCGCGAGATTTATTTACGCCGTCTCACAACGAAAATAATATAGCCCGCTTCCCTTCTGCGTTTTTCCGGACAAATTAAAAAGTTTATTCAAAGACTCCGTTTTCTATTGTTCTGCAGCTCTTCAGAAATTCCCACCTCTCTCTCTTCCTCTTTGTCCATCTTTCTCTTCCGGTCCGCGACGTGGCTGTCCAACTACTTCCTTAATGACCTCGTGTAGCGAACGGACAAGGATACGTTCAAACACGAAACACCTGAAGCCGGTGCCGTGTACCCCTTCCCTCTGCATCATCCCCTCCCCTCCTCTCCCCCTCTCCTCCATCACCGCGCCCAAACTCACAAAAACCTCCTGCACGCCCTTCAACTCCACCAACTCGGTCAACGTGACCGTTCGTTTCCTCGAGCTCCCTTGGGGAAAGACGAGATAGGGAAAGATGGTAAAAGCGCTTCGTTTACTCCACCCCACCTACTTTTGTCACTCTCTCTCTCTTTCTCTCTGCCACTTTCTCTCTGCCACTCTCTTTCTCTGTCATCCTTTCTCTATCCCTCTCTCCCTATCTTCTTTCTCTCCCCCCCCCTCTCTCTCTCTAGTGGGTTTTTTATATGATTAAAAACATTCATCAATCCTTCATTTTTCCCACGCAACTTATATTTTTCCAATGCTGGTTTTATTATTGCTAATGTATGAATAATGTATAAAATGCATATGTAACGTTGTGTATTTATCACAAAGTGGTTTAGGTGGAAGATGAGAATCCTTAAATATCGATCTCGCCCCGAATATAGACCTTATTAATCAATTTGTCTCTGGGTCTCTCTTTCACTCCCTCTCTCACTCTCGTTCTGTCTGTCTCTCTCTCTTCCTCCTTACCTTCCTGCCTCTCTGCCCCTCTCTTCCTGTCATTCTTTCCTTTTCTCTCAAATTCTCTCTCTCTCTCTCTCTCTCCACTCCCTCTCCCTTCCTTTCTCTCTCTCTCTCTGTCCCTTTCTCTTTCTCCTTCCCCTTCTCTCGCTCTTCTTCTCTCACTCTCTCTTTTATGTATATTTATATTTGTTACGGTATACAGCTATGCTGTATTTAAGGTATTTACTACTGTACTTACTGCTTCCTATATCGTGTTGTAGTTTTCCATTGTGATACATACACTATGTAGAATTTTCGCAGATTTTTCACACACCCCCTTCTCAGTGGGTATTTTCCTGCGTGGTTTTTACTAGGAAGAACAAGCCTGTTTTACCTAGTTTTTTCCCACAAACTTAAATCCATCTTCACTTATACCTTTTTATGTTTTGTATATTATATATAGTGTTTATTGTAATACTTTTATTTTTAATATTCATGATAATGACGAAGGGTTAAATGTAAAAATGGACCCTATGGTCCAAATTTCGTCCGAATAAAGACATTTGTCTATCTATCTTTTCCTCCCTTTCTCTCCTTTCCTCTCTTTCTCTCTCTTTAAGGGTTAAATGTAAGAGCGGACCTTATGGTCTAAATTCCGCCCGAATAAAGACATTTATCTATCTATCTATCGTTCTATCTCTCTCCTTCCCTTCCTTTCTCCCTCTTTCCCTCTCTTTCCCTCCCTTTCTCTTCCTGCCTCCCCCTCTCTCTGTCCGTTCCTGTCTCCCTCTCTCTCCTTCGCTCGGACATCTCTCGCAAAATTAACCGTGTAGAGGATCCAGCGCAAAATGTCTTTTTTCAAACCGCCCTCTGCGTTTCCCATCTCTTCAAATAAACCTTTTTTCGGGTGAGTACGGAAAGCCGCAGGGGATTTTCCTATCGTGCCTCTTCCACTGCCTCGCCGCATAAACATCCCTGCAACTCCTCTTTCAATGAAGCTGTACTGCAGCCGAACGCTTTTCCTCCTTAAAATTTCCCACGGCATCTCGAGGAAGTTGAAGTCTTAGTACTTTGTTTCTTTTACATGCATCGCACGCTCGTATTCTTTGGACCACTTTACTTTTGAGTTGAATGGAGGTCTGTAATTAGTCTGTGAAAAGATTTGAGAGAGCGCTGGTTCCTCGATGAGAAATGGCCGACACGAAACGCACGTACGAGTGCCTGTGAAAAATTTTGTGCGCCCGAGCGTGTGTATTTCTGGTACCTGTCGATGTTTCCATTCATTGGATATCGCAGTGTTTCCCAAACTGTGGGGCGCGACCCCATGGAAAGGGGAGGAGGGATATTACGCGTATATTTTCCATCCGCTTAGCCTTCTTAAATGTAGGACCTACAATACGCAGCCGTCAAATCCTAGCTCTCAATTGGCTACGGCGTATCGTTTGAATTTCTGTTTTTCTTAAGGTGGTTATAGTATCAATTGCAATTGTTGGCCCAGCTGACATTGTTTATGAATTTTGACTGAACATGATATAGAAGGGAGGGCGCAAAGACAGATTTCTTAGGCGAGGGGGGGCGCGACTTTGTAATGTCTGGAAACCGCTGAGATATCGTGTACATGTGACTGCGCAAGATCGATTATTTTTTATGCGATAGGCATAGCCGCCATAAGCGTTGTCCGAATCACAAGATCACGGATAAATTACTATAATTATCTCTTCGACATTTGTCTGAATTGATCAATAAATTTCTTTGCATTTTAAAAAGGTTTTATACTCTAATCTATGGAACTATCTTAAGCCAATGTTATTTTTTTCGTAATTTTGCAGATCGCGGTCATAATACTAATGTATTTTTTAACAGACATTGGCTGGCCAGTAATTAGTCCTTTGCAATAATATGCTGTTTAAAGTGAGAATTTATCGATTCTTTTGTTTGATATTTAGCCCACAACACTTTGTTTAGGCGAATGGTACATAATGGTTGTTCCTGGCTGCGACTATTCATTATTTTGCGTTTATGTCATTCCAGAAAAAAACCACTTTTGTTTCCTCTTGAAATGGATTTTGAAAATTCGGAACATTGAGAAGATAGAGGTTTTTTTTACAGCTGTCGGCCGCTCTGCGGTGTGGAGCCAAAGAATTAGAGTGCAGGAATGCGCATTCGTTGCAAAGCTTAGGACTAAACCAGTGCTTGGAATTTAATTAAGGAGCAAAACGCGCGCTGAATGCGAAGAGTTTCTGTCTGCGTGCCGTTGCAAATTTTTGTTTTATGCTTCAGAGACAAAAAAAATAGTAACCCTCGTCGAGCTGCTTAGTATCAGCTTTATCGAATTCTTCATCACCTCTCAAATGGCCCAATTTTCTTCCATTCCACGCCCGTATTTATTTAGATTCAAATTCCTCAGTAGGTCAAGGAAAAATCGCTTCTCTTCTCTTTTTTTAGTAAGTAGGTACGTTTTTAAATCGCCGCTATCGACTCGGATGCGAGGATTTTCATAGCATAAAACACATTTCCCGTATTCATAATTATCGACCCTAACTTTTGTTCTCGTTATAGCGTCGGCTGTTGTAAATAAAAAAACATTTCCTTCTTAGAGATTGGGTTTCTCGTAATTTCCATGTCGATTCGAGTATTATCTCGAGCTTTAATGTTTTTCGATTCGTGGCATTCTCATCGGTGGATGGATATTTATCGAGAGTCGTTCGATTGTCAATGCGGTTTCTACATGGAATCGGAAAAAACGAAACACACGGATGTTTGTCGGTGTCATTTATCGGATGACATTATCAGCAAAACTTTTAGAGGGTTATTTGAAGTTATTTTTCTTCTCTTTCCTTGCTTTCGTCTGTCCGATTGCGTGCGATATCTCCTTATATTTCTTAGTCGAAAAGTCCGTCGCCAATAATCGCTAAATCTGGAGAAAGTCTCTTTTCAAATTTCCGAAAATAAATGCGAAACCCGGTCCTCCTCGAAGTTTTGTTTGGGAATAATCTCTTTTCTTTCGGCAAAAATTATACCCTATGGTAGAGTGGTATTCCACGAGATGTAGAAATTTTAAAATATTTTAGGCGTATTACGTCATTGGTTCATGGCAGTGCTTGCTCGAAATTGCCTAAGATCATGTTGGGAAATTATTTTTTTAATTGACGTCTCCCTATTTGTCTATAAGCGAGTGCAAAATAATTTCAATTTTTTCGTAAAAACGAATTTCCCGTCTATGTAATGCGGTTGAGTACACTTTATATTTTGCACTCGAAGTAATTGCTTTTATCGTCTAGTCGAGTCTTATAAATGGGGTTTGCACAAGTTTTACTCTTCAGTCGAAAAGAATTTTTCGAAATAGTGTTCCCTGGTCAATATTTGTAGCATCAACATTAATAGGAACGGATAAACCCTTCTCCGCGAAATAATGAGTGGTCCTTTCTCTATGATAACGGTCTGTTCTTTTCCTCTTTCGCAAAGCCAATGTGGATGGTAATTCAACCGCATAAATCAAGCCAATTGACCCTCATAAAAAATATTCTCATCTGATAGTTAGTATGTACCATCGGTGGCTCCAGTTTCTTGCAAATTACTTTTTTATCGCTTCTCTCTTATCTCTCTTTATTATCACTGTTCGTTTAATATCCTTAATACTATGGCAAATGCGTCTTTTTTCCAATGCCAGATTTCAGTTGGATTGGTCAGAAGTGACGATATTGCTCATGCTCATAACCAGTGTTGCCAATCTGGGATTTTTTCGCTAGATCTAGTTTATTTCTTTAATCAACTGGGATACAAAAACCTTAAAAGTCCGCTAAGGAGATTTTATGGGTCATTTTATAAATGAATTTTGTGGTTTTTGCTCACGTAGTTACAAAATTTAAAAAAAAGTTTAACTCTTCTATAAGAATTTGAATCTTTTACAAAATGTTCATATTTTATGTATTTAATAGAGTGTTTCCATAAATTCTGTGAAATGATGCGCGCTTAATTTGTAGGGAAGATAGGAAAGTGACGCGGATAAAATCCCTTATTTTCGTCTAAATCTAGGAGATTTTTCACAACCGTTTAGCGAATTTATTATTTCTAGTAGTTGGCAAGACTGCTATTAACTTCGGTCCATAATATGATAATTTTTGACGCACATTTTGTTAAGCAAGTGAGTTTTTCCTCGTGATATTTAATTCATTTAATGATTATTTTGCTCTACGTTTAAAGTAAAGTGGGTAATTTTTTTACAATTAAAAAATGCCCATACTTCCGAATTGCCGCAATTCAGCGACTTTAAAATGGACTTTGTTCTTTATGATACCGTTTATTGAGTTTGATTTCTACGAATTAGTATTTGTACTCCATAATTGGTGTTCAAATTTCAGTTTGGAATGACCGCGAATGGAATTTCATTATTTGTAAAATATTTTTATTTGCATATATTCGATAAACAATTTCAATCCCAAAGTCCAACTACATCCTTATTAAATGTCATTCACTTTTTAAGGCACACACCATTCTTCTATACCAGACGTGGCCAAACCGCGGCTCTTTTAAATTTCCATGCAGAAGCGCGTCAACGTTTTCTCTCGACAGGACACAATGACGTAGTGTGACTCGAGACGTGTTTGGGATGCCTAACGGACATGCATTATATTCAAATTGCTTCGGATACAGGTTATGTTTTACTGTTTGTAAATTTAAGTGCGCAAAATATGTCATACGGCTCGCGAACTTCTGGGAATGATCGTATGCGGCTCCGAGGGTAAGTAGGTCTGGCCACCCCTGTTCTATACCTTGAAAATTTCCTGGCAAGGCCGCACTTTTATTTTATTTTTTCCTTAGCTGAATTCATTTACCTTACCATGAATCTTTTTTGAGGCAACGTACACTCGTATCCATGGCAACGCTTTAAAATTGCATGCATTTCCACCGAGAGTTTTTTAGGAAAAGCAAACCGCATTTCGTCCGGACCTTTAAAGAGCAAAAAAATGTTGCCTTAACGCCTTTCCTCCGTGAATCTTGATTCTACGGACGTATTTCCAGGGGCAGTTGTGTCGGAGCGCATTACGCAGGGAACGGCGAGAGTATAGTGTTTCCCCTTTAGAAATGTTTCGCCGCTTGTCCATCTTCATTCTCTTTAGCTGTCCCTCACATTCCCTCCCATCTCACCTCCATCTCCCATTTTCTCCCCTCTATATCCTCTCCCTCCCCTACCCTCCATCCCTCTCCTTTCTTCCTTCCATATCTGCCACTCCTCCCCTCTCTCACTACTCTCTCCCTCTCCTCCATTCGTCCCCAGGATCCACTTTTCCTCCCCCAGGTTTCTGTTTCATTCTCTCTCTTTACTCTTTTCCACTCCTCTCTCCCTCCTTCCCCTCTCTCTCACTCCAACCTCTCTCCCTCTCCTCTCTCTCCCCTCCTCTCTCTCCCTCTCCTCTCTCCCTCTCTTCTCTCTCTCCCTCTCCTCTCTCTCCCCTCCTCTCTCTCTCTCCCTCTCTCCTCTCTCTCCCTCTCCTCTCTCTCCCTCTCCTCTCTCTCCCTCTCCTCTCTCTCCCTCTCCTCTCTCTCCCTCTCCTCTCTCTCCCTCTCCTCTCTCTCCCTCTCCTCTCTCTCCCTCTCCTCTCTCTCCCTCTCCTCTCTCTCCCTCTCCTCTCTCTCCCTCACCTCTCTCTCCCTCACCTCTCTCTCCCTCACCTCTCTCTCCCTCACCTCTCTCTCCCTCACCTATCTCTCCCTCTCCTCGCTCTCTCTCTGACCTTTCTCATCCTTCTCTTTCACCCCTTCTTTCCCTCTACGCGTTTCGTCCCCTCTCTTCTTCATATTTCCCCCTCTCCTCTCTCCCTACGTTTTCCTTCCCCTATTATCCTTCCTCTCCTTCCCTTCCTTCTCCGCCTCACACCTCTCCCACATTGTCCTCCATTGCATTCCCGCTTCCTCTCTCGCAGTTCCGGATCCGCATATCAAATCTCTCGAGAGATAGAGCGTGTGAACATAGTGAGACCACCTTTAAATTTCTCTTTTCCTCCCCCTCCTCTCTCGAGACCAACATTTCTTTTAGTTTTGGTTTTCGGGTGTTATCCATCGAGTTTTCGTTCTTCGGTTGTTTGCTTTTCTGATGGGTCGCTCCAGTAGTTTTCCCGAGAAGAGCTGTTTTTTTATTATTTGTATACATAATACGAAACGTGAGCTGTACTTTTTGAAACTATCTCCCAGCGACTAATCAGGCCTAGGATCCTCTTTACTCTTCAGCGGGACGTAATTGCTTTATTTTCAAATGTCTTCCCATCCCTCATCTTGAGCATTATGGTTTTATTTCATCTTATAATATAGTTTTATCCAATTGTATGGTTAAATTCCGGCTATTCGAGTTTTCTTCCTTTTGGCTTTTTTTTATCTCCATTACACCCTCGTATTAAAAATGTAGAAAATTTTCAAGTATCGTCAATTATTTTTCATTCATCTTCTAATTAATTAGTAATGGTACATTTTATCCTATCAAAAATATTGTTTTAATAAAAAAGGAGAAAGAGCCAAATATTTTTTAAACGTTTTCAGAAACGTCAATGATGTTGAATTGTTCTTCATTTCCTTGTTATAAGTAATGGCACATTTCAATCCCTGCCAAAATATTTTTTAATAATATAACAGTAAAATTTCAGTTATCATGAATTATGCTTAATTTGTTTCCTTATTATTAGTAATGGCATATTTTATTCAAGAAAAAATACTGTCACAAATATATACATAAAAGAGAAAAAACTTTTAATAGAATCCTCATTCTCTATTTAGGAGCTACCGAGAGACTTCATGAAATCAGTGAAATTAAATAATATATTAGTGTAACTCAAATGTTTTTTCTTATTTCATTGCAAATATGGAGTTCACAAAGCTAACTCTTTTAATTATATCCTCTTACTAATTTACGAATGAACGCTAAAATCTTTACAATTAATTCGATATTTCCGTTTCGGTTCGATTCTTTTCCGTTTCAACTCGATCCGATTAATCCTCGATTAATTCTCCGAGCCCCTTTCTTTTAGGAAACTCCATGAATATATTCTTGCGTCGTCTTCAACCTATTTATAGGACAAAAGGACGACAATTCGGTCGCGAATTCTTGGGCGCAGAGAATTAAGTCGTTTTGTAAATCCCCGTGCATTTTCCTAGAATCCATGTTAATTAGCTCATCCTATTCAACCTCTCCCTCTTTTCGCCTCTGCGGTATGAGCGCCTCGAATCTTATCTCAGGCTCCACCACTCTCCTCCTCCCCCACTTCCCTCCTCCACCACGTCTCTCCTCCACCACGTCCCTCCTCCACCACTTCCCTCCTCCTCCACTCCTCTACGTGTTCAACTCCGCCTTCTCAATCCAGGGCGTAAGCCATCTTTACTCCTCTTGTTTCATCACATGCACAGCCGGAGATTTGCTTTTCGATCTTTATCCCTAGGAATCTCAGGCTGGCCGGTAGTACTAGAATACCCAGAATGGGTCTGAAAGACACATAGCGAAATATTACACCTGTTATTGAGGGATAAATTAGTTAATTGCACCTTGCTTATCATAATCATGTTTTTTATATTATATACTATATTACACACAATCAATTATCTCAAAAAAATTCAGCTAATGAAATTTGAATGTTCCAAATACACATATGTGTTGCAGTCAGCATAACGTTGTCCCTTGTGGGATTGTGAAGAAGTGGTTGGTTTTTGTTTCTCCTTTTTTATTCCAAAAATGGCCATAGTTTGCAATACGTCATCGTTTAGAGTTGGTGTAATAGATAGTCTTTCCTCATATGTGTCATAACGAGAATCCTAGAAACCTCATTCAAAAATAAACGCCGTTTATGAGTTACGTTTGGATAGTAATTTGGGTTTTTCTCAATAAATACTATTAACGCATTAATCAAAACTATGTCAATGTTATTGATAAAAGGCACCCAAGGCCATCTTCGTGTTTGTCTCTTGCAAGTATAACTTTTTACCATCTGGTCCATCTTGTCTACACCTACGCAGGTAGCTGGTGAGTAATACTGCAGATGGGCTGCAGATGTTCAATGTAACATTCCTTTAGTGAAATGTAGCACTATGTCATGATTATAAGGTGGTGAGGTGGGAAGAGGAGGGTAGGGAGGATGGGTAAAGGGAGGTAGAGGGTGGTGTGGAAAGGGAGGCGGTGGGGAGAAGCTTGGGGAGGAGGGGAATGTGGAGGAGGGAAAACGGCTGTACCACTATGTCAGTTTTATAATATTTTAGAACCATAAAAATATATCAAAATCATTTTTTTCTACATGAAACATACAGGGGTCTATCAGACCCATGCTGGACATAATAGGGATACTGATCATTTTTCGCTTATACCTAAGCTCATACAACTTGAATGATCAATAATTTTTGTAGATATCCTTCTATTGATCTTTACAAAGATGTCACAAAACCTTGGCATCCAGCGCCCATGCAAATTCAAGAAAGCTACAAACTGAAGTGCTCGTGGATCTCACAGACCCATGCTGGGTTTCCTAGGATTATGAGCCTCTCAAACTCGTTTAAAATGTGTATTCATTCCGTCTATGTACTTCTTATGTTGTTTGTAGGGGTGCTTCAAAGAATAAAATGTTGTGAAATCACTTTAAGATTTTTGAGTCGCTGATGTTTTGATTCGTGAAATTTTTATTTTATTTTTCGTTTGAATTATTGACCTCTTTTTTATGAAGACTTTATAGTAATTATAAATTCGAGAAAATTATTTTTTAGAAAATATAGCAATGAACTACCGCTGATGATGGCTGCTTTTTAGCTGAAATGCTCATATGTTTATTCGAAAGTTTTTGTCGTTATCCGATGAACGTACTAGTTATAAAATGATATAAAAGTTCCTTAGGTTTGTACAAATGTAGTAGTGCTCCAATAAATGCATAATTTTAGATATATAGCATCTTCAACCGAACTACCATTTGTTTTTATCGGCATTTTAAAGTTACAAAAAAACGCTTAAATTTAATATTTGTGGACAATGATAAATTATTTTAAATATGCTGCATTTTTTCATCAAATTTCTTATTGCCGTACGGATTGCAAACGTTCACTACTCCCATATTCGTTATTTTTCTAGAGCCGAGTTCCGACCCATTTCTCGGAATGCCAACCATCTTAAAGTTCGACGCACAAACAATCAGCGTTCTTCGCACCACATACTTTGCCTGCAGCATATCTCGTGATGCTGAAATGAAAATTTATTCTGAGAGAATTGGATCTATCCAATTTGTAAATTGTTTCTTTGGTATTTCTCGCAGTAACTGCTTCGTCTTCTCGAGTAGATTTGGTAGTGATTACTCGCGAACAAACTAAGTAACGTACATTTCTTCAAATATAGCCCAGTCGTATTCATAATTAATTCCATGCCCAATCCTAAGGTGTTCACCTAAGAAATGTACACCTCTCGGAGAATACTGCCATCGAGCGTCATTTGACGCATGGCAAACTTCCCAGTCAAAAAATTTTGAGAAAATATTTTACCATTTACAGTCGGATTATATTAGTCCCTTTTCGATATTGTTGAATTCGATTTTCTTATTCGCAGATTTACTCTCTGCGACCCATTTCATAAAATATTATAGTTTCTGTATAATTCAATTTTTTCACCTATATTACTTTGCATTCTAATCTTTCCAAATTAACTATTATTCCTATGTGGCCTGTTGTAATAAAACACTATTACTTTATAAACAGAACGACCGAGAGCATCTTATTTTAAATTATGCTGAAGACATATATGGAGTACCGAGTATGATGAGAATCATTTTAAGCATAAAAATTACTAAAATTTTTTAAAAAGATTTCATGCTAGTGCAATGCCTAATTTTTTGCATTGAAAATTAAAAATGTTTGAATTTTACATTTCAAGGTAACCTTTCGTTATTTTTAAAACTTATTGTCCAAAAAAGTGTAATTTCGTATAAACTCCAAATGTGCTCATTTTTTACTCTCCAAGACAAGCAACATTCGAACAAGTCGGCAAATTGAATTTTACTGACTTGGGGAAGATTATAAGAAGTTCGCCAAAATTTTTATGATTATCATTCCTCAAATCTGCAATCGCATTTTCGATTTCCTGCGAAAATTCGACGAAGATTATATTTTCCGCCCAAATCGCGAGATATCATGTTCATTGTTTAAATAACTAGTTAAACATATATCTCATGTCAAACAAATGACACGGGCAATTCCCGTATGCGCGATACGAGTTAGTATACAGCATGGTCATTTGAACTGTAATGAAATTTTCATCCCGTAAGGGCCAACGGCTGCTTTCCACTAAATTTGAACTCTTCGTAGTTCTAAAATTTTATTCCCAATCGTTTTATGGCCGTCGTAGTTAAACATACGATTTTCCCCGACGAAGTTTCGGCGACGCTGCTCGAGTATACTTGCGTCCAAATTGACCTTTTCCGTCTTCTCTACGTCTTTGGGCCCCCGAGGCGTGCCTAGGTAAGAGTGCCGCAGTTTCAAACACTCTCGCCTCGTGGAAATTTCTATCCAACTCCTCGAACCCTTCACTCGGGCTAAAAGTCTGGTGGGAGCCGTTTTCCTTCTGGCCTCGGTAATTTCGGTCGCTTTAAAAGTGAGCTGCGCTCGGAAGGGCGCGATCTGCAAACGACAAAAGAGCAGCGTCGCCCGCTGCTTATCTCTTTTTTTCTTCTTTCCGAAAAGGAATCGACTGCTGCACTCTTCCGAGACCCGTCGTAATTTTCCATCTCTTTTCCCTCCGTCCCATCTCCCTGAAAACTGACCTCGTTCCTATGGTTTGAGTAAAGGGTTTTAGAAGAGAAGATGGGAGGAGGCTTCCCCCCTATGGATGGACTCCGGAGGAGAGTAGGCGAGGGGTCTTTTCCGGGTCACGGAGCGGCAGGAGTGGATGGCTCGGGTCGGAGGAGGATTATGGGGCGGGTGGTCTCTGATGTATAAGCGGCTAATGCCGCGTGGTGTTGGTGGGACTACGGAGATGCTTTCCTGTTTTTCCTCCCGGATGGAGAATCCGTGGAAACTGGGTATGTGGCCAGGTGTGCATGGGCGTGGAGGGAGGGTTTAGAGGGGACTTTAAGAGGAATCTCGTAAAGGATGATGAGACGCTAGACAATGGACTATGGATGACTTTCGCAACTAGGTCCTCGCCTCGATCTGAATGCACTACGGCCGTCGTTATAAAACTCTGCTCTTCAGAAAAGTGTGAGAAAAAAATTACGACTTAACATTGTCCCATTTCTTGCCGGACGTTTTGCTAAGTATTAATCATTCGTTATTAATCTATGCCTGTTTTTAATTCCCAATTCAATTTCGATTTAGTAAGGAAATAAAAAAATTAAGGAACGTCGATGCCTGTGTACACATTTCCACAAAATAAAATAAGTGTAGTCATTTTCTTTTACTTGGGGAAATTTTTTATTTGGTTGTCTATCATATTTTGCGAATAAATGTTTATTAAAAATCAAGTTCCACGAAGTTACGACTTAGGTGTATTTCATTAGAAGTTACAAATATTTCCAACGGAATAACTTTGTTTAATGCAAAATATTCTTTCTTTCTTATAATGTAAGTAAAGACTAGCCTTGTTTATTATTAACAATGTTGATGCAATACATTTTCACTTTTTGCATTAGAAGTTACAAATATTTCCAACGGAATAACTTTGTTTAATGCAAAATATTCTTTCTTTCTTATGATGTAAGTAAAGACTAGCCTTGTTTATTATTAACAATGTTGATGCAATACATTTTCACTTTTTGCATTAGTTATAGATTACGTTATCAATTATTTATATTGCTATTATTTAAAAATATATTAATTGAAATTAATGCGGAATTCACTTATTAAATCTCCTGACAATATTGTCAAGTCTTCGAAAGCAACTGCATTTGTTAATTTAAAAATGACGAACTAATCTATTTAACCTTTAAGGGAGATTATCGTTATTTTATCTTATCGTATATTGGTTTTGTTTCTTTATTAACTACTGTAAAACAAAGCAAGAATTAATATAAATTAAAAACTACTTTTTCACCCACTCGGAAACAATATTCTCCGTCTTCGAGTTATAAAAATATTATTGCAACAGTTTTATGTCAGTCCATATGAGGTTTTACCTTATAAGGTCTATCTTTCAGTTTTATTCAGTTCAGTTTTATCCGTGATTTCTTTTTCTGCAGAGTGGAATGGATAAGATATTTTCTCTATTTTTCTGGGAAGGTAGATAGCTGTCCAGGTGTGAAACAAAAGTTCACAAACGTTTGAGTCAGTTCGTTTCATATAGTTCTTGAACTCATCCTCTCTTGAAATAAGTACGAATTATATATAGATCAAATTTAAAACTGCTCCACAGTTCCAATGTTCAGCTATTTCAAGTTATGATTATGATATCGAAATATGGAATTTTTTCGTTCCTCGATAGGTCAATTTTGCTTCTGGGAAACCCTCAGACTCTGGTTTTGGGCGACTTCCAAAATCGTTCCGACGGTTAAACTTTTTTCTTGAATCTTTGGAGAGAGATTAATCGAGGCATTTGAGGGGACATTGGACGTTCGCCAGTGCATTAGCGGTTAGCGAATTATTAACGATCTCTTTCTTTCTAATGAGAGAATGGTGGGAAGACTCGAAACCTTGCTCCTCCTTTGCAAGGAATGGTATATAGCAACCAATAGCAGCTCAAGTGGCAAATTTTAACGACTTGGAAGAGATATTATCTTAGCCATCTTGCTACAGATGGGTTAATTTGGCGTCTTGGTTTATTGGTGTTCTCAAGTTGGTCTCTTGGAATCCCTTGATTATAAATTCCTTCTTTTTTACTTGACATTGACTTTTGTTTCCCTCGGGATGTGATATCTTTCCTATTATATATGTGTAGTTTTATTATATTCCTATCACGGTTTTCACCGATAAAATTATTTTTTCCTGGTATTACCACAGGTTTTCTTTATTCAGTCAGCATCTATTGCTGTTAAATAAAATATCGTAGGCTTTTAAGAGGACAATTATAACCTTAGTGCAAAGGGTTAAAATAGCTATTAATAATTAAAAACGGCTTCTTATTCGAAATAACAATATGAGATAAAATAGTACGAAAGATTCGTCAAGCAGACGATAACTTATAAATTCCTAATTTCAGCGTGAACTTTTTCTTGTGTTTTGGTAACAAGTCACCCGTGAGTATTTGACTTGAAAGCTTGCCAAGTCACTCAAGTGGCATTATTGGGCTCAGAAAGGTCGGGCTTTCTCTCCTCTGAATCTGATCGCTTTCGATCGCTGAGATAGCGGTGTTTTTAATGCTTTTTCAGCATGGTGCAAATAACATTTGCATTGCCTTTCTCCGCCAGTAGTGAATAGATTGAATTCTTTGGTATTTTGACAGAAGTAACTGAAATGATTAGTCGAAAAGTAACGACTTAATTTCTTTAATACGTTGTCTCACGTGAGTAGAATGACAGCCGAAATCTTCCACACGTGACATCAGCATAATGAAGAAGAAATGTTTGGTGCAGCACCATTAATTTTCACATTTGTTTGACTGGAATCGTTATTTATTCACGTATTTACAGTTTTCATTTTTCAAATATTTTGGTTTGTGCATTTTCTACTTTAAAACCTTTACATCTTTTGTAAAACACTGATATATTTTCGTTATAGAGAAGTATGGTGCATTTATCCTGGTGCTCGACTAGCTCTCGGAGCTGTTCGAGTATTGTAAGGCGAAATTAACGGGAAAACGAAGTTTGAATCGTGTACATATTTTTTACCACGAATGAGAATTCCGCAATTCCTGTTTGAAACATCCTAAAATCCTTTTTATGTCAGCAATTTTTATTGCGGATTCTTAAACTTAGGGATGGTTTTACTCCCTGTATATGAACTCCTTATATGTGTGCGCGCAGAATCATCCAAAAATACCTAGGTATTATATTGGATTACAAAAACGCAGGGAGTACATTGAAGTGAATAATGATACTACTTAAAACTAGAGCATTAACTTCCTTCGGCTTCAGTCTTGAGATTATACCAGGCGGTCTGTGGCCATAATTATTCGCTCAGTTTTTTTTTATTTTTGTGAGTCCCCGCAGACCACTTTGTACATGATCTCGTGTCCTTAAAGATTATAATTCGGACGCTAGGTTGGGAGCCTTTGCTGGAGGACATTAATTTATGCTTATTTTTGTCGTTATAGTGAAAGGTGCAAATTTATCAATTTCACGGGCAAAATCGAAAATTTGCATAAAGAAGCAGTATATCTTGGAATAAGTACAGTTTTACGCTTAACTAAATAATATAGATTTATATCTTTCACTACACAAAGACAACGTATGTATGTGTATGGCTAAATATAAAACGTTACGTAAGGAATTTCTTCGAGTCATTCATCAAAATCTCGAGAATAAGAGCAGTATTACAGTAAATTCTTTCTGACTAGAAGTTATCGGGGATCTTTTTCTAACGAAAACGATCTCTATTTACAATGAACATTTCATTCTCATTAGAGGTTGTTTATCGTTTCCGTTTCGTGGAAGATTAAAGGTATGGATTACTAAGGGAAATCCATTCTCTTTAATTCACGGTGGTTTACATTAATTCAATTGCCCTGAGGAGGCATGCGTCATTCCGTCTTGCTCAATGTCGTAACGTTGCTCATTTATTGCGCGTGACGGCGTGTGGATGAAATTCAATTTCCCGTCGCTGCTTACCGTTACGTACTAGATATTTATCTCAATCCATTAGAAGCGTAATAACCTCTGAAATGGGTAAATTATTATTAGTAATAATGTATGACAAATAGAAGTAACAGTGATATAGGAGAACAAAGGGTTTGGAAAATAAAAGTGATTCAAATTTAGTGCTTGAAAAGGTAGACTCAAAAATATCTGTATGAAATATATGTCAACTCAAAGATGTCCGGAAATCGCTGAACCAGAAAATAGGAAAGAGCGACTAATTGTACCTCCAGGAATAGGATCCTTATTTTTAATTTAAGTAACATTTCATAGAATTTTCAGGTCTGCTTTCGTTTTTCGAATAACTCTCCCTCGTGTTTTCATGGCGCAGGCGTGTACACCTAACACGCGCTTTGCACGGCAAGTCCGTTCCTGAAAGAGACCGCGTTAAACGAAACCGTTCCTCTTAATAATACATGATAGGTACATATATCAAAAAACAAAGGTTGAGCACGGCAGCAATATGATAATGTTGAAAAAGAAGGACTCTGATTACCGTCAAATATGGGGTAATTACGTTAATTAGAGCCCCTCTTTTTCAACAACATGATATTTCATTCGAAGACAATCTTGAACCCAAAGCGGAGCAATTTGGTTGTATTTTATACAGAATTTCTTCCGGGTCAGGATCGAAGAGCCGACAAGGCCGATGGGCCGACAGTAGTATTATAGGGCCGAAAGTATCGAAGACATGGCAATATGGAAAAACAGAAATATTTACTACGCTCTTCGGTTACTTCTCATATTGTTTTAATTATAATATTTATAGGAATAATAAGAAATTAATTAATTTTAGTAAACAGTTTTAATAAATTTTTCTCTTTATCTAATCACCTCAAAGTTAATTTTTAACGATCTAGATAATTTTCTCTATCAAACTTCTATGTTTGTTTCAATTAAATTATTTATATTTTAAAGTTTTATAAAATATTATTTTGGATTTGTGTGAGTAAGCAACCCAACCAATCCCATCCCATATTATAAAATAATATATTAATAGGACCATATTTTTAAATTTCAATACATTTTTGTTAGTTATATCCTGATATATCTTCTATCCAATGCGTAAGTCCGTGTAATTAAGTTCATGATTTATCTATTTGTGCAAATTGATGTTGTCGGCCTTTATTTTCTGCTCTGTGGTATTTGACCCTTTTGACTGGCGGCCCTTCGACCGGGTCCCACTTCGTCCTTGATCCAGTCTTATACCCTTTTAGCCAAACCGTGACTAACTTGATGCTAGGATGCAGCATCAAAACCGCGCTGAAGCGAAAACACGTAAAACGAAACCGTATGGCTCGAGGAACGAGCATACTGATAAGCTGTTTCATCACCAGGTAGCTCTATCGGTTGCGAAGTCCTCGCGCATGAAAGATCTTCGATCGAGGTATTCCTTAGAACGCGACGCGCTAGTCCCGTAATCGTGTGGCAATGAATCATTAAGCGCTCAGCGTACTTTCGAGATCATCCATCTCCCGCTTGGTCCGCGTTGCATTTCCTGCTGGCGCAGGGTCGATTGCCGCCAGACCCGCATGGGCGACTAAAGGGAAACCGGCGCTTTAAATAAGCGGGCCAAACGATTCCGCAACCATCCATCACCCGAGGAGGCTCTTGGTGTATCCTCGTCGATTTCCTTATCATTTTGTTTTTTTGTAAATCTCCTCGAGTGAGCGATCGTGCGCCGAACGAATGACGCGATCGTCTCTATTACTCATCCGAGGTTGCGATGTCTCGCCGAGAATGAAGAACGTGCCGTCATGGGAGCGATGGATTGAGGAGAATGGTGATGCGTCGGTGGAATTCCAAGAGGCTGAGCGAAGCAACAAGGTTGGAAGGGCGGGAATTCATGCAGGATTCTTCGAGGGACTGACGCGAGCGGTGTAGGTGACGATATACTTGTGGGCGTGACATCCGTCTATTTGAGTGAAGGCCGAAAATAAAGTCCTCCCCTTCACTCAACCGACGAAACCGCTCGTGCGACTTAAATTTATGGAAATGCAATCATACCCCGATTTATCCCGCCCCCCGTATATACCGCCACCCTCGCATACCATTCATTAATCGTTGCGAACAGAACCTCGATTTACCGCCACCCCCGCTTAAGCGTCAAGGTCAGTTCTGGACAAACGGTAGCGCTAAATCACGGTTTATAGAATCGCGCAGTTTTTATTTAATCGCACCCATTCCCCTGTTATGGATTTCCACCAGATATCGACCTCTTCAATGGATTATAAGGTCCTCTCTCTTGTTATTCATCCGCTGTTTACTTTCCGTCAATGGCTAATCCAGTGGTTTCCAAACTGTGGAGCGCGACCTCCTGGGGGAGGGTGGGCGCAAAATTTTACACGTATATTTGCCGTCCTATTTGTAAGATCTATAATACACAGCCGTCAAATCCTAGCCCTCAATTGGCTAGGATGAATCGTTTGCCTCCTTGTTTTTATTAAGGTGGAAATTGTATTAATTGCAATTGTAGGTCCAGTAGGTATTGTTTGTCAATTTTGACTGAACATGATATAGAGGAGCGGCGCAAAGTTATTTTTCTTAGGTGTGAGGGGCGCGTCTTGGTAATGTTTGGAAACCACTGGGCTATTCGATAAGGAATGGTGGTTACTTCAGTGCCAGGACATTAAAATATACATCATTTGCGATCTATATCCTTGCTCTTTGGTGGCGTTTGTGGCTGTGTTGGCATTTAAATTGACTGCTTGAGACGAACGACTCTTTTATTCAGGGGTGAAAAGATTGACTCAAAAGAGAGCAAATTCAGTGGCACGTAGCTCATTTACCCATTGTATAATTTATTTACGCGTTTCACTTTATAAACGCGCTTATGTTTTTGCTCTGTCCGTCTGCGCAATCAATTAAATTGAAAGAGCAATTAAACGGTAAGAGATAGGAGACTCAAATATTTCGGGGCGCATGTGATCTACGATGCCACTTATTACGCTGACAGAGAAATCTTTTGGAAGAATCGGTGGGTGGCAGGGGGTGCCTTCGAAACATTCAAATTAAGTTTCTGAGCAAATGGTTATAGATATAATGTTATAATTTTCACAATTTCCGAAATCTTTAATGCCATCTATAAAACTGCAGAAGAAATAAATATTTTTTGGAAAAGCAGTGGGAGGCAGGGGGTTAAGAGTTCTTGAATTAAGATTCTCGGCTGGTTATAGATGGAAATTTAAAATTTCTTAATTGAGAATTTAAAGAAAAAAATTATTTAAATATCTCGATTGCTATACAAACTAGTTTTATATGGTATTTCTTAGGCAGAATTAATTTATTGTAGTGTACTAAGATGGTCGACCAAAACTTTATCATTATAGCAACCCGTATATCTTTGTATAATAATTTATGAATACGTCCGTCCCTCACGTTCTTTTATTTTAGGCACTTCCAACTGGAATTAGCTTCGTAGAAAAAAATCAAAAATCACATAGGGAGTGTAGGATATTTTTACCTTGCATTTAAAAATAAGTTAGAATTGAGATAAATATAGACTTTAACGTATATAGGGATAATTGAAGGATGATTTTTATGATTAAGAGACTTCGAGAAGATTATCGAATTAGCTTAAAAGTTCACTTGGAATCCGAAAAAAACGGCATTTTTCCCTCTTTTAACAGTGAGAATTTTCAACTACTTTTTTCCGCTATACTTGCGAGTTAAATGCTTTTACTTGGGAAATATTTATCGTAATTTGACTTTTTGATTGCCGCTTGCAATTTCGTTTTCGTGTAGTTTATATCGCAAAAAATAAATGGTTGATTTTATTTTCAACCGTATTTTCGTGTTTCGTTAAGATGCTCAAAGCATATCTTCTGCAAATTTACGTTAAACGGCGTTTTAAATCATCAAAATATAATAATAGCGATATAATTCGTATTTAATTGGTACTATTTTAATAAAAGTTTACAGCCATGGGTTTGCTTATTTACTTCACTATTTTGAGTCAACGCTTAGCTAAGATCAAAATCTTGTGGTGTTTTTAATAATAAAATAATCCAATCATTCTATCGCACCCGCCATTATGCTATGGATATGTTTAAGACGTTGAAAATTCCCGTCACACAATTTAAAGGTAGAATAAATTTCTCTTCACGCCGTTCACCATCCCAGATGTTAGAATCGCTCGTGTATGCTATCGAGGCGTCGTTGACTGCTCCTCACTGCAGTGGGCGCGATAAACTCGGGCACAAGTTTGCGTGCCGAGTTGGCGGCGAGAAACTTCTCAAATTTCATTCGCGGGTTTCCGTAGTGGGGCTAATTCCTTAACGAAAATCGCCCCTCACTCCTTCCTTCCCAAGGTGGAAGTCTTCATGTTCCATCCGCACTCAATGGAAAATTCGTCTCTCCGAAATTAAACACGCCAGCTGCTCATGCGTTTATCGTTGAACAAGTCGGGTTGGTGAAATGGCAGGCATGCCGTTTCTTCATTAAGGTTTTCGTGCGAGTGTGAATTGCTCCGTATTCGTTTTGTTTCGGACATTGATGAGAACTAGGTGGTGGTTTTTAGTGCTTCGTGATGTCCGTCCATCCATCCGCCAACCTAATATGGTATATATAATCTTCATATAAATAAATAACCAAAATAGCATATTTAAATCGGGTCGACTAAACAGGGCTACCACAATATCAAGGTTAGAATTTTTATGTAACTATGAATTTGGAAGGTATTGGCTGAACCGACATCAAAAAGAAATTTCTCTTGTAGGGCGAGTATAGAATGGCAAAACGAAATGAACATGTTTATAACGGATCTAAAATACAGGGCTACCACATTATAAGGAAAATAATTTTCTTAATTTTAAGTAAATACATTAGTATACGATTATACTACGGAGAATTTGGCGAAAAGCAATTTGTACCACGGGAAACCCGCGTACATCCCCACTTACTTGAATACTTTTCCCGTTCCTGAATACACGCATAGGCCAGGGCATCTAACCGGAACCGAAAACCGAAACTGAAAAAAGTTATTTTAGCTGGAGTGAAACCGAACCCGAAACGAAAAAAAAATATTTTTCTGATCCCGAACCGAAACCGATAACCGTTATGTATTTCGTTCCATTTTTTCGATTCGCATAAACAGTAGGAGCGAAAGAAGGTTTTTTTTTCTTTTGCTTTAATACGAGTCTTTTTTGAAAGCCTCACGTTTCAACACCGAATGAGGCAATGGTTAATGGTTTTCTTGAGAATGCATGTTCCTAAGCCTTTGGAGACTTGCATCGTTGTGATAATATCTGTTGGTTCAATGGTGGTATTTTCCATGAGCATCTCAATACATAGGGAGAGGGTCCATGACATGTCCTTCTGAGGTCTCTCAGAACCCTGTTTATACGAGGCTATTGGAAAGGAACTTAGCGGTACTTTTAAGACAGCCGATAATATTCTTAGTACCCTCCCCCGGGAGCCTACCCCGTGGAGTGTTCCGGGTAAAAATGTTTCACGATTCTTATCTTGGATTTTGCTTAAAGTTGGAGGTTATTGCCTCCATAAACTTTTATCCCTTCTCCATATGCATGGAACCCTTATATTCTGGCAGTCTTTCTCTAAAACCTATCCAGAAAGGATCGCTCGGCAGTCGTGCTTTTGAGGTATTCTTACTTCTGTTAAATTTTACTGTTTGTACAAATTTGTCGTTCTAAGTAAATTCATGTAATTATATATTGTATAGTACTTATTTGTAATATTAACATCTAAATTATTGTATTTAAAAAAAAGTTAAGTAGCTCTTTTTTGAACAACTCTCTATGAATTACATTCTACATTCAAATTTGAAGCGATATTATTGTACGTGTTCAAGTACGTGCATGAGCACTGTGGGAGTAAATTCATTAGGATAATGAGCCTATCTGCTTATATTGGAATTGTAAAATCAAATAAATATTGACTTTTGAAAGAATAACAACGGTTTTTTCATAAAATTAAAAAATATAAAATAAATAACAATTTTAATAGCTTTTATACGCGAAAAAAGAAAAAAGAAATTTTAAATTCCTGTAGAATAGTGTTAGACGGAGTCGTATAAAAGGAGCCGTATACAAATTGAATAACGAAAAATGGAAGACGGAAATTCATACATTGTTTTACTGTTCGTTACATGGTGGGAGGGGGCGCTTGCGCGATGTTACGTGCGGATATCTATTTTTGTCTTCTTGACTTTCGATAGTGAAAATGTGTTTACTTTAACTAAAAAATAACATTAATTAATAAAGATTATTTTGAATTCTCTTGAAAATTTCCTCAAAAAAATTCAAAGTCGGAGCGAAAAAAACCGGTTCGAACCGGTTCAATGGCGGTTGCTGCTGAGAAACCGGAACCGAACCGAAATTTTTTATTTTGTGTGAACTGGAACGAAAACCGGAGTGAAAAAAATTGCTGTTCGTTGCTCTGGCACTAACCACGAGTGATCAAGTTCACATGGACTTGGGAAAATGTAACATAAAATGTAACAATAAGTCCAATCCAAGCAAGTTGACGTCCCGAATTGATTACTTATATTGACAGGAAATGTTTCAGTATGTGTTAGTTATTCCAAGAAAATCTCATACCATAAATACTACCATTTGTAATTCATAGTTTATCCATGGTAGAGAAAAATTGGAAAACAAATTAATAGAGCATTATCAGGTTTAATATACTAAAAGCAATTTCAAAATCTCTTTTTCTGACATTAGGTACATTTTGCATGCTTTTTTTTAATAAACAAATTTTTAAAATATTACTGTTTATACGCTAATATGTCTGGATCAACTCCATTGCTGAAGAGTAGTCGAGCGAAAAAATAACCCATTTATTCACTCGTCTATGTTCAAGCCGAGTTCGGTAATAATCGTTTCCATGGAAACAATCCGATAAAATGCGATTTAAAACGCAAAAACGCTATGTTTTAATAGAAATTCAAGAAAATACGACCAATTATCAAAATTAGGTGTTTAACATTAGAATCTACATTCATTTTCCCTTATAACAGTACAAACCTCACTCCGATATAACAATTTTAAGATATTTTAAAATATTAAAGAATACATCTCTGTACGACGGATTTGAGACTTCCTATGTAAAACAAATAAGGGAAGAACGTTTCCGGAATCGAAGCCGGGACTTCAATCTTCGCCAAATAAAAGGTAGCCCGGAGGTGGGCACTGGCAGCACGGGCCTCATACCAAGTTTCATGAAAATCGGTACATTGGTGCAAAAGTTGTTAGTAGAGGACATACACACTCACGGACAGGGCCATTTCATAAGGCTGTTTCCATTGGAAACCAGCCTAAAAATATTGAATAATGATGTTTTATTTCCTTATCAATACTAATCATTCTTCTCTACGTAAACGTAAGATATACGGGCAAGGGCTGTGTGATGATAAGCTACTTCTAGTCGTAATAGATAGAACTGCTGTTGATTAGATTAGCGATTGAGTAAAACATTTTGCTATACTTTTTTACGTTTGCGTTATTTGAACATTCCATGTAATTTTATTTGTTTCGGACATTTGGGCTTTTCTGAAATGTTCTCTTAAATTCTTTAAAATGACAATGTGCTGTTATGCTTTTAAGATATCCGTTTTTTTTATCCTTTCGGTTTTTCGACCATCAACCGTATTTCAAGAGAGAATTATCGAGTTCACTTAATGAGAAGGAAAAACCAAGTGGAAATTTCGGCCAAAAAGCAGCCGTCTTCTGGTGTTTTACCGATGCGCAACCATTTTCCCCCATCGTTTTATGGCTACCGGAGAGACTAACATACGATTTCAGAAAATTATGAAGCTCTTCATAGAGCTAAGATCAAACTGATAAATCATAGTTTTTCAAAAGCCCTAAAATGGCTGTGAAAACCAGATGTTTTTTTAACCGTAAATATTCACTATCGAATTCAAAATCCGTCGGTTTGTTCGTGGTATAGCCATTGGATCTTTTGCTTAAATTAGCATTAAATAAAAGTGTAACGCTTTTTGGAACTTTTCAAAATTTAAGCCTTAATGTGTAGTGATTTATCTTTCTCAACACGGGATTTTTTTTAAGTTTCTTTGCATTATTTTTTAAAATAAAATATTTTTATTTCATCCCAATGCTTTTTAGGTGCATTAAGTCTCACTCGTTTCGCGAAAGCGTGATTTTTATGGCTTTAGAGCCCAATAAAAAAGCGCAGCGACGCCCTCTCGCCGGATAAAAAAACCATTCTTTCCTACTACCGCGCTCTCCTCTGTCTCTCTTACTCGCCACCTCTCCCCCCTCCCCCACCCCTCTGTCTCTCTTACTCTCCACCTCCCCCCCCTCCCTCTTCCCCCCTGTATCTCTTACTCTCCACCTCTCCCCCCTTTGTCTCTCTTACACTCCACCTCTCCCCCCTCCCTCTTCCTCTCTGTATCTCTTACTCTCCCCCTCCCTATCCCCCTCTGTCTCTCTTACTCTCCAACTTTCCCCCCTCCCTCTCCCCCTCTGTCTTTCTTACTCTCCAACTTTCCCCCCTCCCTCTCCCCCTCTGTCTCTCTTACTCTCCACCTCTCCCCCCTCCCTCTCCCCCTCTGTCTCTCTTACTCTCCACTTCTCCCCCCTCCCTGGCGACTCGATGGGAGAATAAATCCTGCTCCACGCGAAATTTTGGTCTCGCGGATAGACTTCCGCAAGAATGACCAACGAGTATGCATTTCGTTGGAGTGTCTCGCTACATCTTTTTTTTAGCGTCGCAGGATCGAGAATTAGCTCCATTATCGACCGTTTGTTGTGTTATTTAAAAATAATGTTTTATAATTTACGAAACCGTATCTGCTGAGGTTAAATGATTTTAAAACGCTGGAAGTTTCTTCATCTATTTCGCAGCCTTGTATTTTATTACTTTATTTCCGTATCTTTTTGATAAACCTTTTTTATGATATCTGAAAATTGCTGCCAATAGAATTACGCAAGCGTGTATGTCTCTTAATGTCATATTTGCTTCTCTCAATGCCTATGAGAATGCGATTAAACTTAACTTGATAATTTTTGGCGCTCACATATAAACAGTTGTTTTCTGTTCGTCTGTCCGTTTGTGGAGAGGAACAGATAACAAATGTTTTTTCTGAGCGCCAACAATTATCAGGTGATCCAAAGTTGCTTGGTGGCGACTGTGTTTTATGTTATATTTTATCTATTCGGTTGTGTGGCTTACTTAGTGTTTAATTTTTTTACATAGCATTTATGGTGAAAATGTTATGTGTACAGATTAAAAAAACCCTGTTTTTAATTGATATTACGTCGAAATTATAGAGTTACTCTTTCTTCGTCGCTTCGACAACCCCAGCAACTCGCCAACTTGCTCGTCAACTTGGTAAGTGTCCACTGGGCTCTCTTCAACACCTTGTTGCCACCCTCATCAGGAAAAATTTTCTTTTTTTTCTATTTTTGCGCAATTGAAATATTTATCCTTGACGATTTTGTTCTTCCCCGTAATTCCTTTCGCCTCAACTTAACGTTTCTAATCTCCTTCCTACGCCATCGTTGCTTTTACAATTCTCCCGAAAGGAGACCAACAATTTCGAAGTATCTGGGAATAAGTTATCAGGAAGGGATGTGCGATATCCGAGCGAGTTAGGCGATCCGTAGAATACGCCGTCACTATGGACTCAATCGTTTTACCAGGTGGACTATCTCCCACGGAACCCCAGTTGTATACCCCTCCGAACTTCCAAGAGATAACAGTGTGTTGAACTGCCTGATGGAGAAGAGACCGAATTGGACGGAAGCATTAGGAAGAAGGAATGGAATGGATCGATTCGAACAGTCGCTTTAAGCGGAAATGTATATTTTCTCGATTACACGATCAAAATGGCAGGTCTCAAAACTAACGAGTGGGGAAGATAATAAAATGGGAGAAGATCATTTTGATGATATATTTATTAAGAGTGATTCTGATTTGCGAAAACATAACGGCATTTAAATGCACCAATCTCTCACTTTGCACTGTACATCCGTAGAAGACCGTGAAAAGTGATACCGTGCAGTGGGATAGTTTTCCCCATAGTATTACACAAAGTTAAATTTGAGCGCCATCTTGTGCTCAACGTGCAATAATTTAGCTGCGTTGCACTCATAATTGCTTCGTTTATCCTTTCTTATAACCTCTGAGTCGAACTGAAACAATTATGTTTTTAATACTAGAAGGCCATTTCACAACCAGGCTAAAGCGAAATTGATAGACGCGATGTGCGAGACAATTCTTTAATAGAATACCCTGCTTAGCCGAGAACGTGTAAAGCGAAATTGTGCATTTCGATGGACGACTGTGTTGCAAGTAGTCCCATTGTTCTGTTACTAGACTGTTTAGTTAGATAGTTTGTTAATTACTTGAGTCCAGTGGCCAATGATTTTGGACTCATATGAACCTTTACGTGAGGGCGTTCACATGGATTATTCGTACATCATATTACAATGCTTTTATATCATTGTATTCTGTACGTATGAATTCAACAGAGATCAATCGAGCTCATCTTATGACTGAAAGAAATTCAAGAACAAGCAATTTAAAAAGTGTACTTGCCTTAGGTATCTCCAATAGTCACAACAGGGTTAAAAAAATAGATTCTAATTTAGAATCTCTTTTCGGTGGATTACCACTGAAGACGGCTGCTTTGTAGCCGAAATGCGCGTATGGTTTTTAACCTTTTTGTGGCTATTGGAGATATCTAAGGCAAGTACATATTTTTAAATGGTTTGTTCTTGAACTTTACGTATGAGATAAAAATTAGTTTAAAACCTGATTACAACTTGAGTAAATGAAAACTAATGACAATATTTAATCCTAATATTTTAATTTAGGATGCAGTGTCCACTTGGCTTCCCACAACACCTAGTTTCCTCCCATATATATTTAAGTTACCTTTCATCTTCCTTAACTATATACACACACATTGCTGTATGTTATTTAGATTGCCAGGCTCAATTAATGCAATAGAATATGTTCAGTGTTTCCAATTCCACGAATGAACTTCCCATGACAAGACTCATTAGCCATACCTTTGCATCCCAAAAAGCCTTGCCAGCGAAAACATTCTTTCACCGCCTTTAAACCTTGCGTTTTATTCTATTTATTTATCCTCGCCGCAGAGAATTTTGATGTAGTAGTGAACTATTTTAACAAATATTTCTTAAAGCGAGAAATATATTTATTTCACGAAATGCAGTGCTTCTTATTTCTCTTGTTGAGTCTTGTAATTTTGGGAGCCGCCGATTTTCCCTGATTCATAAAAGTTATATGCAGTGACGTAACTAGGATATGGCGAAGGCGGTATTTGCCATAGGCCAAATGTTCCCTCTTAACGTGCCAAACATTTATTTTATGATAAATAAGTATTGATTTAATACAAAAAATTTATGTTATCTATATTTAATAAAACGCTAATATAGTTACTCTATAAAAACGCAGGAAAAATAATATTCTCCAAAACGAAGGCGTTTCCTAAAATTTTGCCATAAGCTCTATATCTTCCAGGAACATTCTTCGTCAATTTGTAAATTTTCGACATCGGACTTACCACGTGAGGAATTATTTTACCCGGAAATGTAGTGAATTTCTTTGTTGACTTTTTTTTTGGATTAGCAAACCTAGATATAGACTCGTGGGAACGGAGAAGATTGTAATTCGTCGATATTGCGTTTGAAGTCGCGTAGATAAGGCGGTGATTCGGCTTAAAAATTGATCTGCACCCCGTCACTTCTTCCATATTTCTGATGAAAGTACACGCCTTTAAAACTCTGATATATTTATATATTTGGCCATAGGCATTAGGGAATATTGCAAAGAACTCGCTGCTAAGAAACGCGATGAATTATAATCTCAAAAAATACCACGCCTTCAATTCGTAACTCGACGTCATTATGAAAGCCCGACCCATATCGCAGTCCCTTATCAGTATTTCCGGGAGCAGCATTTTCCCTAAACGCGAGATAACTTCGCTTTTAGGCTTAACTTGTCCTCTGTGTACGACCGGGGCCAATTTTTTAAAAAAGTTTATTTGCGTTGCATCGGATGCATTTGTAATTCACGACCTGGTGGTCATCTCCAATCATTAAACCCGGGTCGACGGGGCTGAACCAAAAATTCTCGCTTGATTGATTGGAAGACACTTAAATCATGGATATCCATTAATCAGGGGGACGTCGAGGTGGATGAAAAGCCGCGAAAAATCTTTTGATAGATTGCTTTTCATGGGTAGCAAACTTGAGGCAACTTGCGTAACACCTACACGAGTCGTGGGATTCTGGGACTTGCGGCGTAGCACGCAATGAAATAATAAAACAATAAGAATTTATATTTATTTTTACCTTTGCGTGCTCTCGAATTGGTTTTCGTATCGCGTTGCTTTTCCGTATATCCTTCGTCTCGGGTTATGCGAGCTTTCGATTTAGCGTTGTTTGTCTTGAGCGCGTAAAGTGTTCCTGGTAACTGTGTTTGTTGGCTTGAGGGCTCGGCATCCGTCATACGCCCCGTGCAAATAAGATGGATCATCATCGGCCGATACAAGTGAAGTGGTTTCAAACGGTGAAATCGTATCCAAAACCGTTTCTTCGAAGTATATCAGCCCAGAAATCATTCCGAATTGCGTTCGTCTCGCGTAAACTGACCAAATATCTTCTGTGTCTATAACTCAATTGATAGTTTTTTATATATTTATAGCTCTTCGTAATCTATAATATGTAAGTATGGCGATCAATCAATTCATTCATTTGTACACGAACTTCTTTTCTTTTTCCTGCCGCATCTTTCAGCTGATCAAATGTTGAGCTTTATAAAGTTGGTTAGTATGTTCCTATTTAAAGTTGTCATTATGAATGTAAGATTTACCTTAAAAAAATTTCGCTCATGTTATTCTATTCTGTTCGTTCTGTTTAGTATTTTAAAGAACGTGAATTTGTTTTTGTTTGCGCTGGCTTTAATTTCGTAATTCATACATAATTATTTGTTTATTTACGCTTTTTATTTAAAAAATTGCTTATTTATTCGGTTTGTATGCACATACGTCCGTCTGTTCGGGCATTATCTCTTGAATCCTGCTGCTTGGAGATTCAGAATATGGCGGGCTACATCGAGGGCCAAACATGGCTCATATTTGCTGGATCTAAGATCAGCTGATGGAGAGTAATCGGTCTCTTTTTTCCCATCTCTTTGTTTCCTTTCTGCTCCCTTAATAAGAAAAGCATGATATCGGCTCAGGGCATTACAGTAATTCTGCGTATTTAAATTGGTCGAAATTAAGATACGAGCTCGGAACGTGAGCTGTTCTGTAGTTGTAAGACTGTTTTATGTTTTCTTGAAAACAGAATTCAAATCTGTGTCGAACGAGAGTCAATAATTGTTTTTAATTCAAAACAGCAGGAAATATCAATTGCCATGGTAACGAGTTCACTGCTTTAAGATAGGAAACATATTATTATTACATAGTATTGATACTATAATGCTTTTAAAGGGAATTTATTGACTTAATTACGAGGCCGTCGATCTCAACGGAAGATATACATCCCATTCCCACGCTTGTTTTAATATTCCGAATGGAAAAATTGCACCCATAATTTGCTGCAGGAATATCATAACAACAACGAAGAAAGAACTGGAAAATATTTGCGGCCGCGAGTGGAAACGCCGTTTGTTTTCGCAACTTATGATGCGGGCTTAGGTGAAACTGCACTTACGTAAACTCATTATCTTCTAGTTGCCACGAGCCACGCGAATGTCTCTCGGAGCATTCGGACCGTTCGACGAAAAAGGTTATCTCGCGCGCCGACATCTCTCGCCGTTTTTCGGTCGTGGAATGTCGGTTGAAACAGGGCGGAGGCAAGGGAGATTGAGGGTCGGAGGGAGAACGGTTTAGGATAAGGCCGAGATAAAGATAAAGGGGGACAAGAAGGGGGGCGGGGTGGGAGTCAAGCGAAGAGCGGGAGGGGGGGGCGGGATGCCTCCCACCCCCGATGACGTGCGTAGAATTTATAGAAGCGGCGGAAGTATTCCGGACGCCCAGCCGTCACCTCGAACATGTCAATGACTCGCGCAAAAAAGCTCCTATGGAATGTCCTCGCTTCGCCGCCGGCGTCTTGCAGGAGGGAAAGGTATGGGAGTGAGAGGGTCGGAAAAGAGGGTTCTCGCGCTCACTCGAGTGTCTTCCCGTACGTTCCGTGTGTCCTGCCTGCACCACCTCCGGCCACCGCACCTGCGAAATTAATGCTTCGACCTTTTCCTAGCGTTTTGTTTTCGTGTCGATTCCTGGTCCGCTCAAAACCTTAGGAATTGTCACTCGTGAGCTGTGACCTCGCGGTTCTTTTGTTTCGCGCTTCGTCTCCGGTCTCAGCAAAGCGGTGTATTGTTCGCAATAAGCCAAAGAGTAAAAAAATGAAAAATGAAGAGCTTTTCTTATGAATCTCTAATGCAGCAGGCATGTCAAGCTCGAAGAGGCGTCAGGGCCGCATTAGAATAACAGTTTTTTAATGAGGTCCACAGTTGGCAAAATATGCTTTATTTAAAAGGTTGGATGTCTGTTTTGCCGTAATAAACAGCTATTTAGAAAACACGTTCTATTGTGCCTCAATCATTATGAAAGAATCCTGTCTTCTTTTCATGAAAATAAAGTATTCATATAAAATCTCGAACGATTTAGTCAAGACAAAACTTGGCTTCCAGGCCGCAGTAAGGTCCAAAAAGAGCCACATGCGGCCCGCGGATCGTCAGTTTGACATGCCTGCTCTAATACAATCTTAGTATTGCTTTTGGAGATACCCCAAAACAAGTACATAGCTTTTCAATTTTTTGTAGTTAAATGATTAATCCCCTTTGGAAGAAAATACACTTAACACTCTTGGTCCATTTGTGTTTTCTTTCGTTTTTCGCTTCCCATTCAAAAAATACGCCTACGTCTTTTATCTAACTTCCAGATTGCGTGCATCCTACCTGTGATATGTATATAAGTGAGTGGTCTTCCTATGATCGTTGCTTCTGCCGTTATTTGTGCATCAAGGGTTTGTCTGTAATAGAATAATGGTGATAAAGCAATCCCTAATAGATATACTCGCTCTTCTTTCTTATTTCACTTCTTCACCCCCAGAATTTCGCTTGCTAAACGTTCTCTTGTCTTTCGTCTCCCCTTCCTTTTAAACTCCCTTTCCCCTAATGTAGATCCTTTCTCAATGTCTAAAGAGTTTTCTTAAAAATGGAATGTCATGTTGTCGCATAACTTAATTTTATTGACTGTTTTTGCATACACTTATACTACATTGAATTTCATTTTATATTGTTTGTACTTTATTTTTGTTGCTATGTTGTTAATCTTAGAGTGTTTAATTTTTCACTTTAAATTGGCGTTATCGCTGTATGTGAAAAAATGATTAAATAAATAAATAAAATAAATAACGTTTCAGTTTTCGCCCCAGATTTTTTCACGATTATTTTTCTCCGAATTCTTCGCGCGCCAGTCGAAATCAGTCGGGTACAAAGAGTCCCTCGATCACTACACTTAATCATTCCGAGAACTGTTGCAAAACATCTACCCGCCAAAATTTTAAGGAAATGGAAACTCTCTCAGGAGAGCCAACCGAAAAAATATTGAATCGTCTCCAATCAAGCGATCAACCATCGCAAATGTGTCCTGGGTTGTTTGTAGCCCCGCATTGCCGATTCGCGAGGAGCGCCATGTTTTCGGCATCGTCACAGTTTATGCGGTTGATAAGATGAACTTTGAGGTCCTCTCGTCTCTGTGCGTTTTCTTCTTATTTTGAAAGCCGGCAAAGATTCTAACTTCGATAAGGAGAAAGTTTGTAAGTCCGATACGTTATTCAAACTACGCGCGACGAAACCCGGCTTACGCTAATAAAACGATGTCTAAAACTGGCGTCGTTTCCTTTTCCGTGGGTGGCAAATTTAATGAGTAGTCGGATACTTACGCTTAGAGGCGACGCGCGTTAACATAACTACCCTGATGTTGCTTACGCAGTATATTTTCAACGTCGTATGATTTCGGCGCTTCTCGTTTGAGCATAATGCACCATTTTCCTTTCGCATCGCAACCGTCGCTACCGTTTCGTTCCCTGCCCTCGGGAGACACGACTTTCCTGTTGGAACAAATGACGCGTGGCTGGGATATCTCGCGTGGCGGTCTTAACGATGACAACAAAGGACTTGTCATGTTCGAGCTTTCTATGGATTAATGGCAAGGCGTTTCGTTGGTGTACACACTCCTCGCTTCGCGTCATTTTGATTAAAATTCTCTCGTGGGATCAAGTTCTCGGAGATCTTCGCTGGAATTTACAACTCAGATGAAAAGATCTTTTACGCTTTATGGAGTGCTTGGGAATTTTCGTACTTTTCCCTGAGCCACTATTTTTTTGTTACGGTGTGAATTAAACCATTTTCCTCTCCGTTTTAGGTGGTATTGACGTGGAAATCAAGTAATTCAACTCGTGTGTGATATATATAAATAATGCGGTTCCCCAGTGTAATTAACGATGTTAAGAGTAACTTTGTGGAACGATTCCATAGTTAAAATAGAAAAATTAAACATTGTCTTATCCACATAAAGATCCTTAATTCGACCTGTGCTTCGTTACAAGGTCACCTCATGTTACCTTATAACGAAACCTAAGTCGGATTCAAATTTCTTATATGGATCAAGTCGTTGTTCTCATACATTATTTTATGCGATTTTTTCAACAAACATTGCTTAGGTATTCTGTTCACCCGTCCATCTGTCCATGTAAAAAATAATTCAAACATGGCGTAAGTTACAAACGTCAAAATTTCGTGATAAATAGTTCCACATTAGAGCTACATAATGTGGTATTTATTTGGTGGATCTAGAAGCAACTGCTGGGGAGTAATCGAAAAAAATCATTGATATGTACATACTGCTACAAATATAGACAACCAACAATAAATCGCATCTGCAATTATGTACTCCGACGGGAAAACATCCGGCGGTGAAAAAAGCGCATCGTGTAATTTGTCCTGCAATTATTTCCTCACTTGTTGACTTGATGGCTTCACAAAAAATGTTGCCAATGTATCGATGTTTACAATTTTTCTGGGATACTATTTTGCGAACTAACCGTTAATCAGTGAGACTGGATGTCGCAAAAAAACAAGTGAATACGATAGTTCCGTTGTTAAATTTTCAGGAGATGCGTTGTTAAAAATAATTTTCGATCGAAATATTATTCTCCTCTTGAAGGTTGAAATTTTAAAGCACGATATTTCATTAAAGGTTTTGCCTCCGGCCTGTCTAAAACCTAGCGGTTTTGCATGGTAATACAGCTAATAAAGTAATTTTTTATCCGTTAATGCCGGCTGACGTTCCGAGATTGGCGGTTTGAAATTAGGCCCTAAAAATCTAGGGAAAAAATGAACAAGACCGCTGGAAAATGTCCTCTGCAAAACCCTTAGAGAGACCGGTTATAAAGATAAGAGAAGGCGAAAATGCGCGAGTTGGGCCGGTAACCCTTATTTATTTCCACCACGCAATTCATAGAAATGGGCGTCGAATATCGCAGGCTTATGATCATCATCGGCTTTTATTATGGCGCGCAACAATGTCGCCTCGGCGCATTGTCGCATTTTCTTTATTCGCGTGATGCCTGTATGAGTGGTCAAATGAGCGTGAACAAAATGAACTTCATATCATAAATGTATGTATCATAGGAGCAATTTATTTAATCGTTGTGATTGCAAATCTCATCAATGAAAGTAGCGCAAAATTGGGCTCGAGGTTAAAATTCGGAAACAGCGTGTGAAGTTTCCATGTCTATATCAGTATCGAAGGTATGAAAATACTAGTATTTCGAATTCCTGTATGCGGATTCATTCGATGCATGTATTTGAACACAACCGCCGAAAAAAATAAACTTCATACATGTGATCATGTGTGGGTGAAAGTAATCAAATATAGTTTTCCAGTTCCGTGTGTAGCGCCGTTGTCATCAATGGTACTTTTTAAACGCGTTTTTAACAAACTTTGCGATTAGTTGGAAGGTTGAAATTTCGCAGGAATGTTTGATTCGGATATAAAAATTAAATTACAAAAAAGTACGAAAAAAGACCAAGGTTCGACTCCAGGGGGGGGGGGGGGGGCGATTTCCATTTCCCGTAAGATAACACGTAAAAAGCGACTTTTTAAAGTGTAGGCTTTTATTCTTTCGAAAATTAAAATTAGAAAAAATTGACCTACGATCTTCAAATTTAAAGTATGTTTTAGGAAAATTAATGAGGTTTTTTATTATATTAATTTTTTCCGTCTACCTTTCGGAATGTCTCATATTAAACATTTAAATAATATATTTTGGGAAAATATCTGCTTTTAAACGGGATGTTGCCTTGCCGACCACATCATTGTTAAACTTCGAGAATCAATTGTTGTCACAACCCGCATACCTGTAATATATACGAGTGCATAGATTGCCTTAAATTATCATAGGGTTTTTCGCGAAATTACGTAATCGTAATGGGACTGGGATTTAGTTTGTTCTTTTGTTTATATTAACGACTATATAGATGTAGAGTAAGAGAGAGGGGATATGAGGAAGGAGGGAGATATGAAGGAAGGGATATAGAATGGAAGGTGCATAGAGAGTGAGGGAGGTATGGAATTAGAAAAGGACGGGAGGAAAGAGATAAAGAAGGAGACGGAGGCAAAAAGGGAGAGCTATGGATTGGGACAGGAGGGAATGAGAGAGGAGGAAGGTGAGACTAAAGAGAGGCAGAGAGGGAGGGAGATAGAGAGAAGGAAAGAGAGGAAGAGAGGGTCAGCGAGAGGGAGGGAGGGAATATTATTATTATTTATTTTTATTATTAATTCATTTTTGACAAGGGGCTCATGATTTAGCATATCTTACTGATTTTTCATATCGAAATCAAATATATTTGGAATACTTTTATCATAATCCCGCCATATTTGACGGGCAATTATGCTAGTAATTAATAATTTAAACTTAAGCACGTCTGTTTGTTACTTATGCAAGCTCATTTTCGAAGAACATTGAATTTACTTTTATGAGATGAAAAATAAAATTGAACAGTTCAACTTCGTGATGTTCCGTACATATACACGCAAGTTTAGGAGCCATTCATAAATTACGCCACGAAAAAATTTAATTCAATAGTCCCCCTTTCCTTTTCGTCACAATAAGTTAAGCCCTCCCCTCCCCGTTAAATTTGTCACAAATTTTTCAAATCCCACCCCTCCTTCCGCATAAAGAAATACGAGATTTACTTTTTCCTCGCAAAACATTGATTAATTGTTTGTATGTTTGTATTCATAGCTAATCAACCTCATGGATTATTATATGAAAACTTTGATTAAGATGGCAATGTTTGTTAATTAATTTCAGTTCTAAGGTTTACATAGTGCCCTCCGGAGCCAGAAGTTTTTAGCGCTAAATCCGAAGAGGTGGACGCCCTGTCCATTGAACGGAACGAAGATTTCATAAGCCTATACCTATCCTATATCTCCATAGGAAAGTAGACTAAATAAACTCAAAAATTAAATTTTAGTAACAAATATGTTTTTAATATTGTTTTGATCACACCAAAGACGTCATGTTGTCAAAAAAACCTCTCCCCCTCCCTCTCCCCCCCGCCCTCCCTCTCCACCCTCCCCCCGCCCTACCCCCTCCTCCCGCCTTAACCCGCCTCCCCCCGTAGTCACGATCCGTCGCAGATTTATCAACTCCCTCTACCTCCCCCCCCCAGAGCGTGACGTAATTTTTGGACATCTCCTATTCGTGCCCATCATTTATGTTTACGAACATATGGCAGTCTGGTAGACCTGCCGTGGCGAATTTGCTAAAAATAAAAGGAAACGTATCAGCGATGACGAAATCCCACGTAGTATTATAAGTTATGTAACACGATCGGTGCTCACTGTTGGAATAACGGTGATAAGGCGAGTGTTGTAGAAGTTTCGTTCGAGTGGATTTAGCGGTGGTGACGACGATAAAACAAGTGGAGAGCAAACAATATTGTCATCAGTATTTTTCGGTTCGTTTAAACATCACGTTTTCGTCTGATGCTCTTGCTCGTTATCAATGGAGCGGCTGAATGAATCCCGTGCCGTAGTTTTTATAAATACGTCGTTTTTACTGTCGATTTAAAAAGCTTTCGAGTTGACGTTTCTTGTATGTATGGGTGCATGGAATGAGTTTTCGATTGACATGATTACCCAGCAAAGAGCTCATCTATTAGCTTTTATCAAAGGAATGCGTTACACGGTTTTTTTTGTGCAATTCCTCCAAGAAATACAAAATCTATTATTGAGATCGGCAAGAATTGGGTTCTTTCTTCTTATTCATTTGCAAATCAAGCAAAAAAATCTTTCGAAACACGATGAAACCAAAGTTTATTAGCTCGGAATTGTACATTGAAAATTTTCACCACTCGTGATGTCCTAAGATTGTTTTTTTACTTATTATTACTTAATGAAAAATTTCTAACGGGAAATAAATCTTGCTGAAAAGCTTAATTTTACATCGGCGATTACTTTCTAAAATCGGAATCAGCAAATTTTGATAAAGTTGATAAAAGACTTCTATAATCTACGAGGAAGTATAATTTAGCATCTCCTTCAATAATATATTCCAACAATGCTCCACCGTTTCCATTATATCTCAGTAATACCAGCGATGTTACTATTTAAATCTGCTCCATCAAAACTTTCCATCGACCCTGAACTTTAAAAATACACATTTCAGGCACACCCATAACGAAAGTGCCAACTAATTCTCTCGTGTACTTTCTGAAAAGGACCTTTGCAGTTGATTTCGGGCAGCCATCTTCGCCTTGAAATGAAATGCACGTGACCGACGCTCTCGAAAGATGCCTATTTGATATCCAACCATATCCGCGATTGCATTTCGGTGGCCACTTTTATAATGTCGACTGCTGGCGTCCTAGTTCGCGACCGGATCGCCTCCCGTAAGCAATCCACGTGCCCTCGGTGACGTCACGCATCCATCGCAGCTTGTTTAGCGGCGAGACGCATTCCGATTCGCGTGATCGAACGCGGATCCTGAGCCGTTTATATTTAAACGCTCGAATCGCTGAGCGGAATTCCGTTATGCTACTACGCTACGCCGTCAGTAAGCCGTGCCTCTCGTTTCAAAAACGTTTTTTGGTAGTTTGTCTTCTTAGTTCCCAAAATGGCTGCCGCAGCTGATTTTTTAGGGATACCGCGAAAAATTTTGTTTTACAAATAAATCAACGACTTGTATTTGTATTTTGATGGATAATTAGGGTAATAAGTTTTTCTAATAAAGCTATTACAGCATTGATGCGTCTGAATGTGGTGATACCCGTACGGAAAAAAGTATAAAAACCTTGTTTCGAGGCTGGGGTTCCGCGAAGTTCAACTTTTCTTTGAAAGGGAGACACGCCTACGAAAGGTTTTGGATCAACTGCTCTAAGCTATGATCGTCTGTGCTACGTAGAATCTAACTATTACTCTCAGAAGCTCCTATCCGATGGAATACACGTCATCTTTCGACATACTAGAAAATTATATTTTTAACTGAGGGATTTCGTACTCGAGTGTCGTAATGGTTACAAAACAAGTAGGAAAATATGATATATGTACGTGAAATACACAGAGAATTCAAAGGCGTTTGAAATGTGAAATGCGTATTAAACGGCATTGAAAGATTGGTCGGTTCTTGAACTTCTATCTCCGAAACTATAAGTCGTAATTACATTGTTTCCCGAACTTGTAGTGAATGTTGTCTCCTGCTCAAATATTACATTATTTAATCTAAACCTTACAGGTCATATAAGAGTTATGGAGAAAAACGTAGCATTTAATTGTTGCTTGACGGATGCTATTTAACGAAATATGGGCATAAGATGATTTAAGTGCTTATATAAAGTTGAAGTTCTAATTGACGGATATAGTTCAAAATCAGAATTCGGCGATGAATTTGAATAAGGATCACAAATAATTAAAATCTGTCCACCGATTCAGGAGATGGAAGTCACGACAGACGGACTGACGATTGATGCACCAACTAAGGGGGGAGAAGAAATTTTTAATAATAATTCTTAGTGTGGTGTTATTAGGTTTATATAGGAGGATGCGTAAGTAATGCGTGCATTGACTGCTTGAATACGAGAGAGAGAGATAAGGAGAGAGACAAAATTAAATGTTACAAAGATTAAAAATAATTTCTGGCGTATAAGAATTTTATTGCGTAATGTATTTCTTTGTCAAACAATTTCTATTCGCCCAAAACTATTTTAACTCTCTGTAACACACAATTTTGTGCATTTTATATTTATTGCTTACTTTTTAGTGCATATTAAAGTTGGTTTCATTAATTATTATTTCAATTTTAACTTAACATTAAATTCACGCATACCCGTCATATATGACGGGCAATTACGCTAATATATATATATATATATATATATATATATATATATATAAAACAGCTTACGGAAAAGGAAAGGTAAAATGAATATATGTATGGCAACAAGGTATTGGGATGAGGAAACCCAGTGAACACTCACCAATCGGACGACTTCTGGTTGGCGAGGCCCCGGGGATGTCGAAGCGACACACGTAAAAGAACACTAAAACACAGAAACATCACAAACGTAGAAGCTTTCGCAGTCATTCCTTCCTTAACCATAGAGAGAGAACTCATCCCTCATCCCAACACCTTGTTGCCATACACACACACACACACACACACACACACACACACATATATATATATATATATATATATATATATATATATATATATATATATATATATATATATATATATATACATATTTAGAATATATATATATATATATATATATATATTCTAAATATGTATGAAGCAGGTATTTATAATGATATCACTTTTTCTAATCCTAAGTTAGTATTTTAAAATTATTGCCCTAGTTTTATTCAGAGAGCGAGGTTGATTATACGCAGAAATTCTGAACGTTAAACAGTTTTTATATTCGTGCATATGTCTCACTTGCGGTACTGATAAATGTTTTACGACTCTGCTTTTTTATTGATTGGTATTGTTCAAATAAAATGCAAATAATGCATCGAAGTGTTGAGTACTAAACGTGGTGAAAATGGAATGAAGACATTTGTTTACAAATTGTTGCGATAAATATTCGATAATGACAATCGTTCAAGTGCACAGTTTTATTGCAACTGATTCTAAAGGCATATCCGCCGACATGACCATTATAATATCGAATAATATAAGGATTGATTGTCATTATGGATAACAGGATGGAAAATTTTCGTGCCTCCTCTCACAAATTCAGGTAGTGTTGAATAGCACTCTAGTTAATTACATAATACATTTTGAAGAGCGAAGTGTGGGCTTTGGACGCACCTGGATGATATCAATGCGATGAAATATCGTTGATCAGACGCGCATTCGGGTGCTGTTACAGTTAATTTGAATGTTTCGATAAATAGATTAACCTATCAATTTATAATCCTTAATAGGATCCGGCGCGAATATTCTCACCTAAATAAATATCCATAGCTCGCGATAAAACGTCCGCTCTGATTTGAGCGCAAGCAAAGCATTAGGAAAAATGGGATTTCGTGACAGAATATACTCTCGGCGTCCCGCGTTTTACAGTAATTGGATAAAAACATTTATTTCATTTGAATTTCTGCTGCCTTTCACTCCTTTATTTTTTTCTGCAGTCAGTACAATCGAGCCTGTGTGTTAAGTTTCAGCTTCATATTTATAGTCATCTTACCATATAAAACGCATACTTTGCCACTCTCTGTGTTACTCTTTTTAACAAACTTTCCGACCTGGTAAAAGATAAACAAATTTGGCAGGAATGCTTCAACCACACTTTAAAATGCCAATGACGAAAAAACAAATCACCCGGGTTCTACTCCAGGATTAAATTTTCCGTAATATAACGCGTAAAAAGCAGTTTTCGGCGTGCAGGTTTTCATTCGTTTGCTAATTCAAATTAGAAGAAATTTTTGTTTTAGAACATTTAAATTTGGGAATTTGAATTCATGTCCCGTCATTTTTGACGGGCACGTACTATAGCATACATTATACTAGTCTAATTGCCTGTCAAAAATGAAAGTTGTGCATGAAATACGTATTAATTGAAAGAACACTTTCCATTCTCCATCCTCCACTCTCTCTCTCCCTCCCTCGCGCTCTCCTCCCTCTTTCCCTCCCATTCTCTCCCTCTCTGCCCCTCCTATTCTCATTGCCCCTCAAAACGTAGCTATCTCTATCGGCGTGATTTAGTATATTCTCCTGGATTTTAGCCCCCTGGTGTGGGATGACGAAATTAAGCGACACGTAGCTCATTATTTAATTAGAAGACGGCGTAAAAATATGGAAAATCTCTCCTAGATGCCAGCCATGCGAGACGATGTTAAATTTGCGGAAATATATTACAATCAAAAGAAACCTCTATTCTTCGTTTCGGCAAATATTTGTAAAATCGATCGTCGATCGTATGCGAAAATCGTCTAATAAATCCGTAGATAGGGTCGTCATTGGCGGACAGCGTTGCCGTGTAATCTTGCATAATTGCAACCCGTTAGCATCGGCGCGCCAAAAAAAATCATCGGACTAATTTTTCTGCGTTTGTTTTCACAAGCAACTTGGGTCGCTTAACCTCGCGAGATTTGCGCGCCAACGGCGTGTTTGTGTATCATCACTTTAGTCCATTCCATCCTTCCTTCGGTAGCCGATGTTTTTTCCGAAACTCGATAATCGGCTTTCGTCCCCGATTTTCTCTTTCGGACGTTTCCGCGGAGACCGTCGCGCGGGAGGATGTGTCCTGCGTTTTTTTTTTAAGCTCACTTCGCCTAATTCCTCGCTTCGTCGCGATTCACTTTCCCACGCCTGTTTTTTTCCGATCGATACGGCGGTGAAACATGGCACAACTTCACCCCGAATCGTCTCCACCGAGAGGTGAATTCGGTGAATTTTAGATAGTTCGCGTGTTTGCTTTGGGCATCCGCGCGCGCGCGTCGTTCGCCAGCTAAATGGGCGCAGCAAACAGATGACGATTTGTTTTGATTCTTTATTTGCGTCCGCTGTTCTAGTGTTTCAACGGCGCGCCGAGGGTTTACTTTTTGTGTGTCGGTGATCCTTTATTTTTCGTTTAAATATTTATTGCTAAGCGTTTGCGAGATCGTCGCGCGCAAGAGTCGTTTTTATGCGACACGAGTGGCGCTGTTTAGCGCTCTTTTCCACGGTAATTTTTTACGTCCCGTTTTTTTTAAAGCGATTCTTTTTTTTTATGCCCCCATGTTTGATTTGGATTCGTTTGCGCTTCGAAATCCGAAAAAGAAAGCGAGTCGCGAGATAGTTGTGGCGGGGGTGAATGTTCGTCGAATCCGAGTAAAATATGTTCGCAGAAACTTTTGAGTCAAGGAAGTTATAATTTGCTTAAATTTCGCGTAAGTATTTGTAATTACACTCGGGGTAATTTTTAAAATTATAATTTGTATTTTTAATAGATTACCGTTAACACTCAATTGCTATTGAAATGGAAAACATGTTGACCGTCTGGATAGAAGATCAAAATCAGAAAGACGTTCCTTTAGAGTCAAGAGTGATCCGTGCTAAAGCTTTAAATTTTTATTAGAGCTTGTAGCGAAAAGAAGGTACCACATCAAATTCTGGACCTTTTCAAGTAAGCACAGGCTTGTTTTATAGGTTCACCAACAGCCAATCTTCATCGCATCAAAATTAGTGGATAATCTGCTAATGCCGACACCACAATCCCTACTACGTTCTCGGAAGATAAGTTGAGGGTTAGTTGCCGCAGAAAAAAAATCAAATTCTGATGAGACTAGCTAATTTTAAAAGTTCGTCTCTGATATGACATATATTTCCAAACAAAATAAGTCTATTTACGGCTTGGAGGCAACTAATAATAGGATAAATCTGCTGTTTTGGAGCAATTCCGCGGGTGATTTTAAATGTAAACGACTTCCTCCAACTAGTAATCCAACCTCGGCCAAAATTCCGTCATATTTCCATATGTCAACCAACTCTACAAGATTAGTTCAGTCTTCAAATATATTATTCATTAAGGGAAGGGGTGAGAATAAAGGGATTTTGGGGGTATTCGGGAAAGTATATCTATTTTTCCCTTTAATTGTGAACCCCGATTTGCACGGGGTTTTCCAATAACGCATCCCACGTGCAAAGCGGGGAAAAGCTGTATAAAAAATGAAAAGTTAATTTTCGTCTTGATAATATTGTTAATATGGTTCACCACTGAGTGACAGTCCATTCATTAGATCATATATTTCTGCATATTGGTCCAGTACGTCCTTAACGTGCTATGTCGGGATACTATTGTGCAAAACATTAAAGCGAATCACAGAGTAAATATCGGTCATGTATCATTTTGTGATACATTTTTGTGACCCTACATACAACCCGTCCAAAGAAAAAATCTATCCCTTCGTTTAATAATATTTCCGAAAAATATGTCGGAAACCATCGTTTGTTACTCGCAGAAAAGGTTTCCACCGCTTTATCACTAAAATTCCTCTTAAAAATTATTTTTTTACGTTTCTTAGAGCGTTATAAGGGAAACGTGACCTATTTCGCAAGATATTGTACATATCTTCACAATGTCCCTTTGAAGGCGCAGGCGCATTAGGAAGCCCCATCGAACCGCACAGCAGTCCAGTGAAAAATTCGGAATGATTTATGCGGTTCGCTGAACGTATCCGCTCTTCCGATTCAAATGTCTTCCGTCCATTACCGTCCCCGCTCACATGGCTCCTCTTTCCCTTTCTTTTGTCCTAAAAGCACTCGTGGGTGTGGGCCCGAGGGAATTCAGCCTGCGAACCTGCGTGCTTGCTTGTTATTCTCGTCTCCCAGGAGAAACGTCCCTGTTTTGTCGTGGCAACCGCGAATCGTGCCCACGTCACTGCCAAGATTAACGTTTTCTGGCATCCCTCCCACTTTCAAGGGATCCTACGACAGACTAGAGAAAGATCGACGGTGGCGACCTCGTTCCAAGCCGTCGGAGGATGTCGGAAGCTTCGAAACCATCGCTTGTCACGCGTCGGGTTTTTGGAGGTCGGATATCGCTCGCGGGGATTCTGTCACGAATATGGGATAATTAGGGATGTTTTCTGGAAAGGGTTAAAGGAGAAAGAGCTCCGGTGATGAATTTGTATACGTATGTAAATTAGTCGTCGCGAAGTGACGGGAGTTTTTTTTGCGGGTACAGTTACGTGAAATGGCAAGGCGTAAAATTTCGCGTAAATATCTGCTGATAAAGTTACAGGCGGGGATTTTTTCGTTTTTTTTTGTCCGGTCCAAATCATCCGCTTTGCGAGGTTTTCTCCGTTGGCTTCGATCCACCCGCTTAGAATAATCCCTCTTAATTTCTACTTCGATAATATATATATATATATATATATATATATATATATATATATATATATATATAATACTATAATATTATGATTGCCTGTATTTGCGTATGAATAAATGTAAATATGTGTCTGTGTGTGTGTATATATATTATAACGATACGGAAAAAGAAATAATATGATGAAATAAATGCAACGAGAGGTTGAGAGGGATAGGAAGGAGCCAGTGAACACTTACCATACAGTGGTGGACGTCCACAGCGATAGAGGAAGGCTTTTAATTTGGAGCTTTCGGGCAACACACGCCCTTCTTCAGCGAGAGAAATACGGAGACTAAAAATAAGCGTAACTAGGGTTAAACCAAGTTTTTATTATTTTTCGCTCTTTATCATTGTTTGACTATCGATCTTTACCTGAAAAGCGACCTTACACAACACAGTGCGAATGTAAGCAGTTTAATTCCATTAACCATTAGAACGCAGCAAAATCAACGTCATAAATCTCGTCAAAAACAACGAGCACAAACGTCCACGCATAGCAATACATTCGAACCTGCAACCGTGAGGTAGTTATTCTGCTTAACTCTTCGAAAACACCGACAAGATATACCTAATTTAAAAAACGGGTTTTTCTTCCATATTGAGCTTTTTAGCCAATCATAAATCATCTGCGGAAACTGTATGCTTTTTTTTTGCGACGAGCCCGGCAAATTAAGTGAAGTTATTGCTGTATGAAACACTGAAATAATAATTTTTTCCCGAATGAAGGGTCTCTTCCGTTTACAATCGCCGTCAATCATCCCAGTCAAAGATTGGAGCGTTTATAGGGGTCCTGTGGCAGGTTTTTAGGCGAGTTGCCCCTCTTTAACCGGAATTGATGAGCTAGCGAAACAACAACTGCCGATCTGGTAAATTATCGCGGCCCGTAATTAGTGTGTCGCGACTTTAATCGGTTCACAAAAGAACGACCGGATCTGCGTTCGTTCCCGCGAGTTTCACTTACCCGTGCGATTTCGGCCGTTTTGTTTCACTAGAACAAAAGGGGGCCGGGGGGAGGAGGAGATTTATTTCGCCGATTCCAGCTTACGCCGCGATGAATCGTCTATTAACCATTCGCGCCGCAAGATTCGTTTTGCGGCAAATGAAGTCTAGCGTCATTTGCTCTCATTTAACGTCGCAGTTATTTTTTTCAAACTCCATACGTGCGTGCCACCGCCAAAAATGCCAGCGATGCATTTCCTCTTATTGTTTACAGCACACTTCAAATACCTAATTTAAAAAACCCAGATGAAAGAAGTTTTAATTGTTTGTTTTTTCGGCGCGGCGTTATGGTAATTTTTAAATCGAAATAACCAGCTGCGTATGTCCCAGTTAAATGAATTTTAAGCTTTTTTTACCGAGCGGCAAAATTTATTTTGATGCTCACGGAATCTCCCATCCAAAACTAAGGGAATGTATTAATTTGATTCATTTAGGTACATAATTTTCTGGTACGGTTTGCATATATCGCAAGTAAAAATCTTAGCATGGCGAACTACGCGCAATTTTAATTAATTGTCTACTGTACTTGCATTATAAATGTATTTACAGACCTGCCCATTCAATAATGGAAATAGGCTTATAGTTTCGTCGTTGTGTCTGTCTGTCTGCCCTCCCTTATTAAATTTTGAACCAATACATCTATTTTCATGAAACGTGGTGGAAATCTCTTGCTACATGACCCGAGCTCTCGAGAATAGTTTTTGTTGCGAATATTGAGATCCCGGGTTCGATTCCAGGAACTGTAATTTCCATTTGATTTATATGAAAAATCAGAAATCCATCGTGCAGGGTAATTTTCTCTAGCACATTTCAATATTATAAAATTGATATATCGGAGCGGGTTTGTACTATTCTCTGAGGAAAGAAATTAAAATTCTAATTTTTATCGTAGACTTTTGCTTATCGGTACTATTTCTACGAAGTTTGCGTAAATTTTTAAATAATTTTTGAAGGTTTTATCACTCATTACGAGAGTGTTGCCATTGCAACGACTATTGTTGGTCTCGGATTTGGCACAGTCTAGTATAATACATACACGCGTTATTTTTGCTACACAAATACGAGTGATCAATTTAGTTTTCCGTTCGAATGTATTTGTAATATTTTATAACGCTAAATTATGAAATTTGGGAACACAAAGAGCAACATATCCGCGGTGATTTTAATGATATTAAAGCCAATGTAAGTATTAAATAAATGATTAAATGGAAATTAGGCATCGTAAGTTCCGCTTGGATCATCTTGTTATTAATATTTTCCTTTAAGGCTCTATTCAAAGAAGCTAGATTGGTCTGATCACCTAAAATAACAGTCTTAGTTCACTTTCCACCCGTTTTAAAGCAATAGCACTCCAATCGATAATCCCAGATATGCATATAATATACCCGAGATAGCTCTTTAAAATACGTGGCAAAGATACAATTCGCTTTAATCGTTTTATTTTGCGCAATGGGTTATTTATTTTAAAGCACACTGCTGGAATATAGTATAGAGAAAGTTTGACTCGATGATTTAACGTCATCTTGATAATCTGCGTACTCTTCGAGATATTCCAGGACGATTGAACAAAAATACTTGCTCGATTTGCGTCAAGTGATGAATCCTTAAATTGTATTACATGCATTTGCACTTGCTGATTCACTTTTTCTGTACGATTTTTCAATCAATGTATCATAGTTACGCGGAATTACTGATAGTGTTATCGATCATATTGCTCTTTATAAGTGTTTGCTTACTGTAATCGTGAACGCGAGATTTATCTCGATGTTTTTCCTCTTAGTCGCCAGTTTTATGGGTATTAAACTTGCACTCTATGTGCCATATCGTAGTCTTCCACTTCAACTCGTTGCAGATTTAGGTGAAAATTGATTTGTTGATAAAAGGAAAGGAAAACTTTTGGAAATAAACAAATAAGTATTTATGCCTATTATTTATACTTATTGGATTACTGGGGGGGCAAGCTTCCTGCTCGCTGACGCTCGCCAACCCCCCCTTTGCTCACTGTATCTTTGTTCCTACCATGTACCTATTGGATTTAGATTAGTTTAACGGGAATATGTTTTGAATGTGAGTTTAATGAATGTATTTTATACGAAATGTGCATTTAGTTTTTAATAACAAATTCACAAAAATAATAAATTTAAAAGACAATTTAACACTTAATTATAAACTACATTATTATTTTTTTATTTTCTGCTCTATTATCTATTTCCAGTTATTTTCATTTTCACACCCTGACGTGACTTAGCTCAGGATATAGCTACATTTTGGTTTAATTATAAAACGTTTTGATAAAGACGATCAAACAAAACCGAAGAGTCAAACGTCGAGAGATGATAGAAAAAATAAGCCAAAAAACAGCAACAGAGCCACAAAGACGAAAAAATTAAAGAATAAAGAAATATGAACAAAATACCACGCGGAACAATAAACAACAGTATAAGGTATTGCAAACGAAGTAACGAAAAAATGTGCAGAGAAAAATGTCTAGAGACGAAACGCGAAGAAATAATAGCACAAACTAACAAATTAAACAAATAACTATAAACAAGATAAAACACTAAAAACAACAAATGTGTCACAAAGACGAAAATAAATTAATGAATTATGAACAAAGAGCCCCACAGATCACACGTCAGGATAAACTAATCCTAAGATTATATTAATATTGATAGCAACGATGTAAAATAATGCAATACGACTAACTTTAAATTCTCATTATTTATAGCTCAAGATGCCGAATAAACTATTATTAACAGAATAATTAAGATGAAATTACAATTTCATGAATCATAATAAGAGTTTTTAAAGATCTCTTTTGGTTCCTTGAGGATTTTTAAATCAGAGTGAGCGTTACGCATCATAATGACCATTACGATTTTATAATATAGAGAGATAAAACACCATATGTAGTCTTACCATACCTCCTGGTTTGATTAGGGTTGGACCGTTTTCAAGGTATTGCCCCGGCCAATCTGTTGCTTTGTCCCGGAAAGTAAATATGAGTGAAATAGTCATGGATGGTCGAAGACTTGTGCCACTACCCTCGGACTGAAGTTTCTGAGAGGTGGCCTTCGTATCTGTTAAAATCTCTATATAATCCGCGCAAAAATCTTTATTAGACAATAATCCTATTTGTCAAATTGGCGATTTTTTTAATAGCGATACAAATACGTTCAAGCCGTGCAGGGTTCGTTTATATTTCGTTAATGTTTGTATAACAAACTAAAATAATAAAAGATACGTCCCAGTCGTGTCCCGGTTTTCCTTCAACAGAGTTGTTTTGTCCGGGTTTTGTCTCCTTAATATACGGCAAGCTTACTCATATGTCATATATTAATTGTTATGATGTTTTTCTATTGATATCATAAATTAAACTTATTGCTAAAAGAACTTGGCAAGGGAAACCTATGGAAATAAAGATTGAAATTCTTTATTATAGATTCCAATATGTTATGTATTAATTATTACTTGCATAGGTGTATTCATTCATTAGAATTATTATCAGCCCCAAGTGCATTTCGATAATTCCGAAAAAGTCTTTGTTGCAATTGAAGGCTTCTTTTATACGATTGGAACATGTGAAAATTAGTTTTCCCTTGGTGAATTTTGATAAAGGAAGCTTCGACTCTACGTATTCAGTAGACAAGGAGACACGTTTCTCACTTTACTCTAAATATCTTCTTCCGTTTTGGCTTAGTTCCCGACGCATACGACCATGAATCTTATTCTGTCGCAGTACATGCAGGCAAGTCTCACTTAAAACTCTTTCTATCAGTATTTGTTTTTATTTACTGGTAAAATACTGCGCCATTCGCCGCGGTAACATCTGTCACTGTCGAGAGAAGTTCGCCCTTGAAGATGCCCACTTGGTGGGCGAAATGCATCGGGTTTATGATAAACTTTTATGACTTAAGGAGTTTTCTCACCGATGATATACCTTCAAAAGAAAACAAAAAAGTAACGAAATACGCGCTTTGGCCCCTCTTTGGTTCAGTGTCGGATCCAAGGGGCGGAGAATATCGCCCCCTCCCCTTCCTTTTGCTCATTGGATGTCCTCGTTGCTCTCCAAAATTGATGCGTTCTGAAACCCATTCCATGAAAAATTCCTCGATTCCACGCTTCAGATTACGTCCATAGGCAAGGGTCTGACGGGTAGGGATCTTCATAATAAAAGGATCGTGGGGAAGTAGCGGATTGAAGAGGGAGACGGGCGATCCTCCAGCTCGGAAGTTTCTGTATCCGACCCTGCTTTGGCTCCAACAAACCAACTTGATTCCTTTTGCTCAATCTGGAGGCATTGTTACAAATAACGCGCCAGATAAGGCAAGAGGACAAAAGATTTTTTCTCGTAATGGGATGTTTCTATAAAACGTCAGCCAGACTGTGTAATTAACTCTAGATAATCATTGCTGTCATTCAATCGAAAGTGTTAGCGTTTAGAATAGCATTCATCGGAGCGGAAGGATCCCGATAACTGTTTGACAATGGATTCCGAGTTTTTTTGTAGTCGACAAATTTCGCTTTAATGTTATAGGTCAGTCATTCTTTCAGATAGGCACTTGTAATTAACCATCAGATCTTCAATTCTCATTATGGCCGCTAGGTGGGGAAATTGATTTTCGTTATATAAATTCAAATATTTTGCGAAAATTAAGTTGTGGGGTTTTTGGTGCTTGACGTTTATTTTTTTAAACGTTATCGGTCAATGATATATACTTATACTACTTTTACCCTGACTCCTATCCTATTATTCGTATTTTAAAATCGTCAATGCTTTTGACGTCCTTTGAATATATGGGTCAATGGTGTCGGTTACGCTCTCGCAACTTTTGTCACTCCTTCGTCTTTCTCCTCCCTCCCCTTATGTACTTTCTCCTCCCTCCCCTTATATAATTTCTCCTCACGCCCCCTCAGAAATGAAAAACCTCCCTCTCTCTCCATATCCATTTGGATTTGGCTCTTATCTTTCTCAATTACGTACGAACAAAACTTGCATTGTTTCCGAATATCTGGACTCTACACCCATTCATTTCACAGTCCAAATCTCTCCTTATCATCTTTCCTCCACTCCTCCATTCCCTCCGCTACTCCATCACCATTCCACCACGCCTTAGTCCCCTGCACCACGCCTAAAATCCCCTCCAATACGCCTCCATCCGCATCCATTACGCCTCCATCCCCCTCCGCCATTTCTATAATAATCCAAGAGGTTGATTAGCCGGATACACACACACACTCCTCCGCCACGCCTCCATTCACCTCCCACCACGCCTTCATCCTCTACACCACGCCTCCAACTCCCTCTGCCTCAATTTTCCTTCCTCCACGCCTCCATTACCCTTCCCCCACGCCACTATCCGCCTTCCGCCACGCCTCTATCCCCTTCCACCACGCCTCTACCCTCCTTCCACCACGCCTTTATTTCCTCTCATCACGCCTCCCTTCCCTCTCTTTATCTTCTCTTATCTCTTGCCCGTTTGTGTGCAAAGGCTTTACGCCACCAACCCAATCCTACTTCTTGTATCTCTCCCACCTCCCTCTCTCTCTCACCTCCTCTTTCTCTCTCTCACCTCCCTCTCTTTCTCTCTCTCACATCACCCTCTCTCCCCCACCTCCCTCTCTCTCCTGCCTACCTCTCTCTCCCGCCTACCTCTCTCTCCCACCTCCCTCTCTCTCCCACCTCCCTCTCTTTCCTACCTCCCTCTCTCTCCCATCTCCCTCTCTCTCCCACCTCCCTCTCTCTCTCTCCCACCTCCCTCTCTCTCCCACCTCCCTCTCTCTCCCACCTCCCTCTCTCTCCTACCTCCCTCTCTCTCTCTCTCACCTCCCTCTCTCTCCCACCTCCCTCTCCCTCCCACCTCCCTCTCCCTCCAATCTCCCTCTCTTCCACCTCTCTTTCTCTCCCACCTCCCTCTCTCTCCCACCTCCCTCTCTCTCCCACCTCCCTCTCTCTCCCACCTCCCTCTCTCTCTCACCTCCCTCTCTCTCTCACCTCCCTCTCTCTCCCAACTCCCTCTCCCTCCAATCTCCCTCTCTTCCACCTCCCTCTCTCACCCACCTTCCTCACTCTTGCTTTCTCCTCCCTCTCTTTCTCACCTCCCTCTGTCTTCCACCGTCCACTCTCTTCCACCTCCCTCTCTCCCATCTCCGTCTCTCTCCCATCTCCTTCTCTCTCCCATCTCCCTCTCTCTCCCACCTCCCTCTCTCTCTCTCCCACCCTCCGCTCTCCCTTTCTCTCCCATCCTCTCCCACCCCCTCCCCCTCTCAAAGAGGAGTGAGGCGTGCGTTTACCTTCCGCCTCATCCTCCTCATTCGTCCATGGCGTAATCTCGTTCTGTTTTTGTGTGTGGAATTAAGAAGGTGGAGGCGGCAAAAGTAGTAGGTCCCCTCTTTTAAGCATATTAGTCACGCCGTATAGGGGGACTTTTTATCGCACGTCGTCAACAGTGATTCTCTTATCTTTCTTTTAACTAATAACGTCTCAGCCCTTTAGGGAGATACGTTAGCCGATAAAGGCACAACCGGTTGGAATTCCTTTTTGTGGCGTCGTTTAAGGTTTTCCCTGGCGACAGTTTTGATATCCGAGGGAAAGAGGAAGACGTTTTGATTGCCGTAAGATGATTCGCGAAAATAATTGTATGTATTCATTAGGCATTACGCGTGCATTTACGTCTGTATTCTCCAGAATGGATTTCGTTTTATTTGGCAGGTGAAATAGTTCACGTGTGAAATGCTGAATCATAGGTTGTCAACCTTTCCGCATTGAGTAGAGGGTGACTAGATTCTGAGGAAGAGAAACTAGGTCATAATCTGTTCTAAGGTAGAAAAACCGTGACCTATCCGGGGCATAGCACTGGAAACTGGGACGAATCCCGGAAAACCGGGACGTCTTGTCACTCCAATTGAGAACTAACTATTATTACAGAATATAATTACGTACTGTCGTCATTTGCGTTTCTACCGCCGAAGTCTCTCATCGGTCTCCAACTGCAATGCAATTTGGACAGCGGGTTCGTTCCATCTTTCATCACAGTCGCTTCTAACTTTTAACTATTTTTTAAAAATAACTAACGAAGATCATCTGCTGCAATTTCGAGGACCACCATGGATCCTCAGATCTCCTCTTATATTTTGGGAAAAATTTCGTATTCCTTTATCGTTAGGGCATTTAATTAATTAATTTAACTTCCGTTGTTTTAGATCATACCAACACTTTCATATAGACCAGGGGTCCCAAACTCGGCCCCCGTGGTACATTTCTGCAGCCCTCGAAGTAAGGTTACACTAAACGGCCAAAATTCAAATGTATTTCTTATAAAATATTTCACGTAAATCTGAGAAATTTAAAAGTTTATTAAATTAGCACTTTTAAAATATACGCAGTTTATTGCTCATTCAGATTTATTGGCCGAGCGAAACGAGGTCTCCTGTTGATTCCCTGTGCACTTTGTCTGTTCTACGATAACTGCTCTCTCTCGGTTGTCTGATTTTCACCAAACTTCGTGCGCATGTACGAATAAATGCCTATAGTTTATAGTTCATGCGCAATTTGCGTTAGCGCATTGTGATAATTTCTAAATCTTATCCAATCAAAACGAAATTTAGCGAACATACAGAAAACATAAAAAACTGAAGAAAACGTCAAATAAATAGGGGATCCGCAGGATCTTTGGCCTCGCTCGGCCCACTTAGTACTGGTGAGGGGGAATCACATGTTCAATACCACTATCGTCTTCATAGTTCTCCTGCACTTCATACGGCGGGGATGTAAACTTATTGGAATTAAGTTGTAGGTAATTTAATTTTCTATAACCTTTGTTCGAAACATTTTCCCATACACTACATTTATAGAGATATTTTAAAAATTGTATTTTTTAGCTACTACCACCACTCCACCTGGAGGTAACTTTTGTAAATACCTGACGCTTATTTACCTATTATGTTAGTGACGCTCCTTTTAATACTTAGTTGTTGGATATTCGTGTCTATATCCAATATCAATTCTTTGTAGGGTCTTTGAATTTTTCTTGCAGTTCCTTAAAATATTTATTATCATTTAACCTATTTGGATTTTTGATAATATTACGGGTATGGGGAAAGTCAAGTGGTGGCCACATCAGATTTTTTTTAAAGTGCGCTTATAGTGTCACTTTGGCGTCTGTCTTTCTGTGCACTTGCATAAGTTGAAATTGTGACGAAACCGCAAACGACAGAGAGCCGTAACCTGGAGGATAGATTTCTGTATTTATGTCATTTGTTTTTTTTTTTTAGTTTTAAAAAATATTCAGGGTCGGATAGGAGCTCATTTAAAAGAAATTATATCTCCGAAGGTATAAAAGATGGACAGCTGAAACTTTGAGCGTGCATTTTCACTTTGATGCCAATTACAGACGAGGCCCTAGTGAGTTAATATGTGGCAGAATAACCACATAAGAAATAAAATAAGATAAATTTACGCATATAATAGGTGACCAAAGTACAAATTTTCCTCAGTTCGACAATCGGGTTAATGGTAGAAATATTCACAGTGAAATGGAAGAAAATTTAATAATAGAAGAAAAAACGCGCTGTGTTTATTCGTGTTCTTGTATAACACTACTTGTTTCGTAATTAATTCTGTTTTCTTACCATTACTTGAGGTATACACCGTATGACATATGGATCTCACTATTTGAGACAATAAGTAGGTAGTCATCCATTCTCACGGACGGCTCGAGTCTGCGAGAAACCGAAAACGGATATGCGATATGACACGATTTTACGACGGATTCGTTCCGTCGGAATGTGTCGCTGGAATGGATCGTTGCCAAGGCGAAGGATGCATCATTAATCCTCCTGCGTCGTAAATATTTAAGACGTTTCCAACCCCCCTTATACCGCCGAAAGGCTTATTAGTTTAGTTTGCACGTCCACGGTCGTAGGTAGGAGGGGGGGAGGCGTCTGGACTCTTAATACGAGACAAAGGATATACTATGCGGTGTCGCCTTTATGGAAATCCTCCGTCCCCTGCATTGTGCCTCCGCCTGCAATGAACTTTGGTACCATAACCTATTCTCTTGCTCGCCGTTTCTCCGCTGCATTCTGAGATAGAAGTGTGTGTGCATCTAGTATAGTAGTCCCCTGGTCGAGTGGTCGAATTATTTCGTCTGGATCACTTACGGTCAAGTGCATTACTTGGAAGGAAGTTGGAGATGGTTAAATTCGTGTGTGCAGTTCAAAAGGGTAGATTACTAAGTTAAACAAGTGAGGGAAGAATTGCACAGCAAATTACATGAGGCGTTTTTTCACCGACTGCTGCCATCTTTCGATCGGAGTAATGACTCGCAGATGCTGTGTATTGTTGGTTGCCTACATTTGCGGCAGCTTGTGTTTTTTTTACTGTGTTTTCCGATTACTCAACAGCAGCGCATTCTTGATCCGTCAAATTTATACCACTTATAGCTTTAATGTAGAACTATCTCTTCTGGAATTTTTGGCATTTTTAATTTTTAACTATGTCTAACCCTCATTATAGGCCAATCTATCCAGAAATTTGGCTTCCCCAGGTAGATTCCGTAGATATTTCCCGGACAGACAAACCGAATACATATGCGATTTTTTTAAGAAAAAGGCGCTGAAAATGAACAAAAGTAGAAAACGTAACGTAAAATAAATATTAAGTCCTGTCATATCACTTTATTCAGTTTTTGAACAACTTTTGCTCTAACTTCGCATCACATCCTTTTACCTTCTTGTTTTCAATACATAAACCATCACATCTCGAGTTCTGTAGCAGCTATGATCTTCTAATTTGTTAGGTAGGTCTATCTTGTGATATTCTACAGAACTCTTGCATATAAACTTGTAATATAATGACCCAAGTTATATTCCAGGGACCCTTCGTTCCTCCTTTTGAATAACATAGAAATGGATGCAGAACATTTTTATTAGCATTTTGAAATTACTTACAATAATCGTACGAATTTGGGACTTGAAACATAGGACGTTTGGAAGAATAAAAAGTTTAATTTCCAAACCGTCGATTTTCGAATAGACTCCAAAACGTGACACACATTCGTTTTGGACCAGGTCATCGAACCGAATTTTTTTTCGCTCCGATTTTCGTTCCGCTCCGTACAAAACGCAAAATTTCGGTTCGGTTCCGGTTTCGCTCCGGCATTGAATACCGAACCGGTTTTCATCGTGCGACCTTAAATTTTTTGTTATCTTTACAGTAATTTACTCTAAATCTACAGAATTTTGTAATTAAACCAAGTATATATTTTAATAACAATGTTTAAATTTAAATTACAAAAAATACAGTTAAACCAAAATATATAGTATGTACTTTGCAGTTTTTCGGCAAAATACTAATTTAAAAATATTTACCAATATCGATTATAATTATAGAAGTACTTGAAGATTCTGGAAATTGATGAAAATTTTTAGTATCGCGAGTTAATTTGTCAAAAAGAGAACAATCCAATAATGTATGTTATATCATTTGATATAAATCATTGCTATACTAAATATCCTCTTGAAATCAAACAAAATATTTATAGAGAAAGTGAGACAATTATTCAGCGTTTGTTGAATAGCCTTACTTCAAATGCTGACTAAAATGTGTTTCCCCAGTCGGCCGAATCATTTACTACAAATAACAAATATGTATTAATCCTTAACCTCTCTTCAATTATAAATAACGATTGCTAATATATATATGCAAATTTTGTTTAAAAACCATTATATTTAAAGTGGAATTTACTAACGTGTAACAACCAATAAAGAAGGGAATAATTCGCCGAAAGCACAAGAGCGGAACGATCCTTCTTGGATAACGTTTAGGGAAAGACTGCCAAAAGACTGGGTTCATTGTATATGGAGAAGAGGTGAAAGTTTAAGGAGCAGTTACCTTCATCTATAAAGAAAACCCTAGTAAGGAATCGATAAACGCTTTCATCAGGAATACAATCCGCTGGGTAGGCACAGGGGGGGAGGGTAGCAGAACGATTAGCGGGTTGTCCTCAAACGACCACCAAAGATCCATTCTCCCGTGCCTCGTTTAACAGGGTTCGAATAATTCTCAGCAGGACATAGACATGACCCTCACTCTATGTATAGAGATGAGCATGGGAGATCCCGCCATTAAGTCGGCAGATATTATCTCAAAAACGTGTGTCTCTAAAGGCTTTAGGAGCACGTATTCTCAAGGCAATCCTAGGCCCTTGAGCTTATCGGACTTGTTCGGTATAGCGTCAGCTTTTCAAAAAGGCGCACATTTAAGCGTAAACCCATCTTTCACTCCCACTGTTTATGCGAACCGAAAAAACGATCGAAATAAATAACGGCTTTCGGTTCGGATAACAAAAAAATATTTTTCCGGTTCGGATTCGTTTCCACTCCGACTAAAAATATCGTTTTTTTCGGTTTCGGTTCGGTTCCGGTTCGATGCCCTGTTTTGGACAAGGATATCTGACGTTTGTTTAGGCGAAAATCTTTCGTAATCGTGGTGAAATGCATTGTTGCCGTATTCGCGGATTTGCGTAGAATAATTGACTGGGATTAAAAATACGCCCCTCATCAATTCGCGAAATTTCGACGCTATTTGAAGCAAAACAATACCTTCGCACCGAAAAACAACAACATGATGGCACCGAAAATAAATAGAAATTCGATAAATGGAACTACGTAATACATTTTCATTTTAAAATCAGCTTTTAACTGTTATAGGGAAAATATTGTTCGTAAATTATTTTACTCAATTTTTTGGTATCTTGTTTCTAAAATAATTGAGTGGCTGATAACCAAGCGGAGAAAAACGCGCTTCGTGACTGTTTCGCCCCAATAATAATATTTACGGCCGGAGTTTCGGTGCTTTGAAACGTAATCGTAGAAGTCAGGTCCAAAAAAAGAAAACGTTTCCTTCCCGTCCGCTCTCCGACGCAATCATCGATCCGCAATGGGCTAGTGAATTTATCCAGTCATACTTTCCGAATCAGTGGAGTGAAAATCCTAGAGAAAAGCTTTCCTGACCTTGCAATGAAAACCCTAGGTCGTCATTCATGTGATTTTATTGTGGTGCATTTGTTGCGAAGTGAATTTTTTAGCCTACTTTCCAGAATGGAAATAGGCTTATAGTTTTGTCGTTGTCTGTCTGTCTGTCCGTCCCCCTATTAATTTTTGAACCAATAGATCTTTTTTCATGAAACGTGGTGGAAATCTCTTGCTACATGACCCGAGCTCTCGAGAATAGTTTTTGTTGCGAATATTGAAAGTCCCGGGTTCGATTTCAGGAACTATCCTTCCCATTTGATTTACATGATAAATCTGAAATCCATCGTGCAGGGTAATTTTCTCTTGCACATTGAAATATCTTAGAATTGTAATACCGGAGCGAGTTTTGTACTATTCTCTGAGGAAAAAGAGGAAGATTCTAATTTTTATCGTATAATTTTACTTATCGATTGAATTTCTTAGAATTTCGCGTAAATACTGGCGATTTTGCAGTTTTTATCACTCATTATGAGAGTTTTGCCCTGGCAACAACTATTGTTGGACTCAGATTCGTTATAATCTAATACGTACATGCGTTATTTTTGCCGCACAAATACGCGTGATCAATTTAATATTCCGTTATAATGTATTTTGGAACACAAAGAGGCACATATCCGCGATGACTTTAAAACTATTAAATATAGTAAGTATTAAAAAAAAATGTTATAAGTATTAAATAAATAATTTAATGGAAAGTAGGCATCATAAGTTCTGTTTGGATCATCTTGTTTCTTTTTCTGTTTCTGAATCAATCTGGTCCATAAAATTGAGCTATATATTATTATTTTTGACGTAAACGTCTGCTGCATTACCTTCTAACCCTAGGACGTTTCTCTAAATTTTAGCAGTTATAATTTTCAATCATTTTAAACATTATTTTTTAAATTTTAATTCTTTATTCGACATAGAAGAGAGATTTTTCATCTGAAACGGCGCAAAGCGTGAGAAGTAACTGGCCTGATGTATGTGCGAAATATAAATTGGCCCGCAACAGAGAAAAATAGATAGGACCTCAATGCAGTAAAGAAGGATGGACTAGTAAACCCGTTTTCTCTGCGAGCACGAAATAACTTCCCTTTAGACCGCCAGGTGGTGATTGGTTGCTTCCTATTTCACGGAATCGCAGGAGTGGTAAATTTTTCCTAATTTATCGACCTATATCTTTGGGGAAAAATCCTCCTTTTTAAGCCTTAAATGGAAGATATTTCGAGTGCCGATTGCTATTGGGACTCGTATGATGGACGGCGCCGTGTTTTTTCCCCGGAAGTTCGCCGAAATATATTTGGAATTGAGAGTTAGGTGACCGAAATAATTCATTGCACTCGCGAATTTGGTACGTTTCACAAAGAGCGGAGTTGACCCTTACGGATGGACCGAGGGATAGGAAAATAAATGTACGCTCTAAATTTCGCACAAAAATAAACTCAAATGTTTCGTCGAATTTTTGCAGGAAATTTCCATAGTTCCCGAATATTCGGACCGCGCAAAAGTAAACGCTCCGTCCTTCGGAAGGGACGTTAAACGGTTGGCTCCCTTGCTGATCTTCGCAAAGAGTAGGCAAATGCCAGCACTCCTACCTTCTGAGTGTGTTCGGTGTGGAGGCGACGAGAAATTACCACACGATGTATGTATATTTCCTAGTATTGGTAGGACCTGTCGTAAGACAGAACGCTAGAATGAATGATGAATACTCAGGGTAAAGTACAAATTGAAAATTGCGTTTTCCGGTGAGATTGTCGGCAAACGATCTCTCTCTCTCAGTCGTTAAAATGTTGGAAAAATCACATGCAAATTTTGGCTACAAAGCAGCCGTCATCAGAGGCTAGAATCTACTATCGGTGAATCGCCAGTCACTGGGCGGCCTCGTGACAAAATGTTTTTCCTAGCTTTTTTAATGGCTATTAAAAATCATAGTTTATCAATTTGATTTCAATCTAGCTCGATGGTTTTGAAGGAATATAGTTGATTGCATTAATTGAATCACTCGTGCTACAGGATATTTAACATCAATTAGGTATATTAAAGTTCAGCGAACGAATAAAACGCTTCAATTTGTGTGATTCTTTAAATAAAATTTGAAAAAATATTTTCTTTATTGAATTACTAACTGAAACTCCCGGCTACGCTCGGGAAAGAGTTTTCCATTAAGTTGCCAACGATTTTTATTATTTATTAATTGTGGTAGCTCTGCTCTTAAGCTCCGCTTTAAAAATTTTGATTTCATTATTGTATTTTGTAAAAACCATATCTTTAAAATTTAGTTGACATCCGTTGAGCCAATTCCTTCCAAATCCATAGTTACTGAAATAGTTTCATTTGTAATTGTGGCACCCTTGTATAATTGATCCTGTCCAAATATGCTATTATGGCTATATATATATATATATATATATATATATATATATATATATATATATATATATATATATATAAATGGATGTCAACAAGGTGTTGGGATGAGGAAACCCAGTGAGCACTCACCAATCAGACGACTTCAGGTTGGCGAGGCCCCGGGGATGTCGAAGCGACACACGTAAAATAACACAAAAACACAGAAACATCACAAACGTAAAGCTTTCGGAACTACTCCTTCTTCAGCTACAGAGATATATATACATATATGTGTGTATATATATATATATATATATATATATATATATATGTACATAATAAATATTATAATATGGTTAAAATCGATGCTGACAGTTCAACACAAACACTTATAAAATGAAAATTTTTATTACTTTTATTTTGGCAGCCCTGCTTTGTATATCTATCCTAAAACCATATTTTTGTTTTTTTTTAATCATGCACAACTCCTTCATAGAAAATTCTGTTGAAATCGGTTCAGCCAATTCCTTCCAAATTCATAATTACCGAAATGTTTAACTTTGCAATTGTGGCACCCCTACTTAGTTAATCGGGTTGAAGTGTAGCATTTTGGCCATGAATTTCTGTGAACATTCTATGTATCAAATTTGGTTGAATTCGGTTCGACCATTTCCTTCCAGAAGCGTAACTACAGAAAATTTTATTTTGCAATTGTGGCAACCTTACTTGGTCTTTCCAGTCCAAATATGTCATTTTGGTCACATATTTATGGGGACCCCTCGAAATCGTGAAATTTGTATCTACCATACAGTACGATCCTTGGCCCCGTATACCGATTTCATCCATTTTAGGCTCGAAATTTATCTCATCAAAACATTGATATTGGTGGAGAATTCATCGAAATCGGTCAGTTGGTTGCTGAGATATCTTTAAAAAAACCGGCATTTGAGCCAACAATGGGGACCCTCGGGACTCTGATTTAAATTATTTTTGGCACTGCAACTCTTAGGATCAACCTGAATCTGCTGCCAAATTTTGAAGCTCCTACATTTATTTTCTAAAGAGTTATGGCAGCCACAGACAGACAGACAAACATTCTCTTTTATTTATAGGTTTAATATCCTTTAAAATTCGGTTGAATTTTGAAAATTTAATTTCCTTCTCCTTGTTATCTAAAATAATTTCCCGATTCCCTATATTCCCGCAGTAATTATGAAAATTATATACGTATATCGCGACCGTCACAATTATTATTAATCCTGCGATGATAGACTCACTGACTTAGGTTTGTTATGACACCCACGATCGCAGCACCACTTGTTACAAAAATGAACTACCCAGGCAGAGGTTTAATGGAGCGGCAGCTCCCTTTATTATAGATAGAAAAGTACAAATTATACAAAGAACAATATATTCATTGGCTTACCCATCGAATTACCCGCCAGACTTCCCCGATGCGATTTCCGATCTTCTTTTGTTTTTTGGTGAAATTTCAACATGAAGGAACATTTTCCTTGAGCCCAACGTGTTGGGTAAGTTATTTGAAGTGTTTTAGGTTCCTCCTCAAAGGAACATTTTGCTCGACCGTACCGGATTGGGCAAGTTGTTTGAAGTGTTTTTGGTTCCTCCTCAAAAACAAAGTTGTAAAAGATATTCTTGAGTGATTACCTTTATTTATTTATTTAGTTTCAAAAACAGCACAGAGGCCCCGTTACATTGGAACATATAACTGTAACAAATAATATAACATTATAATAAATAACTATAATAAATACGAGACAATAATATTAACAGCAATTGAAATGATCATAAAAAACAGCGCCAAATAATGAGGAAAATGTAGGATTACTCAGTAGGTATAGGTAGTTGATTACGGAAAGAAGTGGGTAAGAAAATGTCAAGATTCGGACGTGAAGCCAGTAAGGAATTATATGCAAACGGGAGGCGGTAAGAGACGGAAAGTCGAAATTTTGGCGAATGAAAAATATTTTGAAGGCGAGTGGAGCGAGATGCAGCACGGATAGAAAAATAGGATGAAAGTAAGCACAGGGGAGCGATAGAAACCATTGATGAGAGAATGAAGGTAATTAAGATCTGTAATAAGACGATTATGAGAAAGGGAGGGGATGCTTAAAGAGGGGGCTCTATCTCGCGTGCGATGTCGAACTGTGGCGTAGAAGAACTTTAGTATACAGTCAAGCCGTTTTATGTTCTTTTCCTAAACGTCGTTTTCCTTTTATATTAGCAATATAGTTCTTTTCAATTAGTATTTCTTTATATTTTTCTGCTATTTTTGCCATTGGTCCCATGTCAATAATCTCTTTTTATAATCACTACTATTTACAGGGTAAACCAATAAGTTCCTAAGGGCAACAATTAATTATTTTTTGCGGATTTCAAGAGTTTATTTTTGGTAACACAGGTGTTACTGCGGTCGTGGTCGTCTAATATCAAACCTGTTCCGAAAAACTTATGTAGACGCGTGTAACGTCAGGACGACGGGCAACCAGTGTGAATTTATAACGCCTTAAATTTTTAAAAATTTGTTTGTATTGTAACACAAAAAAAATATAAAAATTTCCTACATGCTTATATTAACAGCCCTCTTGATTGTTTCGTATGTAACGCTGTCACCATTATGTCATAGGGAATAGCTGATGAACTAGTACGATATTGTCAACGTACAAAAACTTTTTTTTAACAAATAAGTTGTTTTTTAAGTTTAAAAACTCTCTTGTTATTAATTTCCTCATTTCCTTCCTCCACTCTGTAAGGATAAAATTGGAGTTTTTTTCTTTTTGAATATTCTCGGGCGACCAAACATTCGGACTGAGGAGTCCGCCTGACGAATCTGCCCGAGAACGATAGCTTTAGGGTATATGAATAGTATTTTTTCATGTGTTTTAATTTTATCTCAAATAAATTTATACTGCAGTTCCACCAACTATTTGCCTTCCAACTTTGATTGTATTACGCCAACTCCTTGCCGGATTCACTATTTTGCGTTTATTTTTTTATTTCGCGCCACGTAAACAACGCGACGCGCCAGTTACGTCTTCAACCCGGCTCCCATAACTCCGAGCCACATAACCGCTTTCCGATGCGTTTACTTCACGCGGGCATTTGTTTTTTTTTTCAATCTCTCGCGTTTGATACACAACGCGTTGTAAATTAGGCAACCGCGTCAGTCCGAGAAAAAAAATTCCCCGATTTTTCGTCGTTCGAGGACTTTTGTTTTTCTCTCTTCTGAGTCTTTATTCTTCTCTCGGTTGCAGAACTCTTTATCTCGTTGGAAACAACAATAAACAAACAAAACGGATACCTTCGTTTCGAAAACCCCCGTAGGTTGAGAGAAATGCGGACAGATGAATAATTCAGGAGCTCCTGGGGGATGCTGGCTGGCGTCGTTCTTTTCCCTCAAAGATGAGATTGGTGTTTTTTTCTCTCTCTCTTTGAAAAAGACGAGTCCTTTTGTAACGCGGGAAATATTTTAAGCGCACAACCGGTGGCGTGCCTCGATATAAAGCGATCCATCGATTTTCTATACTTCTCCCGCGCCCTCAGGTATATTAATTTGCATGCGGACCGCGTAATGAATAAGGACGGCGCCATAAATATTCAGTTCCGATTTCATTGTTGCGTCACCAAAGACTTACAAATATTTGGTCGCGTCTCGCCGCAAATAACACGGTTCTCGATTGGTAATATCGGGAGAAATATTTTAATAAGCTACATTATCATTTGAGAGCATTTTTTCTAAGACAATTCCGTCGCCATTTGTAATGTTTTCGTTACTATTACGTAATGGTTACTTTTTTTACGACCTGTCGATTCCCTCTTGCCTACGCGCAATGGTATCTAAGAGGTAGTGCAATGAATGGCTGGTCAGTTTAAAATTTTTAGGAAGAAAGGTGACTTCACACATGCATTTTTGTGATCGTATAATGGTTACTGATTTCATGTAAAATATATTTGTATAGTAATACCGCTGTTTATAATTGGAGAAACGGCGACTCTTGTGAATGCCATACTATCATTATTGAGGAAAAAATAAAATATTCCGCCTGCAAGTGGTGTGTCTCAATTGAAAACGATTAGACTCATCGGCTACGGACAATTCGAAAGAACAAATATTTAATTCGTCATAAGCTGTGAAATTATTAAACATCACACTACGCTATTGCCATCTTTGGGGGGAAAAGGTGATTTTATTTCACATTAAGGATCACATTGAAGTACAAATTCTCAATATGTTACTGTGTTAAAAACCAAGAACAAGGATCCAGACTATATGAAGCCTTTCCTTATTGCAAAGGAAATTTGTTACAGTCATTTTTCTCATTTGAAGCATATTGTGGAGCTTTCAAACGAGGTCTCACTTTCATTGTTCCCGGCATTTGGCGACAAGGAAATGATTTTCCTTTATGCAAAATAAAAATAAGAGCTAATCGGGTTTATTTTCACATGTTAAAGTTATGTTTATTGTATCTTGGGAGCAAAATTTCCCTTAGAAATATTTCCCTAGTCTTCTTATATCATCATCATCATAGGTAGTCTATCCGTTGACCGGTCCGTGGTTATTCATGGTCAAACCTGGTTCTCCATATACTCCTATTTTCCGCTGTTCTCTTCATATCTTGATAACTCTCTTTCCCTTTCAAATCGTCTATCAGCTGAAACCTTTTCCTTCCTCTTTCCCTTTTCCCATCTAGTTTTCCTTCTAACACGTCTTTAATCATACTCTCTCTCCTCAGGTAATGTCCAACCCAGTTAGCCTTCCTCTTTCTGATAGTCTGTATAATCATTCGCTTCTCTCCTATTCTTCGTAGCACTTCATCGTTTTTCATCCTATCTGTCCATTTTATCTTCAGCATTCTCCTCCAAGTCCACATTTCAAAGCTTTCCGAGTATTTGATGTCATTTTTTCCTTAGCGGCCATGTTTCTGCCCCGTAAAAATCTATACTCCATACATTTTATTAACTTCTTGCGGTTATCCTCCCTTATATTCCCCGTAAGTAGGTATTTCTTTCTTCTGAAAGCCGCTTTTGCTATTTCTGATCTCATTCCTACACTTTTCTTTTCTTGTTATGATGCTTCCAGGGTATTTGTAGACATCCTACAGATTTTTCTCTAATACTAATGTTCAGATTGTTTGTTTGAATGCCCAGTCAATTCGCCTCTCTTAGCACAAATGGGTATCTCAGAGGTAATGCAATGAATAACCGGGGAGGGAGGAGGGAAACCCAGTGCCGGCGTTTGCCTGCTCTTACGAAGAACACCAGGGGGGCCAACAGCTTAACGTCCCTTCCGAAGGACTGAACAGCTGAATTTGCGCGGTATCCTCAAACTACGCAAACAGGGGGCCGGGTGACCTTGAGAAAAATCCTACTCGCGCAGAATTCGTACCCGATGACTTTTTCAAGCATCGGGCAGGTAGCAGCCAGCGTCCTAACCACTACACCACCGGCACCCCCTAATGTTCAAATTCTATTCTTTTCCCGATATTGATATCACCGATTATATGTCGGTTTGTAGAAGGCTACATAAAATCGTTAATAACTCGAAACTAGTTGGAGATCCTTATGGATCAAATGCTGGGTTATTTTATAATTCAAAAGTTTTACATAATAGTTCATTTTGTTGTTGTGTAAAATTAAATAAACCTAAATTTGCACAAATTTTTGCATCCATCATTTACGCTTTTTCTGTCCGCCATCTAGTGGCAGTATGAAACCGGTTAAAAATGCGCGGCATTATGAATGTCCACAGGAGACTAAAATATAAAATGTAAACATTTTAAAAAGGTAACTTTTTATATTTTGCACTAAAAAGTAATAAACAAATCTAGATTTATTAGACTTGATTTAAAACTTTTGTTAAAGGTATATAGCCATATAACCTTTACAAAAGGTTTAAACCAAGCCTATGATATCGAAATTTATTTTTCAATTTTAAGTACTTAAGTAATACTTTTCAAAATTTCATTTTTAATTTTTTCCAATTTCTATGGTCGTCAATTGATGCATCATCACAGGCGGCTATAGCTAAAATGATGAATTTATTTTCGATTCCATATCAGTAAAAATGGAATTTGCTGTCCAAAAAATTTTGGATAACTGAGGAAAATCAGTAAAAATTTATTTTGCTAAAAGTTTGATTATGAATTATTAAAACTATAGAAATATGTTCATAATTTGGTACGAATGCTATACGATTAAAGATGTTTATCATTGAACATTTAAAAATTGTTTTCATGAAAAAATCTATTTCGAGATTTCAACGGAAATACACGTTTTGAGGTCCCCTGAACACGTTTGGACCATTTTCTCGAAGATGTCTCTGTGTGTGTATGTGATTGGAATTTTGTGGGCACTCTAATTCAAAAGCTATTAATCAGATAGACGCAAAATTTTATATTTTACATTTTTGTTAAAGACACGTTGATTAGTTTTTTGGTAAAAATCGGTCATTTGGAAGTGGGTGTTTACTCTTGTCACATACGTTTTTTTAAATATTTGCTTTAATACTTGATGAATGTAAAAAAGTATTGGAATAAAAGTTGTAAGAAATTTAATTTTCTACGACCTGAATTTGAAACATTTTTCCATGTAATTCATCGTTTAAGAGATGTTTTTCAAACTAATTTTTTAGCTGCCACCACCACACCACCTACCGGCGACTATTGTAAACTCTTTACGCTAACGTCTTATTAACGCTCCTTTTTAGCTTCATCGTTATATTCAATATCAGAAGGCTACGGTTTGAGATTATTTCTGTTCTTTGTAAATTCCTTATATTTTTCTCGCAGTTCCTTAAAAGACTTATTATTTGGAATTTTTACGAATATTACAGGTATGGAGAAAGTCATGTGGTGGCTACATCAGATTTTTAATTACATTACGAAGAATATACTTTCTTCATATCTCTTCGCCCCTTTCTTGTAACCCTACATTTTTGTGACTTGCGAATCGCGAAAAGAAAACTTAAACCACTTTCTTTCTTTTTTTCGTTTAAACAAAGTTTCCGCGATAATTAAAATAATTGGAACCTTTGCTAACGCACCGGTAGCAATTTAACTCGAGAAACTATTTCTAAACTCCATTCAACTCGGAACGAATGAACCCGAACAGAATTTTCCCATATCCGATAAGCTTCCCGAGTTATTAATGCCATTTCCCTTCACCTGCCTTGACTTTTTTTACTGTTTTATTTTTTCTAGCAGCTTATCAACCTTCCCGAATAGGTTTTCTTAATTGAATCTTTATTTTTAAAAAGTTTTTTCTCTTTTTTCTCCCCGTCGGTGATTCCTTATTCACGTCACGCCCGTAAACTGTTAGGGGGTGGGGTGGGGGTGGAGGATGTATGTGTTTGGGGAAGCGTTGGAGAGGGTAAATAAGTGGAAGGGCTCCCATTTCCCAAAAATAATAAGAAATCACAAAAATTAAAATTTAGGTTGAATATTGATTAGAAATGCCACTTTGGGCACAGAAACAATTTTGGTTCGCACGAAACAGAAAACTTGGTCATTGATTGTCTCCTTAATGTTTTTACGCTTCTAATACACTAAAAAAGACTTTCTAGTGATATTGCAATTATATTGGTAAAATACCTGACTAATGGTGACTTTTTTCTCGCCATAATTTCGTGAATGATCAGTGAGAATGAATCTGCTTGCATGATAATTTACATTTTATATGAACAATCGATCATTTTCTTATCGTTTTCTGAGCTCTTAAGTCTGAGAATATATTATCCTAATTAAATCATGAAATTGTTTCTTTTTGGATGTGTTTTAAATTGGCACGTAAGCTAGAAAAAGAAAGCCAATTTTTGTAATTTTGGCACGCAATCGAAAAAGAAATATTCGCCCTTGATGGCATAGACAGCAGCACTCAATGCTTGTTTGTTTGTGTGTATTTCTGGCTAATCAACCTCTTGGATTATTATAGCCATAACTCCTTACACACCAGACACACTCACAAGGGAGGAGGTAAACTCGGTGCCGGCGGCATTAGCCTACTATTTACGAAAAGCAGCAGGGGAGCCAACTGTTTAACGTCCCTTCCGATGGGCGGAGCGCAGAATTGCGCGGTCTCCTCCCTCAGGGGACGGGACGATCCCAGGTTGAAAAATCCGACCTCTAGCCGGATTCGAACCTGAGACCGCTTCGTGGAAGGCCAACGCTCGAACCACTCCGCACTCATTGCGTTAATAATCTACTTTTCATAAATAGTTTCCTAATCTCTGGTTTGATTTAGTTCCCAAAATAGCACTAGCCCTAGGGTCCAAAAAATTCACTATTTTCCTCCAGGAACCGACTGGAACATGCGAGAGGAAGATGTCCGTGTATACCCTTAAGATAATTTCTCCTTCTTTCAGTCCGCAGGAAATAAGAGATTGTCAAGTCGTTTCCTCGGATCCTTTTGATGCCACGAAAACTTGGCAAGGTGCCAGGGAAAGTGTTCGCTGATAACGTAAATTCAAGAGAGAGTGAGAGAGTCTTTTCGGAAAAAAATATCCATCCGATCTCTTTCGACGTTAATCGTTCAATAAAAAAATAATGGAGCCGTTTCTCTTAAAGAGTAATCGCTTTCGTTTCTTTTTCTCTTCCGCGAGAAGTCGCTTCTTTTATTCACGTGTCAATTTTGGCGCAATTGCTTCGCGAGGTGATTTTTCTAATTAGCATCTTTATTTCGCATGGCGAAGTAATATTTAAAAGTTAATATAGTTCAAATAAAAATACGAGTTAATTCGTTATTTTGTTTTAGCGCTTCGGTCATTTTTAAAATTTGAATACAGTTTATAAATGCGAGCATGTGATCTAGGTCAGTGACATTGAAATAACTCTTTGGCTCAACACTCTATATGGAAGCGAAGGAAGAGAAACGCTCTTACTTGAGTTTCCATTAGTTCTCAATAAAGGGAGGAAAATATTAAAGGAATGAAATTTTTCTAGTATGTGGATTTTATTCTCTCTCACTTTTACCTGCTTAGTAGTTGAGTTCTCACATTTTCCCTGTGAGCCTTACGACTCAATGCTGCGTTGAGATCTGTACTCCTAAAACACTGCCATACATAAAGTAATTAAGTAAAGACTGGGACGTCATTTGGCTTTGTTAATAGAGGTAGAAATAACATAGGAGGCATAGGGATGCGGTCCAGGATTTCAGAGGACAGTTGCAGTGAAATGTTGTTAATTACTTACAAAAGTAATACCAAATTTGTCTAAAAACGTGATGTATGCTAATAAGTTTAAGATTGAATTAAATTAGCTAATAAATCGATAGATCCTAGTGAAGCCCTGCTCGGAATTGGCAGCGATGGGAGTCGAGGTGGCAGGAACTACAAGGCAGGGGGGCAGGCATGTCGTTGTCATCCGTTGCTATCCAGCTGATATTGCACGTCGTTCAATTTCTCTATACCCACTTCCTGGACCATCTGTGTAACATCAGTGACAAAAATTATTAATCTCGTTGCACGAATTTTCTTAAGTTTTTGTGTAATTTTTCGTTTTTTTGCAAAAACAATGCTTACTTCGTCGTTAAGGAACCCTGTTCCCCGAGGATTCGTTAACCGAGTTATTGCTGTATTGTCCAATGATATTTTAATTGAAGAAAAATTAGAATCCCAGAACGTACTAATGGCTAAAATTAAGAATGGGTGTTATATAATCCGAGGATATTTTCATTAGTTCCCGATTATATCGAATGTTTATTTAACATGTAAATGCGTTTTTACTCCTTCTTAGATACGGATAAATTCATTTTAATTGGCCGCATCTCGCTTTGCAGGCGTCGTTTGAGTCTAGCGATCAATTTATGCAATGTCAGCTTCCCAACTTATCTCATTCTCTTGCACTTTTTTTATGAAATTAACATTTGTTGAAACGTAAATTTTGATGTTTGGTTACTTTGCGGAATTTATATCTTCCGGTTCTAATCATATAGATTGATATCTGCCGCAATGGTTCGAGTGCAGTACGTACAACTTTAGCGGTTGCCTAAACAGACCTACCGATTTGCTTTATACTTTGATCGCATTTGCCTGTCTGTTTTACTCCTGCCCCTCTCACAACACGGGTTCTAATAATACGGGTTCACTACAATGCGGTTTGTTTTTAATATCGAAGATTCATGCCACGCGGGTTTTGGTTCTCATTCACGCGGTTTGGCAGGATCTAGGAAGTGTGGGGCTCCAGATTGCTGAGCGAGAAATATGAATTTGGGGGAAGGGGGAGGGGGCGAGTGCTTTCTTTATAAGCTAAGATTATCATCAAAAAATCTTATGTGGCCACCACATGGCTTTCTTCCTATCTGTAATATTTTTTAAAAAATTCCAAATGGGTTAAATGATAATAAATGTTTTAAGGAACAGCGAAAAAAATTTCAAGACTTTACAAAGAACAGAAATAAATACAAACCATTGCCTTTTGATATTGGATATAGCCACGGAGCTTCAACAATTACGAAAATAAAAAGGAGCGTTACTAAGACGTAACAAAGCGTAAAATGTTTACAATAGTCTGCAGCAGGTGATATGGCGGTGAAAGCTAAAAAATTGTTTTAAAAATATATCTTAAACAAATGTTGTAGAAAATTTAATTTCCTACAAATTTTATTCCAGTACTTTTTACATTCATCAAATATTAAAGCAAATATTAAAAAATAATTAGGGGTGTACACGGGTTTCCCGTAGTACTGAAGTGCTTTTCGTCAAATTCGCCGTATTATAATCGCATACTAATGTATTTGCTTTGAAATTAGAAAATTATTTTTCCTTATATTGTGGTAGCCATGCTTTTTAGATCCGTTCTAAACATATTCGTTTTTTCCCATTCTATACTCGCCCTACAAACGATATGTCTTTTAAATTCGTTTAACCAATACCATCCAAATTCATAGTTACAGAAAATTTATAACCTTGATATTGTTGTAGCCCTGTTTGGTTGATCAGATTTATATATAATATGTTGCTTATTCCTTTATATTAAGATTATATATACTATAATTGTTTAAAATCCATGATGTCAGTTCTCTTGAAATACGATTAAAAGAAATAATATTTCACTTTTTACTGTGGTAGCCCTGCTCTTTACCTCCGCTTTAAACATATTGATTTCATTATTATATGTGGCACAAATCTTATATGCAGAATTTAGTTGAAATCCGTTCAGCTAATTCCCTCCAAATCCATTGTTACAGAAAGGGTTTAATTTGTAATTGTGGCACCACTGTTTGGCTGATCTGGTCCAAATATGCTATTATGGTTTAGTGTATATATATATATATATATATATATATATATATATATATATATATATATATATATATATACATTTTAAATAATATTTAAAAAAAAAATTATTCGTACAATTCAACACAAATACGTGTAAAAAGAAATTTTCAATACTTTGATTGTGGCAGTCCTGATTTTCATATCTACACTAAACATACTGCTTTTGTTTTTTTTATATTGCACATCTCTTTCATACAAAATTTTGCAGAAATCAGTTTGACCAATTCCTTCCAAATTCACAGTTACCGAAAAGTTAAACTTTGCAATTGTAGCACCCCTGCTGAGTCGATCTGGTCCAAATATGCTAACTTGGTCATTAATTTACGTGAATATTCTACGAACCATATTTGGTTGAAATCGGTTTAACCATTTCTTCTTTGATATATGCGTACGTACGGACGGACATCACGAAGTTAATAGTGCTTTTCAGCAATGACGAAAAGCACTAAAAACGGGTAAGTGACATGAAAAAACTCCCACTTCCGGTTGATTGATTTTTACCAAAAACTAATCAGTTCTTATCCCGTTAACAAAAATGTCAAATAAAAATTTTTGCGTTGAACTGATTAATAGTTTTTGAGTTAAGAGCACCCATAATATTCCAGTCATATATACACACACACAGACATACCCAAAGACATCATCGATCAAGTAGTCAAAACGTGTAAAGAGGACCTTAAAACATGTATTTCCATTGAAATCTCGAAATTGGTTTTTTTTCGTGAAAACAATACTTTCTCTATACTTGGTATATGGAGAAAGAAAAAACGCTTTATTTGTAGATGCTCAGTGCGTAAGATATGACTTTGGTAATTTTGAAACTGGAGGAAGGGTATGCCTGAATGGATATGGAACAAAACCCTCCTCTCAGTCTGTTAAGCTAGGTTCACGCAACGCGGATTTACATTGCGCGGCAATTTTCGAGAACATATTTCCCGTGTTATAGGACAGCCGAGTGTGATTATTATGTTTAATCGTGTTTTAGGTTTTGCTCAGACGAGTTTAATGAGGTTTTATGTCGGAGAGCCTGCTTCTGCGATCCGACGATTACTTATACCAAACGAGTTAATAGTTTTCCGAGTAAGGAATCGAAACGAATCATTCGGACGAATCCCCACGAAAACCTTTCCAGCTCGTCCGTAACAAAAAAAATATGCTCCTCTGAAATCGTGTTCACGAACGCTAAACGCAAAAAATAAAATCTTTCTTTCGCGCTCCGACGGAGTATAGGAAAGCGTTCGCTTAATCCGATCCCCAATTCCGCTTCATTTCGTCGAATAAAAGGCAATCGGGGAAAATCATTTTCATTCGCTCTTGCGAGAAAATGGCCGTTGCGTTGCTTTTGAGAGGCGGTGGTCTTATCCATTTCTTTTCGGATGCACCCTTCCCGCTCCGCCTCCCTCTTTCGAGCAGTTCTCGCGAATTCTGTTCTTATCTCTGAATCCCTCCAATCATTTCCGCGCCGTGCGTCACACCTTGTTCCGTGCCGATGGAATCATTCGTGCATTAAGCCGCCGACTCCGTCTACCGCAGCGAGTGAGGATAAAAAAATTTCGCCTCTGTTCTCCAATATTGGATTTAGAAAATTTTCCTCCCTCTTTCTACGCCACATTCCGCGATTCTTATCGAAAACTCTCTCTCTCTCTCTCTCTCTCTCTATCTCTATTTCTCACGAAGTTCGTAATATCCGTTTCTTCCTCTGTTCTTTTTCCCTCGCGAGTGTCTGTATACGCGGGAGTCTATTTTCGTTGATTTCTTTAGGAACGTTACACTATTTGGGAAAAGATATCATCGCGTCTTTCTTTTTTCAGAAGCGGAAAGCTTACTTTTAATACCAGTCGACTTCTTAGAGAGGGATTTGCGCTCTCCTATCGTCAGATTTTTTTAAGACGCGACAATTTTTAATTATTTTGTATGTATTGAATATGATTCGATAGGGAGAAGGAGAAATTCAGGAGAATATTTTATGCATTTGATTTTTCATTGTCGCCAGGGACGTCGGAGGAGAAATTGAACTCTTTTGAGATTTAAAAAAAAAAGAGAAGTTAGCGTAATCTGATGTCGAGTCCGTGACGTCGTTAAGTCGTCTAGTTCGGGTGAGTGGGTTGCGTGAGTGTTCTTCTGTTATCTAATCCCTTAACTCCGTTCGAAAATCGGGTCACCATTAATGAAATATCTTCGGCGGTGATCTCAAGAACGAACATTTCATTAGTATTGGATCTAGAAAGCTCATTTTACCCTGGATCCAAAGCGATCACTGCAAAATGGCTGGCGGCCACGACGAATTTTTTCCTGAGAAACACTGGTCTGTCATCAAAACTTCAAATTATCTTTTCCAAGCTTGTTACGAATTGGCTGTAGGTGTGACACATTACGGATACGAGGAAACGCAAACAACGACCGAAACGAAGGAGTCGACGAATCTGGCCATCTTGTTGTCGCGAGAATTCTAATAGCGGCAGTGTTCTCAAAGTTTCGCATCTCAAGTTGTAAAATGGCGCTCAGGCCAAGATGTTCGCAATATACGCGACTTCTGGAGTAAATCCGACATTGTTTACTTGAATGCATCCAGGGACACTGGCATCTCCTTCGTGCCCTGGTTCATAAAACGTTTTTTGCCCTGGGTGTGGAATATCAGATAAAATGTACACACGTATACAAACTTTGCCAAAATATCCCTCATGGAAACTTACAATTGTGTGATATCTGTGTCAGTTTTAAGTATACCAATAGTAAACAAGAAATAATCATTCGATTCCTCGTCGCAATAGTAAACCTTGACATTATGAGTTTTCCGTCTTGTGCAGAAGAAGCGATGAGAAATATTCCTCTTAAACTCCCACTTAACGTGGCTGGCCTACTTTTAGCTCTAATAACATGAAACATGCATGCAGTTCCACGTGCCCATTGGCTCGGTTCCTTATTCCAATAACATTGTCGTGAATCGAGCTGTTTATTTGATCTTTAAAAGTTTTCTATTGACGCGGTCCTATCCGTCTGTGCAGCCTATTTCTGTGCTTTCCTGTTTACGTTTTTGATCGCATATCGCTACCTCGTGAATCGGGTGAAGCTCCTTACAGATTTTTAGATATTATTTTAAACCATACTTTCTTTGTAAATGACCTCCGTTGTGCAAAGTTAATGCATATTCTAGATATAATTTTAAATTTTAGATCTCTTTTTTCATCAAAAAACTGTACCATATGCATGTAAGATTTCTATGTATTTTCTGTCAGAAATTTACGTTGCAGCTTCCTTTTGGGCGAATAACCTTGGTCGTTATGTCTATAAAAAAGCTTAAAAATTGAGAAATTCTTTTTATCGCAAACATTTAAACTTTCTGGTGAATTCTGATTTATCAGTTTGATCGTAACCATAAGACTAGCTTTGGTAATTCTCTGAACTTTCCTTTTATATTACGAGAGATAGAAAAAGAGGCAGTGCAACACGACGTTTGTAGAATCCCAACGATCAAATACGAAGAGTGGTGAAAGAATTCAATCGCTACAAAAAAGGGGAAATTTATCTGGAGCGGTATACTAGCACATAAAATGAAGGGAAAAGGGAAGAGATTTTAAGTTGTGGTTTTGCTTAAAATTGGATGATGGTTAGCTTGATAACAGGATAAACTGAACAACATCAGGTGGAAAGCCATTATTATTGAAAGAGATAAATACACAACTCCCAGTCAGATTTATACAATGTGACCGGTTTTGCATTTTATAAAAATTTGTGGAAATTGTGTATTATTTCTTTACACAAATTGAAAACACGATGTCTTGAATACTATAAAGAGAAATTGATAACAGTAAACGGGTCGGAAATAAGATATCGTTTGATCGAACGACAATCTTGCGACATAAAGTCGACTGATCGATGCACAGGTAAATCATTATAACCATTTTCCACGTACCACCCTTTACCGCAGGCTATCTGGAAGAATTGTAGCGCTTCAATCGCTGTCTTCGTATTCTCGCGTCGCATCAAATAGGTACGCCTTTAGCGTCTGAACAGACGATGGAGTCTAGCGAGTGCAATCGATCAATGGTGTTTTCCTTCCTTACCAGACGGATCCATCTTTCGCGGGAAACAATCAAGGCTGCTGGAGGAGACGCATTGTGTAGGTGATGGGTGTGGCGGAAAAAAGGTTTTTTTCTCTCTCTCTCTCTCTCTGGAATTGAGGAGGGTAGGAACGGAGCTTGGAGAGGAGGAGAAATTCGAAGGCAGCGCGCCGTTGGGGCGAAACCCTTTGCGTGTCACTTAGCCATCGAATCCTCGGAGGCGTGTTCCTTCGCTGTTCCCTCTCTACTTCCACTCCACTTTCTCTTTCTCCCTTTACTTCACCACATTCTCTCCATTCCTCTCCTTACCCTCTCTTTGCTCTCTTCTGTAGGTTTCACAGGTTTATACACCTCCCTTCTTTCTTGTGCGGGTGTTTTACTGTAGTGTTGCCCATTTGATCTTTTCTTTTTCTTTCCTCTATTTTCTATTCTTTTTTCCTTTCTTCTTTTATTGCTATATTTTTATGTAAAAAAGAGTATATTTCGCAGGCCCACACACCCCCCTTCCTGTGTGTGTGTGTGTACTGTAGTGCATTTATTTGTTATTTTTTCTATTTCTTTTCTCCATTTTTCTTTTTTGCCTATACTCGTTTATTGCATGCATTTTTATGTATGGTTATCTCATATATTATAGTGCAACATGTAAAGATTTGTTTAGTGAGCGTTAGTAGGTTTCGCAGGTTTCGATACGAGTGCTTTCCTGCAGTGGGTTTATTTTGTTATTTTTCCCATAAAATTATTATCTTTTTACAGTTATTGTATTATTATTATATGATTGTATATTCTTGAATTTATTATTATATTTGTGTCATGACGAGGGGTTAGGTGGAAGATGGGACATCCTAGTCTCAATCTCCCCCCAAATAAAGACCATATTTATTCTAATCCTTTCTCCCCTGTTACTTTCCTCTCTTTCAACTTCCCTCTCTCTCCATACCAACATAATACTCTGGCTTTCTCTTTCTTCCACTATCTTTCTCTTGTCTCTCTGCCACACACACGCCAACTCTCTCTCTCCCCCTCTCTCCCCTCCCCCCTCTCTCCCCTCCCCCCTCTTCCCCCCCCCCCTCTCCTCCTCCCTCCCCCTCCCCCCCATGTATTCTCTCTGTTCTTGCGATTCCAAAATCACATTTAATATTACGACCAATTTTCTTACAATAATTAAATTTTATTTTTGCATGATTTATGGTTTATCTTCCAAGACGGGGACCCAGCATCACTTCTTGCACAGGAGCCCGCAACGTATTTAGTAGCTACGCCACTGCTCTACATCTCCCCTCTTTCTATATCGGTGTACCGAAAATTCGTCATGGGCAATTCGTCGCAATGCAAATTCGTCGCAAGGAGAATTCATCGCATGACGTTCGTCGCAAGACAAATTCGTCGCAAATTCAGGAATCGTCGAGGAAATAGGAAATATTTATTTTTAAGAAGTCGTCGAGGGAATTTAAGTACTCTTTGTGTATTAAAATAGCGAGCCCTGATGGTTGACTTACGGCAGGGGTGAATATTTTCCCAAAAAATATTTTTCTGTTATTTCCAGGAATCTTTGAGGGAGTCGGATTCCACTATATGTATTAATATTTATACTAAAACTTTATCAACCAAATATATTTTCTGCGGTTTTAGCTAATAGGATATGGGATATCCCTTCATTAATACGGCGATACGTCATTTTTAGTGATTGGGAAGGGCTGACGATGTCTCATAAATTCCGAATAAACTATAGAACTCCTGTGCAGATTATTTACAACAATTATACTAATAAAAATTTCGGAAAATTTAATTGATGAAATATTCGCATCTTATCTGATCAGGATAATAATAAAAGGCTTACTCCTCTGGTCACTTTGTGCATGACGCTTTCTGTACGTGTTTTAACAAACAACCCGGTCTATGTAGAAGATTGAGATTTGGCAGGAATCCAGCGCATGCCCCCGCTTTCATATGTTAATCAATATCGTGAAAACTATTGAAGTCATTGGCATGAAACCTTCTTCAAATAAAAATATAAACTATTCTAAACATTTCATTTGCTGCAACTACAATGCATAATCAGATTCAGCATAAAATATACTATAAGATAACGGTAGAAATTTTATCTGTCGTATATAAAGATTTTTTGTACTCGCATTCGCGTGAGGCGAATTGAGACTTCGCTGCGAATGCGAGTTGAGATTTTGCAGTAATACTTGAGTCGCGCATTAAAAGTCAATGACGAAAAAAAATCACTAAAAAGTCCCGAGTTAGAATCCAGAAGCGCTCCTTCTCAGTTTGCTTTACTAGAGGAGAGCAAGCCTTTTTTCGATAAAATTTTAAAATACCTAGTTGAGATATCGACGCGGGATCTTCGCATTTATACCTTAAGGAGAAAAATATGAAGCTTAGTTTTCTTATTGCGAAAGTTGAAATAATCGAAATTGCTAAATTTAACTTTTAAATAGCATATTACCAGATTTTTTATAGCATAGGAAATACAGAGCTGGACGAAAAGTTATCTGCATCTTGGACGGCGGGACATTTCACTGCCAATGCGCGACTAGGGATTTCACTATGCAAATCGTGACATTGAAAATAGCAGAAAAATATTTCCTATTTCCTCAACGGTTCCTGAATTTGCGACGAATTTGCCTTGGGACGAATTTGTCTTGCGACGAATTTCACACGCGCCGAATTTGACGCGCGACGAATTGCCATAGAACCCTCTATACCCCAACTATTTCTCTCACCCTATCTCCCCCCTCTCCCTTTATATCTTTATTTCCTCCCACGCTCTTCATCTACTTTACTCCTCTACCTCCCTCTCTTTCTACACATCCCTCACTAAATTATTTCCCCTTCCCATTTATCCCTCTCCCGTCTCTTTTCCTTTTGGTTTCTCGACCGTGTAAAACTAACCCTCTTGCTCTCCCTCCCTCTCTCTCACGCCGCACCTTTCGCATTTTTTTAAAGGGTCGCTTTTCTATAGCGCCTCCTTTCCTTTCGCCATCTCCCTCTTTCTCGCAGCTGTAGAGGCCGCTACCACGGTCGGCAACCTTCACCAGGCATGCGCGGCTTTTATTTGTTTTCGAAGACGTTTGGAATTCCGGTCACGGAAGGAAAGGTGTATAACTCACTTTTGAGAAATGTTTGCGGACATCACGTAATTGAAAGAAATTTCCGTTAGAGAAAATCGAACTTCGTTCGGTTTTTAAATTTAAAAAAATATATACCAATGTCGGTCAGGATGTTCGTCAGAATTCTGATTGGTTCTGAGAAATTAATATTTTTTCTCTATTTCACATATGGCTGCGTGAGTCACACGGAATTAATTCTCTTTTTAAGATGTGTGTGTGTGTGTGTGCGCGCGTGGGTGGGTGGGTGGGTGCGTGCCTGTGCGCGTGCGCGCGTGTTACGCTAAAGGTACGTAATCGGGAAATGTGTGTATTTACCGGTAAATGTGCACATTTCTCTCCAAGCTCGGTAAAGGTAAGTTTAAGTTTCCAGAAATACCTATTTTCCGTGCATTTCCCGGTAAATGTGCACTTTTACCGATGTACCTTTGTAAATGTGGAGATAAATAAGAATGAGAAATGCTACACTTTAATGATTACGTTAATTTAAAACAAAAATCATCGAGAGTTCGGCTTCATTGGTATATATTAAGAAGAACGCTTCTTACCCCCCGAGGGGGGAACACAGTGAACGTGAGGAGGAACCAAAAACACTAACTTACCCAACCCGGTGGGGCCGAGTAACATTTTCCTTCATGTTCAAATTTAGTTTAGTTGTGCACATTTACCAGGAAATTTACAAATTTACCGGACAACGCGCATTTACCGTACTTATGAACTGCAACAGATGTTCGCGACGCCGCCATGTTATGGCCTGTGTTGCGACGTTTATCCACATTTACCAGTGTCTCTAGGTAAATGTGTACATTTCCCCAATCCAATCGGTAAAAGTATGTTATACTTACATTTACCGAAGTTGGTGGTAAATGTGCACATTAATCGGGAAATGTACACATTTGCCGGACTACGCATATTTACCGTGACACACACGCACACACACACACACACACACACACATATATACATATATATATATATATATATATATATATATATATATATCATCAGCCCTTTTCAATCAATTGACGGATGAAGGCCTCCCCTAGACCCTTTTAGTTTTGCCTGTCAACTGCCTCCCTCCTCCAAATTGGCCCTAAGAACTTCACAAGATCTCTATCTTTCAGTCTTCATTTCGGTCTCTTGATGTTTCTCGGGATCCATTCGATGACAGTAAACGTCCAACGTTGACCATTTCCTCTTGCAATGTGACCCGCTCATTGCTATGTTAGCGCTATTACTCTCCTAATTATGTTAAATACCCCATCTTCTTTCTTGCCCAGTCCTTTTTTGCGGTCTCTTCGGGTGGTTCCCAGCGTACACCTCACTCCATACTTCTCTGCGTTGTTTGTATGCGCTGGTCTGTTCTGGCATCCATGATCCATGTTTCACGTGTTTTTTATTTTTATACTAAAACATCAATTTCAATTCTTAATTATCAGTTCGCCGAGCTCAGATTACTCCGTCATTCGAAAAAGCGAAAACACTCTATTTAGACTAAATTAAATTACTGCAGGAATTCTATATCCGTGTGCTAGGATTAACATAGTTCATGCTTTGGCTGTGAATTCCTCACCGTGCTTCGCCCTACCAATCAGTTCCATAATCCAGTCAGAAAAATAGGAAGAGTGAAGAAAGGAGAGGGATGATGTGATGGGAGGTATGTTAGCAGCTGGAGAGAGGATAGATGCAAAGAAAAGGAGAAAAAGAAAGGAATTGATAAAAGTGGATTAGGGGGAGAGAGAGAGGGAATATTGGAACAAGTTTTAACGCTTTACAATCAACTTTGCGATTTGTCCACATCATGAAAGGATTGAATTTTTTTTTGGTATTACCGTTATTTAAGGGATAATTTTTCTTGTGTTGGTAAAGTCGTATAAAGAAATTTTGGGTGATTACGTTGCCTACCATATTTGCCAAAATGTCTTAACACGCAGCAGAACAAAGTGTTTATTGTTAAAACTTTTTTAAAATTTGAAAATGTAATTCAGACGCAAAGAAATTATCAAAGACAATTCAATGTTTTAAATATTCTTTCGTTAGGCTATGTTAATAATTTGATAGGAAATTTTTAAGAAACTGGGTGTTAGAAAATCTGAAAGAATATATAGAGACGGACTAAGACAGACCAACATTTCTTCAGGCGTTTGTATCAAGTTATTGAAGTTTCCGGTGCACATATTGAACTAAATTTCAGTTAAAGATTTATGCCTTAAAAACTCCTAACTTTCCCATAAATTACACCAAAATGAGTTTTCCGTTTTGTGCACCACGATACAAATTAATATTTTAAAAAAATTCAGTCCTTTTCGTGATGGCTGCGTGCCAGCAGGTTGTTGATGGGTATCAATTAAATGTTCTCTCGCAAACCGAGAGCAGAAGGAGGACGATGTATGAGACCGAGAAGAAGGTAATCGCTTGGGAGAGAGAAATAGGAAGGGCATAAAAACTACGCCGGGGCGCCAATAAGGGCGGGATTGGAAATCGGGGGTCAGGAGAATTTGAGGAGGAGTCTTAGGAGCTGTGCTGGGAAAGATTTCCGTTCGGTCGAAGGGCAAGTCTTTCACATCTGGGAAAGGAATAGCGAAAATCTTATATAAAAAATGAGAAATAAAAAATCACGGGTATTTCTTTTGGCTATATACCACGTCGGATAGCGCGATCGGAAAAAAAGAATACTATCTTACCTCGAAATAAAAGCGGGGTTGAGATTTCGCTGATTGATGGCTGTGACATGGAAAGGGTTGGTAGGGCGAGAGGATTCGCTTTCCTTGGAAATCTCGTTCGTCGGGAGAGTGAGCGATGGAATTCGGCCGCGATAGAACCGAAGTAGTCGTATAGAGAACTGCAGTATCTACCGAAATAATCCTCGCCCTGGCAAAATTCTCGCATCCTAAATTTGGATGTGAAAAAGAGAAAATTATAATCCTGGGCGTGATCCCCATTTCTTCCTCATTAAAAAGTTTCAACGAAAACTACTCGGGAAGAAATTCCGAGGAAGGATGACGTAAAACTGTTCTGCTGGTCTATGGTGTCCAGGCATGCTCTTTTTAAGAGTATTATACTCTTTTTAAATCCTAAATACTATGTAATCTTTCTTTTTTCTTCATTATGTCAATATACTCTTTTTTATTTATTTTGATAAAAAAAATTATATTGTCTATTTTCTTTACGTATAGACAGCGTTTGTAAGCGAAAATAAATGGGTAATTTGTGACGAAGGAATGGACCTGAACATAAAGATTATAATACTAGTATTTGAGTGAGGTATGTTTTAAGTAATTGTCGATTGTTTTATTAATTACAATTAGTTAGAAAATTAGTCTGTGAATAAAAAATTCGATATTTCCTCGGCATCACTTCTGGCATTTCAGTTCGTAGACATTATACTAAGTCATTAATCTTTATCTTTTTTAACATGATTGCATAAATCGTCAAGAACGCCTCTGCCTCGCATGTATGCACGCATGATGTGTGATGTGTGCATATTTTCTCTCTTGTTTACTTAATTGTTGGAGCTTTGTCACTATATCCAATATCAGAAGGCTACGGTTTTAGTTTATTTCTATTCTTTGTAATGTCTTTAAATTTGCCACGCAGTTCCTTAAATATTTTTTATCATTTAATCTATTTGGAGTTTTTAGAAATATTACTGGTATGGAGAAAGTCATGTGGTGGCCACATCAGATTTTTTACTTGTTTTATAGAACGCCTAAAAATGTATAAACTTATGAAAGAACGAAGCGTTCTTTTCCGTTTTACAAAACGTGCGTACCTTTCCGTGCGTCTCAATGCAATTTTTAAATTGAAGAGTAACATCTCGCTCGCAAAAATGCGTGCTAGTAATGGGAAAAGGATATGCTACAATCTTGTGGCGGGATGGAAAACTTCGTGTGAGTTCTGAAGTCATGCTTGCACGAAAGATGCGTAGTAATCTCATTTATGGTACGATTAAAAAGTGTCTAATATTAGACCGTACTTGCTAAAAATAGTTCCATTGAATTATGATGTTTTTTCTTGTGGCCTCTTGCTTTTGTCGGTGGTTCATTATCTTCAGAAATGAATTTCGTAGGTATCTTTTTAATTTCATAATAACGAATTACAAGATTATTTTAAAATTTAGATTTATATTGTAAAAAATTGCGTCGTATGTAGTACCTACCACGTTTTCACCTGGGGTTAAATTACAAGGCATTTGTATTTGGCTAATTTCCAATTTATCGAAAAAATGAGTTTTTTTAGATAATTTAAAAAGGTTTTTGATGCTTATATTGCATATATTATTCTACCTTAGTCACATTGTATGTTCAATGTAAAATATCCGCTTCCTCATGGGAAAAAATAATAACGAAAACCGCAGCGGGACGGAAGCGATGTCAACGCAAAAACGTCGTCGATCGCGGTCGAGCCATAAAACCATAGTTTTGTGCTTTTTATGCTATTGTTAGTCACTTTTTACAGATCAGTGACGAGTTGTTTTACGCTCCATTCTTTTTTATTTTAAAGTCGTCAAAATGTACCGAACTCGAGCTGTAAAAACATTTTTTATTATTTCAGTTAGTTTTATTGCCCAACTGCCGAAGTTCGATTGTCAATTTTTTTAATTTCCGTTCCCATTTCCTCCTCTTGACAACCTTTACCAATCTCCGTTCTACCTGATTGGTACCGGTAAAGAACCTGTCAATCTGACCGAAATCTCATTAGCTTTGCAACCAAAACTCTTTCTCCCTCTACCCCTCCTCTTCCCCTCTCTCTCTCCCTCAATCTTCCTCCCTCTATCCCTCCATGTCCCCTCCCTTTGCCCCTCCCTCTCCGTTCAATTCTCCCCCTCTATCTTCCTCCCTCTGCCCTTCATCTCTCTACCCCTCTCTCCCCCTCTTCCCTCTCTCTCTTTTCTTACTCTATACCCCTCTCTCTCACTCCTCTCTCTATGCTCACTCCTCCTCCCTATCCCCCCTCTCTCTCACTCCTCTCTCTATGCTCACTCCTCCTCCCTATCCCCCCTCTCTCTCACTTCCCTCCTCTCTTTCTCCCTCCATCTCTCTTCCCCCTCCATCTCTCCTTCTCTCCCCCTCTTCCCTCTCTCTCTCATTCTTCCTCTATACCCCTCTCTCTCTACTATCTCTATGCTCTCCTCCCTATCTTCCTCTCTCCTTCTTTCTGTCTTTCTCCCTCCATCTCTCTCTCTTTCTCTCCATCTCTCTCTTTCTCTCTCTCTCTCTCTATCCCCTCCTCTCTCTTTCTCCCTCCATCTCTCTCTCCATCTCTCTCTCTTTCTCTCCATCTCTCTCTCTTTCTCTCTCTCTCTTTTTATCCCCTCCTCTCTCTTTCTCCCTCCATCACTCTGGCTTTATCTCCATCTCTCTGCCTCTTTCTCCTTTCTCTCTCGCCCTTTCTTTCTCCCTCTTTTTCTCTATCTCTTTCCGTCTCTATCTCTCTCTTTTGCCTCTTATTGCTTCTATTTCATTACTGCCCTACCACTCACGTTTTTCCGCCTTCTTGAGGTCCGTTTTAATTTACCTTTTTCTTCCTTCCACATTCTTCGAATCATTCTTTCACTTAAAATTCGTCTCTGCGTATCTTGTCTCTCTCTTCCATTTCTTTTCGTTCTCTTCGTTTATTTTTCCTCCAAGCCATTTACTTAACTTCCTCTTTTATTCCATTAGTTTATGGGTCACTTCTCATTTTAATCCCTCCTCTATCTTCTTATCCTCTTTCATCCCTTTAATTTTTTTGCCCTAAAGCATCTCCTGTCTTTCTCCTATTACGGAAAAATCCGATATTTTTAAAGCGGAAAGATTCTATTTTGCTTTTTAAACGGAATCCATTTTTGTATCATTATAGGGCGTTATAATTGATGAGATAATGTCGAAATTTTGTTTTCAATCATGTTTTGATTACTCAGGAAAGCTTTAAATGAGGAAATCTATGGATTGGTCATTCTTTAATTAAGATTTTATTTTCTTGTAAATTTTACTTTAAAATTTCTCTATTTTTCACTAGGTTTTATTGCTTAAAACTTAGAAACATTTTTAAGCTAAACTATAATAAATCCTAATGAGTGAATATATATTTTAATGCCATTTGCTGTATTATTTTTTATCCCCGCCCTCTTTTGATTAGATTCTTACATTTATGATTCCATCCTCGTTAAAAATGTCATGAAAATCAAATGAGCTCTATTTATACCTTGGACTTTTCTTTTAAAGTTTATATAAATAAGTGATTGTGTTTGTAAAACGGTCTTTAATTTCCTGAAACTCTCTTTGGAGCCATATATAGCAGTTTTTACAATAAAAGGTAAAATAATTAAAAATGACATTTTTTAAAATTAACTACAGCATGCAGTGAACCAAACGATTAACTTAGCAATTTTGCACTCTGTTTGTATGTGCACGTACTAAATCATAATTCATTTTCACTTTTGCATTTGGAATTATTATTAATTTTTTTTCTAATAGACGGGAATCATTGATTCTTACGCCTGCCCTTGTAGTCGTTGCATAGATGCAATAGATGCTCCTTTAGTCCTTTCCCTCTCATTTGGGCCTCTTCATAGGAAGAAATGAACGCCTCGCAAAATGGAGGCTTTCTCATATATAATAAAGGTAAATGACGATGGAGTAGGAAGTAGTAGAATTTATTGGCAGGGTGATGTATGGTAGAGACTTAGATCGTGACCGCTGCGGTAGTCGCAAAGGCATGCCTTGTACCTCTTGAACTTTCTACTCTAGAGGTTAATAGTTATATTTTTTCCTATGCATCATCCAATCTCTTTTGCTTACAGTTCATCTGTTATATGTTTTTTGTTGTTGTAGGGACATAGCCGCCAAACATAGAGCGCAATTGCATTGTAGATAAATAAATAAACAAAATTATCGCTTGGGAAATATCTGTAAACTGTTTTTGGAATGGCCACGCGAATTAAATCCGCTTTTACGCCCTAGATTTCTCTTACGCAAAAATGAATTATTCAAAAAGAGGGAATTAAACTGCTCGCGAGTAGCGCTTATTGGATTGGAATACCGCATGTGGCCCGTCCTGTCGTTTAATCTAATCCATATGCTCTTTTTTTGTAATTGTCTAAAGGAGTGATCAAAGCTGTTGCCAGACATTTCGCTTCCTGAGGCGAGATCGAATATGACGCCCCTTTAATTGTTTTACATACCTGCTCCAGTTGACAAAAACAAAAGAAGTAAAATGAAGCCTGCCTGAATTTTTAATATGAATTAGCGCAGGACTAGGTATAATTTATTCAAATTAATTAGCCATCGTATCGTCGTTGTCACATTGTATACAAAAATCTTTAACGGAAGTGTATTGGACTCTCTGCTTTGCATGTGCACGCTTAGAATTTCCGTTACAAAAACGTTACTACGCAACTCAAGGTCTATTTGGCACAAAAAATGGAGTGACGGTTCTATGCAACATCGTTGAGAAGAGTTGTTCTTAGAATTAACAGTGTCGAAAAAATTATTTATTTAATCATTTTACATACAGCGATAACGCCAATTTAAAGTGAAAAATCAAACATTCAAAGATTAACAACATAACAACAAAAATAAAGTACAAACAATATAAAATGAAAATTCAATGTAGTATAAGTGTATGCAGAAGCAGTCAATAAAATTAAGTTGTGCGACAACATGACATTCCATTTTTAAGAAAAGACTCTTTGGACATTGAGGAAGGATCTACATTAGGGGAAGTGAGTTTAAAAGAGAAGGAAGACGATAGAAAAGAGAACGTTTAGCAAGCGAAATTCTGGGGGTGGGGAAGTGAAATAAGAAAGAAGAGCGAGTAGATCTATTAGGAACACGGAAATTAAATTGAGCAAGTAACTCAGGACAGTCAGTAATAGAGTTTAGTATATTTTATATGAAAGAAAGATCAGACTTAGTTCGATAAACAGAGGGATAATCCAAAGAAAGGGAAGATAAGATCTTACTATTAGAGAGTTGGCGAAATGGGGGCACACGGGATTTAACAATTCTCAGAAAAAAATTGATGACACAATCCAAAGAGGCAAGGTTGGAAACAGAAGACATTGTACTACAGGTAAAATGAAAGAAGAAAAATACAATCTAAGTGCCAGTGGATCAGTAATGTCCGTAAAACGATATAATATTCCCAAGAGAGACATTGCTTTATTTTTTATTTTCAAAATATGATCAGAGAAGCCAAGGTTAGTATCAAAGACTACACCAAGGTCTTTCTGTTTGGACACTCTAACCAATGGAACAACATTTAGTCTATAATTAAAATTTATAATATTTTTAAGAAGGGAAATGGACATTACATTACATTTATTTGAATTTAATTTAAGTTTCCAGAGATTACACCAATTAACAACCAGATTAAGTGCCAATTGGAAAGACACACAATCAGCCATACCGAAAATCACTTTAAAAATTTTGCAATCATCAGCATAAAGCAATATTTCTGCTGTGGGAGAAGGGATGAGGGTAGCCAGATTGTCGACATATAAGTTAAATAAATAAGGTCCTAAGACACTCCCTTGTGGTACTCCTGAAGTGACAGTCAACCAGTCCGAGGCAATTCCAGCTAAGACAACACGTTGTACGCAGTTATTTAAAAAACTTTTTAACAATTTAAGAAAATTACCATGGATATTGTAGCGTTGACTAAGTTTATAAGTCAGTAATTTATGATCTAGAGAATCGAAAGCTTTTGAAAAGTCCAAGTAGACAGTATCTAACTGAGCCCTATTTATTATGGCATCAACAGAATGTTGTTGATAAACTGCTAAATTAGTTAGGCAAGAGCGGTCAGTAAGAAAACCATGTTGCCTAGTTGATAGGTGAAGGGATGTTAAATAGTGAAGTCGGTTAAGGATGATTCTTTCACAGATACTAGAAACAATAGGGAGGATAGATATAGGACGGTAATTAGTTACATCGTATTTTGAACCAGACTTATGAATGGGAATTATGTTAGCAGATTTCCACTGGGAGGGAAAAGTTCCCAGAGAGAAACAGCGGTTAAAAATAATACATAGAGGAATAGAAAGAGAAGAAGCGCATTTACGAAGAAATAGAGGGCTGATACCATCAGGGCCCGGAGTACGGTAGGGGGAAATTTTACAGAGGAATTCAAAAACTTCTTGAGGGGTTGTTTGAAGTTGAGATAGAGAAAAGTTACAAACAGGTGAGAGAGAATCATCATCCAGGTTCAGAGGGGTGGTAGTAGGGGGTGACAAGCAATTAGAAAAGAAATTACGAAATAAAGCAGATCTATGAGATCCCTCGGCATTCGTATTTTCATAATAAATTTCTTCTGGGATCCTAGAGTGATTGCGGCGGCCGTTAACGAAACACCAAAATTACGAATTATTACGAATTACGAATGTTTATGGAAATATTTTCAATGTAGTCTTATTTTGGCGCCTCTTTTGGTAGGCGCCAGAGGCCGTCGCCCACGCTGCCTCACCTATCTGAACGGTCCTAAGAAGAATGAACCTATGAAAGTGTATTTCTAGGAAATAACCTCATCATTTCATTAAACAGTGTCATCGAGCTCCCCTGGTTACCAAAATCAAATAGACCCAACATTTCGCTTCAATGGCTGTTAAAATGTCGGAAAAAGCAGATGCAATTTTCGACTACCCTTTTTAACCCTTCTTCCGAAATGTATCGATCTCATTCGCGTTAAACTAAAGGAGCTTTATCCTCACTTGGATTTCCTCTCTCTCAGTCCTCATTATCTCCTTCCGCTCTCCACCCGTTAACGTTTTTTTCCTTATCTTCCCTTAATCTCCCATCACTACATTCTTTTCCCATTCCATTCATTCTCCCTCCCTCATTCAATTCTTTATTCATCTTCCCATGCGTTAAGGAGATGGTGCGAAAAATGTTAATGAATCTTGCCGCGGAATCATTTATTCTTTTTTTCTCTCTCGCCTCCTCACATGAGTAACACTATCAATCCATAATTTTTTACTCCCATTAGACTCCAGTCTTTTAATCGCCTTTTTTCCTCTATTTCCGCTTGACTTTATTGTGTACTATCATCCTTTTCTCTTTTGCCCCTTTGTACTTAACCGGGATGAAGGCTTTAAAACATTTCCTTATGTCTGCGACCTTTTCTCATTCGGATTTCCCTTTCTTCCTTCCGCCTTGCATTCTTTCTCTCCTCTTTCGCCCTCTTTCTTTTCCTTCCACTTAGCTTTCGTGCGACGTTCTTCCTCTTCCGACCCGATCGATTTTCCGTGCCTTCTCCCTCCCCCTCCTAAACTCTCCCCTCCCTCACCAACGCACTCGCATAGTACTCGGCTCCCTCGTCTTCCATCCTCGGGGGCATTCTCTCCCAATCCACCTCCCGACCACTTCAACCCTTTTTATTATTCTTTTATATTTCCTCTTGCCCTCCAACCTTTTTCCTACCTTTCTATACTTCTCTCATGCCTTTTTTACCTCGCTCTGTATACCTTTCTGCCCTTCCCCGTTCCTCTCCTCCCCTCCTTCCTCTCCTCTCTTCCTTCCTCTCCTCTCCCTCCATTTCACTCTTTTCATCTCTCTTCCCCCCCTCTCTCTCTTTCCGTCTCTGCTGTACTTATCTACATATGTATAAGAGAATGTACATGCATATGTATACATACAATTACACTAATATATATTTCTCTAGTGGTAACATTTTTTTGTGAATGAAGAGTGTAAATTTAAAACAAATATTTATTAAATATGTAAATCCTGATGTAAACAAATTGTAATGATTAGGTGTAAGAGCGGGCTACTTAGCCTCAACCTCGCCAATACAGACATTTTTTTCTTTCTTTATTTCTCTATTTCCCTCTCTCTCTCTCCTTCCCTCTCTCTCCCTTTCCGTCTCTTTCTTTCCCTCTCTCTCTTTCCCTCTCTCTCTCTCTCTCTCTTTCCCTCTCTCTCTTTCCCTCTCTCTCTTTCTCTCTCTCTTTCTCTCTCTCTCTCTCTCTCTCTCTTTCTCTCTCTCTTTCTCTCTCTTTCCCTCTCTCTTTCCTTCTCTCTCTCTTTCCCTTTCTCTCTGTCCCGCTTTCTCTTTCCCCCTCTCTCTTTCCCTCACTCTCTTTCCCTCTCTCTCTTTCCCTCTCTCTCTTTCCCTCTCTCTCTTTCCCTCTCTCTCTTTCTCTCTCTCTTTCCATCTCTCTCTCTTTCCTTCTCTCTCTCCTTCCCTCTTTCACTTTCTCTCTATGTCCCTCTCTCTCTCTTTCCCCACTCTTTCCCTCTCTCTTTCTTTCTCTCTCTCTTTCCCTCTCTCTCTCCCTCTCTCTCTCTTTCCTTCTCTCTCTTTCCATCTTTCCCTCTCTCTCTTTCCCTCTCTCCCCCTTTCCCTCTCTATCTCTCTTTCCCTTTCTCTTTCTGCCTCTCTCTCTCTCCCTCTCTTTCTCTCTCTCTATCCCCACTCTCATTCCCTCTCTTCCTCTCTCTTTCCCCACTCTCGTTCCCTCTCTCTCTCTTTCCTCCCCTCTCTTTCCTCTCTTTCTTCTCTCTTTCCCTCTCTATTTCCATCGTTCTTTATCTTTCCCTTACCTCCCTTTTTCCCTATCTCACTCTCTTTCTCATTCTCTCCTGCTCACTCTATCCTTATGCTTCTTTCCTCACTCTTTCTCTCTTCCTTTCTCTTTCTCCCTCTTTCTCACTCTATCCATCTCCCTATTTTCTCTGCCTCCTCTCTCCTCCCTCTCTCTTTCTCTTTCACCCTCTCCTCTCTAGCTTTCCATCTCTCCCCTTCCCCTCTTCTTTATCTAATCCTCCATCCCTGCCTTCTCGCGTCTCCTTTCCTTTTACCGTAAATGTTTTTTATTTCCAATTCTGATTATTGCTTTTTATGTCTTTCTGTTTTATCCTCTTATCCTTCCTTCCCTCTATTTCCATCGTTCTTTATCTCTTTCCCTTACCTCCCTTTTTCCCTATCACTTTCTTCTCCCTCTCTTTCTCACCCTTTCCTGCTCACTCTATCCTCATCCTTCTTTCCTCACTCTTTCTCTCTTCCTTTCTCTTTCTCCCTCTTTCTCACTCTATCCATCTCCCTATTTTCTCTGCCTCCTCTCTCCTCCCTCTCTCTTTCTCTCTCACCCTCTCCTCCCTAGCTTCCCATCTCTCCCCTTCCCCTCTTCTTTATCTAATCCTCCATCCCTGCCTTCTCGCGTCTTCTTTCCTTTTACCGTAAATGTTTTTTATTTCCAATTCTGATTATTCCTTTTTATGTCTTTCTGTTGTATCCTCTTATCTTTCCTTCCCGCTAACGCGTTCTTCTTTTTTGCTTTCTTCCCACCAATTTTCTATCAGTTGCTCTCTCCTCTCTCACATTTTCCATTCCCCGCTTGGTGCGTTCCTAATGCGTTATCATCCTTCCACGCCCTCTCATCCCTTTCACTTCCACTCCTGTTGTACTTTCTCTTCCTTTTTAACTTCTCGATTCTCCTCATCTTCTCTTCGCCTTCTTTGCATCGATGTTTAGCCGTCGTCGAAAATATGTGTGTTTATATATATATGTATATATTGCCTTTCGCTTCAAGTATTCGAATGATTCTAACGGTAATGTTGTTGCATGGTCAGGGTTGCGTAAAATTTTCGATCGGTTGATGGTGATGTAGTTATGGTGGCCATGCCCGGTTTGTCCGAGGCTGTTCCGGATTTTGTACTTCGTCTTGAAGCCTGTACGGTGGTGGCGAAATTTGTACTTTATTGCGACTTTTAAAATAAGTCGTATAATAAAATAATAGTCGCTTCAAATGTGGCTAGTATTCAAACTTAGCGAAATTTGTTTATTTTTCTCCATAGCGAACATCCAATTTGAAATAAGACAAAGTTTTTCTTCCTCATGAGATGTCATGCTCCGGTTTTTCTTTTCCAGTATCTGACCACTCTAAATGTACTCTAGAATGAAAAGTTAAGATTTTTATTACAAAGTTCTTCTTGAATCTTACGTATCGATTCAGATGCGTAATATTTTGTTAAAAACATTTAATTAGTAAAAGGACAAGTTACTCAGCTTACGTTATTAACTAGAATCCCATTGATGCCCTATGTTACTCCTTTGGACATAAAATGTGGCCGTCGCAAGTATCAATTCACCGGTCGTTAATTCTGATGAGATACTCAACTGTTTTATGGCTCTAGGAGTTACTATCACCTAAGGCCCAAGAGTACAATATCAATTTAATGCTATCCAAACTTAATGGCGTCATTGCACCGTGTTAGTCACATATAGTATGTTAGTGTCACATTCGCCACGTAATGTATGCAACAGCAGTCTCTCTAGCGTCACAACCATCAATGATAATATTATGATAATGAATAACGTTAGAGTCACAATTCTTTGCTAAAGCATCTGTGCATAAGATTTTAATTTAGATTATGTTCAAACTCAGTAGAAAGAATATAATATATGAAGTGTGTTAAGCTGCCATATGTTTGTGACCCATTTTCCATACGTGTCGAGCCGTGAACGTATTTTTCCACGAGGAACTAGGAGTTTTACGATTAAAGTTATGCCATAACCTTATGGTTTATTGCAGTGATTTCCAAAGTTTTCGTTTGGGCGGCATTCTTTTAAAGGTAAACAGAATTTCGTGGCACCTCAACCGAGGTCGTACATTTATACATACGGATGTCACAACGTCTGGACACATTGTTGTCGGTAATACGGTGTCATTAATTCATCAGAAGAAATATTATCTTCCCAAAGAGTTATCACCGTTTCCAAATCGTTGATTTATTCGTTCATAAATATTTTTCTAGGCACCCAAAACAATTAAACTGAGGTGCTAATTGTTAGCTGCCCGCCGAAATCATTCTAGTCAAAAAGTTATCTTTATAAATAATCATGTGTTTGTAATTACGTCACGCTTTTATATGCGCCTCCTGCGGTATAAGGTCCAGGGACTTGTATATCTACGTAAATGAGCTATGCTAATAATCTATGCATTAAATAACTCAGTTTTCTTCTTCACGTAACCTAATGACGTCATCGTCACGTAACCATAACCACATCTATGAACAGAGGTAAAAATATAAATAAATTAATCTATAAATGTTATGTATTTATTATTTTTTGATAATCCAAAAACGTCAAGTTTAATAACTCTGACCCATAATATTCTCTTAGCGCGATATTTTTTATTAATATTTAAAGAAATGTCTGTTGCAATTTAAAAAAAAATATTATGAAAATGTTATTTGTAATGCACATCAGTCATTCTTAGCTAAACAATGTTTTGTTAAATTACATTAAAGTTTTTGGCACATGCACCTACTCTATAAAACTATTCTATATAAGTAATGAGCTATGTTTGTAGTTCCTTCACTGAGTTTGCAATTCCGCCAGACTGAAAGATGGATACATTTTTATAGGAAAGTGAGTAGTTAGAATGGATAATGTTTCAATTTCGATTTAATATTTTACCCGTTCATTCAGTTACTTTTTGACGGGAAATTACACCAGTTATGTATTATAATGTTGATCTGGCCCCTTCTGCTTTCTCGGTCCTTTGTTTCCCCATCTTCGCCAATCCTTGAGCCTTATTTCGATCATTTTAGCAATGATAGAGAGGGTTTTCTATCTCCTTCCCTCTCTCTCTCTCCCTCCCCTCTTCTTTCTATTGCACACTCGTACAAATGGTCCATTCAACTCCGCAGCCGCGCTCCATGGTGCAGCTCTGGCAATTCCGTAAAACGTTCCCAGTACATACTTGGATTAAGCTCTCTCTACTTTTATTTCTCTCTCCAAAATTCTCTCTCGCCTTCAATGGCCATCTCTATCTGGCCTTTCAATCCTCTTTCTTAAATTTCTCTTCGAACGCTTTGCATGTTTTCTTTTTTATTCGTCCCAAAAGGAATGTATTCCGTTCCGATTTTGCACCTAATAACTCTCTCCCTCTTCGCCGGATTCGTTGCGAAAAAATAACCCTATTCCTCGGCAATGAAACGAAAATCTTTGATTTTTCTCCCATTTCGACAATTGCTCGACTGCTAAGTTTATAGCAAATCAGATGTTTAATTATTTATCTCCCATGTGCGTTGCTACTGAGACGAAATATCTACGATTTCCTTTCCCTCTCTAGGTCAGGGATGGCAAATGATTTTTGTGTCGCGTTCCAAGAAATTAATGTGTATCATTAGAATGTTTTGCGTGAATTCGCGCTGATCGATAATCGGTCCTTTAAAACGATCAGCCAATTTTTTGATGAGCATTTATAAATACGTGTGTGCTTAAAATGGAATCCGTAATGGAAAATATCCTGAAGAAGTCAAACACGGTAAAAGAAATGTCAGCAAACTGAATTGCGCGGAGTTTTACGTTCGTGTTTGACTATTTGATCAGGTGTTAACGGTTAAAAAGAAAAGAAGAGCGTCAATTCACAACAGAGCCGCGCCGAAAGGAGGTTAACGCTGTTTGAAGAACTTTTTTGTCATATTTTCTCTTCTTTTTTATTCCTTCGCCTCCGGTTTGCCTCCCCCTCTTCCTTCCACCGTATTGACCTCGCCAATTTGGAAACGGCAGTTGGTTTGTTGGAAGTGTGGCGCCGCCGCTTCATCCCAACCCTCTATTCACTTGTGTTTGACCTCTTATCCCTATCTCTATCTATCTCCCTCCTTCTCCAAACCCTTTCCCTATCTGTCTCTCAATCCCTTCTGCTCCGAATTTTCAAGAGTCGCTATCTCTCTGCGCCCTCCAATACTCAAATGACTTCGTCTCTCCTTCTTTCTCTCCTACGACCTCCAGTTCAGTTAACGATTTTCGCTTTGCTGGACTCGAGACCTATCTCTACACCCTTAAAAAGCGATCGATATGCGAGAAACTACCCGTTTGTTTTGTGATTTTATTTCGCTGATTTTTACTTTCTCATATACGTAATATATTGAGCAAGTATTGTAATCGTGAAAAAATTCGACTTTGAGATTTTATATGTCCCTGAGACCAAAAAAGTGGTTTGCGCCATGCCGTCTGTATGTCTGCCTGTCTGTGTGTTCGCCGTCCTAGGTCCCAAACGCATACATTAAATCGAATGATATATCGTATTTATAAAATATATAATCTTTTGCGGACCCTTTTTTATAAAAATGATATTGCAAAAAAATAAAGGGTAGATTATTCTTAGCGATTTTTAGAAAAATATTATTTACTCAAAAATGGCTCCTGAGAATTTGATTAAAGTCAATTCAATTGTAGAGCCTGATGTCACAAATAATACTGCCTAAGTCATATGTCTCTTGAAATCACTATATGGCGTCCAGTGACATTACAATGTACGCTAAGCTACTTTACCTAAGCCTTATGACGTCACGCCTCCGCCACGATTCATTCAAACTCTTACTACAGCCTTACGGTTAAACTAAATCGAATGGTATATCATATTTTTGAATAATATTATTCATAAAAGACATTCTGAAGAGATGAACGATATTACGCAACAATTAAGGGTACTTTATTCTTGGATATTTTGAAACAAAATTCGATTTACTCAAAAATGGCTGTAAGTATTTTGATTAAAATCCATCCAATCGTGCAGCTTGATGTCATAAATAGTAATAACTAAGCCATATATCCCAAAAATGACTTAATATCGATCCGTGGCATTGAAATATACCCTAAACTACGGTTAACTTTGAATTATAAGCGTTTTTATTTTACAAGCGTACACAGTGAACCACACGTATATATGTATATAAGAAAGTTTGTGTAATGTATATTGCGCCGTTTATTTTTATTTTTACGCACAGTTTTCCTTCGGACCACAATTCGGTGGTAAAAGAAAGTCTGTTTTTTTTTGTTTCGATTAGTCGACGAATGGAAGGTTTATTTTTTTCTGTAGTATCTCGCTAGTGAAAATGTGTAGCCTTTAAAAGGCATGTGAAAAATAATCGGTTGATCTATTTTTCAGAGTATTAAAGCAATTCCTTTCTTATTAATGCCACTCAGCTGTTTTTACGCAGTTTATTATCCATTGATGAAAAATTATTTTTTTACTATGACCTTGATCGATTCTATAATTTCCCTAATCAAATCGTTGTTAAATACTTGGGCTAGAATACATGTGCTATTAATGTATTTGCACTCTCATTTGGAGGTAAACGCAATTTAGGTTAAAAATCCCAAGATACGTTATTAATGAAATCTCAATAAATTATCATAAACTATACTTTCTCAAAACTTCTATATAATCCTATATGTAAAGGAAGTGTAAACGTGTGAACAAATCACTGAGATTCACGTTCCTGTTAGCATTCTGTTTTTAAAGAGCACGTATATTGTTGCCTTACCTTTCTGATCTTCTTTTATTATGTACTTAGACCTATTTTTTCTATCGCCTTGGAATTGTATATTGAATATCTCTCGAGAGAGCATTAATCAGAATTTCCAACGGAACTCAATTCCTTCGTCGACAAATATTGAGCTCTGTGTGTTTTTGCGAGATGCTTCTACTCGCGTATTAATTCCGTCCATTCGGCCGTTTAATAACTTCATTTTCCTCATCAACTCTCGAAATTTCAAGACGGGATTTAATCAAATATCGCAGGTTGAAATAATTTAAATCTTAATTGCGCGAGCGTACTACGCTTTAACTTTCTGACGCTTGGGATTAGCTTGATACTTTTCGATTTATTTATAATAAAATTCTAGAATTCGCCTTACCTTTGGAATCTGACTCATAAATTATATAGTTTCGATATCCATAGAAAAGGCATTGAAAATTAGATGCACATTTCGAGCACCAAACGTATACGATTTTCCGATCCTTAAAGAGTCAAAATCTGTTTCGTGAAAAATTTGGTGACCAATATTCTAATTATATCTATGCTCGCGTCGTGTTTAAATTGCACCTTGCGGTATCCTTCATTACAGTGTTCGAACGTTACTTTTGGGTAAGGCAGCCGTGGCTGAAATGCACGAATAAAGTATTTCATTAAAACGGAAACATCTCCCATTTGTCCTCCCTCTCCCTCCATTCCATTCCCCTTCCTCTCTCCCTCTCCTTCCCTCTATCTCTCTCTCTCTCTCTCTCCGTCTCTTTTTGTGCTAATATTTTATCAATCGACATAGGAATCTAGGTGGTGGAGAGGCCCGACAGAGACTAACCTCACCAATAAAAGATCCAATCTTTCTTTTCGGGGCCTTATATCGAATTTATACGTATGGAGAATTCATATAAGCAAATAAAAGATCAAACTTTGGAGCGTCTTTATTATCATCGGAGTTCTTTTGTTTTCCTTTTTTTCGTCCAGTCACTCGTTACGATTGCCACTCGCTGTTTAATCTCCGAGAGGGAGCGATTTTTTCGTGAAGTTTGGACTAATAATAAGAATGGGCGAGTTGTGAATAGAAATCGTACTTTATGAGGCCGTCGACTCGGTCTCGGGACATTTGGCGCCGTTGAAATAATCTCTCGGAATGATATTTTGCACGGCTCTCTAAATTATCTTGGTTATTTTTTAAGCTTCCGTTTTTTTTTTCAAAAAAATTACGGAAATAATCAAAGCTCGAAAATTAGCACTTTCGAAAAAAAATTATTTTCTAAATTTTAACGATAGACTGTTGCAAAGATACTATATTAACGATTTCTTAGGCTGGTTTCCAAATGAAACGGCCTTATAAAATGGTTCTGTATGTGTGTGTGTGTCCCATACTAACAACTTTTGAATCATTGGACCGATTTTCATGAAACTTGGTATGAGGCTCGTGCTGCCAGGACCCATCTCCGGGCTGTATTTTATTTGACGAAGATTGAAGTCCCGGGTTTGACTCCAGGAACGTTTTTTTCTCTATTTGTTTTATATATGAAGTCTCAAATCCATCGTGCAGAGATGAATACTTTAAAATATCTTCAAATTGTGATATCGGAGTTAGGTGTGTACTGTTCTAAGGGGAAAAATGTAGATTCTAATTCTCATTACAGGATTTTGATAATTGATCGTATTTTCTTGAATTTCTACTAAAACAGCGTTTTTGCGTTTTAAATTGCATTTTATCGGATTTTTGGCATGGAGACGATTATTACCGAACTCAGCTTGAGCATAGACGAGTGAACAAATTGGTTGTTTTCTTTTCCACTCGACTACCTTTCAGCAATGGACAGTTGATTCGTACACATTAGCGTATAAACAGTAATATTTATTAAATTTGTTTATTTAAATAGTACATGCAAAATATATTGTCAGAAAGAGATTTTGACATTGCTTTTAGTATCTCAAACCTGATAATAATGCTCTATTAACTTGAAATTGATGGAATGATATGATCCGAAGATCCTATGCAGACAGGCATAAGCTGTGAAAGTTGGAACAATTCTCGTTTCAAAAATTGTTCCAACTCTATTAACTTGTTTTCCAATGTTTCTCTATCCTTGATAAAATATGAATTACAAATGATATTTATGGTATGAGAATTCCTTGGAATGACTGACACATACAGAAACATTTCCTGTCAATATAAATAATCAATTCGGGACGTCAACTTTGGGAAACCAGCCTGATTTAGTCCTGGTTTGGACTTATTGTTTGCTCCTTTGTCTACAGCTGAATCGTAATCATTATTGATGTAAACCCTTAAACTTGATAGCGGATGTTTTATTATACGCGCAGCTTTCTGGTTCAGTATATAGGAGTAAAACTTGAAACATTTGAATGTGACACTCAAATATTTTTCCCTTTGATGTAAAAAGTTTGATGGAATTTACATTTATTAATTTTTTATGCTAGTGTGTAATTTGGTATTGTGTACTCTCATGGTAATGCTGTATAGAAATTTTCGATAGTAATTTATATGTTACTCATGTTGATAAAGTTAAGGAGTTAAATTGCACGCCAAATTTGATATTTTCCATAATAGATGGAATTATTTTAATGTCTAATAAACAAACAATTTATTTTTGTTTTTTAAGTTATCTATTGTAAATAATATACGCATAAAACTTTGATTTGTTGCTTAAGATTTGCTCTTCACCTATTTATTTATTAAAGTTTTTTCAGAGTTATACATAATCAAATATTTTTTAAAAAATAATTTATTGCAACGATTACCAATTATAAATTTCCCTGTAGAACTTGTTGAACATCAAGTTATCACGATACAAATTAGGGAAGTTTTACCATATTGGGATTTTATAAATCCTAACTTTATGTATCAATCCGAAATAGCCATTTTCGTAAAATTATCGCAGTAAGCAATCTAACATTCTATTTCATAAATTATTCATTCTGTAAATATGTAATTATAATTAGTCGAAATGTTTCGATAGGTATATTGTAAAGATGGGAAGGAAAGTATTTAAATTAAATATAAATTTTTCATGAAAGTCAGTAATATATAACATTTCCATTAGCGGGAAAAATACAAGAATTCAGTCCAATCTTCTTAAAAGCGTTTTTCATAGAAAAACTATGGTTGGCGTATTTTTCGTTTTTCTCCCATTTCGCTCTTCGATTTTTTCGTCGGGCTTCTTCATCAAATATAGCGTAGCCCTCGTGCTCGTCGCTCATTGCGGGGCAATTTGTCTTCATAGAAACTGACGTTGAAGTGCATCTGGTCAGTTTCAACCCAGATGCATTAAGTCTTGCAATACTTGAGAACTCGAGTCCCCAAGAGTAAAAGGTTAGGTGAAAATTTTGCTGGCAAACTTTTGAATTTATAACGAGTGGTGCGACCGGGGCTAAAATGTGGACGGAACATATGTATGCAAGCATTTGAGTAATTTTTCGATAACGAAACCTGAAGTTCGGGGAGACGACAAGCGAGAAAGAAGTTGAGAAGGTAAAACACCCATCCCTCGCTTTGGACTGTGTATGAGTTCTCGGTAAACGTCGTCTAATGCCAAACCGTAGAAAGCAAGGTAGGTAATCATATAGGCAGCGGCGCCCGGGGGCTAGGCCTCTTCTTGGCGCCCCTAAGAAGGTGGAGAGAGGGAGTTATATCCCCAGTACGAATCGAGCTTCGACCCTTGGGATCAAAAACAATACGAGTAACGAATCGATATATGGCCTCCGGGCCATATGACCTTTTTCCTTGTCACCAAGTTCCAGGGGGGAGGGGTTTATGAGGTCTTTTGTACTCAGTTTAGCGTGTTGGCGTCCTTAGGCAATTCCCTGTTTTGCTACCCCATTACGGTGGCCCTGGGAAACTCGAGCACGCGGCAAACATATTTGAGAGTATTTATTATCTACAGGTATCCTCCTATTAATGCAAGAGTTGCGTTCCTGGAAATCGTCGCGTAAATCGAACATATTTATTCCATTCAAAATAATGTATTAGGTGTTGTTTACGTTACTGAGCAGAGCTGTTCTACTTAGAAACGTCTTTAAATTTGATATGATGAGCGTTTTAACCCCCCAAGCGTGTACGATGGTATATGGCGTCCTGTGCAGCTTCCAGTTATAAAACTTCTTAATATTTTAGCCTTGAGTTTCTGTCATAAATCACTGTCTCGAAGCTCCTTTGATCAGTGAAAGTTTCTATACAAATATATTTTTCTCGCCCATTTTAATGAATATTTTTGCGAGAGTTTTCCCCCTTACATTTGTTGATCGCTAACAGTGCGTCACTTTCTAGAAGAAAACTTCTCTTCAGGACAAAAAAGAATGGGTGGGTTCAAATGCGTGGGAAATGAGGGGAATAAGAAAAGAGAGATTCTACCACCGTAGGAATACCCGGAAAACCGTGCTCTGTCGTACGATGTAATGAATACCATCACTGCACGGACGATTAACAGACAAGAGTCTACGAAATATTTAATAAATAATAAAATATATTAATGGTACATACTGTGCGCATAACGAATCGCGGTACTGCAAATACGCGCCGCATATATTGAAAAATGGTGTTAAAAATAAAATCCCGCATATGCGAAAACGCGTAAACAGAACGCGCAAATACAAACGACCGGATAAACTTATAGTTATATTGTTAATGCTCTAACTAAAATAAAATTATATAAAAAGATATCCTAATCTAATCAAATATATTAACTTGTTTAAAGTAGTTTTTTTTAATATAAAGGCTTAGTGAACTAAAAGAAACCACGAAATCAGTATTAGGAACTTATGACACTCTGACATAAACAATTTCAATTTTGATGACTCGCGCCTCTCTCTAGTCTTAACCCACTAGGATATTACGTTACTCCGCGACCTCCTAACGGATCTGCTCTCACTGAAAAAATCGGTCCGTGAGTTTGCGCCCCTTAAGCCCTGTGCCCGGAGGGGAGGGGGGGGGGGGAACTGCCCACCTATGCCCCCCCTTTCGCTACGTCACTGCATATAGGAATACATGACATAATATTCCTAAAATTGATGGAATAATATGATCCGAAGATCCTATGCAGACAGGCATAAGCTGTAAAAGTTGGAACAATTTTGAAACGAGAAAAAAGTCTGCTATGACCGGGAATTGAACCCGGGTTCAATTCCCGGTCATAGCAGACTTTTTTCTCGTTTCAAAATTGTTCCAAATAATATTCCTAGTTCGTTACAACCTTAATTTTTATATCCAAATCGATAAATTTTTTGCGGCATTTATTAAATTAATTATAAGAAATTAACACTCCGTTTACGGAAGCGTGGCAATAACAGTTCACTATATAATACATAAATGTTAGTTTAAAAATATTTTTTGGATATTAAATATCCTAATGACGTCAGGATCCACGGATTTTCTGCCCAAGTATACATATGTAATAAAATTTTGAGATCCATCTTGAGCTCAACGAGCAACAGTATAGTTGAATTGTATCCGGCATTGCTTCCTTTATCTTTCATCGCAACCGCCGAGTCGAACTGGAATATTTTCTGTTTTTTTTTTATTCTCGGAATTGTTTCGAACCCGTCCCAAAGCGAAATTGATAACCGTGCAATTCGAGGTAGTTCTCAAATTCCAATCCGAGGGACTAGTGTGGGACGTGCGTCATTTCGCACTTCAGAGAACGTCGCAGGCAAACGCAAATATCGCCTGGGAGGATTATTTTTTTATTCGATTTTTCCTCCTTTTTTAGTTTATTTTTCATCTGCTTTCCGCGGTAGTTTAACGTTTGAGCAACTGCCTGTCGAGGCTCACTCGGGAGGAGTAGGAGTTTTCACGCCGTGACGGCCGTAGAATGAAAGCCTTCCGAATTTCGCGAAACTCGTGCCTCCGTGCTTTTTTTCTGAGAACTCTTTTGAGAGCATTTCGTTAAACTTGGCCGTCTCGTTACTTTCCTCGGCGCGAAATAGCGCTCGTCAAAATGGCGTCGGCGTCGTCCTCTTCGTGGGAGTGAATCGGGAAAGTGCCAAAACAAAAGTAAGAGAAAAAAGACCAGCGATGCATTTCGCGCCCATTCCGCCGTGTCTAAGAAGTTTTGGATCCGCTTCTCTCCGTTCTTTTTTTTTACTCCGTTTCTCTGTTCTTCTTTTTACTCCGCTTCTCTCTGTTCTTCTTTTTACTCCGCTTCTCTCTGTTCTTTTTTTTACTCCGCTTCTCGCCGTTCTTCTTTTTACTCCGCTTCTCGCCGTTCTTTTTTTTACTCCGCTTCTCGCCGTTCTTCTTTTTACTCCGCTTCTCTCTGTTCTTCTTTTTACTCCGCTTCTCTCTGTTCTTCTTTTTACTCCGCTTCTCGCCGTTCTTCTTTTTACTCCGCTTCTCGCCGTTCTTTTTTTTACTCCGCTTCTCGCCGTTCTTTTTTTTACTCCGCTTCTCGCCGTTCTTTTTTTTACTCCGCTTCTCGCCGTTCTTCTTTTTACTCCGCTTCTCTCTGTTCTTCTTTTTACTCCGCTTCTCTCTGTTCTTCTTTTTACTCCGCTTCTCGCCGTTCTTCTTTTTACTCCGCTTCTCGCCGTTCTTCTTTTTACTCCGCTTCTCTCCTTTCATTTTTTTTTAATCCGCTTCTCTCCGTTCTTCTTTTTTTACTCCGTTTCTCTGTTCTTCTTTTTACTCCGCTTCTCTCCATTCTTCTTTTTACTCCGCTTCTCGCCGCTCTTCTTTTTTACTCCGCTTCTCTCCGTTCTTTTTTATTTCGCTTCTCTGCCGTTTTATCTGCGCAAAAGAATGAACTAGGATGTTTTTTATTGTTTTTAAAACTTAACAAGGCGTGTGAGTAACCTAACCTCCTGGTGTCGGGCATCACCGTGAGTACAAGTATTTTTTGGCCTCCTCGGAGACAAATTCCTTCGCGTTTTTCGTTCTTTAAATCTCGCCATCCCTAGTTTTTGTTTGTTTTCTTATGGTTTTTTCTGAAAGATCGCTTATGTATTCGTTTCCCTCCGCCCAAATCTCCATCTATTTTCATTTTTAAAAATGCTAACTTAGCATCGTATTATGTAGTAAATAAAGACTGACATCTATATATCTATCTACATGTGAGGGCAATATCCCTAGAATCCTGAAATGTGGCGATTTTCAAGATAGATATAGATATATATATTAGAGCTAGGCATAGTTAAAATTTAGTGGATCTAGGATTATCTGCTGGAGATTAATTGATATCTACATGAAATCTTTCCTAATTACTCGAGAAGAATTCATGCTAACGTAGAAAGAAAAGATGATTTTTGCAGGGAAGGATATATGGATGAAACGTTGGTGTAATGGAAGGTAACGATGCTTACCATGTTATATCGTATTGTTATATTATCATATTATTGTACTGTTATATTTTGTCGAATACTACACGAGTTACGGCTTCCTCCGGGGATTCCCTTCCGGCCCAGGGCGAATGCCATTCCCTGAATATACCGAGACAGACTGCCCCTTGGCTTAGGGGCCGTCCATTTGGTACGTACGCACGGAGGGGGAGAGAGGGTTTGAAGTTTGTGTATGCCCTGCGCATGGAGGGGGTGGAGATAGTAAGACCAAGTGGTACGTACGCACGTAAAATAAAACCAACTATATAGAGATAGACTGATGTAAGTGTTTGAAACTGACACATCAAATTCTGTTCTATAATACATATTAAACTTCATAGAGCGCTGTGGTATAAATACAAAGTTCTATGAACTTTAATATTGTAAATAATAATAATGTAATATTATAAATATATAATATAAATAAATAAACGCGCTTCGTAATTTAATTTAAAAAAATGATTTTTTGCGACGAACGTGTGCAGTTAGAGGGGGGAGGGTATTAAGCACTAACGTGCGTAGACACGGGGGAGGGGGGTAGTAAAAAGTACACTATGCAATAAGGAGGGAGGGGAAGGTCAAAAATGGCTTTTTTGCATACATACTACTTACCGTAAGAATGGAACTCTTCACCTGACCCAACCCTTAAGAGGACGTCATTCTTAAGTAGGGGTTTTTTTTAGTGCAGGTGCATGCACAAACATTTTAAATATTATTATTGTAAAGGGCAAAAATGAAATGTCTCGAAGAAAATGAAACCCTTTAAAAGTCGAAAGTATACTAATGGATATCTCATCGGATTTCAAAACCCTAGTTCCGGGGTTCGTTTCCGCGGGTTTTATTTTTAAACATCGAATTTTTGTTCTAAAAGTATTCGTTGCTTTATGGCAAGACACAGCATTTATTTACGATGGTTTTTGTGAATAAAGAAAGGAGCGTCTTATGTAATTTCTTCACGCAATTCTTTCCTAACTTGTAATTTATGTTGCTGTCGCATCTTTATCGCGCACCATTTTTTCCTCTCGATTTCGAAGGTTATTCTAACCCTGTTTTCTTTTTCTATCTCTCCCTGGAAACATTGATTTTCCCGTAACTCGCATTCCTCAATAAAATGGCATTCCTTTTTCTCCCTTAAAGCTGGCGACTGGAATTTTTCCCACTCTTTTCAGGGAAAACTTTTCATTTCTCGCTCGGTTCGTTCGCGAATTTCTCATCCTTCATCGTAATTTTTTTCCCTCTTTCTCGTTCTCATCGATTCGCATTTGTTTGCGCAGCGTCTTGAATCATTCTCTGACGACTTTCATTAGGGAAATTTCTCGTCTTACCGATCAACCAGGTAAAATTCGCAATTTCGACTTCTAAATCCTATGCTAGAATATCATCGTTTGGAATTGACAATTTTCTTTTAGATTACAACGGTATGATAGGGTATTTTTATCTCGGATTTGTTGACAGGGTTGCCACCATATTGGAAACAAAAAATGAAATTTCAACTGAGAAATAGGTTGACAGAAACGCGTCTGTTATTTTCTACGGTTGAATTTAAGCCTTTCTGTTTATTTTCTGTGATCTCCACTTCTCTGTTATGTCCTAGCCCTTTTAAAAACTTATTTCTCAATATTTCGCAGATTAAGAAATTATTTCGACTATTGATTTATTTTCTTTATTTATCAATTTTTTGCAATTTTTTCCAAAATAAAATATTTACGCTATGCTTTTTTTAAGTTACGACTCTGGGTATGTAATTTGTGCAATTATTTATTTTATTTTCCTGCGAAATTCATTAACATTTGCCACCAAAAAGAGTTTTATTGTTTCATTAATAATAACCATGTAAAGTTGTTATAATTATCGGGGTTTCCCGTTTTATATTCTTCCTCTTCTGATGTATAATGTAAACGAACAGTATGTTATTGGTTTTTTTTTTCTTTCCAATGAGTCTCTAATATGTATAATGTTATAATTTTTATACGATTGCGTATATAATTGTATTTTTACTTTCTCTTTGAAATATCATATACATTCAATTATTAGGTTATTTTTTGTAATTACATCGGCATTTTTAAAACTTATTGTTGGTGTCTTTTCATTCTTCATTTCCAAACCTCGTATTAACTTCCCCGTCACATCCTTTTAAAATCTCTATAGCGTCACTTCTTCCTTTTCTTATTCTCTTTTATTCATTGGGATAGTAGTATTTGTGCATGAATTCCTCTTTGGGTATACCTTTTTTGCACGGTTTTTTACACGCAGCAGGCAATTATTTGATAATTCCAATTCTTAAAATTTATTTATCAAACAGTTGCATGTAGAACTTTAGGATATTCGCGGCCGCAATGATTCATTAACATTATTCCCATGTGCGCGAGCTTCCTTCCCCAATACCTCTTTTCTCCTCGCATCCTCCCCTCCCCCATGTTTCCTCCCTCGACGGAAGTAGGCCTGTCCTGTTCCCATAATTCCACGCATGCCTTTCACTCCACCCTCTCTTCACACCCATTCCGTCTCCTAATGGTTTCTGCAGTGAAGGGGATGGCGGACGGCGGGAAGCGGGGCTTCTATGTATTCGCCTCAACCTCTTCCGATAAAGGCGTTTTCCTCCTTCTTTTCTCCTCCACCATTTCTCTCTCTCTCTCTCCCTCCCTCTCTCTCTCCCTCTCTCTCCTTCTTCTCTCTCTCTCTTTCCGTAACCCCTCAGAGTCCCCATTCTAGAAAGCCCTCGGGGAATCTCGTCGCGAGCATGGAGAATGCCTCCTTTCCTTTTTTTCCCGTGACGTTCAACCAACCGCCATTTTTATTGTTCCATCCCTCTCTCTCTCTCTTTCTCTCTCTCTATCTCTCTTTCGATAACCCCAACCCTTTTTTCTCTCCCCCGAGCCATTATCTCCCTCTCCCTCAATGTTACATCCTCCCGCTATGTGCCGCCCTTCTTTCCTCTATTACGCCTTTGTCGCCCTCCGATATTTCTTTCTTACCTCTGCAACTCTCTCCATTTAATGGAGGGGGAGGGAAAAAATATATTATCTCCCGCGGCGGTCGTTTAGGAGTCAATCACTTTGCTTAGCTCACTTAAAATATCGCAGGTTATTAAGGTTCCTTTGTTTTCTCTAACTCTCGCTCTCTCTTTCCTGCCGATGTTCTCGTGTATTTTGGATGGCTTTCCTGGTAACATCTAGAAAACTGGATCTTTTGTTAGCTTTGAAGAGTAGCTTAGAGTGGGTTTTACCGTGGATGTCTTTGCGGTTAACTTTTTATGTGACTTTTCGGCAAATTTTAATGGTAATTTTAAGTTAATGTATTAAGTAATCCATATTGAAGAATTAAACAAAAATAAAAAATGAATTTCTTTTTTTAATAGACGATCTCCGTAATTACTGAAAATATGAAAATTTAGTAAACCAGATCTAATTTTAAACTCAAGGAATTCATTTCTATAGCTAAGTCACTAATCGCTGTCCAATATTTCATTTTTCATTGTCAAACTGCTTTTATTTCTTCTTTAAAATATCTTTTCGTTCAAATTTATGTTTAAAAATATCGCTTTCATGTTTCCCCTTCATTAGACGCTATTATTTATTGAATCCTTTGTGGTTTTAAAAGTGATTAGAAAAGTTTCAATTCTTTTAGTACATAGGTTGTTGTGATTACGATACATAAGATATATCAGTTCGTAGTGTGTGTTCACATTCTATATAAAATTTCACCTGCTTTCTCTCTGTTACAAACCTCGTTAAATTTTATCAATATGAAGATTTAGCGTCCATTTAATACACCCAAACGTTTCTTTTTTAATGGAGGAATAAATTTTGAAAACGGCAAACAGTTTCGCTATTTCTTTTTTTCGTAACGTTTTGCACCGGAAACTCTTTTTATATTTCCGCATTGCTACGCTTCGGTTTTTATAACATCCCATACCGCCGCTGCTAAATCACCAGTCATATCCGATTCTGCCTCGTTCGTTTTTACGCCTCCTTGCTTAAGTTTCGGAAATTCCAACGCGGCAAGGAACGTTTCGCGATGAGATAGAATGACAGATGATTTTCCAAAAAAAACCGTTTGATAGAAAAGTATACAACAATCCCAATTTCTGGAAGGGCGTAAAATTGAAGAAATATGACGCCCTATGTTACTTCGAAGCCTTCTAATACTCTCCGCAATATCCCGCTGTTCTCATACTTGGCGCCGCGCCGAACAAATGACGCAGAAAGAGCTTTTGATACTGCTTCCGATGCTCCAAAATATCCCCTCTGGGGTAAAGGAATATGAGAAGGGAAACTTCGGGAAAAAATCTGATGTGGCCTTCACATGACTTTCTCCATACCTGTATTATTTCTAAAAATTCCAAATAGGTTACATGAAAATAAATATTTTAAGGAACTGAGAGAAAATTTTAAAGTAATATGAACAGAAATGAACTCAAAGCATAGCCTTCTGATATTGGATATAGCCACGAAGCTCCAACAATAAGAAAATATAAAGAAGCGTTAGTAAGACGTAACTAAGCTTCTATTGTTACCAATAGTCGGTAGATGGCGAGGTGGTGGCAGCTAAAAATATAAAATATCTCTTAAACAATGCATTATATGGGAAAATGTTTCAAACAAAGGTTGTAGAAAATTAAATTTTCAACAACTTTTATTCCAGTATATTTTTACATATATTAAAGCAAATATTTCGACATAACGGATAAGTGACAAGATTAAACACCCACTTCCGGTTGACCGATTTCTACCAAAAACTAACCAGTTCTCGTGACTGTCATAAAAATAGTAAATATTAAATTTCGCGTTGATCTAATTAATATTTCTTGAGTTAGAGCTCCCACAAAAAAACTGTCACATACACTCACACCCACACTGACATCATCGAGAAAATGATCAAAACGTGTTCAGGGGACCTCAAAACGTGTATTTCCGTTGAAATCCCGAAATCGACTTTTTCAGGAAAACGATATTTTCCCCTATACTACGTATATGGAGAAAGTAAAATGGATGATTTCACCCGACAGCTTTTTCAATTAACCCTGATCCTAAGGCCGTACCCCTACTCGCGCCATATTGGATTCGGGAGGTTTTTCCCAATAATATTTTTTCCCCATCCATCTCCTTTCAGTCGATGTTTTTCCTTCCCTGCGGGGTTTTAACCCCTTCGATCTCTTGTGGATCTAAAGGGTTAGTTCTCTTCCTCTTCTCTGTAAGCCTTGATTATGGTCTGTTCACGCTGGCTGGAGACGGGGTAGAGCTGGTCGGACGTGTCCCTCGTTACCATCTCTCTCTCTCTCTCTGTCTGTCGTGCCATTAGATTATTCGCGGACGAGGATGTGTCATCCGTCGAAAACCAACCCTCTCCGTAACTCTCGACCTGCCCGCGTCACTCTTTCTAAACGTGCAGGTTTAGAAGCGATCTTCTCTTGATGTTTTTTATTTATTTGAAGTTGGCTTGTTACGTTTGTCCCCGTTTCGAGTCTCAACTAAAATAAATTAAATGTAGCATATGTAAAATTTGAAATTGTAGAGACTAACTGGGATTTGCCACTGCGTGCAGTCAAGTGGACGGCTTTCTTATCATTCCTCGATAAAATTTAAATATCCTCAAAAATCTTATGTGGCCACCGCATGACTTTCTCCATATCTGTAATATTTCTAAAAATTCCAAATAGGTTACATTATGAAAAATATTTCAAGAAACTGCGAGAAAATTTTAGGCTTGACAAAGAACAGGAATAAACTCAAACCATAGCCTTCTGATATTGAACATAGCCACAAAGCTCCAAAAATTAAGAATAGAAAAAGGAACGTTACTAAGACGTAACTAAGCATCAATTGTAAACAAAAATCGTCGATAGGTGGCGTGGTGTTGGCAGCTAAAAATATAAGATATCTCTTAAATATGGGAAAACGCTTCAAACAAAGATTGTAGAAAATTACATTTCCTACGACTTTTATTCCATTACCTTTTTGCATATATAAAATATTAAAGCAAATATTTCAAAATAACGGACAAGTGACGACAAGTAAACACCCACTTCCGATTGACCGATTTTTACCAAAAACTAATCAGTTCTTGTGAATTTTATAAATATGTTAAATATAAAATTTCGCATTGACCTGATTAATAGTTTTTGAGTTAGAGCACCCATAAAAAAGCTGTCACACAGATATCATCGAGAAAATGGCCAAAACGTGTTCGGGGGACCTCAAAACGTGTATTTCCGTTGAAATCTCGAAATCGGTTTTTTCATTAAAAAAATACTCTTCCCTATACTACGTATGGAGAAAATAAAAATCGCTTATTTTATTTATTAAATAATTGTATTTTGAAGGGAGGGGAAATATCTTAACTTCCGACTATCACACGCGTTACATTCAAATTTGAGCCATTCGACTGTGCTACAGTTTTATATTTTCGTACCGGGTTGTCCACGTGTATTTTTATTTGTGTTTATTAAAATTACCATGTTTGGATTTTTTTTAGTATTTATAGTGGAGTAATTATGGTGTGGCATTTGCTACAGGCGCCGCTCGCCAATGGCCCCAAGATCTCTCGCAAAAGTTTCAAAAATGTATATTTTTGTTCGAATAAATATTTTGTTGTTGCTCGCGTATTGAAAGCATATTAATTATATTGAGAATTTCTGTATTGCAAAACGGAGGAAAAATTATAGTACGCAAGCATTTTACATAAACACTTTCTAAGGCACAGAATGTTAGAAGTACGAAGACTCTCTTAAATATTTCCCGAAAAGGTCGTGTACATTTCGCATGCTTATTTTGCATCCCTATCCTCCCTCCCCTACCCTCTATCTCTCACTATAAGCAACACTTTTCTGTTTCTGCGTCGTATCCTCAACGCCCTTCGCTCAGTCCCGCAACCTTTAATCCATCTATTTCATCTCGTTCATTCATCCGTCTAAATCTCCTGTTAAGTCTCGATTTGTCGACTCCTGGATTCCGCTTTAATCACCTCGCCCATTCGTCGCCGAGAGGAGCCGTGTCCGAATTTCCGGCCAATTTGTCTCTCGTTAAGGCGCTGAGAAATTCAGTGTATCCATTAATTGCGATTCCTCGGGCGGAAAGTTTTTTTAAACACCTAAAAAACATGGAATTGTGCCCCATTGTTGCTTATTTTTCAAAGTCCGTAGTCTGTGTTTATTTAAAATTTTTTTAACGTTTGCGTGTTAAAGCCAAATATCCATTTATAATTACTTTTAGGATAGTTCTTTATGAAATAACCTTTCCTACAAAAAGTTTCATCTAGGCTCAAGAGCTTATTTTTTGTTTTTCGGGTGTTATTCTCTTAAATCATTTGCGTCAGTTGGGGGGTTATTCGAAAGGAACGCATACATCCATGGATTTAGTTTATACACTATCAAAATTACGTACTTTCGATAACAACGGGGTCATTGTTTTGAACTTTTTTCGTTATCTGGACAATTTACGGCCGCTTTGATTTATTCATTAACCTTTCTGCATCTATCGATGTACATTGTGAGCTATGTAAGGGCGACGATATTTACTGATAATGTTGGTCACTATGTCGCTGTATTTTGTCACGACTGTATTATTTATTTTATTGCCAAGCAAAGACGTTTTATTAGTAAATAATAACATTTTGATGGACATTACCTTCTTAAGTTTCGTCATAGCTTGTCTGTTCTAACGCAATGAAAAGTTGTAGATATGTTCTGCTATTCTGGCACGAAGCCATTCTGAAATGTATGGAAATTAAAATGGCGAGTGATATTTCTCTTAACTTAGAGAAAATTAAAAATAATGAGTCAAGTTTTTTAAATAATTTTTTTTATCGTGTTAAAATTTGAAAATGGTTTTGGAACTTTATTTCTCAAGGCGATAATTTTTTTTATCCTAGTTCGCTCCTCAAAGCGACCATTTAAATTTATTTCGTCATCCTTACCGTTTATGTTTTTTCGTTGAGGAAAATGTAGTTTCCAAAAGGCCACTGTGCACTAGATCAGAGGTCAACAACTTACGGCCCGCGGGACGCATGCGGCATTCGGCCCGCGAAGTTATGATTGTGATCGATAAAATTTATCATAGACAATTTCATATTGTTTCAGTGGAATTTTGGTGTCAAAACCTTTTGTGGCGAAGTATTATTGCTAATAGGTTATTTAGACTGGCTTTTCGCTTATATGAGACCACAGAAACTATATATAACTTATGATTTAATCGCATATCCGGCCCGACTTCCAATGCGGCTCTCCGAAACATCCTCACTTACGAACGTCGCCTGCCATGCGGAAACGGTTGCCGTCCCCTGCAACAGTTTATTATATTGTTCATGATAATCGCATGCATTGCACGCAAGCCAAGTGCGCGGAGACCTTTTGAACATCCTGTACGTATATGACTCAAAAATTTTGGTTTGAGTAAGGAGAAATCAGGATCCGTACACGCGTACGAACAACCGCTGCTGAGGCAGGTTGGCAAGGGTCCTTATACGTTTTCGTCTAAACGCCAAGAGAGGTTAATTCTATAGAAATTAGAATTTCTCCGATTTTATTTAATTTAAAAAATCTGTATTCATGAACGCGACTTTTGATGCTGGCGGGAGGGTGGGACGACGCCGCGAATATTTTTTTTGTTTCACCGCCGCGTTCTTTGACGATCCGTCCCGTACAAGTGACTCCGACTCAGTGAATACGTATATTCTACGCCATCGGTTTGGGATGTCGAGTCTCACGGTTTCAGATCCTTAGTAAGAAGGGACGCCTGTCTCTCCCCCCTTCGTTCTCTCCTTCTCTCCCCCCTCGCTCTCTCTCTCTCTCTGACTCTGAAAAGGAAACGGATGCCGGCACAAAAAGGACCGGATGCGGCGAGGAACGATGAAGTGGTTTCAATGACTACGCTAACTAAGAGCCTCGGAATTCTGAATGGGTCGTGTCCCGATGTTCGATGTTCTGGAGCAGATAGGGGGAGCAATCGAGCCACGTCTCGCGGAGTGTATCGAGCGAAGAGATTCGTTAGGATCGAGGAGTTCCGTTTCTTTTTATGTTGGTCCGCTTCCGTTTTCGGTCGAGTAGCTTTAACAAGGGAAGGATAATTAGCCGTCGTCTCTTCTTTTGAGAAAGATCATACCCTTTCCGAGAGGGTAATGCATTCGCGGGTTATGTAGAGCGTGATGATGGCGTTTTCGAGCATTAATGGCAATATCGAGAGGATTTCTGTTTCCTTTTTTATGCCCTTATTTAACTTCAGGTAGCTTGTTTTATTCGAGTGACTGTCTCGCTCCGGCCCTTGTCTTTGTTTTAGCTAATATATTTGAGCCGATTAAACCGTGAAAATTATTTTATTCATGTTCCCCAATGCAGTTAGGCACGTATATTTATTTATCAAGACCCAAAAATGGCAAAAATGAAAACTTGCATTGGTACGTGTAACAGAATTGTAACAAATATAACAAGTGGAGTGTTATCCATGAATGTGAATAAAATTAAAGCGTTTTTTTTTTTTCAATTTTTTATCTGGTTATACTGCCACGCATTCGGTCACTAGGGCCTCGTTTTGTAAGTGGCGTCAATGTAGAAATGTACGCTCAAAATTTCAGCTTAACATCTTTTACACCTTCGGATATATTAAAGTTATTTTTTGTTTTATGATCTAGTATTTTTAATTGCTCTTTTACGTTTCCAGTTATATAGGTCAACTTGTCACCGAAATAAACAAGACGATACTTCTTCCCTGCGAAGTTAAATTTCCACAGTAAAAATTAAATTTCATATATTTATAAATAAAAAATAAACCTTTGCTTATTCAGTTTTCATCATTTTGTTCGTGCGAATCGAGTTAATCCGTTTTAAGCCGGCCGTGCAATACTTAATGCCCCTAATAATTCCGCCATTGCACCATATATACACCGCCTCAACTACGTTCGTCCTTTGTTATCAGATCTCTTTCTTCTATCTCAACAACCATTTGTCTTGGCTGCTGTATTATTCGGTAAGGTGCCCAGAGGCAGGTTTTTTTCCATCACACTCGCATTTGTCCTAATTGGTGCACGTGGATGAGTGGAAAGATAATTATGGCTCCTCTCCTAGTAACGGTTGAATGGGAAAAAAATTATCTCCGCTTCGGAGATGCACCAAAATCGCCATTTTACCTCAGCTTACCTTAAAAAATAAAGAATTACGTAACGAAACACACAAAAGAGCACAGAGCGAGAGATGCACGAATTCCGTGTCCCCTGACTACTTAGCTTCGATGTTTCCATTCCGTTTAATCCACTCGACCCTACTACTCTGAGTGCAGAAGCAAAGCATCCGCGAAAGAAAAAAATTGAAAGGCGAAACGATCGCTCATAACAGTTCCGAACGTCGAAATTTTTATCGTCATCGATCGCCCCTATTCTCCCATTCCTCGCCGTTCAATCTTTCTCGATAATAATAGAGCTCCGATTCGATCAATCGATAAAAACGAGATATCCGTTCGCCTATCACATCTCACCGATTGGTAAAACCCTCTTACACTTACCCCAACCAAACAATAGTTCGCCTTTTTTTCCCATACCGCAACGGTAATTTTTTATCTTTTACGAAGAAAAGAAAATAAACGACTGTGTAAACAATTTCACCGAAGCAAAAAACTTAAATTTTACACCATGTTATTGCGTCCCTTTTTTCTTAACTCGGTTAACTCTCTTATGTCACGGTCTTATCTAGGCAACATTCATTGCATCGACTTTCTCATTCTTGATTGGTTGTTTTTTGTCGGCTGTTACAACTTCGAAGAAATGCTATCGAAACCGAAAATAATTTGAATTCTGCTATTTTCCCGAATGTCTTTTCAAAACTTTCCTGATATTTCGGAACAGCATTTTATTTCCCCAGGAAATAATATTTTTGGTCGTACAAGTCTAATTTCAGTTGAGACGTGTATAGTTATCTTGATTGTTGTTTACATGTAGGAAGAATAAAGAGAAACCATTGTGATCGCGGAAAATTAAAATTTGATATTGCGATGGGCACTTTTGCAATTGCCCGCCAATAATGTCGGATATGCATGCAAAAAGTATTAAATTAAAATACATCCTATTCTCCCTATCTCCCATTATCCTCCCTCACTCCCTGCTCGTTTACTCCTTCTGTCACTCCCATTCTTTCTCTCTCCCCTAAATAATTTAGCTGTTTCTCTCCGAGTGGTTTATCAGCCCTGGACCTTATGCCGCTGGTGATGCATACAATTGAGCGTGGCGGATTTACGCGTAACATAACTCATTATTTAATAAGGTTCCCCTGTGTCCGATAAAGTGGTGTGAGATCATGTCATGAACGATGCCACATAAGCCGTATATCTCTAAGCAGCCCATGTGCTGCGAAGCTGTCCATACAAGAATATAACCAATGCCACCATTGTTTGGATAATAATCGTACAGGCATGAGAAAGTTTGTACAATTTATGTTGCGAAGTTTTATTTTATCATGTAGTGATTTAAAGACCCTTCAGTCGCTCTTTGAAAATTACGCTGAGCCCCTTCTACTCATATTCTTCGCTTTTCGTCTACGCCTCTCTCTATCATCCTCTCTCTTTCCCTTTCTCTCTCCGCATCCTTTCTGCTCTCAACCCTCTTCAACCTCAAATCCTCTCGCTTCCCCTCTTTTCCTCTCCCAGCTTTCCACGCCTCCCGGTTTTCTCATCAAAATCCCTCTCCCCTTCCTCCGCCCTATTCCTCCTTCTCCCCATGGGATTATCGGTCCGGAGTGTTCATCGGACTTCGAAAGAGAGTGTGGGGTAATCTGCTCTAGTCATCCTCCTTTCATTCCGCCACTCATGTGATTTTCATATAAATGCAAGTCGTTTCTCGAGGCAGATAATTTGTAAAGACTTCAGCTTTAAAGGGGCCACTCCGTTGTCTCGCCGGGGCATGTGAAGTTTTTCGGAAGGATCTGCGGGTTCCCATTGGTAGTCATAACGGTTGTGTCGTTCGAGTCAGGATCTCGGAAAAGTTTTCTTTCGTGTTTGGTGGATGCTCTCTAAAGTTGGATGTTTTATGTGTTTCCTCGAGTAATTTTTTTGACCTTCCCTCCAGATGAAATTTTTTTACGAGTCTTTGCCGTGTTATTTATGTAATCTCAACTCGGAGAGTTATGTTGTTTCCATTGCTTTCGCTCCCAGTTGTAATAAACGTCAAAGGTGGGATGCTTGACGAATGAAAACATCTTTCTTTCCCAGGCAAGAGATCGTCGTTTATTGCCGTCATCTCTTCTTGTTGCTGTCTGTTTTTTGCTAAGTTCTTCTCATGTTACTTTAAATATCATGAGGAGCTGTACTCGAAAAGAATAAATTAAAGGGACTTATTTTCCAATGACTTAGAATATTTTTATCAAATTTCCTTTGGGAATCAAAGGCATGAATGAGGATTTCTTTTCCTATTCTTATTTTCATGCACTCCCAAATGCTTCAGCAATTATCTTCCTGAAAAGTAGTATATACTCGCAATATAAAGCCTCACACAGGCGTTTAATTCTCAAGCGCTATATAAGAAATTAATACGAAAATTTTCTAACTTTTATTTCCTCTATTAAAATGGATAAGTATAATATAAACAAAGGCTCTGGAATAACGTAATTAAAAGTTGTGCCCAACGATGGCATATTCCGGAAAGCGCCTTGATAAATCAAGATGTCGTTATAGCGGCTCTGCCGCAGTTAATGAGCAAATTTAAGCGCTCTTTTGGCGATGCGAGTGCAGTGATTTCCGTTTTAACTATCCTCCCCTACTCACCGTCTACGACGAAAAGCGCTGCTCCTAATTCCACCGACTTCATTCCCGCATTAAGACCCGCCATCCCATAATTCACCTCGCCATATTCCGCGGGCCAAACTGGAAATCTAGTTTCCCGTCGCCTCTGCGCCGGAATTTTTATCTGCTCTTGCATACCGGAGATGAAAAATTTAACATTTTCACATTATTCTTTCGCGGAGGGATGACGTTTTCTCGATTCTTCGGAACAAAGTGGGTCACCAAAAAATATATCTGCTGGAATGTTCGATTTTTTTCGAGAGAAAAATCAGCCGGAATATTTGGTAACGTTTTTTTTTAATGTGATTTATCTTGCGGTCCTATCGCGAATTTGTGTTGTGTTCCTTTTAGTGTGTTTTGGCGCGTCTGCGAAAACTTAAGTCATGTTTCTCTGTCCAAATATTCCTCTACAAATTAATCCGTCTTTTGAAAATTTTGTTTTCATTAATTTTAGGTTAAACTTGTATTCCAGAAGATCTTTTTTTGGTTTAATTGTGATACTCAGTTTGACTTTAATGTTTCTGGATATTCTTAAATGAAACGTATTAGTCGCAATTTTTCTAAATTATGATCAGTTGATATTTGAAAATTATTTAGTATTAAATACAATGTCCTGATTCAAGTAAAAATTAAATTATGTATAACTTTTAAATTTACCAGTAGATATTTAAATACATTATGAATCAAGCCTTTAAATATTTTTTCATTATAATTACGCAACTTACTGGAGTTATTAAAATGTAAACCAGTGGACGCTGATTACTATATTCTAAATTTATAAACTTTTCCCGTAATAGCTTGTCAAGTCAAAAGTTAGATCCAGCAGAAATAATTTCGTCTGTGTACAATATCTGGTGTCAACTCTTTGTTCTCGTGAGGGCATTTGCGTTAAGACGCGGGAAAATGAGAAAACCCCAGAAATTCAACCTTACGAGAATCGATTCAACGTTGATATAGCCACTCAAAATAATTTCTTCGCAGGAATAAAAATTTTATTTTATTACGTCTCCTCGCGTTCCTCTCCTGCTTGCAGTTCAGTTTCCTCTTTACGCAGGTCTCTTAACCCGTCATCCCCTCTCCATATATCCTTTGCGCTTTGTTTACAAAGCTACGTCTTTCCAAAGCACTCGACGAAGGCTCGCCAACGCCCTCTCGCTTTGCCGCGTAAATTAAGCTGATGCTCGCTTCACCTCGACTTTGCGTGCATACGCTTTGTCTATAATTTGGAAAGCTATTTAATTCCGTCACCTAATCTCCCTCGCATCTCGTGCTTGGGTTCCCGAGCAATTCCTTTTTCTCCAGACTATTCTATTTTACTAGCGTTAACCTTTGATTCGTGACCGTTTTCTAAAAATGAATCAAAACACTGTCTTCGGAAAATGAATCATCCAATTTGATTCGTGACTCGTATCAAACTAAAAATAGGTAATTTTCCCGCTCCGTGTCTGTAACTTTCGTCTATAATACCCATTATATCATTGAACGGTAAAGCGATTTATGAAGGCGTATAGACGGTGTTATTTTCTGCTTCTTTAAATAAGGTAATCATGAGATTTCAATTGGCATGGCGAATGCTCGCGTTAAATATGAAACTCGCGTGTTGAAATATAATAAAACCATTTATTTTCCGTTTTAAATATTTGATGATTCCTCGTCATCTGTTTCTCCTTGAACGCCAGATGAAAATTAACCGAGGACAAACCGCTTCTCAAGCACGGGTTGCAATTTTTTGCGCTTTTTTTCTCCCTCTATTGATAACCCTTTAAAGTGATCATCTTATTTTCTCTCATTCCTTCTCTTTATGGGCATGTCCTGTCGACGGTGGGTGCCGAATATAAGTTATAACCTCTCAAGTTATTACTCGCCCGAATTCCATTGATCATCTTTTCAGCGAATTCATCTCCACAACCACCCGCGTGAATAATGGCGCGTGGGTCTAAATAGATTTCCGGGCTCCATAATTCGCTTATTACTTTCGTAGAATTAAACCGACGTTTTCGAAGCGCACGAAATTTTGGGGATGGGATGCTTTGATGTTGTTTGTGCGAAACGGAAGAAATTGAAAAAATAAACGTCGTATCGCTCAGGGCATTGAAGGGACCCTCCTGTCGCTTCTCTTTGACGATATAATTTGGGGCGCATTTCGACTACAGTAATTCCTTTTATTTTAACGATGAAGTTTTCAAAATAAACAAAACGTTACAATTATTAACGCGATCGCAAAGATTGGGTGAGATAGTTGAAGAACCGATTAGATTTTTTTAGAATTTTCGAGAACGGTAAAAAGAACTCCTAAAACTTTTTATTTTGCTTCTCCATTGGTTTCTGTTGCGTCTTTTCATGTGTTAGCGTTTTTGACTAATTTTCCACGCATCGCAACAAATTTGAATTTTGTGAGCGTTTTAATTTTGTTACAAACCCTTAAATTTTCATCACTTCATAAAGAATTTGTTTGCTCGGAAATAGTCCTGGCAGTTGACCCCTTCTTCTTTATCAGCGAGAATATTGCATGTAGTTTTACGTTAATATGTATTAATGTTTGTATGATTACATCTGAAATTTGTGAATTGGATTACCTTATATATCCGGATTTTTAAGGTTTAAAGATACTTTCTCCGCTATGTAATATTCCTGATTGTCCCATATGCACACGTTTTGATGACTACGGATATTAAGAGGATCATTGTTGCTTAATTATTCATATTTCTTGTTTAAATGCAACATTATACCTCACTACGATTCTGCGAGTCAGGCATATTTCTCTGATTGAACTCGTGGATGCATAATGAACTGCCCTTGTCATTAATGTATCCCTTTTCTCGCCACCTTTATTCCCCAGTTATAGCGAGCCATAATTCACGCACTCTTTCGTGGCTGTTCGTGGTGATGCTCGTCGCTTCGTAATTCGACAAATGGTCCTCTGGCGTCGTCGCCATAGTCTTCGGTTATCTTTGATGCGTTTTTCATCGCCTTCACTTACCCCCTCCTCAAATGGCTGTATGATGATGATGGATTTTTAAGCCGTAGCAATCTATCAGTTGCCATTGCTCGCATGGATTTGGCCCTTAAATCTCAATTCGCTCATCTCATTCAATATTTCGTCGTAGATTTTATGCGTCATAGTCATCTTAACCTCATTCCGCCGATTTTTTCCGTGGTCTCTCTTTCGACGCCACTTTTCCCTTCTTTCCCTTCCCTATCTATCGTTTTTCTTCTTTCTCGCCCAATTCGTTATTAGCGATATCATTCCTTCCTTTTTGTCGCTACTATCATCTTTGTGCTCTATTATTGGGTTTGTTTCTTTTCTTCCTCTTGTATTTTCATGCATTTATTTAATTATTATTATAACCTACTTATCTGGCAGACGTCAAACTTGAGCTCCGACGTATATCAAGGGAAGAGGGCGACATTACCTAGCGATGGCTCCTCCGCTCTATTTTTTCTTGATTTTAGAGCTCAAGTTAGACTCTCTCCGTCATGAGCACATTGTTTTAGTCTCTTTGTCTGGATCAATTTTCTACCAGTTATCTAATGCTCTGTTTTCTCTCCTCAATATTTTTTCGTTTCTTTTTGTTTTTACCATTCTCAAGACATTCTCTTTGGTTTTTTCCCCGGCATACCTCTACCCGACTCTATCCTCTTCAACTGATCCACTCTCCTTCTCGCTTTTCCTTCCACTTCTGTCTTTTATTAGATTTTCTCCCTTTGTCCTTAAGCGCAAACCAATTTCCTCTTCCCACTTTCTAACACTACTTTCTCTCGTTCCCTTCCTCTATTCTTTACCGCAGGAAAGAAGCTGGGAAATAAAGTACATCGCTTGGATCGCCCTGGGTCACATGCCCTTAATATGGCAGTCTTCTATCATTTTCTCCATACCTTTCACCGGCGGATTTTTATTTTCCGTTTCATATGAGCCATCGTTTTACGCTTGAGCCCTCCCTTCTATTTTTTCCACGTCGCAGAATTATCCTGGGCTCTCTTTCAAAGCCGAAGGCGGAGAAGATAAGAGGAGGAAAAAGTGCCGCAAGGCATTATTACTCGCCCTTTTTTATGTTTATATTTTTCAGCCAAAAAATACGGTTCCATACTTTTTTGGTCGCATAGGCGTATACGTTCTCTTGCTCAAATGTATGTAAAATAATGGCGATTCCCTTGCGGAGTGACTTTTTCAGATCCGTCTGTCTTCGCCCTCTGTGTTATATTACTAGTTTCCGATTCCGCTCAAGTGTTGTACGTTAGCAGCGCCACGATATTTCCGATTCTTGTGAAGAGTTTCTGAGGGCGAAAATTGTACAAATCCGGAAATATTTTCATACATTTGGGGAATTGAATTGTAATTGGAAATCAATACCATCCGCTGCATCAGAATATTTTATTGATGCCAGGAAACATAAATTTTTAAAGGTATATATATATATATATATATTTGTTTGGTAGGTATCTGAAAGTTTTAATCTAATGACTATTTCGAGGTGCGGTTTTTCTACCTTGGTTCGACCCTATTCCGATTTTTTTTGTTTCCGTAACCTCCCAAAATATTTACTCGAAATTTTATCTTATCGGTGAAAAACTCGACTTCCAAAACCTTTCAGACCAGGACCAAAATTTTCGAAATAACTTCGAAGATACGTTTTTTGCGTCAAAAGATAGATTCGAGTAACTAAAGCGTACATTCCAATTGCGGCAAGTACTACAGGACGCTCGTTCGGATTTCCCAAACAACTCTGCGAACCCGTTTTCCAGATATTTCTCCACAGCTTCATTATTGCGAAAATCGCTTCCGACATTGATGATACGCTTCGTGTGAAAAAAAATCTATCCGAGCGCGATTCGAGCCATGATATTGGACGCGCAGCTAGGTTTTTACTTGCGTCGAGAATCGACAATTCGTTTCAGATCGGAAGGACTGTCTTATCTTACTCTCGGGGGGGGGGTTACCGCAATATTTTAGCAACATGGGGTCCCCCTTCTCTCTTTTTTGTAGGCTCCGTGTATTTCTGATATCTTCCTAACCCTTTCATTCTTCTCCCAGACCCGCTCCACCCTTTTCTTCCTTCCAACAAAACCGCATTCCATCCAACGTTTCCAATCCCTGTTCTTGCGTCTAGTTTCTCTCTCATCCCTTTTCATTTGGTAATCCAATCGCAGATCTCCTTCCTTCCTCTCTTCTTGCTTCATCCCAGTTCTCCCTCCTTGTCTCTTCCGCCCCCGGAACTGCCCATGTTATTTGTCTTGGCTTTTTCTTCCCCTCTTCGATATCCAATAAGAATGCCTCATGGCACCTCTGCTGCCTCTCACCTGCGCTGTTTTTGCTCGCCCTTTTTCTATTCCACCCGCTTGTTTATTCTTTTTTTCTCCCCTCAATCTCCGTTTTCTATTTGGTTCTTTTTCGGTGCAATTTCCACCAATCGCAGTTTTCTTTTGCCGTGTTATTTTTATTCTTTTTTATTAGTGCTTTTCGTCAATGCTGAAAAGCACTGTTAACTTCGTGATGTCCGTCCGTCCGTACGCATATATCAGGGAAGAATTGGCTTAACCGATTTCAACCAAATTTGGTACAGAATCTTGGACAAATTAATTACCAAAATGACATATTTCGACCGAATCGACTCAGCCAAAATTGCAAAATTTTCGGTAATTATAAATTTGGAAGGAATTGGATGAACCGATTTCAACGAAATTTTGTGTAAAGGAGGTGTACAACATACAAAAACAAATTCGAGATGTTTAGCATAGATATAGAAACCAGGGCTGCCACAATACAAGTAATAAAAAATTTCTTTTTTACAAATGTTTGTGTTGAATTGTCCGCATCAATTTTAACCAAATTTAATATTTATAATGTACACATACATACAAAACCATATTAGCATATTTAGACTGAATCAGCCAAACAGGGGTGCCAAAATTACAATTTAAACTCTTTCAGTAATTAAGGATATGGAAGGAATTGGCTAAACGGATTTCAATAAAATTTTATGCATTAGATTTGTACAACAAACCATAATAAAATCAAGATGTTTAAAACGGTTCTAAAGAGCAGGGCTACCATACTAAAAAGTGAAATAATATTTTTTAAATCTTATTTCTAGAGATTTGACCTCATGTACTTTAACCAAATGTAATATATTTAATCTTCATATAAATAGGTAACCAAAATAGCGTATTTCAACCGGATTGACTAAACAGAGGTACCACAATATCAAAATTAGAATGTTTCCTTAACTATGAATTTGGAAGGTATTCTCAACGCATTTAATTCGTTTATAGGGCGAGTATAGAATGGCAAAACGAAATGAACATGTTTAGGACGGATCTAAAAAAACAGGGCCACCACAATATAAGGAAAAAATAATTTTCTGATTTCAAAGGAAATGCATTAGTATACGATTATACTGCGGCGAATTTCACGAAAAGCACTTCTGTTCCACGGAAAACCCGTGTGCATCCCTACTTGTTAGTCTTATGTATAAGAGATGGAGAAATAAGAAAATTTAAAGTTTTATGTTTGAAATAAAGAAAATTTTCTCTGAGATGAGGTTATTTTTGGGTTAGAGTAAATCAAGAGTAATCGGAATATTTAGTAAATTCTACAACTCAAGTCTATTAAGCCGCACATCCTAAAACCGTGCTTTGTTTTCGATAAATAAGGTATTTGACATTTTAAAGTTATTTTTGCTGTTCGGTAATAATATATTTATCTAGGCTGCATTATTATATATTTTTAGCGTTTGCGAATTTCATTTTTTTAACACGTTCACAGAAAATTTCATCTTATATTGTCTGTCAATCGATTGGGGTTCGTTTATTACTTTTGTTATATTCTTCATTAATAGCTGTTGGTAACATATCTCGAAATTTTATTTGGCAATTAAAAATCCTTAGTAATTGATAGATACGTTATAAATCGGAAAATGTAATACAATCCCTGGCTTTTGTGAGGATAATTTCACTCTTTTTCAATGTAACTGGTACTCGTATTTATATCATAGTTAAACAATAGTTCATTACGATTAAATTGCAGATTTTAGCTACTAAAATTTTTTTATCCCCATCTCTCTCTATTTTAATCTCGTATCACCCGCCATTTTCAAAAATTTCATTATCAAATAGATAAATCCGAAACTCAATTGTGCCTGCGCTATCTTTTTTATCCTTGCTAGCAAACCCATTAAAAATCAAGTTGACCCAGTTTATTAATGCATGTTTGACCAATAGATGTGTGCATATATTCTACTCACTTTTAATTGGGAAATTCTTTGCTTGCGGATTGAGAAGTAATGAAATGGCCGAAATTTATAATAATATTTCTTTTGCGTAAAATTGCGATTTCGGTCCTAAAGCTGTAATCTCGATCCCAATCGACAATTTATTTGCCAAGGAGTGGTTTGGATTTCTAATTTTCTCATGCCTCTCATCATTTCCCATAATTTCAATCGCGTTTTTAATATCGGGCACGTATCTCGCGTACTGACTCCCTTTCTTTGCGCTCTTCAAGGGGAAGGGGCTGCAATATTCCTCTTCATGAGGTAAAAACCTATTAAGTTTCCGTTTAATTTAAATGATCGATATTTTCTCCAAGGTTTCCTACTAATATTCCTTCGTTTCTCTTCTTTCCATAGGTGAGTCCCATCATCCCAGAGACTAAAGGATTGTTCGGGTGACTGAGTGAAATAACTCGAAGCAATTTCTTCTTTGAAGTGAGTAGCACTCCATTCTTTGCATACCTCGCGGGCATCTCAACTTGAGAAATTCCTTTCGACGTTGGAATTCTTCTTTTACCTAATATGTTGCCATTTAATAATCATTTTCTTAAATATTTTTGGCAATTTCTTATTAAATTTTGAAATTTCGTCAATTCCTTAATGTGATTTTATAAGTACATTATGGTAATTTTAGTAGCCACGAAACAGTTGAAAGAAACGAGTGTGCGTATGTTGGTTACAAGACGGCCGTCTTCAATGGCAACCCATCGATGTTTGATTTTTAGTGGCAATGGTAGATAACCACTGAAAAACAGTTTTGTGGGTTTTAACCTCGTCATCGATTGGATTTTAGCCATTCTCGAATTTACAGTGATTTTTTATGGCACGAATTTGCCCAACTGATTATTGCGTAGCACGGATAAAAGTTAAATAAAATACTTTTAGCCCGATTGATCGAGTTTTACGTACATTGCACAAATTATGTGCTTATTATAGGTAACTATTTGCATTTAAATCCTGTGAAGAGTTTATAATAATATTTAGTTAAAAACACTGCGGCATGCGAGTCAGGTCAAAAAATGAGAGCTTTTGGAGATTTTTTTAAATCGAGCTATGAATCATTTTTAACGTCGCGCGTCTCATCGTAGCTTAAAGGTATCCGGTCAAAACTCGACCAGCGACGGAGCACAAAACCTCATTGCTCCCTATCAATTATCATCTCGCCGGTCGTCCTTCACTGCTTGCCTCCCGCGTGGATATTGAAAGTGACATTCCGCCGCCTATCAATGCGACGGGGAGTCAAAGCAGAATATCTCGGAGAATTCTAATTTCGTAACGGAAAGACCGGTCAGGAGGAAAATTTCTAGCAAACCTCTAAATTTCTCGACAAATCTCGATTTATTTCTCGATCGGAGCGTAAATCATGTAGCGAATATAAAATGTTTTATCTTAACAGTAGTGACCTAACGTCAGAGGTGGATATAAGAACAGGCGATCTAGAGCTGTGGTTTTCAATCTTTTTTACTGGCATACAACTAGAGCATTTTTAATGGTCGCGTATCCTCAAGTACATTTAAAGTCGTAATGAAATTAATAAAACTTGTATTTAGATAGATAACTCATGTTTATAACGCTAAAATTTACAGTTTTGGTGTATTTTTGTTTTATAACGTTATTCTTAGGTGCCACATTGCAACTTTTGATACCGAAATCATGAATTAAAGGCGAAGTAAAACGAAAACTTATAGTGTTTAGCACTTACGCGTGCCCCTTCATAACTAAGGGTACGCGTGCCACCGGTTGAAAACCTCCGTTCTTGAGCCTCCGGGTGCGTCGTGCCTAGAGCCGCTATAGAGTTAGCGTTAACAGCCAGAAGCTCAGTGCGAGAGGGGAAAGAAACGTACACATTATTTGTGAAAAGTCTTAACACAAAGATGCGGTCATATAGGTATAATAAATCTGGGTTCAGCAACCTACAGCCCGAGAGGGACATGCGGCTCCCGAGTGCTCTTTATGCGGCCCGCGAAGCTGTAATGAAAAAGTGATCGGGAAAATTTGACCTGAGAAATTTCACATTTTTCATTAAAATGATGGTCTCAGAAGTTTTAACGCTATTAAATTATGTAGACTTGATTTCCGCATATATGTGACCACGGAAACTCTAGATAACTTCTGATCTAATCACCCATCCGGTCCTTTTGACTTCCAATGGGGCCCGCAGTGCAGAGAAGGTTGCCGACCCTACTAAACGATAACGAAGATCATCCTAAACGATAATGGGCGATAACCAGTATCAACTTGTTCGAAGACTTTGAGCTGCGATTGACATTGACCTCAGAAGCCTGCCCACTATGTTGTAACATATATGCAAATAAATCGTTAACGATTTGATAGCCTGTTTTCCTCCATAAAATTTAGCCTCATGTCTGTAGAAATTGGGAGTCTTGTGCCTCGCAAACCTCTATCGCTTGGGACCTCGAAACCCTCTAAATCCGCTTCTGGTTGACGCACTACGTTAGTCTATAAAGCGGTTGCTTCTCGATTTTTTTAATCTCTCTACATCCAGACTCATTCGACTTGATTCGCACGGAATCCTTGTCAGCACGTGGGGAAAATAAAAATGTTTTTTTTATCATGCCTCAGAAGGTATTTATCGAGCTCGCCTTATGGCTGCAATCAAATTGATGGGCTATATCTTTCCAATAGACATAATATAACCTGAGGAACCAGCCGTGAAATTCGGCCACGAAGCAGCTGACGCCAGTGGAAATTCGCCGAAAGTAATCCCAAAAAAAAAATTAGATTCCCGTTTCATCGCTGATGACGGCTGTTTTGCAGACGAGAACACCTGGTCTCCAAACCCTTTTTTAATGCTATTGGAGAGACTTAAGCCCTCAATATCATCCCTCAGAGAACTTTGCGCCTCTCAGTTTAGTAACCATTCCACTGAATAGATGTCGTCAGATTCGATATTGATTCGACTTAGAAGTTATTCTCCTTTATTCATTTACCTTAATTAGATCGACGCGTCTTTCTAGTTAAGGTATTATATTTGACAGTTAAATGTGTATTGTCTCGTGCTATTGCTCGAAATTATTGCAAGTTCAGACATAAGGCAATGTATGCTTATGAGATATGTCTACTGCAGCTATATACGGTAAACTCACGATCAACCGGAATTTCTATTGACAGGAATTTTTTTAAATTTATAGCTTGGTAGTTTTCATGCTGCATTGCGTGCGTACATACGTGCTGTATGTACATAACAACACCTATAAAAAAACTCTATAGAGCATTCAAGGTCGAAGGTCTCCCCACTTCCCCCTCCACTCACTATCTGAGCCATCCTAATAGGAGGGAAATGCAGTCTGTAATATGGCTGTTAAATGCGTCGTAATAGATGCCCGTTTCTTTTCTCTATAAAATGAACAATTGAAATAAAAAGTATTATTCAAAAATCAATGTTTATAGAAAAATCACATCCAACGGAACGAGAGTGTAACATTAGACAGAAGGAACGATACTTTGTGACTACAGTTTCGGCCATGTGGAGGGGGAAGGGTAGGTGGGGAGGTGTGTGGCCTTGAACGCTCTATAGAGTTGCCCTCTAGTATAATAAAGGCGTTAGTTAATACGTACTGCAGCAATACATGAGTAATTTAACCGTGAACTCACTTTTCTTTTGTTGTCTTCACTATTCAAATATTTGCTCATTTTTTTCATTTTTGTGTCCTGTGTTAAGTGTAAATAGGCGTAAAAATCAGCCGGAATATCCAATCGACGGGAATAGTCTCCATCTCGACGCATCTTGTAAATCAGACTCTTACTGTATTATTCAACGTTAGAACTGTGACGGAAACTGGAAACTGCCTTAGGAAGTCAAGCAATTCCAATCGACATACGCGGAAGGAACTCTTAAAACAATAAACATTGAGCGTAACGTGAAATGGAGCTCTTGCCAAGAGTTCTCCGGCCCTATCTCTCGCTTCAATCGTTTCTTTGTACGCCTTCTTTAAGGCGACGGAAATAACTTCGCAAACTCATCCGGTTCGCTAAACGTGATAACGGCGCTCGATTCTCGGCCACGGCCAAAGCATTTAGCAATCTATTCCTGCGCCATAAAAATCGAGTCCGACTCATATCCCGGAGTAGGGTTTCTCCTGGTGCGCGTTATTTTTTTCCGCTCAGTCTTTCGTTTTTTTCTTCTCGAAGCGATACATATAAAAATAGCACCGCGCGTGTTGACCGAACACGCGTTTTCGTTCGAAACGGACGAACTATTGGGATGCGGATTCAATTCGCGGAATGGATTCTCTCTCTCTCTCTATCAATGTAATCTCTCCGGTCCGATCGGGAAGAATTTTCAATCTTTGGGGAAAAGCGAAAACGCTTTTAGCCTCTCACTTTCGTATTTGTTACTCAACGGTCGATCTTGCGGATACTTGGAGAACGAAAGTGATGTGCAGCAATTCCCTCCGTATGAGGTGGGAGGGATGAGGAGGTGAAGGGGGAGGGATAGGAGGATGAAGGGGGAGGGAGGAGGATGGAGGGGGAGGGAGGAGGATGGAGAGGGAGGGAGGAGGATGGAGAGGGAGGGAGGAGGATGGATGGGGAGGTAGGAGGATGGAAGGGGAGGGAGAGGAGGGAGCGGAATGGCGAAAGACACGACACGTGTCGCGGCGCGTTACTCGCTTGTCTATATTTCGCTCGTTATACACGCCACGAAAGATACAAAAGGGACATCCGGCAGAAGGCGTCTATCTAGCTGCTTGTTTTTAATCCAGTGCGGCCTCGGGTTTCATTTCTTCCTAATGATTGTTTTCCGCATCTTCTTATCGTCGTTATCGAAGTCGTGTTGGTGGTTCCAAACGATTTTCTAAACGTTCCGAAGCTTTAGTAAAACTGCTTCTAGCATTTAGGAGGGTGAGTCAAGTCTCACTGAAAAATGATGGAGATTACTAGTCCTTACAGACCTAGAAATCTTTGGCACTATATAACTTGATTGATCATCAATTTACCATTCCGAAAATTTAAATTTTACTAGCATCAGCGTCGCCAACGGGAACGTAAGGTATAACCTATTCCTAACAATTTCATGCGTGAAGTTCCTAAGGATCTCGTACGTGAGATAAAAAACATTCGGTATCCATTCGTCGTAAAATAAGCAAAATATATAGAAAATTTACAAGTTATAAGTTACAAGGCATGTATATAACTTATAAATATAGCCTGTAAGGCAAATTGATAGCATAAGGTAGTCAAATATGAACTACCCCGGAGAATCATTCCTGAGTAAACTAATAATTTCACTAAAAATATCTAGTTTGAATGGATACGATTGTGTCTTTGAAATTATGTGGAAATAAAACGTGATGCCAGCTGGTTCGTTTACATTATTTAACAGAGAAGAGTGGATTTGGCAAATGCACAGAAACGAGAGAGTACCATTTTCACTTATAAGTCGACCGTTCTGTGCATTTAATTTGACGCAATTGAAATCGCATAAAATGATTTTGGTAGACCTGGAAAAAAATCTGATGTGGACACCACATGACTTTTCCATACCTGTAATATTTCTAAAAATTCCAAATAGATTAAATGATAATAAATATTTTAAGGAACTGAAAGAAAATTTAAAGACTACAAAAAACAGAAATACACTCAAAGCGTAGCCTTCTGACATTGGATATAACCACGAATCTCCAACAATTAAGAAAATAAAAAAACCGTTACTAAGACGTAACTAAGCGTAAAGTGTGTACAATATTCGCCGGTAGGTGGTATGCTGGTGGCAGCAAAAAAATATAGTTTCTAATTATCTCTTACACAATGCATTATTTGGGAAAGTGTTTCAAACGAAGGTTGTAAAAAATTAAATTTCCAACTACTTTTATTCCAATATCTTTTTATATACATCAAATATGAAAGCAAATATTAAAAGAAACGGATAAGTGACAAGAGTAAACATCCACTTTCGGTCGTCAGATTTTAGTTAAAATCTAATAGTTTCTTAATTTTCTAATAAAAACGTTAAATATGAAATTTTATATCGTTAGTAGCTCAATAACTTTGGCTCAGATTATTAAAAGTAAAGTACTCCTTTAGCCAAACAATTAGAGGGTTACAACACCCAATGCATTTCGCCCACAAGGTGGGCATCTTCAGGGGCAAAACCAGTCTCAACAGTGACTGGGAGTCGACAGTCGACTCCCAGTCACTGTTGAGACTGGTTTTGCCCCTGAAGATGCCCACCTTGTGGGCGAAATGCATTGGGTGTTGTAACCCTCTAATTGTTTGGCTAAAGGAGTACTTTACTTTTAATGAAATTTTATGCTGATCGGGTTATTAGTTTGTGAGTAAAGAGTAGTCACAAAATTACGGTAATAACACACACCCGCAGGCATCATCGAGAAAATAGTCAAAACGTGTTCAGGGGACCTTTAAACATGTGTTTGCGTTGAAATCTCGAATTCGATTTTTTTTCATGAAAACAATACTTTCTCTATACATCGTTTATGGGGGAAGTAAAAATAAAACAATTTCCAATGTGTTTTAAAAATATATATCTCTCTCGTGATTCAGTATGTTGATTTCTGTAACATAAATTAAATCCATTTAAAATCGAAAACAATGTGCTATAATTCTGTTCTCTGGGAAAATAATTTCTCTTGCCAGTTTCCTTTATATTCATCGCAGAAGTTTTCAGAGTGCTTGCATAATTATAATGGCCGTTACATATTCATGACGGTTATTCATGACTTGCACGTATGGTATAATAAGTAGAGGCTTAATTAAAAAATTTACTACGTCAATTGCAATTCTAATGTGATAAGTAACCGAATTGCATTTACTGGCATCCGAGGTACAACTTGTAAGTCTCCTTGGACCAAGGACAATGCTGGCCTTAAATTTTATTCGTCCTTCGAATACGTTTTGGTCTGTAGGATACAGGAAACTCATGCTAATTATTAAATGCACATTTCTGGACACATATCCTTCCTCTTGGATATGAGAAAGCTTACCGCGTAATTCCACCTCCTGGTAAAATGAATTCAAATGAATTACTGAGTTCGTCGTGTAGCGCATATCTATGTGCTGATTAGGGCTGCCACCTCATCCGGTTTCACCCGATGTCTTCGGATTTAAGGCTCAAGCTTCGATCTCCGGTTTGCACTTTCTAAATCTTCAGGTTGAAAGGAATTTCGACGAAAGTTGTCAGTTTTTATTAATTTCAATGAACTAAAAGGAAAATTATACATTGCATTTAGAAAAAATTATGTCGAATCTGCAGAATTGCATAAAATTTTGACTGATCTCTGCGAAAAATTTCTATCGTCCATAAACCATCGGTTTTTTGTGCCAAACTGACTTCTGCTTTGAAATTTCTTTCTCCAATCAATAATACCAGCTTTTTTTCAGACGTCAAACAGTTCTACAACCGTACCATTTGTTATTTAGAGAAATTATACGATTACAATAATTCGCCTTGAAGTATTTTGAAGTTTAAAATTTAACGGGTATTTGCTAAATTAAATTTGAATTCCGCCGGAGCTGTCCATGTAATTGTTGATGCGGGCAAGTACGAAAAAATAGATGTAGTTAAATCAGACATATCAAATATACAATAAACGCAGTTGTGATTGGACCAAGAATGTATTAGCAAGTTTGTTAGTAAATAATAAGCTATATTGTTAGTTTTCTCTATATAATCAATAAGCTATGTCTAAATGGAAAAATGCATTATTTTTACCGCACTCCATAACGAATCGAGATCGAACTTTAAGGTTGCAAAAATAAAATTGATTTATTTCAAATAATTTCTAACATTTTGACAAAATTCATCAATGTCATAATCCATGTAATATTTAAAAAAAATGATAAATCGAGAATTAAATAGGAAGCGAATTTTTTGGATGATCTTCTGGTCCATGTTGGAAATCTTGGGGTCAAAGTTATAAACCTCCGTGTCAACCCGAACTTCGGGTTGACACGGAGGAAAAGGTGGCAGCCCTAAATGTGATATAGGTTAATCCAACAGCCTCATGGCGTCAGAGCAGTCGTGCCCAAACTACGGTCGAGTCTCTTCATCCGGTCCGCGATGAGTTTAAAAATCACAGTGCACAATGTAACAATAAATAAAAATAAGCGCTTATAAAAATCAATATATATCGTCTTTGCCTCTCTCTCTCTCTCTCCCCACAATAGATAAAAACAACCTTGAAAACAAATCGGGTAATGTTGACCCACAACTAAACCCTTTAGTTTTCTTAACCCGGGATCAGGAGCGCGGGGTGACTTGGGTCGTCACCTCACCAATGTTTACACTACACTCATCCACTCGTGACGCATGTTTTTCCCTAAGATAATCAGTACCTTTCTTCCGAACTCTCTTGAGCATATTTATATCACTTTTAGGTCTCACTAGCATTTAGTCCGTGAAACAGAGCAATTCAAAAATCGTTTTGGGGTGACTCAGTCACCCAGCGCTCTTCCACGTTACATTTCTTATTGCGAGTCATAGTAAGCTTTTTATTCTATATCCGGCTGTAATTTTCATAAATCGATGGAATCTCTTTACAATTGACCATTTTAATGTTTCTACCCTCTCTTTACGTTTTATTAGCCAGGGAAACGTTTCGATTTACATCGCGACTTGGAGAAAATCCGTGAAATTCTTCTCAATAGTTACGTATTATTTCTATCAAATAACCCCAATACAGTGCTCGACAGAAATATTTTCATAAAAAAACTCGACAGGCTTTAGCTAAACCAACAGTCATTTCTCGGTTGCAACAGAAAACCTTACCAAAGCAACTAAGGCAATTGGGCCAAAAATTTGTACCGCCTAGAAAAGAAAATGTTTCTGGAGGCCCGGTTCATCTAGACCTGCAAAATTACAGTGTGCCGTATGCTCAAGAAATCAAGACACGAAAACAACTTCTTCCTGTTCTAAATGTGGGAGGTAGATGTGTAGGAAACATATGAAATACGTATGTTAGTACTGCCTTGAGAGCGAATAACACAACGAGAAGTAAACTTAGAGAATTCTTATTATCATCTTATTCATAATATTATGTTAAAACAATAAGTTACCATAATTACTATTATCCAAGTCTAATTATTATTATTATGCACAAGTTTTGTTATTATTATACAAGTTCTTTTGTATGCAAGTAAGCTAATCATGAGTTTTGAACAATAAAGATATATTTGACAAACATGTAAATTATATGGGTTTAAAATAAATTTGAATTTTCGAAAGTATTTCCTTACTAATCTAAGAAAACAAAAAATAAAGAAAAATAAAAAAATCATGAAAATGTAATTTAAAATGGGGTGACTCAGTCACCCCGCGAGACCGTCTGTGCTCCAAAATTGAGCGCGCCTTCTGCCGGGTTAAACTATTCTACAATTCTATTTTTGACTGGGTGTGGCCCACAAAGCGGTCGGAAGTGGGCTCTGTGGCCCGCGATGAGCGCAGATTCCCTCGAGCCGAAAAGTATGGGCACCACTGCGTTAGAGGAAACCAGGTGAGCGTTTTTAGTACAAACCGCCCCCCTTTAGTCGTAACTGCCTAGTCTTTTGTTACAGTAACGTTATCAATGGCTGAATTGTAACGTAAGACGTTTACCTAATTGTTTCAAATATTGTCGTTTTATGGTTAAAGGAATTATGTGCATAACATAGAAAGAGATTTTAATGCGAGTTAGTAATTGGTATTTTGTTGTTGTTTTATTTGCAATTGGTATATGAAATTTCTCGCATCTAGATTACGCAGTCATTCGCCAAGGTGTTGTTAATCACCTTAAAATACGCAGACATATGACCTTATTCGGTTTTTATCGTTTGACTGCCTGTTTACCAATCCCGAACGTAACTTCGTTGTCCAATATTTTCCTTTCCGCTCACCGACCAATTCGCGTTGACTATCAGACACATAACGACGAGGGAACCAGATAGCGGGTTTCTCATCATATATATATATATATATATATATATATATATATATATATATATATAACAGCTTACGGAAAAGGAAAGGTAAAATGGATAAATGGATGTCAACAAGGTGTTGGGATGAGGAAACCTAGTGAGAACTCACCAATCAGACGACTTCAGGTTGGCGAGGCCCCGGGGATGTCGAAGCGACACACGTAAAAGAACACTAAAAACACAGAAACATCACAAACGTAGAAGCTTTCGGAATTGTTCCTTCATCAGCTCATCCCAACGCCTTGTTGACATCCATATATATATATATATATATATATATATATATATATATATATATATATATATATATCGATATGTTGCTCTCGTGTGTCGCTTCTAATGCGTTTTGCGCCTTCCGATAACCTCGTCCGTTGGCCATCGCCGTCTCGTGGGAGAGATACGTCCATATAAGCGAGAGATCTCGTATATCCGCTCTCCATTACATCCGATCTCGTCCTCGCTTTGGGACAATCCTTTGTTCGTCTCTGCGTTTGTGCTCTCGTGCACTCTTCGCTTATTAGATTTAGAGAGACGTCCCCTAAGTGCACTGGCTCCATATTACTGTCACGTAGCTTTTATTAGACAGATAGTATTTGTCCTTGCGTCCATTTTACACTAGCGAGCTAGACACAACGTATGTATCCCCTATCTCAAGCTGACAGTAAGTGCACTTAAGGAACGAATGTGATTATTTTTAATGCTAGCGTAATTGTCCGTCAAATATGACGGATTTGAGTGGATTAAGTATTAAATTTAAGATACTTTCCATTCCCTGTCTTTTTCTCTCTTCTTCCCTCCCATTTTCCCTCAGTCTCCCCCTCTCTGGAAAAATATACTTCTTAGACTCAATCTTGTCCTTTTTTCCCCCTCTCCGTCTCCCTCCCTCTCTCTCTTTATCTCTCTCTTCCTCACTATCTCTCCCTGCCTCTCTCACCTCCTCTGGAAAAATAGACTCCCTAGTCTCAACCTCACTCTAATAAGGAAAATTATCTATATACTAGCGTAATTGCCCGTCAAATATGACGGGATTATCATAAAAGTATTCCATATATATATATGATTTCGATATGAAAAATCAGTAAGATATGCTATGACCTGGTTTGGCTTTCATGCACAATCAAATCAGTGTTTTTGAAAGTTATTTTTGTTTTAATCATATTGTTTAAGTAATTATTTGCAGAGAGGTCAAATGATTATCCAAATATTTGCTGAAAATAAGAGGAAAATCGAAATATTTAGATATAATGCATAAAGAGGTACCTGAAATTTACTTTAAATATTTAAGCAAATTATAAGTTAAGTATTTAAAACGCATAAATTAATTATTTTACTCTTATTAACTTGTGAAAAACAGGTTAAAATGTGAACGAACAGTCAATTTACCATCAAAGGAAAAATGTGTAACTTACTTACTATTAACTAAATACCTAAACTGCAATGAGTTTAACAATATTTTAAGATCGCACTTTTCTTTTAAATAGGTATATTAGTTTAGAAAATTTTCCAGAAAAATCACTTTATTTAAAGAAATTTAAATAAAAGTCATAAAATGTAATGTTTTCAATCCTATTTGAAATTCGGTTCGAAATATTTCCTGTATTTTCAGTTACAGAAATCCATTATAAATTATGTGACCTATATTAGTTTTATGAATTCCCACCATTTGGCAATGGCGCATGATTCTATAGTATGACATTTTTATAATCAATTATAATTTATTATTATTATTGTACTGCAGCTCCTTTTAATCCTGTACAAATGCTACGCCCTCTTTCTCAATTTCTGCTCATTCCAATTCTCTTTTCCTTCCTAGATTCAGTAAATAAGTCATACCCTTGTATAAAAGTCTGACCCGTGTTAAAGTACTAAATTGGTGCATTTATTATGAGCCCAAGAATAGAGTTCAACAATTGGGACAACAATGGACCAATATAAATAAGATGCGTGAAAACGTGAAAATCGTATTAAAACGTAATTTTTGGAGATTTACAAATGAGATTTATATTCTTCTCTTCGCATAACTAACAATAAGTTAAATACTTCATCCTTGAAATATTTTTAAATGAAAACGAAAAAGGTCTGCATGTTAAGGAATGGCTGTTAGTGTGATTCATATATGCGATTCGAATTTATAACTCCGGTTAATTATAAGATGCACTGCAAAAAAACTATGAAAATAACTACAAAAATAGTTAATTACCAAAAATTTCAATAGGAAGTTAACTGAAAATAAATCAATGAAAACACTATTTTAATTATAAATAATTCGGGCGCCTTCTCTCTCTCTCGTACTAAATAATGCATTCAAAACACACTTACCTTACGCATATAATATAAGGACGACAATACAATCTCGAGGTTTAACAGTGACACGGTCGGCAAGACAACATATCTTTAAAAAACTTAAAATTTTCCAATAAATGTGATTTTAACGTATAAATTGAGCGATTTCGTACCGAAGGCAAAAGTGAACGATTTGAATAAGAATTTATATTTATTTAAAATGGTCCCCGTCTAAATATCGTAGGTCAATTACTTTTAATTTAATTTTGCAAAAGAAAAAAAGCCTGCAAGTGAAAAAAAGGTATCTTTAAGTGTTCTCTTTTGGGGATTTCTATAGAGCGTTGCGGCGGAACAACGGACAGACGAACCAACGGACAGAATAGGGATATTATGTATATAATATCTCCCTCCCTCCTCTGTCTCCCTCTCTCTCGCTCCCCCTCTCTCATTCTGTCTCTCTCCTTTTTTTCTTCCTCTCTCCTATTAAAGCATTCAAAGCACTCTTACCTTACGTACATAGTATAAGGGTTTATACGACAATAAAATCTTGAGTTTTAACAATGGCACGGTTGGCTAGGCAACATATCTTTTAAAAGTTGAAAACTTTCAAATAAATATGATTTAAACGTATTACTTGAACGATATAGAATTGTAAGCAAAATGTGATGATAATAATACAAAATGTTATTTCATTTTCCTCTAAAACGGTTTAGGTCCGGATCCTTTAGGTAAATTCTTACTGATTTTAATTTGCGAAAGAGTAAGTAAGTCGTAAAATCGATTTTTACCTGTTATCTTATGGGAAACAGAAATTATCTACTGGAGTCGAACCCGGATCGTTTTTGAAGATTTGTTTTCGTAAATGGCTTTTACTATAAGAAACAAATTTTCCTATCTAATTTTAATCTTTTACCTACTCGGAAAGTTGGTTAAAAATAGCATTACAGTCAGTCATAAATAGGTCATATTAGTCGAACGTCACCGGATTTCTTAGCTAATTATTTAAAGAGATTGTTTTATTTTCTACCATTTGAGCATTGCACTCGAATTACAGGTATACTGTAATGTGAACGTACTTTATGAATATGCCTTAATTAAAATTGTATTTAATTTATCAGAAAGTTGCCATTGAGAAAGAAAAGTAAGCTGCGGAGATGTGCTTCTCGACTCCCGGAGCAATAATATCGACAGAAAACAAAATAATTGGTTCTACCCATTCACAATTCCTTTTTCTGGCTATAAAAAGTGTTTCTCTCTTATGGATACGCCTGTCCAACAGGAAAAAAATATTTAGCCCTTTCGAAATCAAACTTAATTGTAAGTGATTTTAATAAGGAGATGTAATTAAATCTAAGCGTATGTTTGACTGATGACAAATGACAATTTGAACTTTTAAGTTTAACGTTTTATGTTATAAAATATATTTTATATACTTTATTTTTCCTCTACATAGTGAATAAACTACTTCTTTGTGAGATGAATTGTGTACTGTACACTTTCATTAGGAGAGGGGTGTAATTTTCATACATTGCGTTGGGCGCAAAAACACCTTGTCCCGGTTCTGCTGACACTTTTTGTCTTTGAAAGGATCGTAAGAACTAAAGAAAGATATCTCTCGCACAGTCCAACCCCTTTCAAAAATTATTTATGAGTACATTCATTTATAAATACGCCCGCGCAGCAACTGATGGTCCTAGGCGTACCACTCTTGATGTGCGGTCTATCGGTCAATAGGCAATGACCTTTCGGAACGCCTCTTTGATAGATATTTAATGACCTTTGCCGTGAGCTATAGCCGCGTCTATTTTTAACGCTCTTCGCTCAGCGATTCTCTCTTTTTTATCCGTGAAAAATCGTTGCGTGAAGCGCATCAGCGAGTTTTTTGCCGGTACGATGAAAGAGTGTAGCGAGGCGAGTTGATCGGAGAAAAAACAAAATGGAGGAAAAAAGTGACGCATTAATAATATTCCTTTTCCATGCCGTTGGTCCAAAGGGCGGGGCAGGTTGGATTATTATTCTAAACCGGGTTTCCTTTTATATATGGCGGCAAAATTAATGTCCATTTCGTCCCGCGACATATTTTTTTTTTGTTTTTTCGGTTTATACCGTCGAGATGAAAAGTTCCGTTAGTCCCGTATTGCATCTTTTTTTAGCAATATCCTTTTCTGGAGATGAAGGCCGTTTTGATGCAAGAAATATACAACGGTAATGGCTTTGTTTCCTTGTCGATTATCGTCAACTGCAAGAAAAGAGGTTGTGAACGAATTGGAGGAGTTAGATATGTGGGTATGGCTTAGACTGGAGAGAATTAGTTGGACTGAGAGAAAGTAAATTACGTTTTAAGCACAGTCTGGGAAGGAAATTAATCGGAGCGATAAAGTAAAAGCATAAGAATTGAAAGGGTCAGATTTCAAAAGGCGAAGGTTAAGAAGTAAAAGGAGGAGGATGCTAGGAAAGAGGCAATGTGGTAAAAAGAGGAAGGGAACATTAAAATAGGGTATGAGAATATGGTACACGTTGGGTTCGGTGAGTCCAAATCCTACCGAAAGATTAATCCAGAAAATGGAAACTTAAGAATAAAAACTCGAAATAAGTTGGTACTTATCCTAGGTATTTACAGTAAAGATAACAAGTTTATTAAATACTAATCCTGAAGGGTAGAAAACATATGATGTTCATTTATCGCTAGCCAAACTTACGTTTTCTATACTCTTAAGCGTTACGTAACATAGGCGTTATAAAACTCCGAGATCGTTTGGTAACGCGTAATTCGTGATCAATGTTGGATCGATATTTTTTGACACTTTTACGGGAAACACGAATTGTAGCGTCTGGTACTTAGCATTTCTTACATTCCAAATTATAACCATATTTTAAAGCTATATTAGGAAAAACAGACGAGATTGGCGATTAATAAAATTAAAAATAGATGAAAACCTTGAATGATACAATTTTTGTGACTTTAACGATGGATGTACTTCCCTGTCGGTAATATTAATCGACAATTTCAATGCCGTTTAAGTACTTTTTGGTCGTGAAAATGCCCGGTAAATATGTGTTACTGTAGTTTCATAATGAAGGAAAAATACTACTTGCCTGTAATCGCGATCGCGTCGTCGTTAGCAACAGGACCCGGTCAAAAGCGCGGAAAAAACAAACAAACAAACCCACCGATCGCCACCTACTATAATAAAATCCCAAGTCTCTCTGCAAGTCTTTGTGTAACGCTTTTTAAATTATTTTTCAAAAAACATCGCGACTAAGCAGAAGATTGAAATTCGACAGGAATGCTTTTATCGCGCATTAAAAATCAGTGACTAAAAGAAAGCCTCGAAAAAGACCCTGGTTCGATTCCAGGATATAATTTCTGTTTCCCCTGAGATAACACGTAAAGAGCGATTTTTCGACGTATATTTTCTCATCAAGATTAGAAAAATCGGACCGTCGATCTTCAAGCCAAAACTGTTTTAAAGAAGAATAAAAATCGAGTTTCTTATTCTTATCGTCCAATTTTTCCATCGGTTCGAAATCGCTCAGATTTATCGTTTAAATCGCATATTTTGGAAAATATTTGCCTTTTAACAGTTCTCTCCTTGGCAACCATGTTGTTGTCAAAACTCGAGCTTCTTTTGTTGTCTCAATCCTAATGTGCGTGCGAAGGAGTACATTAGGATTTAACTCGAGAACATTTATATTTATGTCCCGTCATTTTTGACGGGCACTTACTCTAGTATTTTTTTTCTCCCTGACACTTTTCCGTATTATGGGCGATCTCGATGATGTCGGAAGGTAAATAATAAATCACTTTAGTCGCGGTTTTCAAATTCATATTACTCATTGTACCGCCTTTCCGAAAAAAATATTAGGAAAGAAACGTCACTCTCGAGATGGATCCCTTTCTTATCGGAATATATCAGCATAATTTTCTCCGGGTATCGCTTGTATCTCGTGGGGTTTCACAGAATAATTCATCGAATGTATTTATTCTTTTCGGACTGGTTGTGTTTGTGGAATTTCGATGAAGTTGCCTTCTCGAGGGTGCGTTCTCAAATAAATTCCACCGTGTCGTATTCTTATGAGAATTCCCTCGACTGGAATCATGTCGAAAAATGAAGGAAATCGCTATTGGATAAATCCGATGAATATAGATGCGAATGTGAAAGTTCGGGAGCAGATTTATCAACACAACAAAAAAATATCGATGCGATTTTTTTAAACCAAATGTATAACATAATGTGTGAACTGCGACCTTTTCTTACAAGCATGTTATAGGTTGCTGAATGCGCATACATCCTGGTAATGGTTGTTTAGCAGATGGTATGCCTATACGAAACTACATATTTTAAATGTATAGGGAATAACTTTGAAACAGAAAAATTCTGCTATAACCGGAAATCGAACCCGGTCTTCCACTTGCCGGGCGGATATTCTACCACTGAACTACCGTAGCAGATAATCTTTTCTGTTTCTGAACGCGGGTGTTTTTCTTAGTTGGGTCCGGGCTAGCCAAGCTAGTATCAACCAGCCCCAACGGATGTCCTCCAAGAGAACGCCAAAGAAAACCCCTCCCTCTCAAATGGTGAGATTGCCAAAGTCAGAAACAGGAAAGATTATCTGCTACGGTAGTTCAGTGGAAGAATATCCGCCCGGCAAGTGGAAGACCCGGGTTCGATTCCCGGTCATTGCAGAATTTTTTCTGTTTCAAAGTTATTCCCAAAATGACAGCTTATGCCATTATGCATAGTTTCACATTATTCCACCAATTTCTTTAAATATATAGTTTCATTATTATGCTTTTGTCTCGATCCTCTTGGCATAGCTTTCAGCTTTGGTTGGATAATTTTAACTTGGGCTGTAAAAAACCAAAAATCTTGTTATCTCGTAAAAATATGGATTGGAAAGTTCAAGTATTTTATCAAAGATTTTCGTTTACATGATTTTTTCCATCGGTTTCATATCATGTCGATATCGAATCTTTTTATCAATTTAAGGAAAGTGGACTATCGGAAGGTTTTTGCGAAGTATAGTGCAGCGAACCATAATCGAAAAGGTGGGGGAATCGCCACAAAAGACTAATCGCTTGTAATTTTATTTGTTTTAAAACCAACGAATTTCTTCGTTAAAAATAAAATTTACTATTGTGAAATCAAATCGTCGATACCATTCATGAAATTATATGTTTAATTAGAACCCGCGAACAATTATTGCACACTTCAAGCAAAAGAGCAATTTGCTTAAGTATGCCTTATACATGTAAACCATTACTTTTTCGTTGTAACATTTTTTTCTCTTACCATTTCAAACAGAATTTCGAGCGTATTACTCTGTGTTTAACATTGCATTCCGTTTTTAGGCATTTTTAATATTTAGGTCGTTTGTGTCAGTTCAATTTGTGCAAATGCATTTCGTCACGACGGGTTATTTTTAAAAGATTTTTTCAATGCTGTCGCCTGCATATAAATAGTATACCCGAAATTTCAAAATGTGGTGAAGTACACAGAAAGCAGTATTTTTCCCCCCTTCGGTAAGAATCATTTTTATCCTCATCCATATCGCTTTCATACAATACCACCACCAGTTATCACGCACTTGCCTGATACTGTTCGGCACATCCACATAGTTTCTAGAGAAGATTTCAGAAATTCGCATTGATTTTTCCTCTTGCTCGTCGCTTACCGAGAATTTTTTTAAAGTCTCTTTATAGAAGTTTCCCTCGAGCGGCTTTAAAGGTCGCGGTTGGGACATTTTAGACCAAAATATTAAAATCCTATTTTCAATGGAGTTTCTATGGAGAAGTCCCAAAGGCGTTCACACTTGCAGGGGAGGACGCGGTTAGCCCTCGGTACGAACCCCTTGGGTCGCTCGAGGAGGCAACTTTTGTTCGAGTTTTACTTAGCCTCTTCGGTGACCGAGGCCTAACCTACAAGTAGTGTGAATGGTCTCCGCAAAAATAGTCCTATCCCAAGTGCCGTAACTAGGGCAGGGCAAGCGGGGCATCTGCCCCGGGCGTAACTAAAGAAGGGGCGCGAAAATTGTCAAAGGCAAGTTGTGCATGTCACAAGGACAGTGGAGATTTCACTACTATGCTTGTTCAAGACATTACGCATAGCAGAAACTATAAATTTCGATGATGCTGTTGATGAGTTTGCTGCATTAAAATCACATAGAATAACTCCTAAATATTAAAATATTTATACTTTATGAATTTTAATTATGTATGTGTGTAATTATATTTATAATTGTGTATTTAAATTATGTACATTTATAGTGAGAAATTGCATCATTTATAGTTTGTTTTTATTTATTAATTGTTCACCCAAAATCCATATAGTAAAAAATATAGGTATTAGAGAATATTTGATGGGGGGGGCGTATATTTGTTAGTTTGCCCCGGGTGCTGAAATAGCTAGTTACAGCGCTGCCTATCCCTAATAAAGCCCTCAACGCGACCGTCCTCTCGGTGTGAACCAGCCTTAAAGTGAATCATTATTTTCGTGTCGTATAAATCGCGTTTCTCTTTTTATTTAACGCTCTCCGCGACAATTTTTAACCGAATAACTTCCGTTTCGATTAGTTCCACCCTTTTTGCATCGCTCGTTTGGATTGGACGAGTCTGTGGATTGAGCCGTTTTTTCCCTCATTCGATGTCCAAGGTTTTTGGTCGCACTATTGTCTCTTTTGACTCAATGTCATCGATCTTTCTTTCTCTCTCCATCTTTCCCTATCTCTCCCTCACTCCTATCTTCACCTCCCCTTTCTCTCCTTCCCTTTTCCTCTGCCTCCTTTTTGTGGCATAGTACACCAGTGGTATTCAGTGTGGTACAAATACATCAAATGGTACCAAAATTATTTGAAGGTGGTACCAGCAAAATCTTGGTATTGAAACGCTGCTGGCTGTTTAGAGAGTCTGATATATTTAACAAATAAGACATTACAAAACATTTAAACAAAAGGAATTAATAAAGATCCCATCAATCTATTCTTCGGTGAGCACGCAGTCCCTGCTGAGTTCCTTGTGGCACGTTAGTTTTCTTTTAGTCCATGAGTGGCACTTTTCCTTAGTTGAGGTCGCCTTGAGTCACGGGAGCTGGACTGGTCTCCGCCGGGTTTTCTCCTTCCGAGGTAAACTCTCGTCGTCGCGGCGAAACGAAAATCACTACTTCCCCCCTCTTTCGGCCAGGCCGTGAACTCCCGCACCGCGGACCTTCAAATGTGCCGCATATACTCGGCACAGTACTATTATATCTTAGTTACCTCATACACAACAATCCCTCATCTACTTCACCTCTCACTTTCCTTAAATTCTTTATATTATTTGGCAACTGTATAGAGCTAGTGCACATCTTTCCACTTTGGCGCGATGATTTTGATGTGATTTTTTTAGGCAAATTCTTTTTTACGAATAAATGTGGAGTACCAAGTATATGATGAAATTATCCAAAGGATACCATGGAAAAAAAACTTCAATAGCGCTGTACCACACCGCTAAATTGAGATCAGAAGTTAATTTTTACTTTATTTTTGTTATATGTTGTCCTCTTTTTCGTAATATTATGTTTTTTCCTCTTCACCGTGATTTTATTTTATTACGGTGTTTATACTTTTGTTCTGCTCTAAATGCCAATTGGGTTTAGGTGTACGAGGTGGCTTGCGAGCCTCAACCTCGCCCAAATAAAGTCATCGATCTATCTCTCCCTCTACCATTCTCTCTGTCCCCTCTCTACCTATTCTCTTCTACAACCCTATCCTCCCTCTATCCTATATTTTATCTCTCTTTCCTCCTACCTTTCTCCCTCCTCTCTCTCTCTCTCTCTCTCTCTCTCTCTCTCTCTCTCTCTCTCGTTCTGACCTCATCGAAACGAATTAGATCGCGCGGAACGAATAAACGGACGCATAGACTGAGAACGGTTATTGTTTGTTTGAGAGAGAGTCTATCTGGAAAAAGTCTTGAAGAAAGGAAAGGAAGTCCACCTTCTTTCCTACCTCGAGATCGAATGAGCTTATTACTCCGTATGCCACTAGTGTGCGTTTACTTTAGAAGGGACACGGGAGACCACTTCTCCAAAAAAGATCTATAATGCTGTCGGATACAAAGTTTCTCTTTTTTTATTTTTAAAATTTCGAAAATATTTGCAAATTCAGATCCGTTTTAAGAGTTATATTTTTTGTAAATGAAGCCAGTTATATTAAAAAGAAAAAACTATTTAGTGGATACAAAATAAAAATGAATTGTGTGAATGATTAAATGGCGGAAGGTTCTAATTCAAGTCATTTTTGGTGTGTAGCAGATAATTTCTATTGCAGATCTTGTCACTTTTGGTTTATATCGTTTTTCTAAAAGAGGGGCAATTTTAGTGTGATTCTCTTTTTTCCTACAATTGGATGTTGATTTCTGTAGTATTCTCTAAAGCTTGTGTCTGAACAGAGGTATGTTAAGGCTTTTATAGATGTTTCTGTTCAAAAGTCAGTTAACAGTTATACAGTTTTGTAAATTTGTTCCTTCATCGTGTTAAACAAAATGGTCAGATTCCCCCATATTTGACCGGCGGGTGTCTCCCATATTGGGCCATTTAAAGCGATTTCATATTTTTGACCGAGTATTACATTAATTTTCACATTCTTTTAAATATATTCATATTAATACTAGTTACTGGGCAGTGTTATTTCTTGAAAGTAATACAAAAATTACCAACGTGCTACAGAATAAAACTAGGGAAATCGTTCATATAGTGAGCATATAAGAGACAGTCCTATGATAAAATTAATCTTACCTATGGGCCTATGGATATATTTCGTATGTTACGAAGAATATGTTTTAGTTTTTTTCTATTTATCCGTTCATGTTTAAAAATTTTAATTATTTGTTTTTGAGAATATTTCATACAGAGAACGAGGTTTTTTGTTATTTCTAGGTATTAAACTACAAGAAAAAAAGTGCAAAATACTTTCTGAAATTAGCATTGTGTATTTTAGGATGACGAAAGGTAAATAAGTACGGAAAATGGAATAGCGAGTGAATAGAAAGAGCTTATCAGCATGGCGGAACTGGCCTTAAAGAAGCAGCCAGAATTTGCTGCCTGCCAAAAGCAACACTAAAGAGAAACGCAGAAGGGACAAATATTTTTGATGTCGCAGAGAAGAAAGCTATGTGGAGAAATGTCGCTCCCCCTGAAGACATAGAGATGGAACTGATGAATCATGTGTTGCGCTTGGAAGAATGCATGTTTGGAATAACAGCTAAGGAAAAAAAACTGGCGTTTCAGATATGTGAAAAGAACAATTTAAGACACAAATTTAATGCAGAAAAACAGTTAGCGGGGAAGAAATGGCATCAAGTCTTTATGGTCAGACATCCAGAACTTTCTTTACACCAGCCAGTAGCAACATATCTACAGAGAGGAAGTGGCTTTTATAAGGAATTTGAAAAGTCTATTTCATTCATGTGCCTTTGTCCAGGACCAAATGTTTATAGTTGTTAAATGTTGATTCCATTCGACATTCTTGTCAGTGGTCCAATTTAGGAAACTTATGGTCCAATTTTGGCGACCCTTCTCATAAATTGTAGTATTTCACAATTTAGTTTTTTTTAATTTCACTGAAATAAGAAACTAAAATTGTATGACAAATTCTTATTTTTTAAATGCTAATGTAGAATTTTTTACCAAGAACTATAATTTAAATGCAGTACTTAATGAGATAAATCACAAAATCTTAAAACTGGTCCAATTTGGGCTATTCTCCCATATATATATATATATATATCCCCTCTCTTCTTTCTTCTCTTCCCTCTCTCTCTCTGAAGAGAGAGGGAAGGAGAGAGGGAGATATATATATATATATATATATATATATATATATATATATATATATATGGGAGAATAGCCCAAATTGGACCAGTTTTAAGATTTTATATATATATATATATATATATATACACATACCAACTTGGTAAGTGTCCGCTGGGCTTCCTTCAACACCTTGTTGCCATCCACATCAACACTTTTCCATATATATGTGTGTGTGTATATATATATATATATATATATATATATATATATATATATCATCATCATCATGCTTCTGTCCGAAGACAGGTTTTAACTGAATCGCTGCCTCCATTTCTCTCTCTCCCTAGAAGCCTCTTTTATACCTCTATAAGTATTATATCCCTGCTTTATATTATCTAATATTCCTATTCTTTTTCTCCCTCTTCCTCTTCTTCCACTAATTTTTCCTTCTAAGATCGTCCTTTGTAAACACTGTCTTCTCAATATGTGCCCTATCCAATTCGCTTTTCTTTTCCTGATTGTTTTTATTAGCGTCCTTTCTTCTCCCACCATTTCTAATACTTCTTCGTTTCTCTTCCTCTCTGTCCATTTCACTTTCATCATTCTTCTCCATACCCACATCTCAAAACTTTCTATGTATTTTTCCTCCTTTCTCCTTACCGTCCACGTCTCTGCACCATAAAGAGCTATGCTCCATATGTAGCATTTTGCTAATTTCTTCCTTGTTTCTAAATTTATTTTCTTGCTTGTGAGAAGCTCCTTCTTCTCGTTAAATGCTGCTTTTGCCATTGCAATCCTACTTCTGATGTCCTGTGTACTACTTCCATCCTGTGCTAAAATACTGCCGAGATATTTGAAACTACTTACTTGTTCCAATTTTTGGCCATTTACCATTATATTTAATTCTTTATGTTCCTTTGAAACCACCATGACTTTCGTTTTTTCAGCATTGATCTTCATTCCATATTGTTGGCCAACCTCCACTAGTCTGTCTGTCATCCTCTGAAGCTCTTTCTCGCCTTCTGCTATTAAGCCCTGATCATCTGCGTATTTAATGGTGGTAATACTTTCACCTCCTATTTTAAATCCTTTCTCTTCCATTAACGCTTCTTCTGTTATTGTTTCTGCATAAATATTAAATATCGCTGGTGAAATAGGGCAACCCTGCCTCACTCCCCTCCCTATTGAAGTACTTTCTGTTTCTTCTCCTTCAACCCTAACTCTAATCTTTTGATCAAAGTAAAGGTTTTTAAGCAGTCTTTTATCTTTCCAATCTATTCCTATTTTGTTTAAAATACCCAGCATTTTATCCCATTTCACTCGGTCAAAAGCTTTCTCCCAATCTACAAAACAAAAATACATACCTTTATTGACTTCTAGCGCTCTTTCTATCATCATCCTCATACATCCTATAGCATCTCTAGTCCCCCTTCCTCTTCTAAAACCAAACTGATTATCTTGCAGCTCCTTTTCTATTTTACATTCAATTCTTTTTGTTATTATTCTGGTTAGAACTTTAGCTGTATGAGAAATTAAACTAATAGTTCTGTAATCCTTACAACATTTTGCATTGTTCTTTTTCTCCAGTGGTACCATCACAACATCTAAAAAATCTTCAGGCCATATGCCAGTATCATATACTTGGTTAAAAAATTTTGTGAGTTGCTTAACTGCTTTAGACCCCAAAACCTTGAGAACGTCCACGGGTATATCATCACTCCCAACAGCCTTCCTTCTTTTCATGTCATCAATTGCTCTTTTAACTTCAGACTCGAGAATACTTGGTCCTAGCTGATCTTCTTCCACATCCTCTTCTTCATTTAATTCAATATTTCTTGGCTTTCCTTCTTTGTCATACAGAACCTCAATGTATTCTTTCCAGACATTCTTTACATTGTCTGGCTCCGATACTATTTTACCACTTTTGTTCATGATTCCTTTACGTCCTATCTTTCTTGCTTTTTTCTTGAATAGTTCCCTTGCTTTGCTATACATGAGGTCTGTTCTACAAATTCTTTCACATTCGACAATCTCCTCGCATTTCTCATTTATCCACTGTTCTCTGGCTTTATCTGTTTCCCTTCTTAAAGCATTATTTAACTCCTTGTACTTTCTTTGGCCTTCTTCAGTGTTTATGTTCTTCCACTTTCTCCGCTCTTCCATTTTTTGCAGCATGGCTGCTGTGATCCAGGGTTTTTTGTTTCTTTCACCCGTTATCTTTCCTACCTTCTTTTCCATTACATCTTTAATGTTGCTATGGATGTATCTCCACTCCTCATCTACATTCTTCCTATTTTCTTCAGCTCTCTCCCCCAACCTTTCCTCCAGCTCAGTCATGATAGCCTCCTTGTTTTTAAGGAGTTCCTCTAAGTTCCATTTCTTGTTAACTCTTATGTTTCTCCTAACGCTCTTCAGTCTACATTGTATATTTGCCACCAAAAGGTTGTGGTCAGAATCGATATCTGCCCCTGGTAGTGTTTTCACATTTTTAATGCTATTTCTAAATCTTTCATTGACTAGTATGTAATCTATCTGGTATCGTCTCTGGTCTCCTGGGCTTCTCCATGTGTAAAGTCTTCGCTGGTGATGCTTAAACCATGTATTAGTTACAATTAATCTATTTCTATGGCAGAATTCCACAAGTTTATCCCCTCTTTCATTTCTCTTCCCTAGTCCATATTTTCCCACTATGTTATCTTCCTGTCCCTCTCCGACTACACTGTTCCAATCTCCCATTACTATGGTGGTGATCCTTCCTTTTCCCTCATCCTCCAATATCTCCATTATCTGTTCATAGATTTCATCCACTTCGTCGTCGCCAGCATTAGTTGTTGGCATATACACTTGAATTATAAGCATATCCACTGGCTCCATCTGGAGTTTTACACCTATTAATCTGTCATTAACTGTCACTACCTTACTAATTCTTTCAGCTATCTCTTTTTTCATTATAATCCCCACTCCCCTTTCCTTTTTCTCCCCTCCCGAGTAAATAATCTTAAATTCGTCTGAATTTATCTCGCCTTCTCCTTCCCACCGAACTTCACTAAGACCTACTATACTTACATTATTCCTTCTCATTTCCCTTTTTAAGTTCTCTAGTTTACCCCCTGAATTCATAGTCCTAACATTCCATGTGCCTATTTTTAATTTCTCACTACTTGCTTTCTTATTAATCTTACATTTCCTCTGTGCATCCCCTAGGGTAGTCCCCACCCGGAGATCCGATTGGGGGACTATTTTACCTCCGGAATATTTTACCCCAGAAAGATCCATAGAGGTATTTTCAGCTTTTCAGCCTATCATGGGAAATATAATGAGGTAGTTTCCCCTTGCTTTCCTCATCGCAGTTTCACAGAGTGATTACCCATCTGTAGCTGTTCAGATCCACATGATCACCACCTACAGAGGTACTGTGCAAGCTGCTGCCCTTGCACAGGGGGATGTAAAACCCCCAAGACTGCTTCTTAGTCTGACTCTTCCCCTCAGACCTTTCCGGCTTGGATGGTCCTACCAGGAGAATTATCTCCCGCCGGCATAGCTCTTTGGTTCGTAAGAGTACACAAACCCTCCCACCTCTGTAAGGTTATGCAGTCCTTAGGGAGGGCCCTATATATATATATATATATATATATATATATATATATATATATATATATATATATGCATACGGAAGAGGAAAGGTAAATGGTAAAAATGGATGGTAATATATTGTTGGAATAAGGAAGCCCAGTGAGCACTCACCAATAAGATGCATTCAAGTTGGCAAGCTGCCGGGGGTGTCGAAGGGATACACGTAAAACAAAAAACCCGGAAGCTTTTGGAGGTGATTCCTTCGTCGCATCGACACACATAGCAGCTCGCCAACTTGAAGACATCTAATTGGTGAGTGTTCACTGAAATTCCTCATCCATTTATATATACATAAATACACACACACACACATAGATATATATATATATATATATATATATATATATATATATATATATATATATAAACTTAAGGAAAAGGAAAGGTAGTGATTAGGTTGGCAATAAGGTGTTGAAGGAAGCCCAGTGGACAATTACCAAGTTGGCAAGCTCCTGGGAGCGTCGAAGAGACACTTAACAAAAAAACGCAAGAGTAGCTGAAGGTAAATGACACACTGGGTGGAGAATGACAGGGTGATGTGAGAAGGTTGATAATTGGAGGAGACGGGGAAGAGGGAGGGGTGAATGACCAATAAGGAAGGAGTGTTTTAAGGTAAGGTGCGAGTAGTTAAATAGCTACATTGTAACTATATATATATGTGTGTGTGTGTGTCTGTATGTACACATACAAACGCATATTGCCTCTGAAATGAGAGTGAAAGAATAACGCAATAACCAGACGTGATGGGATCTGTCACACAGCATTGAAGCACAGAATGATGCTTTTTTAGTGATAAGAATGATCGCATTATAGTGTATTTCTCTGGTGATTGACGGAGGAATAAGAACAAAGTAAATTGTAGCCTACCTTATGCATCGTCATTTCCATACACATTACTCTCGGAGAGTGACATATTCCGAAACTAATCTCATCTTGTGGTGACAGGACGAATTAATATCCGTATACTTGGAAAAAACTTATTTCGTCAGCGAGAAACAATCATTTTTTTATTCAGACAATTTTAGCATTGGTTATTTGTCTGTTGTCAATTCATCTCGACAAACGTAACTGTTTACATGGTATACGTAGACCACGCAAGAAACAGACTTTCGTCCACTCTATCGCACTTTCCTAATTATTTAATAGGGGCGAGAGAGTCGAGCGGAATAGAGGTGATTTAATCCAGGGCTGATTACTGATTAGGAGCACTGGAGCAGAATATGGAGAGAAGCGAGGGAAAGAGAGAGAGAGAGAGAGAGATGGAGGGAGTAAGAGGAGGAAGGACGAAGCGGCAGGGAGAGAATGGAGAGCAAACAGAATGCTCAAAGTGTAGCACCGCGTTCCGCCTTCTCTCTCTCTCCCCCGTGAAAAATAATTCCTGCTTTCACTGTACCCTCTCTCTTATACACTCACACGCAGTCCCCCCGCTCCGGTTTCTGATCTCTATAATGTCATAATATTACTTTCACTACTCGCTTTTCTCTCCCACCTTTCTGCCTCGCCTTTTCTCTTCTTTCTCTTTATCATTCTCAAATTCCCTAGGTCTACCTTACAAGTGAGAACTATCGGGAGTATTTAATTGTATGTACTCGTATGTTGATTAAGATGCGTCTCTATTCTCTCTCTCTCTTTTCACTATTTCATCCTCGCTTATTTTTTTCCTATCCCATATTTTTCTCTTTTTCCTTTCTTCATTAATATGCCCTTATTTATGAATATGTATACATCGGTGGTAGATCCAAGTGGGAGGGACGATCGTCTCCATCCCCTACCGACTTTTTACGCCACCATAACCCAACCTTTCTTGGATGCGTTTATAAAAAAATACTTCATATAAAATATCTCGATTTTGCGGCGCAGGTTATATTCCTGAGAAAAAAATAAGAGAGACTTTTAGAGCTCGAGGCGTGTGTATTTAGAATGAGAAGATCGTTTCCATTGGCCGAGCTAATAAGTGTGGTCAATCCATCTCTCTTTAAGAAATTTCTGGATGCGTATATGTGTATAAATTTAAACATTTTATTCCGTTTGGATGCGCTAACCGTACATACATAAATGATCGTTTGTAAGTATTGTATCTTCGAATACGAATGTTTTTCCGTGAGAGTTTGTAACGTTATAGCAAGCAACAGATAAATGTACCCCGTTTAAACAGCAAGTGTGAAAGAATATATGCTATGGAATATTATTTATCAACCTGCATAATGCAGGGAATGCGGCTTGCGTGTGCCTGTAATCGTATGTATTTATATTAGTATATGTACCTTTTAAAATTACATGTAATTGACTTTCTATATCAGACGTGGCCAAACCACGGCTCGCGAGCCGCCTGCAGCTCTTTTAAATTTCCTTGAAGAGGCGTGTCATCGTTTTCTCTACAGGACACAATGACGTAGTGTGACTCGAGAAGGGTTTGGGATGCCTAATGGACATGCATTATATTCAGTTTGCTTCGGATACAGGTTATGTTTTACTGTTCGTAAATTTAAGTGCGCAGAATATGTCATGCGGCTCGCGAACTTCTGGGAATGATCGTATGCGTCTCCGAGGGTAAGTAGGTTTGGCCACCCCTGTTCTATCTTATATTATATTGCCGTAATCTTCGTTAGCGAACTTTTTGGTAGGTTGGTTATAGCCTGTTGGTAAGCTTATATCTCCGCCGCTGTTTGGGCTATTTTTGTCACCTATAATTTGTAAAGATTCGGAAATCTCTTGTTCTTTAACGCTACCAAATTCAACCGGAAACGTTAAATGCTTTCTTTTTAAAGAGGGTTTCCGACACCCCTGCACTCCATAAGAAAAGCATTGTTATCAGTTTCGGGCATTATAGAATCGCAATTTAAAATTAGTTAGAATCAAGATACGAAGTCGGGACCTAAACGGTTGTGTTGGAAAAAGAAAGAAGTTCATTTTGGTTACTGTGAAAATTCAATTACGTTCCAAATTTCCCGTAAAATCCGTTTTTAATACAAAAAAACGCGACTTTTAAACAATGAGAATTGTCGCTTACCATGGCCACCTCATTTGAGCGAGTGGTAATATTGGGTGTATACCCGCGAGTCCCTTGACGATATGACGTCATTTTGTTTGTTTCATGGATTTCGAACATTTTTGAAGAATAAGTGAACCTTTTCCCTTTGAATTAAAGAACCATTTTATTTGTTTGTTTACATTTATGTTGATTTATGCCATTATGTTGAGCCTAGTTGAGCCTGTTTATTCTGTAATATTTACGAAAAAAGAAGTTTAAAAGAACTTGGCAAGGTCAGTTATTTTTATTTATCACATCACTTGGAAAATTAAATTAAATAAAAATTAAATTATACTTATCCTTAATCCTAATACAGGTTAATAATAAATAGAATCTTCTTTTCTATATGCGAAGAAAGAAGTTTACATCTTTTGCCAAATAAATGTGTTCGATCAAATTAATTATTTAAAAAAATCAATATCAACTTAATGTTTCAGCGAAGCGTTACAGGCTCTCTAGTATTTTATACTATCTTCGAGTTTCGCAAATTTTTCACGTAACCCTTCATGCTCGGGTTTCCTGCACTGGCTTCTTTCTTAGGGTGTTATTTGCTAAATATCCTCATTTTTTCTCCCACATACTTTCCTCTTCTCTTATTTTTAACTATGTACTGCAGGGTATTTAGTTTTTAATTTTTACTATTTTATCTTATAAAGGGTAAAGATCAGATACAAACAGAAAAATAGATTTTTCAATCTAGATATCGCTATGGCAAAGACGATTATCTCTTCCTCTCCCTTGTTTTTCTACTTAATAATCCTCGTCTGCACTTCCCCTCCATTTCTCTCATTCCTTCAGCCATTCCCATTCTATCATGCCCTCATTTCTCTCTCTTCCTCTCTGTATCCCATACCTAATCCTTCCCTCCTATTTTCATTCTCCATCTCCCTTTCCCCTTGCCTCCTTCCTATTCTCCCTTTTTCCCGTCTTACCACCCCATTTACTCCTTCCCCCTCCCTTTATCATCGATTTCATCTCAACCTGTCTACTTCTCTCTCTCTGGTCCAAATTTTGCCCGAAAAAAGACGATTATCTATCTATCTGTCACATCGTGATTCAAACTCCTCTTTCCATTTCTTCGCAATCCACCTCTCTCTCCACCCTCTCTAGCCGTCCTTGCTTTTTCTCACTCAAATCACCTTCCCATTCCCTTCTGCTGTGGGGATGCTTTGCCGCAGTTACTACGACCTCTGTGTCGCGCGCTACGTCATAACTCCCGTTCACTACACACCGCTTGCATAATCCATTTAGGGGCGATTCAGTTCTCTCCAGTTGACGCGACCTTTCCCCTCCTCCCTTTCGCCCTCACCCCTTCCCCTCCTCCCTTTCGCCCTCACCCCTTCCCCTCCTCCCTTTCGCCCTCACCCCTTCCCCTCCCTCTTTTGCCCTCTCCCACTTCCTCTCGCTCCTCTTCCCAACCTCTTCATCATCTTTTTCCTCACATGCCTTTTGCCTACCTTCCTTTTATCTCTCTCTCTTCCGTATCATCTCGAGCCTTCTCGTTGACTGAATTATTTCGTTGCAATAGTAAATTTCAATCGTTGGGCCAAGGGGTAATTTCTCAATTTAAGCGGATTCATAGACATCAGCTAGGACTCTGCACATTAAGGTATACGACTCGACTATTCAACTGTCAAAGACTAAATGGGACGTTTAACATTCTTTTCATATGCTCTGTTTATCTCGGGACTTAGAATATTTGTCTAAATGTTTTTCAAACGCTAGATTTCCGGAGCAGATGCAAGAAAATGAAGGGCCTTTAGGGACTGGCAAAGATGAAAAAGATGCAGATTCAAGTATCATTTGACGAGTACGTGACAACTTTTATGATTACTTCTGCTCTAACGGATGCATTTAACAAGCAATTTGAGTTTAAAGATAAGGAAGTTATAATGAGAGAAGAGGAGGTTGTAGATGACAAAGAGGAAGATGAGTAGGAATTGTAATATCACCACCACAAGAAGAAAATATCGCAAAATAAGCTATAAAGATTGTTACAAAACGAAATGGACTATGAAAGCATTCTATTAGTTTCATTAAACAATATTGAAAGTACTGTTTCCAAAAAATTCATTAGACATGAAACAAAAATACATTACCAGTTACTATTTTTACAAAAATAAATAAGCTATTAGTAAAATTTAATTGTTATATAATATTTTTGTGCCAAGTAATAATTTTTACTAGATCGATGATTTCTTGTTTTTACACTTTTTATTAAAATGCTTTATTACAAATAAATATTCATTGATTATATTGAAAAATAATTATTTATTATTAATTATTATTATTATTATTATTATTAGTTTTTCATTTATAAACAGCTTAATGTTTCATCAACCACACTATTCTTCAAAGCGTCAAAATGTTTGGGCCCTTCCGTTTCGATATCTAGAAGCTTTACTATAGTTATATTTGTATATCTTTTTTCATTCTTCGTTCCGTCAATTTTAATTAGAAAAAACCTATTACTTATGGAGTTAAATTTAATTTTAATTGCAGCTGAAATGCGTGGTATATTCGATTAGTTTTTTATTAAATTTTTTTGAACAAATATATATGACGACATGATTGTTTTAAAATTATTTTTCATTTATTTTGACAATGGTGGCAAGTTAACACTATTCGAATGTAAAAAGAACTATCACTTGCGTGATATTTGGGTATTACGTTTATATTACATTTAATTTATCTTTATTAATTATTTTGACCCTGAATTTCTGTTCATTTACACTGTCCTTCGGCGAGACATTGACACCGTAAATTTATTTTCTGATTAAAACATAAGAGTAGATACCCCTGTAGTTTCACTTGGCATATTGTTTATTAATATTTGAACAGAAAAACGAGAAATGTATAACTTAATATTTGCTAGGTAAAGTTTATCTTTTAGAATTTCATCGGTTAAAAGCAATAGTAAACATCATCAAGCCTTATGATAGCGCTAGAAACTTAAACCTAGGTCGCTTTGGCATATAATTTATTGTAGAATTGAGCCAAGTTATTTAGGCGGAGGGAAATAGGTTTTAGCTTCTTTTTCCTTCAAATAACGTAAAACGTATTATCATATTATAATAAGCGACGTAAATGAGTTTTAACCTAACTCGGCTAAACAGCTAAAATATCCAAAAATAATTTTATTCTATTAGAATCATGACGTGCTTTGGCCCAAATGGCTCTAGGAGTTTTCTCTTTAAATCCTATTTATACCTAATATAGGATTTATATTATGAAACGGAAATAATTACGCGTTGTTCCCACTTCCATGGCAGCTCTACTACCTTCCGGAAGCCATCTGGAGCAAGCGTCTTGCCGAATCATTTCATCTGTATACCTTCTATTCTTTCCTTTAATATTAGCTACGGAATTGGTTCCAGACTGATGCTGACTGATGTCCATAAAACATCCCTTCTCATTTCTCACGGACTCTTCCTTCTCTTTTCGCCTCTACTTGCTCCGTCCATTCCGCCCCCTTTTCCAAATCCCTCTCCGCCATCGCAGAGGAGATCCTAAAAACTAATCATCACGCGAAACGAAGGGGAAAGAAGGAATGCGGAAATGTTGCAGAACCGTTCTTAACCGTTTTTCATAGCATCAAATTTGAAATATACCGACCCATTCCTCGACGAACCCTCTTTTCAATTTTCCACGCCACCCAAGTTGAGTTATTTCCATCTCCGCATTCGTCGTCATGGAGTTTTCGAATCCGTTTTTTTCTTCCTCACCGTTAAGTATTCATTTGCTGCTCCTCGCGGAATTGCATCCAATCGGATCTTCCTCGGTGCATTTTGTCTTTTAATTACCTCTCTCACTGATGTAATATCCTTCTCAAGGTTTTCGTATATCTCGTTATAAAAACCCAGAATTTTTTCTTACGATTTTTGTTTCTTCTGCCACGAAAATGAAGAATTATTGCCTTTTTATTACTATATCAATTTTTCTGAGATAATGAAAAATATTATTCTTCATAGCATAGTGTGTAAAAATTCATTATAAATATAATTCGTAGTTAGTCGATTCTAATTGTGTAGGCCACAATTAGTCGATGCTTTTAATTCAAGTATCGGTAACCTACGGCCTACGGGTTGTTTTCGAATCCCATGCGAGCTATGTTGAAAATCGGTTTGTGAAATTTAACGAAGAAAATTTCAAATTCATTAGTTAAAATTATGTTCTTTTTATGATAGCGCTGAAAAATACTTATTGCATTGTCTTTATCGCAACCAATAATGCGGCCCGTCAAAAAAGTCGCATTTGCAAATGCGACCTCAAATGTACGAAACTTGCAAAACCTCTCATTTAAATCATGAGGCATAAGAATTTTGAAAATTGTAGTTTTTAATGGTAGGTTTTTGACTATGGTGAGATCTCCCATAATTCACAGAATTAAAAAATGCAAAACGAACCAAAATAAGAGTTTTCCATTTGGCGAGTCATTTGCGCCGGTAGTTTATCTTAATACGCTTGGGAAATTTTTAACTATAAAAATTTCACCTCGGAACAACCAGTGACCGAACATCCTTTTCTATAACGGGGAAATATCTTCAGCGAATGCAGGAGCATTTTTAATCAGATTTAAAGTTTTGCTCTTGTTAGTTTTTGATAAAATAGATTTATAGCGCCATCATTAGTCATTTGTTCGAAACACCGGACTCGTAGAGCATCAGACACGCCGAATTCCCATTTCAGCGATTATTTTGAACCATTCGTTCTGCCCTATTAACCAAGCCTTCTTCCACCTCTACTCCATTTTCTCTCGTAATTCGAAATGTGCCATAATGAACCTCTTTAATAAAAATCTATGCAGTTATAATTCGTTTTAAAATGTTTGTGGAACTTACGATTCTGTATTATCAAATATTAAAATTTTTGTAAATGCATTACATATTTTAAATAACGATAGTGATTTTATAGGCAACTGTTGAGCTTTTCTTATGACTCTAATTAAATAAAAATTAGTAGGCATTTAAAGACAACTTTACAAAACAAATATCTCCAGTAGCCAGGGGAAAATCCGCGAATCTCTATTATATTGTACAAGGTGAGGTGACACTTGCCAACCGCAGTTAGGTTTCAAAACCTTCTGCCGAGGGCGTGGAGTAACAGTGGAGTACTGCAACCTGGCGGAACACTTTATAACTAATAGAAGCCGTGTTCAGCTCATCTCTATTATATTTTACAAGGTGAGGTGACACTTGCCAAGCGCAGTTAGTTTTCAAAACCTTCTGTAGAGGGTGTGGAATAACAGTGGAGTGCTGCAACCTGACGGAAAACTTTATAACTAATAGAAGTCGTGTTCAGTTTATAAATGTATATTGTAGAGTTTGTATGGTTACTAACAACAGTATATAGTTGGTAAATAAACTTTCAGATTCGCTTCGTTTAACAGTTTACACTTTGAAGCTTCACTTACGTATCTGTAAGAATTAAAATCAGAATTCCTTTAATACATCGAAAAGTAGAGAAAGATTCAATGTATACAAAACGTTATATTAATTTTAGTTAGTATTAAAATGAATGTCGTACGTTATAATGTTAAATGAAATTAATATAGATGCTGTATACGTATAAGTTTCATTTAATTATCGTATTTATATTTAATTTTATTCCAATTAAAGTTACAATACAATCAAGTTCATTGATTCTAAAAGAGAACATTATGATTTAACTCGATAACCGAATGTACCATAATTTAACGTAAAGAAGAGGCATGTAGCGTGGGTTATGATTGGAAAATGTGAGAGAGAATGTTGAGTGATTGATTAATTAAATTCGATTAATAATTAAATTAATTATTGGAAGTCATTACTGGTTTTATGTCTGGTATCAGTCACTTTATCCCAAGAGTAAAAATTGACACGCCAAATGATCCATCAATTCCTTTTAACTAGCATTGCAGACAATTCACGTTCAAACTCTTATGCCGTGATAATAAATAAATCGCAAAGGCAAACTTTAGCCAAAGTTGGAATTTTTATGCCTGAACCTTGGTTTACACATAGAAATATGTGGAGTATTAAAAATTCGAACACTAAATTGTATATAAAGAAATATTGCAAATTAAATAATAACACAATTAAAATAGGCCATTAGTATATTACACACACACACACACACACATATATACACACACAAGCAAGGGCTGATCGGAAAGTACCTTGTCTGATGGAAAAACTTAATTAAAAAAACTAGTTGTTATCAAATTTATTTACACCCTTTCAAATATTCTTCTTACGGCGTAATCCCATCTTATTTTTTATTTATTAAAGACATGAAGATTGATTGATAGTTTATTAAATATACCCATTATTTAACTCGTTATCCGGCTAACAACGGTGATCTTTCCATTATTTTTTTAACTTCCGGTAAATCAAAATATTTCAGGGTACTAGTTCTGATAAATATGGTGGATGAGCCATAATTGCAAACCCCAATTCTTCTATCGTTATAGGCAAACTTATGGGTGCGTTATTCTGGAGCAAGATCCAAACTTGTTTATGAAAATGGGGTCTCTTTTCTTGATTTATGCTATTAGCTGACCTCTCAGCACATATAAATACAGTGCCCGTAAATGAGCAAAATTTTATCAAAGAAAAGAAGACGCATAAATTTTCCGGCACTTTGTTCTGAGGTCTAGGATTCACTGGGCTTTTCAACTGTACAATTTGGAACTTCACCTCAGGATCCTGGTGGTGAAACCATCACAAGTAACAACTTTGCCCGAATACATTTGTTATCAAAGATAAAGATAAAATCGTTAGGGCAATCGGCGTAAGTTCTATGTCATTAGTTTAAGTGCAGCCCAGTGTGAGCTTGGTGCAGAGGTGCATTTGGTATGTTGGGTAACATACGCTGTAGGGAGGTTAAAGTGTAATTAGGGTGGCATAAAATCAGCGGCAATCGGTGTATACTGGGTGGTACACGTTGTAGGGGAAGTAGAGTGTAAGTATGTTTTTATAAACTCGGGGGACCTTGAGAGTAAGTTAGATGGTGTGCGATCCGGGGGCATCCAAGTGGCATAAAATTAGGGGTATTCTGTTGTACTTCGAGTGGTATAGGTTGCAGGAGTAGCTAATATAAGTAGGATTGTATAAGATGGGTTTTGTTTATAAATTAGATTAGGTTTTGATTAGAATTGGTTTTATAGACTCCCACACATACAAATACTAGTAACTCCCAGCTAAGCAAAACTTGTGCTGTGCTAGGTGGTAAAGGCATTTGCAAACATTTAGAGTTTATAAATCGTATTATGGTATAAATAAAAATAAATTCCCAGAAATGTGTACCATCAAACGAAAACTATAAATCTCCTAATTTTACACCACGTATACCACCCAACATACATAATTTGACCCTACTTTTATCCCATCCAACGTAAAAATGTATGCCCCTTGAACGTATACACAAACACACAAAAATCCATCTTATGTAACCCAACCTCCACTAGTTACTCCTGCAACCTATACCACCTCACGTACATCAGAATACCCTTTGATTTTATGCCATCCAACTTACACTTGATGCCCCCGGACTGCACACCACCTAACTTACGCCAAAGACCCCCCTGAGTTTATACCACCACACTTACACTCAACCTCCCCTGTAACGTGTACCATCCAACATACACCAATTGCCCTTGGTTTTATGCCACCTAAATTACATTTGGTACCCCGTTTAACTTATACCACCCAACATACACGTAATAAACCCCCGGACTGCACACCACCTAACATACACCAAATGTCCCTGATTTTATGCCAACCAAATTACACTTAGTTACCCCGTGCAACTTATACCACCCAACATACACATAATAAACCGTTGCTTTTATACCATCAAACTTACTACATTACAGTTCAAAAACAGGAAAAATTAAAAAAAAACTTGTAAAGTCTATGTCCCAAGGTTTCCAATTTTTTGGACATTTACCTGTAATGGAAAGTTTTCAAAAAGAGTATTTATCTCCCTTAGAAATAGGTTTTGTTACCCATAAAAACAGACAAGTAATTGGTAGAATAAAACAGATGTGTTCATCGTGTCGATAATCTCTTTTTAAGAAAACTTCGCACTCCTTAAAGCCATCGTAATTACATCTCTAAGCACGTTCTTGGTTCGATTTCGATAAAGAATCTTCTTTTTCCGAAATGCATCGCCGAGCGTGTCTCCTAGCCAGCCAATGATCGGCTCTCAGCTTCCATTATTCTCCTCAAGGGAACCTCGGCGCACACGAGGAAATAAATGCGCCAGAAATCCTAGCGATCCAATAGAGTCCGTAGTCGAGTAGTAGGATGAAGAGAGGAGAACCTCCTATCGGGAGGAAGAGAGGACCAGAAGAGACCCATTTCCACCCGAGAGACCGTAATGATCACCTCACCCAATTGAGGCTCAACGGTGCAAGATCGTCTTTTGTTTCCTTCGGTACCGTCAGAGCGGGAGGAAGATGTGCACGGAAGGAGGGAGGGAGGGAGGGGAGAGTAATGGAAGTCGACGCCTCAGGCGGAACCGCTCCTTCTATCTCCCAAACGTCCCCACTCTTTCTTTCTCTCTGTCTCTCTCTCGAGTCGAAAACCGTGAACTGTGGTCGTCAATTTACGCAGAACTGGTTGACTCTCAGGAGCAAGAAGGCGAGACATTTATACCGTCAGTTTTTTTTATCTCGGAGTATGTTGGTGCAAAATTTGGATCGCCGTTTCGTAGGTTTTTTGCTTGGTAAGCAGGCTATCATGACGCAAATCTACTCGCGTCTTTTGAATCCACAATTTAACGTTACATGCCGGTATTTAATTCAGTCGCATATTTTTGTTTTGTCTACCATCGATGAATCGCAAATGTTGATGACTTCTTTCTAACTGAAATGCGAATATCCATATTTTTGTAACAATTGGCAAGAGAAAATTCATCATTGTTAATGGTAGGATGATTACTGTCATGTTGTTATTTATAGAATAGTTTTAACTCGGATATCGACATCAGAAAGTAATTTTTCCGAAAACGCGAATTTTTTACAGGTTTTTATTAATATTTTTAACTTCGTTTACTTTCTTCGTCGCTAAATGAATCACATCATTTGTAAAAGCACGCTTTACTTTATTCTTTATAGTTTAATTCTCCACTATCATACACTTTTAGGTTTATCTGCTCTGGAGTTCATTATACCTATTTTCTCCCGCGTATCACTTCGCTACTGTCTACGTATTACCATTTGTACGCGTACCGTAGTTTTTGAATCGCTTATTCATAGCAAAACTTGTGTGCGTGCGTGTGTTCGTGCGTGCGTGCGTGCGTTAGTGCGTGGGTGGGTGGGTGCGTGCGCGTGTGTTTATGGTGTTTAGAGGCGCGTCGGCAGCAAACTCACTAGCGTCTGGAAAGGTCAAAATCAAATTTCTGAAACTATAAGGCCATAGTCGGGACAAGGTGATTTTGCGCCCTAGGCAAGTTTTTAAAATTACGCCCTCCTAATGAAAGCATGCAGCACACAATTTTATGTCTCAAAACTATTTTATTTGCAATGCAGAGATAAAATTAAACACAAAATATTTTTCATAATATAAAACGCTCCACTTAAGAGTTCAAATTGGCATTTATCGTGCCCTTAAGGGTTCTACGCCCTAGGTGGGTGTCTTGCTCGACTAGCCCTTTTCCCGTCTCTGCTCAAGGCATTACAGATAGATGAAACTTTCTTAAATAACCCAAAACTTTTAATCATAGCAGGTCTTGCATACATAAATAAAACTCGCAGAAATTGTTTTTCGTGGAAGAACAGTAGGCCAAAAAGGGAGACAGAGAGAAGTTGCGAGAAACCACGTAAGCTCACTTTTTTCTCCCAGGCTTGTTTTTCTAGAATGTTACCTTCCTCCCCAAAGGATCGCATACAAAGGCAAATCTCGTTAGGGTGACACTTTTGTCTATCTTCCTTATGATTTCCGGGAGGTGAGAAACGAGCATTTCGTCTTATCTTCTCTTATTTCTCACCTTCCGAAACCTCCGGCATTTTTCTCTCCTCTTCCCTCTCCTTCTCCAATTTCCTCCCTCTTCTCTCAACGCGTCTTCTTCCTCCCTTCCCACTCCCCTTTCCCTCCTCTCTTCGCGACGCGCTACGCGAATTCATGAGCTGGATCGAAACTTGTTAAGAGGATTATTTGGAGGTTTTGCGGCTGATATACCGGTCTGAGAAGTTAAATCGCACCTCAAAGAGAAGTTTTCTCTCGAAAGTCATTAAGCATCCGCGAGCCGCAGGTACAAAGTTTTGGTTGCCAAAAGGAGGATTATAATTCTTCAAAGATAAAACTAGATCGGAAATCGGATTTTGATAAGTTTTTGTCTGGGAGCTTGTGCTTTGCGTTCGATAATTTTCCGCCGATTAATCCCAATTATCGCGGTTGAGAAATATTTTTTCCTCAGATAATCCCTAAATATTCTTCCCGAAGCAATTATAATCCTTTTTACTTCGTTATAGATTTGGGATAATTTTTCGATAATTCAGATTGAAGAGCAAAGGATCTTCTGGTAATTCGTTCCAAATTATTATTCCGTTATCTTCATTTATCGTTATATTTGTTTAATTATAAAAATATAATAGTTAAATAATTTTTAAATAACAGTTTTTAGAATCATTTTTCACATATAAGTAAAATTTTAAATCCAGTATTATTTGGAAATCAATGCATATATTCATGCTCTCTTTGCGCGAATATTAAACGGTAATATCCTAACGAGGTGATTCAACCGAAATGTAATGATGTTGTTTCTTCGAGAGAAATTTATTCCGGAAAAAATTATTCCTTGATTTCTGTTTTCTCACACTCCACGGAGTAATAGCAGTTGTAAAATTTTCATGTCGTACAAAAGATTGATCACTTACTTCTCTTGTGAAACAAAACTCCGTTTACCTTTTGGAACTAGTGCATTCCTAGGGGAGTGTTTTATGCTCGTCCGTTCGTGTAAGCCATTCATTCGCAGCACTCCACCGAAATATAAATTTCGCAGCTCGCCTTAACTCTACGATTAAACTTCCCAACTTTTCAAGACGTCCTTCCCATCCGCATTCTTTTGCGCGTGCGCCGTACCCGTAACTTCCGCGGATTAAACCCCGCGTTGTTGATGCGAATGGCGACACCCTATCTACCCTCGGTACGCAGAGAAGACGCTGAAATACTGCCGTGCCCTCTTGATAAGACGCGCGAGGCGGGCGCTCGAGGCGTAACTGTTATGTCGCTGAGGGTGTTGCCGACGCAGTTCTTCAAGTTTTATTTAAAATAGAACTAAGTTTCTTTTCTTTCTCGAATCTTCGGGAGGGGATTACTCCATTTACTTTCTGGAGCTCTTTTTTATCTTTCCCCAGTGCGGTATTTTTCCTCTCCTCCCGTCTTCCTTCAACGGGGGCTTATCTCGCTCTTTCGCTTTTTCCTCTTTTATTTATTAATGCCGTACCCTTTAACTTGCTAAAAGGATATATATATATATATATATATATATATATATATATATATATATATATATATATATATATCATTTCCTCCCGCATTCTCTCCATTTTTATTGCGCGTTCTCTCAATCCTTAGAAAACGTCCTTGCTCTATAATATGTAGAAATGTTTGCTTCCTTTCGAAACTCTTTCTTATTGTTGAAGAAAAGGTGGATGCTTTCAGTTCTTTGCGTTTTTAGATATTTTCGGAATTTTCTTTCGTGATGGATGGATATGAAACTAATCAGTTTCAAAGCATTGTGGTTCTACGAGTAATTCATTTAATTTTCGCCGAGTTTTAAAAGATATGAAGCTTTAAAATGAAGTTCCGATTAATTGCCCTTACCATTTTGTCAAGTGTGCTGCTTTTTTATTGCTATTCATTGGATTATTGGATTGCTCGTTCATCGAAATAGAGGACGATTACTCGACCTAATAGGAATTCATCGAAAAGTTCTTTTAGATAAAATTTATTAATTTTTTCGCGATTGGTTTTTTCAGGATAACTGAAAAGAAATTCAATAATTTATGTGAATCTTATGGCCTAGTAGCTTCTACATACATAATATTAGCCAATTTTTTATAAATTTTAAATTTTAATTTATAAATTAAGCTCTCTTATGCGAATTTTTATAAATATTGTAATATTCTGTGATGTGTCTTCTTGTAAGACATTCTTATTCCATCACAATTAAATTAAAGTGCGTGATATATGGGCGGAAAAGTGGACGTATTGAAATTGAAATTGAATTATTTATAAATAAGTATAGAATCACTATTCCCGCGTAGTCCAAGAACATTTTTTCGATTCTATGGCAATCGCCATAGCTGCAGTTTTAATTTTGTTAAGTGTATGATAGACAGACCAAAGAACGGACGGACGCCAATTTAAAAAGATAAAATAATATTGCGGCAGAATTTGAAAAGGCTGGAAACCTCGAGCTGTATTTGTCGCCCAAAAACGTAAAAATAAACTATACATTTTGCACGAATAAGCCCTCATGATACGTGATCTGCGAACATTTTCCTACGTGGCAATGAAGATTGCTTAACAACCAACTTATTGTACTTCGGAGAGCGTGCGGTAAGACCCGTGCAGACGTATTCCCGTGGCTGGCTTTGTCGAAGGCTTAAATAACAAAGGACATTCAAAACACTCGACCCTTTTTCTCTCTTCGAAATGTTAAGTGAATGTTAATCACTCCCTTTGTGTACTTTCAATGCATCTCCATTTGTTTTAACAACCTCTGATCCCTCTGAACTGTTTCTAACTTCTCGTAACTTGCGTATCTTAGAAACACACTAGGCAAACATTCGTTGTTGTATTACTCGTTGTCGCGAGTAATAATTGTGGAATTTCCTTTTAGGTGATTAATCTCTTTTGTGATTGGGCTGGAATCATTAACTTTGTTCTTAGATTCTCTTAAGGCTCCGAGAGCGATTAATTCTGGGTAATTATCAAATAATTTTGCTTTGTTCGATGGATTTATTTAATGTCAACGCTGGTTATGTTATCTTTGATCGGTTTATTTAGATGATTGATAATTTTTTGTTTGCTTAAATAATAATTTTATTTGAAATTTATACATAAATTACTATGATATTACGTATTTATTATTACTATATTTATTCTTATATATTATATAAATATAGTATATTGCAAATTAAAAACATTTGTGTACGGCAATCTTTTGGCAAAATTTAAAAAAGTATTAGAGCGGACAAAATAATTTCAAAACTAATAAACTACGGCTAAAATTGATTCCAAATATTTTATGCTTAATTACTTAAATTTTCAACGTTTTTTCAGTTTATTTTTGGTCATGTATCAAAAAGATCGCGTATAATAATATCATTTACATCGAATCGCTTTTCTCGAAATTATTTCAAATTGAAATCGGATTTGTCCTGCTATAAGGGAATAAATTAATATGGCATTTTTTCCGATCGTTGGCCATTTCCATTTTTTACCACTTTGAAAACTCATACATAAACGAATTTATTATCAAAACTGTTTCTACGGCGAAATAAACCACAAATAAACGCTATATTTATGCACGATTTTATTTAATCAATCTCGTGCAATATTTGATTAGTTAGGAGTCGAATGAAATGTTTCTTGGATTCATCAAGGGTAGCCGAAAAATCATTTCAAACTATTTTCCAAAATCGATTCGACGAAGCAAAGTCGATACTAAAAGTGCCATTTATTCGAAACGTTGACGTTATTAATCTTCGCCGAAATGTATTTCCACTCAGTCAATACTTCCATGTGGGATTATATTTCCCATTGTATTTGTCCTCTTCCTGCTTTTTCCCTCTTTTCCTTAACTCTGCCACACAAACACACGCGTCCAGCCACACGCACCCTCTCCTCGACCTCGTCCTTGATGAAACACAAGCCGCCCGACAATCGCAATCTGCCCCCCCACTCAAACCACCCTACCCATCAGTCGTTATGGCAACCGAACGGCACATACACACACTCCTCATCCCTTCTACGAAATCGCAGTGCAAAGGGAGGCTTTACTCGGACCCATCCTCTCTCAACTTCCAACGCGAACGTATAACTGCCGCGGAGCCGTTCCACTCAACGGACGCAATATCCCAATGACCTCCAACGCGAGAGATAGCGCCACCCTTCCTCCCATCGAATCCCCCCTCTTCGTTTAAGGTTCGTTATGTAAGGGGTGGTAATGGAAGCCAAACGGAGGTCTATCCTAAATGTACAAATCACTTCGTGTCTGAGGGACTCTCGTGTGGAGATGGCAGACCGAGTGAACTTCCAGTTATCTTTTCGTTTTCTGCCGACTTTGCACAATCTATCTGCAGTTTATGGATATTTAGTATAACATATGGTGCCTTAAAAGGTCTCTGCAGAGAGTCACTTTAATATCGTTACATAAATCGCGTGAAGGTTAAATATTTCTATGTATTCTCTTATCATATTAATTTTTTCTGGCTGTGTGATTTCCATGAGCGTGCAAAACGATCGATTTTTAATTAAAAACGCATTTTCGTGATGTTGCCGTTTTATTTTGTGCGCTGTAAATTTACCGAACGTCCAGTAAGCATTTTCTCGCGCTACCAGCGGGTGCTGTTAACGAAACTTATCGCTGGCGTTGAAATGTCCTGAAGCAACACTGCCCATATGCTAATACGATAGGAGGAGGATATTAAATTTGGTGGAAGATCTTTAATTTTTCATTTCGTGAACCGTGGAAATTGAAAATTGCAAAAATATGTGTGTGAAAGTCTCTTAGCCTTAAAAAAATACAAAAACGGAAAATATTATTTCATAGCTATTAAACTGAGATTAAAATCACTTTAGATTATTTTACGGTTATTAATTCAAATTGCCGTTTTTTTCAGTCGAGTCGTTATCTTCGGAATTATTTTGTAGTAAATATTTGCTTAAGAATTTTCATGTCCTATTTATATATATTCTGCAGTGGTGAAGATATTTGTTTTTTTTTATTTTTCAGTGGCCTAATTCTATCTATTTATTAATAATCGATAGAAAAAATAACTTTAAAAATCTGTTTGCATTTTTACTCTTTTTGTGCCCTTATTGCTTTAATAATCTTTTCCTCTAATTTGTATAGCGTGCATTAATAACTCCATACCCCTTTATTAATGCAACCTGTAATCGCGTTTGCAGACGATTAAAATTTTTCTTTTCCGGTATATAATAACGCTTTCTTCTAAGATCGCATTCGATCGATCGTAATAAATCATCAACATGTGCTTCTAAACGTTTCGTAGCCAAGAAAAAACAAGCCTGGACGAAATATTTTTTGCTCAAAAACGATACTATAACCATTTTGCTTATGAAATTAATTTTCCCCTGTATACTATATTTTGTTTCGTGATTAATTTGGGCATAAATTGTTTCTCGCGAGCTCTTTCACCGGAATTTTCTCCCGCTACTATTTTTTTTGGCAGCGTTCAAAATAAATTCCAACCGACTTCGCGAATTTTATATTTCCCGCCAACAAAATTTTCAGCGGCGCCTTAAAATCCGCTTCTTGTCCCTTTGAGACTACCGCGCTGCTCCTTTGTTCGGCCGCAGGCCATCGCCTCCACATATTATCGAGCACGTTTTCGCCGTCATTGAGCCGCTATTTACACGCCGTGCGCTTCTAGATCCTATTAATCGCATCCGGCTCCTGCTGACCCCGTTCCTCCTTCCTTTCGAGTGTTATATCGATATGCCTCACCCTGACCTTTCTTTCGACCTTATTGGCTCCCCCTCCCCTCCTCCGCCTTCCCATTCCGTTGCCACTCCTAACCTCCTCCGACCACTACACCCTAAGCCCAACAACATTCCCGCTCTCCATCACTTGCTTCCAGCCTTGTGTGGGGTGGAAGAGGAGGGTGTCGACTGGAAGGGGGTACACAGGGGGGATATGGAACAAGTTTTCCCGCAACCGCTTTATGGTTTTGCGCCGGCTCTCTCTTTCTCCTCTCCGCCGACGCCGCACTCCGAACCGCACAGCTCCCAACCGTCTCTTTCCTCCCTCTCTATCCCTTTCTCTTCTCTCTCTTTCTCTTCTCCCTCCCTCTCCTCTTGTCTCTCTCCTCGCCAATTTAAACGCTCTCCCACTTTTCCCTTGAGTATCATCGGTTTTGGCTTCGTTCCATACTTAGTTCCTTTCTTTCCCTCTTACTTTCCTGTACACATTTCTCTTCAGGCCATGTTCCCCTCTCTTTACTTCCAGTGATCTTTGCTCTCTATCTCTCTCTCTTTTGTTTATTCACATTCTCTTCTTCACTTCTTTTGTTATCAAACTTGACTGTATGGGCCTTCACTTGGTGGTATTCCATCTTAAAGAAGATGGTCCAAACCTAACTTGTGATGCCTACATTCCACATACTTGTTTTAATTTAAACGAATGTAAATTCAGTAACTTTTTAGAATCAGATGTTTCTATGCTCCAATCGTTTACAGATTATAATATATTTTACAGGTTGATTATCGCAGAAATGATTAGTGTCTGTATTACTAGACTATACCGAATCCGAGTCGAACAATAGACGTTGCAACGGTAACACTCAAACTCCAATATTACAATTCTAAGATATTTTAATGTGCAAGAGAAAATTATCCTGCACGTTGGATTTCAGGCTTCCCATGCAAATCAAATGAGAAGGATAATTCCTGGAATCGAGCCCGGGACTTTCAATATTCGCAACAAAAAGTATCCTCGAGAGCTCGGCCCCAGTAGCAATAGATTTCCACAAAGTATCACGAAAATCGGTATACTGGTTCGAAAGTTAATAGAGGGTTCAGACAGACAGACGGACAGACACAGCGAAAAAACTTGAAGCCTATTTCTATTCTGAAATGTAGGATAAAAATCGGATGTGGCCACCACACGACTTTCTCCATACCTGTAATATTTCTGAAAATTCCAAATAGTTATACAAAAATAAATATTTTAAGAAACTGCGAGAAAATTTTAGACTTGACAAAAAACAGAAATAAACTCAAACCATAGCCGTCTGATATTATATACAACCACAAAGCTCCAACAATTAAGAAAATAAAAAGGAGCATTACTAAGACATAACTAAGCGTCAATTGTTAACAATAGTCGTCGGTAGGTGGCGTGGTGGTGGCAACTAAAAATATAAGATATCTCTTAAACAATGCATTATAAGGGAAAATGTTTCAAACAAAGGTTGTTGAAAATTAAATTTTCTACAACTTTTATTCCATTACCTTTTTGCATGCATAAAATATTAAAGCAAATATTTCAAAATAACGGACAAGTGACGAGTAAATACCCACTTCCGATTGACCGATTTTTACCAAAAACTAATCAGTTCTTGTGAATTTCATAAATATGTTAAATATAAAATTTCGCATTGACCTGATTAATAGTTTTTGAGTTAGAGCACCCACAAAAAAGCTGTCACACACACACAGACATCATCGAGAAAATGGTCAAAACGTGTTCAGGAGACCTCAAAACGTGTACTTCCGTTGAAATCTCGAAATCGATTTTTTCATGAAAACAATACTTTCCCCTATATGGGGAGAATGTAAAAAGCACGACAAAAATAACTTTTACGATGCCACAAATTTAATTTACAAACTCACTAACCGGGTTTCGATGCTTAGCATCGTTATTTTGTATTATTGTAAAAGTTATTTTTGTTGTGTTTTCTTTCGTTTTCGTTTGCTTTGGCGTATTTACCGGTATAATTCTGGGACTCATTAATTCATGAGACGTGAAAAGTGGAATATTCATGCGTTAAGTGTATTCGTAGCGTGTTAAATTATTTGCATTGTTATTAGGTCCATACAAGGTTTCCTCAATTTAAGAGCGAATTTTCTCTATAATTTACACGGCAAATTAAAGATGTTTTCGATTTACGAAACGGATGTTTGTTGTTGCGAAATTTCAGCAAGAGCAGGTTTTTGGGAGTTAAAAAATAACTAATTTCCCAAAACATTAAAGTTAGCATAAACAGTTTCACCCAATACCAAATAAAGAGACGCTAAACTCGTCGGCAATCATATTTTTCCGAACATTCGATTTTTCATCAACCAATCGCTCTTTTCTGATTAGCTTTTGGCAAACATCGGTCAACCGGAAGTGGGTGTGTACTCTTCTCACTTATCCGTTATTTTGAGATATTTGCTTTAATATTTGATATATTTAAAAATGTATTTTAATAAACGTTGTAGGATATTTAATTTTATACAACCTTTGTTCGAAACATTTTTTTATATAATGCATTGTTTAAGAGATATCTTATATTTTTAGCACCACCACCATGCCACCTACCGATGACTATTGTTAACAATTGACGCTTAGTTACGTCTTACAATTAGTAATGCCCTTTTTCTTTTCTTAATTGTTGGAGCTTAGTGGCTATACCCCATATCGGAAATTTATTGTTTGAGTTGATTTCTGTTCTTTCTAAGGTCTAAAATTTTCTCGCAGTTTCTTAAAATATTTATTATTATGTAGCCTATTTGGAATTTTTAGAAATATTACAGGTTTGGAAAAAGTCACGTGGTGGCCACATCAGATTTTTATTTATTTCCTTTATAATGAAGAAAAATTAATTGTCGTTTTGTGAATTTTTGCTAAACGAACCACTTTTCAGTTGCTTTTCTCTTTCGTTAAACGAAAAAAACATATTACTGCTCCAATTTGATGTCCTTTTATGACTTTAAATGTTTGTTTTTATATTTTTGTCCACCGGTCCTGTATTTTGCTATATTATTAACATCCATTCCTACCGATCCGCCTGGATGACTCTACCTTCTTTGCCCCAACACTGTACCCACAACACTGGCCTTTCTCACAATTCTTTGCTTATTCCTTCATTCATATCTTTTTCACGCCCATTCACCCCTCTCTCTTAACTCTCTCTTCTTCGCTCACATTTATTTCCTATTTCTTACTTTTCCCCTTTCGTTTCGCGCCTCCGAGATGTCAGATACGCATTTGATTCCGTAGGAGAGGCCACGGTGCTGCCCTCAAGCGTCAAGAAATGTTTGCTGGTCTCTTCCCTCTTCCCTTTCCATTTTAATGAGCGAATTTTTGGAAGTTTTGAGAGCACAGATGGTGTGAGCGAACCACGACGCACTTGCTCACACCTCTCTCTTTCTCCGCTCCCCTCTTCGAAAATCGTCCCCTTTGCCCGTTCCCGCTTCTCGAGTGGCTCTCCGCCATCCAAAGAACATTCTTTATAAAAAATACCATTGATGGTTTGAGGGTAATTAGTAGGAGCCCTTTCGGCGAGAAGGTAACTTTCGATTTGTTTGCTGGGGTTTGTGTGTTTGAGCGAATATCCGTTCCCAACCCATTTTGGAAGCCGTCCGTTTCGCAGGTGCTCTCAAATGCAAATATTTTGTCTAATCTTGCTGACCCCGAACGCCCTCTCGCGTCCGCTCCGAGTTCTCTTAGTTTTGCCCTTTCGTCTCGGTGCGAAATTTATTAATGCGTTTGCTATGTGGCGTTCTCAATGTAGAGATGCAACCAGCGAAAATATTCGCAGTCAGCAATCTGGAAAATGTCGACACTTCTCATTAATTGCATTTTCTTCCTGTGCTCGGCTCACATATCGGGTTTTAATTGATTCGTGACGGCGCGCAAACTTTGAAAATGTCTATTAATATTGATGAATCGAACGATAACCGCTCACGATTCAAACAGCTCCAACCTCGATAGGTTGTATAGAATTTAACGCATTCAAATTAATGCAGCGTGACCTGCGGGAGCAAATCGTTTACACAGTAATGTATTTAGGTTAAATTTGTGATGATATGTCAGTTTTAATTTATTAGAAAATTAATTAAAGGGATCTGCGAAGGCGTTAATATGTGGAATCTGTGCGCGATGGTATTGGCAACGAATTCATAATTTTATTTTAATGTTAGTAAAACTTGCACTTTTTAATTAAGTCGCCATGACTATGGTTTCTCCTTACAAAAGGAACGTCACGTTGAGTGTATTGCGTGAGACACAAATTAAGGCAGAAATTTTTGTTTGCTTTATTCCTTCAGCCAGCTGTAGAAAATATTTCCTACGCTCCAGTGGTGTAATTAAAAGTAATTTAGATTTTAAAGATATGCGGAAATAGAGAGGAGGTGAAAAATGAAGAATATTTTTCCTTCTCAAAACGCATATTGTGTTATTTAGTTCATGGTATATCTCTGCAGTTTCAAGTCTTCCATTCCGTTATCCTATGTTTTGCACTTCTAAAGATCAGCTGCATCAGCTCCACTTCATCTGAATTCCATTAACTTCGCGCGATCGCACATTTCCAGTTTTTTTAAAATCCTATTGCTATGATTTCTGCTGAACCTGCTTCGGCAATCTCTTGCGCCTCATTCGAAACGACCGTGGTATATAAACCTTACTCTATTTCAGTTAACTCTAATTTTGGTTAACCTTTCCTTAAAGTTTCCATTTTCTCTTCAAGTTGAAGACTCCATAATATCCTCGGAGAAATTAATTCGCTTTTATTTAAGTTTTCCTGGCGTAAGGAAGCAAAAAACGGAAACTAAGCCCCAGTGATAACAATTCATACTATAAAATTTGTCCAATTATAATTAAAAATCTTATTTTTCCATAATCTACATTTTTCGTGGAAATTGATGGGTTTCTAAATTCTTATCATTTTATTTTTAAATTATTATTGATTACCTCGGTAATTTGCTCTGAGAGGCATGATTACCGCGGGGACCACTATATGAGAATTTTATAATAATAGTAGGCTCCTAGCCAATATCTTTAGATTGACGTTAATGATAAATTATTTTAATCACAGACTTTGGAAAGATAAGCTTCTGTTTATTCCGCGAGATAGAGAAACCAAATTTAAAATGGAATACTAGATAAAGCCCGTCATAAATGGCTCGTAAGTATCTTTGTATTCCAAGCTTTTCGGTGTATATATCAGTAATTTATTCAACTGCCAGTGATAAAGTTATAATTGTAGATGGCGGTTTTTTTAAATAAAGAAACTCATTTCGTTTCGTATTATCCTCTTAATACAACCAAACCCTAGCTTATTTTTTTACCTCTAGCAAAATTAAGCCGTTCTCTCTCTCACTCTCTCACTTCTTCTTTCTCTCCACTTATGAAACTTCTCCGATGGTATTTCGAATTATCAGGTATTCTTTTGTGATGACCTCCGAGAAAACATTTCCTCTCCCTCCCCCTTTTCATTTTCGTCATTAACATTCCGCGTCCCGCGAAATATCCGTCTTAATTAACGCCTCTCCAGAAGTTACGGGAGTTAATTTTCCTCCAGAAAATCCTCTTCTTTTCATCGTTAGTAGCGTTGTTTTAAATCCTTTTCCGGGCTCTCTTTGGCTGTCTAGGCGTTCGTTAATATGTATTTTGCTCCACCAGGCAAGGGTGATTTCGAAAATTTTCTCGAGGAGAAATAATTGAGGAGACTTTGCTACCGTCCGCTTACTAAGCTTCCTCTCCCCCTATTCCCGTCCCCTCGCAGAAAATAGAAGTCTTTCGGAATCAATGTTTCTCTTTTCCGACTTCATTACGAAAAGAATGGCAGGGGAAAGATGTAGAACAGGTTTTTCCTTCCTCCTCCATGCAATAAATGTCGAGATGTAGCCAGATTTCCCTCTAAAATATGTATAGTACAAGGAAAACATTTACCCATCGCTTAAGCCTTCGTCATAGTCATGTGAAAGACCTAGTATCTTTATGTCCCATGGGTCCCTTATCTGGTCTCGCACTAGCAGCGTTTGCTCTAGGATCCATGTTATGGGATGATTCATGCCCATCTTTCCGGTTGCTTCTTCTTAGCACATTTTTTATACATCCCGTCGTTTATATTCTTTTATATAGGTTTGCTGATAACTCTATCCAAAAAATTACCTGCAATGGCTGCGCCGAGTTTATTTTTAAGAAGAGAGAAAATATTTGAGACTGTATGATTAAGTGTTTAATTTTCATACTTATTTTAAAGTTTGCTGTTTAGTATGGAAGATTTAATAATTATATATTTTTTTTATTTTTCATGTCATTACAGTATTTCCGAATTATTACTTTTTAATCATTTCGTATTCTTTCTTTTTTCGGTTTCTTTAATTGCATTAATTATGAACACGATATTTTATTTCCGTATCTATTCTCTACCTAAGTGGTTTCTCGTGTTAAGTTGGTTTGTTTAGTCACATGATTATTCTTTATTAACCTTGCATGGAAGCTAGAATATTCACAATAATAATATTAATTCGCCTCGAAAAGAACATATAAATTATTTTTATGGCAGCAGGAATCAAATCCTTTGAATTTCACAAAAGCTTCATCATTTTCAACTCTTGCGAGTAACTTTTAAGTCGCATTTAATGCACAAATACTTTTAGTCTTCTTATCAGAGTGGTATGCTGCAGAACATTTTCGGGCGTGCGAGATGTTAATGAGAGTGTGTTGGGTATCTTCAAGTAGATAGGGAGAGCGCGAATTATCATTGCGGGCGTGAGCTCGACCTGTTTCATTTTAAATGCATTCTAATTCATTCATATCTGCCCTCGGTGCATATTGCCACAACTGCCAACTTATGCACTGGAATTGAACTTGCAAATACATTTTTAAATTTTCTCTTTATGGGGATCTTTTTGTTTTGGTCAGGTTCATTCTCGCGGTTTTTTAGATTATTTTTCGTGCAGAAGTTATAATGTCGTTGAAAATGCGTTTCATTATTTATTCATCATGGAATTTGTTACCTAGTATTTTTTATATAATTATTTTTTGTTTTTTGCACATTAGTAGGATTCTTTTTTATCGATATTAAAATAACTTTCGAACTTGCGTAAAAATTTGTATTAATGTTTTTATTTCTAATTTCATTTTTATACATTTTTCGTGTTTATTTGTAAGGCACAATATGAGCACCGTTATATCTTAATTTATTCACAGTAAAAATCTTTGGATACCTGCGTTGCACGCATTTCATAAGACAAAAAATATATTTATTTCGTAAATCATATACCATACTATGCGCTTAAGTACGAAAGTAAATTACAAGGGCACACTTTAAAAAATGTTTCGATCACAGATAGTCCATCAAGTTAATACAATCTCTAAACAAAACGATATAAATCTGCTACATTTTTACATCTTCCGGTTGAAGACGACTATATATACCTACTTAGCATCATTATGTGTATCTTTCCGGACGATCTCTGCGCGGTCTCTGCGATGACTCTCGGACGAAACAAGTCGGAGATTTTTCCCTTTATCTCCCATCATTCCACCCATTTTTTCATTTTCTTCGTCGAATCGCCATCTTATCTTCCTCTGTATCGGTCTTCGTATTTGCCTTCCCTTTCCGCTTATTATTTCTCTGGCATCTTCTTATTGAGTTCTCTTTTATGTCACTACCTCTTCGCGTTCATTCCTTCCCTTTCGTGGTCCCACGTGGTCCAAAAAACTTCGTCGGTTCACCGCTAGAGTGAGCCTCTATTTTTTTCTCCCATTCCCAACCCAATGGCATTTACATCCACCTGTATCTCAATAAAGATGATACTAGTGATAAAAAGAGACCGCTCGTCCTCTCAACCCTCCCCCCCCCACACACACACACACAGACCACACGTCTCTTCCTTCAGAAGCACACCCTTCCCCCGTCCTCCCACGTCCCGTCCCTTCCCCTCTCTCCCTCCCACCCTGCCCTCGCACCCTCCTCGCCCTTCCCTCCCCTGAAGTCGAAAACCACGGAACATTTTCCGCTCCAGCTCGGTTGTATCAGATGTTCACCTACTTCGGGCACGCCTCCTTTCTTGGCAACGATGGACACCACTTTGGCCGAAGAAGGAGACAGTGGGCGCGGCGATGGGGGTGGCGGAGGGGTCGGAGCGACGGAAGGGGCAGGGGTCGACTCGGCGCTGCCGTAAGAGCTGTCTGGCCTTCCCCTTCCCTCCAACCATTCCACGTCCTGCCTTCCAAGGGCTTTGAGGGCTCCGCTCAGGTCCTTCGCCAAATCCACCTCCTCCTCCTCCGCCTCCCTCTGCTTCCTTATCTCCTCCATTATGACGTGGGTGGGGTCGGCTGGGGAACCCTGCTTGACCACCCGACCGCCGTAATAAGTCACGCTGCTTCCCCTCGCACGTATCCTTTCCAGGGTGGACGGGGAAACCCTCACTTCTCCGTCCTCTTGATGATGGATGGTGGTTTTCCCGTTCGATAACTTGTTGGGTATGAGCTTCTCGGGGAACGTCCTGTTGTTATTCCTTCCACCCGCGCGAACCACCGTTGATATACCGTTCCAGTACATGTTTGACACCCCGTCCCTCGGTAGGGTCGATCTCCAAGATCCTGGCGAATTTTGTGCCTTTTTGGAGGTCGTTTGGACCCTCAGGGGCAACGTGCTGGATTTGTAGTGAATGTGTATCACTGAACCACCGAAGGAAGGTGTCCTGTATGGAAAGTGATTTCCGTAAGTGTTTTCCTTCTTCCTTTTCTCCCTCTCTTCATCTTTGTTGTGGTTGTCTGGGACGGTTTCCAATACAAGTGGCGCCTTCTCTTCCAACGGCGTTGCCCTGGGAGAATCACCTTCAATTATTTCTTTGATCTTCTTTACCCTGTCGACTCCTTCCGGGATGTCTTCTTCTCTGAGCTCCAGGTTTCTAGGAGGCTGGTGGGGGCAATAATAGAAGTGGGTTGGAGGTAGGTTAGGTCTCTGTCCCCAACCCCAAAGGCTTCTGCGGCCGTTCTCATCTTCCTCTGCTCCCTGAAGGGACGGGGTTGATTTGCTCCGGCGGAAGAGGCCGGTCTCCTGGGGAAGATAAGAATATTACGGTTTATTTTTCAGACCGTGTGTTGCATTCTCTCTACGCTTTATACGCTTGCAAGGTAAATGCGGCAGTCCCTCGCGTAACACGAGTTTTACGTTCTTATAAAATGACCGGCCTGGGCAAAACCTTTACTGGAAAAACTGTGTTGCGCGAATTTAATAGACACATGGTACGTAATATGATGTGCATGCCCAATTTAAAACTGCGCGTAACTAAATTTTATACGTGCTGGGTAAATTAACTTTCGCTTTTATTTAACCTCCTATAATTAAATCCGCGTTGGCCTAGTATCTCTAAAGTGAAAAAAAATATTTTACTAAATCCATAGTAACCATTCTAGTAGACTCGTACTTATTCTGATGGTGAAGTAAATACTTTTCAAAGAAGCTGAGCTAAATGTAACCGATTGTCTATAGGGTTTGTCAATTTGCTTCGCTTTTGTTATTAAAGTTTTGTATTCATAGTGCATCGTTATTGTGAAGAGGATATTCGAATATTTTTTTAAGACCGTGTGACACTTTCACTCAACTTTAGGAAAATATTAAAAGTATGGCGCGAACGAATGAGATAAGCATATCATTATCGTCCTATTTTCTTCTATTAATACTATTCTTTTTAGAGTTTTAATGGTATCTGTGTAACGGTAAATGTGCGTAGTCCGGTAAATGTGTACATTTCCCGGTAAATGTGCACATTTACCACCAAGTTCGGTAAATGTAAGTATAACACACTTTTACCGATTGGATTGGGGAAATGTGCACATTTACCTAGAGACACTGGTAAATGTGGATATAAGTCACAACATGGCGGCGTCGCGAACATCTATCGCAGTTTAGAAGTACGGTGAATGTGCGTAGTCCGGTAAATGTGTAAATTTCGTGGTAAATGTGCACAAGTAAACTAAATTTGAACATGAAGGCAAATTTTACTCGTCCCAGCCGGGTTGGGTAGGTGGGTTAGTCGAAGTGTTTTTCGTTCCTCCTCACGTTCACTGTGTTCCCCCCTCGGGTTGGGAAGCGTTCATCTTAATATATACGAGTGGAGCCGAACCCTCGATAATTTTTGTTATAAATTAACGTGATTATTAAAGTGTAACATTTCTCATTCTTACTTATTTCCACATTTACCAAGGCACATCGGTAAAAGTGCACATTTACCGGGAAACGTACAGATAATACGCATTTCCGGAAACTTAAACACATTTACCGAGCTTGGTGGTAAATGTGCACATTTACCGGTAATTGTACACATTTCCCAATTACGTACTTTTACCGTAACATATGCATCTCGAGTCACTAAATTTAACTTGAACTCTACTTTGGAGAACGTTTTATTTTTAGTTCAGTTTTATTTCTGCTTGACATGCACGAAGAAATAGACCAATCCCTTAAGAAGTCTGGATAAACAGCATTTAAAAAATATATAGCTCAGTATGAGGGCGCACGGTTTTTAATTCTTAAGGATTCAGAGAAAAATTATGCGACGCTTCAAATCATCAGCGGCGAATCCTAAATAGGTTCACTACCTCGATCATTTCACATGACAAAGGAGTTCAGGAGGAGAGGTTGATTTCCTCGCCGTCAGCTGCGTCCGTGGGCCAGTGTCGGAGAAAAATGTCCTCCCGCCACCCCGACTCGCAGGAAAAACATTAAACTCAAAAACAATCTCTCCGAGCCCTCCCCTCGCACCCTCGCGTCGTGTCACCGTGCCAAGAGGGAGCTACCCATTCGTCGCCTTGGCGAATTAAAACTTTGAATTCGTTTTCCTTCGTATGGTTAAGAGACTTTTCGAAATGCACCACCCAAAACTCACTTTCCGCTCTCTTTTTTTATTTTTTTATGCCCCCGCGGAAGAAATAGGTTGTTTGTGTTACTTGGCATGGTTGTTCTTTTAATGTAAAACAAAGAGAGTCGCTAGAAACGCTCTCGCTTCGCGTGATCGAGAGCGCTTAAAAGTCTTGCAATTAGGGTCGTTTTATCGCTCAGAAGGACGAATTCGTAATGCTGAATGATATTTTCGGAAAAGTGATTTAAAATTCCAGATTTCCTTCGTCAAAATGGTCGTCGTTGACTTAATTACATCGACCTTTCATACACGTGTTAAACGAGTAGCGTGTTAATTTTATTCGCCCGATAGTAAACGGTAATTATTTCCTGCGTTCTTCCTAATGCAGAAAGCATTAAAGCTTGAATAATACCAACAATATATTCATTGCTATAAATATTTTGTTTACTAAAGAAATTTGTCTTTTTTTATGCTTTGTGGCATACAGCTGAAGGCACACGTCCATTAGCAAAACGTTCTCATTTAGTTATCTTTGCTTCATACTTTTGCTTTCCTCGAAATAATTACCTTCCGTTCACGAACAAAAAAGCCAACCGCGGAAGAATTTAATGCAGTAAATTTAACGTGTAAGAGGGATAATGAAATAGAGGAGCCAGGCCTTACCCCTGCTGTACCCATTCCCGAAGCCGAGCTGGGTCGGCGTCCTTCCGCGCTGGTCCTCAAATTGGTTTCCACGGCCGATGTCCCTTCGTTGGCGTCTCCGTAAGAGGACGCGGCTGGAGATGATGAGGGAGAGGATCGGGGGAGGGATGCAGAGGACACCGTCTGGAGTTCACAAGTGTTGTGTCAGAAGTGCATCGGCGAAGAGAGAAGAAAAAAAAGGAAATTATTCAAAGAACTCCGTATTGTATTACATTAGCGAACGCGTTTGGATTATTTTTCCATGTGCCCTTATTCATTCAATTATGAATTATGCATATAGTCAAAATTGTATTATATATACCGTATTTATCCGAATTTAAGACGACTCGAATATGAGATGATGGCCCAATTGCAGAATTCTCAATTACATACTGAAGGACAGTTTTCAATATATATTATTTTAAGTTACACCGTATAATACACAAACTACAAGAACAAACATGGCATAAATAAACAAGTGTACTAGCTTCAAGAAATCCCACACCCTAAATCATTGGCTGCAAACTTCGACCGCGCGTATTTAAGACGACCCTTCAATTTTCAGATGCAAAATAGGAAAAATATCTCATATTTTATTCGGATAAAATGTTAAGAAAAATACTTCATCTTATAATCGGATAAAATATTTGGAAAAATACCTCGTCTTATAATCGGATAAATACGGTATGTAAAATTATACATAAAAAATATCTCGTGACATTGTCTTCATAAACTCATCTCAAGAAGAAAACACTGAAGCGTCTAGATTGATATTTAAACGGAAAAGAAATTATTTTGTACACAACGAATATGTAAAATTATACTCGGTTATAAACACGAGCCGCCATCAAGCAAACTCTCCTAAAATGTAATCTGCGGAAATAAAGTTTCACGAGGGATATGCGATTTAGTTGCTGAATCATCTCATAACCCTAAATACTCGAATCTATGCCCATAGTCAAAGCATGCTTATTTAAAATCGATCATCGAGTTTGTAACGAGATTGACTTAAGAATCATATCTAATCTAATCTCAGCATTTTCAAGATATTTTTCATGAATAAAAAATCATTTCACTCCGTTTACATACTCTAGTTAATCTTATAATAGAAATGGTAATTTTTTTGCATCGAAGTCCTTTAAAATATTCATCGATAAAGGCATGCACGAATTCTTCTCTCAAAGGAAAAAATATGCTTATTGTATTCTTTTGTTTGGCGGTCACTCACATAAACTAATCAACGTCACTGCGAATGATTCATCAAATATGCAACAAAAAATGCATCATTTGACCGTTAAACTTCCTTATTTTCGAAATTCTAACGCTCCGTCAAAAAAAGTCGGCCCTTAAAGCGTTAATCAAGTTAAATTTTCGCTAGCAAATACTGCATCTCGCTCCACTCTTGGCAAGGCATAAAACCTTAAATCGTTAGTCAGGTACCCTCACTTAATGAGTTCCGTAAGAAATCCGTGGCAATTATTTATCACTCGTAATGGAATGGAGCTTTTTCTTTGCAACATTACTCACGAGGCTATCTGCTAGCCTTTTCATGCTTGGAAACCGTTTATAAACCTTACTAAAGTAAATTGATGGCCGTGTAATTTGAGACATATACTTCTCTAAAAATAAAACCGTGCTAAAACAAAAACGTGTTAAGCAAAACCGTGCAATCCGAGGGACGAGTGTATCTTTCCGTATTATGATTAATTGGACGCTTAAACGAGAAAACTTCTCTCGTTTCGCCGTCACTCGATTTTGTAAAGCGTAGAAAACACGTCCGCTTTTTTTCCATTCCCGCGTGCCTGCGAGAGCACGTCTACGCGATCGTCTTTTATTTTTCGCAAACCGACTTTATCGACGGCCACACAATCCCGTCACGACTCGGGTTTCCGCCGGCGGCTTGCCGCAGAAGCCGATCCCTCTCTCATCTCCCGAGATGAAACGTGGAACATCAGAGCGAAGTTTTGTCTAAACATCGCCTCAATTAAAGAAAACGTATTCCCCACGTATGTCGAGTGTGTCTGTAAATGGGTCGCGTGGCTCTGCATACTCCCGTTTCCAGGACGTTCGTGTGCAAATTCATCGCGCGGAAGTAGACGGGATGCAAATTCAAAACCCGTTCCGACTGGTATATCTACCTCTTTCGAAAAGATCTCGGGTACGTAGTCATGTCGAGGGGAGCGAAAACTTTGCCATTCCTCTTTTTGATGTCCGGGAGAAGTGATTCGGTTAATTCAAGCCCGTTAACTTTTAATATTTGCGCACCGTGAGCATAAGTTGTTTCGAGGTTGCCGTAAATGTTGCTCCGTTCGCACTGTCGCATGTATGTCCTACTAGTTTTGCGCCGGCAAATGAAGAAGGATGAGGAGGAAATTCAGATGCGCGTCACTAACGCGCCTTTTCGGCCGTCGTTCAGAAATATTCTCGATGAAGAGTGACGCAATTTTGTGTGTTCATTTTCGACACAGAAGGTGCGAGCAACGCTCTTAAACCCATGACTCTTTCAACGCAATAAAAGGCGAGGAAAGGACATTCGAGCGAAATTCTTTTTGTTGGATGTTTATATTTAACCAATTCGCTGGATAATTTTAGCAAACATTATTAGAGAGCTCTGCGAAAAAAATTTTATTCGTGTTAATTTGAGTATTAAAAGCGCATGATTAATTAACGCTAAATATATAGGAGACCTAAAAACCAATAGAAATTAATTCGAAGATAAAAAACAGAAATAAGGTCGCTAATTGCATTTAGATGAGATGACGTTCCATGAAATAAATGGAGTTAATATTTTGGAGAATGAGTTATAGAACCGTTTAATTTGTGAAAACTCTCTTTTGTGCTTATGATATCGAATTCCCCTGCGCGGAATATTTATTCCAGATGAAATCGTTTCGTGCATAAATGTACGCGCAAATGTATACTTAAACTTGTGAGTGCATATACCTCTTGTATTCCAGTTTTTCCAGATTTTAAAGATGTCATACAATTCATCACTAAGAGTCTCACCTAATCGAATTGAAATTTTATTCCTTTCGTCAAAAAAATGTATTCATGCCTGGTTTTCACGTTACATGTAAACGGGTATCTCGCTATGTTTTTGAATGCATTCTGTGTTCTCTGAGTAACAAAACACATCGGCCAAAAATCTGTCAAATATTTTATCTGACCAAATCCCATTTCAAGTAATATGACGCATGAGCTATCTCTCAACACAGGTTATTCTTTTTAGCGGAAAATGAAAAACTTTGGCGGTAACGAACTGCTAAGCGTTTTCTGGGAACATGCCGCACTGAAAACCAATCCATTCCATAGTCTGATTGGCCACAATGGCCGTCGGGCGGCGATTTGCCCTGACCGCGACGTCCTCGAGCTTCGTCCAATTTCGATATCCTCCGTGATTCTGCCCTTTTATAAATTCCATCATTTAGGCATAGTTTCGGTCTAGCGGACAATGTCAGAGTGCCTCGCCTTAATAAAAGGGTACGTTGATGACCATTCGAAGTAATGGCTTTCGGTGCGTGTACGTTGGGTGTGTGTGTGGGCGTTTTCGTATCCTCCCCCCTTCAATTTCCCCAGCTCTTTCATCTTTTGCTCCTCCTTCCCACTCTCCGCAGCTCCGTCACACACCGACGCCGCAGGTAATTTGTCAAATCCGCATTGTTTTTATTAGGAGACAAAAAAAAAACATTTACGTACGTATGACGAGGAGGAAGTAGATAGAGCCGAATGCGGTCTCGTGGTCTCCGCATCCCGCCTCCCGTTCCTCGTCCTCCTCCCTCCCTCCCACTCCCTCGCCTCATTCACCTGGTCTCCCGCCTCCATTGATTGTTTCTCGCGCGCGTGTATGGGGGGGTTGCCGACCCGTCCAGGCGTCGCTGCCGACCGGTGGCGCCGCGCCTCGTCGAACTCCGGAAACTGATGCTATCTTTCTCTCCTCTCTGCAGTGGAAGCGAGGGAAAAAATAAGATGGGGTGGGAGAAGGAGGGAGTGGGAAGTGATAGTTGAGAGGGAGTGAAGGGATGGGAGGGAGAGGGCAGGAGAGCAACACGCCCATCAAATTCACTGGCGGCACTCAAATCCACTCCGCTAAGGAAATACGGTGTCCCCCATCAACTCGGACGATCGGTTTTTTGTGAGAAAAAAGGAAAAGTGAAATGGCTCTCCGTCCCAGACACACCTGAAAATACGGGGAGACCGTTAATCTAAGCGCGGAGGCCGAAATGGAAATTCATACGACTCGCTTTAATATTTGTACGTCAGCCGTATATGAGTAGATCAATCACCTTGGAATTATCTCGAAAATTGCTTTCTCCATTTATTATGATCTTCAGCTAGAGAAGTTCTAATTGTTAAGGCTGGAAATTCAGCATGAAAACCTTGTTTTGGGAAAGATAACGGTCGATCGTCAGCCAGAGGCGTTCTAATTGTTAAAGCTGGCGATTGAAAAGTTAGCATAATGAATGTTTTATTTTTGAGAAGGAAAAAGTTATTTAGCACTAATTTTATTTTGGTGGAGTAGTGATCGCGGGGTAAGTTTAGATAGGAACCTTTACATTCTATTGCAATCAGTGGCGTAGTTACTATTGCGCAGTTCGTAGGGTTCCACCTGAAGAGGGGCCCGCTGAGAAAATAAAAAGTTTTCGATTGTTATTTCTGCTTGCCTGTAAATGTACAACGTTATATTTTATATTTTAGTTAAGACATTAAAAACAATAATACTACTTTCCCTTATGAAAATCGAGTATTATATTTGGATTATTCTTTATTTACGATTGAATACTCTGTGGTCCTATTGTGTCGAGAAGAATAGTTATCCACTTTACATGTACTATTGTGTGTGTAGCTTTGCTAGATATTTCTTATCGTTAACAATGTTTTATTCATTAGTATAAATAGAGCAGTGTAATAAAATTCTTAGTTTATTATTTAACTTCCACGGATACTGCAGTTCAGATAATTAGTCGACGAGGGAAATTTCATTCCTTCGTATTTTTTCTCAGAATTAACAACAAAAAATAAACAGGCAAAATTAATATCTAAATAATAATAATAATATCCAATTGCAGATAAATTGGTGTCGAAAAATCGGAACAATAGCGAAGCGCTTCATCTGCTACAGATTAACCTTCTGTTCAAGTGAAAGCACTGGCAACTTCGTGTGCATTCAGGTAATCATACTCCGCGATTTAGGCTCAACCTGACCGCGAGTACGGAGGGCGATTATTCAACAAAACCCCTCCGCCGCTGACGGTATGAACGAAACGTGGAAGGAATTATTCGCGCCGAGTCATCGTTCTTTTGTTTGGAAAATAACGCGGGAGAGAGACTAAGGAAAAAATAAATACGGGAGAAGGAGAGAGAATGGGAATATTAATCTCGGGGGATAAAAGAGTTCTCGCCGGTAATTTCAAAACATTGAAATGATATAAAGAAAATTTTACTCTGGAAAACGTTTTATACATTTTTTCACTTTTACATTGAATCGAGGAATGTACTTGGTGCTTGACGAGAAAGGAATGAGAGATATGGATAGAAGCCAAATGGGAGAAAATACTCGAGACGAATAAGAAATAGGGAACGCCAATTAGGGTCGTGATTTTTTGGAGGGGGGAGAGGATTCTCGTTGTTTTTATTTCCACGACTGGGAAGCACTCTCGTCCTTCACTTGTTTTCTTCTTTTTTCTCCATTCTCTCTTAATGTTTTTTGGTCACCTGTTCCTTCCGCCTTCTCTTTTCCAGTGACGCGAGAGTGATAATCTCTCACGAACAACAAACCCCGTGAGAAGTTAGGATGCTCTCGACGTTTCTTCATCGCTCGAAAGTCTATTTTTTTATTTCCCGGCGCTGCTGCAGCGTAAAATATTACACGGTGATGGTAACGTGGACAAAAAGCCGCGTTAAAAATGTCTTCGGTACGTTTCTTGGTTTAAAATTTTTCTATTACTTTGAGGGAGAGAGAGAGAGAGAAAAAACTTTATAAATTAACCTCCGTGTTCTATTCTCAAACGCCGCCTCCTCGAGTGAAGAATGTGAATTTTTTCCCCATCATTTAGCAGTTTTGAAAAACCGGCGCTCACTCTTAAATCGTTCCCCGAGTAAAACATGTTGTTCCACCTTAAATGTTTTTTTTAAACGGCAGTTAAGCTATAAGATATTCGTTCGGCTGAGAATTATCAAGCACGTCTTACGGCTGAAAAAAATTGAAGAACAAACGCTATAAAAAATACTTGTCTAAGATATCTCCAATAGTCGCAACAAGATTATAAAAAAAACCAGATGCGCATTTAGACCACAAAGCAGCCTTCTTCAGTGGAAATTCACCGAAAAGATTTTCTAAAGTTTTTTTCAGAATCAACCTGGTTTTTTATGATCTTGTTGTGACTATTCTAAATGAACCTTACAATCTATCTTCGGTTAATTATCGCTGATGACGTCTGCTTTCTGGCCGAAATGCACATCTGTTCTTTTATAGAGTTGTGGCTACTGGAGATACCTGAGACGACTATTTCTTTAAATGCTTGTTCTTGAATAGGATATTCTTTGGAAGAGTCTTCCCCCTTTAAATGTAATCGCAACGTATACTTTGGTCACCGTTTTACTAGCGTCCGAATCGTTTAATTTTTGCGAGGAGATATAATGACGTGACAAACTGCCGTCGACGTTCTTTTTTTCTTTTTTGCCGTACACCCAGGAGAATCGATTTTGCGAAAAAATAATTTTAGGTGGCATTCGTCACTTTTCTTCTGTTTCCCACTGTCTTCTTAGGTTTTAGTTAAAAGCTAACTAATTTCCTGCGTCTTATGCAACACAATCTGCGAAATGTCGCCATGCGATCGAGTATGATATGCTATTTACTTAGTATAGCCGTTATTAAGAACCCTCTGCGGAAAGTTCAGAGGATGGAAAACGGTGAAATCGATATCGGAAAAGGACGATCTCTAGTCCCTTCGCCACGCTCTAGCACTTTTTGTGGTACCAATATCCAACCATCGACCGAGTTGAGGTGATGAAGTGACATTTTTACGTGCGGTCCATTATTTTGAATGTTTTATATCTCACAAACTGTCTTCTCACTAACTCTTGCGAATAATTTTAATTTGTTTCATTTATATAACGGTGTCGGGGGCGTTAAATTGTCGTCTTCTGGAGTCTCGTCTGAAAACAGCGAACAGGTATTTTGCGCACTTTTTCGAAATTTACGTGTAAAAAATTTCCCTCGCGAATTTTGATGAAATTTATATTACGTCTTAAAGTAATCCTAACTCATACACAGACATGCCTCGCTTAGCGCATGAGAGGCGTTCCGAAACATCTGTATGCTAGCAGAATTTGCGCTAAAAGAACAGTTTTTAACAAAGCACTAACCCAGTTCATTTTTACTCTTCAGAAATTTTACTATTTTTATCTAGCAACTTATATAATGATAGGATATTTTTATATATTAATTTAAAGTCTAGAAAACTAAGTACCGTATTTACTTGTGCAATACCTGCACATTTTCTCACAAAAGTTCCCATCAAAAAAGAGGGTGCGGACATTGCACGATATTTGCCCCGTCATCTTTTGAGGATAGGCCACCCGCGAAACGCCTATTAACATTGCGTGCCTAGCGTGATATGAGTATGCGTTTTCTTCGGTAGGCAAAATATGCCGTGCATTTTATTTCCTCGATTTATAACCATGGTATTTTTTTAATGTGTAGAATAATATAATAAGCACGATATTTATCAGATATTTTTTAAAATTCCTTGCCAGCTGTCAGTAGTAAACCTAAATCACGTAAATTTTTATGTAAATAGAAGGGTGTCATTCATTCTCATAGAAAAGGTGATGTAAGAGAAATAAACAACTGAATTTCATATATTTTTCATTAAAAACAAACGAATTCTGTTAGATTGCCATTTAATTCGTGAAATGCTCAAATCACATTTTACCGTGTCATTTTTTGGGTTCCTTTTAAAATAATATACTTTTATCACTCTGTATAAAAGCAAAGAACACAATCTTGCGATGTGTCACTAAATAGCTGTTGAAATTGTTCGTTTGTGCTTTGTGAGAGCTATACGTGATACATTTATCCACAGAAACGTGAGAAACGTTTCTATGTAACCGGTCGTAGTGCGTCTAGTGACCGGTTTATTTTTGGTAGTGTGATCTCTGAGGGATTTGGCATGGGGATTTATTTTGAGCATGAGCCATTTACGTTTATTTATGTAAAATTCGCTCTTTATCTAAGTGAATAATGGCCGAGTTAGCGTAATTTCGCAAAATTAGCGAAAATTACTCATTTTAAATTAAATAACTAGAGAATGTGCAGCGGCTCAAAATTAAAAATTTCTGAGAGATCAAGAAGCTAGACTCCAAAATAGTTTTTTGAGTTGTCTCCGTGTAATATAATGGCAAGCAATGGATGTGAATTTTTCATGCTTACGTATGTTAAAAACGTGTAAAAAATCATTTTTTGAAGTCATTTCTTAAATATTTGCTTGATGCCGTAATTATATCATCAAACTCGGCTTCAGATAGATTACTCAACCAATATTGCTGTAAAATATGAAAATTTTGGAAGTGCGGACATGAAAAGAATTACTTTTTTTTCCAGATTTTTAGCTCTAATAACTGGGGTGCGGGCATAACCCGCGTGCTGGTATTAAACGAGTTAATACGGTGTATGACAATGATTTTTAAATAATTATTTATTATGAACTTATTGGTCTATAACAGCATCAAAAAACTAATTCTTTTTTATGGAAAATCACAATTTTCTAATAACATTTGCGATGAAAAAACGTATTATAAAATAAATGACATATACAAAGTATCTTAAGTATTTCTGGTATATACTTGGTAAAACATCAATATAGTGTATTACCTTGACATGTTCCAAAAATTCTTCATGATTACGAAGATCTTTGATGATGATTGGCCAGCGCAAAAGTAAACAAAAACGGAATACGAGTGACATTACGATTCAGCGGCGCCGCCGCAGCTTCAGACACGTAACTATAGCATTGGTACCAACAGCAATATAACATCAGAATAACAAATGACTAACGATAGCTAAAGTGAAAGTTGTCATGAACCTATTCTAACCCAATCTTAAGCAAAAACCCATCCAAAGCGAACCCAACCCTGCACATCTCAACAGTAATGTAAAGAACTTTAAAGCTTCCGATGTTAGCGTCGCTGCAAAAGATTGTGGAATTGCGGCAAACCAATGTAAAAAAAACATAATAAAAGTAAACGAGTGAAATAGAAATACAGTTAATAAACGTATAAATAACAACAACTTGTCTTCAATTAGAGTGGAATGACTATCTCTGAACAGAGAGTGAAGTACAAATGAAGGTAAGTGGGAAAAATGCTGGGACTATAATAAAGGACCGTAGCATTTAGGAGCATTATTTTTAAAAATTTCAAAAATTAAAATTTTGGTCCTGAGATGCCAACCGCGCTATAGCGAATATGTGCTAAACGAGGCACACCTGTAAACAGTATTAGTCTCATAATGTGATCTAATTGAGTTCGATTTAACAGCAATAAACGAAAGCGTTCCATAAACTATTATTGGTTTTGGAATACCGTGTTTGGTTATAATGCCCTACTATTAACGATTATCGGTGGTACTAATACACGTAATGTAATGCATTTTGTCATTGAAATTCTTTTTTGGAGTTTGTGTAATTTTCCAAAATTTAAATGTCATCGGAAATGTAATGTCCGAAATAATGAGATTTTTTATCTCCCCATAAAGCTGTAAAACATTGGATCCCAAAGTTGAATCCTTTCTCAAGAAAATATCACTATTTAATATTTGCTAGATATTCTGCTCGAGTGAAATTCGTTTACCGCGTTAACGTAGAGAATTTTGCGGATGAAAACTCATCCGTAATTTCGTTCCGACAAATCAGATGTACAATCGTCCGATAGTGATCTCTAAAACTGCCGTGTTTGTCAGCTGCCTCTTCGTATCGTACTTTTATCCACCTAACCCATTTGCGCGGACCTCTCCACAATCCGCGTATCGGTAAAATCGGATAATCTCTCGGATTCGGCCCTAAAGAGAGTTTCGCAAAACGCATCGGAATCCTAGGTAGGAATAAAATTAATCACCCATTACCCCTTTTCTCGCGTAGAACATCGCGACCGAAATTACGTTTCGATCGGCGTTCCTCACTTGTCATGTCATTTGGCCACCTGCTTTTCCCTCTCTCTCTCTCCTGCCGTGCCGATTGGCGGTTGACACGCGATAAATATCGAACGGTGTGCGAATTGGATGTCGTGACGGAATATTCCGCTCCGCGACGCGGCACGAAAATCTGTCGTGTCATTTGTCGCTCGAATTCACGACGCCAATTGGCGCAACGTTCGTCCTCTTTCTCCCCCCCCCTTCCCCCCCTACCTTCCGTTCCATTCCTGCGAATCGAGACCTACCACCTATGGTCATGAAGTGGTTGATCAGACCACGCAAAGTGGTTGTCGTCAGTGGTAATAAGTTATAACAGTCTTCCTCGGTAATGATCGGCCGTAAATACAGGTGTCCGAAAAGTCCCCCTGCGCTTGGCACCAAAAGTGGTTTTTAAAGTAATTTCTTTAATTTTTCGTTCCGGTGATTGGTGACACCGTCATTTGTTGTTTTCTCCCTCAATCGTCAAGATGGTATGGTCAAATTGTTTTTAGTATTTTTTATTGTTTTTTCAGTGATTATTGACAACATTATGGCAAACAAGTTAGTTAACTATTGCGCGGTGACTTTTTGAATATTCTTTATTTGCTATTTGTGGATCGACGCTGATGCTCATGGAGTGTTCATCCGGTTCACAACATTTTTGTGGCTATGGGAGATGTACACACTATGAAATTGATTCAAGATTTATGGCTGATTCCTTTATTTATTTATTTTTTAATTCGATGATGTTCGATTCCAGTTAGAAAATTAATGAGAAAAGCTATTACCGGGATGAAAACGATCACTTTATTTCCACTGAGGGAGTCCACCACGCATTTTAACGCCCTCTCATATCCTCTTTATGCACGCGTTATTTATCTACAATACTTTAAACATGCTGAGAGATAATTCCGCTAATTCACTTGCAAATTCCATGGCTCTTTCAAGCGGATTTTCACTACTTGTGTTTTTGTTCCCTTATTTCCCGCAATCCGATGAATATGACCTTTCAAAATTTTACTCGGTAAAAAATTAATTTATCGATCGCAACTATCTAATTTAACGCGCGCGGACGTCGAAAGCGAGGTTATTTTTTAATTTTTATTTCGGAAACAGATCGCCGTTCCGAGCGTGATAAACACGAAACATTCCGGCGACCGCGATTGAATGATGTCATCGCTCATATTTTCGGATGGCCGTGATTAAGTATGCAGGTGATTATTATCGCTCGAAAGTCGTTTTATGAATAATTGAATCGCATTTCGGTGCATGATGCGATCGACAAAACGTACGAAACCGCATTTTCATCGGCGCCTAGGCGTTTTGTAAATGGCATTTTTAATTTCGAAACGGCGGGCGACGTCCTTATTTCGGAAAATAATTTGTATCAATCCGTTATGAGCCAGCTGTCCTTTTATTACATTTCGCTTTGCGATGGGACTGAGATATATTCCACGAATTTCATTGTTTCCGATTTCTGCCTTTTGTTTATCCATCGACTGGAAAGGAGTCGAATATTATTTTTTTTAACATTGACATTCCAACTGCCGAGACGATACTCTCTCTCTGAGAAGTTCTCCCATTTCCGTCCTAATTTGCATCAGACTGCGTGTCTCTTTTCTTATAGTTACTTTTACACCCCCCGTTATTTTCTTCGAGAGATAATTGTTAACGCACGGAATGGATTTTTCTCTTTTTTTAACTTTTAATGGATTTGTTGATGTATTCGGAATAAAATTAATTTTTGCGCGAATAAAATTATTCTTTATAAAGTTTTAAAATCGATTTTACATTTTATGTTTATTGGTTGATGATTGGGGTAAAGAGGGTTGCTATGAGACGGCTACGTTAACAGGGGGTAACAGATGCATAGTTTGTGAGGGGCTACCTTAAGGCTGAAATCAAATTGACAATCTCTCTCTAATAACCGTAATAATTTTGAGAAAACTACGAGAGAATTGATGGCGTATGAGCTTATGCGGTAGTGGATTCTAATTAATTCCTTTGGGATCTAACTATCGGTGAATTGCCCCCATATCGTTTGCTTTAAAAGCAAAATTTGCATCTGGTTTTCCCAACTGTTTATGAGCATTGTGTACACGGAGTTTGTCGATGTTATTTTCTTGTTTAACTTTTGTCAGTGTGTAACAATAGCCTGTCCTTATCCAATTCTCCTGTTGCCTAAAAATAGTCCGTCCTATTTGTTTATCTACGCATGACAATTTTCCAAGCGTGATTTTCCAGATGTGTTTCGACCATTGCTCCCAGTTGACGAAAAGTGCAGCGAACGCTAACAACGCGTCTAAATTATGGAACGTGTACCTCCGTTTAACATCTCGCTTATGGCCTACTACGTCTCTCCCCTTCTCCCAGCTTCCCCCAACCCCTTTCCTATTGGTCGGAGCGAATCGCGAATTGGGTGCAATGACGCGTGAAGGTTAGGGCTTAATCCGCTAGTCTCGCGGACGCCATTCAAACCTAATTTCTAATCGGATCGAGTTGGCATTTCCATAGCTTCCAAAATATTATTTAAATTTTCAACGCGTGGCGATTGCTGTTTGATTTACGTCGTATTTAGTGTCATCCATATTAGAATCGACGATAATAATTCAAATTGTTTTTAGTAGTCGGTCAAATTTGCGTTCGGTAGATCGTATGAACGTCGAGCAATATTGACGCGTCGATTATCATCGCTTGAAAATTTTCGCTTTTTTTACAGCCTTCGAACGAAGCAATGAGGCAAATAAAACCTCGATTATCTCGAGGTTTCTTCGATCCTTAGCGTTATTCACTACGTTGGAGAACTCGTTAAAATCAATTTACGACTCCTAAATGGTTATTAATCGGGAAATAACCGGTTTAAGGGGTTTAAAAGCGAACTGTATTTATTTTGACGGCACCGTATTAGCCGCACACACATCCTAAATAATTAAACAGCTCTTCAATTAAGTAGAATAATTTTTCGTGATTGAGACTGATGAAAAAATGCGCTTATTATGTCATTCTGGTTCGGATAATTCGCACACCACACCAAAAATTTAGCAATATTTGAGCGATTTCGCAGCATACAAACCGTAATAACTCTAACCCTTGTTATTTGCGACATAAATATAACTATGCGCAGTTTATCGGAGAGATAATACCTGAACATATTTGTTCACTTGTTTCTTGGGAATAAGTGAGCTGTTTCTAAGTGAAATAGTATTTGCGTTTCCGTTGGTAAAAAAATATAATTTTAGCCGCGTAGACTTTTTATAAAAAATTCCTATTTCCTCTAAGTCACGATAGAAAAACGTCGAAAGGATACCGCCAATCTGCTTATTAATATAATCAATTTTCGTTGCCGAGCGCCTTGACATATTCCTCTTCCGCCCTTTTCCTCTTAACGTTTCTTCTCCCTAGACCGACCGACCTCCTTATTCCGCATTTCCCTCAAAATTACGGCTAATTTTTTGCCACCGCCTCCGTTCGTAGTGACTCCATGAGGCTATTCCATGTTCCCTAGTTTAAGGTAATAAGTCAGCTCCTCTTTCGCCGCTCACAATGGAGTCTATCCGTAGCACGACCTCCCTTGTGTTCTACCTCGCGCGGAACTTAATCTTGCCTTTGCGGAGCTGCTTTTGCCTCCACGCTCCTAACCTCTATGACCCCTTCGTCTCATTTAGACGGTCTCTACTTCTCTATCCCTCTCTACCATCCTCTCGCATTCTCCATCTTCTTGGAAGTCTCTCCGTCTATTGCTCTTCCTCTCCATTTACCTTTAGATGGGAATTTAATTCTACCCCCTACCTTTCTCCCCATCTTTTTCCCTCTCTCCTTCTCCCAACTAAGTTTCTCCCCCTACCTTTCTTCCCTCTCCTTTCTCCCCTACCTTTCTCTCCCTACCTTTCTCTCCCTACCTTCCTCTCCCTACATTCCTCTCCCTACCTTTCTCCCCCTACATTTCACCCTCTAGCTTTTTCCCCTAGCTTTCTCCCCTAACCTTTCTACACCACCTTTCTCTCCTTATCTTTCCCCCTCTCTTTTTACTACCTACTTTTCTCCTCTACCTTTTTACCACTAAATTTCTTCCACTACCTTTCTCCTCCGCCCTTTCTACTATCTCTTTCTCTACTATCTTTCTCCCCTAACTTTCTGCTCCTATCTTTCCAACCCCACATTTCTCTCCCTCTTCCTCTTACTCCCTCTATCTCTCCCTTCCTCCCCTCCATTTCCTCTCTCTCCCTCAACCACTGCCTCCCTCTGCCTCTCTTCCTTTCTCCTCCCCTCTCTACCTTCGTTTGGCTTTCTCACCTCCTCTGAAACATCTCTCTCTCTCTCTCCATAACCTCTCTGCTACGCGCTCGATAAGTTCGCTCCCATCACCTGCTTTCCCTCTCGGCACCTCTCTCCCTCACTCTTTCTCTCCCAGTCCTTGACGCATTCTCTTCTATCCATCCCTTTCCGGCCTTATGGCGATTAAGAACACGGAGACTCCATTGCTATTCTCGACTATCTCTCCACTTTCACCCCTCTCCTCCCTGAAACTCTCCCCTCCCTCTCTCCCATCCCCCTCTCACCATTCGCCTTCACTCCCCATCACGTCGTGCGGGATGGAATCCCGACCCTGGCTCTAACGTTGCAACGCTCCGTTTTGTTTTCAGCTGAAAGCGGCGTTTGTTTCTTGCGATGCATCGCGCTATCGCGGTAGAAGTAACATCTCGAAGAAAACGGTGCGGGTGTTCTGCTCGTAACTGGCTGCTTCCCCGGAAAACAATGAAAATGGCATTAGGTTTCTCGCCAGTAATTGAATCGCAATTGCAAGGTGCGAAGTGTTTCTAAATGCAGCAGTGAATACTTCCGCGAAATAAATAGGAAATTTCCCCTTCAAATTCGCTGTACAGCTAGCATTTTGGGGGCATATAATGTTCTTTATATTATATTGACTAAAACAGTTGAGAATAAGCACAGTTTCAACAAAAGGCCAAAAAGTTATATTCTATTCTTTCTAATCAATCAATAACTATTTTTGCAAGTTACTCTTAAAGTAATTCAACAGGGAACTATTGAAATTGTGTTATGGCTGAATAAATTTCAAGAACAAGTATTTAAAAAATACTTGTCTTAGGTATCTCCAATAGCCTCAACAAGGTTATAAGAAACCAGATGCCCATTTCGGTTACAAAACAGCCGTCTTCAGTGGTAACTCACCGACCTTATAGAATTTATTTTCGGTGAATTACAACTGAAGATGGCTGCTTTGTAGCCGAAATGCGCATCTAGTTTCTTATAACTTTGTTGTGGTTATTGGAGATACCTAAGACAATTATTTTTTTAAATGATTGTTCTTGATTGCTCTTAAAGTGCTCTAGAATTTCACGGTCATGCTAAATTCAACATAAGTTACTCATGTTGAATAAATAGTAATAGTGTTCTGCACAATTATGCACTTTCGTTATTTGTAATTTTCATCAGATTTTAAATCTTTTCGAGTGAGCCGGGCGCATTTAATTCTAAATAGATTTATCTTTTCTTCGGGCCATATTATTGCGATCCTTCTCACGCACTATGACGCATTTTAGTATTATATGATAATTGTTCTGTACAGTTTGTAAATAGTATTGTGAGACTTGTAATTGATGACTTAGGCATACGCTTAAATATTCCTAAATATGTTTTACAACCCACTCAGCATCTTAAGTACATTGGCGTATTTATAGATACCAGATCTCAGAAACTATAGCCCACGGCGGCATCTAAAGTGCGCCTCCGCCATTTACTAACGGTGTTACCACGTGTTCGTACCATAACCAACAATAGGGGGGTTCGTATCATGAAAGCGTATATACTGCAATTGCCGATGTTAATCGTAAAAATGGTGTTTAAAAGAAGCGTGTTTTGGTTTCAAGAGCTGTGGGAAAGTGATGTTTTCCAAGCGGGGAAAATTCACCAACAGACATCTACAGTGTAAATAGCTCAGTAATGTCACGCCGTGGTAAGTGGCTTGAGTGTTGCAGGTGCTACAGGTGTACGAAATATTCTCTATTGACGACCAAATGGCCATCTGTTTTGCAGAGGGTCTAGAGGCACTGAGTGCAGCTATTCACACAATATCCATTACGCCAGAACATTCTGAGATAGTGATATTTATTGACAACCTAAGTGTTTTGTATGCCCTAAGAAAGGAAACTGGTGTTTTGTTTAATTATGACATGTATGTACAAATGTTATTAAGAATAATAAAGGATTTGTGACGCAAAGTGACCTGGAGGTACGTTCTGACGCGTGCCAATCTGGCCGATCGTCCGCCCTGGACCGTCCTACCTATTAATGCACCTACGGCTGGCGATTGGATAGCCAGTGTCGGGGTGGCATATAGGTGGGATGAAGCCTGGAACTGAGGTCAATAAGATTGAATTGCAGCCTTGGTGCGTGCCTTCAGCTCTCTCTCTGACGCACTATGACGCGTCAAAGTTAACCGATGAACTCGCTATATTTTTTCCTCCAAAGATCTTGTCTTGAAATAGCTCATAATTGAACGCAGAGACGGAATTTAATGGCGATTAATGTCGCTCTCCGCACTGTGTGGGGTCGCATAATCTTCTTGCGACGGAGACGTTCCTCCAAAAGAAGCACGCTAATGATATTTTAGGCAAATGCACGTGAAATCAAGAGAACAGAGAGAAAGGGGAGTAACTCATTTCAATGCCTTTTTTGAGTCCAGAGGGACTCTTTTGGAGTCAGGTGAATTGTAGCTCATTCCATTCGCCTTTTGCGGAAACATTTGTGGAAATGAACCGTAGCGAACTAACAGTACCGCCCTGCCGTCTGCAGTTAATGAGAACTGCCACGAAACATTTGTTACCTTCACTTGTTTTTTTCGACGCCGTCCCGTAACGAGAGTTAAGGACGGCGGTTTTTGCTCAAGGCGATCGAACAAAAAAAGGTCGATCAATTATAAGTCGTCCTCCCTTTGGCGTTGGACGGATAATAGCCCACACGTATTCAGCACCTTAGTGAGACTTCCTATTGGAGGCGAGGAAGTTGTCCGATTTCTTATGATAAGGTTGATTGCCACTTTGTCGTTCGACACACCTTGTTAGTTCATCATGTTAATCGAGTCTTCGTCATTGTGATGAGGTCACATCGCAAAATGCGCTACACGAATGCAGATAGATGGAGTGCGTCGGTGGATGGTTAAGGTGGTGTTTTCATGCTAAGGTGGTGTGTTTCGAATACAAGTACTAACCGTTGCTGTGTATTATTTTGTTTAAAAAATACTATTTAACTTTTTGTATGAGTTAAGTAAATAATTATCTATTTACACTTTCCTTCAGTTTGTTAAATTGGAATTTTGTCCGGATAGTCCTACATGTCAAATCAATTTTTTGCAATCTGTAAATCGAGTTCCTTTTCAGCCGTTAATGTGGTAAAATAGCTCCAAATGTCATATTGAAATTTTATTTAATTAAAATTCGGGCCACAAACTTTAGAACACGAGAAAAGCATCAAGTGATCAATCAACATATTTGCCATAATAATTCGCATCATTCTCCATCTGTCGAATAAAATTTAATTTCCCAGCGGCTAAATAAAAACATTTATGCGATGTTTTGTTCTAAAAATTTCGCAAATAAAAGAAAAGGCTCTTTCTAAATAACTACTGGGAGCGGTAAAAATTACGATTTTATGTAAACTCCTGCCTAATTCTAGTTCAGCAATCCTTACGGTGAAGTACTTTCACATTCGCTTATTTCTAAATTCCTTAACCTAGAACTTTGATTCCGAACTGATTGGCTCATTCGATCAGGGATGATAGAAGATTCGGCGAATCTTTTTTATTTAACCATAATATTCCTGAAATACGTGAAATTATAGAGGCGAAGTCGAGGAATTTTTTGTTTCGGCACGAGATTACGAAAACGATCCATCAAAATCTCTTTCCGCGAGAAAAAAAAGAAACGCGCCCCTTACTTCGAAAAAAATCCCTTATCGATCATGTGATCCCTGTTCGTTAACGAACCGTCGGTTAGAGAGAAAACGAGTGGGGGGAGAGAGATTACTGATCAAAGCAAAACACCCCGACGCTTTCGACATATCTCGACCGCGTGCGGAACCCTTCATAACGCGCCCTGCGCTTTAACGAGGATCGACCTCCGGGACGCAAGAGACGGAAAATACTTGTTCGTTTTCGTCCGTCCTTCCCGCAAAAAAACATCGCTTAAAAAAAACTGAGCGGCGCCATGCACGATCGAGAGCAGAAGCCTGACCACGACCCTGCGCGCTCTTCTACGTGTGTTGGTTGCGCTAGCGCTCATCCGCCGTCCATCCGCGCCAAAAACCGCCGCCGCCGCGATCCAGAAACCGCATCGCGCAAAACCTCGTTTGATAAAAGAGCGGAATGATCGGATTTATTCTTTCGACGAATTTATATACTGTGTGTTGAAAAAAAACTACATGCGTATCGAAGGTTTGACCGTTAACAGAAAAAAACTTGTTAAAAAGAATGAACTTTAAAGCTTCCTATATTTTGCGTGGAATGTTATAAAATTTATTCATTTTTGCAACCTTTCAGAATTAATTCCAGTCTTGCATCAAAATTCGCGGACGTATAATAAATGTTTCAAATAAGTTTTTCACTAATATCATAAATTATTACAGTTTTAAAAATAAGGAAAACAAATACTATTTATATCTGTGCATCTGTTATAAAGGGACTTCTTTGTATATTTATGAACACATTTCGATAAAATTACAGAATGGGTGCCTGGCTGGTAGTTCTATGTTGGGGATCTCGAGTGGTAACCGTGCAGGTCCAACTTGAACTCAGAAGAGCTCAAACTTGGTAAATAGTGATGAATACTTTGCAAATAGAAATATCTCGTGTGCTACTTGGCTTAAAATCGTAATTCAGCCTTAATTAAATAATTATATAGCTTTCCTTGTGGCTGAACTCTGATTTATAATTAATCATGCTCGTATTTTGGCTAAATCAATTAACTTTTAAGTGCATATCTTGTTAATATGATTACAATTCTTACGTACACAATTATGTTAATTAATTAATTTTATCATAAACCCAGTTTTGTTTGCGTAAACATCGCAGATGGCCTCGCGAAAAAACAATTTCGTTTGATGGTGTCAAACTGCAGCGGTAGAGAGCCACGTTCGACAAAATATAAAAAACTTTTTCCCCGAATATAATAAACGAGGATTGAGGGCCGTTATCCGAGGCCGCGTCGCCTTCGCCTGCATGGATAGGTATATGGAGCATGGCGCGTTATCCCTCCGCACATAGGGTTCGAGAAGAGTTTGGACGAAAGAAGATGAGGGTATGGAGATGAGTACGTGTCGGCAGCGCGTGTATGTATGTAAACGTTTTCCGCAGAATTGGCATTGGACTCACGGGCAGAGGACGGGGATAGTAGAGGTATAGCAGCACTGCACAGCATGTTGAGAGGTGATGTAATAGGATAGGATTTTGTTGGGGAAATAATGGAGTTGGAGATAGAAAAAACGGAGAGAGAGGGGAGATATGGAGAGAGAGAGAGAAAAAATAGAAAGGAATAAAAAAGGAGGGAGAAGAGAGGGAATGGGGGATGGCGAGAGAGAGAGGGAAGGAGTGGGAGGAAGAGAGAGGAGGGATGGAAAGAAAGAAAAGGTGTGGGAGAGAGAAGATGAGAGAGGGAGAGTGATGGGGAAGGAAAATGGAGTTGGAGATAGAAAGGAGAGAGTGAGATAGGAAGGGAGAGATAAGGGGGAAGTGAGAGAGGGAGAGGGGAGGAGAGAGAAAAAATGGGAGGGGAGGAGAAAGAGAGAGGGAAGGAGAGAGAGAGAGGGGGAGTGATAGTTGGAGATTGAAAGACGGAGAGAGAGAGTGAGATAGGAAGGGCGAGGTAACGAGGAAGTGAGAGAAAGAGTGGGGGAGAGAGGAAAAGAGGGAAAGGAGGAGAAAGAGAGAGAGATAGAGGGATGGGGAGAGAGAGAGAAGGGGGAGAGGGAGAGAAAGGAGAGAGAGGGTACGGGAAGAGAGGGAGAGAGGTGGAGAGAGACAGGGAGGGAGAGATTGAGGGATGAGGGATTGAGAGAAAGTGAGAGAAGGAAGGAGGTAGAGGGAAGGCGATAGAATGAGGGGAATAGAGAGGAGGGAGTGAGAAAAAAGTGTAAGGGATGGAGTATTTGAAATGGGTAAAGGAAAGGAAATACTGAAGTGAGTTTTACGAATGGAGTAAAGAGGGGTTGGAGGTAAACAGAGAGAACTGTTACTGATATGGTCGCGCAGGAGAGAGAGAGATGAAAAAAGGAGGATATCCGTGTTCCATGCGAATGGAGTGGATGCGGGAGGCACGTGTGCGTTATGTGACGAGGCTGTTCACTTTTTTTATTATGCGAATCGGATCAGTTTCGTGCACGGAATGCTTAAACGCTCCCAACCGCCGGAAACGCGTGTCGAGAGGCCCCGGGTTCGAACTTACCATGGATGTATTATCATCGAAATTCAATATGCCCCGTGCCGCTGGTTTTTGGCGGTTCGATATAAAAGCTTGTTTGGATTCATTTGCATCCCTGTGATTCGTTCTGGTTCTTTTGATTTTTTAATTAGCTCGATTTCTATTGATAAGTAAATCGCGTGGGTGATCCGCCACGGACTGAATAATTTAACACTTTATAGGACGATTTTATAATGGCCACCCGACGAAATGATTCGTGTGCAGGGCCCATAAATTGATGCTAACATAGGGATTCATCACGCACTATATCTAAACCCGTTTCTTTCAATTTATGACGGACATAAATAACGTCTACTTCGACACTTAAATTCACTGTGAAAAATTGATGGTATAAATTCTAGAGGGCACTGCATTGTGTAGTGCGGCCCGGATTCGGTTCTCCGCCGTGGGATTAAATTGGAAGCTTACGGAAGAGATTGCTCTCTAGCGTATTAAAAAAGCAAGTAGGGATGTACAAGGCTTTCCCGTTGTAAAGAACGGCTTTTTGTCAAATTTGCTTTAGTGTAATCGTATACAACTGTACCTTTCGAATTCATAGTTACAGAATAATTCTAATTTTGATATTGTGATAGCTCTTTTTAGTCAACTCGCTTTAAATATTCTATTTTGATTATTTATTTATATGAAAATTATATATACCAAATTTGGTTAAAATTCCTGCGGTCATTTCTCTAGAAATACATGTAAAATAAATATTATTTTACTTTTTACTGTGGTAGCCCTGCTCTTTAGCTCCTCTTTAAACATCTTGATTTCATAATGGTATGTTGTACAAATCTTGTACACAAAATTGATTGAAATCCATTTGGCCAATTCCTTCCAAATCATAATTACTGAAAGAGTTTAATTTGTATTTATTGCATCTTTATTTGTATGATCCTGTCCAAATACGCTATTATGGTTTTGTATATATGTTTGCATTATAAATATTAAATTTGATTAAAATTGATGCTGAGAGTTCAACAGAAATACGTGTAAAATGAAATTTAATTTTTCCTTGTATTGTGGCAGCCCTGCTTTCTATACCCATATTAAACATCTTAATTTTGTTTTGTTATGTCGCACGCCTCCTTCATACAAAATTGCGTTTATAGTGGTTCAACCAATTCCTTCCAAATTCATAATTACCGAAAAGTTTATCGATGCAATTGTGGCACCCCTGCTGAGTCAAATTGGTCATTAATTTATGTGAGTAACCTATGTATCAAATTTGGTTGAAATCGGTTTAGCCAATTCTTTCCTGATATACGCGTACGGACGGACGGAAATTACGAAGATAATAGTGCTTTTCAGCAATGACGAAAAGCACTTATTAATCTAGGATTTTTTCCTTGCGCATATGAGCTCACTAAAGTTAACACCTAAAAGCTGCCTCTTTCAAAAAAATCACCCGTGGGCACGAATTGTTTGCACGATGGGGATATGTGCGGATTTGCGTAGTCTAGCCTAGTCGAAAACTTGAATTGTAGTCAAGTTTTTTTTTGCGCCCCCGGCTCGAGATTACCGACCTTTTTTTGAAACTACGACGAAGCGCACGTTTGAACAACTTTCAATTTAAGAAATGTCCGGACGGGTAAAAAAATCTCGCGTTCCAACCATAAACGATTCGATTAAACCCTTCATTCTAGCCCTCAACTGCTTATCAATTCATTCTCTCTGTCTTCTCTTTTCGTTTCGTTTCGGATATTGATTTTGTGGTTACGCATTAAAACGCGCCTTTCCCTTCGTCGATGGCCTCTCTTTTCCTTTGCTTCACAGACTGCCGAGCGTTATTATGCGAGGGTAAATGAAGGAAAGAGATGGCGCGAAAAATAATTTTCGTGAAGGGAATGGCACGGCGTGGGAAACCAAAAAGGGGAAAATGGCGGAAGGGGAATTTTTTATGTAGCGACGATCGCATAAAAGGGAGATGAAAGCGCGATGGTACTTTTCTCGAAAATTCTCCGCCCCTGCGAAAATATCGAATCGTATATTTTTCCGATGCTCCGGTGCGAGGATGCTTTTTCTAGTAATTGCTCCCTTGCGACACGTTTTGCGAGAGTTTGCGAGCTGCTGATGCGTTGTGATCATTTCTTGTACCTGAAGACTTGTCGCCATTGTTACAAGCGTTCTGGGAGGAGAAGAAGACCTCGAGTTCGTCATCCGATTTGTCGTAACCATTTCCCTTTCCATTAAACCGTTTAGACTTAATTACTTCCCTATCGTATACAAAATTCCTCTGTCGTTTGTGAGTGATTGAAATTCGCTGTAATTAGCGAGGAGCAAAAATATTTTATTAGTTACTGGTACAGAATCCACAATTCCACTACGGAAATTTCCGAGCAAAGTTAGAAATTTAACAATTTGATGAGTGAACATTGGCAGTCGACATAAAAACTCACGAATTTATTTCCAAACAGAATTACTGTGTATCTAATTCTTGTTATTAAGAAACCCTCTACAAAATATATGCATCATCATTGGTAGTGCATCCGGTTTCACTACTTTCGAATGTCTGAAACCACGTACTCTCTGCAATGCTACATTCAGTTGTCCATGGGTAAATATTGGCCGCGTTATGAAGAGTCGAATTTTCTCGTTTCTTTCCCCGTGATTTATTTATTGTTAATGCAAAGGATAGTCTTACTGAAAATTGTATTGTAAAATTGTAAAATCTTAAATCGCAGATATAAAAAGATACCGGTTATAATAATATCAATACTTCTACGGTCGATCTCCAATCATAGGCTGGTACATACGAAGTATGGCGTCAAATAACAATCTTTTGAATTCCAATCCCTTTAGTTGACCTATAGTTGGAACATGTTGGAAATAAACTGTATTTTTTCCTCGTCAGTGTTACAGCGAGAGGCAGTGGCGAAGGAGAAATCTGTTCAAAAATGGCATGTGATCAATCATATTACGAAGAAGGTAATTGACAAGAGAGGGAAAAAGGAAGAGAAGATAATCCGAAAGCTAAAATGAGATATTAGAAATAAATTAATTCCGTTCACAGCATGTTATACATATTGTGTGTGTGTGTGTGTTCGAAATTTTTTGTTTTACATATATTTTACGACTTGAGATGTAATAAAGGGTAAATTTTAAGGCAAAAGAAAAGAATTTGACAATTGAACGACCTGAAAATGAAAGGAATGTCTGGGAACGAAGGCTGTGGAAGACGGGACTATGCGGGGAATCCATATTAACTAAAATCACGCGCATGTCTACGCAAAGCTTACTAATGACGATGTCGTAATTTCGATCCGGAATCCTTATCCTCATTAAAATGGCTACAATCCTGCAATCTGATAACACCGCGCGCACACACACATTAGTAATAAAGTGTTTCCGGTGTCATTATAACACTGCTACGTCCTTTGGATGCCTTTGAAAATTTTCCGTCGCCATCGAATATCGATACCTTTTGCAATTCGGTGCAAAAAATAGAACATCCCTTCGTTAGGCGCGGCGATATAAACCCTTCCACGGTTCCATCAGCATTCGCAGATTTAGGTTGCTAGGGTAGTGGCGGGTTATGCAGGAAATGGGTCGAGTGTTATCGCAGAAAATCTCCGGTACACCCTTTCGGCGTTTCCGCGCCAATGCATCGGATCCGTGTTCGGAAGCCGGAGGGGGGGAGAAATGCGTCGTTACACCCGCCTGCCTCTCGGAATTCTCTCTGCATATCTGTCGTTCTATATCAGCGGTACACGTTTCCTCTCTATTCTCCTCCATTCCACTACATCCTCCTTCTTCTCCCTCCATTTTATGCACCTCGCGCAATCGAATTAATCGCATTCTCACCGCCCAGTCCTATTATCCGTCCCGTCCGATTATCCGTGGCACCGGCGGCGGTTGTTGGAAAAGCACGATGTCGTAGTCCGTCCGCAGTTTATTTCCGCGTTGTTTTTTGCTCCTCCGTCGCCGGCGGTAAAACGCGTCCGTACCGGGTGCTTTTACGCATCTGCGCGGTGCTTTCGTCGAGGGAAAATTTTTAATAGAGTCGTGCGACGCGACGATGTCTGTCCGCGGGCCGTAAACTGATCCGAGGAAGGACGTGGTGGTTTTGTTTCAGAAGGTTGAGGAACGAAATCCACGTTTATGTTCCTGCGTTGGTTTTCTTTTATTTTCGAAGGATTGAGCTTCTTATTTTGTTTTTGATGGACGAAATGACCTTCTTTCGTCCTCTAAATTTTCCACCGTCATTTTATGCGCATGTTTTTTATTTGTATTCCTTTCGATGTCTTTTTTTTATCCGCCTTCTCATTTGTGCATCAGTTTTCAACGAATTTCCTTAAGTTAGGATTATGAAAATTGCTACTAAGATTCTTCCACGGAATGGCTTGGTAAAGGTGCTGTATATTTCCAGTTACTTCTGCAAGAGATTACGATATCACCATTTTTTTATAATTGAAGTTGGACGCCCCAAGTTGTTCAAAATTCCCACGCGTTGTTTTTACATGAATTTGACGTTTTTCATTTCCCGGAGGAATGAATTATCTTCTTATTTTTCATAAACATGAGATCATTTTAAGGCTTTTTGGAGACTGTTACAAGCACAAACTGATGCCACAATCTTATATGTATTTTTTTTACAGATTGAAATTGTATTACATCGTTCATGGAACTGAGTAGCTAAATGTTTTCGAAGTTCGAGTTTAAAAACCTCACTAACTCCCATTTCGGAAGAAAAATAATAAAATCGCAAAGAAAAAACCGTCATCATCAAAACAAATTTTAGGTTAAAGTAATTATATGGCGGACGATAAAAGTCGTTGAAGTAATTGATAATCGCTCGATTCGCTAAATCATGTATCCTTAATTTTAGACAACCCAAACACAACCCACATCTTATGCAAGTCAGTCTATGATGGATTCATTAGGCTTCAACTACAAAATACTGTTGGATGAAAATTGATATAAAACTCTTCGGTTTAATGTTTTTCAAACCTTTTTATGTATCAGGACGCGACGGTGTAATCCACTGCGCGTGGTTTAGGAGTTTTTAGTTTTTCGTCAATTCACCACATTTCGTGCCGGACTTTTATTTTACAAGGTAACTGGTCCCATTATACGGGTTCTGGCTCTGGAACGAGTCAATTAGCGCTACCTCTTTGGAGTTAATTTTTCATGACTCGTCGTTGCGCTCATTATGCGAAGCGTTTAAAAAAAACCGCTGCGGTCGACGATGACTCAAAGGCGGAGGAGATGAATTTTACGAGCGAACGAAAAGGAATGGCGTTTTTCAGTTTTTGATACGATGACATTTTTGTCTGTTCGAAATCAGTTCTTTTTGAACAAAAGAGTGCTTTATTTTTTTATTGTTAGCGTTTTTCATTTAGGATTACTTTAGCTCTTCAAACAACATTTTATAATCTAAAGAGGTGATGATTTTTTCGATGGTTTTATTCTTCGTTAGCGTGATAGCAGTTTCCAGGTCTATTATACTCGTTCCACCTAAGCATTGTGAACCTTTACCACACTATCAATTTTTGTCAATTAATAATTATCGCAAGAAAGATACCCATATCTATAAAAGCTCTGTTGAATAATTTCTATATTAGCTTAACTTTGACAATGCACATTTACGTATTTTATCCGAATCTGTTGGTGTAAATGTTTGTGCACATTTTCAATTGATAAATTTGAGTACATTTTTCACGTTTTTTGCATAATATCTCTGAAAAATATAAAACATATATGATGTATAGAATCCGTCTTAAATGCCCTTAGTTTTAAGTTGAAATCAAGTCTGCAGCGGCCAGGTTTACTCAAGTAAGAGAGGTGACTGTTTTCAATCGAGTTTGAAAGTTAAGTAGTCCTAATTTTTTTCTACACAAAATCTTAGTCTTTAATTAGGGGAATAAAGCGCTGTCGAAGGAGTGTGCCAGTTCGAATCATTCTTCCAATAAAGTTTTTAAAACCACGCGACGCGGATTTACTTTCACTTTCCCACTCTACGAGTCGTCGAGTTTTCTGGATAGGTTTATCTAACCTCAGAACTTCCCATTAGTCAGTCGCGTTTTACGTAGCAGGAATAGAGAAGTCGGCGGAACGAAACTAATGGACGAAAACGCCGAGAAAATATTGACGTCGCTTCCGATTTCCCATGAGAATGTTTGTGTAAGTCGAATCGAATTGTCGATGGATTTTGTTCTCTCGCTAGAATAAAGTGGGTACTGGGAGATTCTGTGGAGCTTTTCCAAGGAGATAAATCACTGTTTTTGGCTAAAAGGTGTCTTTTTGCATTCTGTTAAGTCTATATTTTATTGTTTATAAGTTACGCTGGATAATAATAATATTCGCGCTGGACATAAATTTGTATAACATTCTTTTATCTTTTTCAGATCATATTTTACGAACTCGGATGTAAGAAACAATAGTGGCAACTAATAAATTGTTGGCTGTGATATCGGAATTAGTTAACTGTCCGTAAATTTGCATCCATGACCACCGTATGGCACTTAAAATGCGCATATGATTTACCATCCTGTTTTAATGCATATTGGAGTAGCCGTTATCTTTTGATACACGCCTTAAGCAGAAATTTCTCATTCCGCCTGGATCTATTAACGGCGGTAATCTGATGGGCATGAAAACATAGGCTATTAGGAAAATCATCCAAACGCTATATCGCTGCCTTAACGAAATGAAGGAACACATTAGTCTCCCGTAAACCTTCCATAGTCTTTATATTGCCTCATAAAAAATCTGACCTCATACATCAGCATAAGATTCCAACTTAGCGGTAGGGAATGGTGTATCTTTTTTCCTAAATTAGTTCGGTCTTAATATCATGCAGTAGTCATTATAATCTACCTTTTCGGTAGGTTTCTGGATCACCCATCCCAGCCGGTAGTATTCAAAACTTTTCTGTTCATCTTCTCATATCTATCCTTTCCTATTCCTACCACTTTTTCTTTTCCATGACTTCTTCCCATAACTTCTTTCAACTGACTCTTTCTTATCTTTCAAATTTCACCCATCAATTTATTCTCTCTTTGCTTTATTACTCTTGTTAAGCCCCTGTCTCGTTCTACTGCGTTTAATAGCCAGTTGAGTAGAGCAATACCGAATTAGTTGACTTTAGTCAGCTTTTCCTTACAAAAATTATAAACAACCTAGGAGTAAAGGATGGAGCAACATGATGGCGGAATATTTCAATTTTATGCTTAATAGTGATTTATGCTATGTACTGTCGTATTTAGGTGCCAAAAAATCCACCTTTTTTCCGTGTAAGCAAGATATCTCGCATGAACTTCTTATAAGTATTAAATACTAAAAAAATACTGGTTCATAATACTCAATGTCGCATTTTTACGTAGCAGTAGGTCCGTGTAAACAAGTTGTCTCTTACGCCTCTTACAGAAAATGAATGATATGAGAGAAATTCGACATCACACACGTTACCTTGATCGCTTTAATGCAGTCAATTTTACGAAGCAAAGTTCCATTTCTAGCCTCCCGTTGCCATAGGTACGGCGCATAATATCTCTTGCCTACCTATAAGGTATATATATGTAACGCACAATGTTAAGCATCGTGAGAAAACATATTGAAATATATCTCAAAGCTTTCCTTTTTTGTACCCTAGAGTGTAAGTTATTGGTGTTCCTCGGGCCCTTTCTTTTTTTTCGGCGTTTAACTTGGGAAAGCGATCTTAAAGGGGCAGCCTTTTTTTATGGCTTCCGTATTCGGAATATCGGGCGTCGAGATAAGCACCACTACGCTTCAAAAGCTTCGGCGCAGGATGTCCTCCTAGAAGAGGAGCAGCGCACCGTAATTCTCTCTCCAGCCTCGAATGAGCGAGCATCATAAATACGCGAAAAGTTTAGAGCGTTGGCGAATATTTTGACACCGAAATTGCATTCCTCATAAGAAGACGGAGCTTGTTATTGGCGGCGTGTGAAAATACTCCGCTGCATGCATTATATGCATCAGACGAAGATGTGCAAAACAGAAAGATCCGATCCGTCGCAAAACATATCCTCGCAAAAAAAATAAATAAAACGAAATTCACGAGCGAGGGCAAAATATATAGAGAACGCGCGAACACATTTTAATTTAGCGGAATTTCCGATTATTTTAGAGTAATCACGCGCAGTTTGATTTCTGTGCCGCTCGCTCTTGCGTTTTTCCGCGAAATTTCCGTTCTTCTTATTCGCTTTTCGCTTAGGATTTTTTTTTCGAAGGCTTTGAAATGATGGAATCTTTCCCGCGATCGTCGAACCCTAAGACTTAATTGACTACCAGTGTGTGAATGTCGACGAAACGGAAGGAATAATTAAACAGCGGGTGAAGGTCGTGATGCTTGTACGTTGTGGTAAAATAATCCCGTGGGATGTAAGCTGCGCTCGAATTGAATCAATTAAATTTCTTTGTTTTGTATGATTTTGCAGTACGGATTCGCATTGCGTCAATATTGTGAAGGCGGAGATTTTTCAAAATACTCTTTTAGTGAAAACCCGAAAAAAATCAGTCCTCTCACTCACATTTTCTAATCCCTTAAGTTCAATCCTTGGGCGATTTTAGTTAGTGACCTTATCATTTACATTTTGTGCCATGGAACTCCTTGCTTTTGTTCCTGACCCAGGCACACAGCTGTTCATCTATTTGTGTTGTTAAATTTAATCTTCCTTCTCTATGCCTGGCTAATAGTTTCCGTCTGTTTTAGCAATCCTCGGCCTTCAGAAAACCAATTCGAAGTTTGACTTGTATATGGTGTCGGGCGAGTAAGGTATTAACGAGTTCTCGCCGCTTTCGGCGTTATTACCATTAAGTTTCACTGGAGCTGACGCTCGCAATCCTTTGTACAGACGAGGCAACTTCTAAATTTGGATTGTAGATGACGCTTCATATTGTAGCAGTCACAAGTCGCCTTTTCCAGAGGTTATAAATTTGTAATCGTTTTCCGAACTACTGAGTAAGCGTATTCCAGTTGTCATCGATATAGTAAGTGTCACAGAGCTGCCATTTGCATAAGATCTCAGAATTTATCTTGTAAAATTCAACTTTGTGAAATTCCGTACCGAATGATAGCTCACGACAAAGCTCATATAAAGTTAAACCTGTAACTTCTGTTTCATCAAGATCCAATAATAAATATCGATATAAGAAGGTACCTTTCTTCCCTTATATCAGGGTCATCGTCATGATCTTTTGCAATCAGTATTTAGGAAATCAGTATTTATAGCGTGTTTTTACTTTCTCCATACACGAAGTATAGAGAAAGTATTGTTTTCATGAAAAAAATCGAATTAGAGATTTCAACGGAAATACATGTTTTAAGGTCCCTTGAACACGTTTTGACTATTTTCTCGATGATGTGTGTGTGTGTCTGTCTGTATCTGATAGATTTTTGTAGGCGCTCTAACTCAAAAATTATTAATCGGATCAACGCAAAATTTTATATTTAACTTTTTTATAAAAGTCAGAAGATCTGATTAGTTTTTAGTAAAAATCGGTCAACCGAAAGTGGGTGTTTACTCTTGTCACTTATCCATTATTTTGAAATATTTGCTTTAATATTTGATAAATGTAAAAATGTATTGGAATAAAAGTTGTAGAAAATTTTATTTTCTACTACCTTTGTTTGATACATTTTCCATATAATGCATTGTTTAAGAGATATCTTATATTTTTAGCTGCCACCACCACGTCACCTACCGAAGACTATTGTTAACAATCGACGCTTTGTTACTTCTTAGTAACGCTCCTTTTTATTTTCTTAATTGTCAACCGGAAGTAAATATTCACAACGATCCCAGAGCTAACAACATGTAATTTGCCATATAAATATGGAGAAAGTCATGTGTTGCCCACATCAGTTTATTTTTGTTTAAATAAACCCGCAAGTACAAGCGAAGCGAAGTTAATTTGGAAGTTTATAGGTGTAGGAGGAAAGCGCCGCTGTTATCTGCAGAATCTCTCTATCTCCCTCCGTTCGACTATCTTCGAATGGCACCCGCGTTCGCTGCGCTTTCCCGTCTCATCTGTTTTCCACCCGTTTTTTTTTATTCCTTCTTTGGACCGTTGAAAAGGTGCACGCCGCGGTGCGCGCCGTATCTTTCCCTGCCATAGCGAACGGGAATGGGGGTTGCGGGCGGAAGCCGACCGAATGCAACGATAAGGATAGCGCGCTCCACTCTTTACAACGGTCTCTGCTCACGAGGTGCGCGGGCGTTATGAGAACGAAAATATAACGAAGAAAAGGAACGGTTTTTTTATCTTCCCCTTTCGGCTTAAGTTGTCCATTTCGGGATCCGTTAGAGAAAATAAAAAACCTTCGTTCCGGGATGTGTTTCTTTTTGAACGCGTTCCTTTATTAATCCCTTCGTATTCTACCCCGAAGGAGTTAGCCAATTCTATCCATAGCATCCGGCTAGTCTCTCAGCATAGAGCAGGGTTTCTCATACTAGGTGCCGCGGGCCACCTGAGGGTCGCGATATTATTTTGGTTATAAGGTGAAATGCCAAAAAAAATATATATATATTTCGAGAATGACAAAGTTTTATCAGGAAATTCAAGGAAATATGATATTATTCAGTGCCGTAACTAGGATATGGCGAAGGTGGAATTTGCCATAGGCGCCGCCCGCTAAAGGCGGCAAACTTTTCAGCAAAACATGCCAAACGAAACATGTGAATACAGGTATACGGAGCTCATTTCTATATCTACTTTTCAATATAGAATAGAATGTAGTTTTCAACGCTTTTCTAGGAATTGCTGAATTTGGCGTTGAATTTTAGCGCACGAATAAAAAACGCGATAATGTGTTTCGCCCCTTTATCATCAAAATCGATATAAATTAAGCTCTCGAGCTTATTGTTCCATTTTAGAATCCCAACACTTTTCCGACAGCAAAAACCTAAACCTAAAACCTTCTCTTTTTTTCTATCGAATTTGGAATGGCGACGCGCCAAGTTAGGTTTCGCGCATTCTCCGTTTTTCTCTCTCCCGTTTCTTCTCCAAACAGTGCGGTGCATCGTTTCGTCGCCCTGTAATACCCCGTCCGGATAAAAGATGCGGATCTCTCGAATGCCTTATCGCCTTGAAAGCCGGGAATATCCCGTGAGCAAGCATCGGACGAGGAAATCCCCTCAAGGAAATATATATTACCGTTAAAACTAGCATAGGGATCATGATGATTTAACGCCTCTTTCATAGCACGTATATTTATGGTTCTAGCGCAACATCGCCGTGCCGACCTGAGTTCAGTGGCGTTTTTACGATCGAATGAGTTCCCTCTAGAGGCGATCGATAACTCAGCGCCCTCCGACGAGTAAGTTGGGATCCACTTATTAAGATGGATGCATATGAATAATCCAAGTGGCTATGGAATTGGCTTTCGTTGGTGGCTTAGTTGGCCATTAATTGTTTTGTTTAATGCAATCTAATGTTGAACCTATGCGTAATGGACAGTTGAAACTAACATTGACCATGCTATGAATTTTGAGGTCTAACGAACATGTTTCTTGGTTGATGCTCTTAGTTCGCTCTCAAATAGTTGAAACGGCTTCCATTATGATTAGTCACTATTTTAGTTTTCAAAAGAATGGCGAAATTGTTTTTATTTGCATTTGTATGATTGGTCGTTACATTTATAATGTAGAATTCAGAATTTCCAGATGACTGAAAATTTTATTGAGGAAATACGTATTGTCATAATATTCAATAATATAGAGCATTGGTGACCAAACCGCTGTTCGCGAGCCACATACGGCTCTTTTAACTTTGTATGCGGCTCTTTTAAATTTTCACTGGGAGAAGTATCAACGTTTTTTACTGTAGAAAGCAATGACGTAGTGTTACTTGAGACGTTTCGGGGATGCCTAAGGGACATGCATTACATCTGAATTGCTTCGAATACAGGTTTTCTTTTACTATACATAAGTTTATGAAAACAGAATGTGTGTCATGCAGCTCTCCAACTTCTAAAGTTGATTGTAAGATTGTTTGCCCTCCCCTGATATAAAGCTTATATGTGTTAATACTTTCAACCCCGTACGTAGTTCTTAAAATATTTTTTTTACTTTTCCTCCTATCATTTGTATTGTACCTTAAATACAGAAATTTGCTGAGAATATCCTCGTTTTGGCCGCTCGGGATGTTCGTCATTTATTTTCATGAATTTTGTGCAGATATTTTGGAAGACAACCGCTTCCAACTGCCATCCATTCATTCAAACGTTGAATTACGTGGATGTAACTTTCTGCCCGTCATAAATCTCTTTTAAGTATTATAATGAATTTATCTCAGCTTTAAACGTGAAGCTTTAGACTCCCAAACTCCTTTTCTGAGTTAAAACGCGATAAAAATACTACCAACCTTCACCAGGTTTAAAAACATCGCCGACCAAAGCGATGCAAAAAAATGCGATGTTTTCAGAAATTTCTAAAAGGTTAAGGCCGACATCACAAAATCCTTGGGTTTAAAATTTTCTACGCGGACGCTTAAATTCCTATTCAAATGAACGGATAGCGACAATTCCTATGCTTTTCCCAGACTAACCCGATGGCATCCTTGACGATTTATAAAGCGGTAAATCCAACGCGATGTTATTTCTTACGCCTATTACCCGGAACCATTATTTTTAAGTAAACAATCAAAATGGCGTCCTCTTCTTGCTTAACTCCTACCTACTCCCTTTCCTATCATTTCAGTTCCTCAAGCGCCTCCTCATTGGTCGATTCGTCAAAGCGGCGCACGCTCCTCTTTTGTTATCTGAGAGATCGCAAAAGATGAACGCATTTTTATTTTCTTCTAGCGTTCTCAGTAGGAATTGTGAGCGGAGAGTTTTTTCCTTCTTAAATCACGGTCCCCTGGGAAAAAAGAATAACAGAGTCCCTTGCATAAATAAAAAACAATTTCTTCCCTCTTGTATCTTCATTTATGTTCCCATCTCAAAAAAAATAACACGATGATACGAAGTGACTGGGTCTTCCTCCCACATTATAGTCCGTAATTATTATCTTTCTGTTTCCCTCGCCGCTTTCGGTGACGCAAGGAGTGTTAAAAAGACCCAAGGCCGCTTTTTTTCAAAGAAGAGGATGTTCTTTATTGCGAAAGAGGCGGGCGGAAATTTGTAGGAGGCGGGAGGGATTAGGGGTCGTAGGAGGGACTCATCGCACCCTTCAATCACCGTTCTCTTGGTAAAGCCCTGACCTCTAGCGGATGAGATTTTTAATAAGCCTCTTTTTTGTAATTTTTTCTTCCCAGAGGCGATGATGGTAGTTCTCACGCAACTTCGCCACTTGTTCCAATTAGGTTTTTTGTCGTGTTAGACAGCGATTCTCCCTTCGCGTGTTATCTGCTCTATTAAATCTTAGCTTTTTTCCTCATTCGGCGCGCCAGTTGTAAAGGGGAGTGGTAACGCGAGAATGTTAAGGCGCCTCGAGCTTAATTCGCTTGTCGCGGGGCTTTTTGAAGTGCTGCCGTCTTTCTTTGATGCTTGAAATTTTCTCATGCTACGCCTGTGTAGCGCGATCCAATTACTACCCTCCTCGCCGTTTGCCAACGAGGTAGCGTTAGTCTCGTTTTACGTTATTGGTTTTGGCAGGATTTTTTTCTAACGTTATGAAATTATATCCTTTTACAACCGGGTGGTACAATTTTGAAAATTGATTTCGGGCATATTGCTGTCGAGTGATGCGGGCAACGAGTCCTTTTTTTCGAACAATATGTAAATACTTAATGTGAAATTAAAATGCAACTACCGCGAGAAAACGCGCAATTTTGAGAAATGGCTGAAACTACGATATATGTAGTTTCATTTCGCTTTTGAAATGCGAAAAGATGAGGAATTTCATTCTCATATTTTCGATTGTACAGTGCGTTCCATTTTTATATGATTTTTATTATTCAATCAAATTTGTGGTTATCTTGACTTTTTTACCTATTTAAACTTGCACAAACATAGGTTGTAGTATATCGGGTATTTTTTGGGTGCATACCAAGATTCAACTCGAGTTCTAAATGTATTATGAGTTAAATATACTATACTTACGCCCCATGTGGCATAATAGTAAAACATTGTTGTATTTAGGTAGATGATTTTTGAGCGAGGCTTTCTCGAAAATTACCATTTCTTTCTTTCCGTGCGTTGGGAATTGTTTTGCCGTTTTTTTCATTAGCTTGAGGTTGTTTCTTTGCGGCTGAAATTTGGATGTGATTTTTTTACGACTCATTTGCTCGCGGGATATTGTCGAGTCGACGGCAAGGTACTAATTTCGTATCATTTTACAGTCACTCATCGTGACCGACGAGTTCCATCAAATCCATTATTTGTTTTAATGGCTCTAATATCCGCGAATGGACGTTGAAGCCTAGTAATCAATCATATTTCTCCTATTTCTGCCTGCCTCTCTCTGCTTTTTCTGAAAGATCTCTCTTGATGTCAAGCCTCCCTTCTCTCACGTTGTATCTGTTTGTATCTCTGTATATGTATATATATACACACACACACACACACATATACACCCACCGAATGCAACGAGACCGAGCCCATTTACAAGTACCATAGCTCACTAAGTAAATATTAATAAATTAAACACTGGATGAAAAATCGAATGTTATTGTATAATGTAATTTGACAGGCACTCATTAAAGTACGTAATGCAACATAAAAACTGTTAGGGTATAAGTTTAAAAATTCTTGTTATTCGATATACGGTTAAAGAGTTTGCAGCATGTCTATGTGATATAGGTATAATATCATCATAGGTAGTCTGTCCGTAGAAAGGTCCGTGATTATCCTTGGTTAAATGTGGTTCTCCGCACATTCCTATTTTCCGCAGTCCTCTTTATGTCTTGACAGCTCTTTCCCTTTCAAGTCGTCTATCAGCTGATACCTTTTCCTTCCTCTTTCTATTTATTTCTACCAGTTTTCCTTCTAACATGTCTTTAATCATGCTCTCTCTTCTAAGGTAATGTCCGATCCGGTTCGCTTTCCTCTGTTTATAGTCTGTGTAATCATTCGCTTCTCTCCTATTATTCTTAGTACTTCCTCGTTACACACTTTTATTTAACTTACTCTGTTATATATATATATATATATATATATATATATATATATATATATATATATATATATATGTTTCTTTTAAATCTTTCTAATAATAATAATATTTAAAAAAGTTTTTAAGTATACACATCCAAAAGTGGATGGTAAAAATTGCCACCCACTCTTATTCTGCACACCAAATTTAATTCAAGTTGAGGGCAGACAAATTTATTCTTTTGATTGGACATTTTTTTAATATTTTATTTTTCATCCTATCTCTCCATTTTATCTTCAGAATTCTTCTGCGATATATATTATATCCTCTCTCCTACCGGTTATTTCTCCACCTTTATCCATTATCGCGTTCCCTCCTGGCACTACTTTTTTCCCGTGCCGCCGCCAGATGTCGTGACATTCTTGTTTTCGGCCACAAATGATGATCGACGGGTGAGTATCGCTTTGATGCGTCGTGGGCGTCCCTTCTGTGTTCTTTCTCCATTTCCTCTCGCGCCTTCTTTCTGTTCGTCTAAATTCTCGCTCTGTTTTTTTCATCCGTCAATTTCTCGAAGACCTTCCTTCCTTCCCCCCTCCCCCTCTTTTTCTCACCTCTACGAACCTTCGGACCGCGGTCGGTCTGTTTTGTCGGACACTTCGCGTCTGTTGGGGGAAGGGACGGCCGGCCTTAGGCTAAGTGGAAAACGAAACATATTTTGGGGACTTTGATCGATGGCTTTGCTCGCGGTAAATGGACACGTCTGTTTTTTTTTCACCGGCCGGAAATTTTTTCTCGGAGATTTTCGTAATGTTTTTGTGACGTTTCGTCGATCTGCGAATATATGGTAATAAGTCTTTGAAGTGTTTGACGCCTTTCTCGAAGATGGCGGCTCGCTTAGCAACCGAGATCGTTGTTGGACTTTTTTATCCAATGGCGTGGAGGTCGTGATAGGTTTCGTTTTGTACCTCAATGCGTGAAGATTACACATGTAGGAACGTGAAACGAATCGGGTTTATCGCCATTTCTTTGTGATCAATAATATATTAAGAAGAGTAATGAGGTTGAATGTTAAAATTTACGCTTTTTGTTTGTAATTTCTTTGCGGATTCGGAAATTTTTTACCTCAAAAACAGTCTTATCTTCTGGATCAAGCGAACTCTAAAAATGCTAATATCCACTAGAAAATCTCCATAATATAACAAGTTATCAGGCAACGACTTACTAAGCTAAGGTTCCCCATGTGGCAATGTCGATATCTTTTCCTGCAATTAGACGACTCTTAGCGTAAATTTGCAACACCGGAAAGCGCGTAATTTCAGTGTAAATATTGCATAACGCGGGGTTGTCACTTGGCAAACCTTTCCACGGCACATATTAAAATGTATTAGCATTGGGTTCGCTCTAAAACTTGCTTCTCCGTGATAATTAGGCGCGCAAGGAGAACAACGGGCACCGCCGCGAATACAGTATTCTTTTTTGAAACCTGCAGTTAAGATGTGAGAGAATGCACCCTTCCATTTTTAACTTTTAACAACTTTGGACACCGGATTCCGGTTTTTTTTCTGTATTAAAGGGACCGTTTTAAATTAATTGGGAACAGGTACGAACGTGGGAGTTTTCTAATTATTACGCGGCATCTAGTACAATTCTTCATTTTCTCATGGGTAGTGGGGGTAAGAGAAAGATGCGAGATCGTAAGTTCTTTGATTGCTAACGGCCAATTGTTCCAAATGCGAAATCCTTCGCGGAAAATCCCGGATAGTACCCAGGGTTTTCAATTTCTGAATTATGATGCAAAGCGTCAAACAAGGTTTACCTAGCTGATTCATTCACGTGGTGTCTCTAAGAACACTACGCTTGATGTTAATCCTTTATTTCTATGTAGCTGATTACAACTGTTTATTTTTTCATAATTACAGTGGCTCTTAATTGCTGACGCTACCAAAAGCACGATTTTCGCGTGTCACTAATTAATCCCTCGCGTTCAAAAACTCCGCTTAGTTTACAAGCGGATATGTAACGAAACCTGTTTTTTGTAGGTTGGAGTCTTTTGCATAATAATGAATCCCGTTAATGAATTAACGTAAATGTTTTTCAGGGCTGTTTTTCATAGCAGCCTAATCTGAAAATTTTCCAAGTTGAAAAAATGTTCAAAATTTCGCATTGGTTTTCATTTTCGATTATTCACAAGCATTGTTCGATCAGCGGTCACCGTCAAGTAATTGTAACAATCATTCCTTGCCTTCCTAAAATATATTTTTCTCCTTTTCCTCAACGCATTGGCTGATTTTCAATGCCTCTTAATCTGAAGATTTTCGAGGTGAGAAAGCTCGAAATTTTGCGTCGATTTTCATTTTTGATTTTTCGCACGTGTTATTCGATCGGCGATCATCTTCAAGTAATTATTCCTTGTCATTCTATAATACAAACATTTTCTTCTCCTTTTTCGGTGCATCTACGTATTATGTTTTTAAACCAAAAAATAATAAAAAAAAGGAAAGATGACTAAGACTTTTTAAAAAGTCTTAGTCATCTTACTCGGTAGTAATGTATTTATTAAATCTTATCTTCAATTGTTCCTCGACATCTTTTTATAAAAGAGTGCGAGGTCACTCTCACGATGAGTCTCCTTGACATTGTCCTTTTCTGTAATTGAAGCATACGTACTCTGATTCTCCGCGAAAATTCCCGCAGATATCTCGCAATCTCCTCTCTAAGGCGGCACGCTTTTTTTTCTTTTATTATCTTCCTTCCTCTCCCTTCTCGATTTCCTACGGACGGTGTCTGACCGTGACAGACCCTCAAGAAGTCGACCCTGAAAGGATTTCCTCCTCTTACCTTTCGGCGGCGGAAAGCAATTTCTCGCAAACCGCAGGAATTAAGTCACAGCGCGATGCGTCTTTCGGTATCGCACGAGCGATTTGCAAGAATGACAGGAAAAGGGTCGTCGGAAGGAAAAACCACGGCGACCTTGTGACTCATAACACAAGCAAATGTTTTATTTTTTTCCACTTCTGCAATCTCGCGAGCGATTCTTTATTTGTTCTCAGTTTTATTTGAATTTTACGTGATAGTTTTTTGAATGGATGGTCTGCGATGAGGTTTGCCATGCTGCAATGTTTTTTACCCAATATAAAAATCATTGGAAAACCCAGTCGAAAGTTTTGGGCGCAAAGTAGCCGCCCTCGGTGGTGAACCACGGATCGTTGACTTAAACCCTTTTCCAACGCGGGTTTTCCTTACGCAGATTTGATTTTACGCGATTATATAAATGACATTTTCCCAAAGCCTATAAAATTTAATTATACGCGTTACCTCATTGAGCGCGGGCGGCTTTTTACGTGTATTACATGAGAGAGCGCATAGTCTATACGAAAATGTGTTTTTTTAATATGGTATTAAATTTTGCGCAACGCGGTTTTGCCGATCGCGGCCTTCTCCAAGAACATAAACTCTTGCATTACGCAAGGGACTACTTTAGGTTTAAAATTACTTATAGAAGTTTAATTTTAATGTCCAATCCCATAATATTAAAACCGTATTTGGTTATTGCGTAATCGAATGAATCTTATTATATGACTAGCGTAATTGCCCGTTAAAATTCAACGGGAAAATTGGAACTTAACATATTCAACTATATTGGAAGGGAGTGAGCTAAATCTAATGCATTATTATATTTGTTAATAATAAAATGTAGTCAGATTTTAACTAAGTTAACAATATCTTGAACGTTTTAATCCGAAAAAATTAGCTATTATGGACTCACTAGATATGTTGATTTTCTGTATGAACAACAATGCTGTTGATCGCCAAGGCAACGTTTCAATAAAAATGCAAAATTTTGACAACTTTTCGAATATTTTAGCGAATTCGATTCGAAAAAAAATCGACAGCACGAATAAGAATCTCCATTTAATTTCCTTTAAAATGGTTCTTATCCTAAGATCGTGCGTCAATTACTTCTAATTTAATTTTGGAAAAGAAAATAAGTCTACAAGTGTGAAAGAGGTATATTTAAGATCCCTCTTATGGGAAATTCCAGATAGCGTTCCAAACCAACAGATTGAGGCTTTTATTAATAGTCTAATTTTACAACCCTAGAATTCGCTGTAATTGCAAATTATGAAATCGCAATGCCATAATTTGCTATTATTTCGAGTGAAATAAATTATACCGAGCGAGCGCGTATTTCCGCCTTTTTTTAAAGAACACAAGGTTATTCACTTTAAGGAAAGCGTTATTTACTTAACACAATGTACGCGAGGAAGCCATTAATTCTCGAGGAAGGGAAAATTTCCCGAGTCGTCGTTAAGATCTCAACAATCCCTACTTGGAGACCTTAAAATGGCTTTGCTTTGTTGGTGGAAATGTATTTTTTTCTATCTATTAACTCCAAACTTTCGAGCAATTGCGGCATCTGAGTAATCCCCTTTTCTTTTTCCTTCTTTCCGAGGGAACATGTAGCTAAACGGAGAAATTTACGCCGCGCTAACAAGGAAGGAAAGGCGGGTCGAAACTGCCGACACTCGAAGCGACGTCCGCGGCGGTGGACAGCCACGTTGTCCCAGTTCCCATGGAATGTTTCTCCCGCCGATGTGGATGCTACAGAGTCATTATTCATCCATTCCCCCGCTTCCTCTCGCTTCCCTTCCTCCACTTCCGTCCCCTTCTGTTCCTCCGCACCTCCCCCTGCCACCCACGCGCCTGGAATATTTGCTACTCATCCCTACTCCGCCTCTCCCAACACGAGTACCCCACGGTTTCGGTCTATCCCTACCCCGCTATTACGCCGGTTCCGCACTCCAGTGAACTCTGATTCACTCCTCTTTCGCTCCACACCGGTCTGTCTGTCTGTTCCCCTTTTTCTGCTGCGTTTCCTCTATTTCTCTCTTCTCTTATTTATCCCTTTTGCTTTCCCTCTTTCTCCTCCTCCTATATTTCTATTTCTCTCTCCTTCAGCCCTGTCTTTACCAGTTTTCCTCTCATCCTGTTCTGCTCTCATCATCATCCTCTCTTTTTCTATCCTCATTTCCTCTTTCTTTATTGTCTATCGCCTTACATTCTTCCTTCAACCTTTCAGCCTCTGCTTTCCTCTCTTTTCTTACCTTCCCTTTACTCTCTCATATCTCTTCATTCTCTAACCTTCATTCATCCTTCCGCTCTCTCTTCTAATTTCCTCTTCCTTCCTCTCAGTTCCTCATTCCTTCCATTTACTCTATCACAACTCTCTTCTCTTCCTCTCCCTTCCTCTTCGTTTCTCTTTCTCTCTCTCCTAACTCTCACTCTCACTTTCTCTCTCTCCTAACTCTCACTCTCACTCTTTCTCTGCTCTTTTTTATAACCACCTCCATCTCCCCATTCGTTTCTCTTTCTTATATCATTCTCTCTCAAATTTTTATATCCTATTCCTCTCTCCCGCTCTCTCTCTCTATCTCCCTATCTTTTCCTTTCCTTTTTCTATGTTCATTTCTATCTTCAACTCTTTCCACCTCTTCATTCCGTCGTGGTCATCTTCTTACTCCACTCTTTCTTTCTCTCCATTTCTCCTACGTGGCGTTCGTGTAAAAACCAAGCCGCGTACATCCTACCTACCCTCGCCACTTCCGGTCCACCCCGACACCTCCACCCTTTTCCCTTTACCGCGTCAACTTCCCCCTCTCCTTTTCCTCCTTCCTCTGACAGCAAAAATCACTCCGGTTCTGCCGTGTCAAGAGTTGTTTCGGAACATTTGGGGCTATGCCCGCGCGTTCCCTACCGAATAATGTCCTCGAGTCCGTTGGTTTGTCTTTGTTTATTTATTTTTTTTACGGCTACGAGTCGCTGTAATAACAATTTCTCGTCCAAGAGTCGCGGTTGCTAGGTGTGTGCGTTTAATTTATAATTTCTAGGGCTATCAAAATTCGCGTCGTCCAAATTTTTTTCGTTTCCTTTTTGGCTTTTGGCAGAGAAAAACAAACGGTATTCACGTGTTCTATTGCATGCTGGTGGCCTTTACTGGCTCGAGTTTCGCGCTGACGCTTTCTATTAAAAATGTACGCGATTCTATTGGAATTTAAAGCTAGTTTTAAGCTTCAATATTCCACTAGAGATATCTCTGTAGTATATTTGAGATAATGAATGAAAAACTTTGAATGAACAGCAACACCAGGTAATTGCTATTAAATTGTTTACGCGATTTTCATTCCATAAAAAATTCAAATTCTATTTTCCTCTCAACGCTTCGACGACGAATGGTTTTTAAAAATTTAATATTTTTGAGAAACGTGCAAAAATAGTGTCCCATTTTTGTTAAGTTTCCTCTCACATATCGCGAGTTTCGTTTAAACATTGCAGGATGAATAAACATGGCTGTGTTAATGCCGATTAATGAGTTCTAAAGTTCCCAGCAACCTTGAACGGGCGAGCCTTAATTAAGGAAGGGGAGATTGATGCATTTTTTCTTACATCCAGCACCCGCCTCGCAAAATGGCCAATCACGTCGCAGTCTTAAGTAACAATGGCGGTCAAATCTCGCACCTAGGTATCTTTACCTAAAACATGGATTTGGGCCGAACGTGATCGATGTTTACGAAAGAGACCGGCCTTATATGTTTTCGTAACGTATACCTCAAAATTGTAACCCTATTCAAATATCTCACGTAACCGGTATGAGAGACGCGGAGGCTACCTCCTGAATCTTGAGGCTTTTTCATTTTTATCCATTCTTTCTTTCGGTCTCCATGGCGCCCGCACATCCATCGCCAAAGTTAAGCCTTTAACCCACCCCCTCCAACGCATATGGCTCGCTTGATTGATGCGCTAAATGGCCGCGCACGCCGTCCTTCGTTCATACGTGTTACACGGGAGCCTCTTCAAACTTGAAATTGCCTATTTTGAGTCTTCTCATACATGCAGCATCATTTTCGCGATATTGCGTGGCCGATTCTTCTTTTGTTTGAACGCTCGTTAAATTATGTTATTCTTATGCGCAAATACTCTCCGAATTTAATGATATTAACACATACTGCCACTTATGATAGCGAGCATTGAATTGATACAATCCCAATTGACAAAAGGCATTGAAAGGGTTGGTCTAAGGAGGTCAGTTCTAATAAGGATGCAGAAATCAGTCGTATTCAGTACTAACAACATAGTGAGAAAATTCATGCAAATGCATATACAATAAAGTTTGGCTTTGGATGAGCCCGCTACTATACATAGCAACACCAGATGATTCTGTGCAATATAAAATAACTATAAATTACATAATTCTATATATTGCATACATATTAATGGAAACTCGTCCAGCTCCTAGAAGGCAAAAATCTATTGCCGAATGTTCATTAACTTCAAAAAGATAGTTTTCTCCTTACGCAGTCATGTACTAAGTCGAAATAAAGTTCAGTAAATCGAATTTTCGACAGTTCTTACATTTTCTTTCTTCTTAATAGATTCAAATTATCGGAGTTCGAATGTGTTTTTTTTTAATGGTGACACAATAACGGAACATATTTAAAGAGTGGAGAAAAACCATCGGGGCGTCGTTAAAACTGAAATCACATTATTTAATAGAACATGCATATGAAAATAGATACGTACCGTCCGTCAGTATATAGGATTGGATGAAATAACTTATCGAAGATTCTGATGTAATCATCGCTGGCGTGGCTACGTAACTCTTTTTTTTAATAGTTGAAGTTTGAAATATGTCATTTAATCGTGGAATGATTTATGCTATTAAGTTGCTCTATGTCTCCCAAAAACCCTCCCTCTACTGCGAGAGGTGTGATATATTCGCTTTTAGGGACGAATTCGATTTTTTTTAATGTAGCCATTTTCTCATTTATTGTTCTCAAAAGTTTTTTACGGCTTTAATAAATGGTCTAACGCAAAACTTTCTCTTGAAAATTGCAGTGGGTTCATTTAAGAGAAGTGATGTATACGTAAAGTTAAAATGAAATTATTTTTGATGGGGTCAGACGCAAGGCAGGATTATGATATAAAAGTTGCCTCTTTGATATCACCTTCAAATAACCTTCAAGTGAGAAAATCTTATTCAATTCTAGATAACGAGTCGTCGATTTAGTACGTATTCGTAAAATACCTTTCCTGTTTGAAGCTTAAAGCATACATCACATCGTTGCGATGCAAGAGAAAGTCATGAAGTCTGTTGAAATAAGTAAGAACGCGAACCTTTAAATTAATTAATCTATTATTAGATCTGAATCATACGGTCTTTAACGAAAAGTTTATTTTGGAAACACGTTCTCTCCAGTCAGAGGCAAAAATAATATTTTGTAATTTTCGCCGCATGAAATGGTCGCGCGACACCTTTTCCTCGGCAGTTTTTCCTTGTCGCTGAGGAACAGATATTACAATACATATTTTCCTTTCGCGCCGGAGACAAAAAAGAGGGGATCGTAGTAGAACGTTGTGATGCAGTTCGCGCGTCGGATGCTTAAAACGTTTTTCATTCCCTACGAAGCCGGAGACGGCTTTGTGGGTCAAACTATTTTTATGAACGCATGTTTTTATTTTTTCGCTCGGCGGCGGCGAGGTTGAAAAGAAAACGTACATGGAGGAGGATGGAGGAAACGAATGGCATCACGGCCGACGTCACCGCGCTCAATATACACGGTACAGGTAAACACGCCACTTTCGTCATTCTTGCCCGCGAGGTTTCGAAACCTCTCTCGTGGTTATGACCCGAGCGATGGAAGAGGAAAAATGATTTAGAAAAGGGATGATGACGGTGGTATTTAGCCGATGATAGATGGCGTGCAGCGCGGGAAAGAAACATCCTCACGACTGTTGTGACGGCCGATCTCGCCTCAAGAGTCCTGCATACGCTATATATCAGAGAGGGGCTAAACCAAGGCTCGCGAGCCGCATGCGGCTCTTTTAAATTTCCATTCAGAGGCGTGTCAACGCTTCTCACTACAGAACACAATGACGTAGTGTGACTTGAGACGTGCTGGGGGATGCCTAAGGGACTTGTATTATGTCTGAATTGCTTCGGATACAGGTTAAGTTTTGCAGTTCGGAAATTTATGAGCACAGAATATGTGGCATGCGGCTCTCGAACTACTGAAAATTATCGCATGCGGCTCGAAGAATAAGTAGGTTTGGCCACTCCTATATATCCACGTATGCATCCGTCTGAAAGAGAGGAGGAGGGGGAGTTTTACCAATGCAGGCGCAGCTGTTGGGCAACCACGTCTGTTCGTCAAGCCGGAGAAGACACCTACGCCATTTGCTTTTCAAATGTTCCCCCTTCCACGCACCCGGAGCGCGTCTGTGACCTTGTTTTTCGGTTCGCTTCGGCTTGAATTGTTCTTTTTTTATTTTTTTATTTTTCAATTGAAGAGGGAAGGTTATTTTTTTCTTTTTTCAATTTTTCTGCGGATCTCTCATATACTGGATGTGTGTGTTCCTTCGGTCGGAATAAATCGATGAATAAAATTAATTTTCTGCCTCATTGATCGCGGCGGTTTGACTAAGAGAACTGCGCGAGAGGGTTTCTCGAAATTTTAATTCGTCATTTGTGAAGTTTCAAGGTTTTTACGATAGAATCGATTTATAAATAACAGCGAAAAATTGAAATTCGGAGAATATTTTTTTCGATTCAATTGGCTTGATGGGATGTAGTTTTCGTCACCCCAGTTGAAAGCTCTTTTTCTTTGTAAGGATCAGAAAAAAGCTGTAAAACTCGGGAAATAAATTCTCGATTTCGCCGTACGCCTTCTATAAAATAGATGCTATCCTTATCGGAATTAATGCTGTGAGTGGCTCACTTTACAGTCAGATCAGTTCTTCTATATTCTCTGTAAAACATTATCTATTCCCCAATGCCCATTTTCAGAAAATCGCTGTAATTATTATTCGGTCCGCCAAAATTGCGTCATTTATTTTGTTTACAAACTTTGTATTTGGTTCATTGTTATTTGGATTTATCATTCGTCCTTTAGAGACTGGCCAAAAATTACATGTTTGAGGAAAAAGAAAAACGATGTTTTTTCGTGGAAAACCCCTTAAGATATTTCGAAATTTGAAAAAATAAACAAATCCTTGACTCGCGTCTCGATTCGTCATTCCCTTCCTCGGCTGTGACCTGTTCTACACCAGCATTGAAGTCTCTTGGCTTATCTCCAACGTCATAGCGTAACTCCCCGTTTCCTTGACTCGTTTTTTTTAATGGGAACATCGTTTGGTCATATGACTTGTCCTCCCCATACGACATTCTGTAAGTCAACTTATCGGTCTACGCCATTTCGACTGGAGACGACGCGATTTATGCCGTTGTTTCGTAGCTACGAACAGCATTTAAAGAACTTGCTACAAAATTTCAATTATGATCTCATTATTTCTTTGTTCGTCCATATAATTAGCTCATCTCTGTTACTCCGCGCAACTGAAAATTTACGCATATAAAATGATAATGAGAAAAATGGTTGCCCGTGACCTCGGTACTCGGAGAGGACAAGTTTATCTATGTATCCTACTGGTCCGGTGATATAATGATAATTTACATACGCGTAACGGTTGGCAGTTTTTCATCAAATTCGCGCTTTGAATAAATTCATGACTTTAGATTTACTAGGAGAGGGAAAAAACGTATTTTTCAGAAAATGACATAGGGTGTATTTTTATCGTTCTTTGTTTTCATTTACCGTTTATATTCAATAGAATCTTTTTCAAAAGTAATTCTTACACATGCCTATGAATCCTTTCATTCTCATAAATTAATCTTTTGGAAAACGCCGAATGTCAGTCTATACTTATATCAAAACATAACTGAATAACTACACAAGAAATAAATCGCATTCAAGAGCACGCATATAATATTACGTTACTATTTAGAAATGCTTTCGCTTGCTCGAACGTAAATAAACGTTTTCGTAATATTACAAATTTGTTTAATCTGCCTAGCCTAATGAAATAAAAAAAGAATGCTTTCATGTTAAGCTAATCTGGTTCCTAATATGCTCTTCCTTCCCATGTCTTATTCGCAAAAAATCTTCCGATGAAAGGGTTAAAATATTGTTTCCAACTGATAAATTAAACAAGTTTTCTTCCAAAAAAGCTATTCAGCTTAAAATTCGCGACATTTATTGTTCGACCACTTAATGTTTAACTTCAACATACGTTCATTGGGCAGTTACGGCCTGATTATGAAATAGTGCACTGGGCCATAAAAATGCTCGTTCTTAACTTTCATTCACCTTCCGAGCGGTATTTGGCGATCTGCTTAGTGATAACAGATATTGCCTCTTTAAAAACAAGCATTGAAACTGACGGAGGTTAATTTCGGTAAGTTGTTTAGAGATAACGAATCACGGTCTTGTGAACGATTTTTAAGCGTTTCATTACCGTAATTAATCTCGCAAAAAATTATTCGGCGTTCAATTTTTGTATGACAAAACGACGAATGGATGCTGAAAATTAAAAGATGTTCCAAAGCGATAGCAGTTTCAAAGAAAACGGCCGCATTTATTGGGTTTGACGACTCTCTTTTCTTCCCTATCCCCGCGGGTAATTTTTAATGAGTCTACAGCAATGCATTCTCACCCTCGGAGTTGCTTCGTAGATACGACCTTATTACCCTGAAAACTGAAAAACCGGAAACATTCCATTTCAAAACCCTCCCTTCCTCTCTCTCCCTTCCCCCTCCTCTCCCTCTCTCTCCCTCCCTCCTTCTTTCACTCCCTCTCCCTCCCTCTCCCCCATCCCTACCTCCCTCCCCTGCTACCTCCATCCCCCTCCCCTTCTACCTCCCTCCCCCTCCTACCTCCCTCCCCCTCCCCTCCTCCTTCGACTCCCCTGCGATAACTTCTAGATCGCAAACTTTTTTTCTCGGTGTCTCAGGAAGGAGAAAGTGTTCTTTTCCCATGTTTTTATTCCTCCGCCTCACCGATGCCCCCGAGGTTGGGAAGCGAAAATGCGAGCATCTCAATTCCTTACGTCGTGGACCTGTTTTTCCCTCGGAGTTGACGTGCTTCTGTCGTGCGAACATCTCGGTGATTAAGACGGGGACGGGAGCAGCGAAGAGCGATCGAACGTCTTCGAGAAAGCGGCAATATTAGTGAACCTTCTTTTGTTTCGGAAATTTAAAAAAAAAGTATTTTTTCCCTTTTAATTATTTTCGATTATTTTTTTCTGCATTTTCCGCAAATTTGTATCATACATTAACTGATGACCGGTTTCATTTTCGTTCCGAACAAATCGCCATGCTAGCAAGTAAAATTTTAATTTAAATAAATAACTTGAATTATCAAAAAACTCAATTTTTAAATTTTTAAAGCTTTTACCCGACTTTTTTATTTCCTGGTGGTGTCTGAAATCTATTTTCGATAATTAAATATTTAGGTTTATTGCTGTAAAAATAACTATACAAACCCTTGGAATATGATGTACTAATCAATTTAACTTTGAATTTTAAAAGCTTAAAAGTTATTTTTATGCGTAAACATACCACAGATATTCCAAATTAATATTTGTTGTTACATATAAAGTAGTTAATATTGATTGTAACGTACACAATTGCATAGTATTAATTTTCTTTAATGTCATTCATATGATCTTCTGTTGTTTTCGGATAAATTTTGCAATGCATTCAATATAAATTAACTAGAACTCGGAATCCTCTTATTGTGTGATTGAAATACGTACACTCTTTTCAAAAAAACTTTCTCGGCATAAGGATTCACATTGACACATCTTTCAAATAAAAAGTCTTTAACGTACCTTTATGTAGTCTCCTAGGCAACGCCTTCGCGACAGACTCAAAGACACCTTTTTTAAAAAAAACAGCCACCTTTATACTTTATCAAATCCCAAACTCGCTTCTTCCCGGGATCTCGTAGTTCATCCTTTTCCGACACAAAACACTCAAAGCGTACCACAGATGATTCCGACGGCACAATAAAGAGAAGAATAAACACTCCTTTGGGAGATATCTCCTTTCTCTTGACAGCTTCGACAGAACAGATACAAGTGCCGAAACTTTTCCGCTTCTGTGCCCTGTGTTGTTGTTCTCAAGTCGCGACTTCCATGAAAACCCTCTATCCTCGTATATCTACTGCTTCCAGCGAGCGAGTAGCTGTTTGTGTGCCGGTTTTCCTCTTCCCTCGCTGACTATCATTCTCTACCTCCCCGCCACTCCCCCCCCCCCTCTTTTTCTCTTTTCCCCCTTCCTCCTTCTCCTCCTCCCATGCTAACGTCAGTTTCCACCGGCCTACCTTTTATTTCTTCCCCGCCCCCATGCTCTTTTTACGCACACAACCCTCTCTCTCTCTCTCGCCCCCCGCTCCCGGACTTTCTCCTCTGCCATCTACCGGTATTCCTCCTTACCATTCCTCTTTCCCACCCCTTTCTCACCTCCCATTCCTCTCGCTTCCCTTGTTTTCTGTTTCCATTTCACTGCACTTCTCTCTTCCCCTCTATGCTAGAGTAGTTTATACTCACCATTTAGTCATTGCAAGCCCCCCCCTTTTCCCGTCCCTAAGGTTATAAACCTCCCTGCCTTGTTGCGATTGTTTTCTTTTGGTGACTTACGGCGATGTCCTCGGCTCGGCATAAAAAATGACGCACCAATTGTCCCGAAAATTATGCGCCGATGGTGAAAAAATACTGTATTCTCGCGATGCGTTTTTTTTCAGAAATTTTCAAGGTGAATAGTTCTTTTCATAGTTTCCGTGAAAAACGAAATATTATAAAATAATTATCGAGTTCACCTTATGGCCTGAATTCAATGGATAGTTTCGGCAGCTCTTTCCAGGCACCATAAAGGTTGTGTAAATGGCTTAATCGGTCGTTTCATGACCACAAAAGCTGTCTAGGGTCATCTATTATTTCTCTTTTCGCTTAAAACTTTCCTACTACCGAAACCCGGGAATGTAGGCAGCGTAACTAACCGTTGGATAGTGTAATATGACCTATATGGTATAATTTAAGGGACCTTTCCAAAATATCGCTTATAATGTTATTTCCTCTGCGTTGTGATGAGGAAAAACTCCATTCTAATAAACCAGTTTAACTATTTGAATATTAAATAAATATTTATATGAAAAAATATTTTTGATTACTTTTGCAAGAGTTGTTTGGCAACCTATGCAAGTGCCACCTTTGCTAAACCTTATTTACTGCATTGGTAAGGTGTATCATGGACCACATCTACATTTACATTACTGCATTACAAGCTCCCTATAGCGTTTGACAGGGGATGCCATGTACGAAAGTTTTAAAGCTTCGATAAACCACAATCCTCCAAAATTGATAGCATGGTTTTTTATTATAAATGCACCTTCGGCTACAAGGCAGCCGTCATCAGTGGCAATTTGCCGATAGTAGATTCTAGAGAACAATTGATATTGATAATTCTTAGCGTTCTTCATAGCGCTGTTAAGATTAAGAAACTTCTCATCCTACACTTTGCTCCTCGTTCCACGCCGCTTGGGTTTGAACACCGACTTTAAAACAAGGTTGAAGTGCGGATCTTTCGTCTATTGGCCGAGTATTTTGGCTGTGAAACGTAGCATGTCACAGACTCGATGGAGATTAATGTGTTTTCGGCCCTAAATAATCAACTGCGCCCGTCCTTGAGAGGTGCGATCGGCGGAAGTGGATGTGTAACACGAGTGGGCAGGTCGTTCGCCCATTGCATGTTCATAATGGGTGAACATGTCCTTCGAATATGGATAATAGAACCTTGCGAGACTAAAGACTCGTATTTTTTTAAATTCCGCGGCAAGGAACCGGTCGAACGTAACATTTCATATGCGAGTTGGGTTTTTTTGTTTGTCGTTTTGGAACGATGATGCCCTTGTATTGAAGAAACATTTTCTTTAAAAGTTGTTTGCCTATGTTATTTATCGGTATGGTAATAATTGGACGGTTATTAGCCAACGTGATCATTTTACGGATTAGTAAATGACAAAGATTTCTATCTAATATATTCTGTTAAGATTTATCGTAATTATACTGATTCTTTTTTGGTTAAATCTACACCGACTTGCTAGGGATAGTGACTTCCAATATGGCGTGAAATCTGCATTTTTCAAATTCTTTAAGCTTGGCTCTCTTCGATTTTTTTGTAATTTATCGAGTTTTCTTAATAACTCCGTCTAAGAATCCCTCTTCAATTTGTTTTGTCCTCTTGGTTGAGCATAATTAGATGAATACGTTGCACGAGCTATAGTTTCCAAGCCAACAAAAGTCGCATTGCCGTTGAACAAATTACGTAAATTCCTAATTCATCTTGATACATGTTTTACGCCAAACATAGGGTTCATTCCTTTACATTTACATATCCCGATCTCTAGAGGGGTCTCGTAAAGTCGGGGGGGGGGTCTCAGAGGAAGTGACGCATGCAGCGGCAAACATCCTTATGAATGTGCAAATGCGTCCCCATGTCGGAAACATTTATGAGAACCTCCTTCTCCCTCCGTGTCTCTCGATGCATTCGTGTGTCTCCTCTCCTTTCTAAAACGTACTTTGTTCTCACTCCACTGCCCTGTAAACGGTCGCTTCACTTTCTTCCTAATTGGAGCACCCATCCTTTCTTTTGTTCTCTCGACTCCGTTTAACGGCTTCGAAAGATCGAACTTCCTTTTCGTCTCGTTTTGTGTCATCGGCTGCGAGGAGGACGTGCCCCAAATCTTCGCCTTTCATCTTTTTTAATATTCGGCACACTCGCTCCACCTCACCTTATATCAATTTTTTTTAAAGCGTATTTTCTTAGTCAGGGAAAACTTGCTCGCGCTGCCCTTCTTTTGATTGTTTATCCAAATTTTCCGTTTTCTGGAAATCATTTTCGTGATTGCAATTGAAAATTTATATTTCCATGATATGTATTTAATTCCGATCGAGGAGCTATTTTCCTGGAGAATTAGAAACTTTAAAGTGATACTTTGACGATACAGGACTACGGTTATTTCATATTCTAGCGGTAGAGAACCTGTTGTTTTTTATACATAACTGTTAAAATGATAAATTCCAGAAAAATCACATTTAACTACCAAAATTTAAAAATTGAGTGTTTGTCTTAGACGTCTCCAATAGTCATAACAATCGTTATAAAAAGCCATTGGAGATATCTAAGTCAAGTACTTAATTTTTCATTTTTTTACAATTTTGTGCCTACTCTGGATTTTATTTTCAGCCACGAGACTAACTCGATAATATTCTAGCGAATATTTTAAAATTATATTGTGGCGACTTTTTTTGGTTGGATCCACCTAAATCGCAAGAATGGCAAGTTTTAATGAATCATAAGAGTTAGTATCCTCATTCCCCAAACGCGGAGAAAAACTCGACTGTTTTGTTTTTTCGCATTTCTGGAAAACACATTTTTTTATGCGTAAATCCTGGAAAAAATAAGTTTTCTCCGTGAGAAATATCCGCGCATTTCGTGCTAAACGTGCCAACATGGCGTGAATCAGCGAAGATAAGTCCAAATTTTCATTTTCAATCCGCAATGCCGAGGAGGAGACGGGATGTCCGGTGGTGACGGCTTCTTTTAGATTAAAAATGCATTAAATACGCTAGCCAGGAAGGAAAGTGTGTGTTCGACTTCCATAGGAAATTCTTTTCCCGTCATCTCCTGCTTGAGCCAAATTAATTTCCTTCCGCTTTCGGCTAATTTCGTTTAATTTTTCGCTCGTTCATCGGACCGTCCCGCGCACGTCGCAGCTAGGTTGTTTCTATGCGTCACCGCGTGGTGACGATCGAGGCCCCGCGTGACGGTCCAAACACGCCCTAATAGACGCGGGAGGTTTCGAGATAAAAGGGAATTTTGTTTCCTTTGTTCTTCTAAATTACGGTCGCGCGGTATAAAGATAATGGTCGGGTTTGTCGAGGAATTTGTGAGAAAGAAGTCGTAATTTTTCTGGTGCGTGCGCAAACACGGTATCTCTCTACTCTGATCGCAGAGAAGAAACGCGTCGCGATGTAGGCGCTATCCTTCCGCAAATATAAGAATGTTTGAAGAAGGCGAGATTCGTACGATTCGTTTCTGCGCGGAATTTTTTTGTGCTCTACCTGCGTTGTTAGATTGGTGCAACGCATTAAAAAGGAGTTAGCAATTATCCGGATCGCAATTTACCGTTCTCGGATTTCTCTCGGCTAGCTTCCGTATTAAACGTTCGAATTACGTTGATTGAGAGCAAGACGATTCGCTTCTGGTTGTTCCTTTGATTTGAAGTAGAAGCGTTGCGCTAATCTCTCGTTTTGCGCGGTACACGCATTCCTGGAAAAAACCGTGTAAAGCGATACCGTGCAAAGTGGGATAGATTTTCTCAAATGAATACGTGAGGTTACATTTTGAGCGTCGTCTTGAGTTCAACATGCAACAATTAAGTCATATTATACTCAGAATTGCTTCCTTAATTCTTATCATAACCTCTTTAGTCATATTGAAATATTTTACGATTTTTAATGTTTGTAGACCGCTCGGAAACCGTTCAGAGCTAAATATACGGTTGTGCAATTCGAGATAGTTCTTGAAAATGAAAACTACGCTAAATTGGAAACGTGTGAAGCGAGACCGTGCAAAGCGAGGGATATATTAGATAATGGTAGTGCCCAAACTAGAATACGGCGAAGGTGGCATTTGCTAGCAAAAGGCGCCAAAAATATTTTTTACTTTTAATTTGTATTTATTGAATATCCAACTACTATTAAAATTATTTCAAAAAGTATGAAAATATATTTATAGCAAGGCAGGCGAAATAATATTTTAATTAAAATCTTTGATAAAGATGATTTCTAAAACTTTTCCACATGCACTATGTCTTCCTGCTATGGCAATGGATATCCGTCATGTGATATGGGGAAAATAATCGGAAAATATTTAGTAGGTATATCGATTTTAAGTTGTAGATTGATCCATGTACCATCTTTGCATTTAAATCTATCATAGACAGAAGAATAATAAGTTTATTGCAGCCAAACTTCAAGTATTCCTCAAAATCCTCATAGGCTGTTAGCAACACGATTAGCTAACAATTTTTTCAGGTAAAAGTTTAAACTCCCTTTTACTTTTATTTATATATAAAGTACCGTTAACTACAATGTATGACCGTTTATATAAAAATGGCGATTTTAGGTCATCTATGATCAATAAAATGATTCTTCCTCGGTAAAAATGTAAGTTAATTCGGTTTACGATATTAGTGTCGGTTGACGTGCCTGATTCTAAGCTTGCGCGAAGTCATTGTCCTCTTGAGGAAAATCCCGCCCACAGTTCCGCCGTGAGCTTTGAATGATTGTGACGCATTTGCAATCGCAATTAAAACCGCTGTTTATCTCTATATAACGGAACTGAACGCGATGGAAAACGCGCCTTTTTCTCGTCTATGACGAAGGAATGAATAATGTGGCAAGGGGATTGTGTAGTTTATCAAAAAACCTGTCACCATTGCAATATTTGTAGACCGTTACCGCCGACATCCTCCATTCCTACCCGTTCTGATATACAACGAAAAAGTAATTAACTTTCACGGTTCATTCTTGCAATTATTTCATTTCAATATGCAAAAAAGATGCCTTTGTATCGACCGATTTACTTCGGTTTTGACGTCATAGCTACGGTTGAAAAAATACATGATTGTTAACTAAATGATGAATTGATGAGGTCAAGTTATGGGTTGTAATAAATTAATGATGGAAACAACTCCTTGAGCAATAAAAAATACAATATGCCTTTTCCAAACCGGAAACATTATGATTGTCTATATAATAAGCCACCTTCAACCGATCCATTGGGCTTCATTCGTGGAGATTTTAACGCACGAGGGATATTGCTACACGGGCTCCATCAACGCAGATTTCCTTGTAAAGGTCATATAAAGGTGACATCTATTTACTCAATCAGCATAAAATGCAACGATACGCGATCCTGGAGTGGGAGCTCATCGCATTTTACGTATGTGTGCGACGTGAGAAAGCTCGTAGCCTACGCGACCACGTGATTTTTATCCGTAAGTTATTGAATTTGCACAACCCTATTTGTCCGAAAGCGGCCTTTTCCAAAAACGTCTGCACAAGGGACTATTGTGTTGGGCTGTATAACATGGAAAACATCGCAAGGCAAGTGGGGCTGATTCCAGGATTTGTGAAACGTAGTTGAGGTATAGAATATTTTCAACAGAGCGCAGCGTTATCTCATCCAACCCAGCGAAAGAAAAATATATTATTAGAGGAGGTGAACGAAAACGCAGTGAGGCTTTGGAGCGATTTTAGTAAGGAAACATTCTTTTAGGTTATCTTCGAAGCCGATTGAGCATCGGCAGTTTCCCGTATTGGATGGACTGTTGCGGAGCGACTGGTTTATCCTTACGGCCGAACGATATATTTTTGGCAATTTACAGCCAAAAAAATTACTAGATTTTTTCGCGAAAGTAATCCATATACAAGGATTTTGTATAGTTTTTTATAAATTAAATGTAAAGAATATAAGTACCAACATCAACACCGGTGACGGTTACTTTGTAATTTAAGTGCTTATACGTTTTCCAACCATTTTGCTGCTATGGGAGTAGGTAACCTTAATGACTCGTATAGTCGGCTAGTTTGATGTAAAACTTTTTCATCAAATGTTATGTAGCAAGAAAAAATTACCTCGAGATGATGACACGATATTCAAATTTTACTCTTTGTTATCTCATAAATCCTCATTAAGTTTGCCGTAAAAAAAAGCAAAATGTTTAATTGGGTCGATTTTACGAAAATGCGCCGTTTTGTTTTTACGAAAACTGCCTATATGGCGCATAGAGACAGCTGGGTTAATGTAATCAAATCTCGCTGCAAGAAAAAATTACCTCGAGACGCTTCCTCGGTGATCAAACTTTAGTCTTTGTTATGTCATTAATCCTCATCGAGGTTGCCGTAAAAAAAAAAGCAAAACGTTTAGCGGGATCGATTTTACGAAACCGTATCGCATCGACTTTTTCTCGCGAAACGTTTCGCGTCTTCATCTCGGAATGCTCGCAACTTACTTCCTAGTTCTCAAAAAAAAAGAGGCGCAATTTCAGTCGTATTCTCAGAAGATAAATTCTTCACCGCATGCGGGCGGTGACTCTCTAAAAAAGAAAAACCGCGAACCCCTCCGTGTTATATATATATATATATATATATATATATATATATATATATATATATATATATATATATACACACATATATACACATTAGCTCAAAGAGCAGCGAGAAAAAAATGAAACGAAAAGCGAGTAGTAACAGAATTCTCGACGCGGAAAAGAACTAACGTAGGTGTAGCGACATTTAGCGGCTGGCATGGCGGGAGGAGGTGGCGGCTAAGGGGAACGCTTTTTGCGGTGCAGAGGAGTCTTGAGAACTTTTCGGCGCCTTTCTTCCCGCACCCTTCCATCTGTTACGGAAGCGAAAGCCGTCGTCTCTTCGGATTCCGCCATTCGTTTGTTTTTTTCCCCTCCTCGCTGCCAGCTCCCGTCCAATCTCCGCCACGTCTTATTGCGTCTCTCCCTCGCGTCGGCTCCTGTACCAAGTCGTACTTGGCCGGTGAGACGACTTGCAAGTATTCTCTACTCTCGCGAAGCCTTGCCTATTCCGCGTGGTACTAGGAGGCGACGATTGCAACAGCTCCTTAGAGGCTCGACGTTGATTGATAGCGGGGTTTATCAGAACGGGACTGAGGTTGTCATTTTGCCTTCAATCCGTCACTCCCATTTGTTTACTTTGTAATTAGCGAATAGTTTACATTGCACTCGTATCCAGGAAGAAATGTTAGAAAAAATATTTTTTTCGATTTTTTGCTTATGTACACCTTAGTATGGCAGGTTGTCTTGAGAGTGGCAGGTTGGGAGTGTTTTGTATAAATACGATGAAATAATGAATTTTTGTCGCCATCTATTTACGCAATATTGATGTTACTTTATAATTAGGCTAACAAAATACTATGTCGCACCGGTGTCTAAGGTACTTATTTAAATTAAATTTATTTAATTAAATTAAATTTATCCATCTTAAAAAAATAATTTTCGTCTCTTCAGACAGATGTAAATAACAGAGAGGCATGCTATGCTACATTGCGAATATTCCTACTTTCCGCTAGCATTAGAGCAGTAACGTTATATTAATTCATACACTGAAAATTTCATGGTCAGTATTTGCATATTCCGGTGGAATTTCACAAATTTCCTTTACAGCGATCTTCCTAAACAGAAAACTCCCGTAGTAGCACATAGGGAAATTAATTATATTGCCATCAAGTGCTAAACAAGTACGTTCAGATTTATAAAATGTAACTTTCATTATTTATTGCTGATGTTAAATGAACGATATTTTCGTACGGTCTCTTTAAAAAAAAACATCCAAGTCGTAAATAATAGCGTTTTCTCTCTCATCTGTGTTATAAGCTATTCCAGATCATTGCTCAACGTTAAATCGCGCTGGGCAATTTTCCGCTCAAAGAAATTTCTCCCCATAATACAAGCCAAGTTTCCGGTAAAAGATAAAACGGTATTTCAGCGTCCCATGTTCTCTCCTGAGCGCCTTTTAAATAGGAAAAAAAACCGCCTTGCCTATACCATATGGTTCGGAACGCCCTTTCACTATCGCATACTCCGCCCTAAAAGCCGCCGCCTAATAGCGTCCATCTTTTGTTCTTTTATTTGGACGGTTACGTATGCACGGCACGTGGTCTCAAGCCAGGCGTCATTATCTCCGCAACGAATCTTAACGAAAGGTCGATTATTTTCTTTCACATAAGAGACGGCGCGCTATTCGTGTGTCTTGTCGTTTCCCATTGTTTTTATTCTCCTCGTTCTTCTTTCCACCTCTCTCCCAACCTCTCATCTCCGTCTCCCTCTACCAATTTCACTTGTGACCGTGAAAAAAATGTTCGACTGAATGACCTTCCTTCCTCTCTCCCACTACTCTCTTATCTCTGTCTTCGATCCTCCCCATCCTTAAATGGTGACCTTGAGGTTGTGTGGGAGGAGGGGGTGGGTCGGTTAGCAGTGCGTCGGGTCAGCCGGTGCTATTACCCGTTGCGGATCTTCTTCTTCTTTCCCGGATTCTTCTTCCTCCGCCCAAGGACGCTCGCTTTTAATAGGTTGGCGGATTTTTTGATGCGCCAACTTTTACCGCGCATTTGGGATATTTTTGGCGTGATGCGAAATAACAGCGTCGTGATTTCGCTTTCAAAATTGAAAAATTGGTTTTTTCGAGTTCGTTGCATATTTTTTGGGGTAATTTTTCTGTTTTTGCGCTTTTATGATGATGTGTACATAGGTAAGAATTGTAGGCACAGCCACAAACTGCCATCAGTGGTAAAAAGGCGATTATTGTTCCGAATAAGTTCTCACGATAACGTTTTCGAAAAATATGTGCCGACGAAGGTTGATATGAGACCCAATTTTTTATGATCAAGCAGAAATGAAAGAATCAAGGAAATATATTTCAAATAAATTTAGAAATATTTATTAAGGTTATTGTATTTGTACTTTTGAAGATTCGGTTAATATTTATAAACTTATTTTTAAATATGAATATAAACAAACAGAAATCTCAAATGAATGGCAACATACGATACATGAGGTCAACTTAATACTAAATTAGAATAAAAACTCACTGTTTATTGCTCTGCCTACTTTCAGAAACTCAACTTCCTCGACTTTCTTGCAGCAAACTCTGCCATCAGATCACTGTAATCCAAATCCGATGCTATTTCTCTCTCGATAGTCAGCATAGCCAATCCACTCAATCTCTCTTGGGACAGTGCTGTCATAAGATAGTTTTTTATTATTTTAAGTTCCGAAAACTTCGCTCCGCTGATGCCACTGTGACTGGAATTGCTAACAAAATCCTCCTACTCGCTCTGTATTTGGGAAGGAACCATTTAATTAATTGAAAAACGTAAGGATTTCAAATGCTCTTTTCGTTCCTTGGGGGATCAACTGTCAAAAGCACATGCAGTTCTAAGAGAAGGTCTTACTGTCGATGTCGTGTGAATATTTATCACTCAATATGCTGTCCAAATTTATACACTTTTTTTATTTCGTCTTCTGTTAATTCTCCAAGTTTTTAAAATCATTTAGGAAGCCAAAATTACGTGCGTATTCTTCTATTTCTTCGAAACGCGTTGTTAGTGACACGAGAGCCTGACCTACGATGACAAAGAAGTAGATAGTTTCAAATGCCTTTTCATGAGTGTCGTCCACGCTTAGCAGCAATCTTCATCTTGCTGCTTAGCGCGGGACGCCTTTTAACTCGGGGCCCGTTGCGACCGTCCCGATTCGCCGTACCCTAGGGGCGGCCCTGCCTACATATAGTAGCTTAGCAACGAAAATGTAATGATTCCTTTGCATTTATTGAATGAAAATGAGCACTACTATTATCATTTGTGGCAACGCCCTTTTTAAACTTTATCATAGCGTCAACTTTCGAGCGCGATAGGAAATCTTCGATGAGATATTGGTATACTGCGAAGATGCGTCGTATACTTTTAATATGCATCTTCTTCTTCGTATGATTAATATAAGAGGAAAACTGCGAAACAAGACGTCCTCTTACGAATTAATCTTGGAAAAACAAAAACTGCGGTTTCCTATCCCTCGCTAGAAAGGACCTTCCATTCTTCATACTTTACCGCGAAAAACAAATCACGAAGAAAGAAGACATTCGCTAAATTCTGAGAGAAAATTTTGGCTGATGACTGAAATATTTTAACGGAATAGGACGACGGAAATGTGATGAATTTGCTATCCATAATCTCAAAAAAAATTGCTGTTTTCTTAAACCTTTTTATCGCATTCTTTACTCGCGGAAGGATGGACACGTGCAGTATGTATTTTATGCGTGACTAACGTGATGGCGTCTTCGGCTTAATCATTATTGACGTTACGATAGGAAACCCTGATATTCAGGCGACTTAATTACCGATCTCGCCTCGTAATGGAAGGCCAATTGCTCCAATATCCAGGAATATGTAGGGCAAAACAAATGGGTATTGCGACTGCAAAGTAGCCGTCGTCAATGGTGATTCACCGATGGTGTTATTTTTTAATTTATCTCAGCTGAATCATTATATATGATGAATGTTTTGTGGCCGAAATTCGCGGTTGATTTTTCAAGGTATTTTATGGCAATTGAAGGCGAATGATAGTAATGTTGTCAAAATCTGCAGCCAGTTATTTTTTCTTGATTATCTCATACCAATATCACTTGTTTTATTCGAATTTTTCGGTGATTTCCCACGCTCAATGTAAATTCTCCATTCCTTTGGTTCCAAATTTTAATTTCACGGAGTTCATTGATATTTTTTATATATTTAAATATGTTAAAATTTTTAAAATTTTTCTTCCTCAGATTTTTTCGGCGCATTCACACAGAGTTAAAAAATCGCGCTTCACGCTCTTCTCCGATGATAAATTGAATACAGTCAGACTCCGATTTAGCACCACCGTTTATCCATCAGTGACATTGGCGCTAAAGCGGGGGTGACGGTAAATCGAGGAATATGCTTACTCCATGTAATCACAACGTAGGAAGTTCTGTTCACAACGATTGAATGGGCAATATGCGGGGGTGGCACTATAAAGGGGGGCGCTCAGTCTGAGCCCGACTGTATCCCTAAGAAGAAACTAACATTAGAGCGTGGGTACATGTTTGCGCGCACCTTTTAGCGTTGTGCAGATTACATGTATTTTGGATCAAGTTTTGAATCCTCTGATGCTCGCTTTCGAAATGGAATTAAATATCAGCCTTATTAGCGTGCATTTTTTAGACCTTCGAAATTTTTGAAAATGTGCCACCGGTTTCGTTTATTCAACCTTCAGCGCGTCGTCGTTCGCAGTTTAAATTTTCCTTATAATTTCTCGTGATAAAGCGATCGGAAGGGGTATCAATGTCGTTCGCCTCCGCGCGGTCCAACTTTGGTAATTCGAACGGATAACTTTGGCGTTGTGACGCGAATCATTCGCTTGGCCGGATCCCATCCGTTACCTCCGTCGCAAGTCCCGGCTAAAAGGTCTTGTGCAAAAGAGTTTATTCTCAGCTCGGGTAGGGAGAGAGAGAAAAAAAGGGCGCAAACAAACGCTTGTACGCTAATACGCTCGTCTTTCTTGAACAGCCTTGCGGAGGCGTAGCGGCAATAGCAGACATCGCAGCGATTGGGAAATCGCTCGAAGGCTCCGCATGCAAAATGCCAAGGATCGCTTTTTATTTTGTTTTCTCGTCAGGTGCCTGGACGGTACGGCATACGCCGCCGTGTATCATTTTTCTAATCACCCCATTGGGCGCCGCCTTTTGATTAGCCCTCTCCGAGATAACGGTTGTCCAATTCGTCGTTAATGATTATCGTGCGCGATCGAGGACATTTTCGGTACGTGTATGCGAAAATCCGTTGATATTACGTTCTCGCGTACGGTAACTGTATTAAAGTTGGGTAAAATTTGAAGGATTAAATGACATTCCGGTTATGTGTAAGTTTCTATGCGGCTAGATTAAAAGTTGTCACAGTTAGGCTATCGCAAATATTCCTCGCATTAACGGGGAACTTAACAAAATATCTTGAATTTTAATCGATTTTATATTTACTTCGAAATTTATACGTATACATTTTTCAACACATTCAGCAGTCATAGCAGTAACAACTTCTCATTGTTACAATGTTGAAAAATTTTCACTTTTTAATAACGTTTATATTAACTTGGAAATTTATTATTTCTTTACAAAATATATTTAAAATTGTTTTTACCACCATTATTTTTTTATCGATAGTTTTTTGTTATTAGGATTGTTTAATTTTTTCTATATTATTCCCTAAATTTTTTAGACACTTCACGATTTGAGTGAATTACACTTTACGCGGATATTTGCTCGAAAAGCCTTGATTTCGACGTCACGTTGGAGTGATTATAATGCGGCAAAAAATAGCCAAAATTATTATTCGGGGAAATTATCGGTGGTATATCGAGTGCGAAGATGTTGTCGCGACTCGACCCAGAGATGCGTAACGAAATAATTACTACCGCATCTCCGCCTTTCGTAATCCGCGGCTTAAGACGTCGTTTTTCCATAGCAAAAGTCGAAGGGAGACGCTTCGAACGCTTTCTCTTCCAATGCGCCTTATGACAGCTTTGTCATTCCGACCACGCAGTTATCCGGCAAATATTTTCCGAAAAGCAGTCGGTCGACTGTCGTAGCATTCGCTTCGCAATGGCATTTCCTTCGTAATTAATGCGAAGCTGCGACTGCGATTTAAAATCCGTCGAACGCTTTACCGTTTTGGATGACGCGGGGAAATGTCATTTTGTCGCGTCCCACATGTTTAAACCGTAGGAAAGGGGGTTCGCATAAAAAGGTCGGGTGGATTAGAGAAACGGATATTGCGTTCGTGATGCATTGCCTTTCTTTTTGTTTCCCTATTACTGTTTAACACTTAAAAGCGCAATAAATAATTAAGAAACTCGTTTGTTTCTATCCTTCAATGAGTATTTTTTAAAGATCGTGTGATTTAGAAGCTTCTTATTGTTTTCGAGATACATAACTTTTAACCTCTTTCCGACAATATTTTTATCCCACAAATACTTCAGTTCTTGATTATATACATAGGGTGTTCCAAAAGTAACGCAGCAACTTCAATTTATGAACTTTATTTTAATGCGTACTACTAATGATTGTTAGGCTACAAACTGTTTTCTGTCATTGATTTTTGTATGCAGTCTAAGTTATATAATCAGATGAAGCGGTCGTAAATGTATCTTCACGAATCAATTTCCGTTGTTTTTCTCTATTAATTTTTCGCCTCAGATGCCCTGGTGAACGATATTAATATCCTCACATGATTGTAAAGTGTATTATCGGTATAATACTTGATTATACTACAGAAAAATGCTGATTAAGTAGAAAGAAGAATCGCTTTGGAACTTTCGAAACAAGATCCCACAGACCTAAAAAATTATAACATTCGTGCAAAAGTCTTTTTAAAGAAACTGGATCCATTTGCGATGAAACGCGATCAGTGCAGCCGTTATTTGTCAGAAGTGAGCAGTTCTAACCTGTCATAGTTGATTGAACCAATTGTTGGCACGTCTACTCACATAACTTTTAATCAATTAGGTGGCGAAGATAAACCTCGTCATTAAGTCTCAAAACTGTATTTATTTGAAATTAAACTGTTGCGTTGCTTTTTGAGCACCCAGCATATAATTAACTAGCTCTCTTCATTCAGAATAATTAAACAAAGGTCGCTCGAACAAAAGAAAACTGGTATTTCTCTCGCGATTTTTTATTACACTTAAAATTTTTCTCATCCTCACCGTACTGGCCGGCCTCCACGGACGCAAGGCCTGCATAAAGTGACCCGTTGGTCACCTACCAAGCGAAACGTTTGTCTCGCTCAATTCGCGCATTCTAATTGGGGCCTCAAACTGGGAGTGGGGCCTTGGTTCGTTCCGTAGCCTTCTTTAACACGCTTTCTCTCTCTTCCCCTACAATGTCTTTCTCTCGCCTCCCCCACTCTTCTTCTTATATCACCATTCAATCAAGCGTTTCCCAGGGATTAAAGAGTCAAGGTTTTCCGAGCGAGAGAGAGAGACTAAGCGTCGTGCTTCGCTCGGTGAAGTCACTGGTTTAAATCACGCCTCGCGTAAATCACGTCCATCCGCATTTTTCGCCCAACAGATCATTCCGAAGACGTATAACGCGGGGTAATTTATGGATGAAATGAAAAACGCAATCTTCTTCCGTCGCGGAACTTTAATGTATTTGGAGGTTTTTCGCTAAAAAAAGAGGTTAATTTTTGCCTATAAAAATTATTCAGAGGTATGAAATGCGCAACCTTGGAAAAGATTGTTTTAAAAAATGCAGTCAAAATTCTTCCCGAGGTTCCATTTAACATGATCATAATATGAATTAGTATAATTGTATGTATATTTAATCCGCATATAGGCTTTTCGATATAAGAAATAATGGATTTTTATTTACAAAGGTTAGGATTTTATTTTTCCAAATTCGATTTGCGTAATCGAAAATTTGAATAAATAAAGTTTGCTGAAAAATAATAATAATATTATTATTATAACAAATTGATTTCAATTCAGTCTTCGGATTGGAGGAAGAGTAGTCAAATTAGATTACGCAGCATTAAGACCCGAGTTTTGACGGCATTAAAGTTGATTGTGGCCTAGTTACAACGACCAAAAATGTATGCAGAGAATTTTTACGAAACATCCGAATCTTGAGCGTATATGCTGAGTTAATTTGTATCTACATATTGTTCGTTCCATCGCTTTAAGCGCTGTAGCTCAATGTACGCCAAGCTCCCGGTTAACCGGATAACGAATACATGGAATTTCGATTAACGAAAAGTTTTAAAACTTTTAACTTGAAATTTTGTATATATATGTACAGTATTTAATATCTCCATCCCTATTAAAGGTGTTAATACTTATCACAGTATCATTTTACATGCAAACTTAATGTATACGGTAACACTAAATTAGACTATGAGCATATCGATCTACCGGAATAGGCTGGTCCAAAGACAACCGGTAAATAGGGAGTTTCTTGTGCCTTGGATATCCTTTTGCCGGTGTATGTATATAACGAACGCACTAACGCGCACACGTTCAGTATGATGCTTTCCATAGTTTCTCGTTGATGCAGTGGAAAAGTAATCTTTTTTCGTGGAATTCTGTCAAAATATTATATATATATATATATATATATATATATATATATATATATATATATACATACACACACTAGGCGCATCAAGAATAAGTTAATACTTAGTGAAAGTTTTCTAATCGTAGTTCGAATTATAAGGAAATGAAAGAAATATAGACTAGTTCTGAGACGTAATAATGGGAGTCTTAATTCGAAAATAAATTAAAGAGATTAGGATTAGTTATCGGTTAATTAGCGCTGAGGGCGAATTCTTCGTGTATGGGACTTGGACGTGGTTTACTCGATTTGTTTCATGGCAGTGTTACCAATATGATTTCCGGCGGCACAAAACGAATTTTGCTTTAAAATTTTAAAATTTGAGATTTGTTTTCCAATAAAAGAATGAAAACGTTAAAAGGGTTTCTTGTTGTTTGGTGGATTATGTATCATAACGTTTTCTGCGAAATGCCTATCATACCATCCGAGAAACAATACTTGACGCTCAATAATTATTCTGATTTTTTAATGCAGAGGTTTTGGCTGAAGGGTTGAAATATTACAAAAGTTTATGTATAAATATTATTTTATAAAGGAATTAGTCGTTGCGCGGGTAAAATGATCCGACTTTTTTCAAATCTGAAATTGCGAAAAAATACGATCTACCGAAACGCAAAATCCGAACTTTCCCGAAAATGCTTCATCCGATTTGGGTTCGTAACTGTTACAGCCAAATCGGATTCGAAATCATCATCAAAGAATTGTTTTCCATCCTAAAAGCACTACCGTGCGTTTCCGGGCCTTTTCACTGTTTTTTCCGATGCTTGGACAGATGAGTCAACGCCATCCCCCGTTCTACCCATACTCTTACTCCCTCCCCTCACCCTCTCCAAATCCACGTCAGTGCCATAAAAGATTGCAGTAGATTCCATTTGCTCCGAAGCATTGTCAGTGTTTTGGACCGCTGTCTTTTCCCACGCGTATTGCCATCCATAAAAGTCGCATTATAAACACTGTACAAAGGTTGGACGAATTTTATCTATCGATTCCGAAAGATAATTGGGACGATGTTTAAAAATCGAGGCAGTGAAAAGATGTAAACTTCATTATCGATAAGGAATAACTCGCGTCGAAATCGATTATTACTCCCGAGAAATTTTCTATGATTGCTAATTTGTTATGTGAATGGAAGAACGGCGAAGTTAATTCAAAGATAGGGTTTGAAGTCAACTATAATCCTTATAATATCGTATTATGTTATTAACATTATATGTTATAAGTACTACCTAATTAAAATTCCTAAATCCGTAGTTATCAACTGCGAAATTGAATTGAGTGAATTTTTTTAAATTATGAACATGAAAATGTCAGCGTCTTTGTTTTACCGCGTTTAATCGTACTATCATCATCATGCCGGATAATTTCGCAGAAAATATTTATAGAAAATTTCGGATATTATTATTTAGAGACATAGATCAGACTTTTGGGGTGGTAAAATGTTTACTACCCAAATTCGGCTTTCTATGTCTTTAGAGTGAATAAATATTTCCAAACTGGAATTCGCGAAAAATATTTTATAAGCCCTTTTGAGTTATATCTTCAATATTTATTGAATATTGTTCTTTTATACTTTTAACGATTTGTTATGTCAAAGCTAAGTGCGATTGAAAATATATATCCATATCAAAAATATTTTCTTGCAATCTGCTGAAATTTTTTACAGATATTATGACCGAAAAGCTGTTTGAAAATATCTATTTTTAAAAACGCTAAAAAGGACATCGAAAATGTTGCTCCGAACTGTGTAAACAAAAAATTCTCTACAAAAAATCAATTTTTAAACAACTTTTCCCGCCGTTTTTATAGGGATAACTTTCACTTATGCATGCTATTTTATTAAAAATTTCGCGTTCGAAACCTTTTGTTTAATAACGAAAAAATTAAAATTGTGCATCCTACCACACCTGGAGAATGATTTTTGTTTCCTCTCAGGGTTGGCGAGATCATGGAGTCGAATTACAGGGTTGCCAGGTAAAGTCATTAGATCGCTAATAATGAACTCGGATGTTGATGACGTTGCCTGGAGGCCGTGAACACTATCTCTTCATTGCTGATTAATTGGAACAGGTTACAATTACTATCCCTTTGTAATTAATGACCGGATAGAGTCCGTGTATTCTCTATATAGCTATCACAAGGTAGTCTGCCTTTTGTGTCATGTTTAAGGTAGCATCTTCTTAATGTCTGGTTGGATATTGCATTTCAGAATTATTTAAAATAATTAATGTATCTTTTTCTAATGAGGAATGTGTTAAAAATTAGGGCTAGTTTCCATTTTCCCCCTCATATTTCACTGATCGAATTATTGAAAATTAATTATTTCACTTCGTTTCATGTAATTTTCTGTTCTTTTGTTTCAATTATGACAGAGATTTGCATTACTGAGGGTGCTACCAGCTTAGCGTTCTACTAATCCCCGAAATTATATAATTTAATAAGAATAATGATGGAAACTCTTTTTTTGTTTTTAGCCATCAAAAGTCGATGGAGTTTGTCAGTGTTTTTTAAAAACAATACATGAAAGTAAAGTTTTTATGCAAGCCACTAGTTTGCTCGAGTTTGTCAGCTTCAGAGAGTTAAACCAATTTCCTCTGACAGTTGCGCAGGAGAAAGTTTGATTAACGTTCCCTCAACCCTTCCTCAATTGGGAACGTTCTCCGGAAATTTGAAATTGTCTGCTAAGATAATTATGATAGCGTATGGAGGTGCTGTCATTACAAAGCCGTGCACACAGGCTTCAAACAGCTGAAAGACTCTTACTGCCTTGAGTTATTTTATGCAAAAGTTTAGGAAAACTTAAAATGCGGAAGAAATAAAATCGCAATCTCTTCAATTTTTTATACAATTTTTAATGCGCCTGGAAAATAAAATGAAACTGAACCGCCTCCAAACATCAATGTCTGCCATCAATAAACTTATAATAAATCAAGTGTAAAACGAATAAATAATTTGGAGAATACATATAAATGAACGTAAATTCTTTTCGACGAGCTCAAACGTTGCCTCTTGAATCGACGTGATTGCTGAGAGCTCATTCATTAAAGAGTAGTTATAGTATTGCAGTGAAAACTTAAATTTTCCGCAGCGAGGGACTATTATCCGTGTTACAACACGTTTTTCGAAAGAGTTTTTTATTGCCGGCTTATGTGGGGCCGGGAAAGAACAAGCTTCCGGCCAATTAGAGCATACCGAGTGACGTCACAGTGACAACGCCACGGATTAATCGGATTGGACGGAAAGTGACGCGGACTTTCGCGGAAAGTGAACTCCTCTCCAATTATCAATGAACTTGTGACGTCACACCTCAAATAGCCAATCGGAATCAACTTTTTCCTGCGGATTATTTTTTTTCATTCTCCCTTCTCTTCCGTTAAATAATCAAATAAACTCTCCGGCGGAAATATTTCGCGAATCAAGGTAATTTTTTATTTCGAATCTTTTTTTCTTTTATTCGATCCTGTTTCGTTCCCCTGACGGGACGCGGAAGGAATTTAAAAAAAATGAGCTCCGTTCGTAACTCGCGTAACACATGTTCTCACACTCACACTCTTGATCCCCATCTCCCAGATTATGAGTCACATTCCTTGTCCGACGCATGTAGAGCCTAACGCATCATCCTCGGCCAAAAAAGGCTCATTCATGGGCTCCAGAGGTACGTGACGTGCGACCTGGTTTTCTCGCGCGGTTGGATCGTGGAGATGACATCTATTCCACTCGTCTCTTCTATCCCCCCTCCTCCTCTGTACAACTCCCCCCTTCTTCGTATAACTACAAAAGAACTGCTCTAAAACCCTCTTGTTAATATCGTAATATTGTTTGTGTCTAATACATGACTACTTTATCGCTATTTGTATTATCATTTTAATTGGTATAAATTCTCCTGGGAATATTTTTGTTACTGATATAGCCTAACGAACTATTTGTATTACTTCTGTTATATTTTCCAAATCCAGTACATAGATGCTATATCACTATCGTTGTAAATATTTTAATTAATATTTATTTCCATTGAGACAATGAGTGGTGTTGATATGGTTACTTTATGCTACGTTATTACAATTTCATTTAAGAAAAACATTTTGACATGCTGAAAACACCATACTTTATAAAATATAGTTTCAACAGCCAAGCCTGAAATCTTTTATGGGATAACTGCATCATATATATTCTTATATTCCGTGTATTTTTATATTACTATTATTTTTGTGTTATGAATACTTATACGGTACAAGTTTATCAGTCCCTGGGTCTATTACTATTAATAACATAGCATTTAATAATATTATATTTTTCTCATTTGTTAAATTTAATCTCATCAAAAGCAAAAATATATGAATTGAAAAAAATAACGTTATGGAACTTATACTTTAAATTTCAACTCGGCGAAAAATGGTTGTGTGGTACAGGGAACTTGAACTGCCTCAACAACGCAAAATAAAATAATTGTCATATCCCCTCTTATTCTTACCGTTTAACCCCCTCTGTTGCCCTCTCCCGCTTGTTTTCCCCTTACATGTACCTGCGTTCGTAACCAGTGTGTCTCGTCGTCGTTACTCCTTATCTTGAAATAGGGATGACGGGACACTGAAAAAATATTGCGACTTTGGAACGGCATTGCGTCCTTCGGGGTGTACGTGATATGACGTTTTAGTGTCCTTGGTCGGTCCGTTTGGGGTTGTTTTGAATTTTAAACGGAGAGTTGGGCTGAGGGAAATGCTATCGTCCACGATGTTACGGAGTCTCTTCATTTGTGAAGTAACTTTATGCTGAAACAGAAGGATACTTGGCGAATAACATTTCTTAGAAAGTATTTCTAGTAGAAGCCGTTTTATGACTGAGAAATGGTGTTTATATTAGAACCGACTTTTTTTGCCGATGTTGATAATCTCACGTTTTCATTTATGTTAATTTAATTTCAATTGTGTAGATACGCGCCATCATCAACAGTTTGGAAAAAAGAAATCCTTTACTAGAATGAAGAAATATATTCGACTGTTTTATCCGTCACTTTGTAGAACTCCATAATGAAAATATAAAAAAAAAATTGTGAAAACAAATTTATTGAAAGACTTCGTACAAATTCCACTACAAAAATAAAACTGACTCCTTTGATGACTCTGTGAGTCGAAACCTAGGTAGTCATTTTTATTTTTGGCAGTGAATTTGCACTAAGTCTTTCGTTAGATTTGTTTTTATGATTGTTTTATATTTTCATAATCAAGAAAGGTTTTATTGTGTCAGGATCCAGTTATATCTTTGTACGAGTTTCTGTTTCCCTTAAGTCCTTCCTTTGTTTAGATTTTTGCTTCATAAGAGATAAATAAACTAGGAAAAAGTCAATCATCAATTTCGCGAAGATAAATATCAGTTAAAGGATAAATTGCCAAGATATTCGACCGTTATTATCTCGTACAATGTTTTTACACGAAATTGTTAAAATTTTGTAAATTTGTAAAATATGGCGTATAAGAGAATGAATGATTGTAATATCGAAGATGAACTTGTTGCTGGTGATAGTGATTTCAATGAATCGGGAGTAAATTCGGAAGGGATTGATGATAAATTAGTTGGTAAGAGTATTACGTATTGAGATTTGTGAAAAAAAGTTCATTATTTCTGGTTTACAAATAAATCATTTTATGTTGTTTCAACTTACAAGGATTGGTAATGTACTAAAAGATGGCGAAACATTCATTATGAAAGTCTCTTATATTAATTCATTTTTGGGGGATATGTCCGCAAGCTCAGAAACTGAGAACAAAGAAAGTATATTAACAAGGTAAAGCAGAATGGAATCAAGTGATAGCACCATCATCACTCCCAATATACACCAAGATTAGAAGAGTACTATCTAGTGTTGACCGTTCGACCTCAGTTATGGATTGCCAATATTTTTATATCTGATAATGACATAAAAATAGTATAGCAGGAAATTAATAAGTATGCTTCTCAACAAATACTGAAGAAACTTAGGAAAATTTTTCTGAATCCGAATAGTTTACTAGGTATGTGGAAACCAGCCAATCTTTCTGAAGTCAAAAAATGATATGGCATTATATTTCATATGTGCACTTACACCAGACCCCAAAGGAGGGATCATTGGAGTAAGGAGCCAATGTTAAGTTGTAATGTTTGTCCTCAAATTATGAGTAGAAATAAGTTTCAGCAGATACTTCCATGTTTGCACATAAATGATAATGATTTCATAAAAAAACCAGGTGAAGTAGGATTCAATCCACTGTACAAGGTACGGCCAAATTATAATAAATTAAGACAGATCTGTACTATGGCTTATAAAACAGCAGGAAAATTAACTATTGATATTAACTATCATGTGCACATTTGACCCTTAACTAGTCGCGTTAAAAAAATTACGTAACTAGCCGCGTCGGGTCGTCAATGATCCGATTTGAGTTTTGTAAAATCAATTAGAATAAACAACAGGAATATAACATCAACCAAAATCAAACTAATATATTTTTCGTTTTTCATAAAAAGTTTACAATATAATAAGTTTAATCATTACAAATAATTGATAAAACGTAGAACAAAATCAAATTTTCAAATTTTATTTTGCTTAATCTTCATTTCAATCTGTGCAAATGGTAGCGGTGTTTTTTTCAAATATAGTTTTTACATAACATATTTGTGTAGATTTGTTGTCACTGGTACTCGGGCTAAGAAGGCACATTCTTCAAGCATTATTCTCCGACGGTACTTGTTGTCGCTGGCTACCTCTTTCTTTTCTAGCCTCTTTGTTTCTCCTGGTTCCTCCAAGAACACATGTATCCTTTTCCTTAGGTTTTGTTTTCAGCTCTTCGCTGGTTATGGGGTTGGGCAATGTCGTTTGATAGTTGTTTTATAAACAATCGTCTCGTAATTCTTTCCTCCGCTTTAAAACTTTCAGGCTTATTTTGCTTGTAAATAACATAATCATTTAAGGCTGAGACATTTATAAAGTGGAAGAAAACAATACATCGATCGCTAAGGCGGTTCTCTCAGCAAACAACAATTAAAAATCCATATATTTCCCTCCCATTCTCTTATATGATCTGCGAGGTATAGATTAAAAGATTTATTCGGATATAGAGCAGCATTTACTACAAGATGGTCCAGAGACCACGTAATTACGACTTATAGTTTTGGAGATAAAAATTCGAGAAAATCCCGAGAAAAACATCGCATATTTTGTTTACATTGATCATGAAGACGGTTCTGTCAGCAAACAACAATTAAAAATCTATATATTTTTCTCCCATGCACTCATAGGATCTGCAAGGTATAGATTTAAAAAATTATTTGGATAGAGAACAACATTTACTACGAGATAGTCCTCGAGACTATAGTTTCGTGGATAAAAATTTAAGAATCGCCTAATCTTTCGATACCATTCCATACGTATTTCCCATTAAGAACGCCTTTGAAATCTCTGTGTATTCCATTTATGGAGTATACTTTTCCATCTTGTTTAAACTACTACAATCTCCTGCTGGCGCGTTTACATGGATTCTTTTTATTAGCTGACAAATTGTAATTGTTACTGCAATCAGGGCTGGACAAACCATTGGGCCAAGGCGGGCCGAGGCCCTGGGACCCCAGGAGTTTTCGGAGCCTATTTTGACTGGAATAAAATTGTTTTGCAAAAAATGTTGTAGTTGTAGCTAATATTATATATGTAATTTGCCATTCGCTAGTATGGTATACTAAATATTTCTCGCTGTCAATGAAACATATCTATCTTCTACGTTTATATTATTTTTATTTTGTAGCATTATCTTACTTCAATATATTATCTGGTGGTGCCCAAAATATAGTTCGGTCCAGGAATCCCAAAAAACTTGAATCCGGCTCTGACTGCAATCATATAAACAACGTTCACTTGCATACATTTATATATGACATAGCAAATAGAAATGCTTACATTGGTTTTTAAACATTATCAGCAGTCTGTAATTACGGTCAGAAATACTTGGCAATCAGACGTTAAGGTTGAAAAACATTTTTCTGCCATTTCACGTTCAACTTAAAATATATCTATTCAAAGCGACATTTTGAAGTAAATTTTTCTTATCGATTTATTAGGAATTTGTTATTAACTCATGTCACAATCGATGTCTTTTGACATCTGCAATATATCATGTTCCAGCCGTCGTTCTTCTGCGCAAGATATATCCGCCACTCAAAATTGAGTGGAAAAATGATTCGCTGTCTCCGCAAACGCGTTGTTAAAAACCGTTAATTTGTTTTTTTTCTGCTCTTCAGAGCGTGTCGTAATACTTAAGCGTTAGCGGCTTAAGTTCTATTTCCGAACAGACCGCCTTTTCCCTTTCGTTTTCCGCGATTTTTTCCCCTAGGTGCCATTTGGTTTTTTATACGGTACCAGACGTTATCGGAAACAATTGATACGAGGAATACTTCTGGCGATAAATCGCACACTTCAGTTGCTTAGCGTTTCGTTTACCTATCGTTACCATTTTCAATAGGCTAGGCAAATTTTATTGAAATTTATTCGAGAATTATATATATATATATATATATATATATATATATATATATATATAACAACTTACGGAAAAGGAAAGGTAAAATGAATATATGGATGTCAACAAGGTGTTGGGATGAGGAAACCCAGTGAGCACTCACCAATCAGACGACTTCAGGTTGGCGAGGCCCCGGGGATGTCGAAGCGACACACGTAAAATAACACAAAAACACAGAAACATCACAAACGTAATATATATATATATATATATATATATATATATATATATATAGTATACACAATGTTTTAAACTAATGAAATTATGCTAAAATCGTGAAAGTACAACTTTGCGCGCTATTTTAGATAACTAACTGAATCTTTTTTTAATCTACTTTCCGCGAAGTGGAGACTTCGTCCATTACAAACTTCACAGATCCGTTAGGAGTGATTTTCTTCAGTTGTCACAAAAAGTAACATTCTGGTGAATTTTACCCATTTTGCTTCCTAGGTTTCGCTATTTCGTAGCATTCTGTGATGCAGAGGATAATCAATTTATGCAGAACTTGTTGCAATATTTTTGCTTCTCGTTTTATTTGCTCTTTTAATGCCGCCATTTTTTAAACCACACTCGCCTAGTTATTAACTTGCAAGATAGCAAAATCGAGCATTTTCAGAAAAATGCCCTCGAATTTGAGGTTTTTAGGACGCAGGCGTGGAAGGCCGCGGCGAATTTCGAAATGACATTGAACTATAAAATACAAATGAGATATAGTCGAAGAACGAGCAACTCGGCTTATCAAAAGAGAGAAAGACATGTTTTTTAGCTCCTTAGTCAAATTTACAATGGAAGCGGTGCGTTTTAATGAGGGATTGTTCCATTTTTGGATATTTTGATTGTAATTTAAACAATGCAGCTTAAAAAACCGCCTGAGCAGGTATTTTTAATAACATTTTGTCAAGGTAAGCGACTGTATACATCGAGAAAACCTCTCTTGTTCTTATTTACCCAACAAGGACTTCGTTATCTCGAGAATTTGCATTTGGACTCCTGCATTTGCATGAGAAATAAATTTGTTTGGAAAAATTGGGAATTTTCTTCTTATATTCTTTGATCGAAATGAATAATACGAAGCCCATGGAACTCGGGTAATAAATTCGATAACCATCAACGAGACCTTAGTAAAGGTAGACATTGGACAAATTTACAGTCTTCTGACTTTTTAAGTGCATCCAATTGGTTTTAGCACGTGTTCTTAAAAGAAAAAACGGGCTTAGGTGATCACTTTGTCTTGTCCGTCTGCGCACAAATCACTTTTTTTGTTTTAAGAGATATTTGGAAAAACCTGTTTGAATTATATACCTCATATCCATCCATTAAGTTTCCACCGATTTAATTTTCATGGTAGCTCATAGATGTTTCGCTAGATGGCTTAAAATTTGAAACTTTGAAATGGTATTGTAGCCAAATTACTGAAACTAGACGAGTGGAGTATTCACGCATGGGAAGGTCTAATGAGGCTCTAAGTTCTAACAGTGCGGGTTTTCCCCTACCCGAAGGAGGAGACAAGTCAGAGAATCCTGAAATCTCCTAAGAAAGCGTGCTTCCAACTCTTGCTTTACCTTACTTGTTTTTTTGTCAAATCAATCCTCCTTTTTTGACTCCCTGATGTCTTCCTGTCTTAGAAACATGCTCCCGGCTTCCTTCGGTAATAATTTGAGGAATTTCATCGGTTGTTTTTATAGTCTATTCTCATTACTTTCTAACTCGTTGAGATCGTTCGGTTCGTTGAGTGTGGCGGGTTTTATGGCGTGACTGGATTATTTTTTTTGCGAGCGCAGAACGAGGCGTTGCCATCGCAAGAAATAAAACGAGACACTTTCGCCTTTCTCGGAACGTTAGAGGAAGGCGAGAAAGAACGAGACGCTACGCTCCGCAAATTAATTCGTTTTACCATTCGATCGGGAAGATAGGTCGTGGTCAGAATAATGGTGCGGCGAGAACCAGAGAGCTTTAATTAACCTTGTATCGGCTCGTGAATACAGACGTCTCTTTTACTTTTTAAGTCTCTGCCATTGCAGTTAGACTTGGTGAATGAGATGGGGATATTTTTAACCGGAAGAAAGATATTTTTTGTCGCCGTCTGCGCCATGTCGTTGATCATGTTGCTCGTTTCTCATTTTTCTAAAATTGGATATCTCAAATCCTGGGTATCGTATTGAATTTTCGTTATTTAAGTTTTCTTTTTGACGTTTTTCGAGAAAAAGGAGGTACTTAAGAAATGCTTGCCTCGGGTATCTCCAACAGCCGCTGCAAGGTTTTAAAAAAAAGTTGCGCATTTCGGCTACAAAGCAGCCGTCTTCAATGGTAATTCACCGACAATTGATTCTAAAAGAATCTTTATAACCTATAACTTTTTTGTAACCTTGTTGTGGCTATTTGACATACCTGAGACAAGTATTTTCTAAGCGCTTGTTCTTGAATTTTTCAGCCATAATACGAGCGCGATAATTCCCTGTCGAATTGACGTTTTTGTTATTACTCCACAAACCTCCGGAAGCGAATGGCAGGGGTTGCCATTCCACAATACTTGCACTCGTGTAACAATCTCTATTAACCCATCCCATCTCATCGGGGATAAGGGAGCGGTAGTGTCTTATAGCTCCCGACGATTGTTTCATTGTATTTTTTCACATGCAATGTGCTCTATCCCTATGATCATTATCTCAATAGGTGAAACCACGCCACGCATATTCCCAATGATTTTGGGAGCTTAACTTTTCGAATAGGTTCCCTTTTCGCTGATGTCTTCCTCAATTTAAAACGAACTTTAGTCATCTGAACGAATCTCGCGCTTCCAGGAAATTTGTTTGGGTTATTGCGTATTTTCAAGTAAATATCTACGTGAATTGTTCCTCCTTGAAATCACGGATACTTTTTCTGTTTTTTTAGCGCGTTTCATTTTATAAACGGGCTTATGTTATCGCCCTGCCTGTCTGTGCAATCAATTAAATTAAAATAACAAGTAAACGGTAAAAGAGATACAAGATTGAAATTTTTCGGGGTCTATGATGCCATTTATTATGCTGCCAAAGAAATCCTTGGGAAGAATCAGTAGGTGGCAGGGTGTGCCATCCAAACATCAAAATAGCTAGTGGTTATAGGTTTCTCTATTAACTATTTGTGTGACTTTTAATGCCATCCATAACACTAAAAAGTAAGTAAAAGGTAATAGATCCTTCACCGTAAAATAAGGAAAGAGAAAACTCACGTACGCGCTGCAGGTCTCCGGAAAAATTGTCGTGGGACCTAATTCTTATGAAGAAACACGCACACACTCCAAGGAGGCACTCACACAGTAGACTCGAATTGTGTGACACTACTGAAGATGACAGCATAGCTGTCGAAACATCGGTGTCTAGTTAAATATATTTTGTTCGAGTCTACTGTGTGAGTGCCTCCTTGGAGTGTGTGCGTGTGTTTTCATAAGAATTAGGTCCCACGACGATTTTTCCGGAGACCTGCAGCGCGTACGTGAGTTTTCTCTTTCCTTATTTTACGGTGAAGGATCTATTACCTTTTACTTACTTTGTATTGTATCGCCGTGTCTCGCAACACCCTTTTATTATCCATAACACTGCAGAATAAATCTTTTTTGGAAAATCGATGGAAGGCTGGGAGTGCCCTCAGAATTTTTAAATTAGTATTCTGACCAACTGGTTATAGATGGGAAGGAAAATTTTTTAAATTAATTATTGAATAAATCGCTTCATGTCGTGTAATAATATTACTAAATTTATAAAGAATTTCAAGTTTATAATTCTTAATAAACCGCAATTAATAAAACGCGCTTTTTCATATTGCGCCATCAAATGAAGCTCCCATTCTTTTTAAATCCACCTTCACTTAAATCAATATCTTTTATGAGCTTCGTTTATTGTTTTTCCATGTATTTGACAAACTTGCTTATTGATTGATTTCTCATCTTTTTCCCGCTTATTTCTGTGGATGCTTCTTTGTATACTTTAAACCCCAAACAGTTACTATACTATAATGTTCACTGTGCAAGTTTTACATTATGAAAAATTATTACGTTAGTTCCTCTTTAATTGCATGCACATAAGTTGTTGTCGTAATTATTATTGAAATCAGTCCTCGTAGAACGATCAGTCCGAGACTCTTCTATGCCAGTCGTATTTCAGTTTCACCAGAAAATATCATTCCATTACATTTAAACTTGCAAACTGGCACTATTTGATTGACAAAATGTAATTTTTAAAGCAACATTTACTAATTAAATTAGGTTAGGATTTTACAAACTAAAATTTTGAAGGGCTGTTATATGTTTTAACCATCTTTACGGTCTTAAAATAAAATAAGACATGTTATTTGGAGAGTGAATTAAAACTGCTTGCAAAACTTATCCAATGTTTACCATGCATAATTATGAGACATGTTCATTTACGCTACCTTTATTTGACTCTTCAACTTTTGAAATTCTGAATCGTTCGATCCAAACCTACCTAAATCTTGCTTGCTTCGTGGTTTTATCAAGTATTCAAACCTACCTCCATTCATTGAATTTTTTTCCTTACATTCGCAGAGGTGAACGTGGAATACTTCCGGGGGCTGCCGCAGGTAACCGTGCCGCTACCGTCGCGGCGTGAGCTCTGCCGCTTCACCCTCCGCCCCGTCACGCACACCGTCGGCGACTTTCTGCGCATGCTTCGAACGGAGGACAGGGGCATAGACCGTGTCGCATTGACGACCACCGGTGAGTCAGAGTCATCCTGCTAAAGGGAGATGTTTGTGGCCTGAAGTTCAACAGACCGTGTTCCATTCCCATGGTCTCCCAACTGGAGGATCTCTGCCACTGTGTTTGTTATAATGCAACCAATTCAGAGGTCCGACGTAATGAACTCCCAGAATTAGTTGCCATGCCTCTCTTGCTTCCATAAAATCATTCCACTGATTGACGAGCAGCTTTTATAACAAAGGATGTTGACATGTATTTTATATTATTTTTACCATTTTCATTTACCGATGAATGAAAATTTTTCAAAAAAAGAAGAAAAGATATGTATGACTGACATACTTCAAACAGCCTGGATTCAAAGGCAATTTTTTAAATTAAATCTTGAAAATACATTATGATCCAGATCAGTGGTCCTTATTAACAAAAAGTTACTGTGACCGAATTAATGTATTTTTTATTTATTATTATTTATTTATTATTTATTTGAACGGCTACAGTACTGCGATGTGGAAAGCAAGAGGGAAACTACCACATTACAATCCCTAGTAATGATTATATGGTTGGAATATATGAGTTCTCTCGAGGTAAAACAATCCGAAGGTAAAATAGTCCCCCAATCGAATCTCCGGGCAGGGACTGCCTTGAGGAAAACATTTGTTGAAAGTAATTTACGAATAGGGACTTGAAACGTAAGAACTGTGAGAAAGGCAGGAAAGCTAGAGAACTTGAAAGAAGAAATGAGAAGAAATAGAGTTGACATTATAGGACTAAGCGAAACTAGAAAACTAGATGGGAGGGAGAAGGACAGTTCAACTCAGAAGAATTCATGGTAGTTTATTCTGGAGGAAATAGTGGGGAAAGGGGAGTAGCTCTGGAACTTAGGAGATATATGTTGAAAAGCGTGACAAAGATAATAGCAACGAACGATAGACTGATGGCAATAAAGCTAAAAGCAGTCCCAGTGGACATGCTGATAATCCAGGTATATATGCTAATGTCAGCTCATGAAGATGAAGAAATCGATGAGATTTATGAGCAAATTAATGAAATTTACGAAGAAGATGGAAGAGGAAAGGTAAACTGCATAATAATGAGAGATTGGAACAGCATAGTCTGAGAAGGACAGGAAGAAAATGTTGTCGGGCAATACGGACTTGGGAAGAGAAATCGAGGAGGGGAGAAACTCGTAGAATTCTGCACCAATAATGACCTTGTAGTGACTAATACATGGTTCAAAAATCATAAACGAAGGTTATACACATGGAAAAGCCCAGGAGATAGATTGAGATGCCAAATAGATTACATCCTTGTAAAACAAAGATTCAGGAACAGCATAAAGAACGCCAAGGCATTTCAAGGAGTGGACATTGATTCAGCCTTCTAATATTTGACGTGAGTACAAAACTCAAACAAATAAGAAAAACGAGAAGAGAAAGACAGACCTGGGACCTAGAAAAACTGAAAGAAAGGCAGAATGTAGTCAGCATGAAGTTGGAAGATAACCTAAGTAAGTTGGAAAACAAACCGAAGACTGTTAATATAGAATGGGATGAAATTAAAACCAGTTGCAAGGATACCTTGGATAAAGAGATTGGAAAACAAGAGAAGAAAATCAGAAAACCATGGATCACGAAGGAAATGCTGGAGAAAATGAATGAGAGACGAAAATGGAAAAACATTAACAGTGAAGAAGCTAGAGTCAACTATAGGCGTATAAAAAATGAGTTGAGAAGGGTAACAGATAAAGCTAGAGAAAATTGGATAAAAGGAAAATGTGATGAAATAGAACAAATGGATAAGTTAGGACGGTACGATATGATGTACACTAGAGCACTCGAGTTAGAAGATAAGAAATCTAATGGAATTCATGGTATGGGAATTATGAATATGGATGGGAAGACAAGATCAGATCAGAAACAAAGGATGTAGCACAGGCATGGGAAGAATACATTAAGGAATTATACAGCAAACAGGCAGGAGCGGCAAAAGTAGAGCTGGAAGATGAGGAAAACATTAAAGAAGACAACTTAGGACCAAGTATTATGGAGAGCGAAGTAGAAAAAGCGATAGTGGAACTAAAGAAGGGGAAAGCCACGGGCAGCGATGGAATACCGGCTGAGATATTTAAAGTCATAGGATCAGAAGGACTAAAGGCAATCACGAAATTAATTAATAAGATTTATGACATGGGAAAGTGGCCTCGGGATTTCCTAGAAGTAACAATGATCCCTCTAAAGAAGAAGCCAAAAGCAATGCAGTGTAAAGATTACAGAACGATAAGCCTTATGTCACACACATCGAAGATCATCACGAGGATTCTTAATAAAAGGCTGGAGAAAAAGGCAGAAGAAATACTAGGGGAAGATCAATTCGGTTTCAGAAAAGGACTAGGAACTAGAGATGCTATAGGAGTAGTTAGAATCATATCAGAAAGGGCAATAGAGTACAGTCAAGATATCTGCGCATGTTCCGTCGACTGGCAGAAGGCCTTTGATAGAGTAAATTAGGTAAAGTTGATGAAGATATTTAAGGATATAGGTGTAGATTGGAGAGACAGGAGACTGATTAGGAATCTATATGTGAATCAAATTGTAAAGTTCAGGTTTGAGAATGTGGACACCTGCGGAATAAATATCGTTAGAGGAGTAAGACAAGGCTGCTGCCTATCGCCAACCCAATTCAATATATATGGAGAAAGTCTAATGCAAGAAGCTTTAGAAGGCACCTGGGATTTCAAAATTGGAGGAAGGATTGTAAGAACAGTAAAATATGCAGATGATCAAGTACTTCTAGCAAGAAAAGAAGAGGAGCTACAAAAAATGATAAATAGACTAGTGATAACAGGTAGAAAATACGGTATGGAAATAAATACAGAAAAATCCAAGGTCATTCGAAGATCGGGAAAAGAAGAGAATCTGAACATAAGTATTGGGGGAAAGCCTTTAGAACAAGTTTCAGAATATAAATACCTTGGAAGCATCATAACACAAGAAGCAAAATGTATGGATGAGATCAGAACTAGAATAGAAAAAGCAAAAGCGGCTTTCAGGAGAAAGAAACAACTACTTACAGGGAATATAAGGGAAGATATCCGCAAAAAGTTGATAAAATGCTACGTATGGAGCATAGCATTGTATGGGGCAGAAACATGGACGCTAAGGAAAAATGACATCAAATACTTGGAAAGCTTTGAAATGTGAACTTGGAGGAGAATGTTGAAGATAAAATGGACAGATAGGATGAAAAACGATGAAGTGCTATGAAGAATAGGAGAGAAGCGAATGATTATACAGACTATCAGAAAGGGGAAGGCAAAATGGGTTGGACATTTCCTGAGGAGAGAGAGTATGATTAAAGATGTGTTAGAAGGAAAACTAGATGGGAAAAGGGAAAGAGGTAGGAAAAGGTTTCAGCTCATAGACGATTTGAAAGGGAAAAAGAGTTATCAAGAAATGAAGAGGACAGTGGAAAATAGGAGTATATGGAGAACCAGGTTTAACCAAGAATAATCACGGACCTGTCTACGGACAGACTACCTATGATGATGATATAAAAACTCAAATTTCTGCTTTGGAAAATTATTCGAAAATAAATAAAATGTACTCAAGGATATACCATTGGCTGCCACCAGAAATGAATGCCAAATTTACATTTAATGTTGCATTTTGCTGTAATTTAGAAATGTCCAGGAAAATTCAAAACATTAAAATCAAGTAAAAATTCTGCTGTAAAAATGGCTCTGCACATCTGGTTCTTCCAAGAAAAATATATAAATACACCGCTAAGTGGGGAAATTGTATATGAGAAAGCCAAGTTCTTTTACTCCAAAATACAAAGAAAAATTACTTTAAAGCTAGTTTGGATAGCTTGATAAATTACAAAATAGGCATGGGATTCATCAGTTGTCTATAACTGGGGTAGAATTATCTTTTGATTCAACTGCAGTTGAACATTTCCAGCTCAAATTTTTGGACAAAGTAAGGAAATTGTTATATGGTAGCTCAAAAACCTTTGGCTCAATCAATGTTTTTGTAGCGTGAACTCCATTAGCCAAGAAAACGAAAGGATAATAAAACCCAATGCATTTTGCCCACAACGTGGGCATCTTCAGGGGCGACCTGTGAACGACAGTGACTAGAAATCAACTCTCTTTTTTTTGGCTAAAGGAGTTCACGCTACTAAAAGTAAGGGAACTTTACTTAATTCCAATCAAATTTATCACATAGATGAGCAAGTTTTGCCAAACAAACCTTTACTTTATAGGAAAAAATGGGAGAAAATTGTCAAAGAGTGTATCACATTCATAGCATGTGCTAATTCCTCTGGGGCTCGCAAAATCAAGCTGCTTGTTACAGGAAAGTTTCAAAAACCACGGGTAATCAAAAACTGCTCTCCTTCTGCTATTCCCAAGGGTTAACCAAGGGCATGAGTTACCAGAGACTTATTCATTGACTTGCTCCATATACCATATGATATTTGTGAGGAAAATAATGAAATAACAGAACATGGCTCATAAATCTTTGCCGGTACTAGACAATACACCCGATCCCCAAAAAACAACGATGATTTAATGAGTGATTATGGCCAAATTACAGCCATGTTTCTTCCAACAAACTATGCACCACTACTTCAACCAATGGACCGATGTTATTCAGGCTGTAAAGTTATACCATCGCAAGAACTTCTTATAGCATGCTTTAGCCATGGAAGATAATATCATAACAAGGTTGAAAAACTTAACTTTTTAGTTTAGTGAAAGGCTGTGAATCATTTAACCCAAGTCTTACTAAAACATCCTGGAAAAACTGTCCTATGCAAAATGATTTTGGGGGTGGTGGTGGCAGAGTGGTGAGAGCGTTGGCCTTCCATGCACCAATCCCAGATTCGAATCCGGCGGAGTTCAGATTTTTCAACTTGGGTTTGTCCTGTCCTCTACTTGTGATTTGAGGAGACCGTGCAAATCAGCGCTCCATCCTTCAGAATGAATGTTAAGCAATTGGCCCCCTTGGTACTTTTTGTTAAGAGTAGGCTAATGCCGGCACCGGCTTTCCCTCCTTCCTTGTGTGTGCATTCACTGTGGAAGGAGTAATGGCTATAATAATACAAGAGGTTGATTAGCCAGAAATCCCGAACAAACATAAAAGCAAAATGGTTTCATAGGCAGCGCAACAATTGAAAAATTGGCGACGATGATGAAGGAGACGTCCTACTACCACTAATCGAGCTTGTGAACAAAATTTCTTTGGAAGCTAATTTGGAAGGTCGAGGAATGGACTGCTGGAGGAGATGAAAATCATTGTTTTGAAATGTTGACTGATAGTGATATTGTTGTCATTGTTCTGCAACAGAATGAAGATGGCAAGGAGGAGACAGATGAGGAAGATGAAATGGTAACTGGTATCTACACGGAAAACACAAAAACACAAGTTTCAACACTTGCCTAAAGCAGGCAAAATAAAATGGCTCCTTTTAATTTGTCAATTATGTGAGCGGGCGTATAAGAGTTAAATAAAAGGGGAAAAACAAATCTGCACGAGTACTTTAGTTAGTTGTAATGATATACATGTTCACAATATGTTTAATATGTATTATGTACCTACATAATGTTTTAATAAAATTACATTGTAATAGAAAATGTAACTTTTCATTTTAACCCTTTAACTGCTATGCACTTCTAAAGACGTAATGTGTGAGACTTGCTCCCACTGCTATGCATGCCTTTAGACATATCTTAGATTTTTTCGTAATTGCTATGCATGTTTTGCATCCTGAAGCAATAGAGGCATCTTGTGGACTCTCTCATAACTTGATAAAGCTATGAATAGGGTTTGCTCTCAAATGTACCACTACTTTCAAAATACAATGTAATGTAAATAAAATATACCCTTTGATTCCCCCTTGTTGGGGAAACTAAGGGTACAGGGTAACGAATATTTTTCCATGTTCATTCAATTGATTTGTAGTGTTTGAAGAGTGATATATTTTAATATTACGAATATATTGAGGATAAAAATATTAGTTTATAACCAATTAAACTTTCAATTTTTTAATTTATAAATAAATAATTATTAACTAATTAGTAAAATTAATAATGGATATACAATTATTATTTGTTTTTCTTTAAAATTGACGAAAAAATCGATACAAATCTATTAGTTAAAAGCAGGAAGCTTGAAAAAAAGTATTCAGCATTGGATATTAAATATCTTAGAATATAGCACCAGCAGCATGGCAAGGAAACTAACAACATAGCAGTTAAAGGGTTAAAATCCAGTAATCCAAACAAATGTGTAATCCAAATACCCCTTTTCATTAATTGGTTTGGATTACCGAGATTGCACTGTAATTACTTGATAACATGCTAAGTTTTTATTCCTGACTGATTAAATTTTTATATTCTTTTTTCTCATGCAGAGGGTGTGAGGATAGCATCATCCAACACAGTAGAAGCATTGATGGAGAGAGATTTTTTCTTGGTGATCAATGACACTGTTTATCATGTTGCCACTCCACAACAGGAAAAGCTTTCATTGGTGAGTTTATTCTTATTTTATCCATATTTTTAATGCATACAGAGGTAGATCAGAAAAAATTTATACGAAAATGAATTTAATCTGATGCATTCTATACTACAGGCTGACGCTCTTGACTGTTGGACAATCTACCATTCCCATCTATATGGATTAAACTAATTTTATTTTTATATCTGTGAGATTCTGGAGATGAACTCTGAATATGCCAGTTTTTAATGACATTAAGGTGTAAATGTAAATTCTTTGCAGTTTGGCAAATGAAATATTTGATGATTGTTTAAAGCATTCTTAGAAAGTTTGATAGTCTGTAAAGTACTCAAATCATGCACTAAAAATAAGAATAGCCATCCTTGAATAGACATTTTAGTACAAGTTCTTGAGAAATTTGAATGACAGTAGGAAACTTCACTGCAATATATATTTATACTTGAATAATAATTGCAGGAAGAGATTCAGAGGTTGTCTAATGTACGCAATCTAGTTAATCAGCTGTATGAGGCACTAAATGTTGATGAGTACCAAGTTCAGAAGGAGAGGGAGCTATTAGCACAACTGGAATCCCTCCGAATTCAACTGGAACCAATGGAGAAGGTTGGTTTCCTTAAAATCATATCATTAGCATGACTTTTGAAATTGCTCAGTATTTTACAGAATATTGATTAAACTTTTTCTTATAAAAATTGCATTCATTCTTCATTTATTCGTAACTATGATTTTGTGTGCTAATTTTCATACTATATGTACCTATATGTTTTTCTTCAATGTAAACATATGCATGCAATTACAGGTTTCCCTCTCTTTATGCAGGTTCGCTTTATGCGAATTCGCTATTATGCAGCAAATTTATTGCTACCGGAATTTCTTTTTGTGTGTCTTTGATTCGCTCTTATGCGGTTATGCAGCCAGTGCAATACAAATGAAAGAAAGTTTTCCACTACATCACAAGGCCACCATTCAGTCTCTCATTATCTCTTATGCTATGTGTATTAGTACTAAAGTAAAAGAGATGAGAGTGGAGTGGATGTTTTAGAGTGGAGATGAGATGGAGATTTCGTGTGATACTGTTTGAGCACAGTGAGAAGTTGTCTCCTTGTCCTCGGAACTTGCGTTGGGCCAAGACAACCCTCCAGCACTTTAAACCTCCACTATTATGTCACTCAACAGTCACCACTTGTGCTCATCTGCTTCCTTTTATTGGCGAGTATAATATAGTGTTAATTGTTTTAAGTTTGTATTTATCACATAAGAAGTCGTTATGGAGCAAAAGAAGAGCGTTTTGGAGGGGAGTTAGGATTGCTTGTGGAACGTATCATCCCTGTCTTTTACATGTAAATATGGGGTCTGTTTATGCGAATTCCCTTTGTGTGTCACTCTCTTGGAATGTAACCCCCACATAAAGAGAGGGAAACCTGTATATATTCTTTTAAATGTTCCATTGGATGCTCTCAGCCAGTGACATTACTAAGAAAATAACTATCTCATTTTTAATTGAATAAGTTAATATTATTGTAGTTACAATATTTCATGTCATTTAAGGTAGGAAATTAACCCTTTCTGCTTATTTGTTGGGGCAGCCCTGACATAACAATTTTCACGTTCCACTCTTACGTCGGGGGAGCCCTGACAATTGTATATCTTTCTATCCCTTAATTTTTTCTCACTGGAAATCTCAATGCGGTTGATTCTCACCCATTCTCTAATACAAATTATATCTTAATAACCCTTCTTTATCATAAAATTAGTTAAATAGTGAGTTAGAGTGGTATTATAAAAATACTTCGTAGTAATTATCCTGTTCCGCTTGTATGTCAGACAATTGCCCCGGCAATTTATATCTTTCTATCCCCTCATTTTTTTGGAAACACAAAATATATTCGAGCAGAAAGAGTTAATGTGTTGTTTAAATTGATATTTATTCTGTATTTTAATATGACCTAAGTTTTGATGAACATCAAAAACTTTTTAACTGAAACATTATGCCATGATTTTGCCAGTGATTATGCTTAATCACTGCCTGCACATTTTCTTTCTCAGTCTAGTCATGAACAATTTTACTGTAAAGATAAACAAATTAAAAATGACCTCAAATCTGAGGCAACCCTCTCTAAATGCAGAAATATAAAAAGATAAATCATATTTTTAAATGTTGACAAACTAAGGGTTGCCAATTGTCCCACTTTGTCTAGGATTTCCTGTGTTTTCAATATTTGTCCCATGTCCTGTACGAATACTATAAGGAATACTATTTTCCTGAATTTTAAATTTTACTGTTATTTTTAACTAGCACATTATATGACATAAAAATGTTTTTTAAATCCATCCTGGACTAACGCTGGAGATACAAAAACAACTCCAATCTCTGGACATGTCTATGGTGGAATCAATTCTGCAGAGCTTGGTAAACATGAACATGTCATGGAGCAAGTTTCAGCATTATATACTCCAAAACATACTGTTGCAGAGAGATACATGGCCTCAGAGAAATATAAGTTTTAAATTAAAAAATAATGATTGAAATTATTTTTTAAATTTTCGTTAAAATGTTATTATGTTGCAGAGATATGTGAAGACCACACATCATTTTTTCAAGTAACAATAAATGTTTTAGTTCTTTTTTAATTTTCATCCAAATGTTAAGTATCATTAATATTTCAGATATAAGTTAACAATTATTTTTAACTTTCTTTCTCCTGCTAAACTGGTGTGTTCCATATTTTGAAATCAAATTTCCAATATGTAAAATTCATTTTACAGTACATACATACCTATTCTCCTTTGTTTTTATTGATTAATTCTTTGAAGGAAAAATATACACTTTTAATTTTTTTCATACTCGAGTCTAAATTTTTTTTATCTTTTGCATGTCCCCTATTTTAATGAAAACTTTCTTTGTGTGTGCTGTATTCTCAAACTGAAATCTGGCAACACTAGACAAACTTATTATTATTATTCCTTTATTTGGTAATATACCAATATTATAATGCTTGCAGATAACATACAATCATTACAATATACTTATCAAGTTTCTTCCAATCACCATCACATGAACAACACACTACTTCCTTCTATCCTTTATCAGGAACTGTTTACATCTATTCTTAAATTCTGGGGCACTTTTTACATTACGTATCTCAGCAGGTAACTTGTCAAACTCGCTTACTCCATTCACAAACACACTTCTCTTAGCAATTTGTTATATTACGGATCCATTGTAAAAGGCCAAAATTTGGCTGTTTATGGACCTTTTTTAATTAAATAAATTAAATAAATTTCTTTACCTCTATACTGAACAAAAAAATTTTCATTGGTAACCTGCCTAGCTATATAATTATGTACATCAGATGCTTTGGAAACTAGTCCACTCAGGTACTTGGGCAACAAGCCTTTCTTAAATTTATACATAAATAACATACAATGAAATTTTAACAACATTTCAACACTTAACCAACCTAATTTATCTAACATATCCTCTATCCTACAATATTTATCACAGCCAATAATCACTCTCATTGCTTTATTTTGCAACAGTTGCAATCTCTGTAAATCCTTCTTATAATCCAAATACATAACACAAGCACAATACGTAAAGTGGGGCAACACAATTGTATTAAAGACTCTTAGCCTAGTACCAGAACTCAGAAATCTACCAATTCTAGATAAATATCCTACTTTCCTACCAATTTCTTTACAAACTAGATCAAAATGTTCACTAAAAGACAATTTATTATCAATTACAACACTTAGATATTTGATACTGGTCACTTCCTCAACAATTTCACCGTCCACCCTAATCACCTGAGTACTCAATTCCTGCTTACCCGTTATCACCATAGCCTTTGTCTTCTTAATGTTAAGCTTCAACTAATTACTGACTAACCAACTACTCATAGCCTCTAAATCATGGTTCAGCATAATCACAGCCTCGTCCCTAGTAGCCTCAGTAACATATAATAATGCATCATCTGCAAATAGGTGTATTTTACATGAAGAACTTAATATTTTAGGCACATCATTGATATAAATCACAAATAAAATTGGTCCCAACACACTCCCCTGCTGCACCCCTTGCTCAGTCTTAGTCGATTCAGAGAATTTATCTCCTACCCTTGTCCTTTGCCTCCTATCACTCATATAACTTTTGAACCATGTGAGAACCACTCCAGCTACCCCAATCCTCTAAGTTTATTCAACAGCCTTCCCCTATTTATTGTCTCAAATGCCCTTTTTAGGTCCAAAAAACAAGCCACCGTACATTTTCCTTTCTCTCTTCTATCCTTCCAATCTTCCAGTACACACTGAATAGCTGTCTCTGTCGAATGACCTTCTCTAAACACAGACTGTACCTCAACAAGAATATTATTCATCCCCAGAAATCTCTTCAATCGACAAGCCACCACTTTTTCTAATACTTCCTCCAACATAGGCAATACATTAATTGGCCTAAGCTCACCCGGGTCCCGCGTCTCCTTCACCTTCGGCACTAGTACCACCACTGATTCCTTCAGGCAGTCAGGAAAAATGCCTGTCGAAAGGGATTTATTTATTACCCTTAGTACATGGATGCCTATCACCGGAAACGATTGTTTTAAAGCATGCGAATTAAGCGAGTCAGCTCCTACTGTATTCGTTAGACCAACTACAATCTTCTCCAGCTCTTCCATAACCACAGGTTGAAACTTCTCCCAGTAATAGTTCACCTCCACCTCCTGCCCCCCCATCCTCATGGCCAAGTACTTGCCCCACAGGTATAGAGTTCACTACTTCGCATATACTATTCATATAAAACACACTCATTTCACTAGCAATCTTCTGACTACTACTAATAGTTCTTCCTTCATAATTAATCTCAGACACTGCACTAGCACCAGCCCTTTTCCTTCCCACTAGCCCCTTTAACACTTTCCACATTTTAGCAGAATCGCTCTGGCAGCCATCAATATTTTCCTCATAGTACTTTCTCCGTTCCAACCTCAATGCATCTACGTAAGTATTACGCTTCATCTTATAATCCTCCCAATACTCAACCCATCTCCAAGTCTGTCCCACAGGCAGCAGCTGCAACCTCTCATATGCTCTATCCCTTTCCAACCGTGTGGTCACAAACTGTGTTCCAGACTTTGCTGCAAAGCTTTGATTGTCATTATGTGTTTTGGTTACTGTTAAAGGTGGAAGATTTAATGTTCAGGAAACCACAGATTAATATTGCTTGTATAAAAAATTCACACAACTAGCATGTTGATGAACAACTCATATATTAATGATATTTTCTGAAATTCACTTCTCACATTGTCTAAACCATAAGCCATCTTTTAAATTTATATTAAAACCCTCATCTTAAATCTATGTTATATAACTTTTAATCTTCACCTTATCATGCCCTTTTTGAATTTATATCCTGTGATAAGGTTTAAGTAAATCCACAGGGCCTGGCTAGGAAGATTTTGTGGTCAGAATAAACAGCCATGTGCTGAACCTTCCAAAATCAAGAAAAAAGTGCTACAAAAATTTAGATTCGGTTTTTAATTTGTAAATGCATTTTGAAATCTATATTTTTCTTACTAATGCTTAATGCTTCATTTCATAGTTTTCACAACTTTTCCTTGTGGTGGAGTTGTGCTGCTACAAGTCATGCCATAATGCTCACCTATATCATGTATTACTTTTGTTTTACCTTATTATTTTTTTATAAAATTCTGTCTATTTTTGTTTGGCTACAGAAACGAAAGGAGCTTGAGATGGTATCAGAGAGACGCACAACTAGTATGACATGGCTTGGATTAGGACTAATGGGAGTTCAGTTTGGAATCCTTGCCCGCTTGACATGGTGGGAATACTCTTGGGATATCATGGAGCCCGTCACATACTTTGTCACATATGGAACAGCAATGGCTGCATATGCTTATTTTGTCCTTACAAAACAGGTAAACCATAAGCTGTTTCATTATGAGTTCTTGATATACTGAATTCAGCAAAGCATGGTCAAATGATATTTTTTGAGTATTTCATATTATCAAACTTTAGTAGCTTTTTAAAAATTATAATGGAAGAAATTGAGTTGAAAAGTAATTTTTTATAAAGAAATTACTTTTTTACTATTAATAATATGAGCAACATTGGACATTTGTACACAAAAATAAATGCCTGTAAAATAGGTATGAAAAGAATAAATTTTAACTTTTTTTCATTAATATTTTTTATTAAATTGGTTAATCAAAAAGTGTTCCCAATTTTTTATATTATTTATTTTTTCAAGATATTTTAAGAATGATTTTTTGGAGCTTTTGAATATTTGACAAAAGTTAATTTGGTAATTATGGTTTAGTGTAGTGGCAAAATGTTTTTGTTTTCAATGCTGAAATATGTTAAAAATTGTCTTATTAAGTATTTTATATTTTGTCATTTCTTTAATTGAATTTGGGTGAAATGTATTCTAGGAATATCTCCTCCCAGATGTGAAGGACCGTCAGTTTCTTCTGGAATTTCACAAGCGTGCTAGGAAAATAGGACTTGATGTGAGGGAATACAACCGATTAAAAGATGGCGTAGCTAGAATCGAATCTGATCTTCGTCGGCTGAATGACCCTCTCATGCGACTCAGACCACAATCAGATTTATTATATCCTCGTAAGTTTTTCACAAAATATATTAGAAAAATTAGTCTCTATATGAAATGATACACTTGCCTCAACAAATATGACAAAAATCAAAAATGACATTAAGAGTTTACCATGAAAAAAATTTTAACACTTCTTCCCACACAGCTTGAATTTAAAACAATGTATTAAATAGTCTTCTATTAGTTCAATCAAAAGCTTAAACTTGGTAATGTATTAAACTTGTGAATATGCTTAATTAGTCTTAACCCTTTGATGGTGTTTTCCCAGGTTGTAATTTCTCATGGAGTTTTTGCTGTATTGAATTGAAAATACCATAATATTTGAACCGAATAAGTATCTATTGTTTCTATCATTATTTTTATAGAACAATACCAATACCAAATAGAACTTTTTGTATAAAATTCAAAATTTACAATACTGTTAAAGGGTTAAGAGTGAGAAAGAATTTTTTATAATTTCATAGGAAATTTATTTTGCTAGTTATTTGAGTTTTCCAAAGTTCGTTTGTTAAAGTAATCAATAAAATGTGATCCAATATGCATAGCACCCTTCAACTTAATATTTTAATTTCACCTATTGGAAGAATATTTAATACCAAAATATGTGAGATATATTTTTTATATCATAACTACATGTCTGCTATTATTATTATTATTCAAATATCTATAATTGCTTACCTTAAATAACTACTGTATTTATTAAGATAGTACATTATCTTTTTCCTAAAGTTGTAATTCTAAAATACCATAGATCCTTTCAAAAGCACCATCATTACTACGTGTTGCTGAGGCACATTATTTGGAGCACATATTATATTATCTAGTCCTGTATGGACACTTTAATATATTTTTGTAGCAAAGTCATGTTTTCTAAAAAATTTGCTTGTATCTTACCAACATTTAAAAAAATTACCATGCTCAAGCAATCTTTCAATGTGCTAGCCAATATTTTGCTATGAAACTCAAGACTGTGTTTACTTACATTTGAGATGGAGCCTATTGTCCTGCTTTGAAATTGCATTCTTTGTTATAGATGTGTTGTTCTGTACTTCTTCTCTCTTCTATAATATAAATGGGAAAATCTTGGTTCATCTACCTATATGAATGTGAATTTTTTGTTCTTTTTTATTTCTTTATCTCCATATTTTATTAGATTAATGATTTTGCTGTCAATTTGTCCATATTTCTCTCTGCTCTTGTTGAATCTATTCTTTGTTTTAGGTACCTATAATATTTTTTGATTTCTGAATTTCTTTTTGTGATACTGAAGTCTTGATAAAATATTACTTTCATATAGCTAAAATTTACAGAGCTTGCAACCATCTCTTGATTGTGCAAAGATGATGCAACTTGTTTTTTTTTCCTATTTTTAGCTCATTCTAGAAATGGAGAAAGTTCGGAAAAAATCCCATCAGAAGAAGAAATTGCGGCTAGGAAACCAGAAAGCAACTTCAAATGGCCCACAACTAGTAAAATCCTGTCGGCCTTTAGCTCTAGGAGCACAAAGGAAAGGTAGGGAGGTTTAACAAGGACGCTATAGACAACAATGCTCCCTATGTATGAAACACCTAATAAGTGTTTTTAATCATAAGATGGAGGAGTTGAATCTCAGAAGAACAGTTGTGGATGTGAGGTGCATTCAATATACCTACACTGCTGTGTAAAACTTACTTTGCTTTAGTTGCATGGATAACGAGGAAGTCACGTTGGAAACACTAACAAGAAAGAATCATTATGGTCGGCAATTTTGAAAACGTACTTATGTGAATGAATGAAAAAAATACTGGCACTATCAGCTGTTTTAATTGAGTGCTTGCTATGATGAATTCGTAAATTAGAATGTCAAAGGAGTTGTCCTGGGAATAAATTGCAAAAAAATTATATATATACATAGGTGAAGCTTTTTATTTTTTATTTTCACCTATTCACTTGTATGTTTGTTATATACATATATATATATCATCGTTGTGAAAACAAAGATTGTTGAAGAGCTTGAACCTTGTTGTATATTACAGCTTTATGAGGGAAAGATTATGGATGATGTAAATCATGGGTGATGATAGACAAAAACTTGAAATTTGTGAATGGTGGGTTAAGTGTATGTATATATACATACATGCATACAGACGTACAGTTTTACTTAAATCAATAATTTGCCTTAAATTTTTTCTGTCACACTTACCGTCTTCCATTTTTTTACCCTCTTCCATAAGCTTCCAATACTCATTTTTCATATTTATTCTAATTTTACTTGAATGAATTTTGGCAGGTGTTCTTAACAGCAATTATTGAGTAATTATATAGGGGATTGTTTTTTCTATAATCATTGATTAGGTATTTTTTTCATTTTAGCATCTTATGCTCTCATAATCTTTACCTTTTGTAACAGTTGTGGTTTTGCAAAGTATGAAATTATGGATTGATGACAGTAAAGTTTTTTACAAACTGAATTGTACCGGAATGTTTGTACATTGTTGTTTTCTACAATAGGTGGTTTTCTTGTGAACAATTGTATTTATCAGTAACATTTATTTTTAAAATAGTAAACAAGCAATTAACACTATGCCATCCCAAAGGATTGTTTCACTTGTAAAAAACATTGTTATGCTTAAGAGTGAAAAAATATTGTATTTTAGCACAGTATGGTTTTTAATCAATTACTTAATTCTACTAATTTTGAGCTTTTGATAAGTGTTTGATATTTTTGTTAATAGGTCTGTTTTTTGATTAAACTGGTAATGCAGGTGATAAGCTTAAGAAATTTTCAACTTGTTTAAATAACCTGAGCCGAACAAAACTGCATTTGGAATTCCACGAGGATAAGAAACTACCTCAAATGTCCCACACTGGGAAGTTGTGGGATATGATTACTATGAAGCTGTCAACGTTTAATCCCTTAAAGTCTATTTTTGATTTACCATTCTGTGATGAGACGAATAATTTTAGTTTTTACTGAATTACTTACTAAATCAATTTTGCTTGATCTGTGAAACTGTTGGGGGGTCATATCTATGGTAGGCATTTTTCATTGCCCTGTTCACTGTATGAGCATTCCCTATGCATCATTTTCATACACTCTTGAAAACAATATCGAATAGTGTGTTATGGTGATTAATTTTCTGAAAATTTTATTTGATGTTTCATTACTTTGCTATCAATATGATGCTTTTTATTTTGGATAAATATATCTATTCGTCTACACATACTACAATTCTTCTAGTCACCCACAAAAAGAATCAATTGGAGATATTCTGAATCTTTGCAACTCTTGCTTTCAATTTTATGTTTCTGTGATTAACAATATTTTTATTGTTTTAAAAATTTTTACATGCCTGCTACATGAATGGAAATATAAGCACATATATCAATAGTTTTAACAAGTGATTTATATTTCAACAAAGAATTTCTCAAATACAATACTGCCTCTACTATAACAAGCTACTGTAACATACGTTGAATGAATATGCTCTTATGAATATAAATTGATGAAGATTTGAATCATTCAGTGGTCTATTTTTACATTTTTAAAAATATTTTGAACATTGAGAGGATTTATTATTAAGTTTGTTACTTAATATTTTTGTTGCAGAGTGTCATTAGGGTGTGTACACACTGTCAATGCTTCAGTGCCTTTTAAATGTTCAATAGTCTATGCCATGAGTTTCAGGTGCTTTGAATAAGTTAATTTACACATTAGCTAAAGTAATTTAGGATTTATAAAATCTCTTTATAAACTTCCAGATGGAATAATTATTTTAAAGAATCCATTCTTAGTTATTAGATGGATATTAGAAAATCAATGTTTGTTTGGAGATTTATTTTTGCTTTAATATTCAATTTGCATACTTGTAGTTTTTACATATTTAAAATAAGTAAAGGCAGAATCAACTAGATTTCAGATATCATCAACATGAAATTTGATGAGAACAGCTGCATTCTTTAAATTTGGAATTCATACCAAATAGAATGTCCTTACTTCATCAATAATTGCTTGATTAGTTATTGGAAACATAGGTCAAGTATTTCAGATTTTTGAGGCACTTTATTTCTTCTTCTGTTTTTATTATCAATGTTTTCACAAGATTTTTTTGCATAACTAGCTATGTGCACATCCCCTTAAAATAGAGCAAGTTTCTCCTTTTCTGTTATTTTTTTCTGTCATTTTTTTCTGTCTTGGTCACTATTTGAGATAAAAATATTGGAACCAATCTTCTGAGTGTGACCGAGTTAATTAAAAGGTTTTTAAGAAAATTTTTAAAGATTTAACTATTATAAACTTTCTCTCTATCTTTAAAGATTAGTATGGTAGTGCCTATTCTCTTTGCTAGTAATACTCATAAACTTAGTTTCTAATAAATATAAAATGAGAATTAAAAAAAAAGATATGCTTAAACAAGCAGTAGTATCTCTTAAACATAAATTATGAAATTTATATCATTAAACCAATTTTGAATCCTAAAAAGTTGTGCTTTAAATGCTCAAGTGCTCTTGTACATAAAGTTGGAAATGCCATGGCTTGTTTCTAATCGTAGAACAAAGTCATAATGCAGTTACAGTCTTCATTGATAAACTTTGATAATATTTTCATGATTCATTGAGAAACACTTTCCAACAAATTTGACATTTTCTATAATCAGTTCTTCTATTCTCCAGATAGGATATATGTAGCAATCTTGTCTTGAATGACAAAATTTCTAGGTTTTTTGTGTTATGGACTCATGCTCCTTTTCGTAATCAGAAACAGTTGAACATACCAGAGTAACTTTCTTTTTTCTATGCAGTTCATAAAAATGGCTGTAGTTATTCATTCATTTGAACATTTTTCTATATGAACTGTAGTTGAATGAAAAGTATGTTTTGAATTTGTTTTTTGCATCAATTTTCTAGACCTCATCTGTCAAATTGTAGATAATTTATTTCGCTCTATAGATACAAATGGAGATTCAATTTTTAGGCAGTTATTTAGTGGAAACATTGTCTGCTATGAATGTTATATCATATAGTGTTTCATAGACTAAACAGTTATTTGATACTAAAACATCACGCTTGAAATGAAATTTTTCATCTTCCCATTAACGAACCAATTCATAAACTATTAAAGGTGACTCATTAAAATGGGATTTGATTTCTCATGATTGGAATGGATTATCCTTAGTGAAGCATCCATAAACATTTATTGCTGAAAATTTAAGTTTTTGGTCAAACTCTTGTTAGGTAGTCATGCAGGATTGGAGAACATATGCCTTTGTCATTGATTGTCCTGAATGAAGTGATCGATTATATCATAGGATAATAAACTGGTGCTTGCATCTGGTTGAGATGTAACTGTTTCTCTTTTATCTATTATTATTGCTAGTATCTCTTCCATTTCTGATGAAATGTGATATAGGCTTTTTTTAATGTCCTGAAGAAGGTAAATTTCTGGAAAAGTTGAACAAGCAAAGGGTTGAAAATCAACTGAGCACTTGATTGTAAAACATGGATGGTTTTGGTGATATATGATGGAATTTTGAGTGGTGTTACTCTATGTAAGGTGATGTAAAAATTTTTTTAATTGTCACCATATTTAAAAGTCATTAGGAAATTTTCAGAATATTAACACTGAGGAAGGGTGATCTTTTTATGTAAATAAAAAGCATAAATATTATTTATCGTTTGAATACTAAATGGGGTATTAATTGGACATTTTTGTCTAACATCTTCCAGTTCCTCTGTATATGTTCCATTAATATTCATCAATTAAATAAGTTGGATATTTTTATTTTAATTAATCTGTCTACCATTCATTGCATGATTATATTAACAACACTAAAACTTTGGAGTAAAAAGGTATTATGGGCAGACAGTTGTTTTGTTTTAGAAACAACCAAGCTGGTGCCCCACAAAATATGCACCAATATGTGCCTAAGTCCAAATACAAAATAACCATTGCCTTTTTACTTTTTTGCTATGAATTGAATGATTTCTAGCTATTAAATTCAATTCCAAAAGTATACCTATGCTTGAATCATTTTCACACGTTTTTAAATAAATCCTCAATATTACTTCAGTGCACAAAATTAATTCTCCACTTTTTAAACACTGTGTATATAAATTGTATATGAGTAATTAAATGAAGATAGGTTTAAATACATTTTATGATTACTTAATTTTCATTCAAATATCTTGTACTTAAAAATCTGTAGCATAAATTTAAAACATTTCTCGTATAGTGACTTAAGACAAATATAGTATTCTTTGTTTGACAAAGATAAGATAGTCGGCCCTTCTGAAGTATTTGTTCTCTGGAATTTACAAAAACATCAGCTAATGTCATTATGTGCAACTTGGGTTATATGCTGCACAAGATTAAGAGGATTTACAATCAAGCAAAAATTGATAACTCCATAAGGAATTATACTAATGATAAATGATTTGTAGAATTTTTATCTGCCTTCCCTGCTAAGCTATTCGAATTATCTATTATATTCTCTTTGAAGGTATTTTTTGTAGGTTATGTTGCTTTTGGAAAGCAATCGTTTGTCACAATTTTTTGTATATTGTTTTATCATTCTCTGTTTTATATTTTGAAGAAAAGTTATAATGGGATGTTTTTGTTACAGAATGTTTCACAACTTGCTTAAAATAGAAATGGTATTTAATTTCAAAGGTGTAACTACTGCACAAATCAATGCTAATTTACAAGGAAAATGCTGTAGCCAACAAAGAGAATGGTTTTTACAAACCATTTACTTGAATTATATCAAAATATATAAAGTTTTAATTCTTGCTTTATTAAATTATGTAATTGGACTTGGCTATTGAATTAGCCCCTATTGTGATCATTTTTAACATTTAGTTATATAATGTATTCTTAGTTGTCAAAGAATCCATCTTGTGATGAGAAATACAATGCTTCACATTTCATTTTAGTTACAAGCATTTAGAGTCAGTGTTAATTGCATGAAGATGGCCTTTTTATTATATTTCAGAAGAAAGACTGACTTCAGTAAAAAGCTAAATATTTGTTAAATGATTTCAAAAGAAGAACTGGTGTTTATACACTGATGTTTGTAATAGTTGCAACTTTTGTCTTATTGTCCACAGCTGTTTAAAAATTTTATGCCTGTGGAGTGCTGTTGAGTGAGAACATAATGGAATCCTTGTAGGTTTTTATAAGCATGAAATATATAGAACATGAAGTTTCATCGTTAATGTTTGTTGAAATGAAGGGTTGTTATTACATAAATAAACGAACAAATTTACCTAAATTTTCTCATGTATTTTATTGACATACCCATATACAGGAGGCTCCTGACTTACAAACATCTGAGTTACAAATGCCCATACTTACGAACAATGTTCCATAAAGTATTAATGTTTTAATAAATCTTGCATACAAATGCCATCTTGCATGTACGAACCAGACGTCGATCTCGGGAATTACTTGTGGCAGTGGAGCATAGCATCCACCCTCCACTGGATGTTTTGTAATTCAGCAGTCCATTACACTCCTACTCGGTTTACGTGATTGTTCGATGATCGTAAGGATAATCAAAGACAAAACTAAAATTTGCAAAAGTATTGTTTTCTACCATTTTGCATTGCAAATGTACAATATTTCAGCTTAATAGTAAATTAAATAAACTTTTGTGGACTGGCTTGGGAACTTGACTACCATTTATTAAATTTTGCCTATGGTTCTGATTTCCGAATAAAATATTTACGTATGAACATTCGGAATGCAACCCATTCGTAGCTTGTGAATCTCCTGTATTGGTTATGGTCATCCTGGGTAAAACTTACTCATTGATTCTATTCACTCGGTCATAATCTTCCTTTCCAAATTGGATTAATGGAAATCCCATGTCATTAAGATTTTGAGGAATATGCAGTTAACGTGCCTTTATGGTTTTTCTAATCACATCTTTTGTCTGTAAATGCTCTAAGGCAGGGGTTTTCAACTGGGGTTATGCATATCCATTGCAGAACTTTCTGAGCTGTAAAGGGGTACACAAAAGTATTAACACGTTTACTACCCATTGCCAGTTGACTGGCCATGGGTGTCAGTACCTTTCCATGATCTCCCTATGCTTTAGGCTGGCTGGTTTAGTTTCGTACTTTCAGTGGGCCTCTGGCAAGCTCCAATATTACTTCTGGTGGTTGTGGTTTCTATTTCTGCAGCAAATGGCAACGTTTTTTACATCGTTTTCTTTCATTACAAAAGAATAATTTTACACATTGGCCTCTGGGAAGAGTGCAGCAAATTCGATGTGTTAAATATTATAATTAACCTTCTTAATTTATCTTCCATGCATGACTTTGGGATCAAAATTTGTACCGCTACAAGTACAAATAATGTTATACAACAGAAAAACATGCCACAAACAGTAAGCACAGTTTTACTAATAGAGGGGAATTGGGATGGAGAAATTATTTCAGTATTTTTATCTCTTCAAAGAAGCCTTATTAATAGTAAGTAAATTATAGATATTGTTATTATAAGTAATTAAATTATTGATAGGTTTGGAGAGGATTTTTTGTGGTGGAGACCATGCACAGACATTTTGGATGTTTCCAAAAGTATACTAAAAACGAATTTATCACATTTTTATTTTTTACATTTATAAATGTGAGTTATCTATTTTAAAACAAGTGTAGTTAAATTCATTATCACTTAAAATGTAGTAGGGAAAATGCAACCATTCCAAAAATGTTCAATGGGATGTATCAACATAAAAGGTTAGAGAGCTGATAAATGGTTTTTCCGTATATTATTTATAAATGGTATCACTGAGAATAAAAAATTTGAAAATATAAACTCTATTCTGTAGCAATAGAGAGTAGTTTACTCTTTTCAGTTTTTCACAAAATGTTGATTTCATTAACAAATGGCTGATTCAGTTGAATAGTTGGATGCAGAAATCAAAATAGGGGTATACACAGATATATATGCTGCATACCTTGTTCCCGAGTGGATTTTTTTCACGCAGCTATGTTCAATGCTGCTTAGTATGACATAACTGCCGTCTCCAACAAGCAGAAACTGACAGCTAACAACAAGAAATAAATAAGTGTGTCTGTGGCAACACCTGAGATATGTAAAGAAAGGGGTAAGGTTTTGTAATTTTGGCAGGTGATTATTAGGCGCCTTCTTTCTTCTTCTCATCTTTCACTAGCACCTTAGCATTTTGTAATATATATTTATATTTCTCTTACTCTGTCTACAACAACTTCCACCATGCCCTACCAGACCTTGTCACTGACTGACTGTAATGTTATTTTTAACAAACTTTGGTAGATTGTTTGTCTCGTATAGGAAAAGCCATTTACAAAACAAAATCCCAAAAAAGACCCGGGTTAGACTCCAGTAGATAATTTCTATTTCTCATAAGATAACACGTAAAAATCGATTTTTGAACTTAGGGGCATTTACTCTTTTGCAAATTAAAATTAGAAATAATTGGCCTACAATCTTAGGACCTAGACCATTATAATGAAAAATAAACAGCGTTTCACATTCTTAATACCACATTTTGCTAATGACACAAAATCGCTCAAGTTCTACATTTTAATCATATTTATTTGAAATTTTTAAGCTTTTTAATGATATGTTGCCTTGCCAATTGTGTCATTGTTAAACCTCGAGATTGTATTGTTGCCTTAATCCTTATACTATATGAGTAAGGAATGCATGCTTTGAATACTTTAATACAAGAGAGAGACAAAATTAAATGTTACATAGATTAAAAATAATTTTGGGTGTATAAAAATTGTATAGCGTAATGTATTTCTTTGTCAAACGTCATTCAATTAGCATTTAATTTTGTTTTTGATTGAAAAATATTCACTATTGTGGTAAGAGAATATAAGGTTAATGCAGTTACCAAGACCTATAGGGAGAATTAAATTCGTACAGTGGGGCCTGACAAGTTGTTTGTCCTGAGGCCTCTGCTTAAACATAACACAACTTCTAATACAATAGTATAAATTTAAATTAAGCATTTAAATATACAAATGCTAACTGCACAAAATGCAAGATAAAATGGGAAATGCATCAACTACATAAAATGTCTAGGACACTGATACAAGATTTCTTAGTTCATGATCAACAATACTACAGCAATAACATTAAAGATGGGGTTTGAATAGGGTCTTGAAGGCAGCTTCATGCAACACTTAAAATTTTCCATAAGCAAGGATAAGCATAACTATCATGCCACCAGGTTCATCATCATGGAGGGCCCAAATAGTCAAACGTTACATTGGCCTCAGTCAGTATTTTTATTATATTTATTATGATTCTTTAAGGGGGCCATGAATTTATACTTACAAGCATTCAAACTTAAATTACGAATTCCCCTTGAACTCGGACATTGGCATAAATTTATCCAAAATAAAATGTAATTTACACAGAATTTTTTCTGTGCAAAGAAATGAAACATTCTTCACAGAATCTAATGAAACAAAAAAATTAGTGGACGAGGGCAAGGCTTTGCTGAGTTTCATAATATGGAGAAAATGTGACGTTGTTAGAATAAAAAATTAAAACAACCTACAGTTTTAATAACACTTTGATTTATTCTACATTATTTTAACAACGACATATTTCCTCAATCTAATTAAACAGTTGCATGGGAAAATTATGTAACTCCCTGGTTTTTTATGTCATCTCACTTCTTATGAGTGAATTGTGTCAGGAAGGAGCATTGGGGTACATAAGAATATTCTTCTATTATTACAGTCATATCTCGCTTTGCATGACTTCATTTTAAGTGGATTCATTATATTGAAAAGTAGGCCTATGCCTACAGGATTTTCAAAAAACAAAGGTGGCCTAAACACAAAACTGTATACCTACACAGATGCAGAGCCATAGTGAGTGTTTTTAGCACCCTAGACAAATCTTTCATTTTGCGCCCTTAAAATAAAAATCTATAAAATATCGTTGAAATAAATAGTTGCAAAGTAATTATTATATGAAATATAAAAGATTATTACTTTATTCACTTTGAAACAAAATATTTGCTACAATATTATCGAAATTATATTAAATGGGTTTTATCTATCCTTTTTAAAAGAAAGACCAATCAATTTATTGATATCTAATAACTTTTCTGCTTCATATTCAATTGATAAAATAGCCAAGGAATTGAGTTGTGTCTGCATCATTGATGATCTGTAAAAGTTTATGGTAATTAACTATTGCTCTATCTAGCCGAAGTGATCTTATGCACAAGGAAGGGGAAACGTCAGTGGCGTGTTCTCAATGTTCTATGTTCTTAATACTCAGTTATTTCTCGTTTTACACATTTTTGCTTTATCATTATTGACTCTTGGGTTATTGTTTATTTTATATTTTTTTTGCATAAATCAATGGCTCCATATGCACATATGCTCCAAAAGAGGTGAGATTCAAGATATGCTATCACAAACTGAACTTAGATACTATTATTCCCCATAACGGGACATCTTTGTGACTGTCGGATGGTTTCAGGATATTGGACGATACTTTTGGGGTTGATGTTTACCAAACAATAGAAGTAAATATAGTCATTTCGATGGGTGCAGATCCCTCATTTTCAGAGGATCATGCTGCTAGGATTCCTATTAAAGGTCGTTTGCTAGAATGGCCATACTGAAAAAATCTTTAAGATTGGAGTTTGTTAAAATGTCCTAATGCTCACATCTGCGGGACATGGGAAAATACTTGAGTTTCTGGATCTTGGGATTAGTAAACAAAAAATATATTCGTCTAACTTCAGCCAATGAAATATTCTCTTCACATTAAAACTTGGCCAATGCAGAACACCAGAGTCACCTCTGAGTTGATAATGCAGATTCATTTTTCTGTCAATCTAAAGAGACTTTTGTATACAACTGCTAACATCATTTACCCCTGAAACCGGCCCTGTTTATAAGTTGAGGAATTCTAGCCGATATTAATTGTTTCAAGTTAGTGGTAAATATGATTGAAAATAACTTGACCAACCCAAACCAGTGGTATTGGAAACTCGTTGTCTGGAACGAATAATAATAACTTTAGCACAAATCTACCTAACTAAACTATTGTGAAGGTAAGCGTATTTAATGATTTTGCATTTGAAATGGTCATGTTGTAATGCCATCTAAAAGTGGTCATGAGAAATTTCAATGTAAAGGTAGGAGAACGAAAGGATGATTATGGCGCAGTTGGAAAATGTGGCTATGGAGACAGAAATGAACGAGGAGACCAAATTGTAGACTTTGCCTCTCAATAATGAACTCCTTCCTTAAGAAGAGCCCCAACAGAAAATGGATCTTAAATGAACCCAACGGCATAAAAAATAAAATTGACTTCATTCTAGTTAATTAAAGGCATGGGGTGGAAGACGTTTCTGTCCTCAAGCAGTTTAAAACAAGAAGCGACTATCGATTGGTACAATGTAGGATAAAATTCAATTGTAAGTTGGAAAGATGAAAGCTGATCTATGGATCCCATTTTAGGGTCAGATTGGGATGCTATAAAATGAACTCCCAGGATTGCACACCATTTCGATCATTCGATTGATGCTTATTTTGGAGTTATTATTTCTAAAGAAAGGTGAGTTTCCGAATAAAAATTCTACACTGATTTATTTAGAATTTCATTCATACAGGAAATATTTACATATAATATAATAATGTTTTTAGTTTTTTTTACCATTTGAAAACTATTGATGAAGATAAGATATTCAAAGATGATCCAAACAGAACTTATGATGCCTACTTAAAGTAGTAAATAACCTTGTAGTAGTACTAATAGTAGCCTATTTTTAATGATCAATTAGATCGAATCAAGTGATGAATTGAGCTGTCATCTTAAGTCATTTCTTAACCGAACAATTTTGCAAACTGGACTGCGACCTAAACCATTTTAAATGATTTGCAACTATGTTCACAGATTTAACTGTATTTTTACTATAAGTTGAAAATAGTTACCTTGAAAAGCGATTTAAAAGAATTTTTACATATTAGCGCAATTGCGGCATGTTTTGCTCAAGTAGGGATAAGACAGTATTTGCCTTTTTACCTTGCTCTGAGCCAGAGCTATGTAGGTGTGCATAACAAAAAAGTTTATTAATCATCAGCATTTGGTATATATATATATAAATGAATCCCTAAAGTGGGAGGCCCATATAGAAATGATTTGTAAAAAAGTTAGTACAGGCTGCTTCCTTTTAAGAAGGTTGACGGAAATTACCAATTAATCTACTGCTCAGTCTATTATCCCTATATATACACTAATTTAAATAATGGAATCATTATTTGGGATAATTCTTGCCATTACTTAAGTCTATTCAGACTGCAAAAATGGGCATTTGGAATTTTATCTGAAGCTAAAAAAACAGGATAGCTATAGGGAATTATTAATCCAACTGAACTTACTAACTCTGCCCAACATTTACATCTTCTATTCTATTTTATTTGTTAGAGAAAATATTATTCTACTTGGCTTAAAATTTAATAGTTCAACACGAGGAAAAAGCAAGATTTTTGTGACTTATCTCCAGTGGCGGCTCGTAGCTAAAATTAGTGGGGGTGCTGCTCCAGAAAATTTTTAGCCTTTGTTTTAAAATTGTATAAAAGGAAAAAAACATGTATTAAAAGAAAATTTATTCAGGAACGTGATAAAATCTTAACAAAAAAAACCAAACATTTTTTACTTACTTTAACTTAAATTGTTACAGTTCAAGCTTGATCTATTCATTTAAAAATGAAATCCATAAAAGAACAAAAAAAAATGAATCAAATAGAATAGCTGGAAGCAGAATAATAATCTAATTCTACACTTTATCACATTCAAGAATATGGTACACTGTTTTTAAGCACAACACACGCTGAGTAAAAAAAAACTTCCTTCCACCATCATGCCAGAGCCGGCACTGCGAGAGCAACAGTGCTCTCTCTGCCTGGCAGTCCCGCCTTCCTCCCCACCCCCCCTCCTATGTGCGCATGCGCACAACAGTCAAACACCACGTCGCTGGCACTGTGAAGCGCACAGTTCCATACAAAGATTTTTGTATCTTTTTCATAAACTGGGGGATGACTACTGAAGTACTGACATTAAGCTTAAGGAATATATAATGTACTACAAAAATAAAGAAAATTAAAGAAAAAAGGACTCATTATATTAAATGTTATCGATAATATCAAGTGGAAATAGGGGGTGCTGCAGTTCCGCAGTGCCTATACATGAGCTGCCACTACTTATCTCACAACCTTCACTTGTATTGTAAGAGACCAATATATGCAGGAACCATATTTCTTAACAAATTGCCAGCATGGTTGAAAAATGACATTAACCTCCACATATTTAAGGAAAGTTTAAGAGATTACCTTATTAAAAATGCTTTTATTCTATTGACAAATTCATGTCTTCATGATTGATGCTGAATTTAATGGATTCTGTCTCCATTTGCATAGTATTTTTATTTTTGTATTCCTGACTTGTCCTATATTTGTTATAGCAAATCACTTGGATGAAATAAAATTATTATTATTATTTGCAGCTGAATTCTTGAATCCTTGACCATGGTATATTTTCCATTTATTTTTTTAAAGACTTTTAACCTACCAAATTATAAAGTTTCAACTCATTTGAGTTTAATATCAATAATTCCAGAAGCAGGGCATTGAATTGAATTTTTAATATAGGTTTTCTTCTGCTTCTCACAAAATGAAATTTTGCTCACTGAAATAATTTCAGCAGAAAACCTAATTTCCAAGCTGTTTTTTTCAATAAATTATAGAAAATATATTTATAGCTACAGTTTTAAAAATTACGTGAAAAATGGATTTAGTGCAAGGTAAAATTTTATAAGTTCCACGCATATACAAACATAAAACAAAGTTGACATTTCTCAATGAAATCAAAATACAAATGTGCATACAGATAACAAAAGGTTTTCAGAAATTTTGAGCTATTACTGTTATTTAAGATCTAAACAGTTTTTAATTAGCAGCGAGTCAGCTTTGCATTATAGCTATAGCTATAGTTGCCATAGAACCAATTTTGGGCATGATAGATTACATTTCCATATCAACAACTACCAATTAACTCACAAAACAAATATACTGAGTCATAAACTTGCTCACATGCTCATTCACAAAGCAATCATCTGCAGAAATTCAACAGATGCATGCAGAAATATAGGTTTCATTCACACACAAATGTATTTATACTAAGTATCAATCATATAATTTCAAAATCAGACATTCTGCTATCCATTCCTCCTCTCATTCACTCCTATAGTAATACTCATACCCATACTATTTTGGCATTAAATCCTCAGCATTTGCGCTATACACAAACACCAGCTACACAAATGCTAACTCCATTCAAACTTCTGCATGCATGTGTGCATTCTTCATTTCACCTCAAACATCTACCAGTATAGGAATGAAATAGTAAAGATCAACAAAAAGTGCCTAGTTTGCATTATCATTTTAAATGATACCCTAAAAATAAATTCAGCAAAACAGAGCCTAGCAAGAAAAACCGAAAACAATATTCCCAAGTCATCAGGTCCTCGGAATAAACATGATGCAATCAAAATTGAATTCAAACCAGCAATGTTCAAATTAAGGATTCCTAAACTCCGGCACTGCTGACTCATTCCCATATATTTTGACCATAAAACAACCAAACCTTTTGTTTACAACACCAAACTTATTATAGGGATAAATTGGTGCATTAATGTTTTATGAAATTTGAGCATATTTCCATTGGCACCAGCAGAGGTAATGCTCTTGCCATCGTTGCCACTTATTTTACATGGATGACATCGCCAGAATACTCCAGCCCTAATCCATGGGTACTGACTTTAGTGCAAGTAAGCGTCGAAAGATGTATCGTGGTTTTGGCTTTTTTTGGGCAACAGTGTCAGCGAGCTCGCTTATTCGTTTGGTGTAAGCCAAGGCCTTAGCATTTCGTGTAAGAGGGAATCGCATCGAAAAGGTGCACCTTTTCTCCTACAATCTAAATTAAAGGAACCATAGACTAAAACGCTGTAAAATATATTGCCGAAGGATAAATAAAGCGATCGCTTTATTTATCGCATACATGAAACGGTTTAGTAATAGCAAAGTGATGTAAAAATGTTGCATCAAATTGGATGCAGTGGCGAAGAAATATCACTTCGCAGAAGGAAGAGAATATATGCAGTCGGTAGATGAAAAACGCACAACGCCGGAATATATCACCTGTAAAAAGAAGTTTTTCATTACGCTAGGTAGTGCAATGAATAGCCAGGAAGGGAGGAGAGAAACCCGGTGCCGGCATTTGCCTGCTCTTGCGAAGGGGGTGTGACGGTCCTCCCGCACTCCGCCTGCCGGCTAGCTCGTGCGTGGGTTCCGGGAGAAACCGACACTCTCCAAAAAAAGGAGAAAAAGAACCTTTGGGCGCCAGTGCGGGTAATAAGTCCTTAAGCTCCGCCCGCACTCGGAAAAAAAGAAAACGAAGGAACGCAAACTTCAATAACCAAATGAACAACTCCTAACCTAGAGCAGGTCACGACCCAACACACGGCAACCTCTCCGCAGCGGAATTCCCCCACCTTTCCTTCCGTGCCTGCCTTTTTATATCTTCCCCCCGGCTCCCCTAGCGCCTCGTAGGGGAGACCCGAGGAAAGCCTGTAAACAAAATAAAGAAGAACCGCGGGCTTCTTCCTCCGCGCAGCACTGAAAACGTCACAAAACTCCCCCCCTGGTCACCTGAGGGGACGAACAACTCGCGACAAGCCAAAACCCACAACCGCGAGTTAATCTTTATCTCACCACCTTCAGGTCCCTTATGTGCCACTCTCCACAGACCTTGGCCCCTGTCGCCGTGCGCAAGCGGTAAAGCGACCTTCCAATCTTCTTCTCCACAATAAAAGGGCCCACGTACTTAGGCTCCAACTTAGCGGCGGTAAATTCCCCCGCGCTTGACTGCGGGTGATTTCTGCGCCATACTAATGTATTTTCTGGAAGAGTAAGCTCTCGGCGGCGCAGGTTATAGTATTGGGCCTGACGTGCCGAGGCTCGCGTCTGGGCCTCCTTCGCTCTTTCGTACATTTTCGCAAGAGCAACTTGCAATCTGGTCACATAATTCTTAGGCTCAAACTCTAAATTATTCCCCAAATTCGTTGCCCTATACAAATCCGCAGGTTTTCTAAGCTCCCTTCCGAGATTAAGTGCGGCCGGAGTGTAAACAGTGGTTTCCGACTCTGCCGTACGCAAAGCGAACATCAAATCCGACAGATTTTCATCCCACGCTCGCTGCGCGTTCTCACAATAAATGGGAAGCATGGTTTTTAACGTACGGTTCGTTCTCTCACAGGGGTTTGCTTGCGGAAAGTATGGAGCCGTGTGACCTAACTTAACCCCATACAATTTGCAAACGCTTCCTAAAAGCCTACTCACATACTGTGGCCCATTGTCCGATAGCATTACCTCCGGACAACTTCACTGGTTTATTACGTGCGTGCGGAAACACTGGGCTACGTGTTTCGCCTTAACTGCTCGTAGAGGGATTGCTATGGGCCACCGAGTACACACATCCAGAAATACCAATACATAGCGGTTGCCACTTAAGGACCGCTGAAGGGGGCCTATTATATCCGACGCCACAACTGTCCATGGAGTCGTCATTTTGGGTGGTTCCATTAAACCCGCGGGCCGGGATTGTTCCGTTTTGAATCGTTGACAGACACGACAACGGCGCACGAAACTTCTAACATCCTTTCTCATACCTGGCCAATAATAGAATGTTTGAACCTTCTTAAGTGTTTTAAAGAATCCTAAGTGGCCCCCTCTAGGTGAACAATGATTCAAATCCAAAATTCGATCCCTTTTGTTCGCGGGAATTACCAATTTCAAGGCATTCGGACCCCCTTTCGAATCCTCTGTGAAGTAGAGTTTGCCATCAATTACGTCGAATTGATGGCATTCCGGATTAGACTCCGCCTCCTTCAAACTATCTAAATACCAAGGGTCGTTCACGCCTTTCAGGTCAAAGCTCGGTATATTATCCATGGCTCCAATGCGCGACAAAGCGTCCGGTACCAAATGAGACGCCCCCTTTCTATGCGCAATTTCACAGTCATACTGTTGTAGCTGCGAAGTCCATCGGGCCAATCTACCTTGAGGATTGTTAAAACCAAATAGCCATTTGAGAGACGAATGGTCCGTCACGACCGTGAAGCGTTAACCCTCAACATAAGGCTTAAACTTACTTATCGCGAACAACACCGCGAGGCACTCCCGCTCGGTGACGCTGTAATTCCTCTCGGCCGGGGTAAGAACGCGTGAACAATAAGCGATGACCCGCTCTTCTCCTTCGATTTTCTGTGACAGGACCCCCCCTACACCGACGCCTGACGCATCACATTGTATTACGAAGGGGAGATCAAAGTGGGGGCAGACGAGGATTGGCGCGGTCACCAAACATTGTTTCAGCCTTATAAATGAATCCTCCTGTTCCTCCGACCAAACGTACTTCCCCCTTTTCTTTTTAAATAGGTCAGTTAGAGGGGCTGCCAACGTGGCGAAGTTTGGCACAAATCGGCGATACCACCCCACAAATCCCAAAAACCTCCTTAACTCGGCGGCATTTTTCGGGGTTGGGTAATTCACCACCGCCGACACCTTCTCCGGGTCCGTTTCTAATAGATCGTTTCCCACCACTCTCAAATATCGATTTTCCTTTCCTGCCCTATCATGCGAACCATTTCAAATTCCTTCGGTTGGACGCCCTTGTAAAGTACCTGGGTTTATTTACTACATCAAAGAAGCGTTTTTTATTTTTTTTAATGCATGACAAAAATTTTCTTACTGAAACTTGCGAGATATAACATTTTCCAACCTCAGTGAATGCTGTTAGCCAAAAATCTAGCCATGAAATTTAAGTATAGACAATATTCGTTTTGCCATTGATTATGATGCCAAAGGAATTTTGTATAAAATAAAACATAGTTGCTTCTCTATATTTTAATAATACATCTTTGAATCTGCTTTCCGAATAATTCAGTGCAGAAGCCAAAAAATAATACTTTATGGTCTTGATGCGTGTGGCCTTTTTAGGTGGCGGGCCGCATTCGTCGATGTGCTTTGGCCGCACTAGAAGTTGCGATTGCCTAAGCCCTAGGCGGATCGGGTGAGAGGAACTTACTCGAGTTAAGATATGTAACTTTTAAAATGAAAATAAAGTCTTAAGCATTTTAGCGTTAAAACTTTATAAGGTATTACGGCAGCTATTATAATTAAATTTTGAAAGATTATCTTTATTAAATATCAGTGCCCACATCTTCGTCAAAGCTCTCGCGGACCAATTGCCGATACCTATCGACATTTCCCTGTTCTTCCGTTGACCTCTCTCCTTTCCCTGCTCATACCTTCCCTTCCTTCCGAATAAAGACATTTATTTATTTATTTAGTCCTTACCTTCTCCTGCCATACCATCTAATACTAGCCCTCACGTCAGTCGACTATCAATTTCCTATTGTCCTAAAGCCGACATTCAACTGACTTTTTGGGTTTGACCGCACTCATGTCGGGCACAACCCTCTCAAGAGGCGAAGAAGGCTTCAGCCTTGGCGGAAAAATTAGCGGTTGCGCGTGTGACTCGTAGCTTATCTGATTCCAGAGGCCTAATGGTGCGTGCATGAGCTACGTTTTTCCATTTATGTTTTCGAAACACGAACAACTGAAAATATTTGGCGTGACGTGTTCACTCTTCGAAAGGAAGCGGCGAAAAAGGCTCAGCTGAAGAACTCTTCCCTCTGGTGAAACGTTCTTGGCGGTTTTCGTGTGAAGAACTGGATGTTTATGGAATACGAGTAGCATTTATTGATTTGTGTGAACTTGGATGGTGCAATCACTATGTTTTGATTTAGTTAGGTTATTTGGAGTAGAATGAACCACCACGCAGTGTGTAATTTGTGAGAGCTTGTTGAATTTCCCGAGCTGGAAACACAAGGGACGAAGGCCATTCTTTCAGAACGACGAATTTCCATTCCTGAAACCTCTTCACAGGGATGAAATGCCGTATGGTGAGTAGCTGATTTTTTATTACGAATCCTTTGCAGTTTGGTGAAAATTTTCTTCGGAGCTTTTAGATATTCTTCAAATCAGAATTCAATTTATCGCGATTCTTAGTAAAACGAAACGTAGGTATTTAGATTGGTGCTGTCATTGTAATCTAATAAAAATAAAATAGGCGTTGTCATTAATTCAGATTCAGTTTCTGCGAAAGTTTAAATTTCAAAGAAACTAACGTGTTTGGACATACCCTCCTATTAATTACGTACTTATACTGGTGCGATCAGAGTGTTGTTGACCAAGAAGGAGAATTTATATGTCGAAATTTGAATGTTCATTTTATTTCTACCATCTAGGTTACAATGGTCTATGATTGCAGTAGTCGAGGAGATTGAAAAATGGCTTGGCACTGGCTGAAGAGAATCTTTGCGCCTTAGGACCGGTTGTCTTAAGATAGTTATTTCTCCATCTTTGCACATTGAAAATGTTTGTTATTACTTATTTAACGTGTCAATTGAATTGACCTTTCGAATGTCAATAAAATTTATATTCATTATTCCGCTGGTTTTACCTAAATTACCTTATCGAATGTTAATACCTTTACAAATACGACTACCTGTTATAATATATATGACTTACAATTTTTTCAGCGAGAATTCACCGCTTGGCCGGCCGTTGAAGAGAAAGATTCTCAGGTGAGATCATTATTCCTATTGGAAAGCAAAGTTAAGTAAAGAGAAAACCAATTTGGAGTTAGCTGGATTTTCTTTAATATCTACCAAACATTACGCCAGCCTTTTGAGCTTAGCTTGCTATGAGTTTAGATTTCTGGGCTCGTTGCTTGTTGTTTTAGGCTTGAAGTTTCCCCAGTGTCTCATTTGTTATTTGTCCTCCGTACTAGTAATATTACCGTAGAGCTAGTTAGATAATGAAAGTGGGTCAGTGATTTAGTATCATAATATTGCCTTTAAAAGTATTTTTTGCATTATTAAGGAGGAGCAACTTTATTCCCTTATATTCAGAATTTTCTTCAATCGAACATTTCTCTGGTGTATATTTAATATGTGTTATCGGATTAATGTCGTAACAAGTACATTTTTACAGTTGTAGAATTTAATATTATTGGAAGAGTTTTTAACTTTGGAAATAAAGACTTGATTATGTAAAGGATATTAAACCTGAGATGAATATTTATAGGTACATACCCTTAGCTTAGTATGAATTAAGAGATGTAATCATTTAGGATGGATACTAAGTTGCATGTCTTTAGCAAACCCAAATTTAACTGTACAAATTTTGTTCCATTGAAATAAAATTGATATTTTCTAGATCTTAGAGCAGTTATTACATTATTGCAGATAATTATCTATGAATAAATTTTTAAATATAATGTATTTAGTTATCTTGATATCAAAATTTCTAATCAAATGAATATCATTGTTTTTAACCAAAAACTATAATTTATTTGAGCAACTTAAAGACAATGCTTTTATGAAGGCATAAAAATAATTCTATTCAATTTCTTATATTAAAATCTTCAAGTTAAAGAGTAGCATGACTTTTTATAGGAATTCTGAAAAATGGTAGAATGGTATAAAACGAGGAAAGTAAGAATATTGCAAAATGCCCTAATGTCAGTATGACATCTTTTGGAACAAGATTTCTAATTTGATTCTCTTGTATACGGCAAAATGACAACTAAACCTAGCGTTCGACAATGTAAATTGTATTCATCTACACCCCGTCGTTTTTCAGATATTTAGAATTTTCCAAAAACGCCGAAATCGCGCGAAAACTTAAATGGTGAAACTTGGAATTTCTTTTTGTAAAATGTGCATGGTATTATGGTTTTCTAAAACATTTTTGCATAGGAACTGCAACAAGATCCACAAAAATAAATCGTTTTATACCAAATTAAGAAATTTAAAAACAATAGTCTATGATTTACCGTAGCTTAGAATCTAAAACGACTGATCCCACTAAAAGGCTTTATATTGAAATAATATATATATGGAACGATTTATATCTTATCACCTGATGATGCTACGATCGTAGTGAAACCGGTCGTTTTTAAATTAAAAATTTGTGGAAATAACAAAGTTCTTTTTTCAATAATAGCTCTTAAAGTTTACAGAACATTATTCCACCATACTAAGGTTGTAATCTAAAGAAGAGCGACTTAAATAGGAAAAATTAATGTATTTAGATATTGGCCAGGTTGGCTTGCCAAGTGTTTCTTCATTAATGAAAACTATAAATATAAATCTATGCAGTCATGGCGTCATTGGATGGCCGTGAGTAGGTAATGAAAATTTTGCAATTCTCGTTGGAATTAACGTCGAATTCATGTAATGAGTTTGTTTAGAATTATCTTATTGTGAGCGAATATCAATGCGGGTCTTACAATGGTTTTACATTTCGTAGAGTGCGCATTTAGGCACACTATTGAAAATATGATTTTGTAGGTTTACGGTACCCACGGTGCATCGGATGTTTTATCGCATAAATATTTCCGTAAGAACATCCCTTACTTTCGTACAATTTTGAATCTCAAGTTCGCATTATTTTTTCGATGCAGAGCTCTTAAATTTGTTGAAATATTGTCTTAATTGCACAATGATGTTAAACTCGACATTTATATTAATGGCGTCATAACTTGAGGTTTATGAAATTAAGGAGAGACTGATATTTACGATCGATGCAATTGTGTTATCGTCTTGATGCCTGTGTAACTGACTTGGGAAAGTTGAGAATGGAATTTTGTTATCGAATAGTTAATGGATCTGGGAGCATGAAGTAGATGTTGGTATTCGATCGGATTGATCAAGTATGGACACATTTCTATCATTGTTTTCGAAAATTTAAAATGATAAAGAGTGCAACTTCAGTGAAATTTGTAATGATTGGAAATCGTTAAAAGCTGTTACCGAGTTTAGTAAAGTCTCGTCATTCTAATTATGTTTAATTAATTTAGTATTCCTTTGTCGTTATTTACTTTTTAACAGTAAGGTTCGTGTTAGTAAATTAATGCAAAATTTAACAGCCAATTTAGCAGCATCATCTCTCATCGTATTTGGAGTTGAGCACTTTTACTTAGCAATGATAATGGGGATCCGATTTTTTTACACGAGGGTCACGGAAAGTATGCTGGATGCTACTTAGCATGTTCATGCTGAATCAATTTTCAAAATCAGAAAAGAGGACTTTTATTTTTTTAATTGAGAAAAAGAAACTTTTATTACCAAATTCCTTTATTATTTATTTTTATTTATAAATACCATGAACCTTTGTTTTAACAAATCAATATTTCTTCTATTGAGTAAAAAAATCACAGCCTGTGCAATAAAACATTCCAAAGTTTTTTCCCTGGTCCAAATATAATTTCTTTCCACTACTGCATTTCTTCCCGGAAGCGCAAAACAAAATTAGGTCATCAACAACCGATTTGGATATGGTATGAGCTCCTAATCAAAATGAGCAAGGGCTTTATTAATTAATATTTGAATAATGAATTCTAATGTTCTTGATAACATATTCCCAGTTGAGCCCTTTTTTTAAACATCATACAATATATTAAAGCGTTACCTCTACATCTCGGTAGGTATGTAAACATTTTCTTTTAAATGTTGTAAATAAAGATTTTAGTACTTTTTAATTTCGAATTGCAGAATACAGATGGCAGCACAAAGTAAATTATATTTTATCACTCATTATGAAATATGGTTATGGAAATTTGAGAAAAAAAATATCTTTAACTATTTTAATCTCAATTAGTTACTAATCAGTAATAAGGTTGCAAACTATATAATAAAGCGTTAACCTCTATATGTCAGTAGGTATGTAAACATTTTATTTAGTGTTGGAGAAAGTTAAATAAAAATACTATTAAAAATATTAGCTCCCAAGAATGTCGACTCCCTTGCGATCAACAACGAAATCCTCGACAGAATGACCTTGGCTCTAGGACAACATGAAGCAGAATATATCGGCATCGATGAGGTCATCAACTGTACAGAAGATGAAAGAGCTAGCTTTCCAACGTAATTTTTAAATTTGCTTACTCCGAAAGTAATGCCACCGCATAAATTACATCTCAGGATTGACGCTGTCATAATGCTTCTTCGCAACATTAACTTTAGGAAGGGTCTGTGCAATGTAACATGTTTAAATGTGAAATATCTTGGTCAGCACACCATTGAATGTATGACTGTGACTGGAAGTAATAAAGGGCAAACTGTTATACTTCCTGAATTCGATGTGACACTGATGCGATAGCAAGCTTCCGTTTGAGATGAAGCATCCCGTTTCCAATAACGTTAGCCTTTGCCATGACGATTAATAAAAGTCAAGACCAAACATTTGATACCGTGGGATTACTCTTACAAAATCAGGTTTTTGCCCATGGACAGCTGTATGGCACAATGTCACGAGTACGACAACAAGAAAATTTAAAACTTTTTTTATTCAGCCGCGATTACAAAGTTGAGAATGTAATATATCCTGAAGTTTTTAACTTAACTTTTTAATTCATTTAACTTGATTATATTACTTTTATTTTTCCATTTCTCATTATTATATAGATAAAATGAAGTGTTTTATTTCTTTAACAGGAAGGCTGTCTTTGATTTGCGTCACGTGTGTGACGCGCGCCAGCTAGTTGTCCATATAAAATGTTTAAATTCTACCATAGGTGTTGCCCCTTTTTCCAAGTGCGTCTTCTGTCATATTCTGACCACACTGGCGGCAGCACAGTTTTGTTTTATTTGTCGAACTCTTAATTTCTGTCAAAATTACAGAAATGTGTTCACCTTAATTATTATTATTGACAAACAAGTGTCACAGATAGGCAAGTGATAACAGTCATTATAGCAAAAATTTCAAATACTTAGAACGATAAAGGGAGTGGCAATATTTTACAAGAATTACAAAAATTTCTAGAACTGTTTACTGCTTTTGGACAGAAAACTAGTGTTCACCTTATCAACTTAGAAACAATGTTTCCTTAATTGTTTACAGAAATGATTTTGTCAATTTTTAGGAGTTCTTTACCAGTGAAGCGGTAATAGCAGAATGCCTTATTGGCATGCCTGGTCTGTCCGTCGTAACTTTTACCTCCTAAACCGCTGGCCGAATTTTAATTTAATTAAGTATGAGTGATCTTTTTTATAATTTATCGTCCAATTGTGATTTTCAACAAAATCTGCCAATTAGAACTTCCACTTTACATAATGAATTTAATAAACTTATACTCGTATCTCGTTAAATGGCATCCGTCAAGCGACATTGAAATATCAAACTTTTATCTTCCTAGATCTTATATGAACTGTAAGATATAGATTAAAAAAATAGAACAACATTCACTCCAAGTAACTCCGCGAGGACACGTAATTACGAGTTATGGTTTCGGGGATAAATATTCAAGAAAATCCTGAGAAAAACCTCATATTTTGTTTACATCGATCACTAAGATGGTTCTCTCAACAAACAATTAAAAATCCATATATATATATAGGTATAGATTAAAAAAATTATTTGGATAGAGAACAACATTTACTAGAAGATGGTCCAGAGACCACATAATTATGACTTATAGTTTTGGAGAGAGAAATTCTAGAAATTCCTGAGCAAAACATTGCATATTTTGTTTACATTGATCGTGGAGATGATTCTCTCAGCAAACAACAAAAATCCACATATTTCTCTCCCATTCTCTTATATGATCTGCGAGGTATAGATTAAAAAATTTATTCGGATGGAGAACAACATTTACTAGAAGATGGTCAAGAGACAATATAATTACAACTTATAGTTTTGGAGATAAAAATTTCCTTTTACTGTGCGATAGTTTTGCTCTTGAATCATATGCAATGTCTGATAAATCTATAACTTCATTCATTAGCATTCCTTGAGAGGGACGGTTTTATTGTGACAATACTTTTATATCATTCTGATGACAATTATGACTGCAAAATTAACCAGAAAGCCATATAAATACGTGCAGTATATCCATACTGTGACTGCCTATATGTTACACTAAAATTTATGTAAAAATTAGGATATTTTGTGTGTTATGATTATGGTGTCATCATCTGTGGAATTAAGTACGTATCAGGATAAAAAATTACTTAAAAATGCATATTTTGTTTACATCGATCGCGGAGACGGTTCTCTCAGCAAATTACAATTAAAAATACACATTTCTCTCCCATTCTCTTATATGATCTGTGAGGCATAGATTAAAAAAATTATTTGGATAGAGAACAACATTTACTACAAGATAGTCCATGAGGCTATAGTTTCGGGGATAGAAATTCAAGAATCGCCTAATCTTTTGACACCGTTCCATACGTATTTTCCATTAAAAACGCCTTTGAAATGTCTGTGTTTCCATTTATGGAGTATACTTTTCCATCTTGTTTCAAATGAAAGAGTTTTATAGAAATTTAATTCAGAAAAATGGTGGAATTATTTACTGTTAGGGAAGTAAGAATATGGTAGTGTATTGGCGGTGTCCTGTGATTCAAGATTTCTTATCTGATTCTCTTGTTGTTTCAGAAGTGTGACTCCAAGAGATTTTTAGGAGATCAGTCCGAACATCTAGTCGAGCACAGATGACATCACGGATTTGACTGGACCTCTTCTCTTTTGCGATACCAAAGAAGAATATTGGTGAGAGTAATCAATTTTTGTTACAAAATAGAACAAATGAGCTTCTCACTATGCATTGCTTTTATCAGATTTATTGATTGCATCTTGTCAAGTGACATTCCAGTGTCTCCAATCAATCAATTTATTCATGCAAAAGTACTTTTTTGGTATTAAAAGCATTTGAGTAAATTTTTCCAAGATAGATTTTTGCATTTACAGGCAGAAGTTGGAGATGTTTTGGAGTAGGAGTTATACCTAATAAAATAAAAATTTTTATAATTTAATCATGCGATACAATAAATAGAATATAAATTTGTGCCATAGAATTGGAAATTAGCCAAAGTAATTATATATGTAGCCAGTGATATTTCCAACACATAAAAATGCAATATATTACTTATTTATGAGCAAAGATGTTTGCCAGCATTCATTTACAGTATAATTTTTTGATGTGCAGTATAAAGTAAGATATTAGTTTTGTATGATATCAATTGAAATTATTGCCACAAAATTAGTGTTTTGTGGGAATCGGTTACAACATTTATACTTTTCATTATACAAAGTTTATCTTAAAATTTGATTGAGAAATGTTGATTTATTTTCAACTTTGGGTCGATTTTGAATTTCAGGATGTTGAAAATATTTCCAGTCAACATTCGATCCTAATACTATGGAAATTAAATACCATGAGTCCTATCTTGCGTTCTGGTAAACCGTAACTTGTGAATCAGCCTGTTTGATTTAGCATTGATATATAGTCATATTTTCAACATACAAAAATGCAGTGTATTACTTATTTTTGAACCAAGATTTGTTTGCCAGCTACCAATTGCATATTAACTTTATGACTATAAATAATATATTAGTTTTGTGTGATATTAATGAATATATTAGAAAAATTAGTGTTTCACACAACAATTTATACTTTTCTTTATGCAATGTTTATCATTTAATTGGGTTTTGTAAGATTTAGGAAGTTAATACAGTTATTGTGAATCTGTACAGTGTGTCCTCGATTAACGTCGTTAATTCATTCCAGAAAATCGCAACGTAGAGCGAAACAATGTTAAATGAGTCAATGTTTCCCATAAGAACCCATGTTATACAATATAATTAGTTCCAAAACTTTGCGTTCAAAACCTCTTGTAACACAAAAAGACGTTATTTACTGTATTTTATGGAGCTTTATGGTACTACATATGATATGAATGGTATCAAAACATATATAAATGAACAAAATTATTATAATATAGAAATAGGATAAAATAAACAAATACCATATCGTTCCAAATATAACGGTTTTTTTCCAAAAAATGAAATTTTAAAAGTAAAAGTGTTATATTCGAGTATTAGTGATTTTAAAAGATTGTAAAATTGTGTTTCCCATAAGAACCCATGTTATACAATATAATTAGTTCCAAAACTTTGCGTTCAAAACCTCTTGTAACACAAAAAGACGTTATTTACTGTATTTTATGGAGCTTTATGGTACTACATATGATATGAATGGTATCAAAACATATATAAATGAACAAAATTATTATAATATAGAAATAGGATAAAATAAACAAATACCATATCGTTCCAAATATAACGGTTTTTTTCCAAAAAATGAAATTTTAAAAGTAAAAGTGTTATATTCGAGTATTAGTGATTTTAAAAGATTGTAAAATTGTGTTTCGAAAAATCACCGTACATTCCGCACATCTGTTTATGAGATACAAGATTCTTGTTACATTGTAGACACATTAGACGTACGTTACATTGTACTTGAAAAAAGCAGCTGAATATTGAGGAGAGTCTGATATGAACAAAAAACGTCATATCCCTTCTTCAATATCTACCAATTAAGCATTATCATCACTGGAGCATCAAGTTCTGGATGCTTTGTGATGCCATAACCCACTATTGCTTGTGGTTTTTTATTTATAAATGAGCTAGGAATCAAGATGAAAAAGCATTAATTCATCAAAATAGACTCTGTTATGCAGTGGTTATGGAGTGTATAACTTGAGGAAATTATATTTGTAAGGGATATCACATCTTTGTCGATAACTTCTTTATGTCTGTCCCCTTGGCTAGGAATCTTTTTAAGTTACAGATCTCTGAAACTGTTCGTAGAAATAGGAAATACATCCTGGAGAATTTTCAAAAAAATTCAGTTGGTAAGAAGAAATATTTTAGATCTGATCCTATTTTAGCAGCAGCAATTCAAGAGAAGTCCCAAAGAGCTGCGCTTCTTCTATTTACCAATTCTGGTACAAGGGAGACTGAATATATTACAAAGAAGAGAGTGGGAAAAAAATTCCTGAGATAATAGCCAGTTACAATAAGTATATGAGAGGCATTGACACATCTGATATGATGTTATATGCATATTTGGACAAGAGGAGGAGCGTGAAATATTGGGAAAAGGTAGCTTTCAATATTATTGCAAGAATGGTGTTGAACTCCTACATACTTTATAGAGAGAACTTTGCTGGGACTGGGAGAATTAAGAGTAGGCTGGCATATACAGTGGACATTATAGAGACATTGGGAACTAAATAGATCGCATACAGAAATAAGAGGTTAACTGAGACTAGTGAGGGAATTGTTGCAGGGCCAGCAGGAATTAGAAAAAAATCTAACTGTTGTATCAGCAGCACAAAAAAACAGAGGTCGTCGTCTAGGACAGTATGCACTAAATGCAACAGAGGACTTTATGGTCAATGCCTTTCAAGGCATAAGCGCTATGTTGCAGAGACACTAATACTGGTGCATCAATTAAAATTTCTTTGTAATTCTGCAAATAAAAATATAATTTTCAGTAGAAAATTAATTGTAGTTTTAAGACATTTTACTTAAAACATTTGGAAAAGAAATAAAATTACAGAGAAATTGGGAATAAACCTGAAAAATATTTTTACCTTAATAAATACTTGTGCAAACAAGAGCCGGAAAATATAAAAATCATTATTTAAAATAATTTAACGAAGTATAATTTTAAGAAGGTATGTAAAAAATTTCAAATAAAAATTTTTATATTTAAACCCGCAATAATTTATTGATATTAGCTCTAAAAAACTGCATTTTGGACTATGGGATTTCTCACATGAACCTGAGAAATGTGGTTGGGACTCAAAGGGTTAAGACAATTTTTATGACTGCTGGGGGGGACTTTGAGAAGAAGGCCATTACTACCACTTCTGTTTGGACCAATTGTCACCATGCAAATAATGCAAATTTAATAAAAATAAGTCAATTAAAATCACGTTTTCCACTCAAATAATGTGATCCACTGCAGCTGGAGAAGCGCTGCGCAACAGATGTGCACGAGAGTCATCTACGCAATATTTTTTTTGTGCTTTATTTAAGCGCTGAGTCAGGACGATGCTAATTCGAATATGGGTAGTAATTTTTGAACGATGTTAAGTCAAATCAATGTTAATTGATGTGACATTAAACCAAGGACACGCTGTACTTAATAATGTTGTCATGGAAATTGTTTACTGTATATACTCATGTATAAGTTGATCTCGTGCATAGGTCAACCCCCTACTTATTCATAAATTTTTTTTCATATATCTCGTGCATAAGTCGACTCCAGATTTTCAGGTGTAGTAGAATGATTTTTTTTGTATTCAATATGTGTTGATCCATTAAGTTCCATGTTAAGTTCGCTTTAGTTCAATATAACTACATTGTGTGAAAGTAGCAATGAAGCAGTCCAATGTCTCCCACAGCACCACCGCATAACATCAAAAGTCGTTACATTTTATATGCCTTGGTAATAGATCAAATGACTCGGGATGGACTTCATATTTCGTCCTGGTGCTCATTCAGACGCTATCTTTGTAAAGGAAAACAGGGAACAAAACTGATGTTGGACCATGGAGAATAGGTGGCACCAAAATTTACGATAAAGCGGCGGAAAGATCCACTTCATGGTCCTAGGAAATCCGTGTTTCATACGTTTTTGGAAGAGGAATGGAGGAACCTACCCCTTGGAGAGTGCAAATATGGAAGTGGAAGGAAAACCAAGCCAACCCCTAACCAACCCAACCCAATGGGGAAGCATAATATTTCATAAGTTTCAAATATCCGTAATATGTAGGTATGAGTGCATAGTACAATATCTCGGTGAAGGCAAATGTGAACGTGGAAGGAAAGGATGCGAAAGGTAAACAAAGTGATGCTAGCGCTGCAGATGTTACACTATTGTGTGTATAGTACCGTAATTTTTATACTATAAATACTTCAGCAATACTAATTTAATCTGCGATGCTTAGAGGCAGGCGTTGCCTTAATTATATAGTAATTTATTCTTTCTATACATCAGTATTTAAATAGTCAATAGTTATCGATACAGTTAAAGTACAACAAGAATGTAAATTCCATCAAATTTTAATAACCACAGGGCAAATAAAGTCATGGGTATAAACCTATCGAAAATATTTCTCGTGTATAAGTCAACCCCTGAGTTTTTTGCTAAAAATTTGGTCTTAAAACCTCGACCTATACATGAGTATATACGGTAGTTCTCTACTCAGCATAGTGATAACTTATGACCAATTAAAATATGCTGATTCTATGGAATGCAAAAAATATTTGAAAAATTAATTATTTGAATTATCGTTAAATAGAATTAACTCCTTGACCGTAAAATTCAAAAGTAGAGAGACACGATGAAAATGGGAGAGGAAAGGCAGGAAAAGGCAAAAGACAAAAAAAATAATAAAAATAAATAAACTTACATACAGGTTTAGGGGTTGTTACTCCACGCTAGGGACCTGATGTCACTCATGCATTCACTCACTCAATCGCACAAGCACTAATCCTAAAGATGGAAAGGGAACGGAACCGGGTTTGCGAGAAATTACTCTGCGCCAGGGACCCAAAAAATCACACCATTGCTAGAAGGTTTGTGAGTCAGTACGACCGCGACAGGGACCTACTAGACAACCACAAACACACTCACACGTACACACCATGAGTTAAGGGAAAAAAGGGGAAAGGAACAGGGAAATAATACTAGCTTTATTGTTAATTAAATATTGCATTTATTATTAATTAAATATTAGTTATTACAATAATATTTCTTGTGTATAAGTCGACCTCTGAGTTTATCGCTAAAAATTTGGTCTTAAAACCTCGACCTATACATGAGTATATATGGTAGTTCTCTGCTCAGCCTAGTGATAACTTATGGCCAATTAAAATATGCTGATTCTATGGAATGCAAAAAATATTTGAAAAATTAATTATTTGAATTATCATTATGTATAAACTGTTAGTGTTCCATGTACATCCATGACATATAAATATATGCATATACAGTATACACCTGAGCTATCAACTAATGATATAGGATAGAAGCCTTTATATTTGAAGAATATTGATCATAATAAATTATTTTAATGTCTTTAAGATTAGTAATGCTTCCCAAGTTAATTTATTGATGCTTTGAGATGATTAATTAAGTAATATTGATCTCTGCCTGAACCAACTAACACAAATAATCGAAAACATGCAGCCAAAATTAAAGAGTAAATTGATTATTATTGGTGACTTTAATGTGAATATATTGGAAAATACAAGAAACAGTAAAAAATTTATCTCATTTATTGAACTATTTGGCTTAAAACATACCATATCTTCACCTACAAGGATAACAAATATCACAGCTACCTGTATAGATAATATTTTAACTGATCTAAATCCTTCTGCATTCACCTCTCTAGTAATTCATTCCTCACTATCTGATCATTTAGCTATAAAAATTAGCATAAACTTATATCAAAATTTAGTAAGCCCACCGCATTACGTACCATTTAAAGTGCATAACTGTAAGAAAGAAAACCTAATGCGCCTTCAAAATTTAACAATGAATGAAGAATGGTCTGGTGTGACACTCAATAATACAGCAGATGACAAATATAATAATCTCATTGAAACCTTCTCCTACTGGTTCAACCTCAGTTGCCCTATCACAACTGTAAAAAAATGGAATAAAATAACAAAAAAAAGTAACTGGATTGATGCTTCAATCAGAAAAGCCAGGGCAGAGCTTTGCCATCTTGAACAAATATATTTATCAAATAGAGACATTAATAGTAAACATGAATTTTCAAATTACAAAAAGTTTTATGATAATTTAGTGTTAACAACTAAAAAGAAATACAATGATGCCTATATCCTAAACTCGAATAATATTAGTAAAAGTACATGGAATATTATTAATCAGGCCAGAGGAAAGGAAACACCAACTTCCTCCCCCACTGAAATATGTATCAATAAAGTCACCATCAACGATCCAATGGAAATTGCAAATTATTTCAATAGTTTTTTCAACACAATGGCTGCAAAAATATCCAAAAAACTACCTAACACTTCAAGGGATAAACATTTCTTGAATAATAGAGTTGCTCAAAGTATCTACCTCTTTCCAACTAATGACACAGAGGTCAAAAGCATAATTAAAAATATGAAAGCAAAAAATTCTGCAGGATATGATGGTATTCCTATTACTGCCATAAAAGCATGTGCATCATCCATTGCCTCTCCTTTATCTAACACCATTAACAAAGCCTTTGAAGAAGGAATCTTTCCAAATGCTCTCAAAATATCTGTAATTCATCCAATTTATAAAAAGGGTGACAAAAGGGATGTAGCGAACTACAGGCCCATATCTCTGATATCATGTTTTTCCAAAATATTTGAAAAAATACTGCTGAATAGACTCACACCTTTCCTCAAACGGCATAACATAATCTGTAACACCCAACATGGATTCATAAAGGGCAAATCTACCACTACTGCGGCAATCACCTTTCTGGAAAAAATTATCAGCAATATTGATCAAGGAAATAACTCCACTGGTATCTTCTTGGATCTATCAAAAGCTTTTGACTGCGTAAATTTTGACATACTACTTGAAAAACTAGAAAATTTTGGAATAAGAGGTCAAGCCCATAGTCTCATCAAATCTTACTTAACAAACCGAATGCAGGTAACAAAACTACAGACATGCCAGGGGCATATTATGTCATCTAATCTCACTGCTACCAATGGAGTTCCCCAAGGCTCAATTCTTGGGCCCTTGCTCTTCTTATTATATATAAATGACATCCAATCTGTTATTAATGATGGGACTATAATTTTGTATGCGGATGATACTTCTATCACAATAGCTGATAAGCTGTACTCTCAACTGGAAATAAAGGGAAATGTTGTCTTAAACAGCATTGCACAATATTATAATGAAAACCTTCTCACAATAAACACTGAAAAATCATGCTTTATAGAATTCTCCCCACGCTTATATGACTCAGAAAATAGCTACTTTGTAGGAGATATCATGATAATGAAAAACCACTGCACAAAATTTCTTGGTTTAATTATTGATGAAAAACTAAGCTGGAATTACCATATAGATGAAATATCGCATAAAATTAGCAGAAATCTTTACGTCTTAAGGAACCTAAAATATCGCTGTACACAAGGAGTTATGAAAACTGCTTATTTTGGACTGATTTACCCATACCTTGTCTATGGAATTGAATTATGGGGGCACACTAGTAAAACAAATTTACAGAATCTTTTCATTTTACAAAAGAAAGCAATACGCTATATAGCAAACTTACCCCTGAAACAAACATGTAGGCAGGCTTTTGTTGACCTTAAACTACTGACACTCCCCTCCATTGTAATATATAGGACATTGCTATATTTAACTACTTTGGATGATATAATATCTAATAAAGATGTCCATGAACACTTCACTAGAGGCAATTCCTCTTACCGTCTTATCCAACATAGACTAAAATTGTATGAAAGCCTACCCAAATATAAAGGTATTCAATGGTTTAATATTTTATCTCCCAACCTTAAGTCTAGCAGATCAGAAAAAGACTTTAAGAACAAAATGTACAAATTTCTACTGGAGAATGCTTTTTACTCAGTGGAAGAATTTATTGATGTATGCTACTCCAAAAACATGTAACAGGAAGAAACTCTAACATGTAATTTATTTGTTTTATATTTAAATATTGCTGTATTTTGAGATTGTAGTTTTAATATGTTTTCTTACTTTCAAATATATATGATGATTTTTGATGAAGGCTAGTTGCACAATTATAAAATATGAAACATAGAACATATAAGAAAATGTAGCATATGTATTATGTACTCACTCTGTACTTTTTGTATGTTTGTTTTGATATGTAACTCCCATAGTATATATATATGTTGTGAATGTCCTCTATGACGGCTCCTGACAATTGTAATGCTTTGTGTATGCAATTTTTATGGAATTAAAAATAAATAATAATAATAATAATTAATTTTCAGCCGTCAGTTTTGTTTATCTTGAATTTGTTGATGTTAATAATATTTCCAACTTCCATTCAATGCTAATGCTACTAAAGTTAAATAAGCATACTCTTATCTAGCATTATGGTAAACTTCAGCTATTGATTCAGCCTGGTTGGTTTTAGCTTTGCTATTAGTTCTTCAAATGGGGATGAATTGGGAAAATGTGAATTAGCACATCATACATTATTTCTGTGAAATTTTACTGATAGAATATTTACTGATTAATTGAATTTTTCTCTGCTATATTGTTTGCAATAGTATATGAACTTCATACTCTACAAACAATCTCCACTGCTAAAGTTTTCCAAGACTTTATTTGTTTCTACTCTCTGAATTCAACTTTTTTATTAAATATGTATTATATATTAGCACATTTGGTGGGTCGTAGATGAATAACTATCCCAGATGACATACCTTTTCTGGAAGTTGATACATTACCATTAATTAAGCATAAGGAAAATACCTTCAATGAAAATTGCTGTTTAATGTTATGAAGTGCAAGAGTACATTGTACTTATATGCTTATACATTTAAGTAAATTATGCAACTCAATTTATGACTTTAAAGCAATAGGCCATCCATATAACTAGTGTAGCAATAAGTCTGTTTCAAATACAAAGTAAATGTTTTTAGTGGTAGTGTTCAGGTTGTTTATTCTGTGTGATGTTGTTTAGAATGCAGGGATGTTTAGGGCAGTGTTTCTCAACCTTTTTCCATAAGATATACAAAATTTGTTCGTAACATTCAAGTAGTGCATTGCAGCCCCACTTCAATTCAATTTGAATGACAATTTATGAATGAAAATGGATAGGCAAGAGATTTTTGAACTTGCCTAATTAAAAAACCCATGTTGGTTTAAATATATAAATAATATAAATATAATTATAATATAAATTGATAAATAAAATTAATGGGAAGACTACTTTATTTGAATTTAGTTAAAAAGCAACAGTGTGCCAACAAACAGGAAAGGTGTCGTAAATTTAATGCCTATATTTATTCGAAGAACAATTTGCTCTGAGGGTGTGATGAAAAAAATGCGTTTTTTTTGTTTTCCTTGTGTTCTTTTCCAAGGAGATGTTAGCTGGTCGAGGAATGGGATTTCGAACTTGGTACACATTTGGGAAAAATGAGGGCTCACAAAAAATCTAAACAACATATGAACAATGTTTTGAGTTTATCGTTGCTGGGTAAAACAAATATTCAAAGTCAGTTTAACTCACAGTATCGGCTAGCTATATCTAAACATAACGAACAAGTAGATAAAAATAGGTACATATTAAATTTGATTATAAATTGTATACCTTTTTTTGTGGCATTAGAATTAGCATTGAGAGGGCATGATGAATCGGATGAGTCACAAAATAAGGGAGTTTTTCGTGAGTTAATCCAGTTTAGTTCTTAGTTAGATAAAGACTTAAAAGTTCACCTTAGTCAATCAGCTGTTTTAAAGGTACGTCTAAAACTATACAGAATGAGTTGCTGGAATGCATGTTAGAAGTATACCACGAAGAAGTTCGCACAGAAATTCAAAAAGCAAATTATGTAGCATTGATAGCTGATGAAACTACTGACATGTCATGTCAATTTCAGTTAGTCATTTTATTACGTTACATTGTAGGTGGAAAACTGGTAGAAAGGTTCTGGAATTTTGTTAATCCTGATGGACATGGTGCTCGTGCAATCACAGATTGTATTTTAAAACAATTGGTGACAGTCTGAATAAACTTATAGCTCAAAGTTTTGTTGGTCCTTCTGTTATGAGTGGATGTTTAAATGGCGTTCAGAAACTGATAAAAGTTATGCCCACCAGCTGAATCTCATTATGTCTAACACAGTGTCCATCAACCGCCAAACCCATATCTTTTTTGCACATTTGTCTGGAATCAGTTAATTTTTTCTAATTCGCCTCAAAGAACAAAAGTGATGGATGACGTTGTACAGAGAAGATTGCCCCAGGTATCACAGGCCATATGGAATTTCCATTCTCGTGGAGTCAGGGTATTTTTTATTTTGAAAAAAGAAAATTTAAACAATTTATATAATGTAATTTTATTTACTAGAAAGTTAAAACAAAAATATAAGGTTATTAAAATTATATTCTATAATTTAACAAAATCATCTTTGTAAAAATTTTATAACATTCCAAATCTGAGTCATGCCTTCAGGAGGTTCAATATCTCGATTTCGCCGTTTTCTGTTGGTGTCTATTGCTGAATGATGTCCAAAAAGCAGCCAAGATTCAACAAATTTTGTTGGATTGAACAGACTTAGGGGAGGCCCAACAATGTTGATGAACATCACTGCCGATATTGTTTTAGTCAACAAGAAAGATCTTAATAGAGTTACAGTGAGGTATATCTGTGAAAAACCCCTTTCACATTCACTTGAGGATATTGGAATGACATCAAGATTTTGGATTAATTTATATAATTTGCCCAGAATTTTTTTTCTCCTCCTGGTATTCTCGGAAACTCTATATCCTCTCTCTTTCATTAAAATGAAGTCTTTTAGACAAATTTCTTATTTCTGTCTCACCAAATGTCAAATGATTTTGAATATCTTCTGGCCACTTTCGGATCTAGCATTCAGGTCCATATAGGTAAATCAGCTTCTTCATCTTCAAGCAATCTCTTTTCTATTGAAATTTTCAGGTTTCCATAAATTGAATTTGGACAGATCGGTGGGTTTTCTTTTCTATCTTTTTTTGTAAATAGGAATCCCCTGGAAAATTAGGCAATTGGCAGCATCGGTGGATTTTATGTAATATTACCCGAGATATACTCACCTCTCTTCAAATACTTGAGCAAGACGTTTAATTTTATTGTTGGTATTGTAGAGATTTATGTTGCATTCTTGCAATTCCAAGGTAGCTCAAATAGCTCTTGAAGTGCGTTGCAATTCAATCCTAGATCTAAAACAAACTCCACTGTTGTAATTTTCTTTAGTAATCCTTCATACATATCTATCTTTCTTGTCTCTGGAGCAATCATCCTTAACATTTGTAAAATGATGCACCAGCGCACTATAATCATGCCATACTGCAGAAACAAAACGAAAGCTGGATGCCACCCAACGAGTGCTTAATACTCGTCCAATTTTCAAAAGTTGCATTTCCAATGAATTAGCACAGTTTTATAATTCTCTACTATTTATTGATGATGCATGGTATAACACGTATAACTTGTCAATAAATGATTTGAATCTGTTAATTCCTGTAACTGCCTTGACAGCATCATGAACGGCTAATTCCAGTCTATGATTGGCACAGTGCCATGCAATTATTGACGGAAATTTGTCTTTAAGTAATTTTATAACTCCATCACAAGATCCAAACATTACCACTGCACCATCACAAGCAACAGAAACTAAGCAATCGTTCAGGTATTCTTCTGTCATACAGATAGATTTAAAATGATGAATCAAAGAAGAGATAATCCCAGTCGCCGTTACATCTAATTCAATCAAGTCAACAAATAAATTTACTGGTGCAGGCATTTCACAACCAGAAATCAATACACGAATATACAAAATTAATTGCTTCATCAATGATTAATGATATTTTTAATTTGGAAGATATGATTTTGTGGATCAAGTTATTTTTCATTTCCTTGCTGATGTGATTAATAATGTTAATGCAAGCATGTCTAGAGTGTAGTATTCATCCCATATCAACACCATTAAGTTCTTGTAAGTTTATTTCCATTTCAAAATTATTAAATGATTAATTCAACTTTGCAACTTTATTGGCCGTGTGAAATATTTTGGCAGTTACTTCATTCACCTTCTCTAGCATCTCTTTCTTGGCCTCTTCCAAGATTTTCATGGCAGTTTTGTGACCAGAACTTTCTTTGTGTTTAAATATTTTGGTTCGTAAAGATGTTAACTGCTGTTCCATGTTATCTCAAAGAGTGATTTCATTATTGGCCCATTCTTTCGATATTTTCATACCCATTTTTACCTCACTTCCAAGAGTTCCAACTTTACGACAGACACTACTACCAAGTTTTTTGTTTTGAATACATAGCCAAACGTTTTTTTTTACAATTCATTCTTTTGTTCCAAACCCCAACATGAAGGTCACATATTTGCAATTTGTTCACTTGAAAATGACGATGCTGATACTGAAACTGCAACAATTGATTTAGGCATATTAATTATTTCTTCCGTATCATCATATGTCTTTCTTTTCTACATGGGCGATAAAAAAATCCTTTATTTTAGGCATATTTTATATATATATATATATATATATATATATATATATATATATATATATATATATATATATATATATATATGTATGTATGTGTGTATATATATATATATATATATATATATATATATAACAACTTACGGAAAAGGAAAGGTAAAATGAATATATGGATGTCAACAAGGTGTTGGGATGAGGAAACCCAGTGAGCACTCACCAATCAGACGACTTCAGGTTGGCGAGGCCCCGGGGATGTCGAAGCGACACACGTAAAATAACACAAAAACACAGAAACATCACAAACGTAAAGCTTTCGGAACTACTCCTTCTTCAGCTACAACACCTTGTTGACATCCATATATATATATATATATATATATATATATATATATATATATATATATATATATATGTGTATATATGTGTATATATGTATATATGTCTGTGTGTGTGTGCGCGCCATATTATTCGAAATATATTCTCCCCCTTTTTGGTGAAAATATTAGTGAGAAAAGTAAGGGGGGGAACTTTATTCATGCCCAAAAAAATTAGCAAACGAAAATACACCACCGGCAATAACTATAGGTAACAATGAATGCCCTCACTTGATTTGATAGTTTTACGGAGAATTTCTTGATACATATGCCTCAATAACTCAATTCTTTTTGTTCACTCTTTGGAATCCTTTCCTTAAACATTCGTATTTTCATAATAGCAGGAATTGCAGAAGTTTTCACTTTGAAAGTGTTGATTGGCCAACTTCATCCCTTGCATAAGTCCCAAATATTGATATGTAGTGGTGCCACCAATCGTAATTTTAGAGAAAATGTCACCAGAATGAAGGAAATTATCTTTGTTACCCATCAATCTATAGGCAACTCTGTCAGCTGATCACACTGTCATGATTGCGCAGCTGTGCATATAATGCAATTGCATTATAAAAGTATTACTTATGTAAATCAAGCTGAGGTGTTTCAACTATCTGCAGAATGTATTCCTTGATGTGATATTCTGAGGCATAAATATCGGTACATAGTAACGAAAATATGGGTAAAATAAATTATGAAAAGAATATTAACTGGAAATCTGATGATAATTACTTTTTTATATGCACGATTCAAGCAACCATTGTTAATGGCATCTGAAGGATACAAATGGAATTTAAATAACATTCATAAATGCAAAGTTTTCGAAATTAGTCCAGTAACACTTGATACATATTTAAATTATGCCTTTAACTATAACACGCTAAACGTGATGTCACCATTTCATTGCAAATTGATAGCTCTTAACTAAATTGCTCATACACATTAAAACTCATTCTTTAGAATATTAAAAATGAGGGTAATGGGGCTCAAACTTTTTTCCAAAACTGAGGCTTCAGAAATATTCAGGGAGGTACAGTAGAGCCCTGCTATAACGCGCTTTACTATAATGTGAATTCGGATATAATGCATTTGTGACATGGCTCCTACGTGTTCTGGAAGGTTGTTCTGTTTGCACACAAACTAAATACATAAAGTCGCTATAATGTGACCCTGTATTTATCGCAATAAAATTTTTTGGACCCCAATTACCGCATTATAGCGGGATTCTACTGTATTATATTCAGACTAATACAGTATATATTGTGAGAAGCTCATTGTTCCATTTCGTGTTGTAGATAACTCATGTGTAGTTGTTCTGTCTCCTATTTCAGAGATGTTTTTAACTCTTTTGTCTCTTCATGGTGTTAATGCTTCTTGTTGATTAAGTGATTTGTGATTGGGATGAATGAACCCTTTCATGGCCATTGTATGATATATGTTCCACTAAATTATTTGCATCACATAAGGTGATTATAATTCCTGAATTTTGTATTCTTCCACCTAGTAATAACTTTTCGAGACTTGGAAAAATTCTGTAAAATTTAAAAGTATTCTGTAATTGCTTAACCTTTTTTATATTTAAATTCAGAGTGTCATAGTCATTGATAGAGATCTAAAATAATAAGAATGAATTTACCCAAAATTAATGTGGTCATAAAAGGGTTTAATCATCAGAGGGGCAATGTACTGTGTGAATGATTAATTTATTAATGCCAGCAGATTTGAGTCAAGAAATGCAATTACTACTTTCGCAGTAAATTAATTTTGAATTGTTAAATCTTGTGCATTTACTGTATTTAAGAATTGGAATTTACTTAAAGATCAAGTACTAGTGAAATATTCTTTGATAACATCCCAGTTTTTAATATTTTAGCATCACTTTTTCTGAATCTTATATTAGAACAAGTAAATATTTTTGGTGCTGTATGTTAGTTTAGTCTTGATTGTCAGGTTACTGATGTAAAAGTTTTGAGATCCAGTCAATATTACTCTGCATGATACATAAAATATTTCAGCTTAATACTTGCCATTACAAAAAGTTAGCAGTAGTATCTCTCATCAGATTTATGCAAATTGTAAGACAATTTATAAAATGCTAAGAGGGAAAACCATATTATTCAGGTAAATACAGTGAATGCCATGGATTATTTAAGTAATGTTACATCAAAAAAAGTTTTTGGCTAAACAAACTTGAATTTTTAAACATGTTTGCTACAAGTTCATTGTATATCTTGAGACTTCACTGCAACTGTTGAGGAAATTTAGGAGTTTCATGAAGAATTGAATATCAGTAATTGATTTTTTGGTTCAATACTGCTGGCATTTATTTTTCTCCGATTCATGCAGTACATTGCTCCTATGAATGATCAAGTTGCTCTTCTGTACTTATCACTTGACCAATGGGAGGCATTTATTTTGAGGGAGTCACTGTGATTGTATTCAAGTGTTTGCTTTTGAAATGTGTGAACAAATTGTGCTGAAGCAGTCAAGTGAAATGAAGTGACTAAAACTACCTATTGGTGTGAAGACTTGGCAGCTGCTGATTGTGCTGAAGCAGCAAGGAACAAAAAGAATCTGCAGTGAAGGAGCGGAGAGGGAAGGGAAGGGAGGATTTTGCAGCAAAGCCTGCATAGAAAATCCAACAAGTCCAACATAGCTAAAAGAGTGGCCAGGACAATCTTCTGGACTTAGTGGCATAAAAGTGAAAAAACATTCTTCGGGTTTATATTCTTTTTATTGATGTGAAAATTGTACATTGTGATGATACAAATTGTACTTGCAACAAAAATTACAATAAATGATAAGGTTCATTATTACAAGAACATGGCATTATTTTTATGTGTTTCTTTCTTCAAAAAAGGGGCAAGGGAAAAAATCCCTCGCCCCTTCATCCCCTCCAAGCGCGGATGTGAGAGTAAAGAGGAGTCTGTGAGCAGGGCTAGATTAAATAAGGTGGGATGGAGAGTTGTTAGAAGAACCCAGGCAATGAAAATTCTGGTCTGTTCACAAAAGAAAAACAATTGCAGTAAATGGAATGGGAAGAACTGTTACATTTGGATTAAAAGACAAAAATTCACAATTGCTCTGAAAAATCTACACGTACAATAAGAAATGGAAAAACTGGGTTGGAACACTTAATAACAGTTAAAAATAACTGTTAAAATAACTTTTGAAAACAGAATATTTTTGGGAAATTTATTGGTTGATAGAACATGAAAACAAGAAGTTGACAGAATTTGTAAATAACAGTTGAAAAACAGAATTTTTTTGGAATTGTATTGGTAGGTGCTTTCCCATATTGTCAGTAAAGATAGAAAATTGTATACATGATATGAATTCAGCATTTGACTATAAATTTAAAAAAAATACTAGGAATTTTTACTTCCATACTTAGATGAAATAAGGAAAAATTAATTGCATTTTTCTTTCCTTGCTTTAAATTTTGGAATTATAAATAGCATGACAAACTATCTATAATAAACAAGAGCAATCGTAAAATATTAAAGTTCATTTGCTCCAAATGAAACAGTTCTTAAAGAAGACTCATTCCCATTCCACTCATCACCATTGTCTGCTTTTGAGAAGAAACCAGAATTTGCAACCACTAGGTTACAACCCCCCCTCCATCCCATATCCTCCAGCCAAAACTCCACTTTACTCTCACATCCAGATGATGATATTTCAGTTGCATCGCAGGACTCTTCACATCATGGCTTCACTCTTCCCAACACCATGCAGTCTGCTTTCTCTGCTCAGCATCTGGTGCAAATGCCTTCAAGATGGAGGAAAAATTCAAAATTAGCGAATTCAATAAGAAAATACGGCATAAGAATTATTTGAATAAAATTTCCAAAGATTTTGAAGATTATTATTACACCAAGATTTTTAAATTCGTCTTTCAATCATGCAATCTAATAAAATGATTCATATTTATAGAGCATAATAGTATTCTGGTGTTTAATTGAAGATTTTAAAAGCCACCAGATTCACAACTTTTGGCAAGTGTTGGTCTTATGAATAAGTTGAAAATATTAATAATTTTATCGTTGCACTGAAGATTATCTGCTTTCTTTTTCATTTGTTTTATGAATTTAACCTTGATATATTTTGTTACAAGTCATTTTGTTTTTTATTAATGTCCTAAATCAATACTAGCAGTCTGTTCACTAAGAAATAAATTACAACTACTGGTAAGTATAAATGGAAGTTAATTCATTTAAACAATTTCAAGTTGCCCAGCACCTCTAGTTGTTATTTAATCAATTAATTGTCGGGCCTTATCATTCAACTTCCCAAATCGAAGAAATTTAGTTCTTGCATTATTCCACATTAAATAAGCATTGTTGCTTGAGCATTTTTGAAGGCATTTTGCCTTACTCAAACAGTCAAAGATATAATCAGAAAGTCGAGTAAAAGACGAGTAAGAAAAGACTTCCGATTTGCTTGAAGTAAAGCCATCAGTACAAGACCAAGATGTTCCACTTTATGTGGTAACAACTAACACTATCACTTTGATTTAGTGTCACTTTTCTATCTCCAGTCCTTTAATACCCAATAAATAGTATAAGCTGACCAGATTCCAACAAGTTAAACCAGGAAAAAGTAATGTAGCAGGCCAATCACACTAATCTTGCAATAGATACTTTTCTGTTATGATTTTTAAACCATTTAAATGTATTGTATTAACTTGAAATCATTGTCCCTTTTCTCAGATCGATAATTTATTTGAAAACAAAATCAGACCACTTTAAAGAAAGCAACTATTGAACTCAGGAGCTCTGTTATAACTTATATAAATTCCATTTACACATTACTTTTCAAGAATTTTATATGCATCACAAATATTTATTAATAGAAATGCTTGGAATTCTTCGTAATTTTGGAAAAATTGAATTGTTGAAACTTCTCCAAATTCAAAGAAGTACTGTATATACTCATGTAGCGCACACCCATACATTTTGGCAAAAATTCCCAGCTTATTCGTATACCGCATATAATGCGTACCCTAGATTTTGTGGGGTAGAAGAACAAAATTTTAGAATTATATTGTCATGTTAGTTATTAACTAGAGTACCATTAATAAATACAGACCTGTCGCGGATAACACAAGACTCAACTTTATGTAAAAACCTCTGAAAATTAATTTTTAAAATCCGGAAATTCCAAGTTGCTGAAATTTGCTTACAAGGTAATATGCTTCAGGCTTAAAGGTCAAATATTGAATGAAGTTTAAACACCTCAATTTATTTTAAATTTATCAGACTACATGTAACACATTCATGGAATATTGAATGGCTCGAGATATTTAATGACAGTATTCAATACAACGAATTTCGTCGCGTATCACGGCCACCTTTGCATAGTTATTTGGTGCCAAAGATGAGAAAAATGAATTCTATAGGCATTAAATTACCTATATTGTTAATTATATATAATACTAGTAAAAGGTGCTTGCATACTGCAAGCATTTCATCTCACATTGAAAAAAATATTAATTCAGAGATATATTTCATCATGGGAAATATTTCTTTAATTCATAAAATTTCTCCTCAGGAACGATTTTCGTTTTTTCCTTATGGAACAATAATGGAGTAAAACAATCACTAATTTTTGCAATTTTAGGAATATTATAATTTTTCCACATTGGGTTAATTGCCAAATTTTAAATTTGTAGCACATTTAGAAGTGAAATAACATTTATCTAATTGTTTAAAATTAATTTTTAATGGCTGCAATAACAATTTCATGGATACACTGAAATGTTTATTCATTTGTATAGACTAATCTCTAAATAACTTGAAAATTTCAGCTCCCTATCTCGCCCCATAGTATCCAAAGAATTTTTAACTGCCAAACAAATTAAAATATCAAAATTTGTATAATCCCTATTTTTTTTACAAATTCTACCTATTAAAAAAATTTCAGCTCTGTAGCACATCCGGAAATACATAAACCTTGAAAATTTGTTTGAACAATTTCGAATTTAGCGGCCGCATTGTAGAACTTTTTCAAGATTTTCGTTTTTTCTAGTCGGTTTTGCACAATCCTACCGAAAAAAAAATTTCGAGACCCGCTTTTCTGGAAGTGCCTAAACATTAGTATCCTCCTATACATGTTATATATACGTTATATGTTACTCCCCCTCTGTAAGGAACGTCTATATAATGATATACATTAACTAAAAAATTATTTCAATTTGCATACCTATACACTACCTGACGATTTTGTGGAAGACTACAGCAATCAGCTGATTAGCTAGTGAAATGTGGAATATTCGAAGGATGAAAATACAATTGTATGAAAGTAATTAAGTGTTTGATACATTTAATTAATATATGTATAAGCTGGACTAATGATGATTTGCATGGTTTCCCTTCAATTCAACCAAAAAGCGAGAATCTGGTGAGAGGTAGGTACACTTCAATTTTTTATTTGAACTGCACAAAAGTATTACCCGTGTATAGCATGCACCCCTACTTTACGACCTAAAAATTTGGTCTTCAAACTGCATTATACAAGAGTATATATGGTAATTCATGCCTGATGTTGCAAAAATACACCATGCCAAAAAAGAATAAAATATGAATTTTAAAAATTATATTTTAACAAAAATAGAAATTAAGAGGTTAAAAACTTGAAAAAGAAATTCTAAAGATTCTTAAATAAATCAATATAGATAACCTACTTTCACAGTTATGTGGCTATGTCAAGATAAGTAAGGCAAAGAAGAAAACAATGCTATTATAGATTTTTTACCATTAACTGTGAGTACAAGTAACCTTATGAATTTCCTTTTAAAAATTTAAGGTACAGGGAAAATACTTTCTGATAAATGTTAATGGGACAATACAGGACAAAATACAAGTCATATCTCCTTAAAATGGAACATCTGGTCACCTTATAAATAACCATCAGAAGAGTGATTTAGGCTCATCCACATTATTACATCTTCACCTAATACTTTCTTGAAAATACCCAAAATTAATTATATCTTCCCAGTCTTAACTTGTACCTAACATCCTCCATTCTATGTTATTATAACAGACTAGTGCACCAAAATTTCACTCAAGTTTCTCGTCCCTAGGTTATTATTCAAAGTCCTCCATAATCCATTGAATGCATTAAAGACTTCATTTATCACCCTCTTGGTTCTACTAATTCTCCATAATTTACTCGACATCTCAAAAGCTCCATATTCATAACTCATCCCATGTCTTACATATTATACCACACTACATGTCTTTATTTCCAACAATACAATTTTAATGCTTATTGAGACTCCTTTACATCAACTCGTAAAATGTTTCTCTGGTGATGTGGTCATCTTGATTCCAAACACCACCTAATTAAGTAATTTCCAAACATTACTTGCACTTAAATGTGTGTAAGATTTTTCATTTGACTTACAGATGCTATCCCACAATCTTTAAGTGTGCCTAAATGGCAATGCTACAGAGAATAACAAATAATGTCAATTTTACAAGCACAGATATAAGTTAATGGTTTCAGGTGTCACTTGGTGGAATTTCTTCACATTGTAGAAATAAAGAGAGTTATTTAGTTTACTTCACCTGATGACGTTGCATTGCAATGAAACCTAGGTCGTATATAATAAAAGTTTATGTGGAATTACTAAATAACACAGATATAAGCCTCTAAGTTTTCTCCCAAATGCAGCAGCAGGCATTCATTAGCTGTAACATTAATATGACATTAAATATTTAAATTAAAATACTGAGAAGAAATGGAAGCCTACTGAAGTGATAACACAGTGTTTCTCTGCTCTTAAAAGATAAGAATCAAATGTGGCTGTATATCATAGGAACCCAACTTTCTAGCAGTCACTACCAGAATGGCACTTTATTATGAAATAAATCAGTTTCAATTTTTGCAAATGGAAAACTGGAGCTGGCAGACAAACTTTTTACAATGCTTAAATGGTACATAGGCAAACACCAGAGGAATTATGTCGATTAAAATCAAATTGCTGCAATTAATCAATCTCAGAAACTTCGAGAAATTACCACAATGAAGACTAACTTTCCCAAGTAAAACATTTGAAGCTATTATTCCACTGACAAAACACAAAATGCATTAGAATGTTATTTCTGCAATTCTCCTGAAATATCAACGAATTTTATGCTCGAGTGATACAACAAATATATCAGGAAAAATTAAAATCACTTTCATTATTCAAGGTTGACAAAACTGACACAAAGCATTAACACAAATATATTTGTGCAGAATCTGAGGGAAGTTTCGGAAGAAGCACAGGTATTAGATACACAAACAAATGTATATTATACATGTACATAGTAATAAAACTTTCAATTAATTGCACCAAGTAAAATCTCTGCTCATTAAAATGAACTCATGAAGCACAACTTTGGAAAGATATGCAAACATAAAATCAAATTCCATAGATTAATGCATGGGTGCATGAAATCAAATGACCATAGGTATTCATTGAAATGCAGCGTTAATGACCAAATGGAAAATTCCAAGATAACAGCAAATGATAGTCACTTGAAACACTCAATCTTATAAATGCCAAACATGTAAAGGAAATCAAACTATAGTAAAAGCTTTGTAATCTGGCACGAATGAAGATTTGAGGGTGCCGGATAATAAAACTTTCCTGTTATCTGAGATGCCTATCTCCCTAGGATTCACCAACTGATAACAATAGTAAAACTAAAAGTTTGGATATGTACTAATGTAAACCATATTGAAAGCAACACATACACTGTACTGAGTATGTATAGAACAAGTCAAAGTCACTTTATTCTCCAAAGACCTTACAACAGAAGGTATAGGATTCGTCAAATACATATATACAACATAAACAGATGTATTAACATTTGTCATCTAAAAAATCATTAATGCTATAATACATTTTATGTAATAAGAATTCTTTCAACTTTGTTTTGAACATACATAGGGACATAGGCGTCTTGAGAAAACTTGGCAAATGATTAAATAATTTGACACCCATATTTCTGGGGCCAAGGGAAGTAGCTCTGGTTCTGACATAGTTAACATGTAAGCTATTATAATTTCTAGTACTATAATTATGAAATTTTGAGTTAAATTCAAAATCGCTCACGTTTGTATCATCTGCATACACTATTGTTTTTGCACCAGGTATTTTATTGAGCTGTTGAGGAAGATCATTAAATTATAACAAAAATAATGCAGGTCCAAGAATGGAACCTTGTGGAACTCCTATGGTTACAGCCTTTGGAGTATAAATGTTTCAATCCATTGACATTAATAGTAATATACTGAAATCTGTAACTTAAATAAGATTGTAACCACTTTAAGGGTATACCTCTGATTCCATAAAATTTTAATTTCTTAAGGAGTAAACCATGATTAACCAAATCGAATGCTTTAGAAAAATCAAAAAGCAAGGCAGCAACTTCTTTACTATTATCCAAAGCACTCAAGACACTATTTATTGCTTCAAATATTGCCGAAACTGTTGACTTGTTTTTGCGAAAACCATGCTGTGAAAAGGATAATAATTTGTGGGATTCAAGGAAAGAAATTAAACGTCTGTAGTAAACTTTTTCAAATATCTTAGCTAATTGATTCTGCATAGCTATGGGCCTATATGAATTGATATCATGTATACTCCCTTTCTTTTTATATAAAGGTACAACTTTCGAAGTCTTAAGTGAGGAAGGAATAATAGCACTTTCGAGGGAATAGTTCACTAAAAATAAAAGAGGAGACGCAATTAAATGATAACATTGAATTAAAATAAAATTAGGTACCTCATCAATACCTGAACTCTTTTTCGAACCTAGATTAAATACTATCAGCTTGAGTTCATTGTCTAGGCAAGGAGAAAGGTAGAGTGACTTTGAACAGTTTGAAATATCAGGGAAATTAGCGTTAGTCAACTGCTGAATACAAGGTTCATTAGTAAAATGATTACTGAAAGTGGTTAAGAGGGATGAATAGTCTGAAATAATTTTACCGGATTCATCCTTAATTCTATACAGAGATGATGATTTGTCATTAGGAATAAGTTGCTTGAACTCGAGCTTCTGCTCGACTCTTGGAAACCAGATATTTTCTGTGTGTGTGAGCATTGGCTCACTGTTGACGAAGTGCCTTTATTTATATAGATATTGTGACTGTATTAAGTAATTTTTTACATATATTTTAAGTATCGAAGACAAATATTTTCTTTCAATTTAACTGCAGTGTAACCTCTTAAATCCAGAATTTCAGAAACTGATTCCTCCAAAAAATCATCAATTTTTTTAAATCAAGACCAAAATGATACCTTCAGGTTATAGCCATTTTTGTAAATCAAATGTGGATTTGATATGGAGATAATTATTTTGCAAAAATAACGTCGAGCTGAAAATAAGATAAAGGGACATAGATTTTTGGCAATTAATAAAAAGAGATAGATACCCACTCTTATTATCTTGTGCTTTTAAAGCGAAGGCTTATTTTGGTTCCACAGATGTCTGTGAGGCAGTGTTCTCTCAAATGAAAATTATCAAGTCCAAGATTGGCACCCACCTCACAGGCTCACATTTGATGGACTGTGTTCTACTGGCAGTGTCAAACTTCAACCAGGACTTCAAGGTGCTGACAGATTATGTCCAGTCATTCTTCTCTCGGTCATTACATTTCAGAAAATGATATGCAGCCACACTTCAATTATTTCATGGACAGCTAAAATATTAAGTGGCGTATCATCCCTGTATAAAATAAACATCAGTTAAAGGAACCATCTCGTAAATGCATAATGTTTACATTTTAAAATGTCGGTTAACCCATTTCCTGATTCAATGGCAGACCCCGAAAAATTTTTAAATATCATTGGAAAGTCAGCATTTTTATTAAAATCTTAGCTGCCATTGATTAAAGTAGTGTTCCTAATTCCTGTGTTACCTTTCATTGACAGAATAAACTGCTTCATCCATCGTTCAAACAAAAATCAGTTTTTTTCCTAAATCTACAACATCAAGACGAACAGTATTTGCCTCTATCTCATTTGCAAGATTCTAATATTTCATGCAAAAAACTATCAACAAATCTTTTTACCAAATCTAGAACTCTTGACTGAATTCCTTTGTGACTATATGCCTCAAACTACTCGTGAAGATTTCTTGTTACAGAAACATGAGTATTCTCAGTGGACTGAGAGACTTTCTTTCCACATAAACACACGATTTTTACCCTTAAAACTTCTCCAGATCTCCATACATGAACATACACAGCCCATTTTGATAATCAGAAATCCAAGTACAGTAAAACCTCTATCTTACGAACCTCCCTATAATGAGTATCTCCGTATAATGAACTTGGATCTCGGTCCTGCCTCCGGAACATGTAAAATGCGTAGAAGAAGCCTCCATATAATAAACCTCCATAACTACGAATCTCCCATAGAGCAAAGGCTGAACCTGGCCCTGAAAATTTAATCCACCTCCATACAATGAAATTTTGATGAAAAAAAATCTTCAACATTTGCTGTTCCCGGATTGGCTCTGTGCAAAAATAGTGTCACCCTAAGGCAGCATTCCGATCTCTCTACTCCCGCCGAATCACCATCTCTAGTTGGGAACAGCCAAATGAGAGAATCGATCATGCTTGCTGATTACTCTTTAAGCTACTGCCATTGCAAAGTGCAGTTGTTGGATTATTATCGTACTTATAACCAGGGCTGTGGAGTCGGAGTCCGAGTCATGGAGTCGGAGTTTGAATCAATTTTGGGTGGAGTTAAAGTCGGAGTCAGTAGAAATTTACTGACTCGCTTCGCTTCAAAATAAAAACTTTTTTTTTCATTGTTATATTATAACATTGTTTTATTATAAACTTAATACTTAACTTATTAGGCTGGCCCACACTACTAGTGCAGCGCCTGGGCGGAAAGAGGAACTACATGCCATTGCTTTTGATAGCAAAGTTATTGTTATTGATTCTGAAATAACATCTCTCCTCTGAAAAGTTATTTATTATTATTATTTTCGTAGAAACTTATATTCATATTTAGAAGTATTACTTTACCTACTTTTATATTTAAAACAGTGAGTTTTACTACAAATTTTGTCCTGCATAAACAGTGGTGGGTAATTTAACAATATAGATAAATATATCGTAAATATTTCATTTTATACTTATAATTTAAAAATTTTTTCTTTTTTCAGAAAATATTCATAAATTTCATTAACAAATTAAAAAAATATAAATTCAAAATGTCAAAGAAGCTTCCCATGAAGTCAACTGTATTTGGACATTTCACCATAACTCAAGATGGAAAACATTTTGTGTCATTGTATGACACACGACCTAGATGAAGACAAATACTGTGATGCCAAGATCAGTGCATATTCAGGCAGCGATAACAATTCTCCTACGAGAGCTTCCAATCTAAAAAGACATTTACAGCGCTTTCATTCAGAAGTATTCAAAGCTGTGAATGAGAAAGATAACAGTAAAAGCAAGAAACTAATGCCCAACTGCTCCATCCAAGCAAAATATCAGAAACCATCTCAGACATCAGTTGCAAGATATTTTGAGTGATGCTGTAGCGGTGGCCGTTCATGCGGATGTTGAGGGGATTGCTGGTGAGGCCAACATAAAAGGCGGGACATTTCAGGAGGTAAATAATATTGCGTGTGATGCAGTTGGTGGTAGAAGTTATGGGGTAGGTGATGTTGGTTGTGGGACTGGAGAAGGAGTTGCAGGGGGGGTTTATTGGGCATGTGAGACATTGGGGTCTGCCGCAGGGGTATGATCCGCCAGGGTGTAGACGCGTGGGTGCTGGGGGTTCTTTTTTCCATAAAATATTTGCCAGATTAGGACGGTGGAAGGAGAGCATCGGTGGCCTGGGAAATGGAATCTGATGAGGTGAGGATAGGGTGGGTGGCTTTTAAGATATTTTTCAAAATGTCGTGGATGCCGGGGAAAGATAGTGATGTAAGTTGATTGAAAATTACTTTTTATATTTTTAAATTTAAATACCATTTATTAAGTTAAACACAATTTTGTAATGTTTTTATTTTTATGTATTGAAATGTTTTTGTTTTACTGTTTATGTATCAGTATAGTATTTTAGAATTTTATTGCTATTTTTATGAAAATATTTATTGAAAAGTCACCAGTCTACTCATTTTTGCACAGCATTATGTAGATGTATGAGATGATAAAATTGTAATTGTTATGTCAATTTTTCTCTTCTTACTTTAGTTTAGTCTGACATTTCCAAGTTTAATAAAATTTTGTATTTAAATCTATCAAAAACTATCGATAGTTATTAATAAGGCCAACTATCAATAACTATCGATGGTCAAGCCTATTGATAGTTCTCCAATACTACTGTGAGGTTGTATGTGACATAAGTGCCTCAAATATGATATGGAGATAAAAAAGAACCATCTAATGTTTTTCCAACCTTGCAGAAATTAACTTAAAAACATACAGCTACACGAGTGTAGTTGTATGGAAAAGGTGCTGTGGCAGACAGAATAGAAAGGTTATTCATACTAAATACACAGCACTTTTTCACAATTTTTTATTTTTGCGAGTGATTTCGCACGTGATACGGCATCATCTGGCAAGGAGGAATGGTGAGCAGGGGTTTTAAAGAAAATCCAGGAGTGGGTGGGGAAAAATAAGACTGTCATTGGAAGGGTGAAGTGGAATGGGGAAGCAAGGGAGGGAAAACCACACAGCTAAAATTAAACTGTTTCCAACAAAAGAGTTGTACAAAATGGGTTCCACAGTGGTAGGTGAAGGGCATTAATTGCGCTATTCAAGGGACTCATTAGGAACTAAAACATCGCAAACATGTCGAAATTGTAATCACTGTGAGCAGACATGTATTAAAGTGTATTAACAAAAATTCGTCTTTGGAATTCACGATGCATGAGGTATTACTGTATATATTAACAAATTTTTCACTATTAATTATTAATAATGTATATTTTATTGTTTTTGCGATGAAGGACTGCCAATTATTCCATTTTGGGGATGAGTGAGTTTATTAGTGTCAGTATTGAGAACATTAACAATCTTACCTTCGGCATATAAGATGCAGGATGATTTTGGGAGTCGTTTCCGGAAAAAAGTGCATCTTATATGCTGAGAAATATGGTATTTGTATATTTGTTTTTCTGCATTAAAATTCCTGGAATTTCCAAATCCACTAAATAATGCTGCCAGCATGTACTTTTGTTATTTTTTTGAATTTGTGATAGAAGATTGAGTATGAAAAAAAACCATGCATCTCTTGATTATTAAATCTCCAAAGATTACAAATGTATTCACTTTTAGGAAATGAGTTTGGAAAATATTATATTATTCTTATGGAAGCTGAAATTAAAAGTATTTATGACATTAGGCAAAAGAGGCTCGTATTCAATGATTGATAACCATACTTTAAATGACACAAATATTAAGAGTAATAGCAACAATGATTTAAATAACATTTGTGGAAAACTCTGAGAAAATTGGTAATGAAATAATTTATTTATCCTTAATACACCGAAGTTGAGGCCATATGGCTCCTTATTCCACCTATCCATTTTAATACACAATATAATTAATTTATATGTACATAATTCAGTTCAAATGAAAATTACTTCAGGGTATATATAAATAAGAATAAAATTAAGAATAGTACAGCACAAATATATACGAAAGTAAAATAATATCAAATCATCATAAAGGAAAGACTGTCCAGTCTGCTGATGGTTATAGTGACTGTGCTGGTAGTTAAATGAAGGAGAGAAGGGCAAAATACAAAGGAAAATTTACCTTTTCATGAGGACCTATTATAACATCATTGATAGTGAAAGTGAAAGGAGAGAGAGTTCCAAAGATTGCTGGCAGTAATGGTAAAGGATTTATTATAGAAACTGCTACGATGAACGGGAATAAGTAGTTTGGATGAGCCTTGAGTACTCAAAGAGTGTCCAGAATTCACAAATCCTTTTAGTATACCTTTAGTAAAACTGTCATCAAAAGCTAACAAAGTTTACATCAGAAGCTTCATCATAGCTAGCAATACAACAGCCTACCAAATTTTGTATTTACAAAACAAATTACCAATTTCTGTGACTAAGATAGAGAAAGGCACTGTGAGTTTAAGCTAAACATTAATTAATCAAGTTTTAAATACTCAACATGGTAAACATATAATGCAGTGGTTATGAAATTAATTTTTAAATATTATACTTTTGTTTTCAGATTGTGGTTCTGTCGTCTTGTCGTAATTTTTTTACAATTCCGACGCGGGAAATTTGAATAAATTACGTCATGAAACTTTACATGCCGTAAGAACCACGCGGGACAGGCGTTAGCGAAAAGCAACAATGAACGTGTAATTTAATGCTCTATTGCAACTATTAGCTAACACCTATCCTCTGTAGGATTTTCTCAATAGGTCATTTAACATTTTGATGAATTTATAGTTCGGCCGACGGCGAACCATAGGAACCTCGCAAAAAATTTTATCGAGGACTTAGTGCAGTTAAAACGATTTAAAATCACTAAGCTAATAACAAGTATTTGCAAAAGTAGTCGCTATCTCCCTGCGGGATTTTTTGACCACAGAAAAAAATTGTTGATTTCCGCGGCGAAAATCGAGCACGTTTTCCGCATTTTTGGAGAAGCCCATTTATATCAAAAACCACGGGGGAGGGGAGGGGTAGGTTAAAACAAATTACACCGTCCACCGCATAATTTTAACGCTCAGTTAGAACAGGTATCAACTATAACCTACATTGCGTAGCAACTGCACAATAGGCGACGACGTGTGACGTCGACCTCCCACCGGAGCCGATTGCCCATCAGTCATCGCAGATCTGAAGTGTAAGTGACGATAATATATATCGAAAAATCAACAATACTATGAAATGTTGTTCTGGTAAATACGAAATTCATACATTGTTTAATTAAAAAGATAAAAAGTTTTAGTACTTAAATTTGAAGGCGCGCGGTTTTATTTTTTAGTAAAATCAACGTATCTGACAAAATCGCGCTGCAAGAAGTAGCATCATATACCAATGAACGCGAAATTTAATTTTCTATACGGCCCAAGTATTGCCAAGCACCTATCCCTCCCAGGTTTTGAGTATTCGCAGGCTCAGCCCTGGCCTGCATACGAGATAGGCCCGCAGCACATCCGGAACCCTTATTGGAAAAAAAATGTTTGGGAGGGGTACTTTGTTGAAACATACATCAAATTACAGGAAATGCAACATTTACTTGGGAGCGTTAACGCCAATATCCTACTATGCGTCTTTTATTTCGAAATAAATTTGCAAGTTTCACCTCTACGTTTTCGCGCGATTCCGGCGTTTCTGAAAAATCTAAATATCTGAAAAACGACGGGGGATAGGTGAATGCAATTTACATTGTCAAACGCTAGGTGTAATTGCTAACATTTTGCCGTTTATCTTAATAACGTACATTGCTTGGTTTAGCAGATATGGTTTATTTTTCACCTTGGAGACCTCCGGGCGCGACCGAACAGGCTGTGGGGATGTCCGAGAAAACGCTTTTTTAAACACTCTAGGCCCAAATTGACAAAACCGTGCATTTTAGACAAAAGTGAGTAATGGCGGTGGTCAATAGCAAATACATACGTTATCAAATTTTTCTATCAATGGGTATTTACCTCAAATAAGGCCTTTGATTCGACCTGTTGCCGTCTTCGAACGTATATAAATGCATTCTCTATCAGCGGAAGCCGTAAAAAAAGTTAAAGACAGAGTCACATGTCTATATATGGCTATAAACAATTGTCTTGCTTCCTCGTTCCACAAGACATTTTTACGCTTTACGCCAAATTTAGACCGCGGCGCGGAGATGGACAAAGAACCCGACGCAACGGAGAATTAAAGAGGGGTAGATAATTAAAATGATCAACGTGTTATGTAATTATTAATCAGTGCTGTTGAGACCTAACGCATACACCTTTCATTTTTTCAACAAACAGCCATTAACTGTGGTGAATTACTTCGAGCGTAGCTAGCAGCGCATTAAAAATATATATTTTAAAATTACTTTTAAAACCGATAGACGGATATAAAATATATAAACAAATTTGAAATTTTGTCAAATTCGCCGTGGTGTAATCGTATACTAATGTATTTGCTTTGAAGTCAGAAAATTATTTTCCCTTATACTGTGGTAGCTCTGCATTTTTGATCCGTTCTAAACATATTCATCTCGTTTTCCCATTATATACTCGCCCTGCAAATGAAATTTCTTTGAAATCCGTTCAGCCAATACCTACAAAATTCATAGTTAGAGAAAAATGTTATCCTTGATATTGTGGTAGCCTTGTTTAGTCAATCCGGTTGAAATAGGATATTTTGGTTATTTATTTATCTGAAGATTACAAATATATACCATACTTGGTTAAAATCCACGCAGTAAGTTCTCTAGAAATACATGTAATTGAAATATTATTTAACTTTTTACTGTGGTAGACCTGCTCTTTAGCTTCACTTTAAACATCTTGATTTAATTATGGTATGTTGTACAAATATATACAAAATGTCATTTTGGTCATTAATTTATGTGAATATTCTATACACCAAATTTAGTTGAAATCGATTCATTCACGAAGAAGATGTTAGAGGGACACACACAGACACAGTGGTGATCTCATAAGACTACTTTCCATTTTTTGGAAAGCAGGCTAAAAAATTGTGGTTAGGCCCCATCACAGAATCGTTTTTTAGTGTATGTTATAATTATTTTTATATAAAATAACAGCAATTTTTCAATGAAAAACCAACTTAATATCCATCGATAAGAGCAAGACTATGCAACTGCCAGTATGATGTGATGGTGGCAAATAATTTTCAATTATTTTGACGAGCCTCCACAGAAATGTTGTGATGAATGAAAACAATTGCAAATTAGCATGTCAGAGAGACCCTACGAGTTGGAATGGTTAAAAATAATGTAGGGAAAATTAAAAGTTCACAAAAGTTAATATGTATGGCAAATAAAGTTGGGGAAATGCTTCTTGTTGTAGCGAACCCCTTGACTGGGGGTCCTAGTTCACTGCATTGGTTTGTTATTAGTATACTATGCTATTGCAGCTTGCTGCTGAAATAAGCAACAATCATGCAGAAGTCATTTCATTCATTACAATTGTCAACTTGTAGAAAATACGATTCAATTCTAAGATATCCAGAAGCTTGCACATATTCTAAAATGACAACATTTATCCTGATCCATAAAAAGTCAATCAAACACTAAAACTACAGTAAAACCCCTATTTAACGAATCGCTGGGGGATTAGATTATATTTCACTAAATCAAGGTTTTCATTAAATGGAGGTTTTCAATTAAAATGAGTTAAATTTATCTTTTTTGCTTGTGTATTAGTTCCATTATACAATACCAGAATAAGGCCACTGAAAATGGTCTCTATAATAAAAATCCATTTTTCAATTTTGTATGCACAATACTTATATTAATATATATTAACCTAGAAAAAATAATCACACTATTATACAATTATACAAAATACAGAATTCACACATGAAATGATTCTAGACTCATTTACACAAACCTACCATACATATACCGGAACTTAGGCTTAGATGTTATCATAAAATTTAATAAATTACCAAGTAAGTCTAATCCCATTTTTATTACCAAAAGGATTTTTTCTCAGCAATCAGTTAACAACTTGGCCTTTCACTTGTCTCAAGAACCATGGGATGATATTCTTATTGCACAGGAAGTTGACTCCAAATTTAATTCCTTCATTAATATTTTCTCTGCATACTTTGAGGCTGCTTTTCTCCCAAAGAAGGTTAAGCAGAATTTACTGGATGGTAAACATAAAATTTACTTCCCCCAGGTCAGTGCTATGTCTCAATATGTGCGAGAGCTTCATTCCTTAAGCAGATTTGTCGATCCCAGCCTACGTACCTTATATTTAAAAGTTTTCAAGGAATTTAAATCTTGCTTGTTCAATACTAGGAAAATTGCCATTGAAAATCACCTTAAAAATTCTAGAAACATTGTAAAATCTACCTGGAATGTTATTAAGCACCACACAAAAGCTTCAAGTTACTGTCCTAGTCCCACCTATATCAAGTTTAATGGGAATGAACTTTCCAACCCAGACATAATTGCTGAGAGTTTCAACCTTCACTTCTGTAATAATTCTTCTAATATTTCAGCAACTGTTCCTCCATCTAATACTAACAATTGCCATCCACACTCAATTTTTTTATTCCCTACATGTCCTGGAGAGATTATAATCATTATCAATTCTTTTGAAAACAACTTTTCCTCTGGAGGCTTCATCTTCCGGGTGATCACCACGTTTGTCAATTTAAAATGACGACAGTTTCACCAACCTTCCTGTTGGTGTCTTCAGGTCAACCTGAAGACGCCAACAGGAAGGTTGGCGAAACTGTCATCATTTTAAATTGACAAACGTGGTGACCACCCGGAAGATGAAGCTTTCAAGTCAGCAACACCACGAAAGCCTTCGAACGCACTTTTCCTCTGGTTTGGATGGCATTCCCATGCCTGTTGTTAAAGCTGCTTGTTATTCTGTCGCTCTACCTCTTTCTAATATAATTTATTTGTCTTTTTCCTCTGGCCAGTTTCCTTCTGCTCTCAAATATGCACGTATATCACCTGTCCCCAAAAAAGGCTTCCTTTCCGACTCTACCAAAAACAAATCAGATCTTCTAACTTTTATAAAAATGTTAAATATAAAATTTTGCGTTGACCTGATTAATTGTTTTTGAGTTAGAGCACCCACAAAAATCTATCACATACAGACCGACAGACATCATTGCGAAACTAGTCAGAACGTGTTCAGGGAACCTTAAAACATGTATTACCATTGAAATCTCGAGTTCGATTTTTTTATGAAAACAATACTTTCTCATACTACGTATATGGAGAAAGTAAAAAAAGGTAAGTGACAAGAGTAAATACCCACTTCCGGTTGACCGATGTTTACCAAACACTAATCAGCACTTCTTCCTTTAACAAAAATGTCAAATATAAAATTTAATTTTGATCTGATTAATAGTTTTTGAGTGAGCACCCACAAAATTCCAGTCACAGGGGTGGGATGCGATTATATAGCCTCTCCCACTCAAATGTCAACCTCACCTGCACGTGGTGCACCCTGCTTCACAGACGAGTCTCTGGCGTCCGAGTGACTCCCGGGATAAGGAGTCCCCCCTCTACCAAATGCCAACGGCCTATTTAGGGGCGGATGAGAAGGTGGAGGGGTAGGGCACCCTCTTGCCCTTGGGGTGGGAAACTGCCCCTAAAGGCGGAGGAACTATTTTGATAGTCAACGGCATAGGATGGAGAAGGCAACAGGAAACCACTCCATTAAAGACCCTATTGGATATCCCGAGGGTAGCAACCATGGAAGGTTTTAGAAAGGAATTTGTTACTGATCATGGTATTCGGAACCCAAGATCCGGCAGGGGATGTAGCAGGGCTTCCCAGGTTGTTATCCAACGAAATCCCTGTCAAAACGTCAAAATAGGTACTTGGAACGTCAGAACATTACTAAAAATAGGTAAATTAGAAGAAATAAAGAAAGAAATGGAGAAAAATGAGATTGATATCTTAGGTTTATGTGAAACAAGGTGGCAAGAGAAAGGAGATTTTTACAGTGATAAATTTAGAATAATTCATAGTGGAGGTGAAAAGAGAGGAAGGAATGGAATAGCAGTCATTATTAGTAAGAAATGGGCAAACAGTGTTTGCAATACATATCACATAAATGATAGGTTGTTGATGGTAAGAATGAGCACCGTGCCAACGGATACAGTGATAATACAAGCGTATTTCCATACAAGTAGTGCAGAAGAAGGAGAAGTAGAAAAGGTGTATGAAGAAATAGAAGAACTTATAAAGATGACAAAAGATAAAGATAATGTAATAATAAAGGGTGACTTTAATGCTGTGATTGGATCTAGTCGAAATAGTAGAATGGTAGGAAAATTTGGTTTAGGTGAAACAAATGAAAGGGGAGAAAGATTAATTGAGTTTTGTGAACAGAATGAGATGATGGTATCAAACACTTTCTTTAAAGTTCCCAAAAGAAGAAGATACACATGGGAGGCGCCAGACAGAAGAAGGTTTCAAATTGATTATATTTTAGTAAAAAGAAGATATAAGAACCAGGTAAAATCGTGTTATAGTTACCCAGGTCCAGATGTAGACAGTGACCACAAGCTAGTCATGGCAAAATGCAATATTAGGTTTAAGAAAATAAAGAGAACAGTTAAAAAGAACTGGCATCTACAGGGACTGAAAGAGTTACCAACGGCTAAGAATTACCAAGAAAAAACAAAAGAGTTGATGAGAAATTATGAAGGACAACTTAGTTGGGAGGAATTTAAAAAAGGGGTTATTAAAGCTACAGAGGAAGTTATTGGAAAGAGAAAATTGGAGCCTAGAAAACCTTGGATGACTGAGGAGATACTGATTTTAATTGAAGAAAGGAACAAGTTGAGGAAGAATGGAAATGATGAAACTTATAAAAAAGTTAAGAATGAGATTATTAACAAATGCAGAGAAGAAAAAGAGAGATGGACCAAAGAGATAGTGAAGGAAATTGAGGAAGATACAAAGGGAGGAAGGCAAGACAAAGCATACTTCAAAATTAAAACTCTCCAGTACAAACCAAGAACTAAATCGGCAATAGTTAAGGATAAGGAAGGAAATATGTTATGGGAAAATGAAAAAGTATGTGCTCGGTGGAAAGAATACATAGAAGAATTATATAGTGGAAGAGATGTTGGAGATGGATGTAGATTTATTGAAAATGAAGAGGAAATAAGAAATGACGAGCTAGGCCCAACAATAACCAAAGAAGAGTTTTATAAAGCTATTAATAATCTTAATTCAGGCAAGGCAACAGGTGTTGATGGTATACCTGCAGAACTTTTGAAGAACTTAGGGGAGGAAGCAAAAGAACATTTCTTTAAAATTATAAAAGATTGTTACGAAAAAGGAAAATTACCTGATGACTTTATAAAAAGTAAAACTATAAGTTCACCAAAGAAGGGGAATGCAGTGGAGTGTAGTAACTACAGAAAAATTTCACTACTTTTGCACGCCTCAAAAGTTTTAATTTATATCGTGAAAAACAGAATAAAAAGGAAAATAGAACATTATATTAGTGAAGATCAATTTGGATTTAGAAGTGGGAGAGGAACGAGAGAAGCTATATTAGCCCTCAGGGTGATAATGGAAAGATGTTTAGAAATGAACAGGACATTATATTTAACGTTTATTGATTTGGAGAAGGCCTTTGATACAGTTAATTGGGAACTGTTGTTTAAGACTATGAAAAAAATAGGTATTGATTGGAGGGACAGAAGATTAATTTTTAAGCTTTATCAAAATCAAACTACAAGAATAAATATAAATGGATTAGAGAGTGAAGCAAAGACAAGGAAAGGAGTAAGACAAGGATGTCCGCTATCTCCATATTTGTTTAATATGTTCATTGAAGAAAGTATAGAAGTTATGAAGGAAAAGACAAAAGGCATAAAAATAAATGGAGTTAGAATACACTGCAATAGATTTGCAGATGACATTGTAATATTCAGCGATTCAAAAAGAGAAATGAATAAAATGCTGAAAGTATTATCGGACACGTTAAAACTGGGAATTAAAGATAAATATCAAGAAAACCAAATTGATGGTTATAGGCAAAAGTAATGCAGGGACAATATCAAAGATCAAAATAGACAATCAGGAAATTGAGCAGGACAAACCTTGAAGTTTTGAAAGAAGTAAAAGAAGAAAGGAAACTGATCAGAGGAATGGAAGAAAGGAAGGCAAAATTTTTAGGCCATGTGATTAGACATAATGGATTGTGAACATCTTGGAGGGGAAACTTTTAGGGAAGAAAGGAAGAGGCAGACCAAGAAAGAAATACCTAGATGACGTGGAGTCAGTGATGGGAGTTGAGAAATACGAGATGTTGAAGAGAATGGCAGAGGACAGGAGTTCATGGTTGCAGCGACAAGGCTTAGCCTTTAGATGAAGAAGAAGAAGACATACCCACAGACATCATCGAGAAAATTGTCAAAACGAATTCAAGGGACCTTAAAACATATATTTCCATTGAAATCTCAAAATCGATTTTTTTCATGAAAACAATACTTAATCTATCCTTCGTATATAGAGAAAGTAAAAATATAGTCCTATTTTCCACTGATTTTACCAATAATATATTTATTTTCTTCTTTCATCAACTAATGCTACAGGAAGAATTCAAGTAAAATAAGGTAAAAAGTAAAAATAGAAATTGGTTAATATAATGAAAACCTTTTAAAGGAATGGAATGTTAAAAAGAAATTGAATGTTTCTCATACATCCCGTGGGAGTTTGCCTTAAACACAAAACACCTAATCCTTTCTTTCAGAGATATGCAAAATGAGTATAGAGGGCTAGTTAGTTGCCAATGTTCCTTACTTCATGGAATAACATTAACCAAATGAAATCCAACTCCCTTTGTAAATTTCTAATTTAATTTATATTAATGAGTTTTTTCACTGTAACAACTCCATCTTAGGTGATTCAAAGTGGGAAGGATAATGGAATGATTGCGGAATATACAATTAATTAGAAACAAGTTATTATGTATAGAAATAATAACCAGAATAATTTCCATCTCCTCCATGGAGTCCAACTTCAGTCCTTTGGGATGTAAATGTAAAATGGCAGGACTGGGATTGTAATAAATTTTAGAACCAAACAAATTTTTAACGTTTATGTTCAACAATTTTTTCTGCAAACTTCCTCACGGTTTGACCATTATACACTGCATATAGGCAGGGCTAGCGCTAATGGTTTTGTCATCCTGTTTAAAACAAAACTTGGCATCCGTTTCGTTATGTTGCACATGCTGGAGGCATAAATTCCATAAAAATTTGGCGCCCTCGATTAAATGGTGCCGTGTTGGAGCACTGCTTGCACACCCCTTGCGCCTGCATACAGGACTGGCTTGGCGGAACCAACAGTGCAACTGCACCAGACTCTGCGCATACAGAGGCCCCTTGCTCTCTAAAAAAATGTTTTGCTTATTAAGTATAAACATTCTAAAAAATTGGAATAAATGTTGAACACTGTCATAGTGAGAGAGGTTGCTCTATTTATTAACATTCACTGTAAAATTTTTGATGCCCAAATTTTGCACCCTGGACCATGATTTTCCTAGCCAGCTCAGGCTGCATAACACTCCCCACATGAGAGTTCGCAAGCACCACTTTTTTCAAGAACAATTATCTTTAGAATTCATTGATAATTTAGAGATATTTCAGTGGGTGTAGAAGGAAACTTGTTTGAAGGAAGGATGTTAGGTAGTTAATTTATAAGAAATGATGTCTGAAAATGGGAGTGAATGCCATTATATGGGCTTTGGAGAAATAAGAGATAAGGAAGTAATACCTGTATATAACTTCTTTTCTTGTCTAGCTTGTTCAAAATCTAGAACATTATCTAGACATTAAATTGTAAGAAGGCAGTGGTGTGCCAAACAAATTTGCATCATGCCAATTTAGGAATGCATGCTGTGTTGGCCATCCGTTTCATAACTATTATCATTATTTCATAACTATTATCATCCCTTTCATTGGTAAGTTTTTAAGTGAAAAAAATGTGATCAGAGCAGGATTGGAAAGGTTAACCAAGTTAGCTTAAAATAATTTCTTTTTATTTAGTAATTAGGCTAGGTATAGATTGGCAGTTGCCTCTTAAATCCACCTCACAGCACACATCTACAAGGTGATCAACCTCCCAAGGAAACAGTCCCTTTGACCAGGGTCGACGCATGAGGAGAGTTTGAGAGGTGGCACTTTTCCAAGGGTGGCGTTATAACACCATTGCAGCTGATCTATACCTATGAGTAGTGATCTGGGGCATCATGTTGTCTTTTCACCTCAGGCAGCAGATTTCCATGCAACAGCCATCTTTGATCTAATGCAGTGTGTACAAAAACTTTATTTTTTTTTCAAATTTACTCTTTTATGATTGTTTCAAAACAAAAATCACTACCATCATAAATCTATCAGAGCTCCAAGGCTATTTTGCAGAAAGCACCCAATTACCTTTTATAAATAATAAAAGTTTGTTTTTCATCAGTAAAAGTAAGGTGACCAGATATTTTTTAACAAAAGGGAGGACAAATGCAGTTATTTTTAACAAAAAAGGACAAATTTGATGGCTTATTTCATATTTATTTTGATAAAATAATAGTTGTAAATGAGCCCATGCACTACATCAGATTTACGGCATTCGATATTTTTCATTCACCAAAGAATTTTCCATCTATTTACTCAAAACTCCTCCTTACATAACTACTGAAACATACCCCATCGACTAAACCTCTCAAAAAGAAATCCTCATATTTCCTGTAGCGAACTATATAATGTCCTTCCTAATGATATAAAGATTCTAGACAAAATAGAAATATTAAAAAAAGAGTAAAACACTACTTATTGATGAATTCATTTTCATGAATGACTATTTGCTCTGAATTATGGCAGATTTATTACTTTCTGCTATACGTAGTATGAGAAAGTATTGTTTTCATGAAAAAAATTGAACTCGAGATTTCAACAGTAATACATGTTTTAAGGTTCCCTGAACACGTTCTGATTAGTTTCGCGATGATGTCTGTTGGAACAAAACACAGCAAGAAGATGCTGACTTTACAGTAGTACGTTACAAAAGTCGAAAATGGACGAACGGATTCACCGGACTCAGCAACGACAATGGACATTTCAAAGGTATAGCAAAAAAAGCTTGGCTATACATAAGTCGTGTTACCACCTCCACAACAGAAGAAGATATTGTTAGGTACTTCAAGTCAAAATTTAAAAGCAGTGATATTGTATGTGAGAAGATATCCTATAATGAAAGAACCAGTGCCTTCAAAGTTGGAGTTGATTTCTACTTGCTTCAAGAACTAAAAAATCCTAACAACTGGCCACATAGAGTTCTATTCTTTATGCAGATGATACAAATATTCTCATGTCATCCAATACAAGTTTAGATTTGATCAATGACAGTAAATTAATTACTCAACAGTTGGACAAATGGTGTATAAATAACAAACTTAGCCTAAATACTGAGAAAACCCATGTAATTTGTTTCTATCATACTCACAATTCACAAGAACATATTCCATTAATGCTGAATGGCACTGTATTACACCAAGCTTATAATACTAAGTTTTTAGGCATGCATATTAGCTACGATTTATCTTATTGTTAGAAGCAACACATTAGTTTACTAGCCAGTAAGCTCAGTTCAATGTGTTTTCTGATCAGGTACACAGTGAGTCCTGAAGTTCTCTTAAACCTACATTATGGGGGAATCTACTCCCACCTTATATATATTATTTTTTGGGGTGCATCAACAGATTCCATTAAGATTTTTAAAATAAAAAAAATTGTTTGGCTAATGGCATATGCACCACCCAAATCCCCTTGTCGCCCGATATTTCAAAAATTTAATATTCTTCCCCTAACAAGTGTATATATTTTAACCATATTATTATATATAAAAAGCAATATTAGTGAATTTAATAAGAACTCAGACTGTCATAATTACAATACGAGAAAGCACAATGACATACATGTTCCACGTATTAAGACAAAACTTGCATCACTAGGTCCTAAATTTATGGGACTACACCTTTACAATAAACTACCCGAAGAACTGAAAGGGATTAAAGGGAGTGGCCCCTTTAAATTAAAACTTAAAAAGTTTCTTCGGTACAAAATGTACTATTCTGTGGATGAGTTTCTTTTGGATATTCATATGTAATAATTGTACCATTTATGTTTCAATGTATTGTGATTGTTTGAATTTTATGACGAATCCTATATCTGTAAACAGATCTTTGGAGAATAAATTATATATATATATATATATATATATATATATATATATATATATATATATATATATATATATAATGCTGTTTACGACAAGGAATTCTTTATAGTGTTAAACAATGAATATCTTTAAATAAACATTGAAATAAGATATAATACTTTGCATTTCTGCTCTCGGTGTCAATTCATAAAACTCAAAATTTAAACCAATGAATTCCAAGTAATACAGCAGCATGAGGGCGAAATAATTTAATTAGTTTTGAAATATTTAGCAAAGACGGCTAATTTGTATAAGTTCCAGAGAGAGTACAATCATAAAAATTATCAGTGAAAGCAATATTTGTACGTGGTAATATGAAATATTATGTATGTAACGTAACATTTGTTTGAATCTATTTTAGTTACACTTACACTTGGTTTTCCATAAACAAGTATTTTTTCAAGCAGTCTGATAAAAATTGTTTAATCTGAGTAAATAAGAACGATATATAGATTTCAAACCAACACAAAACTCGGACCATGACAACAATATTGAAGAACTTAAAGATATAAAGACTGAATTATTAAACTAGTGGAGGCAGTAAATGTCGCATTATGATTAACTTTGGATCACTTTGTTATTGTTTACCTCATTCCAAAATGATACATTCTTATAGTATGTTTAAAAAAGAAAGTTTCATAATAAATACGTAATCAAGTTTTTATCACGCACTTATTATTAGAAAATAACAATTCTTCGAAGGTATTTCTGAAAGTTAAAAATATCAAAATTGATCACTTATAGAAAGATACCTTGAAATAGATACCAATCTTAATTGCAGCGGTGACAAGAGAAAGATGCTTACATAAACGTTAGAAAATACTCAGGTGACTTGGCTCTGCATGAAACATTATTAAACGTCATCTCTCTCGTATCCAATGAAATGCTTTTGTAATAATTAATATTAGTCAATATGAAATTAACTGATTAGAAAAAATTACCAATTAGCCTTTGATAAATGTCTCATTTTCAAATGACCACTTTCAACGATTGCCACGCCGACTACAGGATGTTTATTGCAGGAGGATTGCAGTTTTTACTTATGTTAGAATTTAAAATTTCTGCTAATGAAAATAGAGAAGTCAATAGATCATTGTGTGTAGGGAGAAAGAAACATTCTTGCATTTTAGATTTTTTCATTTGAAATTAATCTAATTGCTGCGTCTTGAAATAGTTTTACCCGAAGAAAAGGAGAAAATTAATCATTACTTAAATTTGGCGACCGTGTCCAAAATGGGGTCGATTGTGTTGAAAAGTCTATCTATCCTTCTCGGATTGTTCTTTATATTCGTAGGTATAATGAAAATAACACCTAAAATCAGCAAGGACCTTCATAAAGACTTGGTATGTATATTTTAACATTTATTTTTAGAATGTTTCGTTACAAAGCTGTAGATATACCTTTGTTATTGTAATTGTATACATCAATGTTATTCCAGTGGACTTTGTACTATTCCGTGTTATACGTTCAAATTTTTAATAATTGTATGAAATAATGTTTTCTCAAATATATAATTATGTAATATTTAAATAGCCACTATCAATTTGCAAAATGTGGAAATAATTGTATTTTATTGGCAAAATGCCTTGACCCTCTAGCAGACAGAAGGCAGTCGAAACTATCACCAAATTTACGCGAGTTATTTTAGAACTTCTTCCCCGTGCAAGCTATAATTTGCATTCTAATGGCTCATCTGGGATGAATGTACAAAAATACTTTAGGCTTTACTTTGTTGTCACTTAGTTTTAAATTACGACTTGTACATTTCAGAGAAAAGAATATGTTAAGTACGCGAAAGTGTTTCCACTTTCTGAGACACTAGATTTTAAAGTGCCTTCTAAGTGGTACAGAAGAGTAGTAGGAGGTTTGGAGATTCTTTGTGGCCTTGTGCTGACGTTTGTGCCAAGCTGTAAGTTTTAATTTTTTTACGTTTATGTGCCTGACGGAATCACCAGCTTAAAATAAATTCTCAATTTCAGGGAAAGCGAAACAAGCTGCGAATTTAATTTTACTTTTTCAAATGATGATGGCCGTTTATTCGCATTACATGGTGAATGACAAATTTGAAAGGACTGCACCAGCTCTGGTATGTAATAATATTTACGAGTGCCCTATAAATAATAACTTAAACCGTGAAAAGTTGTCGGAGTATTACTATATCTTATCGTTTACTACTCTATAATATTTATTTTAAATGTGTGTATACCGTACTATTAATCTCGAAATAGTTATAAGATGTAATTATATCCTGTTTTGACGATGTATATGTATGCTGATGTGTTACATTCACAATTTTGATGTATAATTATAACATGTTTACGACAATTAATCTAAGTAACATCATAAAAATCGATATTTTTACAGTGATTTCATTTTCCTAATGTGATTTTTCAAAACAATATAAACGGCTTGGACATGCTTGATTAATTGTTGTTCAATGTAAAGTTTTTTTTTAAATCTTAAGCTTTATATCTGCAACTCAAAATTTGACATCTTATTACAATATTTGGAGGCGTTTTATTTGTAATTCTTTTAGTTTTATTCACAAAAATTATTTGTCCTGTTTTATTTTCTTTTAATATAGCACATTTTTTAGATTGTTTCTTAGTTTACGGCTAATGTGAAAATTTGATTAATACTTTATATTTAAATCTACATAGTGATGATTTTATTGAAACTAAATGTCAAGGTTACATATTTTCACATGTGATATTTTCTGTATGTACTTATTTTTAAAAAGTCTCCATGAAAATCTCACATAATTAAAACTTTTCGTAAATATGCAAGTTGAGCAAACATTTCAGTTGTATAAATGAAAATGGGCAATATTTGGATTACATTTGTATATTTGATTATAATTTTTATTATAGAAGAGTAAAAATGATATCTGGAAACGAGTTTTGATCTTTTTCAGGTTTTCTTCTTCATGTTAACATGTAGACTTGTCATAGACTGGCAGCTTAGGAGAAAAGAACTTGCTAAAGAAATTGCTGCTGTGGCTGATGGTGAAACAAAGAAAACTGATTAAGTGCTCCACTTATGATATCGATGATGAATGTCCCCTCTGACCTGTGTTTTAAGAAATTGTGTTAAAACAATTTGACCCTCTTGAAACCTTTCATCACAATGAACGACACATTAATGAACCTGTTTTATTTCGTGTTTAAAATGTCAAAGTGGAAAGTTTCAAAACAAGAGTTAACCAAAGGAATAAGGTACCTGTGGTCTGATGGAGGTAGTATTTAACAACAATTTGTACGAATATCTACTTCTGCTGCACCAGTTTTAACTTATGCAGCTGAAAAGGACATCAGTTTTAACTTCGGCGGCCTTTAGCTGCAATTGTTATGCAAAAAAGTCAATGCAAGTTCTAGTCATTTTTCCATTGGTTTTACTCAACACCTAATCCTGAGTCTAAGAAAAGGAGTAGCAGTTTTGTGTTATAAAATAGCACCATGTGATTGAAACGGTATGCTGCTGCACTTGATTCTGTAAGCCAGAGTTATGCTGCAGTTTGTGGACGTTATTTTCCACTTACGAGGGTAACGTAAGAAATTGTTATTCTAATGTTATAATGTTACATTGAGGATGCAAAATATATAATTTTGTCCCCAATAGCAGTGAAATGGATAAAATTTTGCACTAAAGGTTTTGTATTTTAAAGTGTTCAAATATATGGTAGAAAATGCGCAATTCTTGTAATCTTGTCAAAAACAGTTAAAAAACATTTGTCTCCTGGCTTAGAAAATGGATTCTTAAGTGATATTTGGATATAAATTTAAATGTTGGACTGTAAATAATATAAATCGTGTTATGATTTTTTAAAAGCAGGATGACGTCCATAGACATAAACATTTCCAAGTGTGGAAATCAAATGGATTGTGATACTTTATTAGGGTATAAAGATCTGAAAGTGTTTCAAAAGGGTGATTAAAAAATTTGAGTGAAAATGGCACAAGTTGCTTCAAACTGCATAAATCCAGTGGTTGGGCTGAATGGTTATAATTTATTGCCTGAATGCTCTTTTCATGTTTACTGAATCACTGCTACAATGCCAAGTTTAGAGCATGTGCATACAAAGTAAACTTAAGGAGTGTAAAAGTATTGCACCGTAAAAAAGTTTTCATTACCTCGGAATGCTCACAAAAATGTTTACTTCTGTTTTTTGTTATTTAATGTAAAGCAAATATATTTAATTTTTTGTTTGTTAAGACTGAAGATATAATTTCAGTAATGACTAAGATTAGTGGAAAGTTTTTGCAGAATGTAAGAACTCGTTTTGTTTGTTAAGACTGAAGATATAATTTCAGTAATGACTAAGATTAGTGGAAAGTTTTTGCAGAATGTAAGAACTCGTTTCACATCTCCCAAAAGATTTATACCTCTCACAATTTTTATTTTTTAAATTTAAAATACCAATATGCTTAATAGTTACCATGTGAAATTTAGGTAGATTTGTACACATTTATGCCTCTTTTACGCCGTCAATCAAAATATATTGATAATACTAAGTCATATCATGTTGTCTTCTGAAACACCAATATGTACATTTTATTTTTAAATGCATGTTTTTCTTGCGACAAAAAGTAATTGGCAGCATGGCAATATTTTTAGAATATAAGACCAAACCATTTGTTATTTATATGAAGTATAGAATATCATCCCTCTCAATCCCCTTTTACATACAGCATGAATGAAATAAAGAGCTTAAAATTTTGTAAATTTTGCTTCATAGATTTACTGAAATGCTGCCGAGTAACATAGTGCAATATGTTCCTTTCGCAGTATTTCTCAGAAAGTTAAATACTGATAATTGAGAGTTTTTACTAAATTGCTTAAGTTCTGATATTATAACCAGCAAAATTGATATATGTAGTGTATCTTATGGCCATATGATCTCATTTAGCAGTGAACTGTAAATTCAAGTGCACATACTAATATATATTAATTTGAATGTATTCTTACCATTGCTATTCATAGAAATGAATTGTTGTTAGTGATCTCAATTTCATTGCTGACCAGGAAAAGGCAGTATCACAATTTCACTAAAAGGGAGATTTGTACAGGACTACCCCACAATCACTGCCAGATTATTGATATTAAAAAGGTACAAGTTGTTGTTTCTGCATAAATTTTCCCATGTTTAAACTATATTCTCGTCCCCATACTATATTTTGCATCCTGAACCTGATACCCATAGTGAACTTCCTCTTTTGTTCTTAATATTTTGTGTGATTGTAATATTTATTGAAAGCTAAAATACTTTTGACTGTTTATTCCATTTGCTGGTTTTTGTGGTCAGAATAATAGTATACTGTTGGATATTTATTTGCACCTTTATTGATAGCATTGTAAATAAAATGCCTCATCTCTGTGATTTCATCAAAAGTCATTTAATATGCAATATTTCAACATGCAAGATGCAGCATATTTTTTGCATGAGATAAAATTCACATTGTTCTCAGGAGTAGCACAATTGTCATAACATTTTAAGAAAATGGAAATAATTTCAAGATAGTTTTCATTTGCAGTTCAAGTGAATCCATATAACATTTGATTTCAAAGTGAAATTTATGTGCGAGCAGTCTTTAAGTTGCAAAATATATGACTTTATTACTATTATGTACATCATAGCTTAATATAATACTTGTTTTAATCTATTTCACATCTTAATGCAAAAAATATTGACGGCTCGTGTTAATTGAGTAAGTTCTGCCATGTCTGTAGAACTATAAAGAAAGAACATTTTAAGGGTTATAGCACAATGTGTTCTTTCCAGAAAGAATTACCAAGCCCACTAAATAGATGAAATCAAAATTGTTAAATAAATTCTTCTCCGAGAGGCATAAAAAAGATTAGGAAAACCAGATACAAGTATTGGCTATAAAGCAGTTATTATCAATGGTGGTGATACACCAATAATAGATTATAAAGAGGAAATTAATCACCAGCCTAATAGCCAAAACACACAATTGGTTTTCCTAACCATTTCATGCCCATCAGAAAAGGATTTCTTTTCAATTACAGAGTATTTAGCTGTAAATTAAATACAATGACCAACACTTTAATTAAAACAGAAACGAACAATGAACTTTGAATGATTCAGCTGTAAATGTGGTTTGATAAAAAAATAAACATGAAAAATCAAATGATAATTAGTTCACATCAATACATTTGAAATGTAAAACATGAATTACAAGCAACTGGATCATATTTAAGAGTCTTTCCCAGTTTGCAACAAAATGATAGCCTTCTGAAGATTGCCAATGGCAGTCGGTACATCATCATAATTAAGGGCACTTGATGCCCACTTGCAGTACTTCTGCGCCTTAGCCATTTGCTCTGGATTCAGGTTATGTGCTTTAGTAGTTTCTAAAAATAATCAACATTTTATTAAAATTGAGATGAAAAATCAACACAATCTTCTATATACCAGTATAATTATTAATCAGAAATGAAGGGTAAGAACAAATAATGCAAAAATTAAAATATGTTAAATCAGAATAGTTTATATGTTATTATAATTCTGGTAATGATTCCCTTCATATTATAAACTGACTATGATTTTTTAATATAAATCATCCTTTCTATTGAAAATAAATTTAACAATATTGTAGAACATAAATTTCCAGACAAGTGAAGAAGTTAATAAATCGGTTAAAAATAATGTCCAATTTTCCATCAATTTACACTAAGAAAAGTATTTTATATTTGTTGTTTGTATCAAAGGGAAGAAAAATGCTTCAGCAGTCAAAACTGTGCTGTTGAACTTGATTGAGGTAGAACAAACTTCTAACTCATTAGCGCCTTTCTATATGAACTGAATTTTAGTTGCATATATATACAAATACATGCCTATTAACAATACATTTTGTTAATTGGTTCACTGATGACATGAAAGCAATTATTTGGCAACTTCAAATATGGCAATGTGTGAAGTAGTCATGGCAACAATTTTTAATTGTTAATGCATTTAAAATCTAAAAAGGCTAATTAGTAACTTATGCAAGTTCTCTTGACTGGAAACCTAAATTTCATTCTTTTTAACATTAACATGGCTGGACCCAGAGTTCCTATCTTAATTTTAAGTATTTTTACAATGTAAATGAAAATATCCTACACTCTTTCACGTCCATCAAATAGAGAAAGTCAATTACTCTAAAATTGAACCCATGCCATTATCAACCCATTTTAAAATCAGAAAGGGGATGCATTGAGAATTTGGCGAAAGATTCATCAAAATCAAACTGACTGTTCTTGGGCTATTTGCATTAATTTCAGAAATCTAACACGCAGAATGGTAGAACAACACTGACTTTTATTATAATAGAGATAACCACAAAACTGCAGAAAGTGCAGCTGCCAGTACTTTTTGAAGTGACGGAAAGTTGGAGGAAATGGATTATAGCAATTGAATTCCTCATGTAAATGAGTTTTCATGCCTCACTATAGTTTAACTTCAAAGACTATGGACAATGAATGGATTCAGTAATTTAGCAAGATTTGGCAAAATATTACCTACACCAGCTAACCAAAGCCCTTTTGCAGAAGTTATATAGAAATTGGTGGAATAATAGAAATTATGCAGAAAGGCATAAGCTGTAATTTTGGGAATAACTTTGAAACAGAAAAAATTCTGCTATGACCGGGAATCGAACCTGGGTCTTCCACTTGCCGGATGGATATTCTACCACTGAACTACCTTAGCAGATAATCTTTCCTGTTTCTGAACGCGGGTGTTTTTCTTAGTTAGGTCTGGGCTAGCCAAGCTAGTATCAACCAGCCCCAACGGACGTCCTCCAAGAGAACGTCAAAGAAAACCCCTCCCTCTCAAATGGTGAGATTGCCAAAGCCAGAAATTGGTGGAATAATAGAAATTATGCAGAAAGGCATAAGCTGTAATTTTGGGAATAACTTTGAAACAGAAAAAATTCTGCTATGACGGAATCGAACCCGGGTCTTCCACTTGCCGGGTGGATATTCTACCACTGAACTACCTTAGCAGATAATCTTTCCTGTTTCTGAACGCGGGTGTTTTTCTTAGTTGGGTCTGGGCTAGCCAAGCTACCTTTCTTTGACGTTCTCTTGGAGGACGTCCGTTGGGGCTGGTTGATACTAGCTTGGCTAGCCCAGACCCAACTAAGAAAAACACCCGCGTTCAGAAACAAGAAAGATTATTTGCTAAGGTAGTTCAGTGGTAGAATATCCGCCCGGCAAGTGGAAGACCCGGGTTCGATTCCCGGTCATAGCAGAATTTTTTCTGTTTCAAAGTTATTCCCAGAAGTCATATAGCATTATCAGAGTAATCACCATACAATCCAGCAACACTGCAGTTTACAGTACTGTAGTATTGGATGAGGGAGCTTACCATGTTTCTTCCATTTAGACTTGGCTACATGACTCATTCAGAAATTTCTAGTTCAGGTCCTTGCTATTAAAGATATTTAAAATGTACTAATGTTGCAATAAAACTAAGGATCCCAAAGCAACAAATGAATATTTCCCTAAAATGAATGCATAGTTTTTATTTAAATGGTATGATTTATTTATTATTATTGTTATCATTTATTTCACTCTAGGTTTGTTCATAGGATCTCCTACATTATGCAATCGAGGCCCTATAACAGAGGGCATGGGGCTTAGCCAATGCCCACAGCCAGAGCTGGATTAAACCCAGGTGCCTGGTCACCATTGGCATATGCATAGTGACAATTTTATTTTTGTTACATTTTACTAAATCAAGTTACTATATAGGTAATATTTTTTGTCATATGCATGGTGTATATATATTTATATGATCCTGTTTCTAAAGCTACCCAGGCCCCTGAATTTTGGAAGTGGCTCCTAGATTTGAATCAGATTTGTTTAGGTCGGCTCATAGTATAACAAGGGAAAACCAAATTATCAAAATTTTCCATTTATCTTTACTCGTACTAAAAAATTAAATGATAACTAGGATCTGTATAAAGAAATCACGAACATTCCAAATTTAGTAATATTTTGTGGCTTACCTGTTGGTAAGGAAGCTCCATCTGTCGGCACAAAAGGACCAACACTTGATGACATCTGTGGTGGTGGGTTGACTGGCGAAGAGGGAGGCACGAATCGCGGAACTGAATTGCTGGAATCTGCAGAATTTACATCAGTTGGATAGAAACTGAAGCCAGGCACTTCATTATCAGCTTTAGAATTTGGTACTGGTGCTTGTGGCATAAAGAAACCGATGCCACCAGTTGGTGCACCTGTAAAACATCAAAGGAATACAGTCAAATTCTTCCTAAATACAGGTAGGTAGTCAGACCCTGATTTAGCGCCACCGTTTGTCCCTCACTGGCATTGGAGCTGAAGTGGGTGTGGCAGTAAATTGAGGTATCTGCTTGCTCTAAGTAATCACAAGATGGAAGTTCTGTTCGCAGCGATTCATGGGCGGTATGCAGGGATGGCACTATAGAGTAGGGGTGGCCAAACCGCGGCTCGTGAGCCACATGTGGCTCTTTTAACTTAACGTGCAGCTCTTATTTATTTACACTTAAGGGTGTATCAAGGCTTATCACCTCAGAAAGCAATATCGCAGTGCAGGTATGATGTTTTGGGAATGCTAAATGGACATGCAGTCTCTCTGTATTGTTTCGAATACAAGTTATGTTTACTGTTTGTACATTTTTGTGCGCAGAATGTGCCTTGCAGCTCTCGAACTCAGGAAGATTATCATATGCAGCTCTGAGGGTAAACAGGTTTGGCCACGTCTGCTATATAGGAGGGTGGTGAATCGGGGTCTGATGGCAGAACAACAGCGAGGGCCGTCCCTAGAGGTACAAAGCCTGGGAAAAATCAGCATGTGTAGGGCTCCCTTAACATCAACCACCACATGAAACTTAAACATGTGATGGTCACCTTACCCTAGGAACATTCCTGAAAAAAGGGCACCACACACTGAAACGCTATATGATAAGCTATAAACATCACATACTGGAAGAAGTGGGTGGAAAATGTTGGTTTTGGAGGAGATGAGGCAAATATGAAGTATGAAGACAATTCAAATGAGAATGCCTTCTGAATCTATGTATCTCAATGTAGTGGTTGGGAGTCCTTCAGGATACAAAATTCAATTAGTGGATGAAATTGTGCAAGCAATTTGTATCCTCCAAAATAATTTGAAAAATGAAAAGGAAAATTCTATTTCTTCCCAGCTCCTTGCTTATTTGAGGATATTTCTGTACTCCTTCAGAGAGATAGCATATAGAGAGGGATGCCTCTTGACTACTTTTATCAACGCCCTCATTGAAAATGTCTCTTGAAGTGCAAATGCCAATCAAAGTGTCAAAACACAAGAAGCAGGATGACAGAACTAATCATGTTACAAGTTGAAAGTGTCCTGCTCATGAGCTAGCTCTGCAATACTTGAAACATACAGCAGACTCGAAAAATCCAGGATATTGCACAGCTTTATCTCACATCACTCTAATCATTTGGCACTCGGTGTGCAAATCCCAATCTGATGTAATGTTGTTATTTGAAGTGATATCTCTCATTTTGGTATGTGGTGCCTTGAAAGTTATCACCAAAACATGTAATCTGGATAAATGCTTTCAACAAATCAAGGCTGTTTCAAGTATATATTGCTGAAGTTTCAAATGCACTTTTTTTCCAACCGCCAAAATTCAGCCAAGAACAACATCTTTGGGTATGACTGTTGAATGTGAAAAGAACTGCAAGGAGTGAATTATTTTTCAATGGTCTTCATGCACGTTTAAAATTCACTGACTACCTAATTACATCATTAATGATCAAAAGGTTGGTCTGGCCAGAGGTGTACCTTGGAGATACAGCACCTATGGCAAAATTTTAAGGAAACACCTTGTTTAAGTAGAATATAATTTTTCCTGCATTTTAATAAAGAATAGATGTTAACAATTTTAAGTTGAGTATTAAATTAATACTTATTTATGGGGAAATAAACTTTGGCATTTTTTGCGGGATGGATTGGCGCCTTTTGCAAGCGACATATATGTAGAGTTGGAGAGTGTGACTTTTTCTGTCACAGTGACAAACTGTTCCAGTGACAAACAAATACCTGTGACTTGTACCTGTTACTTGAGTCACCGGTGACTTTGTTTTAATTGCATTGACCTTGAGTTGATGACAGTGGTAATACCATCAAACCAAGTATCAGCCGATAATGGGTACTTACTTGGTAGCCTGGTGGTATATTATTTATCAAGATAGGTAGTATTTAGAAAAACCATGACTAGTGAAGAAGTGAGCAATGTTCAAACAATGATACGATACTGGTTGGCGGGGGACTGCCTGAGTGCAACACAGCATCAATTGAAACCATTTGGACAGTTGGAACGTTTGGGACCAAGTTAGGACTTGGGTGGGTGGGAGTGAGGACCGTGCTCCCTCTCCTGTTACACTGAGCCTGCAGTGACTGAACCTGTGATTCCCACATGCGTTACTTCCTATGCATACCTGTTACCGGTTCCAGTTTCCCATTAGTCACTAACAAAATAACAGTTACTGCATATACTCCCCAACTCTACATACATGGCAAATGCCACCTTCACCATACCCTAGTTATGGCTCTGGGTCTGGCTGCAGCTTTCATATCAAATGTCTCGACATGCTTTTGTGGAGGAATTTTTTCATTTATGCCTACCAGTATTGGTTATATGATACTTCATGACACTTCAAGCTATCTTTTAGGAACAGTTTGTCAGTGTCATCGATAAATCTATTAAATGAATATATAAATATGACTGCAAAAGAAATGTCTTCATCTATAACCATATTTAAAGCATACATATTTTAATTTAACTGCTCACCCCTTTTTTGCAAGTTTTAATCAAGATACATATATTAAAAAATTTAAAAACATTTTCATAGGATGTCAATGGCAGCGCAATCAGCTTAAAAATATACCTCCTGGGGAAAATATACTGACAAATAACCAAGTAAATGTTATGGCTGATATGCAAATACAAGGGTGATGTTCAAATCTTTCAAGTAATTTTGAATCAAGGCACCTACATTAAAACATTTTAATTTGAAATATACCCATTAAAGAAGAAATATTTGTAAACATTAGAAGGCGGGTATACACTTAATAGCCATTAAATTTTTTTTTAAATCACTAGGATGAATGGTACATTTCAATTTATTTTTGAGACGCTGTATTATTTACCACTATAGTATACAAGTTAACATAACAGAAATAAATTAACTCCAGTACAGTTGTGATTATATTTGTTTCTGTACATGACTACAAAATAACAAATTATAACGGTTCATTTGAAATGGTTCAGTGACCATAAGTTCATAAAATACAATGCAAAGTTGAACACTGTGATTTCAGAAACTTCATTCATACACTGACTCATGAAAATAATGCACTTTCATTCTCATGGCTTACATATAAAAGATCTCATTCAGAAAGTAACTGTGAATTACATGCTAAAAATACTCCTAACCTCCTGCAGCATTCTCTTCATTTTCTGGATCATTTTCATCTCTCATAGGTCCAGGTATAGGCGTTTCTCCATTTTTAAGACAGTTATGAATATATGCCGCTTTCCACTTGGCATATTTACGATTTTGTGTTACTTCTTCAGTAAGTTCTCCAAATGTATTTAAAACATCAAATAGCATTCCTGCCGTATAGAAGGCTTTCACAACATTTCTGAAAAACAACGTAAACTTAATCAGAGAATCAATGCTCCACTAGAAATACTTAGAATGAGATCTCTAATAAATAACACTAAATGTAAATACCATTTAAAATGACTACAACATTCAATACTCTAAAACTTCACGTTAACATAATAAATAGCATTTATTAAACTTGGCATTTCATAGTTAATAATATAATAACTTCTACATTCTACACATAATGAAAAATATACATTTGAAGATGCACATAAACTTACTTATTAAAAATTCCTGCTCTGTCTTGGCTATCAGCCCAGACAAATAGTTTAAGGGCATAATTTTCAATATGTGCCTGGCCAGGTATATTGCTCATAACTGATTCATTGTCTTTGTGTTGTTCCTTTTGTTTCTCTAGCCAATCCATCAAACTGGTTAACAGTTTTCTTGCTTCATCTGACTTTTTATCTATTCCTAAGGCGGTTTCCAGAGCATATACTCTACCTAAAATTCAAAACAATACAATTATACTGGTAACTTAAAGGAAAATACTTTCGTTATCTATGCATTTTAAACACATAACGGGTAGTTACTCATGCGAGAAAATGAGTGGAATTTAATCATCATACTTAATAAGTATTTGCCATTTATTCTCTAATTACACCTTGAATGTAAAAGCAATCAGGCTACTACTACAACTAAATGAAAAAATACATACACCAATAACTAACGACAACATCTCGGTCATCGTGTTCGGCAGCTGTCTTCAGGTAATGCTGAATTGGTTTCAAGCTTGTTGGACATGGTGGAAATTGATAAGGCATAGGTGCAACTCGTCGAGCCACAAACGCGAAGAAAGTTCATAAACTAATTTGAGAAATTATCCGCAAGACAAGACGGATAGTTTATATCGGAAGGCTATTTGACTCCTCGATAGTCGTGTTCCGAATCGATTGTAAAATTCGCGGTATTTTGACATTAAAACATCTTGTCGGAACTAGTCGAATCAGCTTGCCATTATTGTTATTTAGCTGCAAACATTACTGTAGTAATACCTTTTTGAACAAATTATTTCTAAAGGCGCTTATTCAAGTTCCGCTACAGTGACTCGTAGCAATGTCTTTTATTTACATCCATTGTTTTCATCATCATTGTTTTTTACGTTCAATGTTAAGGGGATGATTATATATATATATATATATATATATATATATATATATATATATATATAGTAAATCATTAGCTTGTCATTATCTGCCGCATCATGTAAGACTCATTTATTATATTTAACGGTATATTATTTGAACTTTTCAGCGCAAAATGATTTACGCTGAAGGAATGAACGTCAACATAAAGGTTATATTACTGCTATTAGAGTGAGGTAAGTTTTAAATAATTGTCGATTGTTTTATTAATTACAACCGATTAGGAAATAAATCAGTGAATCAAAAATTCGAAATTTCCTTGGAATGAATGAAGGAATGAAGCATTTGGTATAGGTTTTAAATGAATTGAAAAGTGGAGTTTTGTTGTTATAAAACTTGACTGTTGAGGCATAAAATTCGTTGTACCTTGTTCATGAGCGGTTCAAAAAAATAACCAGAAAATATTGAACGTGAAAAAAAAAAAATTGAAAACAATTTAAAGCTAGGATTCTGTTTATTGGGAAAAAATCTTTACATTCGGTCACATGTGCAATATACAAGGTGTTTTAGTCACTCCCAAAGTATTTGAGATGCATCTGGCAGCTTCTTTGGGAATCGAGAAAGATTTTTTGATGCAAGATGCGCGAAACGATTTATTTAGATGATTTGGCGTATTATGTACATCAACTGACATATAGTGGGCAGAGGCAAGGTTTTCCACATCATACGTAAGTTGCTTTATGGCGTTTATTCTCGCCAGACAAACGAAGTGAATCGTATCTGCCAAGGTAAACTCGTAGATGTTTGTGGAAATATTTACGCCTGTTTATTTAGAATGTTTCTTCTGCAGAGGGCAAGATTTGATTTTACGCCAATTTTCATAAGCTACAGTGACATTGAGAAAATTATATCATGATAACTATGCCGTTTTTAGACAGTTAAAGCGGTTGACAGGGATATCTAAAGAGGAATACCGTGATTGGGGAAGAAACGAGATAATTTAAAGTGACAATAGATAATCTACATTTTAAATTCAAAATATTCCTTTTGAGGAAATCGATACAAATTTCTTTTGTGAGCAGGATATTCATTCAATGGAGATATGATGGAAAAGCGTTTATTAAGTATATATGAGTGCATCGTTTTCAAAATACGCTTCACGCTTGAGGTCTGCGATCCAAAAATATAGGACAAGAAAATTAAAAATAGGATACGCTAGATTTATTAATCCAAATGTATGAATGAGATATGGCTTCGGTTCATAGCCAACGTTATCTATATAAAGTGGTTCACCCACAGTAATTTTCGCAAGCTATCTGCCAGGCTGCGCTCGAGGAGGAAAAATCTGTACTTTATTTAGGTTTTAAATAATGTTGACTTTTATTATTATTTTAGTAGTTTATCGTTTTAATTTATCTCGTTACTCACCCCTCATTCGCTATCGGGGCGTATACAACTATGCTGAAAAATAGCAGTATTTCATTTTTCGGAAAAAACATCTTTATTTAAGTTTTTCATTCGTGGATTTTGCCTTCTTATCATGATAAGGAGTGTATTCTAACCTCTCAGCTTATATTCATAGTTTTATCAGCAAGTATGGTGACTAGCAAATAATATATTTTCAAAAACTTCTCATATTATGCCTAGTTTCACAGCTTAACTATTATTACTGGTGAGGGTGGTGTTGGTGGTGGTGTGGTGGTGTACGTGGTGGTGGTGGGCGTGGTGGTGGTGTGCGTGGTGGTGGTGAGTGTGGTGGTGGTGGCGAGCGTGGTGTGGGTGATGGCGAGCGTGGTGGGGGTTGTGGCGGACGTGGTGGGGGTTGTGGTGAGCGTGGTGGTGCTGAGCGAGGTGTTGGTGGTGTGGGTGGTGAGCGTGGCGGTGGTGGCGAGCGTGGTGGGTGTGGTGGCGGGCGTGGTGGGGGTTTTGGCGAGTGCGGTGGGGGTTGTGGTGAGCGTGGTGGTGGTGGTGAGCGTGGTTGTGGTGGTGGTGAGCGTGGTGGTGGTTCTGGTGAGCGTGGTGACCTTCAGCACCAATACCACCGCATCGATCATTTTCATCTAATATTAAAGCAATTATTTAAAAAAATCGGAGGTGACAAGAGTAAATGCCCATTTCCGGTTCACCTATTTTTACCGAAAACTAATCAATTCTTGTCTCTTTAGCGAAAATCTCAAATATGTAATTCTATGTCAACATGATTAATAGTTTTTTAGTTAGAGCACCTATTATATTTCTATCACATACACATAAACACATATACATCATCGAGAAAATGGTGAAAAGGTGTTTAGGGGACCTCAAAATTCTAAATCGATTTTTTTCATGAAAACAATACTTTACTGCGTATAGATTAAGTAAAGAAGAGTGGAAAGATGCACACAGCATGCGTGCATACATGCGAGGCGGAGGCGTTCTTTACGATTTATGTAATCATGTCAAAAAAGAAAATATTAATGGCTTAGTATAATGTCTACGAACTGAAATGCCAGTAGTGATGCCAAGGAATCACCGAATTTTTGATTCATCGATTAATTTCCCAATTAATTGTAATTAATAATATAATAAAGTATTACTTAAAGCATACCTTACTTGAATAGTTGTAATATAATCTATATGTTCACGTAATATCTTTCGCGTTAATTACCCATTTCTTTTCACTTACAAACGTTCTGTATATGTAAAGGAAATAGGCGTATTTATGTTCATTTCTTCATCGTAGATAACCCATTTCCCTTCATTTTCCAAATGTTGCGTGCGCACGAATAAATTAAACAATCTTGTGTTACCCGCAAAAACTTTTGCGAAGTCAGTCAGAAATCTTCATGTTTGGCCGCAGAGTCACATATAGTTCGGAGGTTGATTTATCTTGCAATTATCTGCGACTCGTCTGTGAAAATGAGGTTCACTTAATAACGAAGTGAAACGAAATGATGATGGCTGCAACCAGGACCGCCAAGAGCTGACACGGGCCCTGGGGAAGAGTTGGCGTTTGCCTCCCTGTAATAATTAACACTTCTACATACTATATACATACTGCATTTCTGCATTTACGTTAAACACTCTGGGTGTTGGCAAGACGGGAAAAATTATATCTATAAAATTTGTTTATCACTTTTTTCTGCTACTTGGCTAATAAATTTATTAATATTTTTAAATTTCATATCCTCTTCCGGGCCCCCTCAGAGGCCAGGGCCCCGGGGATTTTGCCCCGGTATCCCCACCCTCTCGATGGCCCTGGCTGCAACAATAATTTAACTCAATAAGTTCTAAAAAAGATGTACCGCATTACAATCTCGTGCATTCCGTAAGCCAAATCAACTTCTTACGCCGGTGTTTAACGTGGAATATGTGCGGAGAATGATACTCAGCTCGTACTTCTACTAATACAACTAACTACGTAGCGAATTTTCTTCAAAAAAGCAATTCCATGGGGCCTGCTTACGCTTTCATCTCGATGCAAGAATGACTGTTAAATAACAATTGCGAATTATAATAGTACTAGCGTAATTGCCCGACAGATATGACGGGATTATCATAAAAGCATTCCAAGTATACGAGTATATGATTTCGATATGAAAAATCAGTAAGATATACTATGATCTGGTTTGGCTTTCATGCACAATCAAATCAGTGTTTTTGAAAGTTATCTTTGTTTTAATTATATTGTTTAAGTAATTATTTGCAGAGAGGTCATATGATTATCCAAATATTTGCTGAAAATAAGAGGAAAATCGAAACAATAAGACATAATGCATAAACAAGTAGCTGAAATTTACATAAAATATTTCAGCAAATTATAAGTTAAGTATATAAAACGTATAGAATTTAACTTAATAAATGAATTATTTTATTTTTATTAACTCAAAAAAACAGTATAAAATGTCCACGAACAGTCAATTTACCATCAAAGGAAAATTGTGTAGTAACTTACTACTATTAACTAAATACTTATAATAACTGCAATGAGTTTTAACTATATTTTAATATCGCACTTTTCTTTTAACTATATTAGTTTTGAATATTTTCCAGAAAAATCACTTTAGTTAAAGAAATTTAAATAAAAGTCATAAAATCTTATTTTTTCAATCCTATTTGAAATTCGATTCGAAATATTTGCTGTATTATCAGTTAAAGAAATCCATTGAAAATTACGTGACCTATATTTAGTTTTATGAATTCCCATCATTTGGCAATGGCGCATGGTTCAATAGTATAACATTTTTTGTAATCAATTATTGTTATTTTTGTACTGCAGCTCCTTTTAATCCTATACAAATGCTACGTCCTCTTCCTCTATTCAGTAAATAAGTTTTACCCATGCATAAAAGTCTGAACCGTGTTAAAGCACTAAATTGGTGCATTTATTGAGGCCAAGAATAGTATTCAACAGTTGGGACAACAGTGGCCCAATATAAATAAAATGCGTGAAAACGTGAAAATCGTATTAAAACGTAATTTTTGGAGATTTACGAATGAGGTTTAAATTCTTCTCTTCGCGTAACTAACAATAAGTGAAATACCTCATCCTTGAAATGTTTTAAAATGTAAACGAAAAAGGTCTGCATGTCATGGAATGGCTTTTTGCGTGATTCATATATGCGATGCGAACTTATAACTCCGGGTTATTATAAGGTGCACTGCAAAAAAACTATGAAAATGACTATAAAAATAGTTAATTACCAAAAATTTCAATAGGAAGTTAACTGAAAAGAAATTAATGAAAAACACGATTTTAATTATAAGTAATTCGGGTGCCTTCTCTCTCTCTCGTACTAAATAAAGCATTCAAAACACTTTCCTTACGCATATAGTATAAGGACGACAATACAGTCTCGAGGTTTAACAATGACTCGGTCGGCAAAATTTTCCAATAAATGTGATTTAATTAATTAATGACTTGAGCGGTTTCGAACCGAAGGCAAAATTCGACGATAAGAATAAGAATCTATGTTTAGTTTTCTTTAGTAGTTCAATTACTTCTAATTTAATTTTGCAAAAGAAAAAAAGCCTGCAAGTGAAAAAAGGTATTTTTAAGTGTTCTTTTAGGGGGATTTCTATAGAGCGTTTCGGCGGACAGAGCTACGGACGGACGGACAGAATAAGGATGTTATGTACATAATGAACCCTGAAGTCTGAGGTGGTGTCACGACTGGAATACATATTCGCCAACGGACATAACGTTCACGAAGATAGGAAGTTAAAATTCAGTCTGCCGCGAAAGCGAAGCCGCTCAAATTGTTGGAATACTTTTGGAAATGATTGTGCAGACATATCACGTGATGAAAGTATAACAAATGAGGAAAGAGCTGCTGAAGGAGACAAAAAATGGCGGTTTTTAAAAAACGTGTCCCTGCAAAAAATTAAAATTTATGTATACGATTAAGATAAGTCTGAAAATTTTTCTGAAAACGAAACAGAATACTGAATCGATTGGCGATCAAAACGAATTCCCTAACTGCTTTAGTTTGAGATATAGCGCGTCAGACAGACTGATTTCCACAAGAAAACGTGTAGTACAACCAGACAATTAGCGAATAAACGAAGATTTCTTCTTTTGTTTAAGAGAAATTAGCACGTCGGGCAGACCGACATACCAAACGCATAAGCGAATTTAAATTAAACCTCTAAAAATTAGCATATGTGAGCCCCTTCTTACTCGTGGTCCCGTGTTCACTGCACATTCTGCTTATATGGAGAATACGCCCCTTATATTAGCACAGAGTTTATTGATAACTATTTTCGGAAAATATCTCAGAATCTATGACATTCAAGCCATAGTTCAACTGAAAAAATAAGCATCTTGGCTGAAAAATAATGCCGCAGATGCAATGAATTCTCTCCTACGAGTATTATACAGTTAAAAAATATATTCTATTAATATCATTATGCAATTAACTCCTTCATAGTGATTCTATAAGAGTGCGATGTTGTTGAAACAGGTAAAGATGAGGAATTAAGAGCTGTTGGTCTAAACGATATTACCTACGGAAAGGTGATAAGCTGTTCTGCATTATAGAATTGATTGAAAATTATAATGCGGCTAATGATTCTACTAAAATGTTTTGTTACGTTCATTTTGGCAGATATTAGTATGTACGAATATATGTTTTTATCCTACATTATCAGATTTAAAAAAAATTAATACTGTCCCCTCTGAAGAATTAGGATATTTAGTTATTCGCTAATAAAGATCTAATGAATTCTTTTTATAAAACTAAGTGAGATAAATTGATTGTTACTCCCATCGTTTATCACTGAGCATTATGTAATGTATAATTACGGCGTAACAGAAATCACAACAGCGTATTTAAAAAAATAGATTCAAAAGGTTTTATTTAATTTAAACAAATTTCAATCCTAATAATCGATTTAGTAGTATATCGTTATAAAATGTTTCTTCCGATTCGATTTCTAAAAATCAATTCCTTTGATTTCACCGCGATATATTTAAGCGACGCCCGAGAAAAGATAACTCAGCTTCCGTGCCCCGAGGATCGAGAAGTTGACTTTTATGCACTAGCTGTCGCATTCAAACTTCTGCTGAGAATCAATCGAGCCAATCTACATAGAAGTAAAAGCTCCTACTTCCATCTACGTTGAGCGTCGCTTCTCGACAAACCCGTTATTTTTTTAACAGGAAATGCTGATTTATGAGGACATATAAGATAAACCGAATAATTTTGAGTAGCTCATTGCGTGAGTTTTGCGGAGCTGCATAATGAGATCCGGAATTATTTAATCGAATTTTTACTGACATTATAAGATTATTTCGGCACGTGTAGCGAAGGTGGTTATTTTGAAAATTATATAACTGGTATTCTGGAAGTGCTTTTTCTAATGAGTAGTGGCAGGAATCAGTGGAGCAGCCTTGGGGGCGGTGACCGAGCATTTTCTCTCCCTCCCGCAAGATCGGAGATAATACCCTTAAGAGGTCGCGCGGTAGTTTGTGACGTGGGAGGTCGCGCACGGTCTTTCTGACCGTGTTGGATAAAGAGGCAAAAATACCCAAAGATATATTTTTTACTCAACATTTTCTGTATTTTGAAATGCATTTATGTTCATACAATGGTTTTGCATCAATAAAGACGCATTGAAATAGTTAAAATATTATATAGTATATATATATATATATATATATATATATATATACACACACACACACACACACACAATAAATAGCAATATCAAACACCGCACGGCATGCAGGACAATTTTTCACATGAAGAAAAGTAGGTGATTTATTCGTAGAATGTTGGATTTTTATTATTTTCTAGCAAATATAATGAAGAGTGCGATAAAAATTATAAGCAGTCTCAAACACACGCACTTGAAAAGGACTGTGTAGTTGCCAACGTACGTTCTCAACCAGACATAAAAGACCAACTATATCAAAGATGGGAACAACTAGTTATTGCTTTGTATATTCAATCAGGACAGTTGTAAGAGGACAGCGCTTATCCTCGCACATTCTTGAAGGAATAACAGATGGTATCACTACAGAGAGCATATGGCGTGCCAGGCAGGATCCGCTTGCTTACTCACAGGGAATACAAATGTAAACACAAGTAATACTTACAACAGGAGTCTTCCACACCAAAAAACTGATTGATAGTGAACTCAAGGTGAAATAAGGATGCCACGCATTAGATATTACTGATAGAGAACCCGGTCTTTTAGACTGTGCGCGACCTCTTTAGCATTCGATCAGAAAAAACCGATGCGCAGTAATGAAAACCCACGATGTAAACAAATAAAACTTAATCGGAGAGCTCTACAAATTCGTCATTTGATGCATAATGGACAAGAAATAAGGTACTTAGAAAGACAAAAGCATCGAGTATGCGAGCGTCAGATGGATCACCCGCGTTCAAGTTAGAATTAGCACTTCTGTTCATTAACGTCTGTCATTACATGACGTTTCTTGCAGATAAATCAACAAACAAGTGCTCGGATAGTCATGTGTTGAGGCATTTGATCCTCCCTCCTTCAACTTAATTTCTGGCTGGACTAATGCCAGAAATTATATATTTTTTCTACTATTTCATGATTAGGTTTTTTTCAGTTAATGCAATTATTATCTGAATACTATCTTAGTATCTATTTGCGAAGGAATTTTTTCCTTAGTATTGAAAAGGACTTCATAAAAATTATGGAATCGTTTTCGTTGTCTGTTAACTCGAACTATGTATCAACTGTATTGTTATTTTGCTTGATTTGAAGAAGCAAAAATGACAGTTAAAATTCCGCGCAGTTTCGAAGCGGCACATGCTGGTAGTCCAGTGATTGTGTGATTGTTTTATTATGACCATTATTAATCTTTCGAGACGTCATTCAATCTTTTTAAATAAGTTCTTATTTCATCTCCTATTTTGTTTTTTGAAATACAGTGATGTTTCTTCTCTTACGACCTCCGATCGGTATTTCATTGTTAGTCTACATTCCAAAAAATGGAAAGTAGTCTTATGAGATCGCCTCGGTGTCCGTGTGTGTCCCCCTAACCGAACCGGTTTAAACTAAATATGGTTCATAGAATCTTCACATAAAGTAATGACTAAAATAGCATATTTGGACCGGATCGACTCAGAAGGGGTGCCACAATTGTAAAGTTAAACTTTTCGGCAATTATGAATTTGGAAGGAATTGGCAAAACCGATTTCAACGAAATTTCGTATGAAGTAGGCGTGCAGCATAGAATAACAAAATCAAGATGTTTAGTATAGATATAAAAAGCAGGGCTGCCACAATACTAGGAATAAAAGAATTTCTTTTTACACGTATTTGTGTTGAACTGTCCTTATCAATTTTAATCAAATTTAATATTTATAGTATGCAAATATATAAAAAACATATTATCATATTTAAACCAAATCAGCCAAACTGGGATGCTACAATTACAAATTAAACTCTTTCAGTAATTAAGGATTTTGAAGGAATTGGCTGAATGGATTTCAATTAAATTTTGTATATAAGATTTGTACAACATACCATAATAAAATAATTATGTTTAAAGCGGAGCTAAAGAGCAGGACTACCACAGTAAAAAGTTAAATAATATTTCTTTTGCGCGTATTTCTAGAGTACTTACCGCATGGATTTTAACCAAATGTGGTAGATATATGTAATTTTCATGTAAATAAATAACCAAAATATCATATTTCAACCGGGCCGATTGAACAGGACTACCACAATATCAAGGTTACAATTTTTTTGTAACTATGAATTTCGAAGGTATTGATTGGACCGATTTCAAAAAGAAATTTTGTTTGTAGGGCGAGAATAGAATGGGAAAATTAAATGAAAATATTTAGAAAGGATCTAAAAAGCAGGCTTACCACAGTATAAGGAAAATATAATTTTCTGATTTCAAATCAAATACATTAGTATACGATTATTCCACAGCGAATTTGACGAAGAGCACTTCCGTACCACGAGAAACTTGTGTACACTCCTACGTGTTATATATTAAAATTGTATTGAGAGGAAAGTAGACGGATTAGTTCTTTCCAGAACTACTTGTTTCTTGTTTTGAGGTCGTACAAAGAACTCTTGTGGTTTTCCTTAACCTGTCATTTCCTTTTACCATCTTTTAAGTTGAAAAATCAATTTCCTCGTTCAAGGTATGAGGGGATGACAAATGAGATCACGGCTTGAGAACGAAAGTTGGATTCTCTGCTCTAACCTGAATATTTTTAGCCTACTTTCCATAATGGAAATAGTGTTATATAGTTTCTTCGTTGAGTATGTCTGTCCCTATTAACTTTTGAACCAACGGACCGATTTTCATGAAACTTGGTGGAAATTTCTTGCTACTAGAGCCCCCGAAGATAGGGTTTGTTGCGATGATTGAAAGTGCCGGGTTCGATTCCGGGAACTATCCTTCCTATTTGGTTTACATGAGAAATCTGAAATCCACCGTGCAGGGTAATTTTATATTGCACATTGAAATATCTTTTAAATGTCATATCGGAGCGGGATTTGTACTATTCTCTGAGGAAAGAAATAGAGATTCTAATTTTTATCTTAGAATTTTGCGTAGCGATCGTATTTCTTCAAATTTCGCGTAAATGCTGGAGTTTTTGCAGTTTTTATCACTCACTACGACTGTGTTGCCATTGCAACAACTACTTATTGTTGGACTGAGATTGGGTATCGTTTAGTATAGCGGTTCCCAACCTTTTTCACTTAGCGAACCTATTGAGCTAACCTATTTCTCGTCGCGAACCCCTTGGATTAACCGTTTATCTTCGCGAACCCCTTGAGTTGCAACAGTTTTGGCGGCGAACGCATTATAGTAACTAAGAGCAAATTTTGTAGAAGCAAATCTTTTTGAACGCGTTTAATTCATGAAAAATAAATAGTTTATATAGCACATAACAATCGTTTTCAAGAAAATCAGAATCTCTGATATTTTCTTCAGTCTCTAATTAGTACCCTGTAAAATTCAAATATAACTCTTGAGGCACAAGAACATTTTTTAAATAAAACAATGCAAACTAATTTGAAAGAAATTAAAATATTGGTAGGAATGGTAGAATCAAGAAAGTGAAAAAGACGCCATTATCAAATTTTTCTCGCGAACCCCTCAGATTTATTTCGCGAAGCCCTAGGCTCCTAGGGGTATGCGAACCACCGGTTGGGAAATACTGTTCAAGTACATACACGCGTTATTTTTGCCACACGAATACGCGTGATCAATTTAGTTTTCCGTTTGTATGCATTTATAATAATATCTTATAAGGCTAAATTATGAAACTTGCGAAGACTAAGAGCAATTCAACCACGGTGATTTTAAAGCAGGGCGTCGAATCGGAACCGAACCGAAAACAGAAAACGAAAAAACCGTTATTTTAGCTGGAGTGAAACCGAATCCGAAGCGAAAAAAAAATATTTTTCTGAACCCGAACCAATGCCGAAAATCGTTATTTATTTCGTTCCATTTTTTCGGTTCGCATAAACAGTGAGAACGAAAGAGGGGTTTTTCTTTTTGTTTTAATATGTCTCTTTTTAAAGCCTCACTTTTCAACACCGAATAAGGCAAAGGCTAATGGTTTACTTGAGAATGCATGCTCCTAAGCCTTTGGAGAGATGCATCTTTGTGATGATATCTGTCTGTTCAATGGTGGGATTTTCCATGGGCATCTCAATACATAGAGAAAGGGTCAAGGATACGTCCTGCTGAAGTTTCCCAGAACCCTGTTTAAACGAGGTTAGTGGAAAGGAACGTTGCGTTAAAGACAGGTGCTAATCGTCTTGGTACCCTCCCCCTGAGACTAACCCGTGGAATGATCCGAGAAAAAATGTTTCACGATTCTTAATTTGGATTTTGCTTAAAGTTGGAGGTTATTGTTTTTATAAACTTTCATCCCTTCTCCATATGCATTAAACCCTTATATTCTGGTTGTCTTTCTCTAAAACCTATCCAGGAAGGATCAATCCGCATTCGTACTTTTGAGGTATTCTTACGTATGTTATCCTTTGTTACAGGTTAGTAAATTTCTATTTATGTAGTGCATCTTAAACAAAATGTGCATACATTTGCATTCGTTGCTTAAAACTGATGAGGGATTAAGGATTAACGCGAATTTGTTATTTATAGTGAAGTATTTGCCGACTGCAAAAATGCACATTAGAGACTCCGCTTGAAGAAAGACAGTTCATGACGCGCTGAATATGTAAGTCTAATTTTCATTCTGTGTTAGATTTCAGCAGGATATTTAGTACAGCGCTAGAAAGGTAAAGTAAAATTTAAATTTTTATAGAACGGTGTTAGACGGAGTCGTATAAAATGAGCCGTTTACAAATTAAATAACGAAAAAAGTAGGAATGGATTTCATACGTTTTACTGTTCGTTACATGGTGAGAGGGGGTGCTTGCGCGTTGTTACGTGCGGATATCTATTTTTGTCTTCGTGACTCGCATAAGTGAAGACGTATTTGTTTTAAATAAAAATAACATTAACTAATAAAGATTATTTTGGAATTCTCTTGAAAATTTCCCCAAAAATTAAAAGTCGGAGCGGAAAAACCAGTTCGAACCGGTTCAATGGTGGTTGCCGTAGCGAAACCGGAACCGAACCGAAATTTTTTGTTTTGTGTGAACCGGAACGAATACCGGAGCGAATAAAATTTCGGTTCGATGCCCTGTTTTAAAGCTATTAAAGCCCATATAAGTATTAAATAAATAATTATGTGGAAAGTAGGCATCATAAGTTCCATTTGGATCATCTTGCTTTAATCTCTTAAGTTTCAGGTCATAAAAATTGACTTTCGTGTGCTTGGAGGCACAAATAGAAGAGTTATTGGAGAACAGACACTGTATCAGAGTATCTAATGATAAAAAATACCTCTTTATTACCCAGTGTTTCATATTATGATTAATGCAAGTGTTAAAGTATTTGGTGCAAACAAATTAGCTAATCAGATAGTTCCATTGGTTAGCAAATTTCCTACTTACGGTATATGTTATATAAAGTTTTCTGCATGTATCAATGCTAACTAGATTTATGTTTACTACAAAACTAGACACATTAAAAACCGATGAAAATAGTGCAAATGTTCCTGTTATCATGGATATTTATGAGGAAAAAATAGAGAAAGAAATATAATAGTAGGCATATCGCATAATGTGGTGGAAACTTATTTTGTAGTTTTAGACTAATTAAGGCGTTTAACTCGCGATAACACGCACTACCTTTTTGTCACCATAGCACGCACGTTAGGGAAAAGATCAATTGCCAAAAAGCTTGCTTATTGAAATTTATTAATGCAAAAAATTTTATTATTTAATTCGAGTAACTACGCAAATTCAGCATGGATTTGAATTTTGTCTTCAAGAAAAATAAACGTCATTTATAGTACGGTGCATCTCCCGACTTTGTATCTTAATTGTAAATAATTTAAACAAGATGGAAAAGTATACTCCATAAATGGAATACACAGAGATTTCAAAGGCGTTTTTAATGGGAACTACGTATGAAATGATATCGAAAGATTGGTATAATTTTTATCTCCAAAACTACAAGTCGTAATTATATGGTCTCGGGGACTATCTTGTAGTAAATGTTGTTCTCTATCCAAATAAATCTTTTAATCTATAACTCACAGATCATATAAGGACATGGGAGAGAAATATATGGATTTTTAATTGTAGTTTGCTGAGAGAATAGTCTTCGCGATCGATGGAAACAAAATATGCGATGTTTAGCTCGATATTTTCTCGAATTTTTATCTCCGAAGCCATAACTCGTACTTATATTATGTGGTCTCGGGGACTATCTTGTGGTGAATCTTGTCTTCTATCCGAATACATTATCTAAACTATATCTCATAGATCATATAAAAGCGTGGGATAGAAAAACAGGGATTTTAATTGTTGTTTGCCGAGATAACCTCCTTAGAGATCGATTTAAACATAATATGCGATGTTTTTCGCAGGATTTTCTAGAATTTAAATATAACTTTTTGTGGAATTTCGGATTTTTCCCCGAGGTTGTACCCAATGACCCATCTTCATGGCAAATTTTAGCTCTGTAGCGCTTTTAGAAGTACCTCACGTTTTATATCATATATCCTATCTTATATGTATATTTATCCTATATATGTAAGAAGCAGCTATTTATAATGATAATCAGCTTTGGTTGATCGAATTTATTTAAGTTAATCTTTTTATCGTTCTAAATCCATATAAATAATAAAATAATAGGTTTAAAAAAAACCGGACAAAAAGTGCCTTTTTTGTGTTGATCAATGTGACATCTATGATGTTCCTTATATAGCTTATTCTGTTAGTTTACATGAAGTAACACGCAGATATAGCGTTAAATGGTAATTCTTTGATATTTACCATGACACAGTAAAAAGTTAATTCTGTTCTTTACTTAAAGCTTGTGATAAACCTGCATGATTCAAGTATTTACTCCATTTTTTGCAATAAATAAATAGATATTCGAAATTCATTAAAAATTCGCCAATGGCCCTTGGTTTTGAGAAATGCAGTAGACGATTGGACGGACATAGAGACAACTGGGCAAATTAACCTCTTTCCGTTAGTATCACTTTCTCAAAGGTTTCGGTTACATTGTTTTATGCTATATCTATTAATATTACTGTTTATAAATGTTAGATCATTTCTCCTATATATTTTTCGCATCTCCTAATAAAGGACTGCATTCCATTTCTAACACAAGGATGAAATATTTCGTGGTAAAATTAGTTTGATTTTCGGCGACCTATACATAATCGCCAATGAAATTCCGAGTAAGTGGTGGCAGCCGTAGTGGTTAGATGGCAGCACTAGAACCTTTGACGAGGAAGGCAACCTTGGCAAGCGGTATTGATGAACGAACGTGAATTTAAAAGCGATTGCTCGCAATCTGTCGTCCATGGATGCATGTAACTCAGGGGCAAGCACTATCCCTTTTAAATTCTTTTATGGCATTTGAAAGCATTCAACCGGATTTTTCCTTTAATTATTTCATTACTCGCTATTTTGCTGATAGATTTTTTCTCATAATTTCACACCTGATAATAGCGTCGGTTTGGTCATTTATTTCTCAATGTGATTGTTGTGTGTAGTAGGCTTTTGGGTACTGTTGAATTTGAAATAAATCAGGGAAGCGATATATACACTATAAACAATAAAAGCGTGAGTTTTGGATTAATTCTCCTTTTTGAATTCAGCAGTCGATGTAGCTTTATTTCCCCATAATACGCCGGAGGCTGCGGTTGAAAATTAACCGTTCTTTAGTTTCACACGGGGTAAAGCTTTCCGGATTTAGAATCCTATATTCACTTTCTTATTATTATTTTCGACACATTTTTATCTGGACGATGGTGGAGAAAAATAGCAAAATACATCCAATCTGAGGATATGATTTCTACATCCATTCGGCTACTTTAATGCATGATTGCGCAAAAAATCTTCTCACAAACGGGATAAGGCTCATTTCAATTGTGGCTCTTCCCAGCCATTTTAATTATTTATTGCTATGGCTCTTTTGCAATTGTCTCATGTTTGGTTATACGAACATTTTGTAGAGGCTATATCGTTGCGTTGCTTGTTAGGATTTTTTCACCTTCCTAGAAGTTTTCTTCGTGTTAATCAATGAAAATCCGAGTTTAATTTTCATATTTTTTGTACACATCTTTTGGAAATTTTATTCGCATCGTTGAAAAAACGAAAACTTTCCTGTTTCCTGGAGACTTTATTGGTGCCATATATCTTACTATCTTTGAAAGCCCAGTAATCTGTTTACTAGCGTCTTGTTATTGAGATATCGAATCTCACAAAATTTACACATTTCCTCATTATATTGTCACTGACTGAGATTTCTGCAAACTTTCTCTAAGATTAAATTTTTTTATAATTTATCAGCGAACTTTTAAAATAAAAAAGAATTATTTGCGCAAGTGTTTAAAAATAAATCAGTGCGAATACTCGATCAAGCTATTTCTCTCGAAAAAGAAGACAACCGGTGAAATAGGTAAAATTTGCTGCAAAATTAAGAATTACATATGGGCCACCTTGAGCGTTTAAATTCTTCCTTTCATTGCATTTTCGTGAAAACATTTCGCTGTAAAAGGAAATGGAATCACGGGAGAAGGCGGTGGCGAAGTGGTTCGAGTGTTGGCCAGCGGTCCCTAGTTCGAACCCGACGGAGGTCGAATTTTTCAACCTGGGATCGTCCCGTCCCCTACTTGTGTGATTTAAGGACACCGCGCAAGTTAGCGCTCCGTCCTACGGAAGGGACGTTAAATAGTTGGCCCCCTTGATGCTCTTCGTTAAGAGTAGGCTAATGCAGGCACCAGGTTTCCCTCGTCCTTTGTGTGTGTGTTTGGTGTGGAAGGAGTTATGGCTATAATAATCCAAGAGGTTGATTAGCCAGATATTCCATACAAACAAGAAATGGAATCACCAGTTACGTCATTGAAAAAATTATATTTTGCATAAAATCAGAAATAATGAATAAAGCAAAAGCTTAAGTGGGAAAACGTAAGATACGAGCGTGTATCGGAAAGTAAGTTTCCCTAATTTTGTGCTTGGAAAAGGATGAGAATAAATGGTAGAAAATCACGCGAGGTGTTACTTTTAACATTATGAACACTTTGTGGAATCGTAGCAGAAGACAAGCGTTGTGCGCATGTGCAAATGTAGCTTCAACATGGCTGCTGTACTGCAGACATGGACAAAGGAGGAGGTCAGAGCTGTTGTTCGATTTTTGTGAGCCAAACAAACATTTACTGGGAACTAACCCATGTGCATGGGGGTAATGTGATGTCGGTACGTATGTTGCGGAAATGGTGTGGCGAGTTCTCAAATGACCGGACAAGTTTGGTGGACGAGGCGAGAAGCGGCCGGCCGTCCGCATCAGCCGACCTGGTCCCACTCGTCGATGAGGTAGTGCGCGCCAACAGACGAGTGACGCTGCTGATTTCCATCTCTTCAGACACCTGAAGAAGGTTCTCCGAGGATGACACTTTGTATCGGACGAAAAGATTGAGGAGCACATCGGGACATGGTTACGGCAGCAGGGATCATATTTATTTTACAGTGGTTTAAGTGATCCGGTGCACCGATATGAAAAGTGTATTATTTTTGATGGTGACTATGTTGAAAAATAGCTGAAGACTGCAGCTGTAATTAACAATAATTGTTCTGGGTAAAATGATTATATTTGTCGACTAATAAAATAAGTAAACTTACTTTCCGATACCCCCTTCGTACGCGAGGAACTGCAAAAATCGTTGTGCTTACTGTAAGGGGAAAATTACACAATTCTGAGTGTTTTTATATGAAATCGATCGTTGATGAGTGTTTGTTAAAAGCTACCTGTTGGTAAGTAGATTTTTATTATGCGGGAGTTGCATATTGTGCAGCAAATGTGTTATTAGTGGACAGAAGCGGATCTAGGCGCATGGCTTACGGGGGATAAATACAAAAACAAATACATTTACTTATGCATTTTTATACAAAATAATGTCTCATTATAATAAAATTTCAGTGTGTATTATTAACTTCTTAGGTATTTGCAAAATTTTACTAGAATACCTAGAATATGAAACATTAAGGGAAATAATATTTATTAGTGATTGATTATCACTCTAATAGGGGGAATTACCTTGCTATCTCTTATTGATCGATGACTTTAAAGTAGTAAACTTGAGTCCATAAAAATAGTGAAGGTAACGGCGATAGCAGGATTGAAAGAAATCGGTAGATCAACATTGAGGACGGATGCTTCGTATTTGAAATTTGCATTTGGCGCTTTAAATCGTTTGGTAACTTTCGGAGTTAATTTCATCATAAATTGTGTTATATCCATAGTGTGCGCTCGATATTTCATCTTTGAAGCACGTGAGTTAAGTCCGATTTGTTAATTCCGTATTATTTAATGCACGAATTATCAAACAGGTTTAGCAACACTTTGTCACTTTTTTTTAGCTATCCTCAGGAAAATAAACCGTACGTCGTAAGCGTGGATTTGAAGGGGAGTTTTTATTGTTATTTTATGGCCTTGATGATGATTTTTCAAGTTAAAATAATTTCTGCTTGAGCGAACGGTAGAATTGCGAAAAATCAATATAACACTCCGATGAATACTATAACAAAGGCTACAGCAAATAACAAATTAAAATTTTTCTTTTCTCGACGTTTACACCTGAAGGCAATCGTTTCCAACGTATTTGCAGACGCGGGACCATATTGCGGCAAAATACCATCTTGAAACATTGTGGTGTATTTACATATAAGAGCATCTCAACGTTTTTATGCATTCAATAGTGTGATTGCGTTATCATCAATTTATTAGAGGAAATATTACTGTTCTGAAGACCTATAAATATTTATACATTTAATTTAAGTACGTTTTTCGCGGAACGCTTAAAAATCGGACGCTGTACTCCCGCTGCGAAAATCCGTTTGTGACTATGTCGTTAACTCTTGCAGGCACAGGAATTATCAGGAAAATAGGTTCATTTGCTGCACAGATGTTATAAAAATAAAAATGGACTCTACAATACACCTCAAACAAAATTACGAAATTAAAAATAAATTTGGGATACATAAAATTGAGTGTAGGAGAGTATTAATAAAGTGACTATAATGACACTTTCATTAGGCAAAGTAATATTATGTATCAAAACGGAATCATTATAGTTTCCCCCACCTCGCAATAAAGTTTTCTCCCCAACCAGCAAACTTAATCGAATCCTCCACCGATCCTTGCGCTTAATAAATGTACGCTATAATGGGCGAGGATATGCTATGGAAAAACTACGGTAACAGACGGTTGCTAATACCCCTCTTTTACAAACAAGAGGATAAGAGATCTTAGTATTCTAAAAAATAACAAGCATCGACACTGTTGTTATAATATATATTAAAACTTCATTAATCAAAAGAGATGACCCTGAATCAAAACATAATATTAGGCCCTTCACAATACAGATAGGCAGATGCCGCGATTCTAGATAATGTTATTACAAGTAAAATCAAGTTATTCGCGGATGATGCGGTAGTTTACAGAGAGATTAACAGTCCTGCTGATCAAGCATTACTTTCTAAAGACCTATACGCAATTCTCGAGTGGTGTAAAGAGTGGCAATTAGAGCTGAACTTAGGTAAGTGTTCCGTCATGAGATTCTGGAGAAACAAAGAAATTGAGGCGATGAATTACAGTATAGAAGGCGTACATCTAAAATTATCCGAATCCGTCAAATACTTGGGTGTCATTTTAACAAGTAACCTCTCGTGGGACACACACATACGAAATATATCCGGGAAAGCTAAGCAAAAACTAGGATTCATCAAACGGATAGTAGGTAAAAGCGAAGAAAAAGTCAAAGAGACATGTTACTTTTCTTTAGTTAGACCGCTGCTAGAGTATGCGTCGAGCATATGGGATCCGTACGAGAAAGGTTTAATCGCCGAGTTAGAGAAAGTGCAGCGAAAAGCTGCTAGATTCGTCAAAAATTGTTATGATAGAAATATAAGCGTTACAGGCTTGATACAGGACTTAGGATGGGAATCACTAGCTGAGCGTCGATCACGTGCTAGGTTAAAACTTCTTGAAAGATTTAGAACGAGTACTTTCTCCAGCGACGTCAAAGAAATAATAAGAACTCCCACCTATATCGGTAGAATGGACCATCCTCGTAAAATAAGAGAGATAGCCTGTAGGACAGAGAGATACAAAGGCTCATTTTTCCCTAGAACGATAGCTGAGCAGAATAAAACTTGCGATCAAAAGTAACCTCGCGTAGGGGGTAAACCAAGGCCTAATTTTGGAGTTTTCCCCTTGGTGTTAATACACCCCCTGCCACACACCCTTGCGGTGGCTTGCACGGTAAACTGTAGATGTAGATGTACAGTGAACTTTTAGAATCTAGTTTCAGTGAATTACCACTGAAGAAGGCTGCTTTGTAGCCGAAATGCGCATCTCGTTTTTATAACCTTGTTGTGGCTATTGGAGATAGCTGAGACAAGTATTTTTTAAATACTTGCTCTTGAATGAAGACAACGCGATGTAATACCATGTTCTCCGCTGTCAAGTGATTAATTTTCCTCGATATTGGGCCCCCTTGGCCGTGGCCTCCCCGCCATGCAGGGGTTTCGGAGGTCTTGTACGCCACTGGCGGTATAAAATTTTGAACGAAAAATCGATTTTACAGAATTCGCACCACTTTTCCTCAGATAGTCATCGAAATAATTTATTCAGCCGTAGGATATCATACTTACTGTTAGTATCAGTGTGAAAAGTAAACGTCTTCGAAATCATCTTAGTAAGATCAAATAAAGAAAATAAATACTTAAAATCGGCAGAATACATACTTAATCATCTCCAACAGCCATAAATATGTTATGAAAAATTATATGCGCATTTCAGCTACCAGGTAGCCGCCATTATCATTCTCTTAGAATCTGCTATCGGTGGACACCACCGATGAAGGCTTCCGGGTTGTCAAAATCCGCGTAACCTTTTTGTGGCTATCGGAGATACTCGTGTCACGAATAGAATATCTGCCCGGCAAGTGGAAGACCCGGGTTCGATTCCCGGTCATGGCAGACTGTTTTCTCGTTTAAAAAATATTCTCAACTCATCTTGTCAATATGATTTTAGTCATAAGACGAGTTCGACAATTTTCTATGAAATCGTCCTGTGATACATGAGTGGATTGAGTAATTCCTATGAAGAGTAGTTTTCATCTCTTTGATCGATGGCTGCTCTTCGGTGAGGTGGCTGAAAACCGCGGACTTACTCGAAATTGGATTTATGACTGATTGTGGGTTTGCGATTATGTTTGATACTGGAGGCGAGAGAATCATTCCGACGTTTTTGAAAATTCCTCTCGGTGTCCTCCCAGTGAAATTGAATTAAAAAAAACTGAAAAATGCTTTCAAGTAATTTGAGTAAGTCACTTTTACAACTTTCCATTCTCCCTGAAGTCGAGGGTAACTGCAGTCGGGTTCTCACCGCTCTATCGAATTAGGTCGCGTTACGAAAATTGTAAATAAAATTTTTTATCGTGGCCTTTCACAGTTTCTAGGAAAGGAATGATTATCGCGTTTTTTGTGCGGTGAAGAAAATGGCTGCCATGCATGGAGAAGTTAGAAAATACTATAAAGGAACATTGGGAAAATGTTTCCTCTAAAATATTTGTTTAGTAGCGCGATCTTCCATCAAAGTTCGGTTTATTCGACTGAGCTCTAATTTTTGCCAATCATTGCACTTAAGAAAATATTCATTATTCTTTGGTCTAATTTTTCTGTAAGTTTTCATTTACGAGAAAAACTTTATAAAGTTTGCGTATCGTGACGATTAGATACATAGGTATCTATTGATGCATCTGCTGTATATATGGATATGCTGCGAAAAATACTAGCCATTTTCCTCAGTCGACTATGAAAGTTAATGCAATATACCTTAAACATTTAATTTTTGTTAATAGCTGAAAATATAGTTTTAATTTTTATTCTAATTCTTTGTTTTTATCTTCCTATCACATAGGATACCATCCACAATCCCATTATGTTCTTATATCAATATCATTAAAACCATTTAATTGTTATATTTCGAGTATGAGCACAAATACAGTCGTTTTGTTTTTGCTTATTAATTACTGAGTATTGGTGAATGATGACATTCGGATGAGTTAGTACTGTAAGCGCTTTTATTGCTCTACTATAATATCTGCTGAGGTTTAGCAAGAATTAGGAAAATTACGATTATAGAAACGCAGAGAAGGCTCATTTTATCAGTATTTCAACTCATCTCTTAAACATATTAAGTAATATCTGGCATAAATGCCAAAATATTTCAAAATAAATCAGTGAAAGCTTTTTGCTGTAAGTGAAATCGTTGTATACTTAGATAGTCTAAGATTTTGTTCACAGCCAAATTTTTAATTTTTGGAAGGAAACTTGAATGCAAATTATGTGTATTTATTGCAATATCATTATATAGTTCACCATAATATAATCATTTATTAACAAATTCTTTAAAATATATAGTATGAACGCTTACCTGTATTTTTAGATAACTTATTTTATCCATAATCGGTAACAGTGTACAGAACGAATACGGTATTGTAAATTTAACACTCTAGTAGGATTTCTTATACCTTGTTATAAGAAGTGCTTCATTTGAATATGAAATCACATTTATATGCCACTACCATTAATAATTAAGAAAAATTAATATGGATAACACCAAACCATAAAATATATTTGCTATGAATAATTATTCGTAATCATCATTCTATTTTGAATTATCTCCTCCATTCTTTCCCAACTGTCATGCATTTTTATTCAGTTTCCTATTTTATACGTTTTCATTGCCCATAAACTATCTGTATAGAGAAAAAACAACTACAGTTATATTAAAAAAACAGCATACTTTAATGCGGCATTTTCAGTGCATAATAATCGTAACAATTAATCGCAGCGCAGAAAAGTGCGCACAAAACGCAAAAATTCTTAAATGGTAGCAACATATCATAAAAATATATCTGAACAACATCTCTGCAGCGTATATTTTGTACGGGTAAGATGTCGAAGTACTTCATTTGGTTTCTTCTGACATTGCCTTGAGAAAAGTCTATGCTCAATGAGACAAACTTTTCAAGCTTATAGTCCCTTCACCGCCCATAACTCTTGACTTAACTAAAAGAATGTCATTTTTAAGTCTTTATTTTTTAAACTTAACGGTCACGATAACTACGAGTGAGTTTCCAAATTTCATGATTTCACACTTTGAACACACGCGCACGCACACACTCGCAGAGTTACAAGCACTTTTAATGGTGCCATTATAGTTATTTTCTCTACTATCATCTAGGAAGGGATTCCGTCACTTATGGTCTCGCTCTACCTTACAGTACTTGAGCAAATATTATGGAACGTTATCTTGAAATTAACGGTATAGAAACCTGTCGAATGAGTATCCATAGTTTCCGGGTGAACCCATATGAACAGGTCATTGCACGCATCCAAGTAACAACACCACGTCTTCCTCATTCAACCGTTAACGGTACCGATACTTGTTCCTGTTTTCCCCCAATCTCCATCGCTTGAGGCGCCCCTACTTCCAGCTTCCCAGCTTCTTTAATAGTGTCACCTTGAGCCGAGAGCGAATCCTGACCGGGAGAAGGCACCGCCATGGGCTTCTCGACCGTACACTTCTTCGTGTGGGTCCTCATGTTGCTGGACTGGCTGAATCTCAAACCGCACCTCTCGCAAGCGTACGGCTTGACTCCCGTGTGAAAGTTCATGTGTGTCTTGAGGTGGTGCTTCTTGGTGAACGCCTTTCCGCAAAGGTTACACGCGTGGGGCTTCTCTCCTGAGTGTAGCCTCGCGTGAAGGGCCATGTTGCTCCTATCCGCGAAAGCCTTCCCGCAGACGGCGCATCGGAAGGGCCTCTCCCCGGTATGGGTGCGGGCGTGCTGTCTGAGGAGCATCTTCCTCCCGAACCTCTTCCCGCATTCTCCGCACGCGTGCGGTTTCTCCCCCGTGTGGATCCTGACGTGCATGTTGTAGGCTACCCTCTGGTTGAAGCGTTTCTCGCAGTGTTCGCAAGCATACTCCTTTCTGTTGCGGTGGATCTTGAGGTGCGAGCTCAGATAGCCGCGGTCGTTGAACTGCTTCCCGCATTCAGGACATGTGCAGGCGAACTCCTTGGTTCCCTCGTGGACGGATCTGTGGTACTTGAAGTTTCTCAGTTGGCTAAACTGCTTTCCGCAATCTTCACACCGAAAAGGTTTTTCGCCGGTGTGGGTTCGGTGATGGACCTAATCGAAAAGGATGCAAAAGAAGTAAATAGCGTTAGGATAAGCACGAAGGAAAGTGTACATGATTAATTTATATGCATATCCTGGACCGTTAGATTTGAGGGAATCGAACCCGAATTACCATTGAAATAGCAAGGCAGAAAATACCCCGTTCTGAAATAGGATTACTCTGCCTAAAAGGATCATGAAAGCAGTACATTCACGTAACCTTAAGGGTTAATAGGTTTATCAACGAACGCAAGCGTTTCTTTGTGTCATGATGTACAAAATATGTTAGTCATTATAATTGTAATTCATGTAAAATTTGGTTAAGCAGAATCCTTTTTCATTTTAATATAACCTTGTTTTTCAGTCGCATAAATCATTAATATATCACAGTGAGAATTCTAGAGGAGTTCCAGCGGGTGCTCACTTCCACCTCTTCAAAATTAAATTTAAAAAGTTTAAAACTAGAATACTTAAACGTTATACGAGAAACAGCCGCAATATGATTTTCTCGAGTCTCTGTGCTTTGCCACTGGCTGCCTTGTCGCCAAATCGCGCATTTGGTTTTCACAACCATTTTATGACTTGGAAAATTATGATTTATCAGTTCTATCTTGATAATTCTTAAAATTTAATTCCATTCTCCACCGAATTAGGGTGTTTAATGTTAGTTTTGACTCGATATGACTCGTAAATGTCTTTATCCGGTAAAATTTCGGAAAATTATGGCCTTTCTCGAGAAATAATGCATACGCTACTGTTAGAATTATTTCGATTCAGGTGGATGCTCAGAGATACAAGGTTTAGTTGAGATAATCTATGACGGACGTCATTACCTTCAGAGAGGCGCGCGAGACAAAAGCCTTTCCGCACACTGGACACACGTGCGGCCTCGAACCGTCGTGCAGCCTCTGGTGCACGCTCCAGTGCCCTCTCTGCGTGAAGCTCTTCCCGCAAACGGTGCATTCGAAAGGTTTCTCTCCCGTATGCGTCCTCCTGTGCTGCTCGAGTAGCTGCCTCCTCCCGAACGTCTTCCCGCAAGTCTCGCAAGCGTGCGGACCTCCGCTTCCAGAAGGCTTCGTCGTCGAAGTCGCCGCCGCCGTCGCAGGGCTCATAACCACCGGAACCTGGAGTGGTGGAGGGTGAGGCGACTGCCGTTTCTCCGTCTGGAGGGTGTCTTCCGTCGAGGCGGGGTGCAGAGGTGGCTTAGATACCTCCTCGGGAGGGGAAACCACGATCTGCGGTGGCTGGAAGGCGAACCTCGGGGAGAGTCGGATGACGGACTGCTCCACCGGAGCCGGCCAGTGCCTGAGAGGGGATGGTGATGGGTTCGGGGAGGTCGGGACGGCCAAAGATGTTTCACCCTTCCCGCCACCCACGGACGTGCTCGCGGTTTGTCTCTCTCCGTTGTGGGATTCTTCGGAAGACGCCTTGGCTGTCTGCATTGACCTGTAGAAGTCCCTCAATCGGCGCTGCTTGAGTATGTACCTAGAGGGAGAAGCTGGAGGAGAGGGAGGAGACGGTATCGTGGATGGTGCCGCATGGTTCGGGAGCGGTGCGGTGTTTGGGGAGGCGGTGCGGAGGATGGGGCAGGGGACCGCGAGGGCGGCGGTGCCTTCTGGGGGTGATTCGGTTGGTTGGCTCTTCGTGGGGGTGGGTAAGAGGGTCGGAGGCCGGGGGGAGGGGATGGAAGATGCCGAAGGGGAGGCGGGTGGGACGTTTGAAGTCCAAGAGGAAGCGGTGGAGTAGGCAGAAGAGGATGAGGAGGGGGAGGGGCAGAAGGGCGATGGGGGGCAGCAACAGGGTTTCCTGAGTTCCGATGACATCGATGACATCGTGGGCACTGCTAATGAGCCCTGAGAATCGAATGAGGTTACGGACGTTAGTCACTGCATGGAATGACAGTTTGTGTCGGGTTACTGAAATCAGAGCAAGCGTCCGTTTGGACTGATTTGTCGTGTTCAAAATTACACCGTATGTTTTTCAAATTATTTAGTACGAAAATCGCCATTATTTAACTAAATAGTGTATCAAAAGACCATGTTCGAATTCAAAATAAGAATAATTCATCATTAAAACCAAAGATATACTTTTTGATTGTATACCTTAAGCATATTAGGACTAAATTTTACCATTTTCAGTATTAGATAAAACTATCAACATTCCGATATAAAACTGAAATGAACCTTTTATTAATGGATTTAAAATCATTGCTGAATAGATACTGACGTATTTTACCTTTGTGATTAGTTTTTTCCAAATCTATTAAGAGCTCATAAAGTGAATTATTAACTTCTCTAATCTTACCATTACAAAACATTTCCGGAATTTAATGCACGAGATGTTTTAATCCTGTATTAACGGAAAATTACGTTTCAGTTTCTTCTCTTTTAAACTTACCATGCCCGAAGACTGGCACATTATCGGCTCCATGTGAGCCATGGTAGGCGGCGGCGTAGGGGGCTGAACTGCTGCTATCACCGGTGGTGGCCTCCACGGGGCTGCAGCCACTGCGCTCCTCTGACTCCAAGGAGACCCCATCACTGGCGTTGGTCTGGGCAGAGGCAAATTATGTCTTTGAGGCAGCGCCTGGTGTCCCATCAGACCTTCCTTGAAGTTCCCGCTCCACGCGTCCCCTTCCCTATAACTCTCAGAGAGATGATCTTGGGATCTGTTAGGACCTCCTATGGAATGGCGTCGGTTGATGTCTTCTTCTCGAACGTTGTGTAAGCCCTCCACCTCACTTTTCACGGAGGTCGATAAATCGTGAGGGAGCATGGCCTCTTGGACGAAGGGGCGGGATTCTCTGACTGGCTGGGGTTCTTTATCTTGGCGGGAAGACGGTCCGCGGCTGTAATAAACCTCCTCGGTGATGGTGTGTTCCATCCCGGGCATCAGAACGCTGACTTGGAGGGCGTGGGCGGCCCGCAAGAAGGCCCTGAGGCAGCGCCGTGGAACGCTGGCGGATCCGCAGTACATGAATCGGAGCAGAGACCTCATTTCCTCCGCTCCAATGTCGTGGAGTATTATTGTCGCGTGTTCACCTGGGTTATCCACGAGTACTTGCTGCAATAGAAAATATAAATTAGTCAGCGTCGTTTTATTAATGTTGGTATAAATCAGCCGCCTATACAATGACACTGATGATATTTTGATATTGGGCTGAGAACGACGTTGCAAATTCTCACAACCATGTCAACGAAACAGAATTTGCTACAGCTCTGAAGCTTTCTTCGACATATCAGTAATATACCAATAAGACATTCCGTCGATGGAAATTCTTACACACAAGAGATATTCGTCACTTTTTATGGATTTGCGTACAACATTATTCTAAAATCAGCTAATTATATTCATTGACCAAAGTGAAAGTGCAATTTCTCGGTCATATACCGAGCACACATAATTTTTCCCAAAATAACACCTAATAATAACTTATTATAATACTTAAGGAGTTTAATTCATTCAAATTACGACCTAAAACTGGGATTTTACCTGAATTCTTATTCGTCAATACAATTAATATTTCTAGTTGGTTTGTCGAACTTATAAATTTTATCTAATGATGGCGATATATCTTAGAGCTGCGTTTCCCAAACGGTGTCCCGCGCGATGTAAATAGATGTTCCGTGAAAAAATGTCGACGCTAAGGATATTTTCCTTTTAAAATATTATATTCAGATGATTTTGTGTTGTTATTTTTCGTTTTTATAAAATAGAAGATATAAAAACTAACACATTTAAACCAACTTTTGAGCATTACGTGCGGCTATTTTTCGGTATGATACCCCTCCTCCCCTCGGACTAGCCTGTCTGTTCCGTCAATATATTCCTAGCCCGAAAGTGTTCCGTGCTCAAATTAGTTTGTGAAACGCTGTCTTAGAGCATTGAGATGGAGGGGAAAATTTGTGTCTATTTTAATGACAATGTAATCAATATCAACGGAAATTAATCTCGAAAAAGTGTCTTGGGACTCTCGATTACCAATGAATTATTATAGTAACGGACATAGGTATTTCGCCATTTTACGATTATAGCGGTTTCTATGAATTGAGTGAATAATAAATAAAATTTTTTAAGGGATAGGTCACCATTCTTTGATAAGAAATTCTTTTATATCAAAGCTGTATAAAATAATTTTTGAAATTTTCTATCGCTTATGACAGATTCTTGACGTTAAAATAATGTTTTCCTTCACCCTTAGTGAAATCCATTATTAATTTTCAATCTTAATTCTATGTTTCATATCTCTGAGAGAATGATAAGGTTAATTAATGGCACGTGTCGGACTCACGGTGGAAATTATGAAGCAAATATTATCTCTCTTGATTACAACATTCCGTTGTAAGGTATCCCAGACAACTTGTCATTTGTCATTGTGAACGACTATTCTCATTAGTAGGTATTTAGTGTTTTCAGGCATCGACCAGAATGAAAGACTCCAAAATGTTAAGAGAGTGCCTCCGAAAAAAAACTTCTACCTGTCGGAAGGCCTCAAGTTTTTTCCCGCTTTCTAATGGTCTATTAACGCCAATCCTATTTATAGAGTTGCTGACCAGAATAGGAAACCAAAAGGCTATTAGACAAACAATACCGTTATTAAGCGGAGATAAAACGCTTTGAAATTGTGTTTACAATGCCGAGAATGCTAGGAAAGCGTTACAACGAGGTAGTGTCATAAAATTTTTATATCTCTCAACATCTATTACTATGGTAGAATGCACCATACGGAATATGATGATGCGAATGAAAAACAAAAATATTAGTTTATATTATTTATTTTCACGTTTTTAAAAGTTTATAAGGATCGATTAGTCGATCTCGACACGCAAAGATATATGACGTCATTGGTTGCGTTCACATTACTACCGGAATCCCGAAATCCTGTAAGATAGCTTCACTTTATATCGTGCCATCCGTGTGACCAGTGTGTTTTGTGTTTGCGAGATTTATTGTCTTTGTTGAGATTTGGTGGGATTTATTGGATTTATTAACAAACCAATATATTGATAGTTGAAAAACGCGCGTTTTTGCACATAGGAACAAAACAATAAAGTATTTTTTACGTCTTTTTTTCAGCTCGGCCATATTTAAAAAACAAAATCAATTAAATCGACCTGAAAAATCTTATATGCATTAATGGTTTATGATTAATACCGTTTTTAACGTAACTGACAGAGAGATAATGTATTTTTGCTTATTTGTATGGGCGTCATTCAGCATCCCGGCACGACCTGTGACGTCACGAAGTATCGATTTTTCGATTATTTGCCTTTCCACGATTCGATAAAATACGCTAACTTGAACAATTTATTTCTTGCAAAATAATGATCGCATTAAAATTCTGACTTCAGATTCGTAATTAGGTAAAAAAAACTGGATAAGATAAAAATTTATAAAAATGTGAAACTGCCTCATTTTCGATGCCCACCGGAAACCGGGAAATTTTTGAGTCGCAAAAACTGAAATCTGATTTTTACCAAAATAATTATAGATAAGCAAGAGATTGTGGCAGGTTTGGTTTATTTGGGTCATACAAGTTTCAAATTTTTACGAAAAAAATCTGAACTATAGCTAATTGACCATTAATTTCCTGTATGGCATTTTGTTGTGAAAAACCGGAACTTTTTGGGACGAATTACTTGAAAATTAGAGGCCATTATCTTATCCTTTTCCGTCTGTCTGTACTTTTATAATAGCCATACGAGTATATAAGGAAAACATGTGAACCACGGGAATCAATGCAAGAACATCCAAGTCCTTTTCCTAAACGGATTTTTAATTATACGAGTTGTTGGTTCTTGCATACTGCAAGCGCTTAAAAAACCACCATACACCAACTTTTAAACTCGTAAATAAACCAACGCGACAGCATTTGAACTACCTATTTAAATAAGATAATAGTTTTCATTTTCCAGAAATTAAGGCATCTATCCGGAATTTCTAAATTCTCTGGCTCGCGTCCAAGTTTTCGAATTTCAAGTTTCATGACTCAGATCGCCCTTTTGAAGCAATAACTATAATCATCATTAAGACAATAGCCTATATGTTACACTAAAATTTATGTAAAATTAGAATATTTTGTGTGCTATGATTATGGTATCATCATCCGTGACTTTTAGTACGTATACGATTTAAAACAATTAATTTAAAATTATCACCTCGTCCTATGTATACGTCGTTGGCTGAAATCAAATGGTTTGTAATGCAGTCTAAGCATCAAATCAATGCTCTTGTAGTTTGGAAAATCAATTCCAATTGAAATGCATTGGAGTAGTTGCTATGGTAGTTTATATTTTTCATTGTTAAAGACCGAAAAAAATTTCATAATTTTATGTTTAAAATTAAAATTTTACGCAAATTCAGCATGAATTAGAATTATGTCTTCAAGAAACATAAATTTCATTCTTTCATCCACAGTAGGATGCATGTCCCAACTTTGTATCTTAATTGTAATTAATTTAAAAAGACATTTTATATAGACCTGCACAGTTTTCAATGCTTTTGTTATGGGTGTTTAAATTGGCATTGAGGTTTAAAACATCCCTTAAATATATAATTTTCTAGAGGTTGTACCCAATGACCTGTATTCATGCCAAATTTCAGCTCTGTAGCACTTCTAGAAGTACCTTAGGTTTTATATCCTATATATGTAAGAAGCAGCAATTTATAATGATACGGACTCGAGCCTCGAACCTACTTATGGCCACAGACAGAATTTTTCCTGCTGAAATCATTTGCATACGATTTGGTGAAGTCTGTAAAAACTCTTGAAAACGACATTTGTTTTCCAGGATCATTTTAAATTATCAAAATTTGTTCACACATTGTTTCTCAATGCAAGCAGAACCCATTGCCGCTTGGTTTCATTTATCTTTTAATCCCATATGTACCATGGATTATTACGGGAAACTCATCCATTTATATTGAGCATACTCGGCCTCGCCTTGGGGCTAAAGGCAAACTAAAAATTAAGCCCTTAAAAATCAAAATTGAACAAATAATTATTTATCTCAGGTATCGCCAATAGCCATAAAAAGAATATGAAACAAGAAGTTCAAACCAGGACTAATGGAGGCTGGTTTCCCAAAGTTGACGTCCCGAATTGATTACTTATATTGACAGGAAATGTTTCATTATGTGTTAGTCATTCCAAGGAATTCTAATATTATAATTACCGCTTGTAGTTCATAGTTTATCAATGATAGAGAAGTCTACATGCGAACAATTCGATAAAATGCGATTTAAAACACAAGAAATGTTGTGTTTTTGTAGAAATGCAAGAAAATACGATCAATTATCAAAATTCAGTGATAAGAATTTACATTCTTTTCCCCTTAGAACTGTACAAACCTCGCTTTGATATCACAATTTTAAGATATTTTAATGAATTAAAAATACATCTCTGCACGATGGATTTGAGGTTTTCTATGTAAAACAAATGGGGTAAAACGTTCCTGGAATCGAACCCGGGACTTCAATCTTCGCCAAATTAAATATAGCCCGGAGGTAGATCCTGGCAGCACGAACCTCATACCAAGTTTCACCAAAATCGGTGCGAAGGTTGTGAATAGGGGACACGCAAACATACACACACACACAGACAGGCTATGTTTCCTTTGGAAACCAGCCTAAAAAGTAAAAAGCCATATCCGCATTTTTAATACCAGACATCTTTCATCAGTGGTATTCACCGATAGTCTATTCTAGAACCACTGATGGTTATAGTTTTAAAGTGCTCATTATTTTGGATTTCACTCCGTAATATATATTTAACTTTACGTAAGCGTGCGTCATAAGAATTCAAAATATAATCGAATGATTAACATTACGCCGTCGGCATCGTGTCCATTAGCTGAGACAGCGAGACGAGAGCTGCAAGGTTAGAAAAAACAGCGGTCATTCGCCGTATTCCTTAGTTTTTTGTTCTGATCTAAATCATAGCACTCGAGCGTTTTGCAATTCTGTTAAGCTTCTATCGAGCACGCTGTGCTCAGTTCGCTGAATATTTGAACAAGATGATTCAAACAGAACTTATGATGCCTATTTTCCATTTAATGATTTACTTAATACTTATATTGGCTTTAATAGCTTTAAAGTCATCTCGGATATATAGCTCTTTGTATTCCCAAATATCATAATTTATTATTATAAAATACTACAAATACATTCGAACGGAATATTAAATTGATTACGCGTATTTGTGCGGAAAAAACAACGCTTGTACGTATTAGAATATACCAAATCTCCGCCCAACAATAGTTGTTTCTATGGCAACACTCTAATAATGAGTGATAAAAACTGCAAAATCGCCGGTAATTACGCGAAATTCTAAGAAATACAATCGATATTCAATATTCTACGATAAAAATTAGAATCTTCCTTTCCTCAGAGAATAGTACAAAACTCGATCCGATATTAAAATTTTAAAATATTTTAAATGCAAGAGAAAATTACCCTGCACGATGGATTTCAGATTTCCCATGTAAATCGAATGGGCAGGATAGTTCTTAAAATCGATGCCGGGACTTCAATCTTCGCAACTAAAACTATCCTCGGGAGCTCGGCCCACGTAGCAAGAGATTTCCACCAGGTGTCATGAAAATTGGTCCATTGGTTCAAAATTTAATAAGGGGGGACGGACAGACAGGCAGACACAAAGACAAAACTATAAGCCTATTTCCATTCTGGAAAGTAGGCTAATAAAAGACTTGCCTGCAGATAAGGGCTGCATGCCGATAGCACTACCCTGTGAGCCTTGAGCCTCTGACCTTCACAGCATAGAGTCACGTCGACGAACGTCTCGGTCGCTCGCAGTTCCTCGAGGAATTTGAGCACCCCCTCCTGATGGTGCTTCCACTGCACCTGCAGGTGGTGCTCCATTTCGTCCGGGCCTGTCGAGAAATAAAATGATGAAGGTTTTAGCACTAGCGGTAGGTATTTTTTAACTTAATTCATACATTATATTCCAATCCATTACTGAAAGATTCACAATTTAATTGAGTCATCGAACAATTACTGACGTCGTTTGGAAATTTCTTAAGCGCAGTGAACTCTAGATTAACAGGAATTTCGATTAATAGGAAGTTTTGAAAATCTATAGCTAGAAAGTTTCTTTACATTGCATTACGTACATACTTTTGTGACTTTTGCTATTCCTAATAACTACCTATATATTAATAAGCATCACATTGTTATTTGAATTGCTTAACTGTTAACTTAGTTTTTCTTGAGTCTTTTCTTTAACTTATTGATATTTATTTTTTCATGTGTTCTATGGTACGTATAAATAGTCATGTCGATCAACCGTAATAATCGAATAAATTGAATTGCCTCTGTCTCGAGGCTTCCGGCAAATCGGAAATTAAATGTATTATATTCTATTTCATTGTGTCATTAGTTAAAGATCAACAATTTGATTGGGTTGCTGAAAAAATTACAGTTAGTTATATTTATGCATAAGTAAATAAAGGCCTACAAATTTGTCGATGGTTTTACATTCAGCGCTAACCTACGGTCATTTTTAAGTATGTGAAGCGAAAGTTCTTTGATTAATTGACGATGACGCTAAAAATACTGACATCTTCATCGACAGCAATCACCGCCCTCCAAAGTTCAAAGAAGTGATGATTTTTAAGAAGAAAGGTCTGTTTCGCATTTTTAAATGCCGTGAAGGGACAGGATAAAATTTTTAAAGACCGAATGTTTAAGCGTAAATCTATCAAGCTCGTAAAACGAAATATCGTCTGCGGGTTGAGAACGAGCCATTCGTATACCATCACTTCTCCTGCTGCGACGTTGTTGCTGACCCGCATGGCTTGAAATGATTAATGAGGTTTTGCGTAGCAGATTGCGGTAAAACATAAAGCCTGGAGAATTTTCAGTTGACGTCTTGATGCGTTCCATGTATTTGGAGACTTGATTTTTACTATCTATTGTCATAGATTTTAAATCGTTGTGAGGAAGTAAGATGTCTTTGATGACTAAGGGGCTACATTCGGTTCAGCCCAGCTTTTTTCATTGACGTGACGGAAGTTATTTTCAGATGCCCTAAAATGATTAGATTATGTTTCTCTTTTTATGCTCTAGCTTTTGTATTGCTACTCATCTATTTCTACCCTATAATATTTATAGTGTATCGGATTTAAATTCAGAATATAGTGCAGTTGAACTTTCATAAATTGACTTTCGATATCTTGAGTAAGAACTTTTTGCCATAAATTCCAAGGTAAAGAGGAAGTAAATTTTTTTACAACCGAGTATTGAATCTAGTTCTTCCACTTACCACTTGGCAGTTAGCCATCATGACAGTGAGGTTCTCTATTCACTTTGACTTCCAGTACGTTATCTTTAAGGCGAATATTCCGGTAAGGCTTGAATTGTGTAGGTTCCGCTATTTTTTCCCTAAGAGGTTTTCCATAAATTGCGCAGTTAGCACAATTATAGGCATCAGATTGAACTTTTTGCGAGGAGACTTTTTAAATGGAATGCTCCGAACTTCATCCAACCAGTGTACTTTTGACCAAAGGAAGTTTTTTTTATGACGCATAAATCCTGGAACCGTTATCTCTCCACATCATTATTTAATAAGATTTAACTAGCTACGGAACCAGTTAAAAGGAAACTGGGTCTTCATGAACCACTTCGCCGCCATGATTATATTTGCTTGCGAAATGCTTGCGTAGGAACCCGTTCGGTTCGAGTATCTTTGAAAGTCGATTCGATGAGAGTTGCATTATATTTTCGGTAACGGTCAAATGTCGTGCCTGGTCCGGTTCTTTGGGGTCAGGGTTTCAATTCCCGATTACAAAATTTTTAAAATTTTTGGGACCGGTCTTCAGAAATTTTCCTTCAGATGAGTGTTTGTATGAGACCGAAAGAATATAACCTAATTTTAACGATTCGAGTATATTGCAGTAGTATTTTAATTGCGCGAATGAGAGTTCTAAATGAAGTCAAGTTCAAGCCAAATATAAAAGAATAAGTGTCGCCTTATTCACATATATAAAACGTAATTTTTCACTTTATAGTTCTGATTCAGTACAAAAATATCAAGTATGAAATAGCTTAGCAATCATTTTACATTTCGAGGTGAGTTAATAATGCTACTCACACTAAAAGTTTTCAACGTTTACTTGAAATCATACATATTCGTGGTCGATAACTGGCTTGATCTCTTATTGGCAGCAATGGGGAGTAAGTTAAATAAAACAAGAAAAGAATTGCTGAAGAAGATAGTAAATGGCGGTTTATTCGATTAAATTTTAGACGAACAGACGGACAAACCAATAAAATGTGCACTAGGGATGCAAGTAGGGTTGTACACGTTTTCCGAGATACAGAAGTGCTATTCGTGAAATTCGTTGCAGTATAATCGTAAACTAATGTAATAGCTTTGAAATCTGAAAATTATTTTTCCTTATATTGTAATAGTCCTATATTTTTGTTCCGTTCTAAACATATTCATCGCGTTTTCCCATTCTATACTCACCCTGCACGAAATTTTTTTGAAATCCGTTCGGCCAATACCTTTCAAATTCATAGTCACAGAAAAATTCTAACCTTGATATTGTGGTAGCCCTGTTCAGTCGACCCGGTTGAAATGTGATATTTCTGTTATTTATTTATATGGAGATTAAACATACATAAACTATATTTGGTTAAAATCCATTATATCAGTTCTCTAGAAATATGTGTAAAAGAAATATTATTTAACTTTTTACTGTGGTAGCCCTGCTCTTTAGCTCCGCTTTAAACATCTTGATTTCATTATGATATGTTGTACAAATTTTACATACATAATTTAATTGAAATCTGTTCAGCCAAATCCTTCCAAATCCTTAATTACTGAAAGAGTTTAATTTGTAATTGTGGCACCCCTGTTTGATTGATTCGGTTTAAATATGCCAAAATAGTTTTGTATATAACTGTATATTGTAAATATTAAATTTGGTTCAAATTAATGCGAGCAGTTCAATACAAAGACGTGTAAAAATAATGATATTATTCCTTGTATTGAGACAGCCCTGCTTTATATATCTATGCTAAACATCTTGATTTTGTTATTTTATGTTGCACGCCTACTTCATACAATATTTAATTGAAATCGGTTCCGCCAATTCCTTCCAAATTCATAATTACCAAAAAGTTTAACTTTGCAATCGTGGCACCCCTGCTATTTCGATTCGGTCCAAATATGTCAAATGTGTTCATTAATTTATGTGAATATTCTATGTACTAAACTTAGATGAACTCGATTAATTCACGAAGAAGATGTCAGGGACACGCACACACGCGCACGCACACACGCGCACACACACACGCGCACACGCACGCACACACACGCACACACACACACACACACACACACACACACACACACACACACACACACACACACACACACACACACACACACACACACACACACACACACACACACACACACACTCGCACATACACGGACACCTGGGCGAACTCATTAGACTACTTTCTATTTTTTGGAAAGTAGGCTAAAAACATCTAAAATCCTAAATAAAATAAATGCGAGAGATTTCTGAGAAGTTCTCGGCCTAAGTAGGAAAGTTATGGAAGGGGAGTGTCGTTTATATAAGCTATTGATAATATAGCCTATATACCTATTGATAATAATTATAGAGTTTCATGATGATACTCTCAACGTTTAACTCTCAGCTAACCATTTAGTGTGGCTGCGAAAACCTCAAATTGAAATTGGAGATTTTCGAGTCGAGCACCGAACTGTCATGCGGCGACTATTTCTGAAAGACTCACCTGCAAAAGACATTTACTGAGAAATGCAGCAGGCATTGGGAAACGATTCGTTGTTATTCGACTGTGAAAAAGTGGGTAAGAAATTGGAGGACGAACCCCGCATTTTACGTCCTGTCTCAGCCGAAACTGAGGAAAGCATTAGAGCTGTTTACAGTACAGCCGTCACATAGCAGCATGTTCCTCGTATGTCAAAATAGTGAAGCGTGAAGCACATCATTCATTTGTGGACTGAGAATGGCGAAGAGACTGCTCGATGGGTATCCTGAAGAAGATCGGAAACGCCTGCGAGCAACTTCGTAACAGAAGCATATGGAAAGATTTTCGGCCTATAAAGATGATTTTCACCTTGGACTCTTACAAGGGGAGGAGGCTACACGTATCTTGGGTTGTCGATTTCGACGAAACTTTTTTGGGCGGTAGAACACTTCAAATAAGAAGACCCGTGTATCGGCTTTTTATTGAATGAGCCTTACAATTAGTTTCGGCAGAATCTTTTTTCTTTTCGCAGGATTATCACTGGCTAAATAAAATGCAGTAATATGCCAACAATATCGAGCGAGTGTGTTGATTGGGTGGTTATCGTACTGGCTCCCGAATATTTTTTCCCGGGTTCAAATCCCACGTCATACCAAGTTGTTTTCGTTTTAATCTACTTTATTATTTTTTATTTATTGTATTATTATTATATATTTATTAACTTTATTATATTGTTATTTATTTATTTATTTACTTCATTAAAATCGATGCACAAGAGCGTATTGGTAGATATTTTGATGTGAATTGTCAATCTAACGCTACAGGAAAGAGGAACGCAGCTGTTGAAAAGCGAAGAACAAGTATCACAGTGGATTAAAGATAATGCGAAGGGAGGAACGTGCTTGGACAAGCATAACATGATAAAAAACTGTACATACGACAGATTTTGCGAAACAATGAAAAAAGAAGGACCAAGTTACATCCAGCGGGCGTTAGCTGCAGCCTATCAACATGCATCGCTGGGGTTCACCTTCACTGCATCTCGAGCGCGGCTAATAAAATTCAAGAAAGAATTCCGCATTCGACAGCGAGAAGTTACAAATTACGTTTTTCAAAAAGATGAAACGTCTTTGGAAGAAACATTCAAATCTGCCGAGGTTTTCCGGGTGCATCATTTTGATCAGGAGACGAAAGAACGGCGTTTCATTGGAAACGCGCCGACTTTTCTGGATTTTCGCGACCGCATTAAATGATTGACTGAGAATTTACTCCTGAGATCATTATCATTAAACAGTGTACGCATTGTCACAATACGTCTACTTACAATTTATATATTTATAGTTGCAATTTATGTATTTATATTCCCTTGCATCTTAGGCTGAGAACACTTCAGCCACCCCTCGTATTATCCAATTAACCATAAAATGTAATGAGACGACAACTCATAGTCAGGCAATAGTTGTAACTTTACCAGTCCAGGGAAAATTCTGAAAAAACATCTCTCATGGTAGGCGAGCAGAAAATTGCGTTTTTAGAGACCTTAATTCGTTGCTATTTGGAAATAATAAGCTCATATAATGGTATTTTATTATAATGAAACTCCGGAGAAACAGAAGGTAGCTGCACGTATCCAGTTATTATATTTTGTAGATGGGGTAATTTTCGTCAAATGAGGCAGGTTATTGTCTGAAAACAATTACCGGCACGCTCGTTCTAGCTTTCCAACTTCTCTTTTTCGATAAAAAAATTCAAAGGATCCTTTGCGAAGCGACGGGAAAAGTACTGTTGGTGATGGAGCAAATGCAGAGAGTTCAAGAAAATAACCCGCTATAGTATATTAAGCGTTTAATATTATGGAATCAATCCAAAATGTCGGCCTCGGTAGCGCAGTAGGCAGCGCATCTCATAATCTTAAGGTGAGTGAGTTCGACCGTTATCTTTTTTTTCAGTTTAGATAACTTTGGCATATTATTGCAGAAATGAGAGCCAATTTCAAAATACTGATTTAGAGATTCATGCAGCGTCGTGTTTAGGAGTTGGTTGTGATTATTTAACGCACCACATTTAATTATGATGGCCACATGTGGATGAAGCATATCCAGGAGGCAACATTTTATGGCACATGATCATTTCAGGAGAGCGAAAGTACCAAATACAGGCAGTTCTCGATTTACGCGGTTTTGATTCACGCGAATTTGGATTTACGCGGTTTATTAATTTAGGCGTTCTCAATTTGCGCGGTCCAAAAATTTACATTTACGCTGTTTGAAACGCGCGTTTGCGATGACAGCAAGCGTGAGCTCCCTCTACTTTTTTGTTTCGAAGTTCAGTTTAAAATTTGTTGCCCTAGAAAAGGGCTATTTATTATTATACTAGCGTAATTGCCAGTCAAATATTATGATAAAAGTATTCCAAAAATATTTTATTTTGATATTAAAAATCAGCAAGATATGCTAAATGATGAGCCCCTTGTCAAAAATGAAGTAATAATAATAAATAAATAATAATATTCCCTCCGTCCCTCTCTCTCTCTCTCTCTCCCTCCATCTCTCTGCCTCTCTTTTGTCTCACTTCCACCCTCTCTCATTCCCTCCTGTCCCAATCCATAGCTCTCTCTCTTTTTCTCCTTCTCCCTCTTTATCTCTTTCCTCCCGTCCTTTTCTAATTCTATACCGCCCTTACTCTCTATGTATGTACCTTCCATTCTATATCCCTTCTCTCCAATCTCCCCCCCCCCCCCCACCACATCCCCCTCTCTCTTACTCTATATCTATATAGTCGTTTATATAAGCTAAAAAATCCAAACTAAATCCCAGTCCCATTAGGATTAGGCGAAAAATCCTACGATAATTTAAGCCAATCTATGCACTCGTATGTATTACACGTATGCGGGTTGTGACAACAATTGATTGTCGAAGTTTAACAATGATGTGGTCGGCAAGGTAAAATCCCTTTTAAAAGCCGATATTTTACCAAAATATTTTATTTAAATGCTTAATATTAGAGTTTTCGAAAGGTAGACGGAAAAAGATGAATATAATGAGAACTTCATTAATTTTCCTAAATCATAGTTTAAAATCGATTATCGTGCGTCAATTCTTTCTAATTTTAATTTCCAAAAGAATAAAAAAACCTTCACTTTAAAAAGTCGCTTTGTACGTGTTATCTTACGGGAAATGAAAATCGCCCCCTGGAGTCGAACCCCGGTCTTTTTTCCTATTTCCCTTTCGTCATTTAATTTTTATATCTGAATCAAACATTCCTGAGAAATTTCAACCTCCCACCTAATCGGGAAGTTTGTTAACAACGCGTTCAAACGTGCCATTGATGACGTCAGCGTCTCACACACAGACAGAACTGGAAAACTATATGTAAGATGCTCATTATTAGCAGTTTTCGAAGTAAACAAACGTGATAACTCTCGACTTAATTACTTTGTAGCTCAGTTTGAACTTCACAACCAACGCCGCTATTTTCGATGATGAAACTTTAGTTTAAATTTACAGAAACGCCATCATTTTGGAATGTAAGGATTTCATTTGCTATTTGTACATATTTCATTTTCTATTACTAATATTTAATGTAAATAAAAAAATTGCTAACATCTTGCATACGTAAGATTTTCTGTCGCGCATTTTGAACGCGATTACTAAAAGCAATGTTACGACCTTAATGATTCGTTTTTTGTGACGTATTTCGAACAATTAAGAGAAATTTTATCACTTTCTTACGCTAGGTTTTGTTTTTCTGTTACGCATTTCGAATGTAATTAATAAAATAAATGTTACCACTTTATTATGCTAGTTTTTTTTTGCGGCTTGGAAATGTTTGTTTCAGAACCTAACTCAACTTCCATTTCAGTAGTCAATCCATTTAAATTAAGGCATTTCCTTGGAATGAACAAAAGAACATCGAAAATCGCATGCTAAAATGTGCTGGAGTTAACTGCACAATTGATGAAGAAGTGTTACCTTTGTAATGCTGTTTTTTTTTTGCTATTCCGCGTTTTGAAAGTACTTAAAAGAATTTTTTTCACTTTATGATGCCAAGTTTTCATTTGTTGTTACGTAATCTTTTATTTTCTGTTAAACTGCATTATTTATGATAAAAGTGAATTTTTTAGTTTGGCTCGGAACCCTACCCCTATTTTTACATTGCGTCTTATGAGGAAAATAGGACTCGCACTTCGCGAATTTGAATCTGGCGTCAGTTTTCCGGAACCAATTATTCGCGAAGTTCCAAAAGGTTGTGTATAATTTGAAATTTCGGTGATGTTGGGTAGGCTAGTGCAGGAACGTAGGTAATCCCCATAACTTGGACATTTCAATTATTTTATTTGGGAGAATTGTTCTCGTTTTACGCGAATTTGATTTACACGGTAGCTTTCAGGAACGCATTAACCGCGCAAATCGAGAACTACCTGTATGTCCACGAGAAAAAATGAAGCGCGACGAGTACTGTTTTATAGATTCACTTGAAAACCTATATCAGTAGTGTGTGTCATGAAAAACATTATGAGCCAATGGGTTCATAGTATGCTCGTTGCTCAATCATTTTCTAAAAAATCTAGTTTCATTCATTGCTGCTTTATCAATGCTTTTCGTCATTGCTAAAAAGCACTATTATCTTCGAAATATCCGTCCGTCCGTATGCATATTACAGGAAATAATTGGCTGAACCGATTACAATCAAATTTGGCAGATAGAATATTCATATAAATTAACGACAAAATTACATATTTGGACCGGGTCGACTCAGCAAGGGTGCCACAGTTGCAAAGTCAAACTTTTCGCTAATTATGGATTTGGCTGAACCGATTTCAACAAAATTTTGTATGAAGGAGGTGTGCTACATAAAAAAACAAAATCAAGATTTTTAGCATACATATATAGAAAGCAGGGCTGCCACAATCCAAGGAATAAAAATGTATTTTTACCCGTATTTTTGTTGTACTGTCCTCATCAATTTGAACCAAATTTAATATTTATAATGTACAAATATATATACAAAAGCATAATAGCATATTTGATCCGGTTCATTAAAACAGGGGTGCCACAATTACAAATTAAACTCTTTCAATATTTTAGGATTTGGAAGGAATTGGTTCAACGGATTTCAATTAAATTTTGTATATAATATTTCCACTGCATACCATAATGAAATCAACATGTTTAAAGCGGAGTTAAAGAGCAAGGCTACCATGATAAAAAGTAAAATAATATTTCTTTTACAGTTATTTCTAGAGAAATGATCTAATGGATTTTAACCAAATATAGTTTATGTATATTTAATCTCTATATAAATAAATAACAGAAATATCATATTTCAATCGGGTCGACTGAACAGGGCTACCACAATATCAAGGTTAGAATTTTTCTGTAACTATGAATTTGGAAGGTATTGGCTGAACGGATTTAAAAGAAATTTGGTTTGTAGGGCGAGTATAGAAAGGAAAAACGAAATGAATACGTTTAGAATGGATCAAAAGAGCAAGGCTACCACTATATAAAGAAAAACAATTCTGATTTCAAAGCAAATACATTAGTATGCGATAATACTACGGAGAATTTGACGAAATGCACTTCTGTACAACGGGAAACCCGTATACACCTCCACTTGTTTTTATCCTTGGATAGATCTCCACTGGATTTATGTGCTTGTATTTTCTTTCGAGTAAACATAAATTTTTGCATGATGATAAATGATAATGAAGAAGTTATGAAAAAGAAATAAAACTAAAAATAATCCTTGTTGGCAAAAGATACCATAAAATTAAGTTTATCGTTTTTAAAATTGGATTTTCTTTCAAATTCTTGTCAACTTCATGACATTCGATCATACTACTATTTTTCAAGAACAAATAAAAACATCGCCATCTGTATTTACGCCAACATAATGCATTGAGAAAAAGCGCATTAAGCTATAATCTACGACGCCAACTTAGCTGATTTCCAGTAGAGTTAGTCACAGCAATCTTTATCGAGTAAAATATTTTTTTAAGCTAAATGTTTTTTTTACGCTGAGGTTGTAACTTTCTCTGCTCGGAGGATCGACCATGAAAAACCTAGCGAGGATGCAAGTAACGTATCGAAAAAAACAAATTTTCGTCCAGGATTATTTGCGCTACTTCGTGTAGATGGGTGGGAACGATCTATTCTGCCAAACTCACTTAATATTCTCCCTAACGAGTGAGCAATGAAATACAATACGATCGACTTTCCGAGCCGATGTATTTTCGTTGATAACATTCCCATGCCTGTTTGTGTGAAAATACGCGAGAGAAAGCAGGAATTTTTAAAATTTCGACGGAATGGTTTAAAGAAGGCGAGTTTTGTCGTGCGAAAGATATTCTACCAAGGAGGCTTTTCCAACGACAATCTGCACCCCGTAGACCGCATGCGGCCCATAGAGCATTTTATCCGGTCCGTGAAACTACGTGAAAAACGATCCGTTAAATCTATCACAAGCAGTTTCAAATTTGTTAACTAAAACCGTGAATTTTTGTTCCAATGCCCAATAATTGATTTTGATTTTTACTTACATGACGCCACTCTATCCCTTGGTAACTTCACCGTATACTTTTATTTAGCCCTTACTGGCATTTGCAACTACAAATCACTTCGTAGAAAAGGTTGTCGACCTCTGCACTTATAGCCGAAAAACAAGAGACCAAGATGGTGCACCTGATAGGTAAACGAAACGGGTGACTGCCTGCCGTCTGAGACTGCCTCCTCGCTACGCATCTAACCAGGTAATTATCCGAGAACGGGATAGAAAAATGATAGGAACCACCATAAATTTTGTAAACAAAAGTATGTACTTAATTGGTCTGGTTATCTATCGATCTCTGTGTGTGTGTAAATATATGTATATATATATATATATATATATATATATATATATATATATATTCTATCAACATTTCCGCCATCTGTTTTTGCACGTGGGTATTAAAAGCTAAGTTTAGTCAGCGCCTCGTCGAGTCACATGCGTAACTAGATCGTTCCGTTGCCGTCAATTTTTTTTTCGAGGTTCACTAAAGTTATATTTCGGGCAGGTTTTAAGGAAAATATCTTCGAGATTTTGTTGGTATGAAAGCTCACTTCTTGAACTAAAGATGAGGCTTTAAAAATCTCTGTGGAAAGTTATGCACGAAACGAAATTTACCTACATTATTTTGTAACTGTCTGTATGTCACGAATAGTTTCCATTAGCCTCGCTTTGCGGGTGATATTGATCACGAGGAAAAAATCAGCGTTTCGGATTCTAGCCGGCCAATATTTAGCCTTAGCGCATCCACGGGTGTTTTTTTGTTTAAAAATGTACGTTTGATCGCGCGCGCGTGTGTATGTAGAATTGCATGTACGTTTATGTTAGCGTGTCTACTGTAGCTTGAGGGATATCTCACTGCTATGAACGGACTAATCGACTCCTACTCCAAGCGATTGTAAAAGGCGAGCTGGGAGTCCATTCATCCCGACCAATTGGGGTCAGGAATTTATTTCGATAGCCTTCCAACGATTTTCGAGTCACGGGACGTTTTTTTTGTCTCACGTTCGATAGATGCGATTAGCGAATAACTTTAAAAAAGAAGGCGCATTTCCTTGTCACTTTCTGACACTTGATTGGCTGCTTGGGAAGCGTTTGGGTGAAATGCAATCATAAGTCGTGTATCTGAAATTGGTACAGGTCTTGATTATAGTTTTATCGTTACGGTAATAAAATTGTATTTTGTTGCTAGCATACGTAGAACAGATTTCAGGTACGAGAATATATTTATTATTATGTTAATTTAGTACTATTAAAAATAAGAACTGTTTAGTATTATATATTAATTATGTATAGATAATTGAGTGGTTAAGTTTTTATTTTCTCTTGTCTACCGAGTAAAAGTACAATTCTGCTAGACTTGAGGTAGGATATTCTAAGTCATTTTATCTAGTGCTTCTATTTATCAGCAGAAAGAATATCCTATCCCTTGGAGGAAATATAGCAATTCTATCGCTGCAGAATGATTTTGTTGGGCAACTAAAAACAAACACTTATCATTGAGTTGATCCCAGCTTTATTTTAAAAAAATTCACTTCTCGAAAGAAATATCTGATGAGAATGTTATACTGGGTAAGAAAACGATAGATCGTGAAAATGTTCAAGTTATCATATAAGAAAAGTTAAGTCAAATAAAAAAGCGATCCTTCTGAAAACGATTTTTCATAAATGACATAAAAAAATCCGCTCATCATTAAATGGCTAGAAAATTTTCCTGCGAGTCATTCGATTGTGTCCAAAGAAACTAGCTATACCAGATTTTGCTTAATACCCTGAAACGTGAACTATTGCTTCTATTTTGCGTGTTACTGCTCTAAAACATACCTGTATTCTGAGAAAGTATCAACGCAAAAAAATTGCCCCGAGCGTTGAAGTATCCAGCTGAGGGAAAGTTATGAGTCTTTGAAGCTTATTTCGTTTCTTCATGGCGTACAGGCAACATGAACTTTGAAGGCCATGATACAGTCAAGGACGCAGCATACTGTCACATGTATAGACTCCGAGCAAAATTTCCCAACCTGCTTTTCCTTTCTCGAATGTAATCATGCGGTTTTAAAGATTACCCAGAAGGAAGGATAATTTAGCGGTTTTAAAGAGATTTTATTTTGTTCTTCAAATTTTTCGGAGTATGAGGCTTTAAGCTACATTTTCATCATTATTCTTTATTGTGATGAATATAAGTTGCAAGTAGTTTAGCACGTCATCCGTAGTTTGTTGAAACGGGATTATTATTTTATCGCGAAAAATTCTAAACTTTAGGTTGATTGAACATTTTGAAAAATAGAATATAATAATTTAAGAAACTTTCAGTTTGTTTGAGTTTGCACAGCAGTAGGCACAGTTACAGAGATAGTCAAGTTTCCGGTAGATGCAAAATACCTAATAGATCAAATCCATTACTAGATTTCCTTTTCCTAAACACTTCTCTTTCGCCTAAAGGCATCCGATATTTTTGTTTCCAACTTAACGGAAATCGTATCAGGTCAGAGGGCCAGAGAATAATTAATGCTCGCTCCGCTTTTTCGAAGGACAGTTCATTCAGTTTTTCGTCACAAATGCCTCGCGGGTAAAAGATCAATTGATGCACTATATAAATATCCCACTAATGTTGACTTTTAAACTTTCCGACCGCACATTCCTTCACCTTATCCATCCTCTCATCTCTCCTCTTTACCTCCTCCTACTGACTGCCATCAATTCCCCACTTCACATCACTACGGGTATCTTCTACGCCGAGATTTGCCGCAGGTAGAAGTAGAGGAGGGGATTTCCTGACGTCGATGGGTTTGGGTTAAAAAATAATTTAGGTAACACACGGGGAATTCATGGGACACGTGTTCCAAATTTCTCCTTCCCTCCCCCTGTCACTCATCAATTTTTGGTTGTCTGTCCTCTGTGTCATCGAATATTGCGAAGCATTTGCCGATGGTATCTCTCCCTCCTTCTCATTTCTTTCCATCCTGCCCCAGCGTTTTTGTCGCTTTCTCCTTCGGCGGTATTTCTTCCATCATATATCTCTCTCTCTTGTGAAGAAAAAGTTTTCTTTGTCATCCTTTCATTCTCTCTCTATTATCCCGCCGCTTTTTCGTTGACAGGATCCTACGCTTTCATACTGGTGCACGTTCGCCTTCATTTGTTAAAATGGTACCGGTTCCAGAAACTCGACCTCCCACGCATTGACGTCACGTTTATTTTTTCCACGCCGCGCAGAGGCGATTTTTCAGGCAAACATGCTCAAAACCCAAGATAACGAACATCGGCTTAGAGGGGTAATAAGCATTGTAAGAGAAAGAGAGAATATATGGATAAAAAAGTAACGTGAATCCTATCCACATCTTGGGTCGCGTTGCGCCGTAAAGTTTGGTCCAAAGTTGACTGTGACACGTATATATGCTTTGTTTTGGGATTTAAGTGCATCATCTTGTGATTTTTTTCTTGTGATTTATGCGCTTTGGTGGATTGTGATAATATGGAATCAAAACCTGGAGGTTTATTAAATATTTTAACATAAATATGATTTTACCTTTGCTTTTACTTTTATAAATTAGCCCACCACACCTGAAAAGCACGTTAAATGTGTTGATGTGGCATTTGCATTGAAACTTTTAGTTACTGATTCGGCTGTATTCAGCTAAATTTCAGGTATGGTTTTATAGAATCATTCATGTTTCATCTAAAACCATCAAAACCTCCTGCTAATATACGTGATTCTTGTAGAAAATGTGATTTATTTGTCGAACGTCCCCGTACATTTTCGCATGATGGAATAACCATTTCGTCGCATCTTTGAGTCATTTTTAGAAATTCAGCTAGTTTTGACAACAAAACACCATTTTTCTCACCCGTAGCCAGCACATAACCTTGAGCAAAAAGGAATTGTTCGATGCGCGAACGCTCATCGACAGAATTCAGAGACCAACGTGAACATTTGCGTGAACGAGTCTGAGAAATAACTCGTTACTCGGAAACATTACCCAGTGAAATAAAACAATTTTTATAACGTTGCATTTTTCATTTTAAATCTAAGTGGCTAGCTGCTTCAAGAAACGCTGAATATTTTCTTCGCAAAAATAAAGAGCGTAGAAAGTAATATCACCTTTGCAGTGCACGCTCACGTCTCGAAAAAAAGGCGGGCTCCCACCAACTGACTTGAGTGAAAGTAGTGAACGATAAAAGCGGCCAAAAACTGAAATATTACCGTTACTAAAAAGTACGTCAGAGCTGTCTTATATACCTATACATAATTTGATACTTCAGTAACATCGTATACTCGGTTATTTGCATCGGAAATTCACCGGTCAGCTGAAGATAAATTGTCATTCATAGTATATAATAACGATAATTTTTTATGAAATTAATGAACATAAAAGAAGAGATGAGTCGTATCAGGCCGTAAAATATAAAATGAATTCTCTCAAACAAAAGCATCAAAGACAAATTAAATAATTGATTTACTTTTTAGGGTGGATCCCAAAGGAAACAGCCTTATGAAATGGTCCTGTCTGTCTGTCTGTCTGTGTGTATGTGTGCGTGCCCCCCTACTAACAACTTTTGCATCAATTGGTCGATTTTCATGAAACTTGGTAGGAGATTCGTGCTTCAAAAGACCACCTCCGGGCTATATTTTATTTGGCGAAGATTGAAGTCCCGGGTTCGATTCCAGGAAGGTTTTTCCCTTTTTGTTTTACATAGGAAATCTCAATTCCATCGTGCAGGGATGTTTTCTTTAATACTATAAAATATCTTAACATTGTGATATCGGAGCGAGGTTTGTACTATTCCAAAGGGAAAGGAATATAACTTCTAATTCTTATGACAGAATGTTGATAATTGATCGCATTTTCTTGAATTTCTACTAAAACATAGCGGTTACTCGGTTATTCGGATAGAGAACAACATTTTCTACAAGATAGTCTCCGAGGCGATATAATTATGACAGTTTCAGAGATAAAAATTCGAGAATCGACCAATCTTTCGATACCATTTCATACGTATTTCCCATTAAGAACGCCTTTGAAATCTCTGTGTATTCCATTTATGGAGTATACTTTTCCATCTTGTTTATAAAACTATATAACGTAGCTAAATTCCTTCTTTCTCCGTCGGTGAACTGGTGGCGCGGGAGATTGGGTTTTTTGTAACAATTATTATTTAAATAATAATGAAATGGTGTTATAATAAAAAAACTCATGAATTGGTATTATTAGTTAATAAACATCATGAAAAAAACCTGAGCAAGCAAATTTCTGTTTGGGCAACATGAATATCTATGTTTCGTCTAATAATTTCAGTTGACTATTGGGCGAGAAATCTTCCGTTAAGAAGAGAGTTAAGTTCTGAAAAATTAAAATATTTTTCTTTGCAAATTTTAATCCCAATGCCGATTAGGGAAGCATAATGATTATGCTACGGACTACAACTTTAATAAATAGAGAGATTATTGAATAGTTATAACTTTTGGTATAAAATATTCAGGCAAAACTGTTCAGTATTGATTTAAACGAATGTTTATGTTTATAATTGCATAATTAGTAACGGTAAATCCTGTAGTCATAAAAATTGTTACTCTTTATTCAAGATCTGGCTCTCCGTGCTTGCTAATTTAGATTCCAATTCTCATAATTCGGCAAGCGCACCCTATATTCATAACGCGTGTAGGCGCTCAAGAAAAAAAAACTTCACAAAGATTTCTGGTTTTGAAGCAGGCGCCTGATCTTAAGAGATTACGCGAAGATCCATTTACCCAATTTGCCGATGTTTTGGATCACACCGGTTTTTTCCTTGGGCGAAGCGATTTCCATTCTATCTCACCAGGAGGCGCACGGTGGAAGGGGGAGGATACGGAAAGTTGCATGTGAAAGGGAGGACTAGGAAACTCGCACTCGACCGTAACGAAAATACGGAAGGAATAGGGGATCCAGCGTGTGGCCTTAGAACTAGTCACGTGCCCTAGAGCTGTATCATCCGAGTCATTCTCAACGTATTTGGAAGTCACCGCTTTTATTTGTCGCATTCTCATGGGCCAATAAATATAGTTTATTGTAGGCCCAGGCCCCAAGCCTGGTCTCTATATTAGACTAGGCCTTTGCCCATTCGGGTTCATTCATTACAAGAAAAAATATTCGGCATTAAGGTTTGGTGAGTGAACTTTGGAAATCGCGGGTGTAGTTCTCCAAACTTTCACTGACGTAAATTGAGACGCTGCGAACTGGGACATTGGAATAATGGTACGGTATTAAGATAAAAGGTGTTTTATTGAGCCATTTTTGGTGATTTCTTAGCTAGCTACGTTTTACAGGCTTTTATAACTTTCAAGTCTATAATTTTTATCTTCGATGTTATTGGGAAAATCATGTATCATGGATAAGTATAGCGCGAAATAAAATTTATAACGCTTAATTTTATATTAAATGCAAATTATTGTGCGCTACCTAAGATGTTTAATGTCTAGATTCGGTGGCCGTTCAGTTTTTAGGTGCGTTTCGTTTCCAACGTGAGCGAATCTTAACTTCGTTCTGTCCGTCCGTCTTTTCTACCTATCGGATTTTCACAAAATTTCGCATCTAGAACTTAATGGGCAAAGGCAATAAGAAAATGACATAAATAGTCCAAATAACCTAATAAGGGATATCACTTTACCAAAAAAACGAACTTGACCTCATATCCCGAAAAATATTAGTCGCGCCGAATAAGTTTTCAAATAAAATTTGTAGTAGTAAAATATTTATTGTTAAAAATCTTTCTATCGTAGGAGTAGCGGTTATGAAGGAAAACAAACAAGAAAGCCGTGATTCGCTTTGAGCTTGGAAAAAGTAATACTTAGTTACTTAATTGTTTTCGATTAAACCAATCCTCGTAGTAACTTAAGTAAATAATATCTCCTATAATTACGAAAAAACATTAAATTTCCTTACGTGTGCATGAAGCATTTGTAAGCGGAAGTGAATGGATTATCTATGACGAAGGAAAGGACGTAAACGTAAATATTACAACTACGTAATTCAAGTGAGGTTTGTTTTAAATAATTTTCGACTCTTTGATTAATTACAACTGATTAGAAAATAAATCGGCAAATAAAAATTTAATACCTTAGCATCATTTCTGATATCTCGTTTTGCGGTATTTAGTCATTATACTTAAATTACGTAAATCGTTTATTAATTCACCAGCTTAGGAGAGGAAAGAAATTTGTAGTAAACCGAGAGACAATCGGGTCGTGGTGTTTCGCTGTATTATAGCGTGCGTTCGTTCAAAGCATACCATTTAGTTTCAAATAGGTACTCCATCGCACGAAACGCACCTATTTTTGATACACCGTGCCCTTTCCTAACTGGTCTCTGTTACCGGCGCAATTATCTTACGGTAAAATCCAGCTCTTTTATTCAGATAATTACGCGAAACGTTCAGGAAGAAAACGTATAGAGATGTCAGAATAGCGGTCAAGTTGCTAGGTTTTTGTCGATCCTACCGAAAGTACGAAGTCCTCCTGCCTCAGCATTCCATTCCCTGACTTAACTTCTGTAATCTATAGCGAAGACTCGAGCAAATACCTTGGCTACAAAGTGGCAAACTCGGGTCTTGGAAGGATCTAATCGCATTCTCTGCGTGGAGTTTCAAGCCCATCCCTGCGTTAAGTTATCTTAGCGGTCAGTCCCGTTTCGTTATCTTTTGAACCCGTTAAAATGTAAGAAGAAGACGGTAAGGCGGTTTAATGCTTTTCAAAATTATTGCCGCGGCAACACGTCACTGAATCCGGTTGAACTTTTGCAAACTTTGATGCAATTCGAATGTGCCTTATGCAATTTCGATGTATCTTGTGCAATATGATGGAGAGAGCGGGAAGGTAAAGAAGGGTCGAATTTCGCCAGAATGAGTTTGACCAGTTTTCTCCCAAAAAAAACACGCTCGGGAGAAAATACGTCGCTTCCTTTCATCCATCTCGCTTCTGTCATCAAAAGCAGACTGAATAATAAATCACATGTAAAATTACAACCACGCCGCGTTCGAACGCGAAATGCTCTGAATTAATCAAGTTAAAATCGAACGGGATTTCAAAATCGGTTATAAAACACACCTACCGATTAGGTCGATAATTTTTACTAATGAAGCTGTAGGCTGCGCGGTGTTTACTTTCAAATCGGAAGCGAGGTTTACGAGGCAATTTCAACATTTGAAGACAATAATTCGTCGATTGAAGAATTTATGAGATGGACGTCTTCTATCCGACGAGCTTCAGTCGGAAGATAATTGATGATAATCTTACGAAACTGTCAACCGAAAGTTTATCAGCGATTAATTCCATTACACTCTTAAGCATAAACAACCCGTGCGAACTGTGAAGGATAAAAGTGAATCGTTTGGAAAAGGTAGGCATCATGCGACAAAGATGCAAGGCAGCCACTCGATGCCGTATATCAACAATCGCGGCGTAATCCGGTTTTGAGATCCTAGGTCTTGAGCTACATAACTCGTTTCGCATTCGCGTGAGTAATGAAGATTATATCGTTGGTTATAACTTAGGTCGTGTTTTAACGGACGTGATCGGCGAAATGCATTCAAGGGGAATATGATAATATATTTAATTTATAGTGGTAACTCTAAGGCATTCCGTGCGGATAAATATGCATTTATTGGACCTTATGCAAGTTATTAGGCGCGAAAGAGCGAGCTCGATATATTACGTAGACGGGTGGCTGTTAAGATGGAGAAATTAATCTGAAGGAACTAATCACGCTTTAGTTATTTTTTAATTTAATAAAATGAAATGCGTGCTTAGAAAAACTATGACTTCCGATTTACCATCGCTTTACCCTTTAAAAAATTTAGAACAAAACCATTATTTCTACTACACAGGCATTCCAAATGTAAATCTCCACAATTTTTTACAAATGACGCAACACAGTAATATTTTGATACAGTATATGTAATGAGACAAAACCATTTAGGTTTTGCTGCAGTATTTCAATATGTTTTGAGAGGAACCACAACAATGTGTGGCACTCAAAATTACGTCATCGCGTAAAATATATGTGGATCTGGGCCTCGATTTAATTTTTGACTGCAGAAAACGGATCTGTAGATGATTTTTCTCAATTGCGTATTTGATACGGAAGTGCTTTTTGCCGTTGAGCGTAATAGCCGAAGACGTAATGAGCAAGAAAAAGCTATCATCCGCGTTCCGCCACTCAGCGGCCATTCAACTACTGCAGTGACACAAGTTCTCAAGTAATGTGATGAGGAGGTGATTTACCGGGGCATCAAATATTGGCGCTTATAATCAATAGAAAAGAGTAGGAAATGCGAACATGATAAAAACGTTCTTTTGAAGTAGTTTCATCAGCCGTTTACGCCTGCGCACGATATTAAACGATAGGAAATTTTCTCGGAGTTGCTAGCGTAGCATGAGAATTTAAAACTCAAATTTTGCTGCCCAAGGAAGGTGCATTGACCGCTTTGAGCTTGAGATAAGGTGACTTATCATGGATCTCCGGAGAAAAATACATTTATGATTGCCCTATCTCTATTCTTTATTAGATCTGCAATGCGTCATTCAGTTAGAAATCTTGCCCAAAAATGAGGCAATGAACCTTGAAACATACGCGAAAACCTCGACATTGATTAAAAATCCGTTTGCAGCGTTTATGCCACCTCATAAGTTTGCTAGTCGATTCCAATGACGGTTGAAAGTATTATAAACCTCGGTAGCTGTTCTCGTTCATTTTCATACAAATGAGCTAGACAGACAGAAGTACAGACAGTCCAGACTTGATCTTGTATCTTCAGACGATCATCTTTCCGGTGAACTGAAAGACATTGGTAATGATCGAAGATTTTCAGATGATGACGAGGTTGTACTTCAAAAGTTAGGATAGGACATATACCAAAGAGGAACTTGGTCTTGTTTGCCGATGGCATAACAGTAGTACGCGTTATAAATAAGCGCTCAAACACTTTTATGAAGTTAACGGTTTTGTTCTTTAAAACCCGGCGGAGAAAGAAATGTGTGGCATTAATTTTGGAGTGAACCTTGTATTTTCCAAACCTATGATTTGTATAAAATTTTATGCATTCTAGTAAAACTGTATATATTCAAGTCAAAAGTAAATAATTTGTTAAATTTTTAATCAAAGTCACTCTTATTGGAATGAAATATGAAGAGTGCCAAAATAATAACTTAGCTCAGCGGTTCCCAACTTGGGGTTCGCCAAAGGTTTGCAATGAGGTCTCGAAAACGGTGCATTGTCTATGATATACTCGTATTTACGTCCCAACCAAGAAAACATCCGAATTCAGAAACGAGAAAATTGATCTGCTACGATCGTTCAGTGGTAGAATATCCGCCCGGCAAGTGGAAGACACGGTTTCGATTCCCGGTCATAGCAGACTTTTTTCTCGTTTCAAAATTATTCCCTATGGTATACTAGTTTTAATACTTAATTTTTAAAATATTTTAAGGTGTGTTGTAGTATTTTACTAAAACTATTATATTATTACAAAATCTACTCAATGAATAGTTCAGGATTGCAATGTCACCAATGTTACAATGTTTATAATACTTTGAAATTTATGTTAAATTTTATGTTTATTAGAATGCATACAGGTTGGCAACGGCTGAATTAGCCTAAAATAAAATAGCGGATTTTTCTAAAAGAGTAGTTATAGGTATGTCTTGAGAGATACGACACACACAGGAACGCACGGGCACGAACGCGCGCGCGCGGGTTCACACACCTCTGCAGGATTGCATATGATTTGCTACCGCGAGTGTAGTTAAATCATAGCGATAATTTATACCATAAAAGTGTAATTAATTAGAAGCATAACTTTGATAGCAGTTTACAAATCAAAATTACGAAGGAAGTATCTCGAGCGAGAAAATACGACCACGCCAAGGTTTCAATATAAGCTCGTTTATTAGGTTCTCGAAGATTGCATAGACTTGACTACGAAGGAGGGACGAAGTAGATTGGCTTTTGGCAAAATGGAGCGAATTTGCTGTCCCTCGAACTTGCGGGTAATTAATTTGTTGGTCACCTTGCTCTCACTCTCTTTATCTCTCTCTCACACATACATCCTGGCATGAAAACGGAGCCGATGAAAAGTTTGCACATCGCGGACACACACACACGCACATACATATATACATATATATATATATATATATATATATATATATATATATATATATATCGCGCGGGAACAGATAAAATTGTGAAAAGTTGTTGAGTGTGACAGCTTGGCAGGGAGAAGAAACGCTCACGGTCAGTCTCTTTCGTTTCGTTTCCTCTTACCCCCCGCTGCAGTTTCCCTATTGGGTCGTTTGTTTACTCTTGCTGACATAGCCATTATCCGGATCAATCTCCGATGAAAAGCGATTAGCCCGAGAAAACTTGATCGATTCGAATCGTACGACCTCTGTCAGAACAACAAAAAAATCCTATCATAGATATTCAAATCGTTGAAAAATAAGTACGCGCCTGAAACAGAACCATTGAAAGAAAAATATATTGGATCTCCCGAAAATTCTAATAGTGTGAGAGCGTGACTGCAGTGGTTTAAAAAATTTTCGGTAATTTTTGAACTGATTGGTTTGTCTTCATTTGATATTTTGCTCTCACACTAAAAGGTCAAAATTTTCCCGATCAACATGAAAATATGTCATTGTAACATGCGGGTCTCGTGCTTTGTAAGTTACTCTCTGAGTTGAAATTTTTTTTATTAATAATCTATTTCCATAGACTAGGAATGACAAAACTGATGCTGTGTCAACGTGTCGTTGAAAGTAATCACACTCTAAAATGTCAGCGATTTCATATGAAAAAAGCACTTGAACCGCAGAAAGGCATATCAACGTGGCAGCAGTGGAGTTTATGCGAACATTTAAGTGTGATTAAATTCAAGTCTTATGATTGGGGAAAAACAAAAGAAACTGAAGCGCAGAAGAAAACGAGTCGTGGAAGTGATCATTTTCATAGGAGAACGGATCAGACGAAACAGTTTATATGAACTAGAGAGATGTAAAATATATCCTATCCCCTGAGGGGATTTTGAACTGCATCCGCCAATAAAAACTTCCACTTTACATTAATATTTTAATAAACTTGTACTCGTATTTCGTTAAGTGGCATCCGTCAAGCAAGATTTAATTACCATATTTTTGTCTCCCTACCTCTTATATGATATTCGGATAGAGGACAACATTTTGCACAATAAAGCCCGCGAGACCACATAATTACGACCTGTAGCTTCGGAGATAAAAGTTCGAGAAAATCTCAAGCTGTAAATCACATATTTTGTTTACATCGATCGCTAAGATGGGCTTCTTGGCAAAACAATTAAAAATCCATATTTAACGATTTCCGTAGAATGCTAGATATTTTACGATACGAACGCTTAGTTGATGATAGAGGTATAGTTTACTCTCTTCCATAAAGCATAGATGCTCGGTTTTAAATTATGGATGAACAGTAATATAATTTGCAGATTGTGTATCGCATTCCGCTACCCGCTGAGCAGAATGATAGATTCATAGAAAATAGGACGTTTATTTATTTTTGATGATTTCTACGCATTATTTGTTCCTCGTGTAAGTTTTCCATGAATTATTGTTTTCTCAATCTTAGGAAATCTAAATCTAACGTTCTAGTCATTTTTCATAATTCCCTCTTAAGTTTTCTCTGCCTGAAAACTAAAACATGCCATTCATGCTGGAGTCTTAAAATACCTTTCTGCCTCGATCCATTTATTAATCTATATATCTATGCAACAGCGAAATCGTATATTTGTCTGTCGGCTAACTCCCACACTATTTGAACAATCTCCGACTTCTATGATCCCTTGAAGTAAGAGAATAATAATGGGAATGCTTGGAAAAAATTCCGCTTTATTAACTAAGAACGGACGACCGGTTTCCATTAACACCTCATGGTCGTCATTCTTCTCTGGATATGGAGTTCCATCATGTGCTTTCCCTCGAAATAACTTGGTGGGGGCAAAATTCCGACCGTTTCCCAAGGAAAAATTATTTTAAATTTTCATCTCTATTCTTTTAATGGACGGTTATGCGATATCTATCGATGAGTTTAAAGTTCCCTTATGCTCATTGGCACTCATGGCGCCCACCGAATGCCCCAAAATATGGCAGTTTTTCTATGCCTTTCGAGCCGAAGGTCAACGAGGCATTACTTTTTCTCCGAAGTATCAGGGTTTAGAGTACAGGTGCAATTGTTCCTTCGTTTACAGGATTTGGGTTTGAAGCGGTCTTGGGAAATTCTCTAACTTGCATCTCTGAATAAGTTCTCTGATCGCTATCTCTTTGATCATGTAAGACCCAAGGAGAGGAACATGCCTTTTTTATTGCGCTCACAAAAAAAACCAAATACTGTCTCCGAATAAATTTTTATAATCGGCACTTCACATAACATGTAAGAATTTGTCATACGTGAAGTATTTTTGATTTACCTGGGCAACGCCGGGTTTTTAAGTTGGTTCATTATAAGTTGGGTATGTTATTTTCGGGTTTTACCCGATTTTTACCCTCCGATTGCCTTTTTTAAATTTCGGGTAAAACCCGAAAAAACCCAAAATTATTAGTTTTCTTTAAACACAATTTTTTTTAGATTTGGTCACAGAGTTTCTATTCTGGCTCTTGTAGGCACCGCAGTACTTGAGTGCAGTCCGAGATGTTCGTGATCAGTTTGTTTATTATCTTTGTAAACAATTTATTCTTAAGCTTTCTTTGTAACACAATCTTAATCTCCTTGGTTCGCTCGCGCCACAAATAAGGACGCGCCTTAGCTAGTCGCTGTCACATCTTCGATGGGACAAAGGAAAAAAGAGCCCAAGTGTCTGTTAGTTGAAAACACTACGAAAGAAAAATTATTTCACTAATATCTGAGGTGTTTTCAAAAGAAGTTGAGCGGGAAGCGAGATATTTGTGCAGCCTGCGAGGTGTTCCTCTCCACCTGGAGGCGTTTAACACAACCATACTTAAATTACAGTAAAAAGTTTTGATTGTTGATAAAATTTTTAAATTTTTAAACGAGATTTTTATTTAAAAATCATTTTATCCGAATTACAAAATAACAAAACCCGAAAATTACCCGAGATTGAACTTTTTTTAAAGCCTCGAAAAATCTGTAATTTATTTATGCTATTTATACCCGATTTTAACCAGAATGAAAAGGAAAATAATAAAACCCGATATTTCCCATCCGAATGAAATCTTTTTAAACCCGAAAAATCCATGCCCTAATTATAAGATACAGCGTATTTACTCTAAGACATTACCTCATAGAAAGTATCTATGAAGAGTAGCTTACGCGTATTTTTGTCAAACAATCTATTCCTTACTCTCACCTTGGAGGACGACTGTTGGGGCTGCTTGGCTAAGAAAAACACCCACCCGCGTTCAGAAACGGAAAAAATTATCTGCTACGATAGTTCAATAGTAGAATATCCGCCCGACAAGTGAAAGACCCGGGTTCAATTCCCGGCCATAGCAGAATTTTTCCTGTTTCAAAATTATTCTCTAATTAAAATTATTAAATATTTTATTATCTAACGCATAATAGATTTCACGTGCTTAAATATTTTACACTTGTTTGCCACAGAAACGCAATTGCGAATAAACGACACGTTTTTAATGTCTTTAGCACGTTTTTGTAAAAGTCTTTCCGTCTGTCCAGGGACAACCAACGTTTTTGTTTTAATACATATTTTTACAATTCTTTTGAATAAGATAAGTCTTTTCGATCTAAGAATTTTCCACCTATTGTATTTTTAAAGTAATTCATACCTTCCGCTAGGTGGTTTCCAAGTCGGAAAATTCGAAACTTGAAACTTGTAGCGAAACTACTGAATCTAGAATAGTGAATTTTTCACGGATGGGAAGGTCTAGTGTGAATCTACCCATTCCAACGTTGCGGGTTGTCCCCTCTCCAAATTAGAACCCTGAATTTTTTTAAGAAAACATTCTTCCACCTCTTGCTTTAGCAGTGGTATCTTGTTACTTTCTCCATAGGAGAAAGTTTTGTTTTCGTGAAAAAATCGAATTCGATATTTCAACGGAAATACACGTTTAAAGGTCCCCTGGATGAATTTTCACTATTTTCTCGATGATGTCTCTGTGTGCGTGTAATACGAATACTGTGCGGGCCCTACCTCAAAAAACAATCATGAGATCAGCACAAAACTTTATATTTTATTAGCAACTCAAGGTCTGATCAGATTTAGGCTAAAATTGGTCAACCGGAAGCTGAGGTTAACTCTTGCCATTTTTACCCGCTTTGTCTAATATATCCGTTAGAACTTCATTAATGTAAATATTTGTTGTTACTAAAATTAGATAATTAGATTAGATTATCATTATTATTATTAGATTAGATAATATAACTTTCTACAACTTTTGTTTGAAAAATATTTTCATAAAATGGTTTGCTCAAGAGATATTTTGATTATCCATCCAAATTTAAGTTACGCTAAGTGATACTTTAGTTTTCGTTGCTATGACCAGATTTTCTAGTTGCTGATTTCGATGTTTACGATGTCAAGGGTAATTTTTATTGCGGTAAAATTATTCCAATGTCACGTTATATTTTATAAAAAAAAATTTTGTACTCGTAAATCAGATAATTTAAACTTATTAATATTTTCAAGAAGGAATAGAATAAAATGAGCATCGGAAATTCTGTCTTTACGTTCTCGCTTAGAATGGTCACCGACTGGTCTGGTTTAGGTACGAATACTTAAAGAATGCTACGCGATCCAAATACTTAAAAACTGTACGAGTTTCTATTGAATCTGATATTTTTTGTCACGTTATTTTCGAAGTAACAGATTAAATCCTCATCTTCCATAATTTTCAGAATCAAAGTCATTAATTTCATCGCAGAAAATATCATCTCGCATTTTGATTTTCAGCAAACTTTCTCCCTCGTAATTCAATTTTCGTTTGGTGGAGCTGGGCCAACATGCACAAAAACCATAAACATAAATTTTCAATAGACGGCTTTGCGATACGTTTTTTGAATTGCAGAGATGATGTTTTAGCGGGAAATGAAAGGGAATTTCTCGAGTTCACGTCGGGGAAAAAATTAAAGCGCATGCGTACCTACATACATTTTCGAACCTTGAGTGCTTTATTGGCAAAAATCATCCGTGCATCGGGGAAAGTTTCCAGGCGAACTGATTGATTTTGCTTCTACAGTCAGGAGGGGTTGAGATTTTACAAAGGAAGCTTAGAGCGTCAATCTCTTAAGAGAAATCGTCTTAATGGTAAAGAATTAGTTATACGCATCTCGCGAATTAAAATTATATAACATATTAAAATAATTACATTATTATTTATTTAACGGTTGTAAAGTACCGGTAATCTGAAATTTGTGATAAAAGATTTTAAAACATTTATGATAAACTCGGATTTAAATAAGCGTTGCGTCATTTCTGCTTTTAGTCGGTGTCGAAAATTCTTTTTAACACCATGACCGTATCCGGCCAAATAATTACATATTTTTAGGACGTACACTGTTTATAACTTATTAGTCACCCATACCGAACAACTTTGATTGATTGAACATTTTAGTATCCCGATAATCTCCAGCATTTGAAAGAACCAATCTCGGTTTTTTTTATTCCGAAAATAAGACAAATTGGCGTACGTGACCCAACTTGGAAATATTTTTGACATATCTTTCGCGATTAACCGCTGTAAGGCGCGAAAAATATTCCGCCGAATCATTAGTTAGACAGGAAGACATTGAAGGCTTTAGAAAGTGCGCCGTCAGCGTAGAAAATGTTAATAACTCTCGCCGCAGCGAATAGATAGCGACACATGAGAGAAGGCGGAGCCGGAGAAAACGCTTTGCGATTCTTCGCCAGTTAATTCACCCGATCGGTCCGCCCATTTCCCCAAGAGTTTTTTTTTTAATGCTTTCCCCTATTCCCTGTATCATCTCGAACGGATGGGTAAAAACCTGCGGTCCTTCTTGATTAATCGTCACTCTTGAATATTCGAATCCATTTCCGCATTTAATTCGATGTGAGACGGCGGATAAGGATTTGAACACGCTCACAGGTTGGTTAATAATTCTTGAAATGTCGGTCACGAGACTGAGGTAAAGTTGGGTAGAGTTAATGGCATCAATTCAAGGATACCCCGTATTTAAAAATGCAGGCTTGGATTGGAATGGAGTTATATATATTGTGCGTGGTTTTATTGAAGCCCTAGGCGGATTATACGTATCTATACGTTCCAATTTTTTTGTACTAATGGAGATCTTGAATTGTTCCCTGAAGAGTTTTGTACATCTACATCTACAGTTTACCCTGCAAGCCACCGCAAGGGTGTGTGGCAGGGGGTGTATTAACACCAAGGGGAAAACTCCAAAATTAGGCCTTGGTTTACCCCCTACGCGAGGTTACTTTTGATCGCAAGTTTTATTCTGCTCAGCTATCGTTCTAGGGAAAAATGAGCCTTTGTATCTCTCTGTCCTACAGGCTATCTCTCTTATTTTACGAGGATGGTCCATTCTACCGATATAGGTGGGAGTTCTTATTATTTCTTTGACGTCGCTGGAGAAAGTACTCGTTCTAAATCAGCTAGTGATTCCCATCCTAAGTCCTGTATCAAGCCTGTAACGCTTATATTTCTATCATAACAATTTTTGACGAATCTAGCAGCTTTTCGCTGAACTTTCTCTAACTCGGCGATTAAACCTTTCTTGTACGGATCCCATATGCTCGACGCATACTCTAGCAGCGGTCTAACTAAAGAAAAGTAACATGTCTCTTTGACTTTTTCTTCGCTTTTACCTACTATCCGTTTGATGAATCCTAGTTTTTGCTTAGCTTTCCCGGATATATTTCGTATGTGTGTGTCCCACGAGAGGTTACTTGTTAAAATGACACCTAAGTATTTGACGGATTCGGATAATTTTAGATGTACGCCTTCTATACTGTAATTCATCGCCTCAATTTCTTTGTTTCTCCAGAATCTCATGACGGAACACTTACCTAAGTTCAGTTCTAATTGCCACTCTTTACACCACTCGAGAATTGCGTGTAGATCGTTAGAAAGTAATGCTTGATCAGCAGGACTGTTAATCTCTCTGTAAACTACCGTATCATCCGCGAATAACTTGATTTTACTTGTAATAACATTATCTAAGTCATTTATGTATATAAGGAATAATAGGGGACCGATGACACTTCCCTGTGGAACGCCGGAGGACACGCTGACCGAATCTGATTTAAATCCATTTATGACTACCATTTGTTCCCGATCATTGAGAAAGTCCCTGATCCACTCGATTATCTTTCGATTTATTCCACAGGCTTGTAATTTTTTCAATAACTTAATATGAGGGACTTTATCGAATGCCTTCCTGAAGTCAAGAAAAACCGCGTCTAGCTGGGTCTTTCGATCACCGGATCGTAGTATATCATGTGCAAACAGAGCGAGCTGTGTTTCACAAGATCTTGCCTTCCTAAAACCGTGCTGATATTTACTGAGCAAGTCCTGGCTATCTAAGAAGTCCATCACAGAACTAACGATGATGTGCTCTAGAATCTTGCAAGATATTGAGGTTAGCGAAATCGGCCTGTAGTTTTCTCGGTCGTCTTTTTTCCCGCCTTTATGTAGCGGAGTTATAAACGCTAATTTCCATTCCTTAGGTATAACGCCATGACTAAGTGACTTACTGAAAACTGTTTCGAGATAAGGTGTTATTTCTAACGCTAATTCCTTTAATACTCTAGCTGGTATCTCTTCCGGTCCCGGGGATTTATTTGCATTGATGATTTTGAGCTGTTCTGCTATACCTTTCGCTGATATAAGTATATCGTTCATCTTCTCTTCGCTTGGTTCGGGTGGATCGACCTTCCTTTTCTCCACTTCGGTCGTAAATACGCTTTGAAAAAATGAGTTTAACAAGTTTCCTTTATCAATGCTATCGTAAACTACCTCTCCTTTGTCGTTTCTTAATGGTGCTACGGTTGGGCGTCGATCTTGAACTTCTCTAACATAAGACCAAAAGATTTTGGGATTTTCGTTTAGATGTTCACAGAGAATCTTTTTCTTAAAGTTCATTAATGCCTTGCGCATAATCTTTTTAGTCCAAGTCCGACAATTTCTGTACTTGTTTGAAATTGTATTTATTACCTCCTGTGACATATTATTTTTTGGCGCATTTAAGTTTTGAGTGAAGCTTTCTTTGTCTCCTGAGAGCACATCTAACCTGCCGATTATACCACCTAGGTTCTCCATTATCGGTAATATATTTACTTGGTATGTACGTATTTATACCTGTTCTAATTACTGATAAGAAAGCTTTCCAAGTTTCCTCAACGTTCTTCGTGCTTGCTAATTTTCTGAAAGTTGCGTAATCTTTAATAAGTTTCTCTTTAAAGTCCGCAAAGTTAGCATTTTTAAATATGTACACTTTTCGCTTAGGCTTGCGATACTTTACGAATGCTATGTTCAAGATAACTCGGACTACTCGGTGATCGCTGATACCTTCTTCAATAACTACTTCAGAAACACGTTCAGGGATATTAAGTGCTATTAAGTCTAATATATTGTCCTCTCTCGTGGGTTCTCTGACTACCTGAATAAGGGAATGTTTATTGAAGATGTCTATTAGTGCTTCGCATGACTCACGATTTCTACCGGGTGGTGTGAAGCTGCAACTGCGCCAATTTATCGAGGGTAGATTAAAGTCTCCCCCTACTATAGTAAGACTTTTGCTATTTTTCATCTGTATTGAGTTGATTTGGGCCTCTAGCTCATAAATTTCTTCTGCGTCTGCACCTGGCGGCCTATAGCATGCACATACATGGATGTTTCCTAAACCTCCCCTGCTGATTGTACACCAAATGCTTTCTATTCTGTTTTCCGTAAACTCAATTGGCGAACTGATAAGCGTGTCCTTCACCGCTATAAAAACTCCACCTCCGTTCCTATTTACCCTATCTCGTCTGTGAATATTATATCTTAAGGGGAAAATTTCTCGGTCGTGTATATCCGAAGTTAGCCAGCTCTCTGTGCCTATCACTATATCTGCCTCAGTTTCCTCTAATAAATTCTGAAATTCTGCTGTCTTATTCCTGATACTACGGCAGTTTATATTTAAAATTGTTAATGAGTCGCTTTCGGGCCGCTTCTGAATTTTTTCTGTGTTATGGATGGTGCGACTTCTAAGAGAGGCGTTATCATTGCTATTGTTAGCGCAGAGTTTATTGAGTCCCAACGTCGACCTAGGTATTGACCTACTATCGCAGTTATTTGATGACCCCGAGATTGACCTACGCACTGGCCTACTCCCTAATCTAAAAAAGCTCTACAATGCTCGTAGATTCTACCACCTACCTTCTGGGCTGCCACGGCAGTATAGTGAACTCCCGATCGGTTCAGGGGCACCCTACACGATTCGAGAACCGGCCCGAGTTCCACGAAATCTACTCCCATGTTCTCGCAAAACTTCCAGAGTCTCCGATTCAAGCCGATCACTCGGCTCCAAACCGTCGAACCCCGGTAGGTCCGCGGGACCATGCTGCATACGGTCAGGCGCATGTCGATACCCATGACCCGTCGGAGTCGGTGAACCTCAGAGCACAGATCCCCGAAGGAATCCAATATCTCCTCAGAACCCCGATCCTCAGCGTCATTGGTGCCTACATGCGCCACTATCCGCAGCTTGGAGCATCCCGTGCCACTTACCGCCGCCCGAACCGCCTTCGTCACCTGTGGCACTGTTCCGCCTGGAATACACCAGGAGAACACCCGCTCATCTCCCTCCCGGCGGGCCCTTTCCCTCAACGGTGCCACTAAACGCCGGACGTTCGAGCTACCTATCACTAAGATTCCCCCCCTCCCAACCCGACCTCCCCTAGGTGCGGCATCCCTCGAATCGGGGGGAGCGGATGCGGCCACAGAATTCGTCGTACCATCCTCCGATAGCGCTTCGAATCTGTTTCTGACGGGGATAGAGTCAGCTTCCGCCTTCCCGTCTCCCCGCCATGGCCGCCCTACTCTCCCGCGACCTTTGGTAGCCACCTTCCACCCGTCGGGCTCGGAAGATGAAGCCACCCTTTCCGGGTTAGTGTCGGCTACGGCTCTCTCTTCGACGACCCAGCCAGCCTTCGCTCTCGAGATAGCTCGAGGTACCACCTTGGTACGGCAAGGCGACTCGGAGGTCCCCGCATCTTCACCCCCCTTCGGAGCAGCATCCAACTCCCTAACCTTAGAGAGGAGCTCCGCCACAATCCTCTCGAGTTCTGTGATGCGTGCTTGGAGCAGCTCACATTCAACAGAGCTTTTGAAAAGAGCAACAGAAGACCTATGGGAAGCCATACCTAACTAAGTTAATTGAATTTACCTAATGTGCGTACTTGAGGACTAAAAAGGAAATAGAAGCGCTAGGATTGTAAGTTACTCTTTATATATTAAAAAAGTTACTCTTTATATATATGAAAAAAAAGTTACTCTTTATATAAAAAAAAGCAAATCGGGTCGTTCTATGGTGCGAAAGTGGAATAGGTTACTTGGTCTGAGGAAAGATAAACGTTGACTTTTAGTAAACAAAAAAGGGAAAGAATTCGGCGATAAGAGTCCTAAGCTCGGCTAGCCACGCAGTAGGGGTCTTACTTGACGGGAGACAAACAACTTATGGTTTTTCAACGTGCACGCTATGAGTCAAGGTCAACTAGGCTAAAAGGAAGTGAAAGGAGAGTGCTGAAACTACACAAATAGTAGACCTTTGCTTTGAATTAACACTAAAATTTACATCTACGAGAAGAAGAATATATTATATACTAAGATTAATCACAATAACTTTTTATAAAAGTAGGCGTTAGTAATGGTTAAGCACATATACACTAACAAACGTGGTATTACACAGTATATAGTAAAGACGGTTTATAAAATTAAGAAGGAAATGAAACAAGTAAAAAAAATATATATATTTTTATATCACGAAAGGTAGTAAACAGGAGTATACTAGATATACGGCGAAGGTTGTAAATAAATTAATAAATAATAAAAATAATAAATAAAGTAAATAAAGTAAAATACGTTAAAAATAAACTAAATAGGGAGCACTTAGAGCTAAGGAGGCTGCACTATTGGGAAATTCACTGCTAAGGATGCAAACTTAAATGATAAAGGTGGACTATGGAAATTTACGTAAAGTTTGTAATTAAAATGAAGTAATAATAATCTAAGAACACAATAATATTAGAATAATACAATAACTATAAATAACTAAGGGTACTTATCGCTACAGCTACTCTTAAAAACTAATGGTCAGCCAAAGGCAGCTATACTACGGGATACAGCAGGTAGGAGCGAAGCAGCGGGAGCAAAAGTGAAAGCACGTCTGCTCTCGTCGGAGTCCAGCCACTAACTGTATTAATTATACTAATTCCATCTAAATGTAACAAGTCATAAATACTGCTGACGACACTTCTTAGAGATCAGTAATATTAATAATAGTAATTTGCATTTATTTAGGAGAGAAATTTAGAATATAGAGTCCATCCATGCCCTGGACGGGATTCGAACCCGCAACCTTGGTATCCGACGGCATATACTATAAACATCCATCCACCAATGCCGACTAATAAATTATAATTTATGTAAAACATGTTTTCTCTCAATATTTCCATCTGTTAGCTTAGATAAGGTGACCAGATGCCCTCCTTTTGGAAGGACAGTCCTTTTTCAAACGGTGTCCTCCCTAAACGTTTTGTATTTCTATGTCCTCCTTTTGGAACAGTTTTCTGTTTTTGCCCTTCCTTTTGCCTATAATAACCATTGTTATGTAGTTTTAGTCTGTTGACTGCCTGTATACATGCTACTTACATTGAGCTACTTGCCGCATCATAGGCCGGGGAGTTCCGCCTGTGAATCGGCATATTTCGTCCTAGGCGCGGTTCTCAGTACGTTAAACTTTCCGTCACGCTTCTTGCTAATAGATTTTTTCAGCTCTCTGATTTGGTTTTCTAAGCGATAAAGAACACTTTGTCTTCTAGAATGAATGTTTCGTTTTCTACTTTATGTTCATGTGTAAAAATTGCACTCATTAACTTTCAATCATTCTACAATTTCAGCCTCTCAAGAAGCTTCCCGTTTCAATAAATGTGTGTTTTGAATTAATTTTGGCTCAGAAATAATAGTTTTTAAGAAATTATAAGTTTTATTTAGAACAAGCTATTTTTTGGCCAGCCTTGGTATCGAATCCTACCGAGGGCATGGATGTCTGTGTTCGTCATACTGGGTTATATGTATGAACTAGCTGTGTGATCCGGCGTTGCCCGGGTGCGATTCGGGATTGCACAAACTTATATACCCTTGCACCACCCGCGCGCTCAACATACAAAGCGTTGCTTCTAAAAATTACCTACAGAGAAGTATTTTGTTCCGTAAAAGAGTTCTTGAAAAAATGTCATAACTTTCGATCAGACTGTATATTCATGTTTTTTGTACGTGAAACGTATTTACACTATAGGTAAAAACGTTATTTGCATTAAACACGCTGTATTTTTTGTAGTTTTTTACGTAAACCTGTCCGTTGTAATACTGAACAAATTGGTGGAAGAATGGTGCAAATCGGTTCAGGCATTCTCGAGTTATAAGGGAACATGGTTACATACAGAGAGAAATGGATTTCTATGCTATGCTGCTCGAGAGTAAAGGGGGCTGAGAGTGGTATCCAAACCTACTTTGGGGCCTGCCCTGTCGCCTAAAAAAAGATTGATTAAAATCGGTTGGCTTTTTCCGGAGATATTTTGGTTAGAAGGTAGTTTTCGATTTTTGCCTTTTATATATTAGATAAAAAGTCGATACAATATTAATATTTTGGAACATCGAGGCTATTTTTTGTTCGATCTTAAATGCTTTTTTACTTGGTTTTGGTTTTTATTTTTCAATATTGGGATTTCATTTTATCTCAAATGTCTAGAATTTAATTATTTTAATTACTGAATGGTAATGTTGAAAGCTTGTTTAATTCACTTTTAAACTGCAGTAATTGAAATTTATATGATATTATTTATGATAATGTAAATCTAGATTAATATGTCTTGTGTTACTATTATTTTTTTCTTGCAAGCATATCGTATTTTTTTAAATGAACAATATCGAATGCCGTAAGCCTTTTGTAGTGCATGGATTCGTTTACAACTATTATTTTATAAATATAAATATGAAATAAGCCATTTATATAGGTTTTTTCATCATCAAAATTTGTCCTTTTTGTTAAAAATGACTTTTCGTAAAAGTAATATGGTCACCATAAAGGCTTAGGCAACAAAGTTGCCACTTCGATGATTAGCAGTCAAGTTCCGTTTAATTGAATAAATGACGTAATTTATTCCGTGGTAAAAGGGTCGAGTAAGCCATTTGCTCTTTAAAACTTCAAAGAATTTGGCCTTAACGATAGTTCACAGTTTCTAACAGGGAGACAGTTTATCAGAGTAGCAGCGTTGAATAACTATCGAGGACGAGCATTTTTTTGTTCATATGAGCACATGGTTTGCCTATTTGCTTACGGCTGCAAGGGTTGACTCCATTTATTGTTTAATGCAAGGCACAAGCTAGCAACACGCTGACACGTGTGCAAAAATTTCATGCATTAGTCCGTTATTTAGTTTTATCGGCATAATTTGGGTGTTATGTGCCATTGCCATTTTAAGTACGTAGTAATAAAAGATACGGATCAGTTATTCATTTATCTTATACGAAGCATAGTATAGAGAAAACAAATTCGACTTCGATAAATAGAAAGTAATAATTCATTTAATATTAAAGGGTTTCCCGTATTATATAGTATTGTAGCAGATATAATGACGGCCATATACGACCGTGCTATCGGAAACATTCTAACCCGCGTCCTTTGCATTGGGAGCCGGAAATGCTAGTCACCCCTCTATCATGCTGAAAAAAATGACATAGCCTTTTTTGTTTCCCTGAATACGAAAAGGTAGTTTTCCCATTTATGCCAGTTTGTTGCCTGTGTTCGCGTGGATCTAAATACCAAACGGTTCAACAGAATGTGATGAAATCTCGTATTTATGTGGAGCAAAGCTTCCCGACCATTTTTTGTGGCGCGACACATTTAACTGGAATGTCAGATTTTGGCGGCATATAGATGCAAATTACATGAGGATTCGTATTCTTGAGGGGGAGTGGCAGATACTTCTGCTAAATTTTCCTGCAGATTTTGCAAAACAAATCAATCAGATTTGTGAAGCAAAAATGTGTCACGACACACACGTTGGGAATAGCAGATGTAGGGTATCACGAGGGATATAACTCTTTTGGACATGAACCCTATCATGCACCAATGCAGGGTAATTCATTCAAGTCCATTTCTGTAATAGCGCACACTAACGTGCAATTTACATTGCGAAAGAGAAACTCTTGCCGCCCTCTAATTTTCGTTGCGTGTTTTTTCCCCTAAGGTTATCCATCCCATTTCGGCACCATATTTGTCTTATTGTAGCGAGTTGATTAGCAAAAATGATGTGTTTTGTCCACGGGACGTGTCTTTTCGAGAGACGTTGTGTTCCCTGTAGGTATTTAGTCAACCAATTAAGAACGAATTTCATGCATGCGCCGGTGAAGTTTTATTGTCCTTTTCCCTAATCGCAATAATGTATTCAAGCATATCCTCGTTATACCGTCAAAATAATTGCTAGCGATGGTTGATATTCAAACGCTCTTCATATATTTCATAAAATTTATGGACAACCTACTTATATCGTCATTGATTCAAAGGCTGTCTTGTTGCATTTCATATGAAGAATATGTATAGACAAGTTTTTTCGCAGGCATTATGTCCGTTTTAATTGGTTAATCATCCACATATTTAGTGGGAATATTTTTTGAACGAGAAAAAGGTCTGCTATGACCGGGAATCGAACCTCGAACCCGGGTCTTCCACTTGCTGGGCAGATATTTTACCACAACTATCTAGCAGATCAATTTTCTTATTTTTGAACGCGGATGATTTCTTGGTTGGGGATGAGCTATTTCAAAGTTAAAATTTACGGTAATTATGAATTTGGAAGGAATTGACTGAGACGATTTCAACGAAATTTTTTATGAAGGAGGCGTGCAATAAAAAAACAAAATCAATATTTGTTGTGTGTATATATATATATATATATATATATATAATAGAGCAGGGCTGCCACAATCCAAGGAATAACAAATTTTCTTTTACACATATTTTTGTTGTACTATCAGCATCAATTTTAACGAAATTTAATATTTATAATGTATACATATACACAAAAGCATAATAGCATATTTAGACCGGATCATTAAAACAGGGGTGCCACAATTACAAATTAAACTCTTTCAGTATTTAAGGATTTGGAAGGAATTGACTTAATGGATTTCAATTAAATTTTGTATATAAGATTTACACAACATACCATAATGAAATCAAGATGTTTAAAGCGGAGCTAAAGTTGCAGGGCTACCACAGTAAAAAGTAAAATAATATTTATTTTACACGTATTTCTAGAGAACTGACCTCATGGATTTTAACTAAATATATATATATAAATATATAATCTTCATGTAAATAAATAACCGAAATATCATATTTCAACCGAGTTGACTTAACAGGGCTACTACAGTATCAAGGCTAGCATTTTTCTGTAAATATAAATTTGGAAGGTATTGGCCGAACGGATTTAAAAGAAATTTTGTTTTTAGGGCGAGTATAGAAAGGGAAAACGAAATGAATATGTTTAGAACGGGTCAAAAAAGCAGGGCTATCACTATATAAGAAAAAATAATTTTCTGATTTATAGCAAATACGTAGTTTAGTATACGATTATATTACGGCGAATTTGACGAAAAGTACTTATGTACCACGGGTTTCCCGTATACATCCCTACTTGTTTGCTTCTGTCTTTCATAACCAGCTGGTTTCCGGTTGTTTTAAATCACGAAATATTGATGTTCTAAACGCTTACTTAGAATTTTAAAGCGAGAGAATGCTCGCACGCTGCATGGTGCAGACTGCCAATGGCACGCGTAATGATTGGCCTGGTTAAACGAATGAATCCTTGTGCTCTTTCCTATGATCACTTGTTTTGCTGTAAACTTACGTTTCAGAAATTTTTTTATCGATTTCAATCGATTAAATATATTAAATGTTATGATAATGCACCGCGATTTGCAAGTTTTATACCTGTATTAATGCTTTTATACGTCGATATAAGTTCTTTCACACGGTTACTTTTGCGTTCAACAATTACGCTCAGTTTAGTTGTAAAACATTGTGCAATAATACTAACAGATTACTATTCTCCGCATTTTGTTGGTTATCTTCAAGGATGTGATTTTCTCCAACCGCAAACCTTTTTAGCCCAAATACCATGTACCAAGTTTGGCAATTTTACATATTTTTAAAACGTAGTTTATTAAAAATCCGTTAAAATATAAAGCACGCATCATCTTAAAAGATTCTGCAGGTTCTGAAGATATTTCAAAAATACAGTTTTAGAATTAAGTCTATTAATACTCAATAACACGTGACTGTATAAAGTAAACTTTGATAAAAATTATAAGCGGAGATAAAATGCAAGTAATTTTTATCTATATTTGATGCATATAACCGAGTCATTTTAGAGAGGAATTGAGAGATTTTGCTCTCGAGACCCGGAAAAAGACAAGTCTAGCGGAGAAAAGAGATTTTTAAAACGACCCAACTTTATTTTCGTTCATCTAGCCACAATATATTATAGAACCGGTCGGGTAGTCTGTCTCTCTATCCTTGTTAATAGACCTTCTCTTTCACGGGAAGAGGAAACTTTTGTCTTGATTTTATGTGGCGATAAATTCTATCGCCAGAGAAGTGGCCCCCTTGATCCGCTCCCTTTCCTCTCTCCGAAACGTATCTCGTTTCCATTCTTCTTTCCTCGCGCCCACGCATTTATGCCCCTCTATAAAATCGACTTCCTTTTCCACTCCTTCCGTTTCCCGCCCCGTCGTCTCCTCCATCCTACATTAAGACGGGTCTCCTCACGCACCTCGCGCCTTCGCATATAGATGCGATCGGCCTCATCCCTTTGCGATAAAATGTAGCCGCGCGGCTGCCGAGCGTCTCAACAAGGATTTATTTTATCTCCTTTGCTCATCCGCTGACCCAGGAAGGGAGGATTATTTTTTTATATGGAGATATGTAGGTTCCTCCTTTCACACAACGGAGGAAGTTTTTGGGTTACGCTTCCTCTGTCCTGCGTTAAAGGAGTTTTCGTCTGAAAACGATGTTTCGCGCCCGTATTAAGCCCTTTCGCCGACAGGGCACTTTCATGCTTTGCGACTTATTTTGCTTATAATTCATTTATAATTTCATTGTGAGTCAACCGTTTGGGATGTCACATTGAAAATTTTCCTGCAGCCATGCAGTAGATATCAGAAAAACAAAAATCAGTTTCTTGAATAATGCCAAAAGTCCACATTGTCCTATAGAAAGGGTGTATTGGTGATGACGGAAAAACACTTCATTGACGGGGAAAGGGTTCAAATATTCTTCTCGGATTATTCGCGCGCTTAAAAAGGTCGAGAAAATCCGAGATTGTGCCAAAAAACCCGAGTGATGCGATCGCTGAAAATATGCCGAATGGTAAGTTGATTGATCTTTAGGTCATAAACTAGCGACTGAAATGCTTGAGCTGTTATTATTTCGGGTTGGGGTTGTTTAGTTTTGGGGTGGAGATTCGATATGCAGCAAAAAGACGTCAATTCCCACTGCCCGATTTTATTTTTTAATTTATTTTAACTTGATTACAATATATCTGCATATGCATCCTGTTCTGTCTTATGACGGATCCTATCAATCATTTGATTGGTTTGATGACTAGAGAATATACATTCATGGTATGGTGGTTTTCCGTTGCCTTCCATACCGGGCACACACACAGGGAGGAGGAAAACCCGGTGCCGACATTAGCCTGCTCTTCGCGAAGAGCACCAAGGGGTTGATAGAACAAGTATTCTGAAGAATCTTGAATTATCGCTATCGATCAATATCAATTTAAAGGGATGCGGCCGAATATCCATACACTCGAACCCAGAACCCCAGGCACGGTCGTAAATCTCATTCCTAGCTATTTCTTCATCACTTCTATAGAACTTTCTCGAGCGAGAGGCTGACCATCGTTATTTCTCGATACTTCGCTACCTCGAAGAAGATATGAAACGTTAAAAAAAACAGGGAGCGAAATAAAAAAAATTGTTATCACGTCGAGAGGAGGGGCAATGGGAGTGAAACGAAGCAGTGGGAACGAGAGATTTAGAAATACGATCATCTTTATTTCGTCTTTGATCTTTCTCTTTTTCGTACACTGCCATCGTTCCTTCTGCTTTCTTTCCCCTCACGCATCTCACTTTCTCTTAATTACTCTCTCCCATTTATTTCCTCTATTTCACTACCATTTCTCCCTTTTCTCATATCAACCTCGCTTACATCGTTATCCTGAAACCTGTCTCTTGCTTTCTTCCCCTCAACTCCCTCTCCTCCCACCATCATGTGCAATTATCCTCCCTCCTTTTTCTGTCTGCTTTCTCCTTCTCCCTCTCATCTCTCCCTCTCGCTCCTCCCTCCCTCCCTCTTCCCTCCCTCCCTCTTCCCTCCCTCCCTCTTCCCTCCCTCCCTCTTCCCTCCCTCCCTCTTCCCTCCCTCCCTTTTCACTCCCTCTCTCTTCCTTCCCTCTTCCCTCACTCTTCTCTCCCTCTTCCCTCCCTCTTCCTTCCCTCCCTCTTCCTTCCCTCCCTCTTCCCTCTCTCTTCCCTCCCTCTCCCTTCCCTCCCTCCCCTCCCTCCCTCCCCCTTCTCATTCGCCCTCTTCCCTCTCTCCCGCCCTCTTCCCTTCCTCTTCCCTCCCTCCCTCCCTCTTCCCTCTCTCCCTTCCTCTTCCCTCTCTCCCTCCCTCTTCCCTCTCTCCCTTCCTCTTCCCTCTCTCCCTCCCTCTTCCCTCTCTCTATTCCTCTTCCCTCTCTCCCTCTTCCCTCTCTCCCGCCATCTTCCCTCCCTCCCATCCCCTTCTTCACCTTCCTCTATTCCAACCCTACTCCTCTCCTCCTTCGTTTCCCTGCTTCCTCCCTCTCCTCCCCTTCCCTCCCTCCCATCTCTCCCCTCCCTCCTTCCTCCCTCACTTTTCTGCAGTGGGGTTTCTACTAGAAAATAGTATCTTAATTTTCTCTTGTTTTTCCCCACAAATAACAAACCTCCATCTCTTTTTATTTCCAAAAATGCTAACATGGCATTGTACTTATATATTAATTTATTATTGTGTAATATTTTGTTCTATTTTTTTCTCTCTGCGTTACTGTCTTCCTGTATGTAATTGACAATGGGTTAGATGGAAAAAGAGGATGCCTTGTCTCAATCTCGCCCAAATAAAGATCTATCCCTCACATCTCTTTCCTCAACCTCTCCTCTCCCTATCTCCTCTTCCCCATCTCTCTTTCCCTCTCTCCCCACCCCTCGATCCTCTCCCCTCTCTCTACTATCCCTTCCTAACTTTTCCTACTCTCCCCGTTCCTCCATCTAGCTCCACTCTTTCACTCACTACCATCGACTTCCCCTCTCACACTCTCACTCATTGCATCGTGGCTATAATAATCCAAGAGATTGATTAGCCAGAAATACATACAAACAAACAAAGGGACTTCTTCCATCCACTATCTCCCTCACTTGCCATTTCTCCAGTCCTTAGATACCAATCAAATATGCATATTACAGCATCCAGACCAGGCGTGCGCACACTACTGCCCACGAAGCTTTGAGGAATATGTGATCTGTGATATTTATTACAGGTAATTTCATACATTTTAGGGACGATTGCTGCCATAACACATTGCTTGATGAAGTTTTAACGCTAAAAATGCTAAAAACTTTATTTTCAGTTTTAAAATTGCATATGATCTCTGTAATGCGGCCCGCCAAAGCACTCACATGTATGAATGCGGCCCGCTACGCAAAAAGGTTGCACGCCTCTGATTTAGACGAATTTGTGTCGTTCATTAGCCTAAATGTTGTTAATTTTTTATCACTGTAAAAAAAGTTAGAACTAATTAGGAAGCGCCGTCTAAATCCGAAAACTGAAAACGATAATCTCTCTCCTTTATCACTTTGAATTCCCTTCTCCTCATCCCTCCAAAGCTTGCGTGACTAGATACTGGACGTTCGGGATGCAAGGAGAAAGTCTAATGAGAGAGAAAGAGGGGGACAGTAGGATGGATGTAAGGTGTGGGGAAGCGATCGGCATGTAGGAAGTGAAGGATACGGTGTGTGAAGACGGGAGCGGAAGAGAATAAAAAAAATGAGAATGTGAAAACCGTGTGATGACGTCAATGGGCCTTACCTATGGGGATGGGTGCATCTGTCGTACGCTTGTAGTCTCTTTCTCTCTCCCTCTATCGCCCTCTCTTTCCTTCTCTCACTCTTCCCTCACGAGCGTGGAGGTGGCTCCGCCGGTTGGTAGGCGAGGAGGTGGGCCTAATCCACGACGTTTGTAGGGGGCAGCACGGTTAAATTCCAACGCCTGCGAGAATCGCGTGTGTGGAAATTTTCGGAGAAGATGGACGCAGTGATTTAGTGGAGGTAGTTTAACTTGAGTTCTGACTTTAAGCAGGAAAGGGTGGACGTTATCAAATCACACACTGGACGGGATTGAATTGAAAAACAGGCACAGTGATCTTTTATGCTGTTACGTTTCTGTTTGGGAATTGGCTGAAAATATTTTCGATAGGTCCCCCATTCTAATATTTTTTGTTTGTCACAGTCCGAGTCAGACTGTAATCGCTATTCACATTAGGAATACTTTCATTATAAACGTTTATATGCACGCTCGGCTATCAATCTGCTGTTTGTCCGTCTGTCTTTCCCTCTCTCTGTCGGTCTGTCCCACTATCTGTCCGCCTTTCCGTCTGTCTCCCCTATAATGAAGACTATACCACTATATTTATAGCATTCATTAATCAGTGCGTTTGTTCTCCTCGGGAGCAATCACCTTTGTCCAAAGTTTTATGCCAATTCCATTTCAGTGTTTTAAAATTAGATTAACCAATAATAGGCAACTGGTTTTGCAAGTTTTATTTTTCTCTTACTTAGAGGCGGACGGATTTTATTTCAGTGAACGAAAACCTCTTGAATGTGTGGTTGACCTCGAAAGGTGAAATTTGTCGTATGTGCATTGCTTTGGATCACGACATTCGGCATCGTGTTATAGCGGGACCTCGATGTACTATCGTGACCTGTACCCACAAATCTGCAGCCTTGTAAGAGACGAGTTATTCTCGCTTTCTCTCGAATCGGTTCAAAGTCACTCCGTTGATAAATCGTCGTTCGAGTTAAGCGAGTCCAGCGGAATATCTATTTTTACCTCACTCAGAAAGGTTGTCTATTAATAAATAATAATTAATACATTTTCGTCCCTGACATAGCGAGTAACGTAGATAGTTTCCAATGAAAGGAGATGTTCGGGTCACATTCAGTCGATTCGTTTTATAATGCATCTTGTTTATCTAGAAGTACTATTAGTTCACGAGCAAGCATTTTCCCTTTATAATCCATCGAAATGAAACAGCGGCTACAGTATGTAAACTATCAAAAGTAAATTACGGATAATTTTTGCGCATTTAAAAAATCATCTATGCTGTTACCGGTACGGGATAAGAGGGGCATTTCATGTTTCTTTGGCAAGGACACGAGCGTTTATTTTGCCTCTACGTTGTAAATAAACTGGTATAAAATTGTGTACTTTAGTTAGAAAGGGGCGTAATTTTCAAACCTTACCTAAGGCGCAAAAATGTCCCGGATCCGGGCACAGTTTTTTCTCGATGGATTATTAAGAATATTAATTATTAAACTAGCCTTTCCTGAGGAACATCTCTGTTCCTACAAAATTTACAAAAACCTATTCAGTGGTTTTGAGGTTAAAAATGTATTTTTCTAATAAAATAAGCGTAATGTTGGTGTTTATCGCCTGATATGTTGTAGAAATCATGAAGAGTTATATTCCTTAGGAGTTTTAATCGGGTTATCTTTGAAACGACTGATTTCGATCTCAGAAAGTTTTTACCAACGTGTTTTCTACGCCTTGACTACTTTCTATCAGAGCGACCGACGATCCGTTCGTTTAACACTCGAGAGGCTCGCATATTATATCACGAGAACTTTCCCGCGAAAGTTTCATAGATGAGAGACACATTAACATTTAAGATGGTAAAAGATATAGATCATCCTCTGCTTTACACGTCACAAAAATGCCGTGAAATCCCCTAAGATTTTTTTGAATGATGGTGTTTATTTTTTGGTCGAAATATTATGGTGATTTTTCTCGTTTCTATTAATTTGGATCCTATAAACCGCCTATGACCCAAAAATAGAAACCTACGTCATCGGAAGAGGAAGGAAAATATTAGGAGAAATTCAGATTGATCTTCCGCTATAGTGATGAGAAACTAATGACTTCCTAAGCCGACGGTGGGTGCTTACAAGCAGACTTCCACAGATTGCATTGTAAATGCGGAACTATCGTAGTGCAATCATTTCCGAAATAAAACCATAGAGAAGTCATCCAAACGTTCTGGGCACACCGATAAAAACCTCCGCGAACATAGTATAAGCTGACGTTTATTTAAACAGAATTGATAAAATTAACTGGAGTACAGTTTTGCCACTTCGTCACCAGGATTATCTGCTAAATTTAATTTTTTAATACCTTTTTCGTAAGGGCTGTCCTTGTTTTCATCAATACCTATGATAAGCATACTTTTGAACTTTCTGTTCATCTAATTCCTTTATCAACCGCGGAAACTCTGTTAATTAAATTATAATTGTCCTCTTCCGCCGGAACTGGAATTGCCAGTTTCTAATACACTTGATTGAACGGATGGTGATATTTTAAAATAATAAATTTTTAACGTCATTAAAACCACTGGTGAAATAAAATATATTTCATGAAACGTGTCCACCAAAAAATTATAGGCTATAATTGAGTAATGGAGAGTTAATATTCTTTTAATCGGAATAAATTAGCCTTTGAGTTAATTCGAAGCAATGAAATAGTTAGGACTGCGGGAGAAAGTGGCCCCTGCATATTGCTGTCCGTTGTGAGAACAAGAAATGGGATAACATCACAGAAATTCACAGTTAATAATTGCAGATTATTATTATTCATTAAACTGCGTGTGGACTGTGGACATTTTCCACGATTGACCAAAAAAGAATCTTTCTTTATTTCAATACTGGAATGTGACCTTTTCCGTAAGGGAGAAGCAATTAAAATTGCAAATCGTCATCATAGGTAGTCTGTCTGTAGACAGGTTCGGGATTATTCATGGTTAAACCTGGTTCTCCATATACTCCTATTTTCCGCTGTCCTCTTCATATCTTGATAACTCTCTTTCCCTTTCAAATCGTCTATCAGCTAAAACCTTTTCCTACCTCTTTCCCTTTTTCCGTCTAGTTTTCCTTCTAACACTACTACTTTCTCTGCTCAGGTAATGCTCAACCCAGTTTGCCTTCCTCTTTCTAATAGTCGGTATAATCATTCGATTCTCTCCTACTCTCCGTAGCACTTCATGGTTTTTCATCCTATCTGTCCATTTTATTTTTAATATTCTCTTTCAAGTCCACATTTCAAAGCTTTCCAAGTATTTGATGTCATTTTTCCTTAGCGTCCATGTTTCTGCCCTGTACAAAGCTATACTCCATACATAGCATTTTATGAACTTCTTGCGGATATCTTCCCTTTTATTCCCCGTAAGTAGGTGTTTCTTTCTTCGGAAAGCCGCTTTTGCTTTTCCTATTCTAGTCCTGATCTCATCCGTACATTGTACTTCTCTTATTATGATGTTTCCAAGGTATTCTGAAACTTGTTCTAAAGGCTTTCTTTTAATACTTATGTTTAGATTGTCTTCTTTGCCCGATATTCGAATGACCTTGGATTTTTCTGTATTTATTTACATACCATATTTTCTACCTGTTATTACTAGTCTATTTATCATTTTCTGATGTTCCTCTTCCTTGCTAGAAGTACTTGATCATCCGCGTATTTTACTGTTCTTATAATCCTTCCTCCAATTTAAAATCACGTGTGCCTTCTAACGCTTCTTGCATTAGACAGCAGCCCTGTCTTACTCCTCTACCGATATTTACTCCGCAGGTCTCTGCATTCTCCAACCTGACCTTTACAACTTGATTGATCCCTGATCAGTCTGCTGTCTTTCCAGTCTATACATATATCCTTGAATACCTTCATCAACATTACCCAATTTACTCTATCAAAGGCCTTCTGCCAGTCTACGAAACATACGCAGATATCTTGACTGTATTATATTGCCCTTTCTGATATGAATCTAACTACTCCTATAGCGTCTCTAGTTCCTCGTCCTTTTCTGAAACCGAATTGATATTCCCCTAGCATTTGTTTTGCCTTTTTCTTCAGCCTTTTATTTAGATTCTTCTTGATGATCTTCGACGTGTGTGACAGAAGGCTAATCGTTCTGTAGTTTTTACACTGCATTGCCTTTGGCTTCTTCTTTAGAGGGACCATTGTTACTTCTAGGAAATACCGAGCCCACTCTTCTGAGTCGTAAATCTTATTAATTCATTTGGTGATCGTTTTTAGTCCTTCTGATCCCATGAGTTTAAGTACCTCACCCGGTAATCCATCGCTGCCTGTGGCTTTTCCTTTCTTTAGTTCCACTATCGCTTTTTCTACTTCGCTCTCCATATTACTTGGTCCTAAGTTGTCATCTTCAATGTTTTCCTCATCTTCCAGTTCTATTTTTTCCGATCCTGCCTGCTTGCTGTATAGTTCCTTAATGTATTCTTCCCATACCTGTGCTACATCTTTTGTTTCTGATCTGATCTGGTCTTCCCATCCGTATTCATAATTCCCATACCATAATTTCCATTAGATTTCTTATCTTCTAACTCGAGTGCTCTAGCGTACATCATATCGTACCGTCCTAACTTCTCCATTTGTTCTATTTCATCACATTTTCCTTTTATCCAATTTTCTCTAGCTCTATCTGTTACCCTTCTCAACTCATTGTTTATACGCCTATAGTTGGCTCTAGCTTCTTCACTGTTAATGTTTTTCCATTTTCGTCTCTCATTCATTTTCTCCAGCATTTCCTTAGTGATCCATGGTTTTCTGATTTTCTTCTCTTGTTTTCCAATCTCTTTATCCAAGGTATCCTTGATACTGGTTTTAATTTCTTCCCATTCTATATCCTCGGTCTTTCGTTTGTTTTCCAAATTTCTTAGGCCATCTTCCAACATCTTTTTCTTATTTGTTTGAGCTTTCTACTTTAGTCAACTATTATAATATTTATAACATAAATTATAAAAACAAACGGAATTCAAAATATCAGTTGTCTAATTTTATAAGGTGAAATGGTCTATTATTACTTTTAAATGTTCAGATTTCTGACTGACTTCGCAAAAGTTTTTGCGGGCACCACTAGTATTATTAATTTGTCTTGGAAAAGATTATTGGTTTAGTGCTCCTGTTAATGACTATTTTTCGTTTACTGTATTGTCTACTTTCTTTGTTTCACATATCATGTAGTTTCTATCGTTGTACTAACCTTGCTACCAGACTTATAGCAGAACTGTATTGTAAATGAAATACATAAAATATGGCAGAGTTATTTTGGAAGGGGTATTAAAAAAACAACTAGAACAAAAGTGTGCATTTGGATTATCTATGCAGACGACTTGAAATCTTCCTTCTGTACAAAAACTGAAAATGATTCCTGTATTTGATTAAATACTGAAAGGGCACAGAGCTGGAGAATATTTACGAATTCCCAAAAATAGAAATCTATTAGGCAATGGTTCCAATGATCGAGACAAAAAGACATTAAAAAACAAATATTACGAGGCAGTTTTTCTTTCACCTCAACATAAACAAACACAATGTATGTATAAGTGTGTACATATGCCGTTTCGAGTATGTATAAATACACACACTCACGCAAACATCTACATGCATACACGAACGGCACGAATTGTAGGAAAAGCTTAATTCAGCTAGTTGCGTAGTCAATTATGGCATCGGGATAAAGAATCGACGAAATGGCTGTCGAGCTAACATGCATAGTCATCCTGCGAGAATAGATTTCGCACATTCAGCTTAGGCGGAGGAGAAAAGAACAATGTAAATTTAGCCGAAGGGAGAAAAGAGAGAGTGTGGCGTTGGAAACCCCCTCAGGGTTGAAGAATCGAGAGCGCGACTTTGCCTCCGGGTGTTCGATGCTATTCCTCCGGCAGAGAAAGCAATAGAGAATGAATTCGACGCTCTATAACTCCTCACGTTCCTTTTTGGAGACGTCGTATACCACGTGATACAATCGCCTTTGCTGTTTTATTCGCTTTTGGAGGTTTGTTTTACTCTCTGAGAAATACATGTCTATTGAATCACGTAGAAAAAACCTGAAGTGTCCGAGTTATAATATATTTCTTTTCGCAGTTGTTTGCCCATACTCCTACCGATGAAACTATTCCTCGTCCATATTCAAAACGCAAAGGAATTCAAAAGATTATAATTCTGGAAATGCAGGAGAAAACTTTGCATTGACCGGAAATCGAACCCGGGTCTTCCACTTGATGGGCGGATATTCTACCTCAACTACCGAGGCTATTCGATTCCTGAACAAGGCAAAACAGAATTTTCCGTGTCCAGCATATACCTCCCTGCGTAGAATCTTCACCAACACCTTAATTTGTGTCCAAAGATTAGTCTTGAGTTGCTCCTGCAAATGTTGTATGTGTAAGTTGGAAAGCGTAAATCCTAATTTTATTTGGCTGCAGTGATATGGCAGGTTTGAGGAATCAATGGAAAAACGGAAAAATAATTTTTCCCTGACCGGGATTCTGACCCGGGTCTTCCACTTTCCGGGACGATATTCTACCGCCGAACTATCGAGACAGGCGAACTGATAGTTCCGTGGTAAAAATATCAATCCGGCAAGTGAAAGACCTGGGTTAGATTCACGGTTAAGGCAGAATTTTTTCCTGCTTTCCATCGAATCGTGCAGCAGTAATGAAAACTTCATTTCTGAGATTTAAGAGCGAAGTTGGATTATTTGTGACACAGAATAGTAAAGGACGAAGGTTGTCAGGTGAAATTTGCCAACCAAGCCCCGAAGATTATCTCTTCCATGTCTCCCAGCCCACGCGTGAGCATCTGCGGAGATCACAGCGAAATCGTAGAATCGACTCGGTTCTTCCTCTCCTCATTCCTTAGAATATTCCTACCTCACTGCCTTGGGAAATAATTTTTGTCGTGTAGTGTGTTGGTAAAAATCTCCACTGGATGGGGGATCTGTGGCGAATTTCTTTTACTATACCCATTAACTTTTTTCGAATTAAGAACACATTTTCTTACGTGAAGAGGTTCTTACGAACGTTGCTATCGTGTGTTTTGGTTATTCGGGGCGAAAGTATGCTGACGAAATTGATGTTCCCGGGGAAAAAATTTGTGACGTGGATATTTTGATATTTATTTATTTATTTACTAAGTTAGTTGCAATTTGCCTACATGCCAGGTGGCAACATTATATGACTCATTGTCAATAAATTTCACATCAAATAACTTACTGCGTGATCAAGGTCACTTGTCCAAAATTTAACAGAATAAAATTATTAATTTTATAAAAATAATACAATTTTGGCTAAAATACTTATAATACAATTACTTTCCCCTTGGCTTTAATCGAAGCCGAAGTTTTCGAGGTTCATAGTAGGCCTTCACGATTACCGTAGCGGTCCCGGGGCCCACGAAGATATTTGATGGTAGTCACAGTAAGAATCTTAAGAATCACATGCGGAAAAACTCGATTGTAGATTCGGTGAGTCTGCGATATTTTTTAGAAACGAGAAAACATTTTCGGTTATTCTTAGCATGTCGGCGATTCATTAATTTTTTCGTTGAATTGACTGAGAAAAAAATTCTCGCCAAGCATAAAAATGTCTTCAAGTAATTTCAGCTTGAAGTTTTTTCTTGTAGCAGAAGGATAAAAAATGTCAAAAGATATTTATAAAATCTATTTTCTTGAAAAAGATCCACAACACCATGATCTATTTCAAAAGTGGCAGTACAAATTTGCGCCGTACAATATTACAAAAATCATATAAGAAGTTGCTATTTCCTTATAAATGCAAAACTAAAAGAAATGCTATAATTTTGCATTTTTATTCTAATGCGATTTTTCGTTTTACTAGCTAAACATTTTTACCTCTTTATATCTAGAAATGCCGAGAGCTTTCTAGAAAAATTAAGTAATTTCGATATTTTTCTAGAAGTATTGAGAACTTTCCAGAAAGTCATTAAATCAATGACGAGAAATTAATGTTTAATTTTGGTTTGCTAACTAAACGTTTATCTACAATTATTTTTCCTTGTTGTATGTCTTGAACTAACAGATTATAGACAAACAAAATTACTTAGTTACTGTGCTAGAAGTTTCCAGAACTTCGAGAAGTTTCTAGAAAATCCAGAAATTTTTGAAATATTTCTATATTTTTCGTTAGTTTATAACCATTGATTACCAGTTGTATCCGTTGATATCTTATTAACTATCGAACACCGATAACTTGACCTCCAAGGGCAGACAAAAAGCTTGAGATATGGAACCTCATTGTACGGGAAACGAGTTTGTGAAAGAAAAAATATCTATCATCCAAGAGTTATAATAATAATAATTCGACTGCGTATCCAGAGGCATATTTATTTATTTATTTATTTTAAATAGCTCATAAACAGCTGTTACCAGCTCATTAGAGCGTAATAACGAAAACAAAGACGATCGCGACCTCGACTGGATTCGAACCCGTAGCCCTAGCACAAGGATATCATTATTGTATCATCAATTGTTAAATCGAGTTCTCTATATTTCCTATCTTCCGTAACAGTAGCTGTTGATAGCTCTCTTACCGCTTACTCTAATGGATAAATATTTTTCCATCCTCTTCCTCTTTCGTCTTCAATTACATACTCTAGTAAGCAGTCGAGCAAATTCCCAAGTCATTTCGCTTTCCGTTTTCTTGCTACTCTTATTATCCTTCAGTTTTCGCCCCGCCTATATATACACACAAGGTTTAATTTTAATAAATTTCAAGAATATATTGGACATGATAGGGTTTAGTCATTTATCCAAGTTTTTTATTTTTACAATAGATCATTTTGAGAAAATTCGTTCATTCTAGCGGTCTTGTCAGCATTTTGGTGCACTTCCTTATGGTTTTAGCTTCAGCGTCGAATTTTGCGTTAAGGTTGCCACATATTCATTTCCTTTCATGGTATTTTATAGCCTAGGAATTAACAAAGTCGCTCAATGCTGAATCTAGGGAAGTGAGAGGGCAGAGAACCAAATTCTCAAAAGTTCCCGTACTTCGATGTCGCACTATCATGTCCTCGTACCTGACTGCTAGTTGGTCTCCCAAAATAGCAAAGATGTCTCAAAAAAATCTTAAAGTTTGTTTTTGTGGAATATATTTATACTGCACGATTAATTCGCTGTATAAACAGGCATTTGAATCAGTTTCCCTTCATCTTTTGGTTGCTGTGATAAGAATGTCCTCCACACTGGTGTTTTCTTGGTGGCGTCCACGAACTGAAGTCTTATAATTTTCTAAGACGATTCACGTAAATATAATAACATTTGCTGCATCATCGCCAAGATCTTGACAAATGGTCAGAAGTATCGTCCTTGAATCCCTTTTCAGATAAGGTGGATTTATTCCCGCGCTTTCCCTATCCGTAAATATTAGATGAGGATATTTTGGCAGAGAGTTACGACTTGAGCGACTTCCCTGATCGTCTTATGCGTATCTCTACGAATTATTGTTAGAACATGGACTCATTACTTCGCGCGATCGTTGGGCCGTCGCAGGGCGAATCGCCTTCCACTGAAATTCAGCTGTTTAAAATTGACGTATCCCTCATACGTCCTCGAACTGCTTTGGTCTTCACCTGTTTTATATTTATAGACAAATTATTTTCACCTACAACAAATTCAGTTCCGGAGCTTTAGAAGATATTAAGGTATACACGCAAATGTATAGAGAGGGAAGTAAAAATAAAAACTTTTAAAATCACTTCTAAGCGAATATTTTGATATTAATATTTGAAGTGCGTGCAGTAAAAAAGGTATACTTTTCTAGCAATTTGGTTACAATAATTTTTCAGGTTAAAAAACTCCTCAAAGCAGAATAATTTGACGCTTTTAAGATTATGAAATCGATTTCATTCTAGCCGCCCATAAGGCGAGCTCGATAATTATATTTTTAACTGAGCGATATGCTTAACTGTAAATACTATTAGAGTATCCAATGCACCACAAACTATTGCTAATTTGAAATTTGAACTTTGAGAAGGAGAAAAAATCCTGTACTTGACCGGGAATCGAACCCGGGTCTCCCCATTTGCCGGATTGGTGCTTTAAAGCTTTAATGAGGAGACCCGGGTTCGATTCCCGGTCAAGTACAGGATTTTTTCTCCTTCTCAAAGTTCAAATTTCAATTTCAGATTTATGCCCGCATGCATAAAAAGTCTTCTCAACACCTTTGTTTCTATTTATTGCTAATTTATTTGGTCAAAAATGACTAATTTTCCGTTATTTTAAAACGGCGTAGGAGAATATTATAAATGCCACGGCATTTCAGCCTCTCGAATTGTTTCCAAGGAGAACTCACGACTTCTTTTGGGATACCAAGGTCGGTAAGGTAGAGTTCTCATGGATTTAAAAGACCATTGCGTTTCGTCATCGCCAAAGATCTGATGGTGCAGCGGATTTCTGAATTAACGCGTGCATCACGTAGTGTGAGCGAATACATCTCACATAACTATCTGAAAGAAGGCTAAGACGATATCCTGTTTTATGTACCTCTGTAGTTCAGTAATCGTAACACGTTTTACATGTTAATTTAGATCATTTATGATCGGTCAAAAGAGATTTTGTTTTGCCTCTTAAGGTGATTGCTACATTTCACTGGACGGTAACGATGTTCATGATGAAATATTAACGAAGATAATGATCAAAAGTGTGAAACCAACTTTTCTTCGATAATTAACCTTCATGAGGAGATGTATTACTCAGAGAATCTCTGCCCATGATATCGCGAGGCTATTTTTGCGGTATCTCAGAATTAAAATTGTAATTTTTTCACAAAGATATCTTTGAATTATTGTTATTGCTTGTACGCATACGTAATCTTGCTTGGTATTAGTGGATACATCCATAGTTCCCGGTCTGTTTTACGGAATGACTGACTTTCTTAAAAAGTATAGCAATGTCTTAGTTAAAGTTGATTTATGTTTACAGACAAGTACCTTTACGTGGTAGAAATAGTTCAAATTAAAAATGGAGAATTTTAAATTTATTAATAGCCCTAAAGCACAGTTTATAAGAAATTTTCAATTTATTCCAGCGGAAACCTTGGGGAATAATTATAATGTAGATTTCTCTGAATAAAAAGTTGCACTTTGATTATTTTCCTGCAATTTAAAACCTAATCTTGTTTAAACCCCTTGCCTGATCTTCAAATTCATACAAAATTTACGAGGACTTGCTACTTGCTCACATCCATTCAATTGTAACATAAAAATGACTTCGGGGTGAAAAGCATCTGCGGGTAATTCATGAGCGATTCATCCTTAATTTATTGTTTCCTTTTTCGCCGTTGTCTTTCTCGCATGGTGAAACGGGTTGTTACCGGGCTCAAAAGGATAAGCAAGCAAGATTCAGTTTTTCTACCTGCATTCGAGCGAAAAAAAGCCATAAATAAATTAACTGGATACATTCCCGCTCGCGAATGCATTTTATTAAATCCAGTTCCGTGAGACTAACAAGAAATTCTGGGTGTATTTTTATGACTGGCGGAGGATATAAGACAGTACGATAACTATATTGCGTTAGGTATTCGATCTTCAAAGTTGGAGCAGTAAATATTTAACGACCGTCTCGATATATATCGAACAATTTACGAGAGGAGTAATAAACAAGTTCTAGGCTTCCATTAAAAATTTAATTATTTCCAACTCTTCGCTATACAGCCAAGGCTACTACGTATTTTAAAGAGATGTTTAAATTTTTATTGAGAGGAACAGGTTACTTAGTGAATTAATCTGAGTTGAAATTCGATATATGCAAGAATTTATCAGCAGATAATTTTCAATATTACGGAGTTGCGGATTTAGAAGGAACGCCTTTAGTAATATCGACATAATACTAGCAGAAGTACCCAGACGTTGCTCGGGTTTAAGGTTAAAAACAAATAATCAATGCAGAGTATACAGAAACACTTTAAGTACGAAATAGTTGCAAGTTGTTTGACGCAATTCAACGTTGTTCGGGTATCTAATTCAATATTGATAAGAAAATTATATTTGTTTGTTAATCATTCAACCTTCTATTACATAACAGTCCTGTATTAATACATGAAATTTAGCAAAGATTCTTTTAAGAAAAAACTTCAAATTATGACAGTAAAGAAGGATGCTGTGAAAAACAGGAATTTCTCCGTGAAGGCCCGGGTGGGTTTTATTTGAATCATACATCACATTTTCTTGAGAAATTAAGTACAATGCGATTAAATAATTAAGGGTATACGTTTGGGCTGGGGGAATTTCCCGTTGAAGAATTTCAGCTCGCGATTTCAACAACAGCGAAGATCCATCGCAGACATAAGATTTTGCATTCCCAGCAAAATATATGTACACCAGGAGTGAGTTTGGCTCACTGTCAAAGATAATGAAATTTTTGAGAGCCAATCTTGCGAATTTTATACGTGACTTCCGTTAATAATCGCTAATTTTCGAAACTAAACACATTTTTTTAAATTAATGAGTAACTTTCAGAATTTTTTGATACTTTGTTAATAATGTTACACCCAACTTAATAAAATATTAATTATTTTGATGCAGGCAATGTATCAAGTTTTGAACTGTATAGTTTTGGCATTTCTGATTAAGTTTATTTAAATTTAAACTTTTTATATTTTTCTCTATTTTTTCCGCAATTTTAGCACTATACACCTAAAAATATGCCCCTTGCATTTTCGAAGTGGCTTTCACATATAGCTTACGCTAATTTTAATCTCACAATACCAACAATGCTACTGACAGAAGTTTGTTTATTTACTTTACCATGATAAAAATAACAAACTCGCATACCCGGTTTTCCTAGTTTGCTGTTAAAAGTGTAATTTAGGTAATATTTGGTCCGTATTTGAAATTAGACGGTAAGAAAACAAAACTTCATTCATTTCTACGTTCCTGGGTTCAAGTCTGGAACTCGCATTAGGGTTATTAGTAATTTTAAGGCACAAATTAAAATGTCTACACTCATTCCCGTGTTATTCAAATGGGAAAAATTAGAAGAGAAAATATTTTTAAAAATTAAAAGAGTCCATCAAATCGATTTAAAAACCCTACCACACCACCTTTCTCTGCACTGCAATTAAAATGATAACTTTCTCTTTCTTCTACGTTCTATAGTTCTCGAGTTATAGAATCACCCACATACACACATACAAAAACTTACTTTTATAGATATATAAGATTGTATTTTAATGCGTAAGAACCGTCATTTAAAGAAAAAATTCTATACTGGATATATTTATGTGAATAAACTTTCTAATTACTTATGTTGAATTTATACTGTACCATTATTTATGCGTACATACATATACAAAGTATGTGCATAAGAATATGTAAGTACATATCAAATAGGAATACTCGTATTACGAAGTTTTCAATGTGGTATCCTAATCTAACTAAAGTCGGCCTTCTTTCTTAAAAAAATTTCAAATTCAAATGCAGCTAATATGAGTTTTTCCTGTTTTTGGATAAATTAAATAAAAATACATTAATGATTAAGGAATGAAAAAAACCTTAGTAAATGACGCATACAAATTAATCTTAAGAATTCTTGGTGAATATCGACGTAATACGCATGAGTTATATCAGAGATTTTAACGCATTCTGCAAATATAGCTCTTGAAAGAATTAACGTAGAATTGCTGTTAACTTGAAAAAATAGCCCGTTCCTTAGTCGTGACATAACTGTTAGCTGACTGACTTTTTGGTGGTTTTTGTAAAATATGCGATGGCCGGTATCAATTATCGTCTATTTGCCGAAACGCATCCAAATCTCCGCTTCAGTTATGGTAAAGGCTGAAAACATCGTTTTTGCAGAATACTTTTAGCATCTTTTCACCCAAGGTTATTTGAGGAACATTATAAACCAATATGATGCATGTTATTTGATTTTTAAAACGATTTGAATGAATGATAGGTTGAAACATTAAAATAGTTGAACTTGCGACAAGGAACTCTTGCTTTACATCGCGGTTTTATTTAAGCTGCGTTTAATCATTACTGCCATTACTTTTCAGGATAAGAAATGCACATGGAGACGTTAGTTCGGCAGTGACCGACGTAGATGTTTCTCTTAATGTTGTCAACGAAAGAAATTCATAATTCCTTCGGAGCAAAAAAATTATTTAGCCTTGGAAGCATTCATTGATGCCGGTCTAAGAAACATAATAACTTTTAATTTCAATGCTATTATATGCTATTATATAAATAAGAATACCTCTGGCATCGTGTGCCACAACACAAGCGTCATTTGCGGAAATAAATGAGAAAAATTGAACTTAAGAAATAGTATCGATCTGAATGGTTGGTCTTCAATCTTCAATTTTAAGAATAACATTCCTTCTTATCGATAAATGTTCATTATTTTTCATTCGGTTCAGATCGGAGAAATAAAATGGCGATCGATTTGAATCAAACATGGCTGGAGGTGGATGTGAAACTAAGATACCTTTTACTTTGCCCATCTACATATTTATTTTCGCTAATATCGCGCATCCTATTTTAAAATCATTTAATTTTCAACGTTGACAAATGGCCTCGATTTGTAATTTCATTGTTTTGAAGTAGTTTGTTTTTTTCCTCCGTGAGTTGGCGTTGTATTTAAGATACAGTTATAGGCAAACGTATGCAAAAGCACGATCTGATCTTGGCGGAAGTGACGTAGATTGCAATCCCTATGTTTGATCATATCTCATTCCACCCAAGCGTAAAAAAAGCTAAATTTAACCCAGCCAATCTGTTGCTCAAAATCCGTAAAAGTGTAATACACTGTAGTGTCTGCATTACGTAATACATGCAATACACGACCTTTAAAAATCCTTTTGAACCATGTACATGTAACTTTTTCTCTCCGTGCATTAAATAAAGAATATAGCGAGTGCCACATAAATGTTGTTAAGTCAACAATTATTATATAGGGAACACATATAATATGCAATTATTTCGGCTTGTTATAATATTGAATACAAATTTAATTAAAAAATTATAATAGAATATGAAGTATATTTTTTTATTTGTATATTAATATAAAGTTTATGATAATGTTTAAAGAATTAACTACAGTAATATTATAATAGTAGCATGTTCTACGCAAATATAAATTAATGAAAATTATTAAATATACTATTTCTTAAACGATTTCTTCCATCTATACATTTTTGTTCCTTATAAAGCTGAAGTGATGACAATAGCGGGAAACTGTATATCAAGTTCCTTCCATGGTTTTGAATATCTGCGTAAAATTCTTATTTGTCTATCAGTAGGGCATATAATGTTGACAAACCTGAAGCCGTTTATATATCCACCGACATTCAAGGAGAAATACCGCCCATCGGACAGAGACGTCTAACTTTCCTATGAAATGCACGCGTTGGTATCTCCCACGGATATCAATCGGTTTCACATTTACAACGATTTGTTCTACAAATAATAATAATAATAGAGGCTGGTTTTAAACCACAAAGTAATCCAATCCACACATTGAATCTTCATAGTCAAATATTTACACAAATATCCGCACAAATCTCGAGGCTTCTTGATAAAAATGCTGTGGACAAATGTTCCAATCAACTATCAACCAAAAACTTACAGTTAGAAAAATTCAAAGGATTTAAACTACCCTTAACACGACCGGATATTCCTCTCTCGAACCTTGATACAATTAATAGCTATTTCAGAAATTTATCCTTACACATGCAAGATAAATTTTGAAAGTTGAAATCTCCTGATGGCTATCTTTCTGGGGTCCAAATATGTAGATTGTCTTGATTTAGAAGGCGTTTACGATTTCGCAAATTAAAAAAAACGAATAAAAATCAGCGCTTAAAGAATAGAATCTACCAATATGTGCTATACTTTATCCCATGTGATAGAATTATAGCAGGCGTTCATGTTACTTGGAAGGGATAGTTGTATTCAAGATACATCGGCCAAAATTCACAATATTAATATTTTCAGTAGTTTTTGGTAATGAAGAGCTAGCGTGAAAAATATAAATTGTTTATATTCTCCAAAAAATTAAATTTCACCTACCTTGATTCATGGTTAGCAATAGGCAGGGGTCGGATCCTTGCAGATTCCCCGTCCAGGGGCCGCCAAAATAAACACCTCTGGCGACTCCCACGGACCACTCCACACAACGGAAGATTCCAGCAGAGACAACAAAATGATACGATATTTTAAAAATATAAAACGAACGACGCCTTCCTTCCTCGGACGCGATGCTGCTCCCGAGTGTGTCCGAAGCTAACTGAGCGACCAACGCGCATAAGCACCGCCCGTCTTCTCCTACCCCTTCCCCACGCTTCTCTCATTCCTTGCCCAAGCCTCCTCAACCGCTGCAACGTCCTTGCCCTCTCCTCCTTCGCCGCCCATGCCCCTTTCTTCCTCCCCGCCACTCGAGAACTTATCCCTTTCCGCCGCCTCCGTCTATTTTCCGCCCTCTCATTCTCATTTTTTACGCGTCCCCCATTCTCAACACGCGTACGCATTCTGTTATCCACCTGAAAAGCACGTCCCTTCTCTCTCTCTCTTTTTCTCTCATTCTTTGCACTCTCTCTCTCACGTTCAAGTTTGCTTCACGATGGAAGAATGGTAACGGATGGTGTCCCGCACGGGTCACGTGTCTCACCATACTTCTTCATCACTCCTCCTCTTGCGTCGGATGAGTGGACGTTCTCATTCAGGGTTTTTTTTGAGATGAGATATAATTTTATCCGACACTTTGGAGTGTTTTTTTTATTCGATGGAGTTTTCGTTTCGTTTGTTTTTGTAGAAGGTTCTCCGTCTTGGCCCCGAACATATTTCGTAGAGGATGATCTTGCCAAAATAAATAAAAACGAAAATGTATTTTGTCATTGAGAGTATCTCCCATCATGTGCCTGTTTCATCTTTTTTCGGCCTGTTCTTTTTTATAGCCGTCATTTTTGTGGTGTTAGAAAGGTTTGTCGGAAAATTGACGGAAACTTTCTCGTTGCGTGATCCCGACATTTCTTTTATTCTCTCTCACCAGAAATGTTGATTTATACGGTACAAGGACGTGACGACACATAGAATGTCCCATCAGACATGTCGACGAAGCATAAAACTCTTGAGTTTCGAAGATTTTTTTCTCCTTCGAGTGGGAGATGTATAGTGTGTGTGTGTTTTAATAAACGACTATCTGTGAATAAGATTTAGATTTAACTAATTGTGGCAAACGTGAATTTCACGTTTGTTTTACTGTTGTTCACACAAATAATAATAAATACCCTCCTTGAAATGTTTCATAAATGACTTTGGAACTTTCCAAATTATTCGGATTTATTCAGGAAAATCGCTTCACTTATTATCTTTTAGTACAAAAAATATGATAGTCATTATTTTTACAAAAAACACAAGTAAGCCAAAGTAAACGCTTCGTATAGATAAAATGAACGTAAAAGTTTAAAAAATTATTATGTGACTGTGTGTAAATAGGGCATTTCCCAATAAATGATGATTGTGGGAAGGATCCCTTCTAAACCATAAATTGAAATATTTTGATGCTCACAATAAAGGTGTGTAAGAGAGAGCGAGAGAATTATCAACAAGGATGGTGCAAATAAAAACGCGTACGCAAAGTAAACAAATATAAAATATTTTAAAAATTAAAAAGATAAAAAATAAAATGAAATAATGCCTATTTTTTCAGATTAACGGTATAGTCAAAATGTCAAATAATGTTATAATTGAGCGAGGGAGTTTGTGAATGTTATAGCCTAGGAAGCCCCTGTAGTTGTTGAAAAGCACACATAATTCTTGATACTTGCGCGAGTTTGACAACCGGATCCCTTCTCAACCATAAATTACAAAATTAAATATTCAATACAACAACATAAACCTGTGTATATTCTTTATTTAGTTTAAAAATTTTATTTTTTCCCTTCGCGCATGTTTTTTATTAATACCAGTCTTTTTGCTTGCTTTCCCTTCCTCTCCTTTCATGTGGACCTCAGAATATTACAATTCAGGGCTTAGGAGGAATATATTTCACAGTTAAACTGCATTATTGTTTACAGAATTTTATTTACATAGTATAAATTAATACAAGATAAATAATCATGGGTCGAGATCTTTGATATTCAATATTTAACAAAGATTTGTTTAAAATTTACAATATTAATTCACAGAAAAATGCTTACCACGAGAAAAATATAGGTATATCAATTTAATCTTATGCATAAATACATGTACATTCCCTTATACATATATTGATAAGTACAACAGAAACCGTTTTGAATAATTAAAAAATGGATATATTTCATTTTAAACTTTTGAATATAAAGTGCTTGCTTAGAATTTAACATTTTAGCATAACAGATAAAAGAGAGAGAGAGAGATAATGTAGTTATGATTCGTTTCTTAGGCGATAAACTATTATGTCAATCACATATTGCAAATTTGGCAGTTACAGAATGGATTTTAATCTGTTTCTGCCGAAAAAAGATTTTAAAGGAAAACTGCATTTCATGATCTTTTTTGCATTCAATATCCTCCTCGTATTCACTGCATACTTTTGCTCACAAAAGAAGGGAATCATATCCACTCTGATTAGTCCATACTTGCTCTCGCGAGTTATGACTGGCTTTAATCTCAAGCCATTTATTATGAACTACTTGTCATAATTAGGGTCAAATATGCTCCTAAGAAACGGTAAACCCTATTCATCACCGTTAATTACGTTTAATTAACTCTGAATGTCAAATTTAGACAGCCAATTAGCTGGTTTTGCATTAACTCTATGCTTAGCACTGCATTTGAAATGCGCATATTTGGCAATGTGTGGGATGCATTAGCGATCCATGGACCAAACAAATCTAGTTGAATAGAATCGCTCTTAAAATCTATTTATATATTTTTCATTAGCATAACTATTTTTACTAAAGATAAAATCATAATACGAGATCTAATTTCCGCGCATTAAATTAAAGTCGCTTTTAGGCATTTTAACTTTAATTTCTAAATAAAGATGGAATTCTTACATCATCATTGAATTAAAATTCAAGTTACTGAATAAGGCAGCATATTACATACATATCACATTGAACCTTAGCTTCATTAAGCACAAACTGAAAAAAATTGTCCTTTTGATGTAATTTTCTTCAATTGAAGATCGAAAATAATCCTAAACGAACCTATTAATTGATGGAAATAATTACATTGTCCTAAATAAATTAACTTCGATCTTGTAGTTTACAATATCGGATTGAATTATCATATTGGTATTGTAAGACAAAACTACAATTTCTATGACAAAACAAAAGATATTTCAAATTAAGGCAATGTTACAAAAAGGGAATTATATGTGAAAATGTTTACAGTAACTTTTATCTATAACTTTAACGCTGCATATGTGACTTGCAGGTTTTGTACCTAAGAAATTAAATTGTTTTTATAAGCTTAGGACTTTTCAGAAGCGTTAATCATCCAAGACCCAGGAGTTGATCTCTTTCAACGACTGATGCTAGTACAAACTGCAGCACCTAGGCTGCAGGTGCTTGAGAGGCAACTACAACAACAAGTGCTTCTCATGCCAGCAATAGTGCAACAAGTTCAGGGCCAGAGGATCCTAAAACTATTTTAATTTCCTCAACACCTTCTAAAGCTGCAGCGAAAAATGAAGCTATTAAGGAAAAGGTTAGTCTTTGAATGCTTATTCTCTTGAAATATTTCTCGTGTGTTACAACCTATTTTATCCCCAGGTTGCCATTTTAATAGGCAACGTCCATTTATTATTTAGAATTAATGGGCAGTTTAGAAGATAAAATACCGGCAGATTTTCTTAAAGGATATGTGGATTTCACTTCCAAGTTTTTATTGTGATTAATACTGCTATGGAGCTTATTTATTGGAATCTACGAATAATTTATGTTTATAAAAGAGAGTTCTTAATATAAATTGACATATCGAATATATTTTTAAACTTTCTCATTGTAAAGTTTAATATTCAAGCAATATTCTTTTTTTTATTTGCAGCTGAGCTAAGGATACCAAATATTTTATTAAATAAACTAACAAAATTTTTAATCTACTTGTAACAGAAATCTCAAAGTGATTATGATTGATTAGATGAAGTTGGAATAATCCGCGATATCTTATTTTACATTCTCTGTTTTCATTGCTGCACGTAATACTTGGGTTACTCTATTTATTTTTTATTTGTTTGCAAATATATTAATCTTTTACTCGGAAATCTTGAAGTTTATAAATCTCTACGGCTTCCAACTCTGTTAAAAACCCTAATTTACGGACATTAAAATGGGAAGGAACGTGCATTTGCCAGTCTATTCACAAATTACTGAATTATACGAGGGCGGAACGCCTATGTGGCCCTTAATTGTTTGGTATTTCAGTTATTATCGCATGGAGATTCGTTTTCACTGCTTTTAATTTTATATGCTAAGTCAAGTCGATCGCCTGCATCAGAACGAAATAATACACTAGACTTTTACGGTAGGTATGCATCGAAGAGTGTTTAAAATTCATTTGTTATCCGGTTCCCTCATTTATGGTGGAATTAAAAAGATAGAAGCTATTTTTTATGTGTAATGGTTCACGCCAAGGCAGCGTCCCTTTTTAAAGAATTTTTAGTATTAAACGATTCCATTCCAATATGACCAACGGAACGAATTTGAAAATCAATCGTTCTATTATTTTAAACTAATGATTTGGGGTCACAATTGAATTTTAATCTTTAACCATGCAATAAGAAATATCTGCAGAAATATGTTATTTTACTCGTTTTCTATAATAGACTTTTAATTCAAGATTGTATATCGTAGGAAGAAATTATTGATTTGATTCAGTTTCGTTAGAATTTAAGTAGCAAGGTCAGCACTGGATACATTACGTAACTTACTCGAGAAGTTTTATATATGTAGCGGAAATATTGTCTGTGTATCATTCCGAAGAGCCCAAAACGTGCAGCTGCTGTAGTTGCTTAACTTATCACCGACAGCATCAATTTCTCGCACTACGTGGGACTTACTTCCACAACGTATCCGAGTGGAGTTGGCATTTTTTTACATATGCAAGAATATTCGAGTCGTCAATATTTATAAATGTGGAATTTGATCTTTAAAAAGCTGCTATCCAGCTCTCTCGAGCATGCGAACGTAAGGCATATTCCGATAAATTCCGATATTTAGAAGGTCCGCTTCGATTTCCCTTGGTATCGTGATGTTTCAACGCCACAATATGAACGAAGAGTGTTCATACCTTAATTTCTCTTCTATCCTATGGAATGTAATTCATATTTTTTCCCAGGTGCGGGCAAAATTGCGCGGCTGAGATGAAATTTCTATTAGTGAAATTTATCATAGGCACGTCTTTTTGTTACCTAATATATCTTCGTATTTTTCCTCGCCAAGTTTTCACGCTAATCTTAGTTTAGATTATACTCTTTCTTATAAGACGTGACAGAACATCTGTAGTCAGTGGTGCCCAATCTTCACGGCTCGAGAGCCACATAACCCATTTCTGCATTCATAGCGGGTCACATAGCTCACTTCCGCCGTCTTCTCGGCCCACTCCCAGTCGAAAATATAGTTGAATGATATAAGGAAACTAAAGGGTATAGTTGTGGGTCAATATAATCTCATTTGTTTTAAATGCATTTATCTATTGTGGGAGTAGAGGGGTAATGACAAAATACATATATTGCTCTTATAATTTTCTATTTTAGTTTTTTGCTACATCGTGCCCTTTAATTTTTAAACTCATGTCGGGTCGGATGCAGACTCTTGGCTGACCGGATGTGCGCAGCGAGACACCAATGTTTTAAGTGCCCGCCGAAGCGATAGAAACTTCCAGATCTGCCCGCCACGTGAAAGCCTTGCCTGCCCGTCATAGGAACCTTCCCAAAAATTAGCATAGAACGAAATCTCGACAGGCAGCGTCTATCTTTCGTTAGCCTCAAATTAATCGCGTGATATCAATACGACCCCACGCAGTATTTTAGGTGCAATTACCAAAGAAAGGTGATAGCGACCTTTGCTCCACTTGCTTTACCCCATCGCTATAGTCCTTATGGCTGCAATCCAATAGCTATTTTTTTAATTTTAGCGGTTTTTTCAAAAAATCTGCTTGTCAGTCCTGTTTGTAGGTCTGTCTGACGCGCCAACTCCTCCTAAACGAAAGCAGACAGAGACTTCGTTTTTTCGCCAATCGGCTTTGCATTCTGCCTCGTTGTGCATATTTTCTCGGTTTGTCCGCCTAAATGTTTCTGAAAAAATGCGTTACTTTCTGCTTCAGCAACTCTTTCCTTATTTGTTAGAATCTGCGAATAGTGAACCACCACTGATGATGGTTGCTTTGTAACCGAAATTCACATCTGTATTTCCCAACTGTAGTTTTGAAGCTACCGATGTTCTTGTCTTCGTTGGAGCTATACGGTTAAAAGATCATACCAATTGCTATTGTGACCTCATCCCACCAGGGCGTGGGGAATGCGCGAGGATGCGCCCCCACACTAACACTTGAACGGAGGATTCGAACAATGGCAGAGATCTCAGGAACGCGCACTCGCGCATAAATATACCGTTCGGAGCGGTTACCGCAACCAAGGTTACCCTGGAAGAGAATTGACTTGTGCTCAATTCTTCTTACCGATCCTCTAAGAAGCAGGTTAGTAATGCATAGCCTTGATGGAAAGTGCTTTAGGCTCGGTGAATACCGACTGCGTTTTTCATTGAGTTTTTCGCTCGAGTTTTATACAAGAACTTATCGATTCCTTTGATTTTTGCTACGTAACGTGTTAAATAGCAATAGCAATTATCTGCCATCAATTTGTTGCGAATTTCGTGTCCAAAGTGTATTTATGTGCGTTATAAATGTATTATGACGTAAGCTAATTATCTTTGTATGCCGAGGCATAATATATGCATACTAGTATATAGCCCGGCATATGACGGGGGAACTTAGAAATGAATAATAACAGCTGAATTTATTGAGTAAGAACCGGTATAAAATTTTCCAAAATAGATATTCGGGAGAATTTAATTCTCATTCTCATTTTCTCTAATGATGGGCCCCTTGTCAAAAATGAAGTAATAATAATAAATAAATAATAATATTCCTTCCCCTCTTGACGTCGCTCTCTCCCTCCCTCTGTCTCCTTCCCTCTGTCTTCCTCCCTGTCTCCATCTCTTCGTCTCTCCTCCCTTCCCTCTTTCTCTCTCTCCCTCTCTCTCTCTCACTTCCTCTCATTTCTCCCACTCCCCCTTTCTCATTCCCTCCTGTCCCAATTCACAGCTCTCCCTCTTTTTCTCCGTCTCCCTCTTTATCTCCTTCCTCCCATTCTTTTCTAATTCTATACCTCCCTTACTCTCTATGTATTTTTCATTCTATATCCCTTTCTTCCTATCTCCCTCCCCACAACCCCCTCTCTCTTACTCTACATCTATACAATAGCCGTTTAGATAAGTAAAAGAATCCAAACTAAATCCCAGTCCCAGTAGGATTACGTATTTTCGCGAAAAATTCTACGATAATTTAAGACAATCTATGGACTCGTATATATTACAAGTATGCGGGTTGAGACAATTGATTCTCCAAGTTTAACAATAACGTGGTCGGTAAGGCAACATCTCGTTTAAAATCCGATATTTCCCCAAAATATGTGATTTAAATGTTTAATATTAGAGATATCGAACGGTAGACGGAAAAAGATGAATAGAATAAGAAACCTCATTAATTTTCCTAAAACATAGTTTAAATTCGAAGATCGTACGTCAATTCTTTCTAATTTTAATTTCCAAAAGAAAAAAGCCTGCAATTTAAAAAGTCGATTTTTACAAGCTTACTTACGGGAAATGGAAATCGCCCCCCCGGAGTCAAACCCGAGCCTTTCTTCGTATTTGTTCGCCATTAAATATTTTCTGCGAAATTTTAACCTTTCACCTAATCGGGAGGTTTGTTAAAAACGCGTTAAAACGTGCTATTGATGACGTCAGAACTGGAAAACTATATGTAAGATGATTAAATTCTTGGATTTGACGCAAATAATAATGTTGAATCTTTTTCCTATCAATTAATTATTATTGGTTATGATAATAATTTTTTAAAACTTTTACCTGATAAATTATGATTTATGAACAGGAGTACTTTTTCTTATTATTTAACTATTAAAGATTATTTAAAGAGAATTTTATGCAAACCCAAAGAAAATAAAGCAATGAATCTTAGGATTAAATAATTTTGCAGTAAAATTCATTTGAAGCAATTATTTTATGGTATCCTGATTTTGTCATTCTATTAAAATGCCATGCACGTAATCTTAATTCAGAGGCCTGCAATCTTTTCTGCACTGCGCGTCACATTCGTAGTTGTGCATGCTTCGGAGTGCCGCATTGGAAATCAAGGAAGCTTCTTCGGACCGAATGAATACTGAAATCAGAAGTTAATTAGAAATTCTGTGCATCCATAGAAGTGAAAATCAACTCCAAATGATTTACGAGCGTTAAAACTTCACTGTAAAAGGTTTTCAACCCATAATTTTACTAAAAAATTTTTAAATTTTTATGTGAAATTTTACCCGTCACTTTTTCATCATAGTTTAAGGGACCGCATGAAGTGTTATCGAGGGCAGCATGTGGCTCGCGGGTCGCAGCTCGCCGGCCCCTGCCTTGTTACATTGAGTCAAATTTGACCGAGCGTTCTCATCACTCAATATGACAATTCCGTGTTTCATGGTGTTACGTTTTATGGAAACATTGAGGCATACAGAAATGGCGGCCAAACATTTGAATAACGATTTTAACAAAATAGAAAAATACCTCACGGAGATGCACAGATTCTTAAGGCGTAATTTAACAAATAAGAATTTTTTCTAAAGATTGATTAAATGAGTGCACAACTTAATGAAAATTCTCATCAGCATCGAGGGGACTTACGTAATTAGATGCGTGTCTTCTATTCCATCACTTCCGCATTGCGTCACTATTTCCTTGGTTTGAAATGACCACCTTGTTGAGATTTCTATAGAAGGAAACCCGTTTTTTGTCCGCATCTATTTTTAATCTATTATTCGTCAAGTTTCTAAAATGAGTGCCTATTAAGAAGTTGGATGTGAAATTTATATCTATTTGAAGCTGCGAATTGTATGAGTGTTTCTAACCATGAGTGAAGACGCTAACAAGCTTTGGAGGTTTCAGGACTATAATCCCTGCGTAATTAGGTGTGTTGACCCTGTATAACTATCCATCGTAATTTATACGCAAGAACAAAATTCATTAGCGTTACTAAAATGGAAATATACTTGGACGCGAACAATCGGCTAACATTCGAAAGAAATCGAAATTAATTCATATCCCCGCGTCAAGGAGTGAGTTTCGATTCACAAAATAATATTTATTCTATTTGTGTGATGCAATGTGTGACGAGGACCTAGACATTAATAAACTGACATTTCAACGGCTAAATGTAAATATCATCAATTAAGTACTAATGAAACATGCGAGTGGAATGATTTTAAAGAAATACTTTTGGATTCACAATCAAATAATTTAATATTACATCCGTTGCTAAATCTGATAGGATTGCTAATTCAAATAAATAAATACCGAGCCAAGTTTAATAAAAATGGCTCATATGACGAGTTATTCCAGAAATAGAATAGATTTTCGACGCTTTAAAGGAAAGTGTTATTCCATTCGATAAATACTCAATCCCAATTTTGCGAGAAATATTTTCCTCCATAATAGCGGGCACATATTTCTTTTGTCTTTTTGTAACATTCATCAACTGCTGAGTATCAAGTCGCGCGGCTTGAGATTCGCGTTTTATTTTTTCGTTTTTTTTTCTTCCGACCTATTTCCTCGTTGCGGCACTTTGGCACAAGTACGTAAAACGAACCTAATGAGTGGCACTTATTGTAAGTTATTAAAAAGATACGGTTGAGGTCGAATAACCGCCATCGATGTTTTGTTGTCACACTTATCTGGAGAAAGTTACGTGCCAATATGGCTAACTTAGACTGTAAAGCCTCTCAACGTCAATGATTGCATTTTTTATAAGCGTAAGCAGAAAGGAATATTATTCCTTTGTTTTTCAGGCTTCTTTTAAAAATCGACGCAGCGTGCATTGCGCAAACATTATCATATCCGTTTACTTCTAGTTCCTGTAATAGTGTCCTTGGTTAGATTAATGCGTATTCACGGGCTAAAATATCTCATTTGTTTTTTTTTAGAACATTGCTCCTACAAGGTTGTCACTCAATGAGCCGATGAGAGGTAGGAGTTGATAAAAGGGGAGTGGGGAAAAAAATGTCTGATCACAAGGATCGTTGCATGACTTCAAAGCGGCGAGGAGAGCTTGGCGGCAGCTGGGCTTAAAGATCGCTGCATTATAGCGTCACCGGATGCTGTATACTTATTTTTGTAGGCGTGCAATTTACGTACTGTTCTCTATGACACGAATATCTATAAATGGACTAATTTAATTCAAAATTTTTGTGCTATTTTTCTTTTTTAACTAATCGACGTTTTGCGAAAATCAATGCAATAAACTATCCTTCATTGTTGCACGACATGGCTCGTTTCAACAATGAATGAAAATGAATGCGAAATTTCTTCAGATTCTTCTGATCTTTTTAGTCCATAGTGCCGCCCATAGACAGACTGCAAACAGACGCACTCGATGGTACTTAAAACCTGCATATTTGTCAAAATCTTGATATCGGAATGTTAAACAATCACAACACTTTATATATAAGTCATATATGAGAAAATGGGTCATTTTTGTCCTATTTTTTAAGTTCTGATCACTGCCAAACAATTTTTTTTGGAGCGCGGCGAGTATTCATGACTCTTCATGATATTAATCTAGTTATGCACGGAGAAAGTTTCGCCCTCCCCAATACTTTGGTTGAGATGTGACTGACATTTTACCCTAGAACGGTCGATGGGACATTTTTGTCCCATTAGCGTAATCATTACTAATCTGCTACTTTGTTTCAATATAGTACGGTGCATAGGCCTTTCTGAGTTCACTGCTGTGTGGAGCTATGGCACTGACGTCCCCTTCCCAAACTCTCTCTCGGGTCGGAAAATGGGGACTGCGGTTATGTGATAAGGTCATATCAAGGAATCGTTTCCGGGAAATACTCAGATTTGATGTCAAGTCCACCAGGTCTGAGCGCTTAAAAACTGACAGGTTTGCCATTATTTCAGAAGTTTTGAATAGGTTCATTCAAATCTATCAGACTTGTTACAGACATGAAGCTTACATATCAGTAGACGAATAACTCCTTTCTGCCATAGCTAGGTGTCGATTCATTCAGTTCATGGCTTCCAAGCCCGATAAGCACGGGCAGAAGTTCTAGGTTGCTGTAGACAAAGTAACAAAGTATATACCGAATGCATTCCATTATCTTGACAGAGATGAACTCCGACCAAATGATCAACATCTTTCTCAGTAAGTAGTAATGAAACTGATGAAATCATTCCTGAACAAGGGAAGAAATGTTACGTGCGACAATTTCTTCACATGGAGCTTTGTACGGCACCCAGATACTGAAAAATGGAGATACTACACTCACGGTTTACTAAGGTAAAATGAATAAGAATGCCATTATTTTAAGCACTGCACACCCTGAAGAGCAACTTGGGACAGATGCCAAGAAAAAGCCAGAAACTATCCTTTTACAACGAAACTAAGTACAGGGTTGACGTTGTAGATCAAATGGCTCGTAAATACTCAGTCAAGGCAGCGTCCCGGAGGTGGCCTGTACACACGTTTTACAATATCAATGACCTAATTGGTATAAATGCATGGGTATTGTATAAGAATATGACCAAAATCAAGATCACACGGCGAGACTTCTTGTTTAAATTGGCTGAAGAACTAAATAAAGATAATACGAAGAGCAGGGCATAAAATGCGCCCGCTCAAGTCGCTGATACTCATGCCGAAGGGGAACCTGCGGATCCCGAAACAGAGAGTAATCGACGACGTTGCCAGATTAAAATAACTGCAAATAAGGGAAGAGTGTAAATAAATACTTCGTATGCAGAAAGGTACTACGCAAGAAGTGAATCGGAAAGGAAAGAAAGACCTTCGTTTTTGTAGACTGCGTGAACAAGTGATTGTGATTGAAAAACCATGATTGTCTCTTTTACATTTTCTTATTCTTATAAGTATATTATACCTAATAACCTGTTGATGAATCAACAGAGGAAATATTTTTGCTTTATTTTCTTGTCTTATCTGTATAAATGATGAAAAAGGAAGTATACTTTCGTACTTAGCAAAATATGAGTGATTACGAGAAAGGAGCTTAAATTTATATAATTCACTATACATGATCTTTCTTTCACATAGTGACTGTACCTACCTGTTTGGTGATCTCATGATTTCCAAAGTTTGTTGTATGTCACTTTTAAATTAAAAGTACTTAATTTTCGAAAACATGTTAAATTAAAAAATATTGAATTGTCACTCTATTTCGTCATTAAATTAAATTTTGTATGAGACTGTACTTGGAAGAAAAATAATATATACTCAACATATGATTCGTTCGTTTGTTTAAAAAAAAACTTCCCACGCTGATATCCGTTCTAGTGTTAACAGACGTTTTTCTGCAATTTGGGCATTTCGTATGACTTTAATAGCTGTTATGACAACGCTTTTTCAAATAACTGCCAACGCGGAAACGCTTTGCAGAGCGAGATGTGAGTTATTGTAAACATTATAGTCACCTCTGCCCAACTGCCTATCGGCGAAGATTAATCGAGATAAGTTGTTGTTGGTTACTGCAGAAGTTCTTAGCTCGGTTAACATTCACCACAACTTCAGCGATTTGTAAGACATAGAACAGAGAGATGGGAATCTTTCTTTTAATGGAAGCTCAGCGGAACTCGCAGCGACGGAACAACAGAAAAGTCTGTAGTTGAACTCCATTATCAATTGTAATCGGCTCGCAAACAAGTCCTTGATGATAAGTAACCGAGATTCCCACATTGTTCTGTCTGCCTCAATCTTCATCCTGCGTTGATGACTTGATTTCTATATCGCGCCGTATAAATGCCGAATCCTTTCCCTTTTCCTTCAGCTCTCGATTGCATATTTTTTCAACGACGTTGGTTTTACCCAGTAATTCAATTTCCTCCCCAACATCTGTGTATGGCGTCAATAACAGATTCTGTATGAGAGCGTTAGATGGAGTTCGCCTGATTAATAGCTTGTTAATTTAGAAGGATTTACTGCTATAAGTACATTTCGATGCCGATTGATAATTTCGGTTGAATTGTTCTCACTAAAAATATGATCGCCAATGTGGAAAGGAAGTGTATTCAAGATGGGGAAATCGGCAAGTTGAACTTCCTGATAAAAATAATGGGCGAGTTTGGTTAGCGGTATTATCTCGCCATGTCTTTCTTTTATCTTTTATGCATATATTTGAAGCGAAGACGTTAACATAAAAAAATAAATCGTCTGATGCCCTTTCATAAGTGAAATTTAACCTGGAACAAACTCATTGAAAGCAAGTCGTTCAAGTCGAAACCAGCGAAGATAACACGAAAACCTTTATTTTATCGTTTATTTTTTGTTCACACATATCCGATATGACCTATTAATATAAAATTCGAAATGGACTAGAACAGGAGAATTCACTGACGATTCTCTTTGTCGACGCCACAAAGTTAATAATCCAAGGACGATTCACTCAAAAGCTCTTTGGCAAACAAGGTTGTCAAAGCTCGCGCTTGTGATTAAGGGGGATTAAGTGACTGAGCAAACATTCAAGGGAAAGGAGGTGTTATATAAAAAACAATCGATGAGTCATCAAGATGACACAAACAGAACTTATGATGCCTACTTTCCATTTATCCTTTATTTAATATTTATATTGGCGGATATGTTGCTCTTTGTGTTCCCAAATTTCATAATTTAGCGTTATAAAATACTACAAATACATTCGAACGGAATATTAAATTGATCACGCGCACTTGTGCGGCAAAAATAACGTGTGCACGTATTAGAATATACCGAATCTGAGTCCAATAATAGTTGTCGTTATGGCAACATTCTAGTAATGAGTGATCAAAACTGCAATATCGCCAGTATTTACGCGAAATTCAAAGAAATACAATCGATGAGCAAAATTCTACTATAAAAATTATAATTTTCATTCGTTTTCTCAGAGAATAGTACAAAACTCGCTCCGATATTACAATTCTAAGATATTTTAATGTGCAAGAGAAAATTACCCTGCACGATGGATTTGAGATTTCCCATGTAAATCAAATAGGAAGGATAGTTTCTGGAATTGAACCCGGGACTTCAATCTTTGCAACAAAAACTATCCTTGGGAGCTCGGCCCATGTAGCAAGAGATATCCACCAAGTTTCATGAAAATCGGTTTATTGGTTCAAAAGTTAATAGGAGGGGACGGACAGATAGACGGACAGACACAACGACAGAACTATAAGCCTATTTCCATTCTGGAAAGTAGGCTAAGAATAGTAAACGCCGCCAAATGTAACCGCTGTTTATTATAATCTCTCTTATTATAATCTTTTTTCAAAGAGTTAACCGAGCCTTAAATAGTTCATTGATGCTTCATTTGTATATTGTGGCCGCATATTCGATTTTTATGGTCATATGACATGGAGAATCATGCATAAAACGTTGGAGTTAGCACGATTGCTTGATAAAGGCACTGCGCATCTAAAAGTCGAATTCATGAATTTAACTTATGAAATGTCGTGGTTAATTTGAAAATTTTATAGTAATTGCATATATTTATGGAGAGGTGTTACAATTAGTAACAATATGTCCATCTTCAAAAATATCGTATCGGCGCGTAAAGAAGTCTTCATAACTAGTTTCCGAGGAGGTGCCAGTCGAGCAAGAAGGAAATCGTGCATTTTGCACTCATTCCTACAATCTCTGCCTACTTCTCAGATACCAGTTATCGATGAATTGAGAATAAACGGAAATTCTAGGAGAGATACTACCTATAGCATCCCCAAATTCATAGATTACGTATGTGCCATAGTTGTATCTACTTGTGATAACGAGCGTAGGGGTCTACCGCAGGCATGTCAAACTGGCGGTCCGCGAGCCGCATGCGGCCGTTTCTGTGCCTAACTGGGGCCCGATAGCTAATTGTTGTCTCAAGTGAATCCTGCTGGATTTCATATAAATACTTTATTTTAATGAAAAGGAATCGACATTTTTAATAAATATATAATCGGAACGAATGAATCGAATCGAAATCGGCCGTCCCTACTCGATACGCACATTTCGTTTGCAACTGACGGTTTTAGGCTTGGAGTTTTGGCTGAAGTCAGATTTCGAGAAACTCGATTTGGGAAAATTATGTATTGTAATTTCAGGCATAAAAATTATTAAATATAAATTCCCTCTTGGAGTCGGTGCGTTGTTTGTATATGCGAAGTCAAGGCAAATCTTGAAATAGAATCTTTGAAGGCTGTTAACTTTCAGAGGACAATATGCGAAGGTAAGAGCTGAGTACAAGAAATGAAAAACAGCTAAAGAGAGTGAAATAAGTAAAAAAATAGCCTCTCTTGGAATCTCTTTCAAAAGCGAAAATAATGAACGCCATTTACAGCGTGTATCAAGTGTATCAGTGTTACACAGTGCCCATGAGCAGTTTTCACAATCTACAGTATTGGTGAAAGCCGCGAAAATGACGTCACCTTACCAATAAATCAAGTTCTGGAAAACATTGCTAAGTGGCTGGAAGTAATTTGTAACTCATCAAGATTAGCAACCGTTCATAAAGGACCGATTAAAACGTTTGGAGAAAATTTCATCTTTCCCTAAGATGGCTCTGGCCGATGATTTAAAATCAGCATCTTTTGGCATCGTCTCTGTAATGGAGAAGTAATTTATAGAACATACCTAAGTAGTGTATTCAATTAATATAAATTCCGCGTATCGTTTTTATTTTAGACATTTTACTCCAAATATGTTTGCCCTTACAAATGAAGGATACGATGACCGGAGATACACATTGCCATACTTGAGTCGGCACTAGATATTGTAGATCTAATTAAGGCGCACACCATAAATGGCGAAGGCAAATCTGAGCATACGATTGATCAGTGTTTCTCAACCGGTGTGTCATCAGACAGGAACTGGTGTGCCGCGGAATTTTGGGAGAAGCGGGAGAGCCACACTGGAAATGGGAGAAGTTTTTTATTTGTGTGAGTGTGCCGCGGAATGAAAATGGCTGAGAAACACTGCGATAGGTAGCAATCGTCCTAAAAGCTGAAACTAGGCCTTGGCAAAGTGTTCTGGAGCCCCTGATGCTGCTGTTTAATTCTTATGACAGCAATGTTCACCGTTTCGGAGAACATCTGAAAATCACTAAGTCTGCAATATTCGAAAATATTTTAAGCTTGTTGAGCTAATAGCAAAATTCGACTGTGTAATGTTGGAATATCTCATATCGCTCCAAGTGACCTCCCGCAACACCTTAGGAGGCATACAAAATTAACTCTTCAGCTTACTGCCAGAAAAATTAAAAATTTAATAATGATTATAGAGAATTTTCAACAACTCTTAACCGTGCGGTTAGGAGTTGTTCTAAATTTCAATTTTTCGCCATATTCTCCTTTCTGTCATATTTAATAATGAGTATGGTTAAAAAGTGAAGTACAGCATGAGTGTTGACTGCACCCTAGTTATTAGCTGCAATGAACAAATGAAAACGATAAGCCGCTTCGTTACGACTGTGACTGATTGCGTTAGAAATGTTATTCCAGAAGTTCGTGAGCATTTCGTTGGATATGTTCCTCTAACCAACACAATCGGTGCTATATATAAATCCATGAGCTTTCTCTATTTTCCTGCTAGTTTGAAGGCATAATTGGAGGAAAGAATTCACAGGAAAACGTTTAGGAATGAAATATATTCACCTATTAGACGATATGGAAGGAAAAGAGAATTAAAAGGAGAAGAATGAAGAACTTTGCAGGGGACAAGAAGATGATGAGAACGAGGTTTAACTAATAATTATGACCTTTCGTTGACGTCCATTTTTTCCAATATCGAGGTTGCGATGTAGGTCCCTGCTGGGAGGGGGGGGGATGACGATACACCTTTTATCCACGGATCATGCGTTCTAGGCTAAATTCCCCGGAAAAATACTATAATGAGAAAGAATCGCCCACGATGAGGTCCGAAAAATAACGCCGAGTACCGCGTCGCTTCTCCGCGACGGACAAATTTCAAACGTCTGACTCATTTTTTTCGCATTCTTTCGGGATTTTTTCCCACGTGACGTCACGTCACGTGACTAGCAAACTTTCACGCCCCTAAACTTTCCTTAGCAGAAAAAGTTAAAGACTTCGGCTCACTTCTTTCTGCGATGAGGAAAGCAAGGGGAAACTACCTCATTATATTTCCCATGATAGGCTGAAAAGCTGAAATACCTCTATGGATCTTTCTGGGGTAAAATATTCCGGAGGTAAAATAGTCCCCCAATCGGATCTCCGGGTGGGGACTACCCTAGGGGATGCACAGAGGAAATTTAACATTAATAGGAAAGCAAGTGGTGAGAAATTAAGAATAGGCACATGGAATGTTAGGACTATGAATTCAGGGGGTAAACTAGAGAACATAAAAAGGGAAATGAGAAGGAATAATGTAGGTATAGTAGGTCTTAGTGAAGTTCGGTGGGAAGGAGAAGGCGAGATAAATTCAGACGAATTTAAGATTATTTACTCAGGAGGGGAGAAAAAGGAAAGGGGAGTGGGGATTATAATGAGAAAAGAGATAGCTGAAAGAATTAGCAAGGTAGTGACAGTTAATGATAGATTAATAGCCGTAAAACTCCAGATGGAGCCAGTGGATATGCTTATAATTCAAGTGTATATGCCAACGACTAATGCTGGCGACGACGAAGTAGATGAAATCTATGATCAGATTATGGAGATATTGGAGGAGGAGGGAAAAGGAAGGATCACCACCATAGTAATGGGAGATTGGAACAGTGTAGTCGGAGAGGGCCAGGAAGATAACATAGTGGGAAAATATGGACTAGGGAAGAGAAATGAAAGAGGGGATAAACTTGTGGAATTCTGCCATAGAAATAGATTAATTGTAACTAATACATGGTTTAAGCATCACCAGCGGAGACTTTACACATGGAGAAGCCCAGGAGACCAGAGACGATACCAGATAGATTACATACTAGTCAATGAAAGATTTAGAAATAGCATTAAAAATATGAAAACACTACCAGGGGCAGATATCGATTCTGACCACAACCTTTTGGTGGCAAATATACAATGTAGACTGAAGAGTGTTAAGAGAAACGTAAGAGTTAACAAGAAATGGAACTTAGAGGAACTCCTTAAAAACAAGGAGGCTATCATGACTGAGCTGGAGGAAAGGTTGGGGGAGAGAGATGAAGAAAATAGGAAGAATGTTGATGAGGAGTGGAGATACATCCATAGCAACATTAAAGATGTAATGGAAAAGAAGGTAGGAAAGATAACGGGTGAAAGAAACAAAAAACCCTGGATCACAGCAGCCATGCTGCAAAAAATGGAAGAGCGGAGAAAGTGGAAGAACATAAACACTGAAGAAGGCCAAAGAAAGTACAAGGAGTTAAATAATGCTTTAAGAAGGGAAACAGATAAAGCCAGAGAACAGTGGATAAATGAGAAATGCGAGGAGATTGTCGAATGTGAAAGAATTTGTAGAACAGACCTCATGTATAGCAAAGCAAGGGAACTATTCAAGAAAAAAGCAAGAAAGATAGGGCGTAAAGGAATCATGAACAAAAGAGGTAAAATAGTATCGGAGCCAGACAATGTAAAGAATGTCTGGAAAGAATACATTGAGGTTCTGTATGACAAAGAAGGAAAGCCAAGAAATATTGAATTAAATGAAGAAGAGGATGTAGAAGAAGATCAGCTAGGACCAAGTATTCTCGAGTCTGAAGTTAAAAGAGCAATTGATGACATGAAAAGAAGAAAGGCAGTTGGGAGTGATGATATACCCGTGGACGTTCTTAAGGTTTTGGGGTCTAAAGCAGTTAAGCGACTCACAAAATTTTTTAACCAAGTATATGATACTGGCGTATGGTCTGAAGATTTTTTAGATGTTGTGATGGTACCACTGGAGAAAAAGAACAATGCAAAATGTTGTAAGGATTACAGAACTATTAGTTTAATTTCTCATACAGCTAAAGTTCTAACCAGAATAATAACCAAAAGAATTGAATGTAAAATAGAAAAGGAGCTGCAAGATAATCAGTTTGGTTTTAGAAGAGGAAGGGGGACTAGAGATGCTATAGGATGTATGAGGATGATGATAGAAAGAGCGCTAGAAGTCAATAAAGATATGTATTTTTGTTTTGTAGATTGGGAGAAAGCTTTTGACAGGGTGAAATGGGATAAGATGCTGGGTATTTTAAACAAAATAGGAATAGATTGGAAAGATAAAAGACTGCTTAAAAACCTTTACTTTGATCAAAAGATTAGAGTCAGGGTTGAAGGAGAAGAAACAGAAAGTACTTCAATAGGGAGGGGAGTGAGGCAGGGTTGTCCTATTTCACCAGCGATATTTAATATGTATGCAGAAACAATAACAGAAGAAGCGTTGATGGAAGAGAAAGGATTTAAGATAGGAGGTGAAAGTATTACCACCATTAAATACGCAGATGATCAGGGCTTAATAGCAGAAGGCGAGAAAGAGCTTCAGAGGATGACAGACAGACTAGTTGAGGTTGGCCAACAATATGGAATGAAGATCAATACAGAAAAAACGAAAGTCATGGTGGTTTCAAAGGAACATAAAGAATTAAATATAATGGTAAATGGCCAAAAATTGGAACAAGTAAGTAGTTTCAAATATCTCGGCAGTATTTTAGCACAGGATGGAAGTAGTACACAGGACATCAGAAGTAGGATTGCAATGGCAAAAGCAGCATTTAACGAGAAGAAGGAGCTTCTCACAAGCAAGAAAATAAATCTAGAAACAAGGAAGAAATTAGCAAAATGCTACATATGGAGCATAGCTCTTTATGGTGCAGAGACGTGGACGATAAGGAGAAAGGAGGAAAAATATTTAGAAAGTTTTGAGATGTGGGTATGGAGAAGAATGATGAAAGTGAAATGGACAGAAAGGAAGAGAAACGAAGAAGTATTAGAAATGGTGGGAGAAGATAGGATGCTAATAAAAACAATCAGGAAAAGAAAAGCAAATTGGATAGGGCACATATTGAGAAGACAGTGTTTACAAAGGACGATCTTAGAAGGAAAAATTAGTGGAAAAAGAGGAAGAGGGAGAAAAAGAATAGGAATATTAGATAATATAAAGCAGGGATATACTACTTATAGAGGTATAAAAGAGGCTTCTAGGGAGAGAGAGAAATGGAGGCAGCGATTCAGTTAAAACCTGTCTTCGGACAGAAGCATGATGATGATGATGATATATATATATATATATATATATATATATATATATATATATATATATATATATATATATACGTATTATACATACACCTTGTTACCACTCTCATCATTACCTTTCCTTTTCCTTAAGATTATATATATATATATATATATATATATATATATATATATATATATATATATATATGTATATAAATAGAGAGAGAGAGGGAGGGAGAGAGGAGATGAGGTAGAATAGAGTAGACGGAGGGGGAAGGGAAACGTGGAATGAGAGACAGAAACACGAAGAAATAGCAATCTGAAAACCAGAGAAAAAATATATAGAGAAGAAGAGAGGATATAGAAGGGAAGAGGAGATTACAGGGAGTGATAAAGAGGATAGAAGGAGAGGAGGAGAAATGGGCGGAAAAGAGGAAATGGAAGGAGAGGGAGGGCAAATGGAAAAAAGAGAGAAGACTGAGGGGGAAGAAAAAGATGAGAGAGAATAAAAGATGGAGAAAGGAGCGGGGTAAAGAGGTAGGAAGACAGAGAGAGGGGATAGGAAACGAAGGAGAATATAAAAGAGAAAAGGTATAGGGAGGAAGACAACGAAAGAGGATAAGAGAGAGAGAGGGGAGATTAAATGGGAGAAAGGAATAGAGACGCGAGGCGCGAAAGACGAATAGAGAGAAAGGTACGGAAAGAGAGCGAGAGGGAGAGGAAGAAAGGGAGAGAGAAGATAGGGGAGTGGGGAGAGAGAGAGAGAGAGAGAGAGGCGGAGTGAGGGAGAGGTCTTCTCCCATCGAATGCGTGCCTGTGATCACGTACACACGTTTCCCTCTCTCCTCCTTCGTCCACCCTGCGGACACCGTTCCCTACCTCCCCCCTCCTCTAGACTCGCTCCAGTCAATTCCCTCTGCCGTTCGCTGCATTCTGGTGTCCGAAAAACCTTCAACACAGCCCGGGCGCGACCAATGACCTTCGAAGGGGAACAGGTCCATCCAGTGACGCAGGTCCAGATACACGAGGAGTTTTCTGAGGTGGAGATTTGGGTGGGTGAAGGGTGGGAGGAATTGGGGGAAGTGGGGTGGAGGAACGGCTGCAGCGTTTTAAGGGATGGATCACAAACTAGCCGATGGTCACGGGGAGTCTTGAATATCGGGCGCACATACACACACATGCAGAAGAACGAACACGTGCGTAAGACAGGGTCTTCTGTACCAATCGAGTGAGGTTCAAAACCCGCTGGCACTCCCCTCGGAACGGCGTCCGCCCCGCCCTTGCAAAACTCCGCGAGAAGATCGAGACTCGGAGATATTTCTACTGTCTGCTGTTTTATTTTGGTTCTTTTTTATCGGCTGGGTTATTCGGTTTCTCACTGGGCTCACAGCCATCGGTTTACCTCAAGAGAAAATGGATCGATTATCTGCACTTTATTGGAATCTTTAACGGGGTGATAAAATAAAATTGAGCCAGATATTAGAAGTATGAAGTTGCAAAACTATTCTGTCTTAGAAAAATCAACAATTTCTGTACAGATTCTAACTGCTGAAGGCACTCCTCAGAGATAAGAGTTACTGAATGTACTGCATTATATCCTAATTTTATATTTACATTACTAAACTAAAGTAAAATATGTAGTCGTTTATAAGAACTATTCCATGATTTGTAGCGCAAAAGAATATTATTTAATCGCATTTGTTAATCTGACAAAATATGCAGGCTGTAAAGTCATGAAAACTGGTTGTGACCAATTCATCAGCGTGAATCGTAAAATAAACAATCACCTTTAATGCTATAATGAAAAACTGACATTACTGACATTTTTGTAAAGTAGTAAAAGTTTAAAGTTAAGTTACAAATGAAGTGAACGGGACAGGATTGAATAAGAAGTATCGAGATGTTTTTCGCCGTTTTTTGTATATATGGAGCCGTTACTTTCATAACGTGATGCTACCGAGGACATACCGGCGCCCCTCAATTGAGTTCAATGCGGGCGTAACAACTTTCCCAGCGCTCTCTGGTGCCAACGCTACTTAAATAACCCTACTTGAGTCAGATTGTCCATCACAGATAGCGGCAGTAGCCAAAGCTAATCGAAACTTAACATGCAGAAGGAGAAGCGAAAGATCTTTGATATGAAATGCAAAGAATTGACTTCGGTAAAATTACAGATTATTTTTGTCAGTCGTATGATTCACAATAGCAGAAGTAGTATTCGTTTCTTTGTTTTGTAACTCGTTCCAGTCGTCAACGAAACTTGATTTAGCTTATGCATCGCAATCGGTTTTATTCAGTTATTGGTTGACTTCCATCGGTAATAACTCACTGTCGATAAGACAGACTGATTTGGCAGAAGTTGCGTTGTCCGTCGGTCGGAACTCAAGAATCGGACTTTGACACGGTTCAACGCGATAAAATTGTGGCGCACGTTTTAAGGAAGACATCTAACAAAGGAATAACGGACTGCGCGACTTAAGCTTAGGAAAGGGGACCGTCGATCTGCCGAGAGAATTGATCTCAAAGCTGGAAAAGAGATCGATTACGAAGTGAACTAAGTGTCCAGCCTGCTTCACAAGTGGAACGGTTAATATACATACGAAAGATGTGCAGACAAGGATTCACGGGCCGCATGTGGCCTTCGAGAGCATTCCATGCGGCTGGCGAAGTCATGGTTGAAAAATAATCCTTAAGTTTTCAACAACAATGTTCGTATTTGTCAATTTAAATTACGGGTATGAAGTAACTGTAACGCAAAATAGCGATTTTTAGCTATTGAGACAGTCCTTTAATTAACTTCTGAGTTAAATTCTTATTGACCCATGCACTCGCCATTGTGAAAGCGCCCAGTCACGTAAATAGTTTTAACCCCCATGATATTTAATATGCCATTAAACTACAATATGCAGTAAAATATGAAATTATTATGCTTATGCCTTATAACTGATTTACGATATCTTTCATGTCTATGAAGCATGGTCTAGATCAGGTGTCCCCAAACTACGGCCCGCGGGCCGGATCTAGCCTGCGAAAGAGTTTTATCCGGCCCGCGGAAATTTTATTAAACATCATAAAATCAGCGTTTCCAATTTAAAAACAGGCACATTGTTCGCATTAGAATTTTTTCTTACATTTATTCACCTTTCCTTATATTTATATATGCATGTATGCTTAGGTAATTATAGAATAAAATATTTTAAATTTTGGAACGTTTTATTTTTCGATCCGGCCCGCCTAGCACTTTCAATATTCCTATGTGGCCCTCCTCTCAAAAAGTTTGAGGACCCCTGGTCTAGATTAACTTGTAATTCATAAACTGATCAAATTTGGATGTAAGGACTATCGTTTATTAACAGATTTATTCAAAAACTTTTCGCATTTCCATTCAACACTTAAATTATCTAATAAATTATTTCATGCGTGCCAAGTTTAGGGCTATAAAATGAAAAGATCCAAGGGCGGAACTATATTACCGGAGAGTTCGCGACCACGAGGGAGGGAGGAGCTGCAGGTTCATATTTATCTATATTTTGTATTAAACAACGAATTGTGAAGAGGCCCAAAAAATATTTCCGTTGGTGGGCAGAAAGTTATCAGTTCCGGGTCTGTTTCTCTTATAAGCGCGAAATTAAGAAAAATAATTTTGTAATTTTTTACTTTTTCATTAGTTGCAACTTTTCGTTTTCTCAGATAACTTAACCTAACCTATTTAAAATGCAGTAGTTAAAATTTGCGCTGCACAATATTTCCTTGAAAAACAGAAAATAATTCCTCTAAGAAGTTACTTTTCCCTTATAAATGTAAAATTAAAAGAAATATTATAATTTCTCATTTTAACATTAAATATGATTTTTCGTTTTGCTAGTTGGATATTTTTACCTCTTTATCTCTAGAAACGCCTTGAACATTATAGAAAAATCAAATAGTTTCGATATTTTTTTAGAAGTTTCAAAAGTTTTGAGAACTTTCCAGAAAGTCATTTAATCAATGACGAGAAATTAATATATTTTATTTTGATTTGCTAACTAAACAGTTTATCTAGAGTTATTTTAACTTGTTGCATTTCTTGAACTAACAAGTTATAGAAAAAAACAAAAATACTGTGCTAGAATTTTCCAAAACTTCGAGAAGTTTCTAGAAAATCCAGAAAATTTTGAATTTTTTAAATATTTTTCTTTAACAATAATAATTATTATAATAATTGTTAATTATAATTGATTACCAGTTGTATCCAATGCTGATTTTTTAACTATCGAACCTCGATAACTTGACTTCCAAGAGCAGAGGTATGGAACCTCATTTTACACTAAATGAGTTGATGGGGTTTATTACTCAAGGTCGCAGAATATCTTATCTTGCAGTTTTAAACAAAAAAATTGGATAAATTTCAGATTAAACTCTTTAAGACGAACTCGATAATTCTATAGTGAATAACGTAGAATGATTTACTTGTGTTACCCTTAAGCTCAACATATTTCTATGTGAGGCTTCCTTTAAATTTTGGAAAAATTATTGGCCAATTTATTCTCACCTGAGGAAGATATTATCTCAGCACGAGAGATATTTTCCTTTGAATATAGGAAGTTCTAAGATATTTCATTCTGCTAATGCGCGCTTCAAATGAAGTAAGCAGGCTGTTAAATCAGTTTCGTATTTTATGTTCAAAGAACCTGCACTGAGGTTCGTCGGCAGCTTAAGGAATGCTCTAGTTAAGGGGCAAATTTCTATTTTATTTGCTTGAAACCGTGTCTTGAATCATAAAATGACTTGTTTCGATGCGCGCATATAATGCAATACTGTCACTCGAAGAATTGTTGCTTTTAATTGATAGTTTTGTAATCCGTAAACAGTTCCTTGAGTTTTAATATTTAGACTTTTTCGTGATGATTTGAGTTAATGTTTGAAATTACTGAGGAATCCGACACGGCGCTCTTTGCTTACTAATTCTGCGCTGCACTGAGGACGGCTGCTGCTCACTTCGAGAGCACTTAGGGGTGGTCATTTCGGGCTGCTGGTATAATTGCTCCAAAATTTGTATAATCCCTATTTCGTTTTTTTACATTTCCTACCTATAAAAAAATTTCAGCTCCGTAGCACATTCGGAAATACATAAACCTTGAAAATTTGTTTAAACAATTGCGAATTTTTAGCGGCCGAATTGTTGCACTTTTTCAAGATTTTTCGTTTTTTATAGTCGGTTTTGCACAAAATTCTACCTAAGAAAAAAATTTCGAATCTACAGCTCATCTGGAAGTGCCTAAACATTAGTATCCTCCTATATCCTCCTCCTCCTCCTCTGTAAGAAACGTCTATATATAACGATGTACAAAACCGAAAATCGGTGATCCAAAACATATTGTTTGCTAAAATGAGAATATTTTTGCCATTCTTGTCCTTTCATTAATTGCCGTTTCTAACATTTTTCCGTAAATCTTAAACATTGACGAAATTAAAGACTTGATACCATAAATGAGTGAGTGCGCCGTGTTAACCGGACTATATGACGGCCCCCTACACAGAGGCTAATTCCGGCCAAAAATGTTGTATAAAGAATTTTGAAGCAAGTAAATCAAACAAAATTATTAGAATTCTTTTTTTAATCTCCCAAAATTGTCAACACGATGCGTAATACTAAGATAAGTGTGATATAAACTTATAAACTATGCTACACTAATCATAATCACTGTCACTATTTGTTATTGATTTTTTGTTCGCGAATATGATACAGTTCCTAACCTTTGATTGAAAAAAAGAATTGATTTCGTCCTATAGTCGGGTAAATACGGTGTCGTAATAGCGTAAAATTGGATTAATTAGAAGCTATAACAACTTATCAATTAGTCATAATTCGTTAACTCTATTCGTGAAATCCTACCTGCTAATTAAACTTAAATATCAACAATTTTTGCACTCTTAATTTACACCGAAAGAACACCAGCGCCAGCGTAAAAAACGCCGCCATGTTGGATATCCTCGTCGCAGTGACTGCCTAACATATGCCATCCGTTAGATTTTCGCTGATTTGGAATCGCGCTCACCCCATCGCTACGCCACCTCTTAAAAGTTGCTCTCAAGTTTCAATTTACTATGACGCGTATGAAAATTGGGAAACTGCCAGTGACTCAACCTACGCCATTGAAATCATTTTTACGATTGGTATCGGTTTGGTATTGATCCTCCCCTCCCTCTCTCCCTCCATGTGGTAGCTAATCAAACTCGAGTCGCTTAGAAAGTTTTTCGGGCCTCCTACACTTTCTCCCCCGCAACCACTCCCTCCCTCCTCCTCTCCCCTCAGCCCCCTCCCCCTCTTGACCCTCTCTCTCTCTCTCATCCTTCCATCTCCTCTTAAAAGAGCCGACAGATTGTGAGGGGCGGATAGCTCGGCGTAAAACGTTCGACGCGTCGCCGCTTTCACTGTAGTATTTGTAAAGCCGTAAGCCAAAGCGAGACGCCAAACAAAGATTCATATCGTAACTTGTTATTAACAAGTCCTGCGGGAGGCCGCGGCGGATTTTGGACGAGTGAATTTTCGTAATATCTCTCAGCCATGTTTATAATGCTCGCTTCGGAACTTGTGAGTTTCTTCCAACGTTTCCTCTCTCGTCGAACACGGCAGGTTTTCTTTTATTGATGTACACATTATGAATGCCTCTCCAATAGTCGTAAAAGGGTTCGGAAAACAGGATGCGCATATCGGTTACAAAGCGGCCGTCATCAGCGGCGATTCATACATAATCTACATCAGGGGTGTCCAAAGTAATGCCCTCGAGGGTATGATGAAAAACCTATCCGAAAAATTTAACACACAAAATAAAACATTTTACGAAAATTTTGATAATAAAACTTTTAATGCTGAAATGTTAACCATAATTGATTTTCGCTTATATGGCTCCTTATAATATAAATATAACTTCAGATTTAAATTCTAATCCGGACCGCCAAAGAATTGGCAACTGCCATTGCGGCCCGCCGAAGGATTTTCAACCACCGATGCGGCCCGCCAGTAAAAGAAATTACGTACCACATAGTCAGTGTTCCCTTTAATTTTGCAGTCCTGAGCGTCCGGCTAAACTTCGTGAGCTACAGTGTTAAGCCGGTGCCAAAAAGAAATTGCGAATCCAAAAGTCAAGGGTTCCATGGGCTCCCTCGAAGTGGAACAAGTATTTTGTCTGTGATTGGTGTCACGAGAACTATAAATATTTTTCTTCTTTTTAAAAAAGGAACGCCCTGTGTAATTTTCTCTGCCATTTTTCATGTGTTATTTTCTGACTTGTGCGCGGCAAAAAATTGGCTGTGCGCGGAGGGAAAATAAATTTTGTTTTACTACACTTGATTTATAATTTAGTAAAACTTATTTGGCTTTAAATCTTCTTACACTTTTTATTATCCTACACCTTGAACATTTGTGAAAGTTATATGGGTTTTTGAAAGTGTAAGAAAGATGAAAGCCATATATAATCGGGAAATCGGGAAAGACGCTATGGGAAGGAGGTTCTGATCGTAATAGTTACGGAGATATCAGACATGGATGTTTTATCACAGCCTATAGGCTCTCTTGTGGAATTCATATTTCCCGAAAATGTTCATCGGAGGTACAGTTGCTTCAGATGTAATAAAACAGGTTAATTATCGTCATTGTTTACATATCTTAGCAGTCTAATGTGTCCTGCCATTTATAACTTGACTAATATGTACATTATTCTTTCAATAATTGTAATAACAAAAGTATTATTCGACTATGTACTCCCTGTAGTGGACATCGTCCAAATGCGCATGGCGCCATGTTTGCCTAATACAAACCGACATATCATCTCTAACAAGATTAGAAAGGTGTACTCCATGTCAGAATACACATCTTTAACGTTTTAATGCGAAAATAATTAGCTATTATGGAGTCAACAGAGATGTCGATTTTCTGTATGAACATCAATGCTGTTGATCGCCAAGGGAACGTTTCAATAAAAATGCAAAATTTTGACAAATTTTCGAATATTATCGCTTTATGTGAGCGAATTCGATTCGAAAACAAAAATCGACGATAAGAATAAAATTTTTTATTTAATTTCCTTTAGAATGGTTTTTATCCGAAGATCGTGCGTCAATTACTTCTAATTTAATTTTGCAAAAGAAAATAAGTCTGCAAGTGTGAAAGAGGTATATTTAAGATCCCTCTTATGGGAAATCCCATATAGCTTTCCAACCAACAAACCAACAGATTAAGGCTTTTATTAATAGTTTGATACTGACAATAATAATAATAATTATTATTATTAATAATTAATAATAATTATAATACCCTCCTACAAAAAGCTGTCATACTAAATACAACGAGAATAGTACGTCAATTTTTAAGTTCCGAGTAATGAGAGTGCTTGGCAAAGCCCGTACCTCATTGAAATAACCGGCTCAAAAGCTGTGAAATACAAAGGTATAGTAATAATAATAATAACACATATAGGCTCCACGTGGCTGAAGTGCTGTAGCCCTGGAAATCGCGTTAGTTTATTTACGAGTTGAGATCTTGATGTATGGTGATTTTTTTAAGCGCTTGCAGTATGCAAGTACCGACTACTCGTATCTATATATGTAGTGATCTTAATATAAAAGTTATCTATCTCTCTATATTATAACCGTACTAATGTGTATTACAGAAACTATTTCTTAATTCCGTATGAGCAAGAGGGGTGAAAAAATTCAAAGATAACCTTTTCGGTAATTATGAATTTAGAAGGAATTGGTAGCACCGATTTCAACGAAATTTTGTATGAAGGAGTTGTGCAACATAAAAAACAAAATATTTTTTTTTTGATTGATATAGAAAGCAGGGCTGTCACAACAGAAGTAATAAAAAATTTATTTTTGCAAGTGTCTGTGTTAAACTGTCTCATCAATTTTAACCAAATTATAATATTTATTATGTACGCATATGTATAAAACTATACTAGCATATTTGAACCGGATAAACTAAACAGGGATACCACTATTACAAATTAAACTCTTTCATTAACCATGGATTTGGAAAGAATTGGCCCAACGGATATCAACTAAATTTTATGTATAAAATGTTTACAAAATACCATAGTGAAATCATGATTTTTAAAGCGAAGCTTAAGAGCAGGGCTACCGCAATTAAAGGTAAAATAATATTTCATTTACACGTATTTCTAGAAAGCTGTCCGGATGTATTTTAACCCATTATGTTATATATAATCTTCATATAAATAACCGGGTTGACTAAACAGAGCTACCCCAGTATCAAGGTTAGAATTTTAGATTTAAGATTTCGAAGATATTTGCTGAACCGATTTCAATAAGAAATTTCGTTTGTAGGGCGGGTATAGAATGACAAAACGAAATGAACATGTTTAGAGCTGATCTAAAAAGCATGACTACCACAATATAAGGAAAAATAATTTTCTGATTTCAAAGCAAGTACATTAGTATACGATTTTACTACGGGCGAATTTGACGAAAAGCACTCTTTTTAAAGATATCTCAGCAACCAATTGAACAATTTTGATGAATCCTACACCAATATTAATGTTGAACCAAGAAACGTCGAGACTTGAGACTTCATATACATGCTAAAGGGACGTTGAGGATATGGATCTCAGAACTTTGATTTCTAGCCGGGAGGGAGGTATCAAATTTTAGTCCATATTTAATTTGTTCATACCAATTAAAGGGGAATATTAGTCACTTACTATAAGAGTACCTTGAGTTTGGATCAAAATAATACCGAGTGATATGTGCATGAAAATTCTAAACTCGAAACTCGGGGCAAAGCCCGGACAATTACGCTAGTTAATAATAACCGTGCTCGGCCGCGCAGCTTAGAGGGAACACTCTAGCTACATAGTAGTTTATAAACCTTATGAAATCTGAATGAGCATTTCGGCTAAAACAGCCATCTTCGATGTCATTCATATGTAGTCGTTCCTAAAAACCTTAGGATTAACTGATGGCGGCTGATTTGTAGCCGAAATGCACTTCTTGTTTTCCAAACCCTGTTATGCTTATTGGAGAGACGTAAATTTCACTTTAGCCTTAAGATGCGTTCGATAATACTGCTTTGATGTATTGATAGGTAACGTGCTAAAACTGGCTGAGGGATCCGCTTCTCACATTGTCTTCTCTATCGTTTTAAAGTAAGTCTAGTTCTTGTGATACACTGATCGCATGCTACACTAATACACTATGGCACCTACACCCAAGGCTCCGGAAATACGCTCGTCCACCCGCCACGAGGACAGTGGCGAGTATTTTAGCCTTACACATCACGAAATGGATTGGGGATGAATGGATTTTGTCAAGTGGCGATTGGATTTTAGTTGAATTTTTTAGCCCTGCCTACACTTATCCCTCACTTTGCACTTATGCGCTTTAAACCTATGTATTACCGAACTTTGTTTCACCCATTTACTACCAATAGGGGTATAAAATGTACCCCATGAGAATTAATGTTATTTTTTACTTGTTAAATGAAATTGAACCTCTAGTAGACCTAAAATAAATTTTCAAGCATAAAAACAGTGTATCATGTATTTATTATTTTAATTTTAATTAACAAATGAATTTTTAGCAATACATTTTGATTAAAATTCAACTGAAAATTCCATTAAAAATATGTGGAAGAAATAAAAAATATTGAGCATGTTAAATAGGAAAACTAATCAATTTCATTTCAGCGGGGTTTAGAATCGATCTCCATGCACTAACGAATGATAAAATGAGACTGTTTGACTCGGAGATTATAATAAATAATAAGAGAAGCAATTCTGAATACAGGTATACCTCGCGATACGCTTTTTTTCCGTTTTACGCTCTTTACACTTTCTGACTCTACATCTCGATATGCTCGCTTTATTCGGACATACGCTCTTGCAAATCCCGGAGAACGAAGAGCCTTTTTTTACCCTTTCGAAAGGTCTCAATCGTTATCATTGGAAAACAACTTTGTTTCACTATATACGACCTACTTTTAAATTATTTTCATATTCATTTCATGTGTATACAATATTGCACCGAAGAAGTATTGTAATCAACGAGTTTCTTTTTGAGTTCCAAGGTAGTGTTTGGGCGGCCTACAGCAAGCTTTCAGCCCGAGCTCGTGGTAGTGACACATTGAATTTGTGCTATAGTTTTTACCCTTTAAATGTCGCAAGTGAAAAGATTAACGCGAAGTATTTCTCTTAATTAATTAAATTGGATGTAATAAAACGTTTTGAAAGTGAAAAAGGGCACCCTGCTATAGCTCTTGCCCTTTCTGTAGCTCCGTCGACTGTTAGAACTATTTGCAGAAGTGCTGGATAAATTAAGAAGATGATCCAAACAGGATTTATGATGCCTACTTTCCATTTATCCTTTATTTAATACTTATATTGGCTTTAATAGCTTTAAAGTCATCGCGGATATGTAGCTCTTTGTGTTCCCAAATTTCATAATTTAGCGTTATAAAATACTACAAATACATTCAAACGGAATATTAAATTGATCACGCGCACTTGTGCGACAAAAATATCGCGTGTGCTTATTAGAATATACCGAATCTGAGTCCAATAATAGTTTTTGCTATGGCAACACTCTCATGAGTGATAAAAACTGCAAAATAGCCAGTGTTTACGCGAAATTCTAAGAAATAAAATCGATAAGCAAAATTCTACGATGAAAATTAGAATCTTCCTTTCCTCAGAGAAAGTACAAAACTTGCTCCAATATTACAGTTCTAAGATATTTTAATGTGCAAGAGAAAATTACCCTGCACGATGGATTTTAGATTGCCCATGTAAATCAATTGAGAAGGATAGTTCCTGGAATCGAACCTGGGACTTCTATCTTCGCAACAAAAACTATCCTCGGGAGCTCGGCCCATGTAGAAAGAGATGTTCACTAATTTTCATGAAAATCGGTTTATTGGTTCAAAAGTTAATAGAAGGGGACGGACAGATAGACGGACAGACACAACGACAAAACTATAAGCCTATTTCCATTCTGGAAAGTAGGCTAAAGAGTGTGCTCCGGGGGCTACTTCTTTAACATCAACTCTGCTGGGAAGGCATAATCGAAGTGAAGCACTGATAGAAATGGAACGTTTGCTCAACGTATGGATCAAAAAACAAAATATTACACTCGGTTCGTATGTTTGGCGGAAGATGGCGGCACAGTGTAATTTGCGTTTTATATAGTAGTGACGTTGCCTAAAAAATTTCCTTGAGACAAATAGTTGGTAAAAGTATTATAAGCCACCAAACTAAGGGAATGAAGGTCTTTGTGTATGCATTGTATTTTATTTATCCTTTGATGATAATTAGATTATTTTATAAAATACGTATGCAATATATATCGTGCGCTCTCTTTTCCCCTCCTACCTTTGACATGGTTTTCAATGGGATGTTTGCATTCGTTTATCAAGATTTCGCGCAACAAGACCCTTTTTAGGAACATAACTCTCGTCCTTACCCGTGAAGACCCGGGTTCGATTCCAGGTCATAGCAGGATTTTTTTCTGTTTCAAAATTATTCCCACTTCAATTTAAGGCCAAAAATCCTTTTCTAGCAAATTTATTGAGCAGCACTGTTTTTAATATGGATTTTTCCTAGTAGGATCTCTCGCACTCCCTCAAGTAGCTTCTCGAACCCGGGTCTTCCACATGCTGGGCGGATATTAGAAGACCCGGGTTCGATTCCCGGTCATAGCAGGATTTTTTCTGTTTCAAAATTATTCCCAAATTACAGCTTATGCCATTCTGCATAGTTTCATATTATTCCATCAATTTCTTAAATTGAAGTAACAAGTATGAAATAATCAGTATAAAATGCAATGTTTGAATTTTGCGATGAAATTTTCAATTTTGCTACGATATGACGGTGTTTTTCCGGATAAAAATCGCTTTTTAATGCGGCAAGGAACATTTCCTTGGTGTTTGAAATGCAATGCAGCAATTGTGTATCTTTTCAAAGGAGAGCACGATTTTTCTCCTCTTTTTTTCCTGGTGGAGCCATTTGGCTTATGTCATGCGACAAAGGTCTTCGTCGGCATGTAAAAAAAGTTGGGTTGAGTAAAATCATTTCGGTAAACATTCGCTTTCATGACCGCGCGATCCTTCGTTACTCGCTGCATAGGAGAGCGTCAACGCCAACCAATATCTGTTATTTCGTCCTCGTCGAGGTGGTTCGGATTACTAATGTTTTTTGCATCCCCAAAGCAAGTTAGTTGAGAAGGAGCCTTTGTTCTTTTCGGAGAGGAATTGCGAGAAATTGTGTATATCTATTTGTATGTATTTGTTTACATATAATATACGTTTAATTTTGTTATAGTTTTTTAGTTTTTACCACTGACCTACGGACTTTCGGTTTCTAAAGTTGACACATAAATACCTGAGGAAAGGGAACCCATAAAAGTGGGTTCCTTTTCTTTGTCATCTGAAAGAAGATGTAGGGTTTGTTTTCCTCTTCAGATAAGGGCTTTCTCTGTTGTGCTATCTATTGGGACCAAAGCAGCGATGAAGCGAGTGAGCAAGAAGAGGACACGTCATCAAAAATCACGAGCAGCGAAGCTCTTCCATATATTTACACATTATTTTACTAGAAGTGTTTACTAATCTATAAGGCATTTCTTGCTGAATCCAATTACGCATGTGTAAATTTTCTAAAAATATTTGGAAAGGACTCGTAAGCTAGTTTAACTTTTGAAAGTTTTCCGTTTTTTGCATCTAAATTCATTTCTGATGTATGCATCGTCATATCTCCCTTTCCAATGAACGAAATGTAATCATTTCTTCTATGTGACTTTTGTAATGAACAATAATAATGACTATACAACTAAAACGTTTATATTATAAATAAATCGTCTCCTAATAAATCAGTAATACTACATTTACTTAAAAATTTCCAGTCAAGACATGAAAATGTTGAGATACATAAAACTTTTCACCTAATTGGTTTAGATTGGTAGATTTGTAGAACAAAATAGTTACTAATTTAAGTTATTCTTTTATTAAGATTGTACATCAATATCTTTCATAGATTTCCCGGTGCTGAATGTTATATATATAAAGCGCGAACGCGAGCCGGAAAATTAGCGATTGGTGTACATTCTCTTCTACTGCAACAATTTTTTTTTGTAAAATATAATACGAAAAATGGATATTTACAAATTTCATGTTTTTCGTAAATCCACAAAAAAATCAGAAAAATCGAGAGAAAACTTATCAAGTTTTGATTTTTTTTTAATTTTCTAGAACGTTTTTGCAACGCAATCGTGAAAATTTAAAAACCTCATCCGGCCGTACGGGTGGGATTTAATAAATCTCCTCCGGGCTTGAGGGGTTAATTTTCGCTTGAGATATTTGCGGGAAGATTCGGATCAAATCTTATGCACGCGATAATTACGTCTTGGGCGTCCGGAAAATAGAAGAATTCTGACGCAGGCGGATGACTTTCTGTTTTAATGCCGACTCTTTTATTATTTCCGCTCATTAAAGAAATGGCGTTATAGTCAGGCGGCTACAAAAATAGCGAAAATTTGAATCGGACATGGGTACTCTCAGAGTTAATGATAGGTTTCACGGTCGCTACCAAAAGCTGCTAGGCCACTGTGATATTTGCTGTACAGCAGAGCTCTCCAAACTATGGCCCGCCACCCCATTTAATATGGCCCTCGAGCCTGTAATAAGTCTTTGCCATATTTTGCTATATATAACAAACATGCAGTGTTGGAAAACGTAACGTAACGAAATAATGAAAAGATTTTTGAATAACATAACGATAAACGTTAACGAATTTTTCAAAATATAAAACTTACAATTAGTAATAATCGGGAGTTACCTTTCTTCGTAATATTTTTAAACTGTCCAGGTATTCATTGCACTACCTCTCAGATACCCATTGCACGTAGGCCACAGGGAATCAACAGGTCGTAAAAAAAATTTCAAAATAACTATATAGAGAAACGTAACTAAAACGAAAAAAATCATTATTTCGTTGAGTTTATCCTTTTACTGTGTGGCATTTCCTCCCTTGTTTCCCATCCCATTTTTTTTCTCTATCTTCCTCAGCGGTCATATTAACCCCCACGTGTAGTCATACCGTCATAAAATGCCCCTAGGACGGGATGATTGGGGATCTTTCCGGTCCAAAATCGTGGCAGAGATCCACCAAAGTTGTGCTCCATTTATGTCTGATTTCGATTCATATTTGGTGAAGAAAAATTAGATTGGACACGTCGAAAATTTTCCCGGAAAAATCGTAATATACCCGATTCACTAAACCACCTTTTAATACAAAAATAGCCTGCATTTGTATATTGTGCGCCAGTATTCGAAAACAGTTTTTCATGCTGATACTCTGGCCCGCGCATATCAAATTTATTGATCAAGTGGCCCACTTGTAAAAATATTTAGAGACCCCTGCTGTATAGCGTCATAATACAGTGTAATGCCCCACAACAGTTCTTTGTAAATATGAAATGGACAGAGGAAACCGTAACTTTATGCAACCGCATAATGATGACTCAAAGAGTGGAAAACTTGAACATGTGATTTTATTTGTGTGAATTTAGCGTACCTTTTTGTACTAAATTACGTTACGTACTCGAGAATTTTATGCACAAATATGTTTGAAAAAATAGAAAATGGAATTTACAAAAAGTCCAGCGATATTTTGAAATAGAGTGTCATTAAGAGTGATATTAATCGTAATCATAGTACATATTTAGAAAATATCGTGATTATCAATGTATAAGACGCGCTTTTTTCCAAACGTTTTTGGCTAAAAAAATTGGACGCATCGTTTTCAAGATTACATAAATCTTCCTAAAAATCAAGGAACGGAAAAATCAGGTGAATAAATCACAGGAAATTTATTTTAATATTACATAATTACCCTCCCTAGCCCCGAGATTACAGTTTCGAATTTTTCATACTAATTTCGCTCACTAATATTTTAATTCAAACTCAAGGTACTCTCGAGATGTGACCAATATTCCCCCTTAATTGGTATGAACAAATTAAATATAGATTAAAATTTGATATTTTGTTAAGAGTATTCTAAATAAATTGCGTAATTGTAAAGAAAATTAACACGGGACTCTATACAGTGTGTGATTTGTATGGCACCCCACTCCCCAAAATGTAAAAATTCTGGGCCAGAGGTGCACATCCTCAAGGTCTTTTTAGTAAGTGTACCAAGTTTTAAGTCTCTAAGTTTCTTGGTTTTCCAGAAATGCTGTAGGATATGATTTGTATGGCATCCCCTTCTCCCGCCAAAATCATAATTCTGGCACCGAGGTGCACATTCTCAAGGTCTTTTTGGTATGTTTACCAAGTTTTAGGTCTCTAGGTATATTTTGTTTTTGAAAATGCTGTAGTGCATAATTTTTATGGCACCCCCCCCCCCCCTCCTCTCCCACTCCCCAAAATCAAAACTCCGGTCCCGAGGAGCAAACCCTGAAGGTCTTTATAATAAGTGTACCAAGTTTAAAGCCTCTAAGTTCCTTGATTTTCGAGCAATGCTGTCCACACATAGAAGCCAGACAGAGAAACGCCATCTTTTATTATATTTTAATATTGTGAATACCAATAAAATTAGAAAAATTTTATCATGAAAATCAAAAATTATGTACGGAAAAATTGTAGATAGTTTTAATACAAGGAGAAAAGAAATTTAGATCGACAATAATCTATGCGTATATAACGGAAGCGCATTTTAAAAATCACAAATTAAAATCCGTTAAATTCTTTGTTTAAAATCTTTGGCGAATGTCTTTGGGCTTTAATGAGTGATAAACCCGTCTTTCCAACTTGCGGTCATCCTAGGTTGTTACAATACATATGCGTCCAATATACGAGAACACTGTATAGTCCTTGAATTTTAGACGGAAATCCTCCCTTCCTCCTATACATTGGTATTCATAGTAGACAGTAGATATAATATTATATTAAAGTGAATGAAATGGGCAAGTGGTAGATGACTTGCTACTACAGGACCAAAACGAAGTACCAAATTATCATGTGCCTATTTCGTTTTATTTAACACATTATTATTCCTTATTACAAAAGTAAAGGCCTCTTCAGCAGGGTTTTTGTAAAAAATAATATTTAAAATGCAAAATAATTTGAACAATAGTCCAAATAAACAGTCTTATGAAAATCGTCCATTATATTTCGAATAAATTGACTTTACGAAGAGGATTGCATTAGTTTCAATCATGGTTTTCATTTACCAGTGATTAATTGTAACGGTTATTTTTCTGTGAGCATTTCGTTCGATTTAAAATATTCTGCTTGTTTTTGCTGCGATCTGCGAATGTTATCTGGCCTAATTAAAAAAATATTTTTCCCTAACTCTTTCATGTCAAAAGGGGTTAAACTGAAGCGTGCCACTGTTATTAAAACCATTAACCTTTCCTGACAGGTGAAACTTTCCATCGGCTCCTATAATTTCTTGTTTTTATGTTTTTTTTCCTCGAGAAAACGTGGCTTTTATCCCACGTATCCCAGCCTTAAATGATTCGCGATAAACATCCAAACAGACAGAGTCAGACATCGAATAACTTCCGTTTCTCTCGGTGGAAGTTCTCCCGAAAAATGTTTTTCGCGCTCGTTTTTTTCCTAAAATTTCTCTCTTTCCCCGCCGTAATAAGATGCTTCCTGCCAGACTTTCGCAGTGATATCACGGAAAGGGAGCTATTTTCGTGACGGAAAGGAGCGAAGGACGGAAAGACGGACCCGTTATAAGGTTCCTTTGAAGGGAAATAATCGAGGACAGGTGTTTTTCGAAGCTGGTGGAGTTTTTCTTTCGACTAATTGCTTTAGAAGGTCGCGATGCCAGACGGAGATTTTTCCCGACGATAAACAGTTGCGAATCTTTTAAAATTTTTCATATCTTAGAAATGGACGAAAAAATACGGCAGGAAGTTAATTAAACGATTCGTCCTTCGTAAGAATCCGAAATCTCGACAAATTTAGCCGGTAATGTAAGTTTATATTGATCCAAATTTTTTTTCCGTATCATAGCTTTCAAAGAACAGGGGCATGTAACTTAATTTATCGTCCCCTCTTTCGCTTTTCCAAAATCGATAATCGAAATTTTGCAACGTATTCGAAAATCACGTTCGGAGCGGCGCAGTTGCCCATTCCTCAACATACATAGTTACGTTTTTGAACCCTCCGTGTCAATTTCGAGTGTCTGGCATTCTCGTATGCACATTAATTAGATACGCCCGTATTAATAACGTATATATCTCTCTTCAAACCTGTTTTTCATTAAACGGGGTAAGGAACCGAAGAAATCGCATATGTAAACTGTTGTTGCGTAAGTGAAATTTGTGTTTTTTTTTTCTCGTCAATAAGTTTAGATTTAAAATAATTTTTCCTCATTAAAAATACTAAACGTGTATCAAAGCAACCCTTGACATTGATGCATATGAATATTTACGGATATGTTAATCGGAAATTATTTGTGATTGACAGCTTGGCATTAAAGACGGTACGTAATGAGACGTTACTAGGAAATTAAATAAAAAAATTACAATTAACACATATTTTATATTTTATTTCACTATTTAAGCAAGACTTTACAGCAAAAGTTTTGGCACGAATCCGCACTAAATTTATCGTAAACTGGGCACAGTATTGGCTGTAATAATAATAATCTCTATTTAGAAACCTACCGTAACACGAAATTGTGTTTCATTTCTCGTGTGCGTTCCGATAGAAACTTTTTAAAAAGAACTTCTTCAAGCAATCACGAACTGCGTTATCCAAATGTCCGTGACACTTCACTTAACGTCGTCGCCATAACAACTCATCACCATTTGTATTCATTGCTTCTTAATTCTCGAAATCGTTTCCAATTTTGACGCCGCCTAAAAAATTAACGGTTTATTGCGAGTTAAGGAGGTTACGCATCGTAATTAACTCTACGCCTTGAAACGGTGCTCTCGCAAGAGAACGTCGCCGAGTAGCCTTTACGAAATATCAATTCTCGCAGTTTGAAAACTCTCTTACAAAAATGTTCAAAACTGACGTGTTATTCGAGACCTATTACTGGTGATTATTAAAATAAGGATAATATTAATGCAAAGATGAGAAATGCTACGCTAAACTACAACTCTCTGACCGAAATAAACCATGGGCAAGAAAAATAATTTTTGTCTCGTCAACGTCCGCAATCTACTGAGCCTCGTGTAATTTAAAACAATGTATGACGAAAATAATCCAGATGTCAACTTTAGCGCAGCTGTAATTTTTGGAATTTATTTCTTTTGCCTTTTTACAATAAGCGCAACAACGACAACAAATACGAACCCATAAGATCAGCTGGATTCCAGCCACTCCTCGGCTAATTTTGGTCAGAACAAACGACGTTTATTCGAAGCGACCCGACGGATAACAAATTCCTCAATTCATTGACGTATAGCGCGTATTTGTAGTATCTAGCGCAGAAAGGATGCGATGCAGAATCAGCGATCGTCGTATCGCTGATCCTTATTTTCCTTTCCTCCCCGGCTTAATGCTGAAAACTTACTGCAGCTTGAGGGTTTTGCGACTCCTATGAGAAGATCACGGCACACTCCCCTCTTCTACGAACCATGCTCTAGGGTGAATGTGTATAACTATTCTCCCTTAATAAGGATGGTTAGAACTCCCAACGAGGTGCTTATAGACTTTTTTCACGACTCACTCCTTGTCATTAGAAATAAGCTATTTAGGGCCTTATGCAATTGAAATCTACTCCCATTTTTATCAGTATTTACGCTTACTTTTTATCGTATTTGTATTTATTTATTTGTATTGTATTTGCATTTGCCTGTTAGGCTACTTATTAGTGGTAATATTTAATTTTGTTGGACACTTTGTATTTGCTATTTCTTTCTTTTTGTAATTTGATATTATTTTTATTATTCTTGACTATTATAACACATGTTACTTGGGGACACCTGTTTGTGTTTAATAAAATATCTATCTATCTATCCAGAACACGTTTTTTTTCATTCTGTCGTCGAAATGCCGTTTTATTCGCCTCAAAGCCGCTTGATTCTATTTTATGCACCGGTCAGCGTTTTCTTAAACTTGCGTTTACCTTGAGGGAAACATGAAAGAGTATGGCTTCGTTATTCTTCTGACCTATTTCTTGTCCAAGATAAATATTGACCGGAGACAGTAATTGGAGCTTGTTTCCAGTATTTCTTTTTTCGGCCCTTAATACGCAAATGAACCAATTAAACCAATTTCTAAGAGATACAGAGAGAGAGTTACGAATAACTTAGATGGGAATAGTTTGGTAGTGATGAAATAATTTTCATCGGTTTTTTTTATCGATGACGTGAGATGTGTTTTGCGTAAAATTATTTACACGAACAAAAAAATCAGTGGACGTAAATTGCTTCACCTTCCCAACGAATGAGGTATTTAGCTGGCATATCGCAATTTTTTCCCATTTACGTGGATTTGAGCGCAGTTTCGCTTTCATCAAGGAAATTATTTTATTGGTCTTGACTGATTGAAAAGGGTATTAGCATGTCAGATTTTCTACGATAACGATGTCAGTTTATTTTTTAAATGCAAAATTTTGCATTTTTAAAAGATTTTCTGCTTTTTCTTGAAAATTGCCAAATATATTTATTTAATGTCCTTGAGGTCTAAACAGTGTCCTCCAATAATTTTTAGCAGTAAGAAAGATTTCAAGATAATAAAATATTGCTGAAAGGAACTAAATAGATTGATAAAATTCCAAAATTCTTGCTATTAATTGTATTAAACAGAACTAATAATTCAGGGCTTCCGAAGCCTTTTGACACTGCATTCATCGAACGAGTCCAAAAATGAATTATTTATCTTATCTAATGAATTTATCCCAATTTATTAGGTAAATACTTCGGCCAAGATAATGGCCGAGCAAAGCAAATGAAAGTACCGGGTATCCATACTTGGTGGGAATTCACCGAGCGTTGACCCTAATAATAATCATGCACAACTGAGGATGACTTGACTGAACGTCTAACTTACTTAACAGTTCTGTTACTGCTGGAGTTGCTGTTTTCATCAAAAGAAACTCATTTTTACCCCGAAGAAGTCGGATTAAGAAGTTCGCCATAAAGGTGAATCTCTCAAATCTTCCAAGGCCCTCGATCATTCGGAAACCAACCACGATGAAGAGAATGCGAATTCGAATACTTCATCCACGCCCGACGACGTCTCTCCCATGGGCGTAAACGGTTAACCAACCGTGTATATTTTTTTCCTCCTGCGTAACCGCGCGAAAAAAAGGTCAAAGACACCGGAAAAAGCAAATATAACTTATTTGGCGAAACTATACACGCCTTCTTAGTATTCCTCCATCCGTCCTCAATTACACGTTTATGTTAATTCGTACGATTTACAAATAACTCGTGACGGGCGAAAAAGTAGGCGTCATAGGGAACGGAGGAAATGGGAGGAGAGGGAGGGAGGAAAGGGAGGGAGGAAGAGGGGTGAGTTAGGAAGTGATTGGCGAGGGACATTTGACTGAAACCAGTTTTTTTCCCGTCGGAGGAACGTTACATTAAGGGAGTTCACCATGTAATTCGATTGTTTGAAATGCCATTCCATTTTCCTTCCTCGGCTACCTCCTCCTACACTCGCAACCCTTTTTCGTTCTTTTGGCAGTTTCCCGTTTCTTTCCCCCAACTTTCCTCTATTTCTCCCACCTAATATTTTCCTTCACCCCTCTCTCTATATATATAAATCATCATCCATCACTCTCCTTTATCTCCAAATAACCTCCAATTTTCTTTCCTCTGACTTTCTCCAATCCGTTTATTTCATCGCTATTTCCGTTTTATTGCCACTTTCTCCGTAATTCCTTCCATACTTCTCTTTCCCTCATTTTATCCTTCATCTCCCTTCATTTTTTTATCCATGCATCCCTCATGCTTAGAATTCTTGGTCTCAGTCTAACTTTAATGTAGATGGTTCTCTATCTCTCCTTCATCCTCCCTCCCTTTCTTCTCTCTCCTTTACTCTCTTCCTACTTTTTTCTCTCCTATCTTCCTCTGCCACTATCTCCTCTCCTTCTTTATCCTCTTCCTCTCTCCTTCTATTCTTATTTCTCTCCTTCCATTCTCTCTCCTCTCCTGTCTCTATCTCCTCCCACTCTCTCTCCCCTTTCCTTCTCTCCCTAATCTCTCCCCTTCTCTCTATTCCCCCACTCCCTCTTTCTCCCTATCTTCTCTCTCTTTTATCTTACTCTCCTCTCTCTCTCCCTCCCCTTATCCTATCTTCTCTTTCTCCCATCTCCCTCTACCATATCTCTCTTCTCTCTCTCTCTCCCTCAACTCATTCTCTCTATCTCTCTTTCCTCACACAGTCCCTCTCCTTCCATTTCTTCCTCTCTCTCTGCTCTCTCCCTATCTTTCTACTCCCATCTCCCCTCTCCCTTACGCTTCCTCTACCCCAGGGTTCGGCAACCTTTTGTGCTTGGCGGGCCGCATTCGTAATGTGAATGCTTCGGATGGCCGCATTGGAAGTCACGAGCGCTTCGGCGGGCCGGATGAGTGTTTACATCCGAAGTTTTCCAGAGATTCTGTGGTCTCATATTAGTAAAAATGATGTCTATATCATTTACCAGCGTTAAATATTCATTAGAAAGGGTTTCGAGACCAAAATTTTACCGAAAAAATACAAATTTTCCGTTAAATTGTTCCGGACACTTTTTTATTGTGGCTTCGCGGGCCGCATAAAGCGCCCTCGGGGGCCGCATCCGGCCGCCGACCTCTGCTCTATCCTATCTACTTTCTTCTCTCCCTCTCCCTTCTTTTCCAATTCTTGTATTTTTATTGTTACTTTTATTTACATAAAGTGCTATGTATTATTATATATGTTTCATGACGAGGGGTTAGGTGGAAGATGGGACTTCTTAGTCTCAATCTCGCCCGAAATAAAGACCATATCAATCAATCAATCAATCTTTCTTCTCTTCATTCCCGTCTTCCTTTCCTACTTTTCCTCCCACTAGTTTCGCTCTCCCCCCCCTCTGTTCTGTTATTTTCTTCTCCCTCTCTCTCCTTCCACGCATTTCCCTTCCATACTCTCTCCCTCCGCCCTTCCACTTACGACCCTGACTGCTCTTTTCTCTCTTCCGCATCTATCTTCCTTCATCTTCTTCGCTTCCAAAGGGGAAGAGAAGTCCCCGCTGAGACGCACACCTACCTAATTATAGACCCACGGTACAGCCATTCGCGAATCTGATGGATGACCATGCCCGCACAAGGGCGAACTCCTTTTGATAATTCGCACGGCCATATATATGTTTCATATTATTCGCAGGAACCAGAACCTGTGTAACCACGAAAAAAGGTTAAGGGTGTGTGGTTACGCGGGTGCGAAGGGATATCGTATGGGATGCGGTTGGAGGGGGATTAGAGCATATTAAAAGACGAGAGGAGTATGAGAATGTTTTAGCTTGAGGTTCCAAAAGTTTTTCCGCTCCGTAAAAAAGCGAGCGTTTGATACGTCTCAAGGTCTTCTCGTTCGATAGGATTGCTCCGCGCTCGTGTACACGAGTAGGATTGAAATTGAGCGGGTTTGTGGAAATGGTCACGCCGCTCCTCCTGTAATACGGGGGATGCGTACTGATAAAGAGCCGTGTAATGCTGATCCGTGTAGCGCGAATCGTAAAATAAGGATCCGTATAATGTAAAACCGTTCAATATGAACCTGTGTTATGTGACCTATGTTATGTGCGGAATGGGGCAGTTTGGCGCGACCGATTCGGAGACGGACAATTCGGCGCGACCGATTCGGCGACGGGACGATTCGGCGCCTGAAGGAAAAAGCAACAACTTTTAGTTGGGTTGAGTGGTTGGACGTTGGATTCGTTTTAATTCCATCCCCGGGTAAGGTTGAGAGGTTGGGGGTAGCAGGCTCGTTCCTAGGCAGTTGGCCGCCGTTGTTCAAGTAGAAAATGGCCGACACCATTAAACCTTTTTATGCTAAATGCATTTACTTACCCTTTATACAATATAAAAAACATCAACCACGAAACAAAATTTTTTGTAATACCTATCATGTGCATTAACATTAAATATTACTACATAAAAAGTCAACATATATTTTAAAATACATAGATAAACTAAAAGGTATGCACTGATAACACAAAATTGGACCAAAGCGAAAGGTTTTTATTTAGTAGTATTATGGCAGCAAAAGATAAAGAACTTAAAAAGCCACCATTTGAGCTTTAATTTAAGCAAAAGTGTTTATGACGTCAGTGAAATCAATTTATTCAGCAATTTCATTTTCTATTGATATTATCGCTAAATCAGATAATGTTGGTTGTAACATTGAAGATCTTAAATAAGTTTTAATAAGTTTAAGCTTAGAGTGATTTTTTGCTTCACTACTAAAGATGAATAATTACTCAAATATATTCGGTGCTTTATCCGAATGGATCCACTGGTTGAAATAATCGTATTAAGATCTAAATCGCAAAATAAGACGCGGCTTCGAAAAATACTTTGACTCTCACAAAATGGACAACTACCAATAAGGGTGTGGTAGAAATTCCATAAAGTACAAGTACACATGTTTGTCCCTGCTAATTTTATCGTAACTTGCTATCAAACAGAAAATAATTACAATACAGCATTAAATACGGCCGCCTCTTATAAATAAATACATACACTGTTGCAGATTGAGTACAGAATCAATTAAAAATAATTTTAATTTGTTACTTTTCGGCCATCTTTCGATTTGGCCGTCCGTGTTTTTGAACAACGTGAACAACCGCTGGGCGCGGCCCTGGGGGGTAGGATTCTTTCTATTTTCTCCCCCCAGGTTGGGTTGAGTGGTTGGAGGTTGGATTCGTTCTAATTCCTCCCCTGGGTTGGGTTGAGAGGTTTGGATTCGTCTTGCTGGCGCCGAACCGTCCCGGAGCCGAATTGTACCTTCGCCGAAATGTCCCGTCGCTGAATTGTCCGTTCGCCGAATCGGCCGCGACGAACTGTCCTATAACCTGTTATGTGACACAATGAAATGGGGGTTTCGTTCAATAACCCTTCAAGCACCCTCCCCTATATTCCCGAACCTATTTTTAATGCGCATGCGTATATGTACAAATTGAATGTGTTTTCAGTTATCTAAGCTTATAAATGAAACGTTATGGCCCTCCTATACATTTTTTTCTCGCTTTTCCATCTGGAATCCCACATTCCAAATCCTACCAAACCGCGTTAATGTGAATCATAATCCGCGTTGTATGAATTTTTGGCATTAAAAACAAACCGCGTTGTAGCGAATCCGTGTCATAAGAGCCAGTGTTATAGTGTGCTGCATTATCCCGATTATAAGTTGACCTCGAACATGTCGAATAATTTCTTTCACGCGCCAATCGAAAGAAATTTTTTTGGGAAAGATGAAGGGGAGAGTGTGGAAGATAATTCAGGCCGCGATTATAAGTCGAGCATTGATTTTTCGGGTTACATTTAGATAAAAAATACCACCGCCTTATAGCCGGGCCAATGCGGTATAAGGGAGTCGACTCGTTTAAGATTGAGGAATGAGAGCGCCGAAAGGAGGAGGATGAGAGAATTTCCTGGAATATGAACTCTTTCAAACCTAAGTATCGCATCGTGTAAATTTCTGCTGCTGGAGTGGTCCGGATTCGCTCACATCTGCGAATATAAATTCGCCCAGCGTATCCGCCGTAGCATGTGGTTGCGTTTATCTATTAAAAAACCCGTATGAACTTGTTTTATCCGAGGCTCCGTCCATTTGCATCCAGGGAAGGTAGCTTTTAATGTAATTTATCGCATAGGCGTTCAAAAGCGAACGAAATGTCACATGATCTCCATAACAGCCTAAACAAGCGGTCGGTGACCATGGCAGTAGGCCCCTTTTAAGGGGAACCAGTTTCAAAATTTTAATATCGGTGCCTTCACCATGTAAAATTCATTCATTAACGGAATTTTTGTTTTTGTTTTTTTTCCGGATCACTGTGGCTTATTTAGGAGTGCTATAGATGAATTTAACTTTAATTACATTGAAATCGACGTAATACCGATTAATTACATTGTTCCGTCGGTAATCAATTTTATTCACAAGTTTCCGTTGTGATAGTAAATATATAATGAAGTTATATGTTATGATATGACATGAAATCTTACTATATTATAACCGCACTATCCTGTCTAACGCAAATTATGTCAACATTATTCCTTATTTCCGGTTGAGCTAGAAAGCTGAAATTTTGCAAACTAATTGTTCATGATTTATAAACAAAGGAAAACGGGAAGTTCTTAAGTTTAAGTACCCCAAAAATATTTTGGAAATTAGAAAAATTCCCATAAGATTAACGGTGGAGTATTGTTGCTGTCAAGCAGGCTTCTAAAGACGGCTTTTAGATGGAATCTGGCGTTCAAACTCGGCATGTAGGCAGTAGATCACGGGCTAAGTAAATCGCGATAGGTCAGTCCGATTTCGACGAAACTTTAATTGTAATACTCGGCGTGAGTTTCTGCATGTGAAAAATGTGCAGTTGTCTAACATAAGTGGATGGGTTCGATGCCAGGATAGTTTACATTCACCATTTGATTTACACGTAAAATATTGTAGTATATCTTTCGTTTGCTTTTTAAAATTATTTATTCGTAGAAATTAGAGACTTGAACCAAAGTATGTGCAAAAGAACGCAAAATCATTTTCCTTCCGACGATTTTCAAGTATAATTCGAATTGGCTCAGAAAACTGTTTTGGAGAGGAAAGTTTTAAGGTTTTTGTGAATAAAATATTTCCTTGCCAAGAACAACCAGCCTTGTTGCCACACCCATAAAATTGTATAGGAGCGTATTGGGAAAACGGAGGAAGACGGGAGTGTGGGGAAAAGAAAGAGTAAAAGAGAGGAAGGAGAGAAAGTAGAGAAAGAGAGGAGAAGGGGGAGGGAGAGAATGAGGGAAATTGAAGTTTGGGAAAGTGGGAGGTTTGGTGGGAGAGAGGTAGAGAGAGGGAGAGATTGGAGTGAGAGAGAGAGAGAGATGGGAGTGAGAGAGGGTGGGGAATGGGAGGAAGGGAGAGAGAAGCCCGAAAATAGGGCTGAATATAATTTTCTACCTTAAATATATGCCGAAAGGAGGAGGTTCAGGGTTGCAGGCGAATTCGCCTCGCAAAGCGGGGCACGGGATTGACGAGCGTAGGGGCGGAGCCCCCAGTAAACAATATAATTTGTAGGTAGTTTATTAACCTAAACAAGATAGGGAAGGTGCACACTTCATGCGAGCATAAATGCGAGGCAGAGGCGTTCTTTACGAATTAGGTAATCATTTTAAATATCCTATTCTAAAATTCTTCCTAAATGCCCTTTTTGTCTAATATTTTTTATAAGATATATGACGACAATTTCATTTTTCGTTTAGAGAATGGTGACACCCCCGCTTGGGTTATGTGAACCATTGATATAACTTTTATAACCCTTTTCCCGAAAAGTGTTTAGTACCAAACTTCATAAAAATCCCCTCGATAGTTTCGGAAATGAAACGTGCGGGTGGACAGACGGACACGATCTGACTATAAGGCGTTCGTTTTTATGCCTTTTGCGAAAAAGGAAAAATAATTTTATAAATGGGTGAATCAGTCCCAAGAGGAAACTGCAGAATTGGGGACACACGTCGCCACGCGAAATAATTTTTTCTTTAAGAGTTTACGAAACCAACTCCCAAAATAATCCATCAGAGAAATCCTTATTCTGGATTTCTCTCTTAGTTAAGGCAAATTAATAAGCAAATCACCTTCGCAGACGTTTTAAGAAGTGAAAACCGTCAGCACGTTTCATTTTAATTGAAAAAAGCGTCAAAAATCATCTTTTACTTTCTCCACTCGTAGTATAGGGGAAAGTATTGTTTTCATGAAAAAGTCGATTTCGATATTTCAACGGAAATACACGTTTTGAGGTCCCCTGAACATGTTTTGACCATTTTTTCGACGATGTCTCTGTGTGAATGTATGTGACAGCTTTTTTGTGGATGTTCTAAATCAAAAACTATTAATCAGACTAATGCGAAATATTATATTTAACATTTTTATGAAAGTCTCAAGAACTGATTAGTTTTTGATAAAAATCGGTCAACTGGAAGTGGATGTTTACTCTTATCACTTATCCGTTATTTTGAGATATTTGTTTTAGTTTTTGATAAATGTAAAATGTATTGAAATAAAAGTTGCAGGAAATTTAATTGTCTACAATCCTTGTTTGAAATATTTGCCCATATAATGCATTGTTTAAGAGATATGTTATATTTTTAGCTGCCACCACCACGCCACCTGCCGACGACTATTGTTAACAATTGACGCTTAGTTACGTCTTACGTTAGTAACGCTCCTTTGCTCATTTTTATTTTCTTAATTGTTGGAACTTTGTGGCTATATCCAATATCAGAAGGCTATGTTTTGAATTTATTTCTGTTCTTTGTAAAATCTAAAAATTTCTCGGTTTCTTAAAATATTTATTATTATGTAACCTATTTGGAATTTTTAGAAATATTTCAGGTATGGAGAAAGTCATGTTGTGGCCACATCAGATTTTTTTTTTGAGACTTTCGGACTGCTGCGACATTCGGTGGCCGAACTGAGCTCAAAGAGGCACTTTTTGGAAACGGCGTAGCTTGGTCAGTTTGCCAATCGAGTTCCACTAATTATCCTTACTATTTCGCGCTCAAGTGCGAGTAAATTAAGTCCTCCGCTGCTTTGCGTACGTTGATTGATAGAGACGTTCGATGACGCCGTGGATGTCGTCCTACGCGGCCCCGAACGCGAGCCTTGACTCCTCTCCTACGCAGTAACTGGTCAGCGCTCTCGTAGATGAGCAGAAAACGCGCGTTAGGATATTGCGATAATCGTAATCCGACATAACGTCTATATAAGGGAACTATTCGGCCGAAGAAGCTTTTACTCTGTGGAACTCCATCGTAGTAAACGAAACGACGGAATAACTTTGTAAAATTTCCGCTTTTATTATGAGGAACGGCCGGTTTAGGCTATTAACTAGTCATCTCTTGATGATGATTAGTTAATAATCTAAACCGGTCGTTCATTGTAATAAAAGTGGAACTTTTACAAAGGTATTCCGTCGTTTTAGCTAAAATATAATCAGTTCTTGGCTTTTTAATACAAATGCTAAATATGAAATGTTATGTTGATCGAATTACTAATTTTTGAGTGAGAGCGCCCACAAAATTCCGGTCACTGACACACACTGTCACATCCACAGACATAATCGAGAAAATAGTGAAATCGTGTTCAGGGGATCTTAAAACATGTATTTCCGTTGAAATCTCGAATTAGATTTTTTCCTGAAAACAATACTTTCTCTTTACTTCGTATATGGAGAAAGTAAAAACTGCTCATATGGGTGTCATAGAAATGATTGAAGATCCCTGCTTTAGATATTTTAAAGTTTATAACTCCCTCCCTTGCAAAAATTAGCTTATTATTGAAATTAACTAATGTTCCGATTTAAATCTACATAACTTTCTCACAATATATAGCTAAAATATACGTGACATAAGTTCGTTGTCGATAAATACATTTTTAGGTTTTTCATCGTAAGCAAACATCTTTTTCAAAAGGAAACATCGTTAACAATTAAATGTCCCAGCACGGTTAAATCTCGAAAGGCGAAAATTTCGCGGTTATTGTATGTAGAGATGGCTTTTGTCTTTTATTATGACTGTATGGTTCGTATGGGTATGTTCGTCCTCGGAACGGGACCATACGAAAACTCGTTTTCACTGACACAGTTGGACTCGTTTGTTATGCCTATTTTAACGAACTTTTCGCCAGCCGACCATGATTTATTACATTATTGCGCTGGATTTTGGGTCAAATTTTATCTGGAAGGTTAAATGACTAAGAAGTTGGAAATTTTCATGCATTGAATCCCCACGGTACAGATATCGTAATAAACATTTAAAATATCAAAGGTGTTCTTTGCTCTTCTCTTGAAAGTCTTGCGAGGGATACTTTGAGGAAATTTGTATTAGGTAGGAACACTTGAAATATAAATCAAACTCGCGCTTGAATTTAATGAAACTTTGTATTTATTTTTTCAGTAAACTGATGACAACGAATCGTTCAAAACCGGCAGTGTTGCACTATTTTCTGTGGAAACAATACAGGTTTTAAACAATTCATTAAATTTTATTTACTGCGCATGTTCTTTTCAACGATTTAATTATAATTTTACTAATTAAATTCGTGGCGTACTTAAGTCTTAGTCTCTAATTAGGACCGGGTCGAGAAATAATTCGTATGCTGTTATATATAGCATCGGACAGATGGTCACCAACGTCCTCCTTCAGAAACGTCACATTTCTTCAAACCGTGGAAGACTCGGTTTTTTCTAAAAATAACCCTTCGAAACTAATTATATTAGTTCAAGTGAGGCGAATTCCAGTTCAACTTGTAGGGTGTCGAATAAAAGGTAAGATATAACTGAAGTCTGTATGTAAAGCAGGCGCTAAGCAGGCGTCGTTGGAGATGGTCTGTATTCGAAAATATGCCGGAGCCTTAAGTGTGAACGATCGCAAAACCGAAGCTAAAATAGCACTTCTCGAACACACCCTCGAAACGACTCCGTACGTGTGAATCAGCCTAAAATGTTTCCACATTTTAAAGTGGAAATACTTACAAAGTTAACCATCATAAACAATCTGTTTACGACGGAATAAATTTTTTGAGGATTTCCGCAAAGCCAAAGCGGTAAAAGTTTCGTATTAAGTTCAAATCGGAGGAGTTATTGACGATCCAAAAAAATCGGTGCAACATACGTTGCACAAAATTAATCATATTTTATTTCTCACAATTATTTCATTGGTAACACTAATAAGTACTAACGCGCAATTTGACTAGTAGCAACGATGCTTCTGCTCTTAGTGGGGATAGCTTGGCGGTAGCTGCGCGTAAAACTCGAACGCTATAATAACACTGGACGCTTTTCGCCATATTACTTTGGTAATATGTTTTATGACATTAGGTTCTATAAATTGGCGAATTTTAATCAAAATTATATGCTGCTAAATAGACAGTTCAAAACGACTGGAATAGTTTCATCCATTGTTGCGTGATATGGTTCATTTCAACTGGCCTTCTATCCTGGTTGATACTGAATGTAAAAACGAAATTTCATCAGAATCGTTTAAACCGCTTAGTCATTTGAGCAGCACAAACTACATATACTACGTGCAAATTCATCGAAACCTTGGATTCGAATGTTTTTGCGATCACAATTTCTTTATTTCTCTATGAGCTTAATTAGTATATTTTGAGAATGCAAAATGCGTAAAAAACAGGTAAACCGATTTGCCGTCCGCAATAACCACGTTAGCGGAGAAACAAAAGAAAGTTTGCCACTAACGAATCATAGACATCGATGAGGACAGTTCGGCTATAGAAATACCTAACCCGCTTTATGTAAAAAATTAAACAGCGTCACGCTTACAGCCTCGAAATTTTGGCCTCGCTGCGTAAAATATATAGGAAATATATCTCCCGCCCCATACAAAAGACTTAGGTCTTTTATCACCAGCATTTAAATTGTGACTAATTTTTCTTTCCGAGAAAAAGCTTTTGCCACGTTGGCGAGAGGTGGGATTCTCAACCGATTTTCACGCCGACAATATGTGACAGTTTCATTAATAATGCATAACAAAAGTATGCGGTGATGTACTATACCCCCGTTGAAACGGCAACAACTTTGTTTTTTTATTTTAATTTGGCTCTAGTTCGGGGGTTTTCCAGCCTCTTTAAATATGGCAAGCAGTATTTCAAGATATTCAATGCCCCACACGATATCTATCGCGTGCCAAACATTGTAACTGCCAAATCACCAAGGGCGAGAGGGTTACCACCTCCAGAGCGGCAATATTTGTGCCTCTAAAAAGAGCTACGGTCACTGTCTAAGTCTGGCATGTCAAACTCAAAGAAGCATCAGGACCGCATTAAAGCGATAGATAGTATAGAAGAGCCGCATTAGGATTACGGTTGTTGAATGAGGGTCGGAGTTGTAAAAATAGACTTTAACAAGAAAATTGGACTCCTGTTTTCCAATTAAAAACAATTATTTAGAAAATGCGTTCTTATTGTACCTCAATAATTATGCAAAAATCTTCTCTTTTTCACAAAAATAAAGTATTGTAACGAGACCGATAACGGACTTTGCTCTTCATTTTTTTTTGTTTCTGCGCGCAGCCAACAGGGTGCGCGTCAGTTCTCTCTTCTCCTGTGGAAGCTTGCAATGTAGTGTGCGCCCCAGGCGATTAAACGTGTTTGTGCCATTACGTGTAACTTTCATTTGTGCCCTTTCCTCTCCGAGAAACCCTAGCCCGTCACAGTATTTATATAAAATCTCGGGCGATTTAGCAAAGACAAAAATAAGCATTCGATCCCAGCAAGGTACAATAAGGGCCGCATGTGGCCCGCGATACGATAGTTTGACATGCCTGGTCAAGTATTTTCTATTGTGTCAAGAGAGCACCACTATAATTTTGCAAAATATTCTTTAATAAATGGAACGAGGGAAATTATGAAATTACTGGCGAAGGCAATTTAAAGGAATCTTGAAGAGTAGGGTGAGACTGCCAAAGATCCCGGCAGTGTTCGCTAGCACTAATTATACGCCGCTCTCCGTAATGCTCTAGATATTTCCTTCTTCGTACGATGCGCATCTTGATAACACTACGTTGGATTTCAAACAGGTTTCCTTGCGTTATCTTAAAAATTTTGCCGATAACTTTTCCTTACGGACTGAGATTAATGTTTTTGTTATCGAAAACAATAAAGGATTGAGTCAATAGCATGCAGTCAAAAATACTTGTCTCGGGTATCTCCAGTAGTCACAACAATGTCGAATTTAGCACCCACTGCCAAGATTTCCCCAAAGCTCGGGAATCATGCGATGGACCTCGCCTCAAAAGTCATCCAGCGACCGCCTAGAAGTAGCAGTGGCGCTAGAAGACGAACTGTGGACAATATTTTCCGCTCTTAAATAGTAATTTAACTAGCGACGTTATTGTGCGGACATGAGAAAGTTTGTGCAATGCAAGTTGCACCGATGTCTTTCTTAAGTTTAGATTTATAATGGGACTCATACTCAAAGCAAGGTCATTAAAAATTTCTCAGTGGCCCCTCTGCAATTTTAAGTACCGTATGCAGCTCGCTCGTTGATTTATAATCTTGCATCATCTTTTCGCTCGAAAATAAAGTAAAAATTTTAGAGGTCAAACGTGTCAAGTGAGATTTCGCTCGCGCTTTTCACACCTTGAAACCTTATACTTTTTTCAGAAAAACCAAACCTACTAAGAAAATATTCGTTACCTGTCTCTTAGTTAAAAAAAACACGCGACTATTATCACCTTTATTTATTGGCACTTTTTTGCCAAGAGAACCGTTACGGCAATTAAATCCAAACTCGCCCAATCTCTGGATCGACGCATGTTTAAAAACTGCTAGTACGAGACGGTTTGATTGAAAACCATGTTCCGTTTAGTTATTTCAATCGGCCGCAGTTATTTTCCTGTTTTTTTTGCTACATCTATTTGCGCCTTCAACCATCTTGCTTTTTCCAGCGATATTAACCCCCGCATTTTATCTGTTCTTACCCCGTACCCGTAGCTGTCCTTAGCCCTTTCATTTCGCTCCCTTTTTTTCCCTGTCTCTATTTTCCTCTCTCCCTCCTCCACTTACCTTTATCCCTCCAACCTCTCTTTCTCCCTCACTTTCTTCCTCTCTTTCTCCCTCTCTTTCCCTATCTTTCTCCCCTTTCATCATTAAATTTTTCTCTTTTATCCCTTCAGTCAGCGCTACGTCCTTCATAAGAGACGTTAAGCAGTTGGCCCCCTTGGTGCTCAAGATAACTCAGTAAAAATCGTTTTAGGATCTTTATGAATGCTCTTTCACGTATGTACTGCCAACAAGAAATTTTGCGAAATTTCAGTAGGGCTAATGTCGCCACCGGATTTCTCTCCTCTCTTGTGAGAGCGTCTGGTGTGTAAGGAGTTATGGCTATAATATACCAAGAGGTTGATTAGCAAAAAATACACGCACACTCTTTTATCCCTCCTCCCACCCCCTCCCTGTCTCTTTACCTTCATTTCTTTTCATCTCTCTCCCTCTTCATCCCTCTCTCTATTCTTCCTTATCTTCTTAACTCTTCCACTGTCATCTTCTCTCTTTTATTCCCTATCTTTTTTTCTCTCTCTCTCTCTACCTTACTCTATCTCTCTCCCTTAACCTACCTCCTTCTCTCTCTTTCCCTATCTCTCTCCCATTCTGTCCCTTACTTTTCTCTCCCTATCTTTTCCTATCTTTCTCCCTATGTTCTTTAATGCTGTATTTTATTTTTACCTATATTATTATTATTAGTACTTTTTAAAATTAATTTATATATATGTACACACACGAACAGTTTAACTTGACTGCATTGTAAACTGAATTATTTTATAATCTATATAATGTACCTATATATGAGGTTAGGTGGTAGAGAGGCCCAACAGGGCCTAACCTCGCCAATAAAGGGTACAATCAATCAATCAATCCCTTACTTGTTTGTCTATATGGAATTTCTGACTAATCAACCTCTTGGATGATTATAGCCATTTCTCCTTACACACCGAATACACTCACAAGGTACGAGGGAAACCCGGTGCCGGCATTAGCCTACTCTTTACGAAGAGCACCAAGGGAACCAACGGCTTAACGCCCCTTCCGAAAGACGGAGCGCGGTCTCTCCCTTACTCTTCCTCACTCTCTCCCAGTAGCCCCCTCTCGCTCCCTTTATCTCTCTGTTTCCTTCTCTCTTTCTCTCCATTTCTCTTTACCACTGTATGATTCATTCTCATCTTCCTTCCTTCTTGATTTTCTCTCCATCTTCCTTCTTTCTACTTCTCTCTACCCTACCTTCCTCCTCTCAACCTCCATCTCACTCTTTCCCCAATCCATTTCTCTAGTCATTCCTACCCTCTTGTACCCCGCTTCTCTCTCTCGCCCCCCCCCCTTCTCTTTTAAAACCGCAATGCAGTGCATCCAAGTTGAGGGAATGGAGTGAGGGAGGGGATGAAAGGCGGAGGAAGAGAGGGGATTGGGCGAACAAGGCCGATTCGGGCGGGGTCGAAACGGGGCCAGATTTGCAATCATTATTCGGGTTGCGAATCTCTCCGCGAAAGGGAGAAGAGAGGTTGAGGAAGTTTTTGAGAAAACGGAATAAAAGGAAAAAAACACTTCCCGGAAAGATGAATCCGAGAAAAACGTCCCTGGTCTACGAAGGCAGGGAAGATAAAGGTTCATGAATATTTCTGGAAAATATCCCCGGGAAAGCATTCCTTGAGGTTGGAGGATTGATAAAAGACGCTGATAAATTAATCAGCGGAACAATATCAAGGATGAAGTATTTCCCGCGCAAAAACAGTTATCAGATTTTTATACTATGAGTATTTTTCCAAATTTAAAATCTACATGAGATTGGTTAATCATTTATGTTTTTAACTAAGTATAAATATCTAAATCGTAAATTTTCAGCGAATTTAGATAACACTTTCCCTTGGGACTGTTTTATTGCAATTTATGGTGTATTTTTCCATATTCAAATAAAATAATCGAAAAAAGTCGTAATTTCGGCTGCGAAGCATCCATCCTCAGCGGCAACTTTCAGGCCTTTCGATGGACAGCGGCTTCTTATGTATCTACTTGAAAATTTCTTTCCTGAAAGCCATAACTTCAGTGCAATGCTGTATTGACCTTATTGTCGCAGTTTCAGTGAATCAATCTTTCCTCTAAAACCGTATTTCACTCTCTTGTCATTCATTGGTTCAATACATATAAAAATATAGGGTCAGATACAAATCGACTGTTTCTTATTTATAATCAACGATCCATGAATCACGGTTGAGAACGGGAACGTTGTAATTGAAATACACGTGTCGTCTACGGTATCACGGCAATTTAACGATCAAGGTAACTCTTCTATATTCATTAAACGGCTGACAGGAGTTACCTTGTTCCTCAGTCGGATCCAAGACTTTAATATGACTTCGATACTTCATTTTTGAATTATTCAATTTGCTATTATGGCCTTAGAAGTGCCCAGCTTAATTTGATACAAGCCAAAAGCCGACCTCGTGAATTCAATTTTAAATTTTTCGTCTACCTGACTTCAGCTAGTCAATTTATGGAAAACGTTTTCCCATTTTCTGTTTCCGTTGTTCTTTCAGGCTCGGTGCCTGTCAGATATATATTTGCCAATAATTATATATTTTTTTAAAGAATGCTTCAGGAAAATTATTATCACCCGCGGAAGTAAACTTTTAGGAGGGCATTTAATTTTTCTAAATGTAGTAATTGAGTAAAATTTCCATTTTTCTATCATTATGCTAAGGAAGTTCTCAAGTACACTGGAAAGTATCACGCATTGAAAGATTTTTCGGACATTTGATCTCCCTAACCTCTACATGGAGGTTAAAGAAATAATTTTAGAATTCCCTTCAAAAAGTTCTTTTTTTAAATGAACGGAATTAGCAGAAGTAATGCATTTTAATATTTGGGGGCCTTGGATGGTAATCGTATTCTGACCTTAGTCAATATTTACTTTGTTTTCCCCAAAAACTATAATGATGCTTAATAAATTGGCTTTGGCATATTCGCCTAACATTATATCATGCGGTATTATAGAAAACAATTTTTTAAAATTTTATTAACTTTCCAAAATATTTTCATATACTTTTTGGAGTCCCCTAAAATGTGGTGGCCCCGGACGATAGCCAAGGAACTTCCTTCGGGAAATCTCTCCTTTAGTAGTAGATAGTGGATTTTAAATCTAATATCGGTGAATCGCCGCTGACGGAGGTTAGCCAGAATGCGCATCTGACTTATTCGAATTTATTATGGCTACTGGCGCAGCTTAATTTATCAATTGATGAATAGTTTTTTATTTTACTTAAATTGGAAATTTACTACACTTATAAAATGAGACATTACATCTCGCTTTCTCAAGAGTAATTCTAAGGCCCTATATAAATAATGAGATTTGTTTGTGATTCCGTCACGGTGAGAGAAATGCCTACATTACTGAATGGGGGGGGGGGGGCTAGATAAAGAGAGAGAATGGAAGTGAGAAGTGGAATTGATAGATATGCGTGTTTATTAGTGCGAGATTGAGGGGGAGGGGAAGTATTTTAATTTAAATTTAATACATTATTTATGCATACCCGTCATTTTTAACGGACATTTAGACTAAAATTTTATAATAGCTACCTAAGAATTCTAAAATCTTTCCGCAGTTTTCTCATTAGCAAATGACATAGTTTGCAAATTGAAATGAACGCCGAATTCCATCTCGAGCCTCTGGAATTCCAAGACAAATATTTCACCACGTTTTCTTTTCCTGGTCATTAGAGACGCGTGTTCACGGATGGTAGAGCCCTTTAGGACTTTGCTCGGGGAACGTCTTGTTAAGTGGTTAGTTGCTGCACGAATAATTCATGCAAAGTTTTTGAGGGGCGATAATTTGATGGCATTTCCTCTCTAATTTTTCCTCCAAAAATAGACGTGAGCGCACATTTTTTAAGAGCAGGGGAAATGTTTCGGAGCAAGGAGCCACCAATAGGAGAAATGGCTAACAAGACTGAGCTTTGAAAGAAGTAACCTTTTGAAATATATAATATACTTCGAGCCTATAATATACTATGAATGTTTTGCCTTTTAACTATGCAAATAGAAAGTTGTACGAATTTTTTTTATTGCTGCTTATAAATTGCTATTACATGTTCATTAATTTTTATTGTGTAGCGCAGAGCCGCCCCGAAGGTAGGAAAATCGGGGCGACTGCCCTATTCTTCGATATCACCGCAAAGAATGCCTAAGTTTAAGATGGTGGTTAATGTTAAAAAGACCACGCACAAAACGATTTGCCCCGGGACCCCGCACCTCGCTAAGGGGGCCCCTATGTCTATGTATATTATTTTAAATGCGCAGTAACTACAAAATCTGATGTTGGGCACAGAGTCCCCCTCTATCGGCATGGGCCGTTGTCACTTGTGTTCAGCCACCTCCCGGCCAAAAAGCGAGAAAAAAATAAAAGACGACCATCCTTAGCAGACTAAGTCGAGAAACACTCATCTGTGGAAAGTACCGATTTATAGAGATGAGGTAACGATCACTAATTTGCTGATCAACGAATAAATAATTATCGAGAATTTTCGAGCTCCTATTATGGCCGACAACAAAATCCAGAATAAGGACTTAAGTAAAAAAAATTACAAAATTAAATACGTGTCTTAGGTATCTCCAATTAACCTATTACAGATACTTATGAAAAGTACTTAAGTTTTCAATTTTTTTATACTTACGCGCTAATTCTGGAACGAATAAATAGTTTTAATGATTAGGTTTTTTGATTGTTTCGATTTTTAATCTGTAAATTGTTTACTTTCTTAATATTAAGATTCGAGACTTGTGATAGATAAACAGAGTTTCATTAATTAAACTTTGTCGTAGAAATGAATTTTTCCGAAAATTACATCAGTTCGTTCGACATAATAATTTTATATTTACTGCTATTGCTATTCAACATTTGTTTTATAAAATATACGATTTTAATTCGGAGCTTATGTCGTTGTTATATCGGTTATTTTACTGAAACATAAGGTTAAATTAAGTTACGTAGCTCTAAAAAGGCATTTTACGAAATAGTTGGTTGTATTATTAAAATAAGATATCATATTAGTTTTCGACAAAGAATGCATTCTTGGATCCAAAATTATTTAACACGTCATATTTAGCGAAATCTAATTGGTATATTTCAGAAACAGAAATTTTATTTTCCTTTTACTGCAATCGTTATTGAAAAGTAATATAGTTTAGTTCCATTTTTCTAGAGTTAATTCTTTCGAGTTATTAGCAATGTATCTTTGTACTGACTATTTCATCACCAGCTACCGGATTATTTTACACATTTATCATGTCCTCGCATTCCAATCCTATATTCTACATATCAAAAATTATATTGCTGGAACTAATACTTTTCGAGTCATTAGACTTTGTACCCAAAATTAACTCTCCAGTTAGTAAATCCGAATCCAACAAATGTTTACCATGCAATGTAATGTAAAACTATCCATTTAATAATTTAATTGTTTGTTGCATGTTTCTTTTGAACTATTTTGAACACGGACAGACATCCGAATGAATCAAATTCATAAGAGATTATGTTTTAGGAAAAAGCTCTAAAAACGATCGATTGAGTTGGTTTTTATTTTTTGTGGATCACCCATCCCTTGGTATGACGTGTTATTAAAAGACGTGCTGTTAACAACAACATGTCAGCATTGCGAGCGTTAAGGAAAATGGAAGTGAAAGCTTGGCGACATACAACGAGGAAAGAAGAAAGGGGACACGTGCCGAAGTGCACCGTTTATTTTCTTAAGCCTCCTTCTTCGAAGGGTTTATTCCGCCAAATAATTTCCGGGCGGAATAATTCATTGGGGAGAATTTCCTCGTGGACGTAAACCCAGTTTTTGAGACGACCTTTCAGCTGAATCAGGAAGGCCGCCGCTGCCTCTCGGAGCAAAAACAAAAGAGAGTCGTTCACGTGAGGGGAGAAAATACAGGTCGCCCTCGATTGGAAGAAGGGGGAGGGAGGGCTTAATGGGAATAAATTATTCTCCGAATGAATTTAGGTTAAATTATTCTCTCTCGTTGCGAAATCTAGTTTTTTATTCTCCCTTTGTTCCTACCAATCATAGCGTATAATTTACGGGATATGGAAAATTCTTCGAAGACAATTATTTGAAAAAAAAAAAAACAAATTCTTCTAAAAAGCAAAAATAAAACTTAAATATGGTGAAAACTATTACAAGGAGTAATCGATGGATATAACATTGTCTTGGAAAATTAGGTTTATAGGCGGAACTAATTCAGACAAAGATGATTTTTGGTACAAATGTTCTACTGCCCGTCTTAATTAACATACTAAAACTTCCCATCTATCCGATTGGAGCTTCCGCCGCCATCTTGACAAAATGGCTCCCGATACCATTCCGCGGACGGTTTTCTGACTTTTACTCGGTAACAGCTGCTACTGCGGTGATTATTTATAGGAATTAATTTATAGAGCGTTAAATTTCGCACAATTAAGGTTATTAGAAATTCCAGAGTTAGTCCAACGGTTTTGCGAGAAATAATGGTTTTCTCTTTATGGCTCTAGCTGCGGACATCACTCCATGGCTGATTTTTCATCGTTTACTCGTCAACAACGACAATGTAAAGAAATACAACTGTAGAGCATAACGTTTTGTACTAAACTGATTCAAAGAATGCACTCTTTTCTAAACCAGACATGTGGTAGAGTGCAAGGCTCGTTTTTTTAAATGTGGTATCCCCAGTAGGCCTAATCCACAATTTTCGTTTTGTCGTTTATCACCTACAAACGAAGTTCCTTCCTCCATTAGGGATTTCAGTGCTAGTGAAGAAGCATCAAAAACGTTGAGAGGCTGCGGTGATCTGCAAAATTTATATGCCCAGACATTGAATTCGACGGAAGCATGACTGCTCCTTCTCAACAGATGTTTCTGTCAAATGATAGTAATAAATCAAGATTCATTGCACAGATTTCACTAAAACTTATTGAAGTAATAATTGAAGAGAAAAAGTCTCTGATGATGTAGATACCCTCATAATAAATACAGTCATTCAGCAAGCTCTATCTAATCCAAAATTTTTTGTGGTCGGAGAGATGTTGATCTTCTTGTTTTAATCACTGCACTGACGCCTAAAGACGTACATATTTTTATTCAAACCTAGCCGTGCTAAAACTGCGACGCAAGTATACTCATTTATTGTACCGCAATCAAGCAATAATGAGTTCAAGGGAGACATTCTTTTCTTACATGCTGCAAGTGGTTGCGACTCAGTCTCTGCTCTTTTCCGCATTGGCAAGACTAAGTTTATAGCATTATTAGGCGTTCTTTACCTGCAAAGCGGTGATAGCGGAACGCCTTTTGGGCACGTCTGGTCCGTCCGCCGTAACTTTCACCTCCTAAACCGCTGGACAGATTTTAATTAAATGAAGTAGTAGTGATCCTTATTAAAATTTTCGCCCAATTGTAATTTTGAACTTCATCCGTCAATTCGAACTTACGCTTTACATAATTACATTAATAAACTTATACTCGTATGGCATCCGTCAAACTACATTGAAATATCAAACTTTTCTCTCCCTAGCTCTCATATGATCCGTAAGGTATAGATAAAAAAAATTATTCGGACAGAGAACAACATGTACTACGAAAAAATCCGCGAGATCACATACTTACGAGTTATAGTTTCGGAGATAGAAATTTCAGAAACCCCGCGCAAAATATTGCATATTTTGTTTACATCGGTCACTAAGACGGTTCTCTCGGCAAACGACAATTAAAATCAATGTTTTTGTACCCCACACCCTTATATGATCTGTGAGGTATAGTTTATAAACTTCATACGGATAGAGGACAACATTTACTACAAGATAGTCTGCAATACCACATAATTACGAGTTATGGCATAGGAGATAAAAATTCTAGAAAATTCCGAGCAAAAATAGCATATTCTGTTTACATCGATCGCTAAGACGGTTCTCTCGACAATGAACAATGAAATACCATATTTTTCTCTCCCTACCTCATATTATCTGTAAGGTATAGTTTAAAAAATTTCCACGGATAGAGGACAACATTTACTACAAGATAGTCTGCGAGACCACATAATTACGGCTTTTAGTTTCGGGTACAAAAATTCAAGAACCGCCCAATCTTTCTATACTGATTTGTACGTATTTCTTATAAAGAACGCCTTTGAAATCTCTGTGTATTCCATTTATGTAGTAAACTTTTCCTTCTTGTTTAAAAAGAGGAAATACTTGCAAGAGGTCGCTAGCATTTTCAACGAAGACAACGCTTGACCTAATGATATAGCTCAAGCAGGGGAGCAGCTTCTGTTAGATTTATATGGAGCACGCGAAGCAGAAACTTATAATAACCTTAATTGTGCGGAATTTAATGCTCTATGTTAATTAAGACGGCCAGTAGAACATCTGTAACAAGAAACGTCTTTGCCTGAATTAGTTCCGCTATTCGCCAAAAATTCGGCTAATTTTCCTAGATTATAAAACATTAATTTTTTAAAGTACTCGAATATAATTTACTTCATTTAATAACTGATATTGCTTGTGATGTCACAAATATTATTAGTCCGTTCAGACGAACTAACAGTTAGTTGGATTAGGTTTGGTTATGGTGTTGGGTTGTATTTTTTGAAGAATTGTTTTTCCGAGAATTGGATTTCGAAAAATTCTCCGCAAACCCTTATTTGGAAGCATTTATGGGTGTCGACAGAAGTTTTTCAAGGGAGCACAAAACCGAAGATCGGGGAATAAGCAGAGGTGTAACTGCATCCGGCCCCATACGTCGCACACAAACTGTTTTCCTTCTTTATTATTTTAATATTTATTAATAGTTACTATGCATGTATTTTATTTATTATCATCATCTCCCCTTTTCTCATCTGCGGGCTTTCATGGATACATTCTTGGAACGTTAGCCATAAATTTAGTATCAATAAAATGAATCCCATTTTCTCGTTCAATTCCATCATATGATTGGAGATGTGTTTCTTGCGCAATGAATGAAAATTTAAAAAATCTTTATAAATATAAATTCTCGAAATGCACTAAGAAGCGTAAAAATAGGGGTGGTCGTTAAGGGATGTGGTCGTTAAAGGAGGTGGTCGTTAAGGGGGATGTTCATTAACACAGTTGTTCATTAATAGGGGTGGTTTTGAAACAAACGCGGATTTCTATTGTGTTATAGGAAAATATTTTTAAAAATAATTCTTAAACGCAATAAATCCCACTAGAATTATACAAACATTTTTCCAAGCCTCTATTTAATGGTAAATCGGATATTTTATGATTATTTATAGCCTGTATCGAATCGCCAGAACGTTGTTATTTTCGCATCCGACCTAATCACTTCTACGTTATTTTACAGCATTGCTGTGAAAACTTGGGCTATTTGGACTCTTTCCATGAATCTCGAAGAGATGGAAAGTCCCACAGAAGGTGATTGAAACGGAACGAAATCCAAAGAAGGAAGGTTCGAATGCGACGAAGAAACGTAAAACTGTCCAACACGGTATGAAACGAACGCTCGGACAAACCATACGGTACAAGTACCGTATGTACCGAAGAGGTATTTATCTTTCCTCCATAAACTTCAAATTTTGAGATGCACATTTTTCTTCAAATGAACCAAATTCCCTCATGTCGATTTTTGTGGCCATAATATTAAACTTTCACTATAGCAGGAGAGGATCGGGATTTAGGTACTACCTTTTTACTCCCATTTTTACTGTGATCTGCCAGAAATAATTTATCGAATATATATTAATTACGCCAGGGCCTTCCCCTTAATCCGGGTCTGCCCGCGCAGTGCTTCCGCAGTTTGTCGTCTGGGCCTTCCCTCCTCCTTATACATACGTAATTTTTAAGAAATATACAGATATTGTGATCGGCAGTATATAATCACAGTCGTACGCCATAGCAAATGGTTCAGAAGCCTACCTAAAACGAGTTAAAGATCGATTGGTCGACCGCGATAGACCTCTTAAGCACCTCTGCACTATGGCGAAATACTTTGGCGAGCCCTCTTAGTATTCATTAACTTAATAATGGTGGGCAAGTAATTTAACGAATTTCATCGTATCTATAATGCATCGAATGATATTCTGTGCCCGATCATATTTTATTAGCTAGCGTGGTGCATGGTGGAAAGACTAGAAGGTGTGTTGATGCGCAGGCGGAAGTACGTCACGAAACTAGCCGTTGGGATAAATAGAGCCATAAGCCGGTATGCTACTGAGAGGTTTGGGAAATATTCGCGTTGTTTGATTTATTTGGTGCTTTGTTATTACCTATTATCATTGTTGTTATATAGTGCTGTTGTTGTAATATAAACAGAAGATTTTCTGTCGCAAAAAAATGCCGTCTTGTGCCGTTTATGGGTGTAATAAACACCAAATCTAAAACGCCGCAGGTAGTAAAGTACTATAAGTCTCCAAAAACGTCATTTTCAAGGCGAAATGGATTAAAGATAGCCGTAGAAAAGATAAATTTAACGTTAACAACGGTGAGTATTTAGGACATCAATAATACCTATTATAATTTATAAAATAGTTATGCGTATCATGTTTAACATTTGTTCGAAACACTTTGCGAGTGATTGTTTTAGCATAACTTTAAAACAGCAAATGTTGGGTAACTTGCCAAATAGATCGGGAAACATTAGTTTCAATGCAATTCCCACGGATTTATTTGTTTGTCTTCAATGCTTAACAAGAAAATAAAATAATTAAGAGAAAATTTTTATTTATATTATTTTAGCTTTTATTATTATTTTATTTATTATGGATTCCTTATTGTAATGATTTAATTGAGCGTATATTCCCAAACAGGGAAATACAAAAAATATATGGCAGCCTGCAGGCATTTTGTGTAGCTTATTATTTTCTGCAATCCAATAATAATTGAAGTAATTGTTGAAATGTGTTTCAGATATTGTCTAAAGGTTTTTGCCCCATTTCATTGTCTCCATCAGAGAAAAATTGGGTAAAATAATCTTGTGTGAGAATTTAAATTCCATCAAGAGTAAATTTCTTCTATTACAAAATAAGTAATATGAAGTTACTAGTGATACCCGCAAAAACTTGTGCGAAGTCAGTCAGAAATCTGCATGTTTAAAATTTATTCTCCTTATAAAATTAGACAACTGACATTTTGAATTTCATGTTTGTTTTTATAATTTATATGTGCCATTTAAATTGCTTCTCCTTTACGAAAAAGGTAACATTTCAGTATTGAAATAAAGAAAGATATTATTACTTTTGGTCAAAGGTTGAGAATTTGAGGTGACATATATTCTAAATACATATTAATTGAAAGTGGTAATGTAACGGGTATGCCCTAGTAATAAAATGATAAATAGAATTAAAAACGTATATGACCAACAGAAGTCGTGTAGTTTGTCCTGTTAGATTATAACATTTCTATGTTATCATGAAGAAGAATCAAAGCTTAAGTAATGGGAATATTCACGTAAACGAGGTTTTGAAAGAATTCAAACAGCCTTTTAAAAATGAAAAGACTTAATGAATTGTTTTACTTAAAGTATTCACTTTAAAAAACTGTAAATGACTCAAGATCATAAATGCAATATTAGTTATCTTAAGTTATTCGTCAGTAACAGTAATTATACATTTACTGTCAAAATAAATTCGGTATAGTGGTTTGGACGCTGACTGCTAATCACTTGCTGCTCAAAAGGGCAGCGGGTACAAATTCTGCGAAAGTAGGATTTTTTCCAAGGTCGCCCGGCTCCCTGTTTGTGTGATTTGAGGAGACCGCGCAAAGTCAGCGTTCCGTCCTTCGGAAGGGACGTTAAGTCGTTGACCCCCTTGGTGCTCTTCGTTAAGAGTAGACTAATGCCGGCACCGGGTTTCCCTCCTCCCTTGTGAGTATGTTCGGTGTGGAAGAAGCTATGGCTATAATAATTCAAGAGGTTGATTGGCCAAAAATACACACACACGCTCTGCTACCACTTGGAACTTCATATGACTCGCGGGAAACATGTTGCTCACGATCTATGGGTTGGGTTGACACTATGTTCTTACGTTAATTCATGCATTCCCCATTCCACGTTAAGAGTTGGCGACCGACGGCCCTCAGACCGCATGTGGCCCTCTAGAGCGCTTCATGCGGCCCTCAATGCTAGGATTTAAAAGTGGTGGTAAAATTTAATATAAATTTATTATAAAATAAATTATGGTCCAAAAACATTTTCTGGCGAAATCCAAACGCTAATAAATTATTTAGACTATTTTCAGTAATATCTCCATGTAACCTCTGGTGTAAACGCTCGTCCGGCCCGTCGAACCTCTCGTGACTTCCAATGCGGCCCCTCCAATCATCCACTAGTACATATGTGACCCGCCATGCAGAAAAGGTTGCCGACCCCTGCTCCATATCTTCCCGATCCCTTTGCTCCGCCCACCTTTCTCGCTGCACGTGCGTGTCAACTTTCGCTTGACACGGGCGAGAAAGTGAATCGTCGCGTAAGTAAACTGTCCTCCGGGTGAAAGTGTAATTTTCCGCTACTATACCAGTACCATGCTACTTGTATCAGTTTTATTGCTGGGGCGGTTTGACCGAAAAATATCAATTTGAAAAAATCGTCTCCCGATTATTAGTCGCGAATGAGGAGGATAGCAATCCTGTGTTTTTTAAGTGGCACTTTCAGGAAGGACCTATATCAAGTGTTTTCAACCGGGGATACGAGTACCCCAATGGGTACTGGAAGCGCTATAAAAGGGTAGGCGGAAATATTCAAACTTATAATTATTACAAGTAATACGAGCGGAATTACCCGTTGAACATCAACGGGACTTTGTAGTGTGATTAAAATATAACTTCTGAGGTGTGTGTGTGTAAACACACACACACACACACACACACACACACACACACACACATATATATATATATATATATATATATATATATATATATATATATATATAGTAAATGTAATTGTTTGATTAATTAATAAATTCCTGATAATCATATGAATTCTCCCAGAAAATGAAGCGCTTGAAATTTATTACATTCGGGCATACGACTTGATTTGCCACTCTTTGGCTCCGTTATATTTCCTCTTCGTATGTTTACTGAATAACAATATTCTTCAATTATTAACGTTGCAATCTATTAAGTTAGACATTTCGCAAGCGAATAACACAATTCTTTCGTCTATTTGAAGGCTTCATAGACGTTAATTTATCGGAGGCATCAATGAGGTTCGCCTTAGCAACACCCGAAAAGAGTAAGAAAAAGCCATAAAATGTCGAAAAGAAATGCGTGTTTCTGATAATTTCTTCAGTGTAACATCTAAAAATTGCAAGAATAAAATATTCTGTAGTTTTAGCCGTCGAATAAAACAAAAATGGAGAAATTAGGTCCATATTGACATAGTTTAATGAATGAAGGAAATAAACCTTGCACCTTGAAAAAACGTAAATCCCGTGTAAACTTATGGGAAAATATATTTATCTCCTGGAGTCGAATCCGGGACTTTTTCCGGGATGTTCGATTTTTTAGAGACCACCTTATTGAGGTTTAACGATTGTGAAAGTTTTAACTCTTAATTCCATTGGGAAATGTCCAAAAATACCGGGACAGGCAGACAAACGGGCACTTGAGAATTATTATATAGGGATCCTATAATTATTATAAGTTTATTATCATTAGATGTTATATTGCTGGATACACAATTAACGCTAACTTTTTTCGGGATTAATATTATATAATTTACTGCAAATGTCAATGACTTTGATTAGCATTTTCTTAGCGGTCCTTTTATATTTAGATGAAAGTTTTCACGAAAATGTTCAATCGATTTTTATACTTCATGCGTCCCTTTTATTGTATACTAGATGACAAGCCCGGCTTTGCTCGGGAAAGTTTTCTTTTAGGTGGAAAAGGATTTTTATTATTTATTAATTGTGGTAGCCCTGCTCTTAAACTCCGTTTTAAAAATTTTGATTTCATTATGGTATTTTGTAAAAATCATATGTATAAAACTTAGTTGACATCCGTTGAGCCAATTCTTTCCAAATCCATAGTTACTGAAAAACTTTAATTTGTAATTGTGTACATAATAAATATAATTTGGTTAAAATTGATGCGCACAGTTCAACACAAACACTTGTAAAAAGAAATTTTTTACTACTTTTATTGTGACAGCCCTGCTTTCTATATCTATCCTAAAAATCCTGATATTGTTTTTTTATGTTGCACAACTCATACATAAAAAATTTCGTTGAAATCGGTTCTGCCAATTCCTTCCAAATTCATGATTACCGAAAAGGGTAACTTTGCAATTGTGGCACCCCTACTTAGTTAATCGGGTTGAAATATGTCATTTTGGTCATGAATTTATGTGAAAATTCAATGTACCAAATTTGGTTGAATTCAGTTAGGCCAATTCCTTCCAAAAGCATAATTACCGAAAATATTTATTTTGCAATTTTTTCACCCCTGCTTGGTCGATCCGCTCCAAATATGTCATTTTGTCATGAATTTATGTGAAAATTCAATGTACCATATTTGGTTGAAATCGGTTCAGCCAGTTCTTCCCTGATATATGCGTAGGGGCAGACGGACATCGGAAAAAATTTGGACCGATCGTTCTATGGAGACACCTCAAAATCGTGATATTTGGATTTGCCTCTAAATTACGATCCTTGACCCCGTACAGCGATTTCATCCATTTTAGGCTCGAAAATGTGTTTCATCAAAATATTGATATTGGTGGAGAATTCATCAAAATCGGTCAATTGATTGCTGAGATATCTTCAAGCAGACCGACATTTAGACCAACAATGGGGACCCTCGGGCCCCCGTAGGCCTATTTGAATTATTTTCGGCACTGCAACTCTCAGGATCAACCCAAAGCTTTTGCCAAATTTTCAAGCTCCTACGTTTATTTTCTGAAGAGTTATGACTGCCACAGTCAGACACACACAGTCTTCTTTACTATTATAGATCAAGTGCAAATGAGTGAAAACTCGAGACCAAGAATGCCAGTAACCCTAGTAACTTTTTTGATTGTTAAAAATTCGGAAGAAATCGAATATAGTAAAATGTGAAAATATACGACATAGGAAACAGAATTGACGATAAGAATTTCCATTCCTTTCCGTGTGAAAATAGTAATTGTAAACTACAAGATATTTATAAACATTAAAAACCTTATTTCTGCACATCAGAATCCGGCTGATTACATCTTATATTATTGTATCGATCTTTAAGATGTTATTAGTTATCTTGTTGATGTTTTACGTGACATTGTTGATTTGCTTTTTTGGAGTTGGAAGAGGTGTGCCATTTAAATAAAGGAGTATTCCACGAGAGTCTCTCTACTTATTCATAATACTCGGGAAGGACGGCCGAAAATACTTAACACTGGTGTTAGAAGTGGGATACTTCCATCAGTAGAGAAGAAGATGAGTGGAAAAACAAAATATTGGACCTAAAAGTAACGCACCTGAAATCGGAGTTGGGAGAACGGAATTTACCGACGTCTGGTACTAAACCTTCATTGATTGCGAGGTCACGGGAAGCAATATGCAACGAAGGGAGGGGGCCCAGAAACATTCCTGTTTGCTGCAGCGGGAGCCGAAGACGTAATTTCGTTCGACAATGAAGGCGAGCGTAGTGCTGAAAAAGAACAGAACGATCAGTTGTCTACGATAATGGCGTGTGTGAAAGAGATAAAGATAGCGGTTGATGAGCACAATAGGTTTATTAATGACAATGTAATGAGGCGTGTGGAGCTCTTAGAAAGTAATTCTAACGATAAAACAGGAACATTAAGCCGTGAAATTGAAAAATTAAGGGCGGAACTTACGACATCAATAGACCGTTTGGCAGCGGTCGAAGAGCAAATTAATATACCACACTCTGGCGACACCTCGGCCGCGAGTGGATCACTATTGAGAACTGCGGCGGCCCAATTACCTACATTCGACGGAAAAACGTGTTGGAATGTGTGTAGCGATCAGTTTAAAGCGATAGCCATCGTAAACAAATGGTCAAATCAAACTAAGACAACAAATTTATTAACTTCTCTGAGGTGAGGCCTCTAGCGTCCTGCAATCCGTGCCGAAGGAAAAGTGGCTAGATTTTGAGATTCTTGCCGCCGAACTAGAATTACGTTACGGGGACACTCGCCTGAAACATGTGTACAGAGCACAGCTCAAACAACAAGTACAAAAACCAGGAGAAAATTACAGCGGCATGCGGCCGAGACCCACCGGTTAGTCCGATTAGCAAATTCACACTACCCACAAGAAATCGTCGAGGACATTGCTGTACGGACATTCGTCGACGGAATCTACGACGCGGACACACTTCATAATGTTAGATTGATGGAGCCGACAGGACTGAATGTAGCGCTGACTCATGCTCTTGGGTTTGAAACGGTAAGACCTGCCAGGAATCGCGGTAGAATCTATCGAATGCATCCTGAAGAAACCGAACGTGAAGACAGCAGTACAATTGAAAAGAGTGCATGCAGCTCGATGATGGGAAGAGACGAACGCCAAATGGCTTCCGGCCGCAAAATGAGATGTTGGGACTGCGGGAAGATGGGGCACTTGCGGGCTCACTGCAACGAATATCAAAGAACGCGTAACTATGTCAAACATGATAACTCACAACCTTTAAACTAACCTCCGCCAGACTTAGGGGACGTAAGCTGGCTTTCTCTTCGACAGTCCCTATGATGGATGTTTCGGTGGCACAGCTTAAACTAAGCGGAAAATCCTGATTCTGCTAGGGAGCATAAATGGAAGATTATGCCGCCTGACGAATGATACTGGAGCCTCAAAAACGATTGTGAGACCGGATGTCGTTCGAAAGTGCCAATGGAACAATATTCCTAATGAATATCGTCTATTAACGGCCATGGGAGAAAGTGTGGGCATAAAAATCGGTAGTACGACCTTTACCCATCAGGTAAACGTTGCTAATATAATAGACGAAGTAATATTAGGGCTGGATATTTTAGATGGACGCACGGAGCTAGATCTGACACAAAGGACACTTAAACTAGGGAAAGAAGAATTGGTCTTGGAGTCTTCCGGGGGAATTGGCAGCAAATTTCGAGTGGTTATGAGTAATGACGTCACAATACCTGCTCGAAACGAAAAGATAGTAACGGCTATGGTAGAAGCAGGGACAAAAGGGAGCATTGGAATCATTGAACCCTCGTTCGATGATGCTGCCATTAATGGAGTGCTTATTGGGAAGAGCCTTGTGAAATGTTCAAATAAGGTGCTGCTCCGAGTCATTAATCTCCAAGGGAGTCCGCAGAAGATAAATAAGGGGACAACGGTGGCGTATTTCGAACCGATTACGTTGGTAAGGAAGTGTCGGGTCGACGAGTCCACAGAGAACGAGGTTTCGACATTGCCCCCGGAGTTAGAAAAATGGCTGAGAGAAGCGGTCAGTGGTTTAAGCCCTCTGCAATGCTCTGCATTGGAAGGATTACTTTGCCGGTACCAGAACATCTTCGCAAGCAAAGGACTAAAACTCTGGCGGACGCGGATGATTGAACATCGGATCGATACAGGAGACAACTCTCCAATTAAGCAGGTACCAAGAAGGATTCTTTTAGCAAAACGGGAAGAAGCAGAGAACATAATTATGGAAATGCAGCGCCAAGACATAATAGAACCTTCGTTAAGCCCTTGGTTGTCGCCGGTTGTCGGCACGACAAGATTCTGTGTGAACTATCGTAGAGTAAACGAGTGGACGAAGAAAGACTGTTACCCTCTGCCTCGAATCGATGATACCTTAGACACATTTGCAAATGTTGGTTAGTTTAGCACGTTAGACTTGAAGAGTGGATATTGGCAAGTTGAAGTTAGACCGGAAGATCGCGAAAAAACAGCGTTTTCAATAGGGACTGGTTTATATCAATTTAAACTTATGCCATTTGGGTTATGCAACGCCCCTGATAACTTCGAAAGGCTGATGGAGGAGGTATTACGAGGGCTAACTTGGAAGACGCGCATGATTTACTTAGATGATATCATTGTAATTGGGAGAACCTTTTAGGAGCACCTTAATAATTTGGAAGAAATTTTCCAACGAATTAGTTGAGCAAATTTGCTGAATTTGCTGAAATCGCAAGGCCGTTGCATAGACCGACGGAGAGGGAGGAAAAATTCCATTGGACCGTTGAATGTGAGGAAGCCATTGGGCAACTGAAAACCATGCTATGCACTTCCCCAATACTCAGTTATCCGAGATAGGAAGGGAAATTTGTCCTCGATACCGATGCCAGTAATTCCGGCGTTGGCGGGGTATTATCTCAGGAACAAGAGGGAGAAGAAAAGGTCATAGCATACTTTAGCAAGTCGTTGTCAAAAACAGAAAGAAATTACTGAGTAACCAGAAGGGAGCTACTGGCTTTTGTAACGAGCATAGAACATTTCCACAAGTATCTATATGGTCAGGCATTCCTCATACGGACTGATCATGCCGCATTGAATTGGCTTCTGCATTTTCGTAACCCAGAAGGTCAGATATCCCGGTGCATTGAGTGACTGCATCAGTACGACTTCAAAATTAAGCACCGAAAAGGTGGGAAACATGGTAATGCAGATGCATTGTCGAGAAGATCGTGCCCTGAGGACTGTGGGAGGTACAGTCGAGCTGATGCAAAGGAAGCCACTTTGCGACGCACAACTATCGTCCAAGCTGAAAGCGCTGCACTCGCAACATCCATGAGTCAGAAGCAACGAGAGGATGTGGATTGAGCCCCAATAATTGCTTGGAAGGAGAAAAGTGATGAACGACCGACTTGAGAAGAAATATCGCCCTTTGGAGAAACTACGAAATCGTATTGGGCTCAATGGAAGTCCTTGAGGCTGCGGGGTGGGTTGCTGTTACGAATTTGGGAGTCTCCCGATGGGAAGACCCAGATAGAGCAAATCGCGATCCCTAGGTCAATCGTTGAAGACCTTTGAGTGAATTACACTCAGGATGCAGTGGAGGACATTTTGGAGTTGTGAAAACATTAAGAAAGGTGCGGGAGAGAATCTATTGGCCCGACGCAAGAAGGGACGTTGAAGAATTCTGTAGGTGTAGTGACTGCGCAACGAGTAAGGGGCCGTAGTTGCGCACTCACGGAGCTAAGAGACAATATAATGTGGGGATACCGTTTGAGTGAGTAGCCGTCGATATCGCAGGTTCATTTCCGGTTACTAACAAGGGTAACCGATATTTAGTAGTTGCTATTGATTATTTCACGGAATGGCCTGAGGTGATAGCAGTACCAAACCAGGAGGCTCCGACTATAGCAGAAGCACTGGTGACAACTTTGTTCTGCCGCTATGGTGTCCCTTTTGAACTGCACTCACGCCAGGGACGACAGTTTGAATCCTAAATTTTCTCCGAGGTATGCAAGCTGTTGGGTATCAAGAAAACGCGCACGACGCCGCTACATCCGCAGTCCGATGGGATGATCGAACGTTTTAACAGGACGCTCGAGACTCATCTACGGATGCATGTCAACGAGCACCAGACGGACTGGGACCACAACATACCTTTCCTGCTCATGGTGTACAGGTCAGCCATACACGAAACTACCGGGAGAAGTCCAGCATCCTTGGTTTTTGGTAGGGACATCCGACTACCTGTAAATCTAATATTTGGATTTTCACCAGGCCAGCCAAAATCCACTTCGAATTACGCGAGGGACTTAGAGGAACGGATCTATACAGTCCACACTTATACGCGAAGAAGATTGAAATAGGAGAGCGATCGCATGAAGGCCAGGTACGACCGGCTGGCAAACAGCGGAGGTTTCAATGAGGTCGATCAGGTATGGCTACTCTACCCATCCCGATCGATCCCCAAAACTATAGAGGGATTGGGAGGGACCAAACACGGTTATGAAGAGAATCAACCATCTGGTCTACCGCATACGCCGAAGCTGGCGGTCCGAATTAAAGATGGTGCATCTACATCGTCTTCGCCCTTACGATAGGAATGGAATTTCGGAAGATCGGGACGATCTTCACCGGGAGGGGGAGCAATGTACCGATCTTTAAGATGTTATTAGGTTTATCTTGTTGATGTTTTACGTGACATTGTTGATTTGCTTTGTTGGAGTTGGAAGAGGTCTGCCATTTAAATAAAGGAGCATTCCACGTGTGTCTCTCTACTTATTCATAATACTCGGGAAGAACGGCCGAAAATACCCAACATTATATTAGCGTAATCGTCGTAGGCGAACTTTTTGGTAGGTTGGTTGTAGCCTATTGGGAAGCTTATATCTCCGCCGCTGTTTTGGCTATCCTCGTCATCTATAATTGGTAATGATGCGGAAACCTTTTGTTATTCAATGGTACTAAATTCAACCGGAAAAAGTAAATACTTTCTTTTTTAAGGGGGGTTTTTCCACACCCCTGCTCTTCATAAAATAAGCATTGGAATCAGTTTCGGGCATTACAAAATCGTATTTTAAAATTTGTTAGAATCAAGATACGAAGTCGGGACTTAAACGGTTGTGTTGGAAAAAGAAAGTTCATTTTGGTTACCGTGGAAATTCAATTACATTCCGAATTTCTCGAAAATTTCGTTTTTAATACGAAAAACGCGACTTTTAAACAATGAGAATTGTCAGTTGCCATGGCCACCTCATTTGAGCGAGTGGTAATATTGAGCCCCTTGACGATATCACGTCATTTTGTTTGTTTAAATGGGTTTCGTACATTTTTGAAAAATCAGTGAACCTGTCCCCTTTGAATTAAAAAACCATTTTATTCGTTATTGTAGCATCGTTTAAAAAATTAATTAATTATTTTCTTTAAGCCAAGCGAAAAACATTTTAAACAGTAAAAGATTAAAATAGAGTCCCATGACGTTATTATGTCATTTTGTTTGTTTACATTTATATTGATTTATGTCTTTATGTTGAGCCTGGTTAGGCCTGTTTCTTCTGCAATATTTACGAAGAAAGAAGTTTGAAAGAATTTAGCAAGGTCAGTTATTTTTATTTATCACATCACTTGGAAAATTAAAAAATTAAATTAGATAAAAATTAAATTATACTTATCCTTAATCCTAATACAGTTTAATAATAAATATAATCTTCCGTTCTATTTACGAAGAAACAAGTTTACATCTTTTGTCAAATAAATGTGTCTGATCAAATTAATTATTTTTTAAAAAATCAAAAGCAACTTAATGTGACAGCGAAGCGTCACAGGCTCTCTAGTATTAAACAAATAGGAAAACGAAAAGCCAGTGGAATCGAACTCGGGTATTTGTTATTCACGGATAATGGTCAGAAACGTCATGTGACATAAATCTAATCGAAACCGAAAGAATCTTTATAAAGCTGATGCTGCCGTTCTCAAGTTATTGGCCGTTGTTTAAAATATGAGTGCATGTGACGTCATCATATGTGCACATTATTCAGGACCGCGAAATTATTAATAGGATTATCAAAATTAATCATTAGCGTGGAATTAGCGCGCGTTGAAAAATAACAGCAGTACTTCGGTATCGTTAAATATATCGTCACATCCATATTGCCGAGCCAGACCATCTTTGGCAGATTTTATGTCTTTGAGTATTGTTCTCACTTGTCCCACACCCCGTTGGCAAATGAACTCAACGTGCAAAAAATGGCTTTTGAAGATGTTTATATCGAAATCGTAATTTATATGTCAAAATAAATCGTTTGGTTGCTTCGATTACCGACCGGAAGGAGACATGAAGGATCTTGGGTAAAACGTATGTCTTGTGTATCTCTGCGCATACATGCATCTGTATGTCTACTGGGGAAATGTATTTGCATTTTAAAACCATTTCTGAATTTATGATATTTTTATTTTTTTTAAATTACGTAATACATACAAGCCGAAATTTTCATGAGAATTATTGAGCCGGAGAGACCCTTAATTTACCGAATTATAATCAAATACACGAATTATTTTTATATCATTTCGCGGTGAAAATATCATTGCCGGAATAATTTGCGTTGTTATCTTAGGTCTCATTTCGACGGCACTGCCCAAAAAAACACTCACTCACTCGTCAGATTGTAATTATTTAAGAAGTATAATTTTTGGTTTAACGAAGTCGTATTACTGCTTCCGCGTATGATTCAGGCAATCCAATTAAATATTCGGGAAGAAGAGTTTTACACGCCCTGTTTTTGAGGGAAAGTCGCGATAGCCATTTTTGGTGGACAATGGACGCTGAGGATCGAATGCATTTCAGTAATAACTCCGAGGTTAGTTATTGCGTCAGTCCAGTTGTTTAAATTGAAATTGTCACAAAACCGTTAACGATTGAGGGCTGAAACTTGGATGGTATTTCTGTGCGGCTGCCATTTGCTTTTCTTAATATTTGAGTTTTGGAAAATATACAGGGTCGGATAGAGAACGATTTGAAATGTTTTTTTTTTAATGTCTCCGAAGGTGTAAAAGATGGAATGCCGAAATTTTGACCGTGCATTTCTGCGTCGATGCCATTTAAAAACAGAACTCTAGTGACCGAATAGGTTTGTGGTGGTATTACCACACTAAAAATAAATTACGAAAATCTTAATTTACATATATAAGAGGTGATTAAATCCGTTTATTATTCTCAGTTTGTCCATTACGTCAATGGGAGAAATTTTCATAGCGAAATATAACAAAATGGTGCCAAATTCAATAATAGAAGGAAAACACGCTAATTTTATCCATGTTCCTGGATGACACCACTTGTTTATCGTATTTATTTTGTAGTGCAAAATGTTATTTATTTCCTTTAAACATACTCAAGTCTGTATCTTTTTGAAGATATAGTATTTTCAAATGGTTTATTTTTCCATCTTCGATCGCCCACCCCCTCTCAAGGATAGAGATCCGCCCTTGCCACGCCCTTTGCTTTGTCCTTCCCGCGCATGTTCATCCGTTAAGCCCCGAGAGCTCAGGTCTCTCCGTAAACCGGAATACGCATAGGCATTGCCTTGTTAAAATCGATATCTCGTTATCTTTAACTCGAATAATAACGTCCGATTGGCAAATCCATTCGACGATTCCTAAGGGGGATAATTTTCATACCCGTTCGACATACAGGAGGGAGGATTCGTTCGTTCTTCGCCCGGATCCGTTGGCTCAACGAACAAACGATCCTCGTCGTTTTATTGCATCTGCAAGGGCACGGTCCCTTTCACGGCTGCGCGCGCTACGATCGCCGCTGGGATTTTTACGATTTTGCACGCGTTAAAACACGAGTGGGATGCAAAAAAACTCCTCCGTTACTCATTTATCGGCGCCGCGAGGAAAGATCGAGAGCTGATAACGTCACGGGATGGAACCGGAAATTCTACCGAATTTTTTCCCCAGCTGATTAAGGAATTTATTTGGGCTTGAAAATCCGATGTTGTTTTGTTTGAAAAATCCCTGCGCTTACCAAATAACGCGTTTAAAATTATATTTTCAGTTCAGTCCCTGAGAATGTTCATAATAAATGAAGCATGGCGATGAAACATAAAACGGGGTTGGAAGTTCAATGCGCGTATTACGATTTATAAATTAAAGTAATAAATTATATAATGAAATAACGAGCTCGGCTTACGACTTCAATCCCATCGATGACGAAGATAACTCCGCTCACGTATTTAATTGCTCCAGTGGTTTTATCGGCCGTTTTGTAGATATCGGGATTGCAATCATCAATACTAAATAGACTGTTTTAGTATATATTTAAAGATTTAAAGACATACTTAAGATTGTTACTCAAAAGAATGTTAGCCTAATCTCAAAAATCGTCCACAAATTACGAAATGTTATCAGCTGTGTTCATTAAAAGAATAATTATCAAGAAAGCTAAAAGGAATTTACCCTTTCAAGTGAGCCTTACAACTTACAGCTATCTTACAAACAATTTTATCCATAAATGGTTTAACAATGCTATTTATTAACTGGGTCAAAAGGATGTTTGCAAATTATCTGCAAAAATATTATTATCGTTATTGTTCAACTAAGAAATCGGTGAATGAATTCATTTGCATACTTTTCCACAATATTATATAATAAATTATTACCGAAAGCAAACATTTCGTGTCTCCTGTAAATTTATCCATAAACTAATGAACAAGTTTATCTCCAAAGATGGCTAAAAGTATCCGATAAGGTTAAATGCATAGCTACTTCGAAATGTATCTTCGAAGTTATCTGTAGAGCTACCGGCGAAATAAATTGCTAGCATAATTTTCTCGAAGCTGATTTTTAAACTCTTTCAAAAAAGATGGCGCGCATAGCCAGGCGTGACCAATTTGGATGCTGACGACGGTGACGTAGGAGTTATTTTTTCCACGAATGACACGATTCTCGGAAACGCACGGAATATGTTCGTGATCCATCAGACCTTTCGCACGATCGCTCCGACGAATCCGCTTGAATACTTACCTTGGATTGCGTCGTCATTCATTTGAAATCTTCTCTCCGTCTTTTACGAACTCGCACGCGCATGGTTGCGCGCAGTCTCCTCTCTTTGTTATTCTCTCTCTCTTACCTTTTCTTTCGCTCTCCTCCCTTCCCTCTCCCTATCTCCTCCCTTCCCTCTCCCTATCTCCTCCCTTCCCTCTCCCTATCTCCCTCCCCTTCATTACCGGGCTTTCAATCACTAGGCCACCATTTTACTCGCGTTCACTTATGATCCCGTAACTTTTACGTTCTCTGGCGATAATAGCGTTTAATAAACGAACGAACAGTTCTCTTCGAGGAATAAGCTTCCACCGGCGGCTGGTTTAATGGCCAATGCTAACAAATCGCTTGGTCACGGCTTATTCAAGGATGGATACTGTGTCGTTTTTCAAAGTCCACTCACTATTCATCGATCGCGAAATCGTTTCGTTTTTTGCGATTTTCTTTTTTTTCTGATCGTTTCTCCTGCCAACGTTTAATCAAGTTTATATAAATCTGGTCTACCGGATTTCCATACTGTTATTGCGTTGCGTCGACCACGTATACTTGAAGGCAGGCATGCTTGTAACTGTGAAATTGCGGAGAGCGTAGCGAAATCGATTTTTACTTTCTCCATATACGTATTATAGAGGAAAGTATTGTATTCATGAAAAAAATCGACTTCGAGATTTCAACGGAAATACACGTTTTGAGGTCCCCTGCACACGTTTTGACCATTTTCTCGATGATGTCTGTGTGTGAATGTGATAACTTTTTGTGGGTGCTCTAACTCAAAAACTATTAATCAAATCAACGCAAAATTTTATATTTAACATTTTTATAAAATTCAGAACTAATTAGTTTGTGGTAAAAATCGGTTAATCGGAAGTGGGTATTTACTCGTCACTTGTCCGTTATTTTGAAATATTTGCTTTAATATTTTATATATGCAAAAAGATACTGGAATAAAAGTTGTAGGAAATTTAATTTTCAACAACCTTTGTTTGAAACATTTTCCCTTATAATTCATTGTTTAAGAGATATATTATATTTTTAGCTGCCACCGCCACGCCACCTACCGACGACTATTGTTAACAATTGACGCTTAGTTATGTCTTAGTTAGTAACGCTCCTTTTTCTTTTTGTAATTGTTGGAGCTTTGTGGCTATATCCGACACCAGAAATCTATGGTTTGAGTTTATTTCTGTCTTTTGTAAAGCAAAATTTTCTCGCAGTTTCTTAAAATATTAATTTTTATTAACCTATTTGGAATTTTTAGAAAGATTACAGATATGGAGAAAGTCATGTGGTGGCCACATCAGATTTTATTATATAAGGGAAATAAATGTGATACCCCTTCTGCACGGCTAAATTAATTTTCCCCTCCTGCAGGTTTGGATTATATACGGATAACTATTAAACGGAATTTGAAAATCTGTGGTTTTCAGACATCAAACAGTGCGAATTTCTATTCCCTAATGTATTGCACCATATTGCCGCATTTTGGGCTGGTGGCGACTACATTGCTTTTTAGCGATATTTAAAAAATATCCGCTTATGCGTTTGATTTGTCCGTCTGTCTGACTGACGCTAACTCCTTCTAAACGAAAAAAGTTAGAGACTTTGTTTTTTCGCCAATCGGTTTAGTATTGTCTCGTTGTGCACGTTTCCTTGTGGAGATCCGTCTGTCTGTCAACTCCAACGCGCTAGCTCATTAACGAACCCACCTAGAGCCTTCGTTTTTTCGCCAATCGATTTAGTATTCTGTCTTGTAATGCAGGTTTTCTTGTGGAGATACTAGTAACTAGTGACTAGCGGAATGGGAATATAAATTTAATTTAAATTTACTTTTTTGTTAAGCGTTTTGTTTTAAAAATTATTATACTAAATTAAATTAAATTATTTTTTATGATATTAGTTCAGATCAATCATACTAGTATACATAAATTTTAATACACTGTATTAACAATTTCTTTTGAAAAAAACGGCATTTTCTGTTTGCTTCAGCGGCTTTTTCCTTACTTGATTACTTAAAGCAACTCTTGCGTTCTTACAATTTAGGTATTATATAAAATATAAATTTTTTACTTATGAATTAGCTTATTTTTATGTGATTAATTACACAAAACGAGGTATACATATAATGAGTACCAAATTATCTGGCTTTATCGTCGGCAGAATTCCAATTTTCAGGCTTATTAAAGAATTTAGTAGTTGGCATGCCTATTCTTCGTCGAATTAGGGTCTCGAGCCAAAATATAGAAAATTAAAATAATAAGAGATAGATAATTGAATTCGGAAGGAGAAAAGAGAGAAACTCGTATAATTATTTCCAGGAAAATCCACATAATGAATAAATAATAATATGTGGTGAGCTCCAGCGCCGAAACTAGTTATTTTAGCACGCGGGGCAAACTAACAAATATGCGCCTCTTCCATAAAAAAATTCTCTAATACCTTTTTTTATACGGATTTTAGGTGAACAATTAATAAATAAAAATAAACCATAAATGATCTAATTTGTCAATATAAATGTACATAATTTAAATTTACTAGTGGTACCCGCAAAAACTTTTGCGAAGCCAGTCAGAAATCTGCATGTTTAAAATCATCATTTTTAAAAATGCACACAGCCCACACGAACTTTACTGAATAATAATAATCTTCAATTATTTACGTTACAGCGTTAAGTTTGACATTGATACAACTATAATTTCGATGATTCATAAAAAGCGCGAAGCGAATAACGGAATTCTTTTGTTTATTTGAAGGCTTAATAGACGCTAATTCAATCGGAGGCAGCAATGCGGGTCGCCTTGGCAACACCCGGAAAGAGTACGAAAAAGCCATAAAATATCGAAAAGAAATGCGTGTTTCTGATAAATTCTTCCGTGTAACATCCATTTTCCTCTCGATTCTTGCGTGAGCTGGAGTCAACGCCAATTTGCCGCGCGTTTTAATGATTGAATTAAAGTCTCGCGAAGGATGTTATATTTCAAACCGGATACGACGTGCGATTTTTTAAAAATCCGTGACAATGAACGTGTTGAAGGGAGATATTCCTTTCCCGATACCCGTGTATATTTATACACTCTGAAATACACCTCATTCAATTTCTTTGTTCTTAATTTTCGTTTTTTTTTTAGTTCTGTAACGTTCGCGAGTGTTTTTGTTCGCATCAGTAACGATGCGGGTGTACCTACTGATTTAAGGACATGAAAATAGTGTTATGAAAGAAGCCATGTTTGCCCTAGTAAGAAAAAGCGATGGAATTCAATTTCCATCTCTATTAATATAAGCCTTAAGGCCGCCACACACCGAATGCTACGCCACGTGGCGCCACGCTCTGCTATCCTATAGACCCTCAAGGCCACCACACACCAAAAGCTGCGACAGATGGTGCTACATCTAGCGAAAAACTTTAATATAAATAATTTACGAGCAAAAATTTTTGTAATAGATTCAATAAATATTTATAATTAAATTTGTTTCAAAGTTATTTGAACTTATTATCAGTGTCATCATTTCCTAACACGTAATGATTAAATCTTATCATTATAAATAGTTGCTTCTTAAACATATAGGATACGAGTTGTCGGTGCTTGCATACTGCAAGCGCTAAAAAATCAACATATTCCAAGATTTAAACTCGTAAATAAACCAACGCCATCTCCAGGGCAACAGCACTTGAGCCACGTGGAGCCTATATGTATTAGATAATAAATTCCACTAGTAACAGCGGTATATTTATAATTTTTCGTGAAATTAATTTATAATTTTTCGTGAAATTAGGGCAACTATCCGTAATTTCCAAATTCTCTGACAATCGGCTAGTGTCCAAGTTTTCGTATTTCAAGATCCGTCACTCAATCGACCTGCATGAGCTATAAGAATAATCATCATTAACACAACACCCTATACATTAAATCTATAGAAAAATTAGGATATTTTCTGTTAAGATTATGGCATCATCATCTATGCCTTTAGCACGTATTTGGATAAAAATATCGAGAAACGGGTATGACGGCATTATATTTAACAATTGAAATGAGTTAAAATTACTCGAAATACAACATTAAAATACTTCTCACGTTTTACCGTCACTGCTATCAGGGTTGTTTCTCCGATTGTGATCTCTTATAGTCCTAGAAAAAAACAAACCTATTCGTTCCTTCCTATAGTTGATATCCCAAATTTAATCGTCGTGTTTGTGCTTTCAGTAGTACGTGAGAATTACAATTATCTATGATACCCTCAATCACAGTGCGAGATGCAATTGGTGTTTTGGATACAGTGAAATCTTACATATTATCGGAAGAAAACATTGATGATGATGTTTTCATAATATGCATGATCTTGAAAATTAGAATAAGTTAATTTATATGCTTATGGGAATAAACTTCATGTTAATTCGAATAAAGAAAAATGAAAAAATATATTTCCGTACCTCGAATTTTCTATAACTCGAATAATTTTTAATTTCCCTTGAGATTCGAGTTATGGAAATTTGCTATGACGGCATTGATTTCCATTAAAAGCATTAAATCACTGCATTATATACATAATATCCTTATTCTGTACGTTGGTTCGTCTGTCCGTTGGTCCGCCGGAACGCTCTAAAGAAATTCCCGTAAGAGAGCACTTAAAAATAACTTTTTTAACTTGCAGGCTTTTTTTCTTTTGCAAAATTAAATTAGGAGTAAATGACCTACGATCTTCGGACCTGGACCATTTAAAAAAAAAAAACATTGATTCTTAATTCTTATCGTCGACTTTTGCCTTCGATTCGAAATTGCTCAAATAAATCACATTTATTTATTTATTTTATTTATTTATTTATTTCTTAATACGGCGAGGTTGAGGCCATATGGCCCCTTCTTCCACCTAACCATTATGATAAATTTAAATGTACAGAATTCAATACAAATCAATATAGAGAAATGAAAATCATTTCAAGGTATTCATAAATAATAAAAAAAATAAGAATAGTACAGCACAAATATACATAAAGTAAAATAATAAAAATCATCATCACTGCCCTGTTTGCTGATGGATATAGTGATGTGCTGATATTTAAATGAAGGATAGAAGGAAAAATACAGAGGAAAGTATTACATTTTTATGAGGACCTAATGCTAGCTAAGTATTTAGCACAATGATTCTTAAATTGGTTAATACCATTGACAGAGTAAAAGTGAAAAGGGAGAGAGTTCCAAAGATTGCAGGCGGTAACGGTGAAGGATTTATTATAGAAACTGCTACGATGATGGGGAATAAGTAATTTGGATGATCCTCGGGTGTTCAGGGAGTGGCCAGAATTAAGGGGTTTGAAGTTGTAGCTTAGGTATTTAGGCGAGGAAGAGGTGAGGATACTTCTTAGTTGCGTTAGGATATGCATCTTCCTACGTTCTTCCAAGAACAGCCAGCCCAATTCTTTGAATGCGTTTGTTATATGGCAACTTTTGCTCATATTAAAAATGTATCTAACACAAGAGTTATGAGTCCTCTGGAGCTTTTGTAACAAATCTTGTTTTAGATCTAGAAAAACGGAATCACAATAATCGAAATGAGGAATTACAAGTGAATTTACAAGTAAAATTTTTAGTTTTACTGGAAGAATGTTTTTAAGTAGCCTAAGTGAATAAAGTGAGTAGTTGATTTTTCGGCAAATTTCGTTTACTTGTTTAGACCAGCAGAGTGTATCATTCATAATAACACCAAGGTTTTTTACTGACTTGGAAAACGGTACAGGAGTGGAGTTAATTAATACTGGGTCTATATTTGACTTTTGTAATTTGCCGAGTAATTTAGGATAGCAGAAAATTATTGATTGAGATTTTAAGGGGTTTAACATTAAGCCATTACAAGCACTCCAGGTCATGAGCGATCTTATATCCCTATTCATGCAATCAATTCTGTTATTGATATGAGATATTTGAGTTCCTATGTATATTTGCAGATCGTCAGCATAAAGGTGGTACTGGCAGTGATGAATTGAGTTAGAGATATCGTTCATATATAAGGCGAAGAATAAGGGTCCTAATGTAGATCCTTGGGGACAACCACGGGAGACATTTTTCCACGATGAACTTTTATCAGAGATTGATACCATTTGGTAGCGATTCTGAAAATAAGATTTTATCCATTTCAAAGAGCTAAAGGAAAAGTTCATTTTAGCAAGTTTGGCAAGTAATATTCCGCTGTCAATGGAGTCAAACGCTTTAGAGAAATCCAATAGTGTGAGAATTGTAGCTTTTTTGTTATCGAAATTCTCCCGATTATCATCTGTGACTTTGATCAATGCGGTAGCAGTGCTGTGGCCAGTATGAAATCCAGATTGATAGGGGTTGAGGAGCTCATATTCATTTAGATATTGATGTATTTGTTTATGCGCTAGTTTTTCAATAATTTTGGATAGCGTTGGCAGGATGCTTATAGGGCGAAAGTCCTGTGGAGTTGTTGGATTAGCCTTTTTAGGGATAGGTCGCAGTAGAGCACGTTTCCAGGAACTGAAAAAGTAACAGCTAGAGAAGGAGCAATTAATTATATGTGTAATGATCGGTGCCAAGATATGAATCAAATTATGGAGCATAGATCCAGTGATGAGATCATAGCCTTTTGTTTTCGAATTAAGTTTAGAAATTATCTTCTTTACATCGGATATGGAGACAGAAGCAAAACTGAAGGATTTATTTATTTATTTATTTATTTAATCATTTTTCACATACAGCGATACCGCCAATTTACAGTGAAAATTAAACATTCAAAAATTAACAACATAACAACCAAAATAAAGTACAAATAATATAAAATGAAATACAATATAATATAAGTGTATGCAGGAGCAGTCAATAAAATTAGGTTGTGCGACAACATGACATTGTGAATAGTTTATGATTGAGGAAAAAATGTCAGAGATAGTTAAATTTCTTTGATTTACTGAAAATATATTAGGATATTGGATATTGGAAAATTGTAAGCTTTTTAAAATTGTCTTGCCGACCGAGTCATTGTTAAACCCCGAGATTGTATTGTCGTCCTTATACTATATGCGTAAAGAAAGTGTTTTTGAATGCTTTAGTGCGAGAGAGAGAAGGCGCCCGAATTATTTATAATTAAAATCATGTTTTTCATTAATTTATTTTCAGTCAACTTCCTATTGAAAGTTTTGGTAATTAACTATCTTCATAGTAATTTTCATAGATTTTTTGCAGTGAATCTTATAAATAACTGGATATATGAATCACGCAAAAAGCCATTCCTTAACATGCAGACCTTTTTCGTTTACATTTTAAAATATTTCAAGGATGAGGTATTTAACTTACAATTAGTTATGCGAAGAGAAGAATTTAAATCTCATTCGTAAATCTCCAAAAATTACGTTTTAATACAATTTTACACGTTTTCACGCACGCCACTGTTGCCCCAATTGTTAAATTCTATTCTTGGCCTCATAATAAATGCACCAATTTAGTGCTTTCACACGGGTCAGACTTTTATACATGGGTATAACTTATTTACTGAATTTATTAAGTAATTAGAGGGAGGAAGGAAAAGAGAATTGGAATGAGCAGAAATTGAAAAAGAGGAAGTAGTATTTGTATAGGATTGAAAGGAACTGCAGTACAAAAATAACTATAATAAATTATAATTGATTATGATTATAAAAAATGTTATACTATTGGATGACTGCCAAATGGTTGGAATTCATAAAACTAAATATAGGTCACGTAATTTTCAATGGATTTCTTTAATTGATAATACAGCAAATATTTTGAACTGATTTTCAAATAGAATTGAAAAAATAAGATTTTATGACTTTTATTTAAATTTCTTTAAATAAAGTGATTTTTCCGGAAAATATTCAAAACTAATATAGTTAAAAAAAAGTGCGATCTTAAAATACAGTTAAAAATCATTGCAGTTATTGTAAGCATTTATTTAATAGTAAGTTACTACACAAGTTTCCTTTGATAGCAAATTGTCTGTTCGTACACATGTTATCCTGTTTTTTACGAGTTAATAAGAGTAAAATAATTCATTTATTAAGTTAAATTCTATACGTTTAAAATACTTAACTTATAATTTGCTGAAATATTTCAAGTAAATTTCAGCTGCTCCTTTATGCATTATATCAAAATATTTCGATTTTCCTCTTATTTTCCGAGTTCTATTTACACTTTGAACATAGAGAAAAAATAGAACAAACATTTTTTAAAGAAATTTTATTAATGAAATTTGTATATGAGAATATGCCATTTTGAAATGTTAAAACCAAAATCTGAAAGTAAGCTCATTATGTTTTGAAAATTGTGTCCTCCAAGTGACGATCATTTCGGCGCAGGCAATCTTGAAGCCTCTCCTCGAAGTTCAACATCACCTGCTGAACCATGCGTCGTGGGATAGCCAACACTTCTCGTCGTATAGCCTCCTTCAGTTCTGGCAAAGTTCGCGGTTTGTTTATGTAAACTTTCGCCTTCAAGTATCCCCAGAGAAAGTAATCACATGGGGATAGGTCAGGTGAACGAGGTGGCCAGAAAATGTCTCCCGCAATGAAAAGAGGTGTTCCGGAAACAAGCGACGTAATTCAGCCATTGCTGCTCTTGAAGTGTGGGCAGTTGCCCCATCATGTTCAACCACATGCGACGAATATTGATGCGTCGTCTTCGTAGCTCGGGTACAAGAAAAATGTGAACCATTTCAAGATAACGGTCAGAGCTAACAGTGACCGCTACACCATAAGCGTCCTCGAAAAAATAAGAGCCAATAACTCCGAAGTTACCCACGGCACACCATGCAGTCACCCGCTCACGATGTAACGGTCGCTCATGAATATGGCGTGGATTTTCCGACGACCAGTATCTAAAGTTTTGCTTGTTAACAAAACCAGACAAGTGGAAGTGGGCTTCATCGCTTGTTAAGACAATCACATCTTCCGCTAACACTTAAAGCATTCGTTCGGCAAACTCTCGTCTGGCAGCATAATCACGCGGCAGCAATTGTTGAGTGACCATAATTTTGTAGGGGTGGAAACTTAGGTCCATGTTTAAAATTCTGCGAACGGACGAGAGCGACATATTGAGCGCAGCTGCTTGCTTACGCAACGATCGCCGTGGGCTTTCCTCCACTGCTTGGCGAACACGTTCCACATTTTCTGGGGTGCGAACGGCTCGTGGTAGTCCTGGCGGTTTCTTCATTGCTGGACCAGTTTTTCTGAAGGTGTTCACCCATTTCAATATTGTGGGCCTTGAAGGAGCACGACCGTGACGACCAACATTGAAGTGCGTCCGGAATCTTCTTTGCGCGACTGTAGCAGAATCACCACTTTTAAAATACGCCTCTACGGCAGACGCACGTTGCTCCTCACTCCACCGTTCCATAGTGGCAACTAAATAGCAAGGTCAGGCGGACACAATGAGACCCTCCACACTATCCTACCTCACCCCTCTCCAACTGAGCGCCTCTCTGAAAGTGTAAATAGAACTCGGAAACACCCTGTATTTGGATAATCATTCGAACTCTCTGAAAAAAATTACTTTATATAATTATAACAAAGATAACTTTCAAAAACACTGATTTGATTGTGCATGAAAGCCAAACCAGATCATAACATATTTTACTGTTTCATATAGAAATCATACATATTTGGAATACTTTTATGACAATCCCGTCATATTTGAAGGGCAATTACGCATTGAGGTCGTTGACATAGTAATAAAAGATTTCCAATGTTGAAAATAGGCAAAATTTACACTTTTTCCGATTAAAAGCAAATATTTACGCTAATTCGGTATGTATTTGAATTCTGCCTTAAAGATTTAAGAACTACATTTTTTTTCAGCTATACAAATGTTCTTTTTTTGAGTCTTATTCCAATGTTAAGTTATTTAAAAATGCATCTTTAGAAAGTCTTGCACTGAATCCCATGCTTTTCTTAGGGGGTATTGAAATGAAAGATTGGTGTTAAAACACCTTTTATATATAAACTTTTCTGGAATTTTCGATTTTTCTGGTTGGTTGTGACTAAAATCTTATAATCATGCCAAATTTCAGGTGTAAAGTTCATCTGGAAGTGGCTAAACAATAGTATCCTTCTATCATATGTAAATAATGCTGACATATCATAAGTAAGAAGCGTCATGTAAAACCTAACGTACTTCTATAGGTACTACAGAGCTGAAATTTGGTATGAAGATAGGAAATTGGAAAAAAAAACCGAAATTTAAGAAAACGTTATTTTTAAGGTATGTTTTTGACCCCGATGTGCAATTTTTAAAAGCCCATAAGAAAAGTATTGAAAATGGTGCAGTGCTTTAGAAAATTGCCTTTTAAAATTGTTTACAATTAAGATACAAAGTCGGGAAATAAACCATTCCCTGGATGAAAGTTTGGACTTTATTTTCTTGGAGACAAAAGACGCTTTATGCTCACAGACTAAACGCTAATAGGACCACAGCAATTGTTTTCAATTGTCCCGCGCAATCGTAAGATCCACAATGCCACGGTGCCAAAGCCGAGTGACAAGCACGCTTGTTGCGCAAACCTGGCAACACTGCAGCGTATCAGTGGCAGAAAATGAGTGGAGTGCGCATGCGTCACCAAAGACGTCAACAGAAATTGCGCGAGAGAAGACTGCTGTTGGACATGTCGAGGCGTGGCGACATACCCATAGCGCCTGGTGTGTGGAACTATAATCTCTTTCCACTGCTCGTGAAGTATTCCGCCTGCGTTCGGGTTATTTCGCTTTGGCTACGACACTATGTTGCCAAGTTTCCAATTTCGCTCATTTCATCGGTAGCTGCTGACAAGCGAGGTTCTATGCTCCAATAGAAACGGATGAAGCACGTTCGCGCTTTCCGCCGTCACCGAAATACGATTGGGAAGTGTGAAAAATCGTGTCAACGGCGCTCGTCAAGAAATTTTGAGCGGAGATGGAAATTTACGACCTCTTATTGGCTGGTATTTTCTTCCCCTCTCCCCACGGGTCTAACTGTAGGCACGCCTCACCCGCACGAAATGCAGGAATGGACTATAGCTACCTGCTGTAGGCAAGCGATGCGTAGGCATACCTCATCATCATCATGCTGCTGTCCGAAGACAGGTTTTAGCTGAATCGCTGCCTCCATTTCTCTCTCTCCCTAGAAGCCTCTTTTATACCTCTATAAGTATTATATTCCTGCTTTACATACCTAACGGGGTGTATTTAGCATTGCGTGGCGTAGCTTTCGGTGTGTGGCGGCCTTTACTCTGTGCCTAACGCTGACGTCATCAATGGCACTTTTTAACGCGTTTTCAACAAACTTCCCGATTAGGTGGAAGGTTAAAATTTCGCAGAAATGTTTGATTCAGATATAAAAATAAAATGACGAAACAAATACGAAAAAAGACCCGAGTTCGACTCCAGGGGGGCGATTTCCATTTTCCGTAAGACAACACGTAAAATTCTCCTTTTAAAGTGCATGCTTTTATTCTTTTGGAAATTAAAATTAGAACAAATTGACGTACGATCTTCAGATTTGGCTATGTTTTAAGAAAATTAATGTAGTTTTTAATTCTATTCATCTTTTTTCGCCTACCATTCGAAATCTCTCATATTAAATATTTAAATCACATATTTTGGGAAAATGTCGGCTTTTAAACGGGATGTTGTCTTGCCGACCAAGTCATTGTTAAACTTCGAGAATCAATTGTTGTCTCAACCCGCATACGTGTAATATATACGAGTGCATAGATTGCCTTAAATTATCGTAGGATTTTTCGCGAAAATACGTTATCCTAATGGGACTATTTTTTATTATTTTGCTTATCTAAACGACTATAGTATAGACCAGTGGTCGGCAACCTTTTTTGATAGCTGGTCGGTCAATCAATGGTTTTTGGAAAATGCGATCGGTCAATTGTAAAATGCGATTGGTCAATTGAAAAATTTGAATAAAAAGAAAAATCAAACCTGGATGTTTATACTATAAGCTATATTTAGCAATTGAATTACACTTTTATTTTCAAAACGTAAACCCTTCTGAACAGGTTTAACTGTGGGCCATCCAAATCGTGATGGCGGATCACTCATTGGCCCGCGGGTCATTGGTTGCCGACCACTGGTATAGACAGACGTGGCCAAACCGAGGCTCGCGAGCCGCATGCGGTTCTTTTATCCTAGTATGCGGCTCATTTAAATTTTCACGCAGAGACGTGTCAACGTTTATCTCTACAGAACACAAGGACGTAGTGTGACTCGAGACGTGTTTGGGATGCCTAATGGACATGCATTATATCCAAATTGCTTCGGATACAGGTTATGTTTTACTGTTCGTAAATTTATGAGCGCAGAATGTCATGCGGCTCGCGGACTTCTGGGAATCATCGTATGCGGCTCCGAGGGTAAGTAGGTGTGGCCACCCCTGGCATAGATGTAGAGTAAGAGGGAGGGGGATGTGGGGAGGGAGATAGGAAGGAAGGACTGTACAATGGAAGTTACATAGAGAGCAAGGGAGGCATAGAATTAGAAAAGGACGGGAGGAAAGAGATAAAGAGGGAGACGGAGAAAAAGAGGGAGAGCTATGAATTGTGACAGAAGGGAATTAGAGAGGGGGAAGGTGGGAGAAAAGAGAGGCAGAAAGAGGGAGGGAGAGAGAGGGAAGGAAAGAGTGAGGGAGGGAATATTATTTTTGACAAGGGGCCCATCATTGGAGGAAACAAAAATGAAAAAGTTATTCTCCCGAATCTCAATTTTGGCAAATTTTATACCGGCTCTTACTCAATAATTACAGCTGTTATTATTCATTGCCAAGTTCTCCGTTGAATTTCAGCGGGAAATTACACTAGAAAAATAAACTAATTTTGTGAGTATCCATAATAATGGGTTACGATTACTTAAGATGTATGGCTTCAGTGAAGCTCGGAAATTGTAAGTCTTTAAAGAGATGGTACCCCTAATTTAAACATGGATGACGAGAAACTTATAGAACTGGTTCGTTTCTTGCTTTCTCTTACTACTTTCAACGTCTTCGTCCAAAACACGGACATTTTGATCAGAGCGTAAAAGAAACTAGTATGCACACGAGTGTAGTGTTAGAAAAATACGGACACTGTACGGATATGACACGGCCTACGCGCTGACATGTGTAAATACGCATGTCGGATAGAGCACGGGCGGTACTAATATGGAACGGGCACGGTACGGACACGTTACGGTTAGGGATACGAAAAAAGTATCGATACTTTACTCACATCGGTAATTTCCTTTCGATACCAAGTACTTTTGTACTCGATTCTTTTCTTTCGATTTTCTAGTGATATCGGTACCTTCGGCCCGATACTTTTGTGGTATCGATACTTTTCATTCGATATATCGTATGAGTAAGGTATCGTTACTTCTGTTTCGATTTCGTATCCCTAGTTACGGTGAGGTATATATCGACCTTGATGCGTTCTCCTCAAACCACGGGGGCGATCCCAGATTGAATACTCCGACCTCCGATTGATTTAAACCCGCGAAGCCCAAAGCTCTAGCCCAGGGGTTCCCAACCTTCACCATGTGGCGAGCACCAAGATATATCTTAAAATATCAAGCGAGCACCACCATCCTTCTTCGAAAAAAATCAATGATCATAAATACTAAAATCAAACGAACGTGAATGTTAATAGCGATGTTCTTATAAGCATTTAGAAAGAAAGAAACTGATCATATAAAATTAATGATGTTAGGAAACGAGATTATAACATCGTAGGCGTACACAACCAGGCTGCGGAAGAGCACAATGAAGCTAACACAAAGAGCACAGCGGTGCTCGCAAGCACCATGTTGGGAACCTCTGCTCTAGCCACTTCATCACCGCAATCTCCTTAGTCCATTCAAAGATAAGACGATTCTTCAACTCACCCTTATCATTTTTGAACACACAGAACAGGAACTCATGTATAATCCGATCCAGGTGGGTCCATATGTAGATCGCGCAATCGAAATTTGAATAATTGGTGAACACGGGGATTCTCAGCCTTCTCGTGTTCACATCAGAACAGCATGTAACCACAATCAACCATATCTCTATGGTTGGGGTCTATTATCGTTTCCAGATGTTTACTATTTGGACCGCGAGTACTTTTCCAGCTTAATCAAAATCTTCTCTTGCTTTAGAAATGTTTATTTTTTTATCCCTAACGCAGACCAACTTAAGCAACTTAGCAAATTGCAAGTGACCCGCGAAAAACAAGTTGTTACCCTCCGGGTTAACACACTTTGAAAGTGGAATTCTAATCCATCCTCATATGGACCGCACCAATCTTCCTAGAGATAGCGAAATTTTACATCGCTAGTGTGAGCCTACTGTTTGATTTTTTAAACAAAAAATAATTCTCTCATACGTTGAGGGATTAAGGGAAAGGCGATCAAATTGGCTCCATGGCATTCTTGTTCCAACATTGTCCAATCTATAAGAACTAATAACTGTTAAGAAAGGTTAAATTAGAGAAATTTGTCTATCTCGTCTCATAAACATATAAACCGTTCATCCTATCCGGGTTTCGTTCCTAGGGTCTTGTCCCGTGGCTATAATCCGAATGAACATTTAGCTATTTCCAATAGTTATAGAGACTGGTAAAACCAGACGCATGTTAAGCTAAAAAGTTGCTATCTTCAGTTGTGGTATATCGATAGAATATTCTTTAAACGTTGTACAGGTTGCGACTCACCACCGAGAGGGGCTTATTTGCAGACGAAATGCGTATCTGGTTTTCCCAAGCTTTTTGCAGTTTTTTATACTCTCTTAACGATTAATTTTTTCGCTCTTACTCGTTGGTGTTATCATCACGTTTCCTTCTCCTTTATCTAATAATGAGCGTTAATGTGTATATGCTATCATCCGCTTACGCGCGGAAACGTAAATATCAATGATTTCTATAAGCTGTGGGCCTCCGTGACCGCGCGACAATAAGTTAAGCTCTAAAAAAATAAACAATATCTAGCACGACGTATGGCTAGATGGATGTTTATGATTTAGGTAGTTTCAGTACCCTCAAAAATTTTGGGAAGACTATGTGCATATATCGGCCACAGAATGATTATCTTCATGGTAGACCCTAAAAAATAAACTTTTTGGTACATAGCCTTTATATTGGAACTCATTACAAAATTCATCCCTCAAGTGGAGAGAAATAATTACAGGGAGCATTGGTAGATATGTGCATTCACTAGAGTATTATCGAGTTCGTCTTATGACTTAAAACAAATTCAAGAATCATCCCTTGAGCATTTATCTTAGTTGTCTCCGGTAACCATGACAAGGTTATAAAAAGTATATGCGCAACTCGGCTGCAATGCAGCCGTCTTCAGTGGTGATTCACCGAAAGTAGATTCTAAAGTAGAAAAAGCATAAGCTTATCTATGCAACCGTCTTCAGGTGATTAGCTGATAGTAGATTCTAGATTAGAATCTACTATCAGCGAATCGGTGAATGAACACTGAAGACGGCTACTTTGTAGCCCAAATGCGCATTTGGTTATCATAACTATGTCATGACCTTAGGGACACTTAAGATGTGTATTTATTTTTTCAAGTGCTTATTCTTGAAGATATATGCGTATACATTTACAGGAAAGGTGACTTGAATCATTTACGGCTCATCGCGACAAAACAAATGCGAGCCTCGAAACACATTTACCTCATTCGTAATAAATCGTATGGCTTAATGCGTGTATTGTCGTATCCAAGGTGATAGCGGCGGTGAGTTAGTGTGAGAAAGGATTGAGATGGGTAATAAACAGTTCTTCCAGATTTCCGACCTATTACTGCACTGTAGGTTCATGTTGGATTTTCCCTATAAAACCCGCTAGGGAATCCCAAGGATAGAACCTCACTTATGCACGATTGTGAATCCGTAAATAGATATAATTATATCGCATTCGATACCAATTAAACGACCGAGGTAAACCTCTTGCTACTTCGGAGATGTTTTATATTGTGATTCCTGGAATCGATTGCCGTGTGACTTCCTACGGTTTGCTGGTGATGAACCGTAGCTTACGTAAGAGTTAAGATCGTGATTGGTAGGATTTAGGTAAATTACGTTTAAACAACCTGAGATTGTTTCCTTTCTTATTCGTCGTTTTGAGAGGAAATTAATTATCCTAACACGGTGATGGCGTACATTTTAGGTTTACCAATTTTTTTGTTTTTTGCAGTATATTTAACTATCTATGTAATGCGATAAATATACCGTTCTTTCTATACTATAATAAAAAAGGCCCTGAAGTTGTTTCTATTGAAAAATGATGTCGCTACAAACCTGGCGGTTACGCAAATAAATAAATAAATAAATAAATATATATATATATATACACACACATTCAGGTTACCCTCGTTATTATGCGACAAACTTATTGCTACCGGATTTCTTTTTATGCGTCTTTGATTCGCTCTTATGCGGTTACGCGGCCAATGCAATACAAATGAAAGAAAGTTCACTACACCACAAGGCGAACATTTAGTCTCTCAGTGTCTCTTATGCTTTGCGTATTAATACTGCAGTAAAAGAGATGAGAGTGGAGAGGATATTGCAGAGTGGAGATGAGACGGAGATTTCGTGTGATACTGTTAGAGTCCACTTGAGAAGTTTTGTTTCCTTACCCGCGGAACTTGCGTTCGGCCAAGACAACCCTCCAGCACTTTAAACCTCCACTATTATGTCACTCACAACAGTCACCACTGATGCTCGTCTGCTTCCTTTTATTGGCTAGTATAATTTAGTGTTAATTGTTTTAAGTTTGTATTTAGTGCATAAGAAGTTGTTATGGAGCGAAAGAAGAGCGTTTTGGAGGGGAGTTAGGATTGCTTGTGGAATGTATTCCCATCTTTTACATGTCAATTTGAGTTCTGTTTATGCGAATTCGCTTCATGCGTCACTTTCCAGGAACGCAACCCTCGCATATAGAGAGGGAAATCTGTACCTTTAATATATATATACTAGTAGAAGGTGCTTGCATACTGCAAGCATTAGACATCTCACCTTGAAAAAAAACAATCATTTTTCAGAAAGATATTTCATCATGGTAAATATTTCTTTAATTCAAAGGATTTCTCCCCGGGACCGATTTTCGTTTTTTCCTTATGGAACAACAATGGAGTAAAACAATCGCAAATTTTTAAAATTTTAGGAATATTATACTTTTTCCACATTTGGGTTAATAACGCTACACATTTTTGCCAAATTTTAAATTTATAGCACATTTAGAAGTGAAATACCATTTATCTAGTAGTTGGTGCTTGCATTCTGCAAGCATATCATCTCAACATAAAAAAACATTCATTTTTCATATTTCATCATTACATATACTGCAAGCATTTAATCGCACCTTGAAAAAAAAACAAATTTTCAGAGAGATATTACATCATGAGGAATATTTCCTTAATTCTAAAGATTTCTCCTCTAGACGGGTTTTTGTTTTTTCATTATGGAATAATAATGGAATAAAAACAATCACTAATTTTTGCAATTTTCGAAATATTACACTTTTCCACATTGAGTTAATAATGCCACACATTTCTGCCAAATTTTAAATTTATAGTACAATTAAAATTGAAATAACATTTATCTAATTGTTTAAATTTAAATAATTTCTAACGGCCGCAATAACGAATTCATACACTGAAATATTTATTCGTTTATATAGACTAAACTCTAAATTATTTTAAAATGTCAGCTTCCTAACTCGCCGCGTAGTGTCTAAACATTTACCTATTTTTTAAACTTGAAGAATTTTTAACTGCCAAACAAATTGAAATATCAAAATTTCTATAATCCCTATTTCGTTTTTTACAAATCCTACTTCTAAGAAAAATTTCAGCTTCGTAGCACATTCGAAAATACATAAACCTTGAAAATTTGATTAAACATTTGAAAATTTTTAGCGGCCGCATTGTTGCACTTTTTCAAGATTTTCGTTTTTCTCGTCGGTTTTGCACAAAATCCTACCTATGAAAAAAATTTCGAATCTCTAGCACATCTGGAAGGTCCTAAACATTAGTATCCTCTTATATGTTATATGTTATCTCCTCCTCCTCTATAAGAAACGTCTATATATAATGATATTGTTTCTTTTGGGGCACGCACTGCTGTTTTTATTTATGTCACGGACCTAGGCTACGCACGTATATTATTCCTGAATCAATCATAAAGGTTCTTGAAGACTCGGTATGCTAACAAATATCTTATTATGCACGCTCTCCGATTAGTTTCGAGTATGTTTCATGGATGAGAGGTTAAAGACTGAGGAAATTGATTTAGGGGTGGTTTGGAGCTTCACTCCATTACGGTGAGATATATCGTTGCCAGGACGGTGGAAAATACACAAGTTTATGCGAATTGCAATTTTACCGGAGAAACCCTCCCATGCATATTTATGAACCCATTACTGAAACTCAGCCCATCAGAGTAATGTATGCATACTTCCGAGCCTCTTCGCATCGCTTTCTACGCCGATCTTTTACTCTCCTCGCGAAATTTTTTTCCCCAAATACAGCACTTGCGTGATTGGCCGATCAATCTTCGGGATTTGACTATTTTCAAAAAATCTCTTTTTAAATTTGGAATGTTAAGGGAGTGGAATGCAGTTTCTCTTTTTTAATTCTGGTAACACTGGGTCTGGAATGTTTTATGCTTCGCAAGCATTGCACCGTACATCATATCCCTTGACCCTGCGCGTCAAATAGTTTCGCTTAACCTAGTGCATTTTTATGCAAATCCTGGTGGTAAATAACAAAAATGATCAGTTATATATGTATAAAATCTACTTCATATTTATAATATATGTACTTTTGTATCTTAAAATATGAAATCTCTTCACAAAAGCACGGATAACTCCGGCTATATCTAATATATCTTAGGTCTTATTGTTAGATGCAGCTCGAGTCTGAAAAAGTTTATTTTTACAGTTAGGTTTGCGTATCAGCCTGTTGTTTGTCGCATGTGCGCGGCTCTAGGAGCTAAAAGGTTCCGCAGAATCTCATTATTTCTCGTAATTACGTAGCATATTATTCGGAGTGTATGCTTTTTATAAACATCATATCGCGCAAAAATTGAGGATAGTTTGTTCTTATATATTTTCACAAAATGTCGATTTACTAAATAATATAGTGGCAATGATATCTATTATAATTCGAGCAATTGTTAAAGAATTTATGTCATAAATAATGATACATAAGCCAAACATCTCAAGAACTAACAATAAGCATATAGCTCCCAGGGGGAGACTCGGCGGAGCTGTCGGAGAGGACAGACGTGCATATGAGGAGCTCCTTACCCCGAGAGCGAACCTTAACCCGGCCGAAGGCTGCTCCTTTAGCCGGGTGAGCCGAGCTAGCCGTATCGGTGTAGTGTTTTGTTTATTAGCTTGATGAAGGTATTCTACCGCTCTCTTGGACTACGATTTTCGGAATACTTTTAGTGACCGCCTTTGATTATATACGACCCGGCCTGCTTGGACTCTAACCCATCGACATGTCCTCGGACATGTCGACTCCCTCTGCGTCTCTTTCGCCGGAACACTCCGTTTCGGTTGACAGCGAGACTGATTCTACCTATTCCCCTGCTTCCCTCGACCCCAACCCGGTGACTGCTGGTGACATCCGACCCGAAAACCTGGAGAGAAGGACCATTCAGGAACCATCAACCACTGCCGCAGTGGCGGGTGAAGTCTCGGCCGGTCGGCCGCCGTGGGACGTCCCCTCAACCTCAAGACAGCTGAATTCAGTGAGTCACGGCTAGTCCTTCACCTCCCCCCAACCCATGTTACCTCCCGCTGCTGGAACCGTCAATATAAATATCCCAGAAACTTTGCTTGATAACCCGAATTTCATTGCATTAGTATGCGGCGCTGCCTCAAACAATACAACTCTCCCACAAACGAAAGAAAACGATTTTGTTTTAGTTCAATCACGTAAAGAAAAACGAAAAACTAACTCGCCGCAACTTCCGAAAAAAGTGATTGTTAGGGACCCCATTCCAACTAAAAATTCTTTCGCCCCTCTGTCGAAAGAATCGCAATCGATGGATATAGATCTCGCCCCGTTTGTATGCAGGCGAAGCAACTTAGAATCCAATGCTCCTCTATAAATGATTTCCGGGGGGTTATCAACCACCTCAAGGAAAACAACATAGAGTACGTCACATACAGACTCCCTGAGGAAAAGAAACCAGTCCTTGCAATCCGGGGTCTGCCCATTGACTACCCACTTGATGCTCTCAAGCGTATTATTGAACTGAAGAATATAACGGTGGAAAGCCTACGTCAAGTACACACAACAAAACCTACCCTGGAGATGTTGGAGAAACGGGAAAAGGAACTGCAACTATATCCTGACGCCTTACCGTCTCCCTTCCCGCTACGACCAACTCCAATATTCCAAGTCATTGTAAGCAGTGAAGATGAGGCGCAACGGCTTTACAATAATCCGTACATCGGCTCCCTTAAAGCATTAATTACTCCCTATAAGCCATCCCAGGGACCTCTACAATGTACGAGATGCCAAAGATTTGGCCATACTTATAAATCCTGTGGTCTGAAAAGGCGTTGTGTCAAATGCGGCGACTTTCATTCTGCTGCCGAATGTACAGTGATGAAACCGGAGCCAGCAAAATGCGCAAATTGTAGCGGCGCTCACCCAGCAAATTACAGAGGCTGCCCAACCTTCAAATCCTATGCTGATAAGCTGAGAGGGAGACGCCAGGACGCGGAGGCCGCTAAAGCACCATCTAATTTTTCGCCCTCTGATTTTCCCTCCCTTCCATCTAGCCAACCCTCTTCCTCTCCATCAGCTTCTATCCCGCCTCCAAACGCTCATGCTTCCTCCGCTTCCACTCACTTCTTTCCCTCTGCTCCCTTAGACGGAGACGCCCTACACTTCCTTATGTCGGCAGTCAAACGTCTATTTGGACTCCTTATGCGGCCTCCTCCCCCAGGGAAAACAAAGCTTGAAATCGTCCTTGAGGAAATTTGGAACATTCTTATCGGATACTTCAATGGCCCGTAGGAATCTTAAAGAGAACCTCATGATTCTCCAGTGGAACTGCAATGGAATCAAATCGAAAGAGGAAGAACTCCGAGCTCTCATCGCTGTTCATCAACTGGATATAGTCACCATTCAAGAATCAAGATTATTGCCTCATCATTCAATATTCGTACCAAACTATCGTCAATTCAGGGTGGATAGAAGGGCAAACAACGGTGGCGGCGTCATTATCTTTTCAAGGAAAGGGATAACTTGCTCACAATTACCTAATCCACCTACAACAACGTTAGAGCTAGTTGGCCTCAGCGTACGCACCAACCGGGGACAATTCACAGTTTGGTCAATTTACCACCCAACCAAAGATAGAAAAGCAATCCTCCAAATTTTAAAACAAAAATCAATATTAACAGGAGACTTCAATGCAAAAAACACTGCATGGGGATGCTTTGTCAGCAACCAGCGTGGCCGCCGATTACACCAACTACAGCAACGTTATAATTTCTCAATATTTTCACCGTTACAACCCGCCAGGGTTTCTCCTAACTCAACGGATATTTTGGACATAGTCCTCGCAGCAAATCTACCTCAACCTCCAACCTTTGTGGTTCTTGATAACTCTGCCTCAGTTCACCTGCCTGTGTTATCCACCTACCATCTCCTACCTTCACTGGCGGACAGCACACAGTCAGCAATCAATTGGAACTCCTTTAAAAAAGCTACGTTATCATTTCTTCCAACCCTTGTATCCCTACAACTAAATTCTCCGCAAGCTATTGACATTGCGGTAGAAACCCTTACCACCTCCATTCACTCCTCCCTCCAGTTATCTTCATTCTCTGTATCATCAAAATCCCCTGACCAGATGCCTCCAGAAATAATCGAAACAATGAGAAAAAGAAATTCCGCAAGAATAAAATGGCAAAATACCAGATCCGCAGAAGACAGAAGTAATTTCAATGCACTAAGGAACCGCGTCCGCTCCCTCATCAAGTTACACCGACAGAGCTCATGAAGCAATCATATTAAAGACCTTTCACATGAAGAATACTCCGTCTGGAAATTAGCAAGAAGCCTTAAAAATAAAAAACCACGCCTCCACCATTGTATCTGAATGGAGTCACGGCCACTACAGACTCCCAAAAATGTGCTATGTTTGCTTCTCATTTGCAGCAGTCCTTCTCCAATGACGCTCCCTCTCCTCATGAAGAAGATGTAAACCTATACATCGAAAATATCAGTCTTACGTCTACATATAAACCGAATTCGACCTCGTCACTGGAGATTTCCACCATTATCAAACAAAGTAAAATAAAGTCGGCTTTAGGTTTTGATAAAATCTCCAATAATGCTCTGAAAAACCTTCCTGAAGAATACCTACATTTCCTGACTAGCCTTTATAATTCCTACCTTATACAAACCTACTTTCCCACCGCATGGAAAACTGCCATGATTAAAATGATTCCCAAACCACAAAAAGACCCCACCATTCCCTCTTCTTACCGCCCCATAAGTCTGCTACCCACTCTTGGAAAACTTCTAGAAAAATAATAAACTACAGACTACAACAATTTCTCCGAAGCAACAACATCACTATTAATGATCAAGCCGGATTCCAAGCAAGCATGAGCACTTCTCACCAGATACTCCGCCTTGTTGAATTCATAACGGATGGTTTTAACAGCAAACAAGTCACAACTGCGGCATTCCTCGACCTTGATAAGGCTTTTGATAAAGTATGGCCACGAGCAGTTATCTACAAACTCGGAACTTACTCCCCGCCAATTTACCTTTTAAAAATTCTTTACTCATTCCTTTCCTCCCGTCAGTTTTTTGTAAGCCTTAATACCTCTTCTTCTTCCATATTCCAATGCTATGCTGGCGTCCCTCAAGACTCTACTCTTTCTCCAAACCTTTTCAATGTTTTTGTTAACGACATCCCGCGCTCCGAAAACACCCAACTTCTCCTTTATGCGGATGACACTACGATAGCCGCAAAACACCGGAACGCGCACACAGCTACGGATTTCCTCCAAGACCACCTAGACGAAATCGGGGACTGGATGAAAAATTGGAAGCTTAAAGTAAACCCCAGTAAATGCGTCAACTTGGTGTTCTCAAGACATCCTAAAATAGGCGAAGGAGTCCCGCTGCAACTTTACAATACCTTCATTCCACGACATGAAAAAGTGAAATTTCTAGGCGTCACCCTAGATAAAAAACTTACCTGGAACGCACACGTCAGTGAGACTATAGGGAAAGCAAACGCCGCGAAAAAAGCACTCTACTGCATCCTAAATAGTAAGTCCCCAATGGCTCTCAAGACCAAAATGTGACGTTTACTGCCATGATCCGTCCCATCTTAACATATGCCTGCCCTGTCTGGTCATACTGTGGAAAGACGAAAATTAAAAGGCTCACCGTCTACCAAAATAAAATGCTACGTCTCATTACGGGTGCCAGATGGTTCCAAAAGAATGAAGACATCCATAAAGACTTAAAAATTCAACCGCTGCCGAAATATATGGAGGCTCTAAACAAAAATTTATATAATACCATGAGAAATTGTAATAATCCGCTAATACAGAATTTATGGGACTATGACGTTCCAGCAGCACCACAAAAAAAACCCAAATTATCCCTTTCCCTTCCATGACCCGCCAATAACTGAGCCGTGACTATAAACAGTGAAAATATATATTATTAATGAACTCAGCAGGGAACAGCGTAGATACGCTGGGTACTGCTTACTTCGCCCTGGCAGGGGAGAGTGAAGTCAACCAACCAACCAATAGCTCCCAGTGACGTCATACTATGTCGAGTTTTACGCCCAGATACAGCCATGCTCACTCCAGCAACAGAAGTAGCATTGTTGCTACGTGTAACTGTGCATAAAGACATATATGTGTAAGCGGTGTGTGTGTTGTCTGGTGAGTCAGCCTCTTGGACTATTATCGCCGTGATGTAAACCGTGACATTATTGTGTGAATTACTTGTAGAACCCTACACACATGAGAAAACCTGTGAAACTGATTGTTATATAAGTAATAAAACCCATCTTTGGGATCTAGCGTTTTTTTGCTCTTCACCAGCATCGACTTATCATGCGCTGGAGAATTATAAATCACGTTTTATTACCGAAAAATCCAGAATAAGATCCAAGATAGTCACTATTTACGTACTTGAGGACGAGCTAGGGAGATAAATATTTTCAGTTATTTAGAGCTTGGTGCAAAAGCGCAAATAAACACTTGAAAATCTCCATGGAGTTTTTATTGTGGCCGTAAATTTTTAAAAAATTTAAACTATTAGATAAATATTATTGCACTTCTAGCTTCTGCTACAACCATAAAATTTGACAGGAATGTATGGTATTAATACCAAACAATGGAAAAAGTATAATATTTTTAAATTGCAAATTTGCTTTGACTTCAATATTGACCCATAAGGAAAGGAGGAAATTGATGCAGAGGTGCAAACTATTGAATTAAAAAAATATTTCTAATAATGAAATATCTGTCTAAAAATTGTTTTTCAAGGTGAGATGAAATGCTTGCAGAATACAATATATATATATTTATATATCTCACCAACAAAATTACTTCAAGGCGAGCTGTGGGGGGTGTCGAAGTGACACACGTAAAACAAACAAAAACACACGGAAGCTTTCGGGGATGATCCCTCCGTCAGCACAGGAGAGAGACATGGGTGTGGAAGAGTAGTGCGGTAAAGTTGGGTATTGTACAATGCGGAGGGGGTGGGGGAATGGCCAAACAGGAGTGAAATGCTAGCGATGGTGTGTCACTTCGTCACCACCAGCAGCTCGCCTTATATATCATTCTATATAGACGTTTCTTACAGAGGAGGATATAGGAGGATACTAATGTTTAGGCACTTGCAGATGAGCTGGAGATTCGAAATTTTTTTCTTAGGTAGGATTTTGTGCAAAACCGACTAAAAAAAAACAATAATCTTGAAAAAGTGCAACAATGCGGCCGCTAAAATTTCGCAATTTTTTAAACAAATTTTCAAGGTTTATGTATTTCCGCATGTGCTACTGAGTTGAAATTTTTTTTATAAGTAGAACTCTTAAAAAAACGAAATAAGGATTATACAAATTTTGATATTTAAATTTGTTTGGCAGTTAAAAATTCATAAAGTTTAAACAAATAGATAACTGTTTAGGTACTACGGGATGAGCTAGGAAGCTGAAATTTTCAAATTATTTACAGAGTAGTAAATCTGCACAAATAAAAATTTCAATTTTACCATATGTGAATTTCGGCGGCCGTTAAAAATTATTTAAATTTAAACAATTAGAAAATTATTATTTTACTTCTAGAAGTGCTACAACTTTAAAATTTGGTTAAAATGTGTAGCATTAGTACCAGAAAAGCAAATTGGATAGGGCACATATTGAGAAGACAGTGTTGACAAAGGACGATCTTAGAAGGAAAAATTAGTGGAAGAAGAGGAAGAGGGAGAAAAAGAATAGGAATATTAGATAACGTCCCTTCCGAAGGACGGAACGCTGAATTTGCGTGGTCTCAAACAACACAAACAGGGGGCCGGGCGACCTTGGAATAAGTACTACTTGCGCAGGATTCGTGCGTGTATACATACATACATATATATATATATATATATATATATATATATATATATATAACAACTTACGGAAAAGGAAAGGTAAAATGAATATATGGATGTCAACAAGGTGTTGGGATGAGGAAACCCAGTGAGCACTCACCAATCAGACGACTTCAGGTTGGCGAGGCCCCGGGGATGTCGAAGCGATACACGTAAAATAACACAAAAACACAGAAACATCACAAACGTAAAGCTTTCGGAACTACTCCTTCTTCAGCTACAGAGAGAGAACTCTCTCTCTCTCTCTCTCTCTGATGTTTCTGTGTTTTTGTGTTATTTTACGTGTGTCGCTTCGACATCCCCGGGGCCTCGCCAACCTGAAGTCGTCTGATTGGTGAGTGCTCACTGGGTTTCCTCATCCCAACACCTTGTTGACATCTATATATATATATATATATATATATATATATATATATATATATATATATATTAATGATAGAATTACAGAAATGACGGCGTAAGTACACACACACACAAATATATTTATTTATTTGTGTGTGTGTACTTTCGCCGTCATTTCTGTAATTCTATCATTTAATTTAATTTCGTCGGTGTACGCTATGGAAGAGACGATATAGGAGAGGGGAGGATGCTTACGGTCGAAGTTACCGTTTATCGATCCGTCGTTTCCTGTATCCTTTTAAACGGGTAAGGTCATTTTTTCCAATCTCTATTTCTTTGCAACACGACCGCTAGAAATAATGACGCGTCAATTACAGCTAGTCGACGTTTGTAGGAGAATCTATCAAGCGCGATCTTAAACACGAGCGTCCTTAGCCATCAAACAAAGACCGTTAAAGTCTAGCGAGGCCTGCGATTTCGCCAATGTTTCATTTATTCTTATTTTTTCTCAAAGCTCGGCCATCCGGCAGGTGCTAAACACAATGGGTCATTGAGCCATTACGCCGGTACGCGCTCCTCGAGAAATCGTCTCCATCAATCAATTCAAAATGTCATTTTAATCGCCATTCCTTTCCCAATTGCGACACGCACCAGACGTGTAAGACTCTCTTTATCTATGTTCGACCAACCAAGACGACGAATAGCCGAGTCGTGTTAATTGAAACCTTGCAGAGGACTTTTGCATGACCTCTTTCGGCGTTTACAAAAGTAAACACGCAAAAGGCAAGCGTGCAAACAGTACGCATTCGAGTTTTGTCACGTTTTCTGACGAAGAAAACGTAAAAAAAACCTTTTTCTTTGTTTATTCTCTGGAAGGTGCGGGCACTGAATACCGTTAAGGAAGGACGGTTCGACCAGGTTAGTTTTTTCCCTTGCATCGACCTGGGCGGAAGCCTCAGCGCTTTGGCATCGCTTAGGTTCGCGTCACCTCCCTTTATGTATGTTTGGATGACTTCGATCCGAGGGAAACGATTGCCTTCAGAGGTTGGGACAGGACCAAGGTTGTCCGCAGAGGAAAACGAGGACACTGAGTAAAACAGTTGAGCATCGCCCGAGGGTTAGGTGAAGGGGTGGAGGGGTTCTTTAATGCAACTGCACTCTCCATCCCAAAGACACTACGGTCCAATAGGGTCACGGCTTTTATCCTTCCTCCCCCTTTTTTTAAACGGTGAACAAAACACAAGCGGCCTTAAGCTTTATTTTCTGCTTCCAATTCTCTTTCTCACCTTCCCTTCCTCTCTATCTTCATTCCTCTCTCTCCCTCTTTCTTTCTCTCATTCCCTCCCTTTCCTTTTTTACCTCCCTCCCTTTCTCTCCCCCTCTCTCCCCCTCTCATTCCTTCTCGCTTTCTCTCCCTTCCTCTCTATTTTTCTCTCTCCCACTCCCTTTCCCACCATCTCTCCCACTCCCTCTTCCATACCCTCTCCCACTCTATCTCCCTCATGTTCTCCGTATTTTTCATCTCTCCCTATTCCTCCCTCCCTTTCATTCTCTATCTTTTCCTCCTTTACTATCTCTCTCCCTCTCTCTTCCACTCTATATTCCTCTATCTCCTCCTCTCTCTCCCAATATCTCCCTCTTTCTTCTCATTTCTCCTCCCCTTTTTTCCCTCTCGTCTCCTCTCTCTTCTCTCTAACCATCACCTTCCGCCTCCTTTCCTATCTCTCTTCCACATTGTATCCTTCCTCAAGCTCTTCCTCTCTTTCCTTCTGTCTGCTTTTCTTCATCTCCTGCTCTCCTATCTCCCTCTATTATCTTCATTTAAATACGCGATTAAAAGAAAGTTTCGTAATCGAAAATATTGATGATTTGTCTTGCTCTCCTTACTTCATGCCCTCGCTCGAACCCCGGGAGGGCCATGAATATACAACGTCGTCGTCCCGAGCGATAATTCATGGACGAAGGTGTCGATGCAAAACTCATGTTCAAATCGTGTTCCACACCCACAGGAGCACTAGGATGTAAGCTAATCGTAACACGCTGCTGTTAAAAGGGGCTTCATATGGCAGGTGAAAGTTCTCATTAATTTAAAACGACCGTTCACATCAATATGATTCCTTTGCATGGCTTTGTTGTATTAAAAATGAGCGTTGTTTGGGTTACTTGAGATTCTGGGTACGAAACGTTTAAGAGGGTATGTCTTGGGCGTAGAAATAAAATAATGTGTGCATTTCTATCACGTAAGCTTTTTAATTGTGTTATTTTAGCTTTACATAGATTACTACAAAGACTTGGAAAGTCCATTAAATTAAAGCAGCTATTATTAATTCTGATAATGCATGGTATCCCTGTTATCTCTTGAGTGAATTTCTTTATAGTAATAAATCATTTCACTAAATGATTTGTTTATTATTATTTATGATTGACTCGATCTTTCTTTGAAATTTACGGACTAATTGTGAAAAGTTTGTTACAGTTTTTAGTGATTTGGCTGTGAAAAATTGCAATACAGGGATCTCCCGATTCACGAACATCTTATTTACCATCATCCGATTTACGAACTTCCGATCTTACAAGCAAGAACATTTGCACCAAAAATTTTAATTTACGATCTCAAAACTCGATATTAAGAGTTTGCTCAACTTCTGCAACCTCACATCAGAGCCCGTCATTTCAAAGTAAAATGGTTAATAGTGTGATGTTCATTTCCGAAATTTATGTACTTAACATATGCTATACGTACATGTACAATACCATGCAGTATTTATGCACATTTTCGATGAAATTACAGTGCGTTGCTATTACAACCGAGAAATTTCTGAAAAGAAATTCATTTTAAATTCACAGCTGCATCCTTAAGAACGAGTAAAAACTAAAGTGTACTTTTTCATAGCATTGCACGTACTACGTGTTCAATGCGAAACTCCAGCGACGATCATCACCAACTAAGCTTTGATCCGGGAGAACGACGTCTAGACGCACTCATTCCTATATTTTAACGCTAAATGAATGGAAAAGTTGAACTGATTTTCAGGAACGCACGGTATTCGTAAATCGCGAGATTACAGTACATCATTTTTCTCAGTTAACTTTAGTGAAAGACCGAAAGGGTTTTGGATTGGAAAGACGCGACACACAGACAGACATGTTCTTCAGAGAAGTTCGCCCATTTCTTCTCTTTTCAAAAAATTACTCTCAAAATTATCGATGCAGCAATTTGTTAACTTATTTCGTGTTGCTTAACATAAATTTTCATCAAAGACTGCTGCATCAATCGTTCGTTTTGCAACATTCCGTGCCGCTGGCGAGAAATCTCATGGTGGGTCGTGAATTGCGAGCGCTGCGTGAAGGGAACTTAATTACGCCGTCCATTTTACATTCGTGTGTGAGCGAACCGTGCGCGCGAAGGAGTTATATCAGCTGTTTCGTTCCTTCGTCCTTATTGTTAAAACGTTACACAATGTTTATCGTCGCTTTTTTATTATGAATAAATTTTTAATTTGGCGTTTATGTTTGATTGATATCATGTACATATGTTTATTACACGCATTTATGCATAAAATGGATTTATCTGTATGTAATTATATTTTACAATAGTGTTATACGAAATAACTTTATTATTAATGTCGATAAATGTCCATACATCCAAAAGTATATGAATTTTAATGACAACTGGACATCCTTTACGTAAATGCAATAATTCTTAAATTTTTTTATAAGTTACTAGCGTAATTGCCCGTCAAATATGACTGATATCTGTGGATTAAGTATTGAAATGAAGGCACTTGCCATTCTTCCTCCTTTTCTCTCTTCCATCCTCCTCCCTCCAATTTTCTCTCCCTTTCTTCCTCCCATTCTCCTCCCTTTCTTCCTCCCATTCTCCCTCCCATTCTCCCTCCCATTCTCCCTCTCATTCTCCCTCGCTTCCCCCAAAATAAATGTTTTATTTTTCTGTTATCAATCAAAGGCATCATTCAGCTTTCGCAGAAAATTTACTAAAATCTTTTTTTTATTAAGCAAATAAAATCACTATATCTGACTTAGGAACTCTTATTAACACTATATCAGTGAATAATGGAAAATTAATTTACTAGATTTACCCGCGCAGAGTATCTGCGCGCTAGTACTGTATTGCTCAGTATCATAAATTTCTTTATACACAATTTTCGATCTCTTGAATTGCTGATACAAGAGTCAAATGATCTCGCCATCTCTATCTCCCTCTCTCTATCTCCCTCCCATTTTTTCTCCCTCCCATTCTCTCTCCCTCCCTTCCTCTCTCCCTCCCTCCCTCTCTCTCCCTTCCTCCCTCTTTCTCTCTTCCTCCCTCTCTCTCCCTTCCTCTCTCTCTCTCTTTCTCCCTCTTTCCCTCTTCGTCCCTCCCTTCCTCTCTCACTCCCTCGTTACCTCTTCGTCCCTCCCTTCCTGTCTCCCTCCCTCCCTTCCTTCATATGACTTACCTTATTTTATTCTTTTATATATATTTTTTATGCTTTATGTATAACTCTGTTTATGTGTACTTCACTTTTAAGTATTTAACTATATGTATTTACCTTTAAAGACCCTCTAAATCTTTAGATATTGCTATAAGTAGGTTTCGCAGGTTTTTCACACTCCCCTTCTTGTGTGGGTGTTTTCCTGCAGTGGGGTTTTTCCTAGGGAATAGTACATTATCTTCCCTAGTTTTTCCCCGCAACAACAACAATTACCCATCTGTTTTTAAATCCTATACTATCCTATACATTTCATTGTATTTTATGTTGCTCTTCATTTTATGTAACCTTTTAGTTTAATTTTATTACTTGTTACTATCTAATTGTATGTAACTGACAATGGGTTAGATGGAAGAAGAGACTGTTTAGTCTCAATCTCGCCCTAATAAAGACGTATATCTATCTATCTATCTCTTCCTCCCTTCCTCTCTCCCTCCCTTCCTCTCTTCCTCCCCTCCTCTCTCCCTCCCTTCCTCTCTCCCTCCCTCTCTTCTCCCTCTCTCTCCCTCCCTCTCTCCCTCTCTCTCTCCCTCCCCCTCTCTCTCCCTCCCTCCCTCTCTCTCCCTTCCTCTCTCTCTCTCTCACTCACTCCCTCCCTCTATCTCTCTCTATCTCTTTTTTCTCCCACCTCTCTCCCTCCCTCCTGTCACAATCCATAGCTCTCCCTCTTTTTCTCCGTCTTCTTCTTTATTTCTTTTCTTCCGTCCTTTTATAATTCTTTATCTCAGATTTATCTTCAGATTTTACAATACAATAATACCATTGTGATATAAACATCTAATATGTTTCAATTCCAGTTGTATCAGCCTTGTTTAGTAATACAACGTTCTTCTCATAGCTTGGCACCTCCAGCGCGCCACGCATTGCCGTAGCGTTATATATATATATATATATATATATATATATATATATATATATGTATGTATGTTCGTTACTTTTGTATTGTTTATCAATACTAATGTATTGTTTAAACTTCAAAATAGTATCGAAGTTTCGTGGATATGTGAATAGATGCGATGCATAATTATAACGCCACTTAATCATGCTCAATTACAGTAAACCGGAAACAATGCAAATCACCTCAAGTCCAGGATTTCTCAACCTTTTCGGGGCCGCGGACCCTCTAAGAAGTCCCACAATTTCTGCAAACCCCCTATTACCCCCATTTGAGGGCATACAATGACGCTGTATATACGAACCATCCTACTGTACATACTCCTTTCTATTTAATGTTTTAATATTATATTGCCATATATACGCTATCTAGGGTTTTTGCCGGTTTTTCACACCCCCTTCACAGTGGGTGTTTTCCTGCGTGGGCTTTACTAGGAAGAACAAGCCTGTTTTTACTTAGGTTTGTCCCAAAAACTCAAATCTGTCTTCAATTTTCTTTTTTTTTATTTTGTACGATTTATATACTATTTATGTTGTGTGTATTGTAATATCTTATTTTGTTTTTTCTTATATTTGTTATATTGATGAAGGGTTAATTGCAAGAATGGACCTTATGGTCTAAATTTCACCCGAATAAAAGCGATTATCTATCTATCTATGAAAAATTCATGCATTTTTCATTCACTTTCTCATATTTTCACTTTGAAACATTAATGAGAGCTCTGTGGTGGATCAAGCAAGTTATAGATAAAGAAATAATCATCATTTCCTACTCAACTCGCGGACCCCCGAGAAATAAAGCGCGGACCCCTAGGGATCCGGGGTCCCCCGGCTGAGAAGCACTGAATCTAGACGACGAAAGATTTCACGTAAAAATGCGTCAGATATTTGCTTAAAAACTAATTTGTGAACCAATTCAATGCATAATCGTAAATCGATGGTAATAAAAGGTCATTTCTTAGGCGTTCGATATTTCAAGCCTCGAATTCCTAAAATAATTCTAAGGAATTTTAATATGCTACACTCATCCCCGTGTTAATCAAATGGAGAAAATAAACGGTCCTGTAATCGAACCCATGACTTCAATGCGAAAGGTAAGCAGCTTAAAATTTAAAAGTGGCGTTGCCAAGTTAATCCCCGATAGTTTTATTTTCAAAGAATTCAAAGTTTTCGAGTTATAAGTGGTTTTCTGATTCCTCCATTTAACTCCATATAGGGTTAGAGAGACAAAAATTCAGAGGTAGGCTTTAATTGTACGCTGTTATATCTAATTAAAATCGAAGTATGAGCGGGAGAAATAGAAAGAGACCGAGGCCAAAAACATTAATACCCATTTGAAGAAGAAGGAGTATATCAAGGACAGGCTACAAAGAAGCAAATAGTTAATAATTCAGGGAAACCTAAGCAGGAAAAAATTATGGTAATTGATATTTGTTAAAATACTAGGCCTGGGTAAATGTTTTCGATCTTAATTTCAGTCAAAAGTATTGTTTTTTTGTATTTTAACTTAAATTTTAATATTCAATTTCTCTGTTAAAATTCTGTGCTTTTCCACAAGTGACACCATCCAATTTCTTTCTCTAATATAAGATAATAGTAGACACCTTACTATTTAGCTCAAGTATTTTCCGTGGAATCGAACTTTTCTTAAAAATCTTGCACAAAAGACTCCTCGTCGTAAAAAAAAGGAAAAATAATTTCTAGCGATATTTAATTTTTGTTTTAAGTTATCTACAGGATGCGGTGGTCTCCAAATGTCTTGGTTACCAATCTATAATATTTTCGCATAGTAAAAAATGTTTTAGCTGGAGAATATCTTTACATTCATAAGTATTCAGATTAAAATTAACGTACTTATTTTATAGCAAATTACATATTAAGGAAAAATGTAGCTTTGAATCATACTGAGTACACGGAATTTTAATTGCTCTTCATTGAAGGCAAACGAGATTTTTTTGTCGGAAAACCTTCGCATAAGCGTCTCTTTTTCTCCTGCTTTGTCTCGGAACAACCAAAAGGAAAGTCATTCGTACAAAACGTTTTCCGACGAAGGCGTAAATGTTCCGCAACGCCACATGGCACAGGTAAACGACGCAGAACGTCATCCGAAAGCGAGAATGCGGTCAGCTCGAGCCGCTTCCGTAAATTTCCCTCGGGAGTCGGGAGTCACCTGCGCAGCATCCAACTGAAAAACAGGGAACCTAGTTACGAAAGGTCCCTACGTATTAATCGGACACGGCACGAGCGAGGGAAGTTTTTTGCCGTAAAATATAACGAATCACCACGCGGAGTGTGAGAGGGAAGAGTGGCGGCGGGGAGGAGAGGGGACAGTATGGAGGAAGAAGATATGCGTGGCATCGCTCCAAGAAACGAGCGGGAGAAGATTGCAGCGAGAAGATTGAGTGTCGAGGCGGAGCGATGCAGAAAGAAAGAGGAAGTAGGCGGGAAAAAGGTGAGGAGTTGGAAAAAAGGAGGAGATATGAAGGGTGAGGGAAGGTGATGAAGATAGATGGATGCACCGAAGGGGGAATCGGACTAGGAAGAGACGGTATAATGAATGGCTTGGGCGCAGCCACGAATGAAAACAAAGGGAACGGAACGTAAAAAAATTTTTCAGGAATTTAAGATTGAAACGTCGTGCGCTTGCGACGCGACGGCAGCCTTTGTGAAAAGGCTTTCTTTAAAGAGACGGTATAAAACCTCTTAAAAAGGTGGGTTTTAATTGTTTCTAGGTTTTTAAGGTTACGTTCGACGGCGGCAAAGGGAGAAACGCAACGAAAAGTTTTCGTCTGATTGCAGACCAAATTGAATACAACGAAACTTGACCCAAAAAAATCTGAGCAGGTAATGTTGGGTCTTGGATTATTCTCAAGGATTTTAGTGGGAGAGGTATGTAGGCGGGAAACGGGGATTGAACCTTTTGCGTAAAACGAGTTTTAGGTATGTTGGAAGGTGCTTTTTAGCACGTTCTCGTATAAGCTGATGTGATCCGTCTGTCTGTACATAGACAATCAGATTTTTTGTTTTAGAAAGATTTTAAAAATTGTTTTGAATTTGATAACTCTTATGAATCTATGAATTTTCCACCGGCTGGCTTATCCAAGTAATTCATGGATTTTCCGCCAGCTGGCTTCAAAATCGGATAGTTCGAAACTTTGAAATGGCATTGTGGCCAAACTGCTGAAGTTAAGAGGAGTGGAGTTTTCGCGGATGGGAAGGTCTAGTGAGGATCTGCATTCCAACGGTGCAGGTTGTTCCCTCATCAAAGGGGGAGGCAAAACAGTACCTAAAATTTTTTAAGTTGCTCCCAATTCTTAATTTAGCAAGCGTATCTTACCTGTTCTTAATTTATAAACACATTTTATTCAGTCGAGTGACTTAAACCGCGGAGAAAAATTTGCAATATGTGCTCTAATAATCTCCTGCCATTGACATTTTTTCCAAGACATTCTACTTAGGCTTAATTCAAGAATTTATTCTTGGTGGGTTCCTCGATATTGTTCCATAAATTAATAAAATATATCAAAAGTTTCATTTAGCCATAAATCCAGATATCCGAGAGATAACAGCGGTGGCTATTCATGCAGGGGTTGGCAAAATTGACTGCATGATGGGCATTAAAAGCTGCGAACCTTTAGTCAGGCCACATTGGAAGCTACAAATGCTTCGGCGGCACGCATAAGAGTTTCCTTTAGAAGTCACCTGGAGAATCTTTGGGATTATACGAACGAAAATCAAAGGAGAATATTTTAGCATTATAATTAAAAAATTCAAGTTTTTTACCATAATTTTAATAAACATAGCTTCGCGAGCCGCATCAAACGCTCTCGAGGGCCGCTGCTGACGCTGTCCCAATTTTAAATGGAGCATCATCATTTGTTGGTCTCCACCTTGGTGTAAACTGCCGCGGAATCTTTCGTCGGGCGTGAACAAATCCATTCGATTTTTCGAGAATCGGCCATAAATTCTCGTCAGGGTCGCCGTTTCGTTCGTATTTCGTTTTATGCTCGACCGTAAAAAGAATCCGTTCGGAGGTGCGTTTAAAAGATCCGCTCGAGAGAACTGAAAATGCAGTTTTGCACGCAGCTCGGACTGCGAACGGCGTTGTGAAGTAAAGAGTTTCCTTCGTGCTAAAGCTCGAAATAGATAGCGATGTGATGTGAGACAGACAAACAGACAGACGAATCAATTTACTAAGGTGAGGTGGAAGCTTATTAGCCCTCTCTTACAACTAAGCCCTTTCGTTAGATATTTTAAAATTAACATGGATAATAGTATTATATATTTATAGATTAATGTGAAAAAATATCATAATAAAGGGGAATATAAAATCAATAAGCGAAAAACTGAAATAAATAGCTGAAATAGTTCCGGTTAGTTCAAGTGAGGAAGTGTAAATATGATGTGAAATTGACTTTTAGGAAAACACTCACAGGAAGGGAGGTGTGAAAAACCTGCGCAAACGTACCGTATAAGAGCTAAGGAAACTTATAATTACTTGCACAATACAGTGACATCTGTACCCAGTGAGTCACAAGGTGAATTTTGCTAGACAATATTTTTGTAAAAAGGATAAAAAACTGAATACGAGTATTCTATGTACCAGTAAAAGCCGTCATGCATACATACACATTTACATACGTATAAACACATACGCATAGATATATGTTCATATTATATATACAATATACGCAATTATAAATCGATATTTTTACGTGAAATAAACCGGCCGAAAATTGTAGTTTTTAATGCATTGTGATTAATGGCAGTAAGAGACAATACGGGAAAAGGGAGGGAAAAGAATGATAGGAAAAGAGAAAGAAAATATGGAAGCATTGATTTTAACAGAAGTGTAAAACAGGACGTTGTTTGATTGATTGATTTAACTCAGCAACTCTAAACAAAATTGTCACATTTAAGAGCTACAGTAAGAGTTCATATTCTAAGTTAAACTGTTTTTAAAAATGAAATTGAATAAGACATGGTGAGATTGTTCCTGAAAATTATTGATGAGGAAATTTTAATTATTTCGTGAAAATGAACGAAGGCAAAACAGGGATATTGGTAAAGAATGACTTTTTGAAAGCGTAATTGATAAGGACAATGAAAAAGAAAGGTGAAGGCGAAATACGAAGAAAGGCTCCGGGAAGTAATGAATGGGCGATTGAAGTAGTCATGCAAATCTAAAGTTAATATTAATGTTCTATGACTTTTAGCGCGGTAGTAAAAAGATGGCAAAAAACGAATTTTTTCTGCTTAGTGACTGATGAGTTTCAAGTTTTACAGTCGTATTATTTTTACCAGCTTAACACCTGAGGAGAGACGGAATAAAGGGAGTTACGTCACGTTTCAGCAATAAATGTGTTTAATTCTTTCTTTTTCTTCCTTGTTTCTAGAGATAGACGGCACACTTGAGGGACTTCTTTTATATCTCTTATGTCACCAAGAATGTTTAATTTAGCGTTTCGAAATCATCTATAACAAAATTATGATGTGGCCACCACATGACTTTCTCCATGTCTGTAATATTTCTAAAAATTCCAAATAGGTTACATAATAATAAATATTTTAAGAAACCGAGAAAATTTTAGACTTTACAAAGAACAGTAGTATACTAAAATCATAGCCTTCAGATATTGGATATAGCCACAAAGCTCCAACAATTAAGAAAAGAAAAAGGAGCGTTACTAAGACGTAACTAATCGCCAATTGTTAACAGTAGTCGGTAGGTGGCGTGGTGGTGGCAGATAAAAATATAAGATATCTCTTAAACAATGCATTATTTGGAAAAATGTTTCAAACAAAGATTGTAGAAAATTAATGTTCCTACAACTTTTATTCCAGTACATGTTTACATTTATCAAATATTAAAGCAAATATTTCAAATTAACGGATAAGTGACAGGAGTAAACGCCCACTTCCGGATGACCGATTTTTACCGAAAACTAATCAGTTCTTGTAACTTTTATAAAAACGTTAAATATAAAATTTTGCGTTGACCTGATTAATAGTTTTTGAGTTAGAGCACCCACAATAAAGCTATCACATACTCAGAGACATCATCAAGAATGTGGTCAAAACGTGTTCAGGGGACCTCAAAACGTGTATTTCCGTTTAAGTCTCGAAGTCGATTTTTTTCATGAATACAATACTTTCCCTTATACTACGTATATGGAGAAAGTAAAAACATTGCTTCTGAGGTACCGAGAAAGGAATCATGGTTTGTCTGTAAAGATGTGTCCAAAAAGAATCGCGGAACGAATTTTCATTACCGATTTTTGTACATTTTAAGTTTAGTTTTCTGAAATATGAAATACTTCTTTAGCTAGATGTTAGGATGGAGGCAAAGCGGTAGGAAGATAAAAGTTATATTAGATGCATTAAATAAGGGAATTAAGCATGAAATCTTGAACAGAAAGCTTTTGGATAACACAGATTGGGTTAGGTGTGCCTAAACCTACCGGAAGGTAGGAACGTGTGTATGAATTTTAGTTAAAATATTTTATAAATCGTAACTTTATGTGTGAGCCTATTTAAGGCAATTTTTTCTAGTTTTCTGATTAAAGCGTCGTTTTTTTAGATTTTTTATCCGACTTATTTAATATACTTATTTTATTTATTTATTTATTTCTGTTAGTTTCCATAGAGAGAGAGAAAGAGAGAGAAGGAACCAGTATAATACAATATATGTATTGCAAAACATGGATTTCGAGTTCCATATTTGAATTTAAATACATTAGCGCGCAGAAAGATTAGTAAATTAGAAGGGAACAGGATCTCACCTTTGATTTTATGATATGATTTACTATCTAACGACAGCTTTATAGGTCTCGACTAAAACAGAAATGCGGTATAGAATGAATTATCAGCGGAAAAAAGGTAGGAGTTAAATACTTTTCAATCGTTAAGCCGAATAGAATTTAAGATCGAGATACGTACGGGTCATGTGCGGGTTAAGGGAACGAAGAGGACGACGGAAGCTTAAAGAATTAGAGGGCAGGAGCGTGTGCGCAACTTTTACGAAGGCCAGGTTGCGCTGTAGCGCAAGTGCTTCCATGCGTGTACCATACTAAGACGGGGAATGGGATAAATGAGTTCCTTATTAATGAGGGTCGGGAGTTCGAGGTTAGTTTGGTTTGATGCGTCGGGGTTTTAGGTCACGGGAAGGGGATAAAAGGGGCAGGAGTGAACTGGTGTGTGAGGGGCACGTAAAGAATGGATGCGTGAGGACATCGCGCGAGACGCTGTGTGATGGATGGATAATTGCGGTAGCGAGGGAGGTTTTTTTTCACCCACGTATGTTTGGAGGGGTAAGAGGAAAACCCCGGATTAAGGGGTATTTTAAGGTTGTAATTAAGCAAACTCATCGTTTGGTCCGAGTTTATCGATTTGACGTACTACATTTATATATATATATATATATATATATATATATATATATATATATATATTGGATTTTTCTACATTAAATCTTCTCCCAGCACATTAAAAACTTGAAAAGCATCGCTAAGTATAAGGAATTTATAGTTTTTCTTTCCTGTTTGATATTGGATAAGATTTTAAGTTAAAATTCACAGTAAGACAGGCACTATTATTCATAATTATAATTTCGTTGAATTGCAGCTATTTAAATTTTCTCTAACTATATTATATGTAATTAAAAATTGCATATGCTTCTCAGAAGTATCAATGTATAATAATGTATTATATTGATACTTCTGGGAAGCAAATGTAATTTTACCGTTTAAAATAGATCAATATACTAACGCTCCAATTCGACAATTTTTTGAATTGTAGGTATTTACTTCCTAAAAACTAAAGAAAACTCATTACAGATATATATATATATATATATATATATATATATATATATATATATATATATATATATATATATATGCATATTCACAAATCAAAACAATCGGAAAATTCGAGCATAAAAGTGTTTTCATATTTATCTTATTGCGAAATTATTTTTTGAGATCGTACTTTTTATTTGGTACATCAATTTCTCTAATGTTTTTTGTGTCCTCGTTGGTAAAAGGGCTCCAGATTTTCCTTATTTCATGCGCATCTTAAAACGGAATCTTTAAGACCTCATTACTCAAAAGAGACGCCGCTGCGCACATAACCTGCCTCGTTGGCTGCCTTGATTCGCGCGAGATTTCAACATCTAAACATCTAAAAGGTGACGGACTGAACAATGAATCGCACGTAGGCAGTCTGCGCGCGCCGTACACTTTCATTTCTTTTGTTTACGCCTCCGAAGTCTCCGACGCACATGCATTTGCTCCGCGTCAAATTTACTTTCACTTCGCCGCCAGAGGAGCTCTTTGTCGTTTTTGCTCCGGGATTTCTTTTTCTTTTGATATTTGCAATGGCCAAACACGACCGGCGACCAAGTGACTTTCCTTATTTCCTTCCGCGAGCAAAAACGCGAGAAGAAGATGGAGGAAGGTGAATGGAAGTATAATGACGGAAGAGGAAGTTTCTCTCTCTCTCGTAGCGTTTGAGTTAAAAAGAGACCGAAAACTTGTTAAAATGTTTCATATCTTCCAACCCATTCTCATCTCGTCCGACAGACGGAGGGGTTGCTTTGTGACACGGCGTGAGGAAATTGAAAAGAGGAGGCCGTTGTTTGCGGAGCTGTTCAAAAGGAAGACAAACTGTCGGAGGAAGAGGGAGTTGACGAATGGGTAGAGTTCATCGGACGGGCGGCGAGTTTCAACACGGAACATAATGAGGAGAATGGCTGAATTCGACCGAAGAAGAAGTTTAAATTAAGTTCTGAACGACAGGCGTTGATATCTCCGGCGGTTAGTGAACGTAAATCGCCTCCGTTCCGGGTAACGTTATCGGTAAAATAAGACTCATGATTTAAACAGCCGAAGTAATTTTTTGATTCAGGAATGTCGCTCGGGTAAAATATGATGGAAAAATGAAAAAATTGTTAAATATAAACTTGAGTGCGACGTATCTCTCACATTATTGGGCCGACTTTGTTTAGCCGTATGAAAAGCTCGAAGGCCGTGCCATTGCTATAAAACGGGACGGGTGAAAAGTGAACTGAGACTCATTTTTAGACGATTAGGTCAATCCAATTATTTTAAATGGAATGTTAATGGTAAATAATCATAGTAATCGGTAGGTCTGGAAATCCATGTATCTTTATATCCAAAGCGCTACTAATTAATAATAATATTTTTGATTTTATGCGCGCACCTAAAAATAACACAATAGGAAACCATTTGTATATTATTAAGTGGTATTAATATTTTCCCGTCATTTTCGACGGTCAGCTTTGCTAGTATAAATGCAGTTAAGGAATGGAAAGACTTGAGAATTCGCCAGGAGGTTTGTGCTAATTCTTTTTCCTTATTGCCATTTGATATTGATCTAAATAAAAACTGTCAAGATCCTATCATTATTTCCGTATCTTTCGTCTACCTCCGCTGGGTTTCGCACCGAAATGTGCACTAACGTGTAACATTCAACAAGCAGTATATATCCCGTTCAAATGAGCTTCAGCATGAATATGTGGTCGAATCCAGCTGATATAATTTCTCACCAAAAAAGAGAGAGTTGGAACTTGCTTCTCCTTAGCGCGTTTTAAAAATATAGCGTGATTTATTATTAGGTTTCTCTGTCCTCATCCGTTCAACCCCTTTGAGTATTTTCCGAGAAAGTTTCCTATTTGGGTATATATAGAGAATATTATTCGGTTCTTGATATGATACTCATTGGAATAGTTCTTTTTTAATCTGATGGATCCAAAGTTTGTTGGAAAAGTAAAAAACTTAGAAATTGTGCTTTGACAAAATGTTCAAGTTTTATAATACCTTTTTAAAGTTAATGGTAGGTATGTCTCTCAAGGATAAGCTCGCAATTTCAAAAAGCGCGGTTTTCTCATTACTTTGTTTAGTTTATGAGTGGGTGGAAAATACAGCGTAATCGAGACACTCATAGAGAAACCAGGAGATAAAGATCGATACAGAATATTTAATATATAGAAACTGTGTGATTGATTTGATTGCTTTTATATAATACTAGAGCAACTGCCAGTAAAAATAACGCCTGTGCGTGAAGTATTTATTTCAAATTTAAATGAAAAATTTATCAAATCAACTTTTATATGCAATAGAAGTAAAAAAAAATAGAAGTTTAAAAGAATTAAATGTTTCAGAAAGAAAAATATTTATGGGCAAATAAAATTTTTGCGGCAAACAAAACCTTTATACTTCTAAAAGTATTTTAACTTTATAGAATATTCAATTATATGAAATTAAGATTTATTTTTTACATTCAGTGCATGTACAACATGATTTCATTCAAATAAATTTAAGAAAAATAATTCTTCTGTTTCAGTCAAAGATTAAAAACTTACCTTTCGCAGAAAATGTTTTCAAAGAACTTAAAAAAATCAGTAATTTTAATTTCTCTATCCAACTTTATTTACACATTGTCATTGACTAATATGATTAATATTTCTTTAGTTGCCGTCGCATCATTATCGAAACCATGGTATTGTTTATACTTAAAAACAGTTTCGAAATTAATTGAATATGTGGAATATGCGACGCGAAATTATAATCCCAGTCAATCATACGCAATAACACGAAACCGGAAAAGCTGAAAATTGTTTTTGTTAACATCAGTTAATAAAACTCTGTAAGAAATCTTCAAAGTTCAAAATAAATTACGACTTTTCATTGGATTTTTAAATACTTTTCAAGAATAATTGGCATCAACGTGAGAATGCACTTCAATTTTTCCTCTTTCCATTTTTTACACCTTTGGAGATATTAGAAAAACAAAACTTCAGACGGGCCCAATCCAAACTTGTATGTTTTTTAAAGCTCAAATCTAATGAAATACAAATGGCAGAAGTACGGAAACCTACCCTATACCCTTCTCTCTTCATCGTTTATGGTTTAGTCACAATTTCAATTTAAAGCAAGACGTCAGGGTGAAACTATAAGAGCATTTTTTTAAACGCGATAAACATTTCAACGAAAAAAGCCTCCCAAAAACTGCTCCTTTATAAATGTTCCTTCACGAGCGAAAGATGACGAATTCACGAGTTCAGTGAGAGGTTATCCCAGTCAAGGCACGAGAGTGACGCTCTCGAAAAAATACCTCCCGCACACATCCGCAAAGGCAAAATACCTTGAAACTTTGAAAATGAAATTATTTAAGCCTTATTGATCACTACCGCGTTGACGTTTTGCTTGAAAAGTGTCCGGAAGATCTCGCAAGGCTCTTAACGCATCCTGGGATACACTCCGTCGAATGTGTAACTCATGTAACTGTTAAAAAATCGCATCGCAGTGAGGGAAAAAATGAGAGCTTGCGAGGCTTTCGCTGACCTGTAGGCGCGAGAAAGACGTTTCCTGATGGTAAAAGAGATGCCAAGGATAACGAGGAGGGCTGTCTGCGACATCGTTGGGGATTGTTTTTTTAACAGCTTCCTTCCTCTATACCTTTCTCTCTCTCTCTCTCTCTCTCTCTCTTACCCTCTTACAATTAGACGTCTGAGATGCGATTTCCTGAGAAGGAATTGACGGAAACAAATTGATCTCGGAGAGGATTTAATTACACCAGATTTAAAAAAATATGTTTACCTTCGTGCAAGTTCAATTAATTTTTTGTGGTTAAAAGGTCATTTTTATTTCAAATCCTGTAAGTATGGTAATCTATCAAGTTACGTGTGACATCAAGTGGTTGGACTATGAAAATGTCTACTCGTTTAACAAACCCACTGTTCGAACCACCATTTTTTCATCTTAATTTGAGTAAAGAAGAAAGTCACCGCGAAGTGTTTTGCCTCCCCTTCCGTGCTAACGTATAAAACCATATGCATGGTAAAGGTGGTGTTTTTTACGGTTTTATTAAAAGACCTGCGAATAAGATGACTGAATGTTTTTTTGCGGAATGAATCACAGAATATGTAAATATTTGTTGCGGATGTGCACATTGATATCAGATGCAGTCATCTTCATGTTTAGCAGGTTTTATGTGCTTGAAAATTGCTAATTTTATTGCGCCAATGATTGTGTTTGTATTTTAAACGGTTTTATCAGAGAATGCATAGAATATATACTATGTTAAGAGCCTGACTTTTCTATTAAATAACTGCGGACACGATGCACGATAATATCTGCCTATACTCGGAGTTGTATGATTAATGATTAAAGGTTTTATTTTCACCATTGTGACCTTAAAATGTTTTACTAATCAGAACAACATTCACTTTTCCTGTATAAATAAAGAAAACTTTTATTAATCCGGTTCCATTTTGAGGATCGGGATGCATTCTGGCAAATGTTTTATACATCGCGTAAATCTATTTAAGATTTCTCATGAACAGTAAAAAAATGCGTGAAAGTTTCTTTTTGACTGCGTTAAGGAATGCTGACACAAGTCGGATTCTATTACCATTAACACATTGAAATTTTGGAATACGAAGGATTCCTTCGTAAATCATAACATATCCTATGAGATTTTCCACTGAAAATTGACCGATACTTTATCATTTCATCACAAACTGAATCGTTTATCGGCGAAATGCGCACCAGACATTTATTATAACATACGACCATAAAGTGGAAATCTTTTAAAATTTTAATGCCTACGCATGAAGCATTGCAGGAGGTAAAAAATATACTTAAAAGCAAAAACCATCAACTTTTATATAGTACAAGTTTGTGAGTCAACTTTTCAGCTACTGCACATAAATTTCTCTACGCGTACACATCTCTTTACCAGAATGGTCTTTGTAAAGCTGCGTATACGACCTGTGTACATTTATGTCGTTAAAATGAATTTCCAACCAACAAACTTACAGCGCTTACCAAAATGCAATGTACTAGTGATAGAAAAAGATTCGTAGTTTGGAATAACAGCATTGACAGTAGTTTCCATTGAAGTTTCCAATGCGTACCGTCTACTGCTAAAACAAGTGGTTAATTGCAATGGAACGGGATACCGAGGAAGGGATTTTTTACTATTCGACTCCTTACTCGATAAATCTAAGTTTTAAGAATTGTATACAACTTGACTTATATTTCACTTCAAATGTGAAGCTCGAGGAGGAAAAAAATTCTAAACTTGACCGGAAATCGAACCCGGGTTTTGAAGTTCAGGATTTTTCTCCTTCTCAAATGTCAAATTTGTGAACGCATAAAAACCATATTTCCCAACGTCCAATCTTATGTGTTATCTGTTGCTATGGTTTGAGTTACAGCTGTTTAACTGGGATTAAAAGCTGTTTTTGTGTGTTACCACTATAATTTCGATCATCATCATAGGTAGTCTGTCCGTAGACAGGTCCGTGATTATTCATGGTTAAACCTGGTTCTCCATATACTCCTATTTTCCGCTGTCCTCTTTATATCTTGATAACTCTCTTTCCCTTTCAAATCGTCTATCAGCTGATACCTTTTCCTACCTCTTTCCCTTTTCCCATCTAGTTTTCCTTCTAACACATCTTTAATCATACTCTCTCTCCTCATGTAATGTCCAACCCAGTTAGCCTTCCTCTTTCTGATAGTCTGTATAATCATTCGCTTCTCTCCTATTCTTCGTAGCACTTCATCGTTTTTCATCCTATCTGTCCATTTTATCTTCAGCATTCTCCTCTAAGTCCACATTTCAAAGCTTTCCAAGTATTTGATGTCATTTTTCCTTAGCGTCCACGTTTCTGCCCCATACAATGCTATACTCCATACGTAGCATTTTATCAACTTCTTGCGGGTATCTTCCCTTATATTCCCTGTAAGTAGTTGTTTCTTTCTCCTGAAAGCCGCTTTTGCTTTTCCTATTCTAGTTTTGATCTCATCCGTACATTTTGCCTCTCGTGTTATGATACTTCCAAGTTATTTATATTCTGAAACTTGTTCTAATGGCTTTCCCCCAATAGTTATGTTCAGATTCTCTTCTTTACCCGATATTCGAATGACCTTGGATTTTTCTGTATTTATTTCCATACCGTATTTTCTACCTGTTATCACTAGTCCATTTATCATTTTTTGTAGCTCCTCTTCCTTTCATGCTAGAAGTACTTGATCATCTGTGTATTTTACTGTTCTTATAATCCTTCCTCCAATTTTGAAATCCCCTGTGCCTTCTAAAGCTTCTTGCATTAGACTTTCTCCATATATATTGAATAGGGTTGGCGATAGGCAGCAGCCTTGTCTTACTCCTCTACCGATATTTATTCCGCAGGTGTCCACATTCTCAAACCTGACCTTTACAACTTGATTCTCATATAGATTCCTAATCAGTCTCCTGTCTTTCCAGTCTACACCTATATCCTTTAATATCTTCATCAACTTTACCCAATTTACTCTATCAAAGGCCTTCTGCCAGTCTACGAAACATGCGCAGATATCTTGACTGTATTCTATTGCCCTTTCTGATATGATTCTAACTACTCCTATAGCATCTCTAGTTCCTCGTCCTTTTCTGAAACCGAATTGATCTTCCCCTATTATTTCTTCTGCCTTTTTCTCCATCCTTTTATTAAGAATCCTCGTGATGATCTTCGATGTGTGTGACAGAAGGGTTATAGTTCTGTAATCTTTACACTGCATTGCCTTTGGCTTCTTCTTTAGAGGGATCATTGTTACTTCTAGGAAATCCTGAGGCCACTCTCCCGTGTCGTAAATCTTATTAATTAATTTCGTGATCGCTTTTAGTCCTTCTGATCCTATGACTTTAAGTATCTCAGCCGGTATTCCATCGCTGCCCGTGGCTTTCCCCTTCTTTAGTTCCACTATCGCCTTTTCTACTTCGCTCTCCATAATACTTGGTCCTAAGTTGTCTTCTTCAATGTTTTTCTCATTTTCCAGTTCTATTTTCCCCTCTCCTGCCTGTTTGCCGTATAATTCCTTAATGTATTCTTCCCATACCTGTGCTACATCCTTTGTTTCTGAGACTATCTTCCCATCCGTATTCATAATTCCTTTACCACAAATTCCATTAGACTTCTTATCTTCTAATTCCAGTGCCCTAGCGTACATCATATCGTACCGTCCTAACTTCTCCATTTGTTCTATTTCATCACATTTTCCTTTTATCCAGTTTTCTCTAGCTTTATCTGTTACCCTTCTCAACTCATTGTTTATACGCCTATAGTTGGCTCTACCTTCTTCACTGTTAACGTTTTTCCATTTTCGTCTCTCATCCATTTTCTCCAGCATTTCCTTCGTGATCCATGGTTTTCTGATTTTCTTCTCTTGTTTTCCAATCTCTTTATCCAAGGTATCCTTGATACTGGTTTTAATTTCATCCCATTCTATATCAACGGTCTTCGGTTTGTTTTCCAACTTTCTTAGGTTATCTTCCAACTTCATGCTGACTACATCCTGCCTTTCTTTCAGTTTTTCTAGGTCCCAGGTCTGTCTTTCTCTTCTCGTTTTTCTTATTTGTTTGAGCTTTGTACTCACGTCAAGTATTAGAAGGCTGTGATCTGAATCAATGTCCGCTCCTTGCAATGCCTTGGCATTCTTTATGCTGTTCCTGAATCTTTGTTTTACAAGGATGTAATCTATTTGGCATCTCATTCTATCTCCTGGGCTTTTCCATGTGTATAACCTTCGTTTATGGTTTTTGAACCATGTATTAGTCACTACAAGGTCATTATTGATGCAGAATTCTACGAGTTTCTCCCCTCCTCGATTTCTTTTCCCAAGTCCGTATTGCCCGACAACATTTTCTTCCTGTCCTTCTCCGACTATGCTGTTCCAATCTCCCATTATTATGCAGTTTACCTTTCCTCTTCCGTCTTCTTCGTAAATTTCATTAATTTGCTCATAGATCTCATCTATTTCTTCATCGTCATGAGCTGACGTTGGCATATATATCTGGATTATCAGCATGTCCACTGGGACTGCTTTTAGCTTTATTGCCATCAGTCTATCGTTCGTTGCTATTATCTTTGTCACGCTTTTCATCATATCATTCCTAAGTACCAGAGCTACTCCCCTTTCCCCACTATTTCCTCCAGAATAAACTACCGTGAATTCTTCCGAGTCGAACTGTCCTTCTCCCTCCCATCTAGTTTCGCTTAGCCCTATAATGTCAACTCTATTTCTTCTCATTTCTTCTTTCAAGTTCTCTAGCTTTCCTGCCTTTCTCATAGTTCTTACGTTCCAAGTCCCTATTCGTAATTTACTTTCGACAAATGTTTTCCTCAAGGCAGTCCCCGCCCGGAGATCCGATTGGGGGACTATTTTACCTCCGGATTGTTTTACCTCGAGAGAACTCATATTGTCCAACCATATAATCTTTACTAGGGATTGTAATGTGGTAGTTTCCCTCTTGCTTTCCACATCGCAGTACTGTAGCCGTTCAAATCGTCCTGATCACGCCTACAGCTGTATTGGATATAGACCCAACCAACATCATTTGTTTTCGGCTCTATACCATACTGACAGTACTGCTGCCTACTGCCAGGCACTGATGATAGTTTTTTTTTAAATAAAACCTCCATTCGAGGGGTTTGAACCCCCGAACTTTGCAATAGAAAGCCGACACGCTAACCACTACACCACCAGTCCACCAACGTCCAAAATCTCGTGATTTAATCATAGTGTGTATCATCCTCTATCTGGAAGAAACGAGGAAAAAGTTGATAGCCAAATTCAGTACATTTATACATATATAGAAATATTTCAGGAAGTTAACTTAAATTTTATCATTTATTCACATTTTCGGCGGAGGGCAGCGATACAAAGCATCGCTGGCTGCTTATTTTATTGACTATTCCTTTGTTTCAAGAAATAATTTGTAGTCTTCGTCAAAGTCCGCGGTAAACCGTAGCCTACCGATAGTCAATGTTGCTGAAGGATGGAGTGTTGTACCTTTAAAGTCATAATACCGAGTCATTCTTCTCGATTCGACGCTATAATTTTCACTAACGCATGAAATTATTTTACTCTCGGGTGGTATTCTGCACAATTAGCAAACTCTTAAGCTGTACTTACTCACGGTTATTAATAATGCGCACGTTTAACACAACACTGCACCAATTACAGGTATCATAGTAGTGTATTCACATAAAGTAAGAATCTTCGGTAATATTATATCCACTCGTATTCTTTTTTCTGACAATTCGTTTGCGACATAAGATTTTCTTTTTATCCTTTAATCTTCCACACATATGTGCAACAGGTTAGTAAATATTTTGACTTTGTTGACCCTTGAGGTAACAATGATAAACACAATTCAAGTAGGCAATTTTATTTGGATACAAATGTTTCCATAGGAAAGAGTAAAAACGCTCGCTCACGTCCAACAATAAAAAATGAATGCTTGTTATTTAAGGAATAAATATCTTGTATTAATGGAATGAATTATAATTCATATTTTAAAAGTCTTTGCGACGGAAATTTATGGCATTTACTTTGGAATATTATATGATCTCGCAGTTCCGCGCGTGATTTTCTTCTGCAGTTATTTCTCTGACATCATTCACAAAAGGATTAAATCTCACTTATTCATGACATAGAAATCACTGCTAGCGTTAAATGACAAATGGCTAAATTTGATGCTAATGAATGTTGGTAGTGTTTTTCTTCCTACATACGCCTACAAATTAATTAATAATTGATTTATCCTTGAAAACGAAAGATGTATTTTGAATGGATTTTTTGCATTCCTATACAGTTTGGAAAAACTACTGGTTCTTGTTGGCAATCCAACGAAAAAGGGGGATATTTTTGCACTCTAGCAATTTTTTTCCAAGTACTGGTCGTGATTCGCTACAAGGTGGGAAGGCTCAAAAGAGCACTTAAGGGACAACCAGTTGAAATTTTTCAAAAATTACGAGGAAAGAAATTATTCTATACGATAAATTCAAATCTTTTATTATTATTTGCGTTTTACTGTGAGTTAACGAATACTCAAGTTAGAGCATTCTTTTCTTTATGTTGCCTTCCATTTTACCGGTTGGCCTCTAGTCTCTTCACTAGGCCGTGAGACAGAAAAGTTTGAAAAAGTATTTTTAAAACTATGTAGCAGATACATCATCAATAGGGCGTACATTTTTCCAGCAAAATAATAACTCATTTCAGCTACAGCTACATATAAGCGAAAATAAAGTTTAAATTATATTCTTATGATTAATATTGAAATATTTAAACGTTTCATCATCAAAACTTTCATAAAAATATATGAATTTGTATGGTAAATTTTTCGGATTTCTTATTCGTCATCGCTTCGCTGGCCGTAGAGCATTGGTTCGTAACTTTTAATTGTCGCACCCCCCCTTGAATATCATGCGACGAAACTTTATTACAAATGTGTTAATTTAATGTAACTATTAATAATTTTTATCTCATCTTTTTTCCAAAAAATTCCCTGATAAAATTGTATTATTCGTGAAAACTATTTTTGGGCACTTCATCTTGCATCCAAAATAAGTTCGTGGCTCCTAGTTTGAGAAACATTACTGTAGAGAATGTGCCGGCAATACGATTAATGAGAGGAGGGGATGGAAGGTTGGAGATTGCGCGCGCAAGTTGTTTGGAAGAGTGAATCAGGTGGAAAGAGGATGGAGGGATGAGGTTTGCACACGACACTTTCGGTGGCTATGTGCTGCTTAATGTAAAGCACGTCGCCGGTCCAAACAAGATTGGAAAGGTGTACTCCATGTCGGAGTACACAGAGTTTTCAAATTCGTTCTTTGAGATTTCACAACGTTCTCAATATTTTTCGCTCAGATGAGAATTTAATGAGTAGCAAGCGAGGTGCGTTGTAAAATACATGTAGGTCTTCATGTAAAGTAGTCGTAATTATTTTCCGACTTTAACCAAAATTGGAATCGGCCAATTAATTTTAACAAAACTACCCAATACCAAATTTCATCACAATATGTCAAGCGGTTCCCGAGATGAAATAAAGGAAATTTGTAAACTACATGCAGGTCTTCATGTAAAGTGGTCGTAATTTTAATTCGATTTTAACCAAAATTGGAATCGGTCGACCAAATTTAGCAAAACCCCAATTCCAAATTTCATTATTTCATTGTAGGTCTTCATGTGAAGCGGTCATCATTGTTCTTCGATTCTGACCAAAATTGAAATCGGTCGATAAAGTTTTGCAAAAGTCCCCAATACCAAATTTCATACATCCAGCGGTTTCAGAGTTTTAACATGCGGCCGGACGGACGGACGGAAACGAGCTCCCCTATATGCGTTAACTTCGTGCAAAGAACGCATAATATAGCCCGGAGGTGGGCCCTGACAGCACAAGCCTCATACCAAGTTTCATGAAAATCGGTCCATTGGTGCAAAAGTTGTTAGTAGGGGACACATTCAGACAAGGCGATTTCATAATGCTATGTTTCCTTTGGAAACCGGCCTAAAAAAGGAGTCAGCCATGAAAGTCTGAATAGGCGAAGGCAACAAAGCAAAATTTCTAGTAAAAGTAACGGGAAGCGAGCGGGTAATAATCAAGCCCCCGGAGTAAATAATTATTGATAAATATATATGCTGAAATTAAGATTCTTTCTTCAATTTAAACTATTTTTACACTATGGTATATTTTAACGCGGGCTGAGAATAAGATCATTACATCGAAGAATGACTAATTAGCACGTTCTGTAATAAGTACATGGAAGCCATTGCTCCATCAGGAACACTAAACTTGCTGTTCATTTAGTGTTTCCAAATTACTCGAGTTTTAGGTACCCGGGTATTCGATTATCATTTCACCGAGCTACCCGGGCACTTCGAATATTTAATGGAAAAAATAAAATTTTAATAAGTATTCATTTAAAGGGTATTTTATTTATTTTTATTCGTGCAAGATTTATTCAATGATTCAAAAAAATAATTTTTTAATGAGAGCGGTGAAAGTGCAGTTTTTCATGCGGTTTTTCAATTTCTTGAGGTACCAACTATAGAAAAAACAAGCTCAGAAGCAGTGGAAGTCGGCTTAACAGTCAGCAATTCTTGATAGAATTTCTTCAGTCTGTCAATGCGTTTTCTATTATTTGCTTCCAATAGTTTGAACTTTGTCTATGCTTAACTGCTGGGATTATTTTACCTTTGGCGCGGTGAATGATCCAATGCATTTCTGCAATTTCAATTCGTCAACGTCGTCAGAACTTACTGAAACCTGAATATCGCTTGGATAAAGACGATTAATTAGAGCTGTGGCAGCGGTCTTGATTCCAGGTTCTGTGGAATAATTGAAAAACTCGTTGGCTTTTGGACACACATCATGATACAAAAACATCAATAATGATATAAAATCCGTGTTCCTTGGTTGTTTAATTCTAGTTTTTAATGACTTTTGGAATTCCAGAGCCAAAGGAGTTTTGGCTGATTTTAACTCTTGGAATACATAGATCAAAGTGACCTCAGCTGTCAACAAATTCGAGCTTCATTTGCTCAATTCAAATACCGCAAGGTTGACTGGTTTTATCACCATAAAGATTTCCTTTAAGGAGGTCATGTGATCTTCACTATAAAGTGCACATTCCATCTTTTTCAAAGCAAGATTTATCAAGTCGGAAAAGTTTAAAAAATCGAACTATGGCTGTCACTAGACTAGTCCAACGAGTTTTGATATCTAAAAGCAATCGATGTGGATTTCCTTCCTTCTCTCTGACATACTTAAGTAATATTTCTGTACGAACGGATGATTTACTAAAAAACCTTAATAATTCTTCTCATCTCATCTAATGAATTTTTATAGTCCGGACGAAATTCAAGTATTTCATCGTTATCACTCAAATCTTGCTTGTCTTCATCATCATCAGAAAATTCACATCTGTTGAAACCTTCTGTGCTGCGAAGTTGAAAAGCGTAGTGACGTCATTTACCTGTATTTTTTCCTCTTTTATCGTATCTTTAAAGTAATTTATTTAAATTTTAAAAAGAATTTATTATTTTAATTGTTATAACTGTACCTGTAATCTATCGACAATAATGGTAACTTTGTAATTTTCATTTTTGCAATAATAATCGAGTACTCGAGCAAAATTACCCGGGTACTCGAGTAATCGAAAAATCGAAGAAGACATCGAATACCCGGATAATCGGTACTCGGTATTCGAATCACTATGTTCATTCATGCCGAATGCCTTCTTTCGTCATTCATCCATTGAAAAATTCGGTTGCGACCAACTTTTTGGGAACGCATAGCATTAGTATTATTTCACATTAAAGCTCTCAGAATCAAACCATTAATTTGTTGAGAAATGAATGTAATATGAAACGAGAAATTCCAAAAAATTAGGGCTTGATATAATTTTTTATTTTAAATATATGCCGAAAAGAAGGCGTTCGTGGGGTGAGAACGGGCGGCGGTCGAATTCACTTCACGGTACGAGGCACAGGGTTGACTCCTGTATTTAAATATTCGCATCCAATGAAAATTTTATTGTTCCAGGCCTTATCAAATGAGTTGGAATCGTTATTTCATAGACAGAAAAATTATCTTATACCAAATAGCTCAAATAAATTCATAAACCTTTAAAACAAACGGAGGATAACGATGGAATCAAACGTCAGATTCCCATGCAATAACCTACTCGTATATGACAATGATTATCATATCATATCAAAGGCTGTAAATATAAAACAAAAAAGGAAAAGTAAAAAATTCTTTAAAAGAAAAAGGTACATTAATTACTCATGTAGAATGCCCTTTTTTACGCGCTAGATAAAAAATTTTAATGGCAGATTTATTTTATCTAACTTCTAAGGCCTGTATAAACACGAAAGCATTCACTAATTTTTTATTGAAGGATCCCATTTATGACAGGAAATTAAAATAATGAGATAAATAACAACTGAAAAAAGTGACTAATTTGTGCCAAGCTCCATTCTGTCATTCTCATTTGTGGAAGTTTCGCTCTCAGCATTCCACCACTCATTCCATCCGCCAAGAGTTTTTGTTGCATTTTCTCAGTAACCTCCACTTGCATTTTACGTCTCTGCAAAAACACTTCCGTCTACCTAGCACCTCTCAAGTCTTTATTCCTATGCACTTACTTGCCCTACTTTGGCCTTCGCCGTGTCTCTTACTCTCGAACCTTCATTCCTCCCTTCTCTATTTCCGTTTTTCTTTATCCTTTCCCTCAATCTCACCCTCCCTACCGTTTATTTCCCTATTCTTCTTGACTCTTCTCCCTATCTTCTTCCCTATATTTTTTCATCTCCTCCTGTCTCTTTCCATCCCCCCCTCAACTTCCTCTCTCCTTCCTCTCTCCTTTCTCTCTCCTTCCTCTCTCCTTCCTCTCCCTCCTCTCTTCCTCCTCTCTCTCCTCTCTACCTCCTCTGGCCCTACTCTCTCCATCCTCTCTCCCTCTTTCCCTCCCTCTTTTTCCTCCCTCCTTCCTTTTTTCCTCCCTCCTTCCTCTCGTTCCTCCTTTCTTCCACTCTTTCCTCTCTCCTTCCTTTCTTTTCTCCTTCCTTCCTCTATTTCCTTCCTTCTTCCTCTCTTTCCTACCTCCTTCCCCTCTTTCCTACCTCCTTCCTCTCTTTCCTCCATCCTTTGTCTCCTTCGCTCCTTTCTCCCTTCTCTCTCCTTTTCTCCCTCTCTCTCTCCTTCCTTTCTTCTTCCTCTCTCCCTCTTCTCAATTTCCTCTCTCGATTTTCTCTCTCTACTTCCTCCATCCTCTCTCCCTCCTTCCTCCCTCCTCTCTTCCTCCTCCATCCCTCCTCCTCTCTCTCTACCTACTTCCTCCATTCTCTTTCCCTCTTTCCTTCCTCTTTCCTCCCACCTTTCTCCCTCATCTTCTCCCCCTCTCTCTCTCCTCTCTCTCCTCTTTCCCTGCTTTCTCCCTCCTCTCTCTCTCCTCTTTCCCTCCTTTCTCTCTCCACTCCCTCCCCTCTCTCTACTTCCTCTTCCCCCTCTCTCCGTCCTCTTCCTTTCTCTATTTTCTTCTTTCTCCCTTTCCTTGCTTTCTCTTCCGTCCAACCTCTCTCTCTCTCTGAATCGTAGTTTCTTTTCTTTCTTTCCCTTCCTGTTTTCTATCCATCATTCTCTCTCATACTTTCGTTTCCTTCTTTTTACTCTTTTCTCTTTCCTCATGTTTTTATTATCCACTTACCTTTCTCCAACTACGTCCCCATCTCTCCCTATTCTTTTCCATCTCTTCGCCTCCCTCCAATGGCTTCCTTCCCTCTTCGATTTAACGAGGTTATCCACCGACACTCATCCACCCACATTCATCCATCCACACTCATCCATCCACATTCATCCACTCACACTCATCCATCCACACTCATCCATCCACACTCATCCATCGACACACATCCATCCACACACATCCATCCACACTCATCCATCCACACTCATCCATCCACATTCATCCATCCTCTCTTCCGTTCGCACTCTCTACCTTCCTGCAATACATCAGCGCCCTGATTATATTAAAGCGATCGACCGGGTAAATGGAGGCATAATTTTTCCCCTTGAGCCTAGAACTTCGACTATAGGAGGCTAGGAAAAATAGGCCCGTTTTTTTATACTTGCATCCTCACTGCCGCGCCGGGAGAGAACGTGTAATTACCCGCGCGAGAATGCGTATTGCGAAGCGTTTGAAACGATTACGAGATTGCCCTTGTCACTCTTTGAGGCCGTAACTAAAAGGATGCCGTACTCTTAGCATACGCTCTTATTCTCGTGCATGTGCCGATGTCTTGCGAGGAAAAAATTGCAAGTTTTATAGTTAAGTGGCGCAGTTATCGATTGCGTAATGCGATAAAAGTTCCTCGCCGCAGAAAGTCCAGGTCGTTTCGTTCGTTTTCTTATTGCTTCAAGGGTCACTTTTATATTTTCTCAAGGCATTTTAATTCTTCAGAGCTCAAGGTGTTGGCATATGAATCGTATATTACTTCTGAATAATCAAATCAATCAAATCAAAATAATAATCAAATCGTTGAAACGGTTAATCTGGACGTACTTTCGCGTCCTGTCGCTATAGAAAAAAAATGAAAACACGGAAATTTTGAAGTGAAAGTTTAAAGGTTGTCATTAGAAGCCTGTTATAATCCGTCGCTTTAAAGCCGCCTATTTTAACATCTTATTTTTTTACGCCGTGCTTATAAAAATGCGGGAAGCGTAAATTTATACGACTTAGATAATTATACGTTAATTTTGTAGCGTAATTATATAAGATCCTGAGTTAAAACCTGTATTGAGGTAATTTACAATACTTATGTAAATAGGATAAAATAAAATGAGTCATTTAATGTTTTTATTTTATAGCGATTCTGAGAAATGCACGAAATTAAACTCGAGTGTCAGAAGACGTTAATGGTATTCTTAGTCTTGTCTTTTCATTTAGTATTTTGAAAAGGACGTCTCAGAAATAAAAAAATATCCCTCATTGAAATTTAAAAGAATACAAAAGATGTATGCTTTGCGTCTCGTAGTATTTGCAGAGTTTTAAATAGCACATTTGCAGAATATTGCACGTATTTTAATGGGTCAAGAATCGATTTTCAGCTATATTCCTTGTTTGGAAAACTCAAATGCCGAGGTAACACCTGGCATATATTGAAAACTAATTTGGGTTTATTCCAGCTACCTCTCAGAAAGGGAATTGTAGGTTTCAAGATTTAAATCGCTTTTTGATAGATTGCGCTTTGCTTCATCCTAAAGTTGTCGGCGTAAACCTTCCTGCAAAAATAGGGTACCGCTATGAATCATTCTCCCGTCCCTAAACTAAGAAGGAATTTACATTCAAACGTTACTTGGCTTTGTCATCCATCCTATTTTAATTCTCTGAAATTGCCTTCGTCTCAGGAATAATTACTCTCGGGAGATTTTAAAATAAATCAAACGATAAAAGACGGTTAATATTACCAACAAATCTGATATACCTGTTCAGCATTAGATTAATGTCTCTGTCGATTTGAGGATATAACTTGATAATGCTCTTATTTCTATATAGCGGTAAGTTGAATCATACGCGGATACAAACTTTAGGTTAGCCTCCGTCAGTAATTCCCCCCACCAGCCCTAAGCGGGCTGAGCGAGACCGAAGATCCCGCGGATCCCCTAGTCTGTAAAATATGTAAGTACTATAAGATGTGATTTTCGCTTATCACCTAAGCATTTCCAACAATGTTCACATATTTTTCATTAAGATTCATTCATTCTTTGTAATATTATCTTTTGGTGGGTTTTTGCTACACCCATCTAAATCTGCGCTATCCAAGATGTTCTCATACCCAATTCCTTCTTTTAATGATCTAATATACCTCTCCTCCTCCTCGTCTCTTTGTCTATTTCCTAACATTATTCCTTCTATGGTACTTCTTTCAGCAGACAGTTTCCTTTCGAAATTTGATCAATATTTTCCTTATTACTCTAATTAAGCTCCTCTCTTCCTCATTTGTTTTTCTCTCGGCCCAACTAATTTCCTCAAGTTTACGCCATACCCACATCTTAAGCTCTTCTAATTTACTCACTTCTTTACCCATTGTCCATGTGTCGCATCCAAATAATACTACTATAATAAGAATACTATCTGAGTTTTTACTAACCTCTTTTTAATATCTTTATACGGACTGCCTGTCAACAACTCTCGTCCTCTCGCAAATGTCATTTTTCCTTAAAGATTACTTTAAGTTATTTCATTAAATATAATGAATGGTTTTGTATGTCAGTACTGGCTCTACACGGGTTCGAATGTTTTTGAAAAGCGAACTATTTCATGGAAAATTAAAATCTTGGATTTGAACTCTCCGTGGGTTTCGTGTCTATCCCTGCAGAATGAAATTTCTGTCGTGTAGAATACTTTTTGACTTTGACATACATAATACATTATATGAATGTCGATTAATTGAACTGCCGACATTTGTAAGGAAAGTGCTTCTTCATCAAATAATATTTTTCACGAGATATTAATCTCTCCGCTTCAAGGAAAGATGGATAGATTCATCGGATAGCATTCCACGTTATCTTTAATAAAACTGTATCATAATTTTGACTCGGGGAATTTTTCTAACATCTTAAAATCCGTGTTATTAAAAAAGAGGCTATTATTCGCATCTATCGCGTTCCGCGAGCATAAAACCGATACGAATCGCTGTTTAAGAACCTTATCGGATTGAGCCATATCATCACCACCCTCCGTAACGGCTAGAAACTAGGGCAAACAGGAACTTAATCATTCGCACTTGTCTTTCTCACCTCAGCAGGCCATTCCGTGAAAACCCATTTACTCGAGTCCCTTTCGGCCTTTACTCTGCCGGGGGACTCTTCCTCCAGTGAGCCCTTCTTACGTTCTCATCAATATTCAAGCCATTTTATCATTCCTCCCTTCGCCTCGGCCTCCTACGCCTATCGGAGGCCTCCTGCTGTCAGGCTGCGTAACCATTCATTTTTCACATTCCCTCTACGAGCGGGCTCATAACTTTAATTTGCTACCACCCAAGTCTTAACATAAGCCCTTCCTGCTCGTCTTTCTTCGATGGAATAGAACTTCCTCTTTAGTGTGCTTTCGTACAAAATTGCTTAAGTTACCGTATTGTTTCTCTTTGTGTTTGTCCCTACTCTCGATTTTCGACCGTCTTCTTCCGATTTTTGGTCTTCTGATGTTTCCTGCACATTGTATTTACGAAGGAAAGTTGTTGGTAATTTGCGTTTGGCATACAGTTCCTATTTTTGTCATTTTGGCGCTGATTGCGTTGAAATTCACAACTTCGAGTCGATGTTTCCGCCAAACGATTAATGACAAATTACCCAAATTTTCAGAGGTGGAAATGCCTTGTGTTGTATTTACAATTCCATGTCACGCATAGTTTTTCATCCTCGGAAATTCTTCAAGAGAAAGTTATTAATTTGATAGTGCGTGGAAAACGTGCTATCGCCTTTTCGTGCTTTGTGCGAGAGAAATCTTACTTGTTAGCATTCTCCTTCGCTCGCTCTTGCGTTTTAAAAATTCTTACAGATAGCCTATGGAGTTCTGATGTATTATAAATAGTTGTTTGCATAAAGTGTGTTTTTTATATGCTCTATAAATCTCACCTTGGGTTTTCTCTCGTTCCATTTCAAACAACGGTTTGCCACATTCGTAGCAGTGACTTTAAGTGTTCGCAATGCCGTTTATTTTGCTTTGTGGGATTTTTCCTGCTTATCAAGCATTGGCTTCACTTCCGTCGCAATATTCGTGATCTCGTAATCCCCTTTCTTGAAACTATGTTGTATCTCCTTTTTATTTCATGATGATGTCGATTTCATTAGTTTAGTTTTCCGCGCCAAATGCACTGATTTCCTCCGCTTTATTTCCGAGACAAAGCGCTAAGTTTTTTATTAGAAAACGCCTTAGGGTATAAAAATAGTCTTGAAATTTTTTTCTTACATATATTGTTGTCCCTTCACTTTTTTATTGCACCTGCATTGTTTTACGCACCGGCGAAGAAATCACACTTCCTTATGCCACTCTTTTAATCCATTCTTGAGAAATTTACGCATATGTTTTCACTGTGCTCGCGTACGGACTCATTATCCTTCACACTAAATATAATCTGCGCTTTACTTTCCTACATCTTAATGTGATGTATTCCTGCTTAGTCGATGATTTTTCCTTTTTTGTAAGACTACATCAGTGAACAATTTATTATTTTATTCGTTTCTCTTTTGCGTCATTTATCTTCGTGGAAATCGATTCAAGTCGAAGTGTGCTTCTCGAATTAATTACCGACTTTTTTAACGCTTTAAACGATCTTTCCATCCACGTCAGTGAAGAATGCGGTGTAAAGGATTGATAACGTGCTAATTGATATTACCGTTTTTAACGGGTGCAGTCAAACTTCTTTTCTCCGGCTTCCTTTTCACTTTTCCCGCTGCCTATATCAATGATGTTCATCGTTTCCGTATCTCTTTGTATCTCATACTGGCGCAGTTTTCCTTTTATTATCTTTAGAAGTTGTGTTCCCAACCGTTTCTTTTTTATACACTTGTTCCTCCTATAACACATGGAGGATGCATTCTGTATAGGTGCCATGTAATGCAAATCCGTGTTATGTGAATCTGGCTTTACACAGTGAAAGGGTGGTTGCATCCCATGCCTCTTTATGCACCCTTCTCCAGCCCCGAAATTATCCTCGATGCGCATATATGTGCAAATGGAGTGTTTTTGCCGGTTATATAAGCTTAAAAAGCACTCTGGTTCTCGAAGATTTCTCTTCCTCACTCATCAACCTGGAATTCTACTTCCCAAGTCCAATTAATTCGCGTCAAAGCGAACCATAATCCACGTTGTATGGATTTTTGATCTTAAAGCAAAACGTGTTTTAGCGAATCCGTATTATAGGATGGTCATATGTACGTGATAAACCATTTTTGGAAATTAAGCTACACATGATATTTATTATACTCATAAGAATTAAGTTTTTCGGCGTCCATTATTTTTCTAAACGCCAAATCGGTGCGTTATGAAATATGCATTGGTGTAATTATAATTTACTTTCAAGGGAACATACTGTGATTTCAGCGGCAGATCGTTGTGTCCACATTTTTTTAAACTCACCAGACCGGGACCGAATGAATATTCGACTGGGACTTTTTAAATTCGCATTTCGGTACTATCGGAGACCACCTCACGTAGAAAGCGGTTGAATTTCATATGATTAAAGAAATTTTTTCGCATCAACATCCTTGAGCCTTGCGAAAACAAGCTGTACAAAAAAATGCGTTTCAGCTCACGGAGAAAGCTATTCAATTTCATATGATTAAATTATAACCTTTCGTATGCAAAAATTATTCCACCAACATCCTTGAAACATAAGAAATCAAGCGGTGCATAAAATTGCCAATTTCTCGTCAGATGCAATGAATAAATGCATAAAAATATCACCGAATGCAAAATCGTGGAATATTTTCTGCCGATTACCTTGAATTCGAAGAATGGGATGTTGAATCGCGATTCATATCGTGGAATGGCCTATTTTTCTGAACTTAGTGACCATATGTCTCAGAAGATTCAGAAGAGTGAAATAGAAAGTGTAAGTATTCCTGTTAAGAACAATCGCACTGCCTTGTTTCGTGTGCAAATGCCACAGTCATACGGAACTGAGGTTGGATACGCGGCGGGGCCCCCATGGCCCAAGTGGGCCCAGATTTTTTTCATGAGGGCCCTAAATTTTTTCCCTGGGTTACAATTGTGTTTTGGTGGGAGTGGGGCACACATTTTCCGGAACGCCACTGATTAAAACATCGATATTTCGGACAGGAAAATCACAGAGTGAGAAGATATCCGATGATTTATAAATGCGATTTGATCGGAGAAGGCAATCGTAGAAACTATCTATTCAAAAGATCCTTTCCTGTTACGCGGAACGACATGGAACACAATGGTGTGGTTTGGTCTGTTGGTCCGCCATTTGCCACACACGCAAATTTCGGCAATTGCAAGGAACTCTTAAGATGCGGATACCGTTAGATTGATGATATTCTAGGAAATGGAAGGTTCGAAGAAAGAGACAGAGAGGGGGAGAGAAGAAATGGCTCAGGAGTGGAGAGTGGGTTGAGAAGGAGGAGATGAAAGGAGTGAGACGAGGGATGAGAGAGAATTGGAGAGAAGCTGAAGAGAAGCTGAAGAGAAGCTGAAGAGAAGCTGTTATTCATCAGGAAAAAGGGTGAGAAGTGGAAAAGTGAATAAATTGAGAGGGAATGATAAGGTTGAAAGAGAAGGGCAATAGGAAAAGCGAGGCTTTGAGAAAGATGAAGGTGGAAGAGAGGTGGTAGTAATAAAAGGAAAGGAGAGGTAAAGAAGAATAGAAAGGATATAGTGAAATGAAAGAAGAATGAGAGAGAGCGACGTGGAGTGAACAAAGAACGGGAGTGAGGAAATTAATAAGATACGGCGGCCGTAAGGACTGAAAGAGACAGGATAGGAGAGAGTGGGGAAGAAAAATGAAGGGTGGGAGATAGTAAGTGAGAGGATGGGAAACAATGTGGGAGAGAGGGTGGGAAAGAGGAAGGGAGAGAGAGTGAGATAGATGGTGGGAGAGAGGCTGGGAGAGAGGAAGGGAGAAGATGGAAAATAGGATGGGAGAGGGAATGGCGGAGAGGAAGGGAGAGAGGGTGGGAGAGAGGATGTGAAAGAGGAAGGAAGAGAGGAAGGAAAAGAGGAAGGGAGAGAGAAAGAGGAATGGATAGAGAGTGGGAGAGAATAAGGGAAAGAGGAAATGAGAGAGGAAGTGAGGGAGGAAGGGAGAGAGGGTGGGAAAGAGGGTGGGAGAGAGGAAGTGAAAGAGGAAGTGAAAGAGAAAGGGAGAGAGGAAGGGAGAGAGGATGGCAGAGAGGATGGGAGAGAGGATGGGATAGAGGATGGGAGGGAATGAGAGGGAATGAGAGAAGAATTATGAGAGGTTAGAGAAGAGAGGTAGGCTGAAATTATTCCTGGAGCGATTTTTACCAACAGCCATCGTAGAGTATTTTTATGTTTTACGCTGCGAGTTGCACGTAGCCACGCAACTGAATCGACGGCGGAAGCGGATATAATAATATGCAGCGGATGTGCTCGCCCATCGCCACCCTGTCACCCTTATATACACTCACCCACTCCTGTCTTCCCTTCCCCATATTGAACACAGCCGTGACAGCCGGAAATATAGTAGGAAACATCCAACGCTCTTCTGGAAGCTTCAGTAGAACGAGCAAACATTTCGCTTCACAGCCTCATGAAAGTTTCTACGTTCCAATTACATTTCATCTGTTTGTATAAGAGTTTTTTTCGTCCCAAACTCGCCATAATGCAGGTTTTTGCTTGCCTATTCATCATGTTGAAAATTGCGTTTGAATACAGTGAATCCATGTTCAGAGCGAATTTATCCAGCGCCTATTTCATTAAACTCGGTTGAATAAATGTGACATTCACCAAAGGCGTATTAAATTTACTTATATGGAGTTCTGAATTGTGCGCACGCCACATCTTGTCCATGCACGTGATGTGAGAAATCTCCTTTTTACTGATCTTTTCCGTTAAGCGTTAAGTTTGCGATGTGCGGTTTTGCCCAACACGGCCTTTTCCCAGAACGTTCCGTAAGGAACTGTTGTATTTAATTCCGAAAATTTTCTATAGTCCATTGCTTTAGTAAATATCTTTTGTAATCGCAAAATTATCCCTTTTCATCTCACCCTGCGATTTCCTAATTATCTTTTCCTTTAAATCCATTCTGTGACTATTTTCACATAATTTTTGCATTTAAAAATCTACCCCAACATTTAAACTTATTTTCATTGCAGAAATGTACATAAGTACCTCGTTTTCTTTCGTTTCCATCCATTCTTATGCTATACGTCTATACAACTTCTGATTAACACGCCTTCTATCTTCCAAGCTAAATTCAATATAATTCATGTATGACAAGCTCCTTAGCTCTTACATGATCTGTGAAGCACCGATTAGAAAATTTGTTCGGATTAAGCGCGACATTTGTCACAAAAAATCAGCGAGGGCGCATAACTGCAACATGTGTCTTCGGACGCATAAATTCGAGAAAATGCCAAACATGCCATTGGTATTTCGTCTAAATCGGTTGGCACGAAGATTTATTAGGTGAGAACAATTATAAAGCCATATTTTCCCCTCTATGGATCTTATGATTTGTGAAGTAGCAATTAAAAATGAATTCTGAGTTAACTTTAGAGAAAAAGATTGCCTCGTTTCCCTTCAGTGAGAGCCAAGGCGTTCCGCTACTATCGATTAAAAATTTATTCGGATAGAAACAATTTTTTCCACGAAAACATCCAAGATACCACATAATTAGGACTTAGTTTTGGTAATAAAAATTAGAGAAAATCTCATCACATATTTTTTATATCGGTCACTATAACTAATATATCGCCAAACAGCAATTAAAAACATTTTTCTCTCCCAAGCTCTGAGCTGTGAGGTAAAGATTAAATAACTTATTCGAATTGAGTACAGTATTTGTAAAGAAAATTCTACAAGAGCACACAATTATGACTTAAGTTTTAAGATAAACATTCAAGAACCGCCAAATTATTTCATAGCGTTTTGTACGTGAATCATTTGCTGTCTCTGTGTATTTCATTTATGGAGTCTATTTTTCCTCCTTATTTGTTATTGTGTAGGTTAATCAAGTTATATTAATCTTTAAGGTTTATGATTTAGAAAAGAGATACACATATTTAGTAATTATGTCTTTGTTCGGTGAAAGATAAAAGTAAATATACTTGTTGCGAAGGCTTCCGCGATGTTTCCTTATATGACTTCTATCTTCTTTCGGGTTACAACCGCATGCATAGTCTTTTGATGACGACAGTTTTGCTGCCATTCTAGGTCGACCTGAAGATGCTAGCTTCCCGGACATATGCCCTTCTTCAGCGAAGCAGAGAGAGTAACGCTATATATATATATATATATATATATATATATATATATATATATATATATATATATATATATATATATATTAACGCTTAGCGAAATATTCCCTATTGTTTCTCTTAATTTTAATGCTTAATTACTTCGATTTATTGTCTCCTAAGTTTACAAGATTTTTGCGATCATCACTTTAAATTAATAGTTCAAGTATCACCGCCTACTGATTCATCTTAAACACGTTAAGTTCTTTAATTTGTATATCATTAAATTAAACGGAATAACAGAGAAATATATTCATTTGAGTATTGGAGAGGTTTCGCTTACTTAAAAAAATAATTAGCAAAACATATAAAAGGTTTTTGCCAAGGCGGAAATTAAGTTTTCTTGGCGTTCCTTCGTTAACGTTACCATTTATTCTGAATCGAGGCCCTTTATCAGATTACGCACATGTTTGCGCGTACAATGCGATTCACGGTGGATGTAAAAATAAGAAAGAAACGCATCCATGCATTCCCTTTTGCGAGCGACCCCGTAAAATTTATGAAAGTCGAGCATTTATCTTCCTTCCTTTGCATTTCAGGAAAATCGTAAATGCGACGCGAATGTAAATATTATACATTGCGGCAGAGAGGGAGACAAGAGTTGCGCATGCATTTGACGTTAGGAGATCCCGATATGAGCTCCTTGAGAAAAAAAGAAACGAATATAGAATGCTACGACATTGAACTTTTCGACCCTACGAATCATCGAGGCAAACCCCAGCATAGTTGCAGTCATCGGGGTCGGTACATTTCAAAGTCGGTTCCATCCTAGAGATGGCGATTTTTATCAGTTTCCGTCCACTTTGGATACTTTCCGCTTCAATCTTTTGCGTTTGAGGTGGTAATAAATTTCGGGGTCTGGGATGGAATTCACGGGAACGAGGCAAAACTTTCTAACGCGACGTCCGCACAATAACATTCCTCGTGCAATCACGTCGAGTCCTTTGTTTGAAGTTTCGCAACTTACTTATTTCTAATATATTTATCCCCGTTAGAATGCACATTTGACGGATATGATAACGATCGCTGATTTATGATGTAAGTTTTATCCCCATAGAGATGTCGAAAGGTTATTTTCCTTGCGAATTATTCTCCAAGAGTTATGAAACGAAGGTTTTTCTTAGCCCTCGCAACATTTATATTATTATTCACCGAGATAACCATCTTATAACCTTTGCGAAATTGAAATAAAAGAGTCCTCGCTTCAATAACAACTTAATTTCAAAACGCAAGTATCGCCGCTCATGCATGACGTGCGTTCACGAATAGAGGAAATCGCCGTCTTTTGTTTTTATTTTATTAAAATCGGTAGCGAAATTTCCTCCGCCGGCACAATCTTCGTATCTGCATGGAGAGACTGACTTTCTTACTTCCGTAACAGGATAATGACGCCTCGAGACGAAACGCCGTGCATGTAGCCTCGTTTTAATTGCTCGTTTAAAATCCCGGCGTCCTATCGGTTGAAACCCGCGTTCTGCGGTGCATCGTTCCTTTCACTCCCCTAAACAAATGCAGGGCTCGGGAGAGAAATCCTGGGCCCTGGTACTTCTCCTGCTCCCGCGCCCCTTACCACCACGTTCCCTCGCCATAATCATGTTTATGCCAGGCCCCATTCCTCAACTTTAATCAAGTACAATTTTTAACTATATATGAGAGAATATTAAGTGCAGTATTTTTCTCAGCAAATGAACAAATACAGCTGTAAATTTTATGTAATTAATTGCATTTATTTAATGTTTAACAATATAAATAGCCATGAAATTTACGAAGTGACCTTAACAGCAATGAAATTATTAAACAGTAATATGGCTTCGTGAATACATTTAATGAGAATTTAAAGAACATAAATGAATATGAAATTCAGGAAATGACATTAAAATTAATACAAGTATTAAAAATTGAAATGGTTTTATGGATACATTTAATAAGAATTTATAGAATATAAATAAGCATGAAATTGACGGAGTGACATTAAAAGCATACACATATTAAACAATACTATATTTTTGTGTACTCATGGGTTTTTATTTAGGCAATTTGCATTTCTTAGCTTTCATAGAAGCATGTGAATCAATTACATCGTCAAAATTTATACTTCTTGTCAGTTCACTTTCGATGCTTAAAATTGACAAATCAACTAGTCTCTCTTGGTACATTGTACTTCTTAAACGATTCTTAATTAACTTTAGTTTGCTAAAAGATCTCTCTGCTGACCCTATTGTAACTGGAAGTGCCAGAAATATACGCAAAGCAATGCAAACATTAGAAAACAAATCTTCCAGCTTAAGCTTTATTATGGCATTGAGAAGAGAAAGAGGAGGCAGTGACTCATCACTCAAGTTAGCCTTGTGAATCGTCTTTAGATGTAAAAGTTTGTCTAACAACATTTCTCCAGAGACATCAACTTTATACTCTGCAGAAAATTGCTTGCAGTCACTTGCTATCATTTCGTCAGTTTTATCAAGATATGACCATAAAAATCCAAACTTGTGGTATATATTAAATGTAGCCTTGTAGCGATGACTTATACCGTCTGTAATTTTCTCTAGAACCTTGTAAAATACTTCTTCCCTGAAAATCTTTCCAGTTATAGCATCCTCACCTGCACAAACTAGGGCATGTGACAAATGATGTGAGGGATGCGACTATAGCCATTTTTAAATTTTTTCTGTAAGAAAATTTAGTTTCTTCCTCATTTCATGTAAATTATTTGTTTACAATGTTATATTTCTGTAACCTTTCGTATTTACGAGAGTAACATGCTGGGAATCCTCACACTATTCATCGTGACCATTATCTGCACCATAAGCAACGCATTTTTTGTATCTACGCCGTACTCACAGAATGTTCTAACAATAAAATTGACAATGCTGTCGGAGGTTTCGTTAGTTAAGGATTCAATTTTTAGTATCTTTATCTGAATTCCTTTTTTATTACAAAAATATTGAACAACTAAAGGAAAAACCTTATCAGTTTTGTGATTGCTTGCATCTGTGGATATTCCAAAAAACTGTGATTTACTACTTTGATTAAGTTAGTTCAAACTTTATATTCAAAAATATAATATTAAATGTTGTTCGTTATTGGACAGATGATAGCAAACATTAACTTTAACATGCAAAACACAACTGTATAAATTATACTACAGACTAGAATCCTTTCATCGTTTAACAAAACATAATGCTTGCTGATAGCTAAATTAAAGTATAAGCCAAAATTATGCCATAGATCTCCCACCCATAATAATATATCCTGGTGTATGTAGCATGAAATAAGAAGTACGAAACTTTAAAATTTATTAGTAGGTATTCAATTTCTTTCCCACTTTTTCAATAAATCTTGCAGTACAGTCTATATCAATAACTTTATGAGTTAAAAAGTATCATCTTACCTTTGAAATAAAAATTCAATTTACAGATACTGGATGGGATGAAAATATCTATACCCGTTACGGCCGGGGAAGAAACTTTCCTTCTCTATCTTCTCTTCGTGAAATAAAGCAAAGGAGACACCACTACACCAAGATGAGCTGGACGAAGGACCACAATGTAATGATTATGTCATTTTCAAACGACAATGTAGAAAATGAAGAAACGTTGCTGAAAATGCGAGGTCGTTAAAAATAATACTTTTGAAACTTGGTTAGGAAACGTTAAGCGATGATTCAAATTCTCAGAGGACTTTTCCTGAGCGCGGGCCCCCCTTTAGCCCGGGCCCGGTTATTTGGACCGGCTGCCCCCCCTCTCCCGGGCCCTGCCTGCGAGCCCCTCGCATGTCTACGGGGCCCATTCTAGATGAATTCCCAAGTTGATGCGCGTTTTGTGTTTTCAAAGGGCCCATGGAGGTATTTTACGTATCCTTTGTAATTCAAAATTGGCGTCCCACGAACCGACCTCTTTGATTTGGAGTCCGGCTGATTCGCCTCTTGCCTTACGCGCGCAATGGGTATCTAAGAAGTAGTGCAATGAATAGCCGGATAGGAAGGAAGGAGAGAAACCTATAGGCCTATAGCCTGCTCTTAACCAAGAGCACCAAAGGAGCCAACGGCATAACGTCCCTTCCGAAGGACGGAACCTTTCTCCATTCCTCCCTGTGTGAAGAGAAAAATAATATATTTCACACCGTTATGTAAAAGACAATGAAATCGGACTTTTGGAATTCCCGAACCGCAGGCCTGTCGCCACGTTTCTCCCCCAACAGATTTTCTTCTTCCCCGCAACTTCTTCCTCCATAAATGTCTTTGAAATTGGATATGGATTCAACAAGGAAAGAATGAGGTATGTACTATTATAATACCGGGATTAAAATTAACCACTTTTCACGTCTAGAAACAAAAGTGCAAAAATTATACCGGGGCGAAGAGTATTTCAGTAAATACGGCATATAATCCCAACAGGAATAAAATACTCGAGCGAAGAATGCGCAGATTTCAAATAATAAGTTTTCGTCATCAGTGGTGAATCGCCGGGCAAGCAAAATGAAATCAACGATAGTCATCAAATTAATTGTTAAAATGCGTATATGTTTATCACATCCTTTATATCAACATTGGTTGCCAATGCAGTGAATTTGATACCAGCTTTAAGTTAGGATCAGTTACTTATGTTTCCATGAGAAGAAACATGAACCGATTTCACCTCCTCCTCGACATCCTTTACATATCCACTTCTGCTTGCCGTCGATTAATTTGTGACCGCTTAGAAGTACCGCTGTTGCTAGAACTCGCATAAATACGCATCTCAAACGCATTACATTGAGGCGCAATTTTTATAAATGGCGAGTCACCCGTCATAGCAACAAGCTTAAGCATGCCGCAGAAAGTTGAAAGCACCCGACTCAGAATTTTGAATTTTTAATCGAGAACGTGTCATCATACAATTCCTATTTATTAAACATTGTTTTATTTTCTCTTATCTTATTGTTACTCCTTTACTGCCTTGTCTACATTTTCTCATTTATTAACTTCATAGGGATAAAAGTGAGGTCAAGGGGCCGCATTTTCTGAACTGGCAAGCCTCATTATGCCCGCAAGCCACCTCTTCGAGACCGCTGCATTTATTTATTCTGTGGCGTTGTTGTACAGGCTAAAAGTGCAAGAACACGAGAAAGTTTGCGCAGTGTGCGTTGAACCGATTTTATGAATTGAAAATTTACCGCTGTGTCGCTGAAGGTTTATTATAAGACGATATTTGAGTTTGTGAAGAAGCATTTTCGCAGTGTTATTTTTATGGATAAAGTAGAGATACTGCATCCTTCAAAAATGAAATTAAAAAATCACTTGCTGCACAGCTACTATTATTCTGATGGTGAATATTGAGGGCAAACCAGGACGACTGATATAAATTTTCTATTATAATTTAATGAACGCTTTGTTTTTGCACGCAGATAATAGCTGTTGTTTGGCGGTCGGATCATGCATATCCTCTTATAAAATGTAAGCGAAGGAAATTCTCCAAATCCAGTCAAACTGATAAAACCCGGTTAAAAGACCGGATAAAAACAGATGAACCCGGATAAAAACCGGATAAAAACCCAATACGTATTTCGGCTACAAAGTAACCATCATCAGGGGTTAAAAAACGGGGGGAAGGGGGACTTGAGAGAGGGCGACCGAAACCAAGACCAGTGGCACGCTCTCAAGTGGATGTCCAGGGCTGTGTCTGTGTATTTATACCTGGTTGGTGGGCAGGGGGGGGGGAGAAGAAAAAGGGGGGGGGGGACCTAGATGACCTAAACAAAGGGCTAACAAAAATTTTTCATAACGCAAATTATACACTAACGTTTCACAACACAAATAACATTAAAAATTTATTAGGGAACCCTAAAGACAAAATACCCACATTAGAAAAATCCGGCATATATCAAGTGTTGTGCCCCACATGCGACATGTCTTACATTGGCCAAACGAAAAGAAATATCTCCATCAGATTCAAAGAACATTTAGCGCACTACAGACATGGACGCTTTGAAAAATCGGCCGTCGCGAAACACATTTTGGAATATAACCACCCATTAGACACAAATAACCTCAAACTGCTTAAACAAGTCCCAAATACCAAACTCGACGCAACAGAAAGCTTACACATTCATAAATACAGACACACCCTGATGAATAACGAGTTAGGGGTAATAAACAGCGTTCTTTTTAAACTGACCTCCCCCCCTTTTTCTCCCATCACCTAGGTCATCTAGGTCCCCCCCCCCTTTTTCTTCTCCCCCCCCCCCTGCCCACCAACCAGGTATAAATACACAGACACAGCCCTGGACATCCACTTGAGAGCGTGCCACTGGTCTTGGTTTCGGTCGCCCTCTCTCAAGTCCCCCTTCCCCCCGTTTTTTAACCCCTGATGATGGTTACTTTGTAGCCGAAATACGTATTGGGTTTTTATCCGGTTTTTATCCGGGTTCATCTGTTTTTATCCGGCCTTTTAACCGGGTTTTATCAGTTTGACTGACTTTGGAGAATTTCCTTCGCTTACATTTTATATATTTGCCAGTGTAGCTCGCTCTCTTTTACTTAACATATCCTCTTATGATTTGATATTTCGGTCCATTGATTTAAAATACCTCTACTGTATTATTATATGGCACTGTAGTCAAATCTTTATGTTTCTCTACACGAGATGCTTTAAAAACTCGCAGTTTCATGAAAGATTTCATGTATTATGCGCGCGCCTCTGTTTTTCTGTATTTCTTGGAAATTTCTTGAATATTTATTTGCACATTGGTTTGTTCATTAAACTTGTCCTTGATCCTGCGACTAATTCAATTTAATTGTGCTTCGTTAATATAGAACCCCGATTGAGCAAAACACAGTCTGATTCAAGTCGTAAAAACCTTATATTTATTGCGTGTAATAAAAGTAAAAAAAGCCATAGAGTCGGATTTACGTAAGATAGATATCCATAAAATTCATATTTTATGGTTATAACTCATTTCCTGATTTTCTCCTGAGAAATTCGCATTTAAAGTAAACATTGTAGCAATGCGGGCATGTGCGTTTTTTTTACGCAAACCTCCTTCATTTTCTGCGGATTAAACTCGTAAATCTTCTTTAGCGGCGACATTTTCCCCTCAGTAACGGAACGGGTCGCTTACTTAGTACACTGGGAGTTATTTTACCGTGCTAAAGTATTCTTCAGAACTGAGCGACTTATAAGAATATCCTTTGTGGAGTGTCGACAGAAACTAATTTCATGCAATCCGCACATAGCCGCATCTCAAGTTCCTCCAATCTACTCATATATCCATTCCTTACAGTCCAGGTATGACGGAGTTGTCCTATTTAACATCTAATTGTATCTATATATATTTTAAAATTGTTTCCTTTATCCATTGGTTCATCTCCAACTAGTAAAATATCAATGACGCTGGTTATTCGGTTGCTATTTGAAAAAAAAGTCGTTTTTGTTGATTTAATTGATTTTTCTTAGCCACGACCATACTTCCAATTCCGCCTGAACGATACACCTTATAGTCTTCCTAGAAAACCTGCAAGCCGAACTGTTATAAGTTTTCAGAGATTTTCTCTTTCAATGCCTCGTTCCCCGTGCATCGAGTAGTTCTGTAAAATCCAGAATAAACATTATCATATAAAAATTGTCACCCACTTTTATACTGCACACCAAATTTAATTCAAGTTGAGGCCAGAAAATTTATTTTCTACTTTTGAGTGCACATGAAAGTGTATACTGAAAAACATTTTTTTAAATATTTTATTTTCTCCTTTTTGGTCTTCTTATATTTTAAAGTCGAGTTTTTGGATTATGGAAAATCGCAAAGATTATAAATTTAATTTTCAAAGTTTATTTCAACATAAGAAAATTCTTAAAATATTTTAAGTTCAACTATAATTCATGATGACGACATTAATTTCCCTTAAAAGCATTAAAACGTCTTTAATTTCCATTAAGAGCATTAAAGGTCCCTTTAAAAGCAAAAATCCATTGCCATAATAATGTCCATTGTTGAAGAGAGGAAAAATTCACACTTTTTTCGATTAACAGCAGATATTTCCGCTAATTCGGTACGTATTAGACTTTTGCCTTAAAAACTTTAGAACTCCGTTCTTTCAGTTAAACAACTGTTCTCTTCTCGAATTCGTATTTTAATTTTAAGTAATTTTAAAATGCATTTTTAGAAAGCCTTGCACTGAATTCTATGCTTTTCTTATGGGGTATTGAAATGGAACATTGGGGTTAAAAAGACCCCTTAAATATTAACTTTTTGTGATTTTTGATTTTTCTTGTCAGTTGTAATTTAAAATAAGAATATACCCAAAATTTCAGCCCTGTAGCAGAGACATACAGCGAGAAAGATTTGAAAGAAACATATATTAGACTATTAATAAAAGCCTTAATCTGTTGGCTGGTTTGTTTGTGGGAACGCTATATGGGATTTTCCATAAGAGGGATCTTAAATATACCTCTTTCACACTTGCAGACTTATTTTCTTTTGCAAAATTAAATTAGAAGTAATTGACGAACCATCTTCGGATGAGAACCATTTTGAAGTAAATTAAATGAAAATTCTTATTCTTATCTTTGTTTTTGTTTTCGAATCGTATTTGCTCACATTAGATTAAATTTTCGAAAATTTGTCAAACTTTTGCATTTTTATTGAAACGTTCCCTTGGCGATCAACAGCATTGTTGTTTTGTTAGTTGGAACGCTATATGGGATTTCCCATAAGAGGGATCTTAAACATACCTCTTTCACACTTGCAGACGTATTTTATTTTCCAAAATTAAATTAGAAGTAATTAACGCACGATCTTCGGATAAAAACCATTTTAAAGTAAATTAAATGAAAATTCTCATCTTATCTTCGTTTTTGTTTTAAAATCGAATTTGCTCACATTAGACTAAAATATTCGAGAATTTGTCAAAATTTTGCATTTTTATTGAAACGTTCCCTTGGCGATCAACAGCATTATTTTTCATACAGTAAATCAACATATCTGGCGAGTCCATAATAGCTAACGAAAAAGTTGTTGTTAACTTAGTTTAAATCTGAGTACATTTTAATATTAACAAATATAATAATGTATTAGATTTAGCTCACTTCCTTCCAATATAGTTGAATATATTAAGTTCCAATTTTCCCGTTGAATTTCAACGGGCAATTACGCTAGTATATAATGATAGACGTTCCTTACAAAGGAGTGGCATATAACATATATATAGGAGGATACTAATGTTTAGGCACTTCCAGAAGAGCGGGAGAATCGAAATTTTATTATTGGTAGAATTATGCGCAAAACCGACTAGATGAAACGAAAATCTTGAAAAAGTTGAACAATTCCGCCACAAAAATTCGAAATTGTTTAAACAAATTTTCAAGGTTTATTTATTTCCAAATGCGCTTCGGAGCTGAATTTTTTTATTAGTTAGAATTTATAAAAAAACGAAATAGGGATTATACAAATTTTGATATTTTAATTTGTTTGGCAGTTAAGAATTCTTAAAGTTTAAACAAATAGGTAAATGTTTAGATACTACCTGGCGAGATAGGGAGTTGAAATTTTTAAGTAATTTAGATCTTAGTCTATAAAAACTAATAAACATTTCATTGTCTGCTTGATATTGTTATTGCGACCGTTGAAAATTATATAATTAAAACAATTAGATAAATGTTATTTCACTTCTAAATGTGGTACAACTCTAAAATTTGGCAGAACAGTGTGGCATTATTAACCGAATGTGGAAAAGTATAATATTCTTAAAATTGCAAATATTAGTGATTATTTTACTCCATTATTGTTCCATAAGGAGAAAACGAAAATCGGCGCAGAGGAGAAATCTTTCGATTTAAAGTAATATTGACAATGATGAAAATATCTTTCAGAAAAATGAATGTGTTTTCAAGGTGAGATGAAATTCTTGCAGTATGCAAGCACCTTCTACTAGCACATATATATTACAGATTAAGTTAAATAAAAGTGTTTAATAATAAAAGTGTGTAATTACACATCAACTGGTGAAACTATACGTGTACTTGAGACAGTGCGCACATTTGTCGGAAAAATTAATGTACTTTATACTGAAACGGCCGGCGCTGAATCGTCCCTGCGATGAAACGCCGGCGATGGATCAACCCTGCGATGAAACGCCGGCGATGAACTGGCGGCGATGAAGTGGCGGCGCTGAATCGTCCCATTCCCATTCTCATCTGGTCACCTCATTTATACCTATTACTAGTGGTGTACACCAGTGCCCCTGGCAGCAATCCAGGTTTAATATTATTATTTGATTCTGCAAAAGACGAACATGTAGCAAATAGCGATTTTTAATAGCCATTGGAGAACCCCTCCATTTATGCATATAAATGGAAGTTTCTTTTATTTTATTTCAAAATTTTCTGATATGAACAAATAAATGCTTTAAGCACTAATTTAAATTAGATAAGCAAAAAAATGCAACAACTGATCGAGATAATAATACTCGGAAGTCTTAACAACCAGGTGAGTATGGGATTGTGTGAATATTTTCAACCATCTCATCTCAGGTAGGTTTGTTATTACCTGCGTATTGCGATACACACACAGGTCTACTCTGACACGCTTTATCCCAAGGAAATTACGCGTGAAGATGCGGAAATAAGAGGATAGTCGCACTCTGCGTAATTGGGTTTCCCTCCATCGGATTAATGGAGGTTATGAGTGGGTGTGTATGTGTCAGTAGGGAGAACAGGAGAGAAACAAGGTAATCGGATAATTGCACTTTTACTCACGAGGAAGGGATGTTGAGCGCAGGACGGCACGAGGAGCGCGATTCACACGCACGCACGCCATCGCATATGGAGGTAATGATGGGTGTTCGTTGCGGAGGTTGAAAAGCTGGTTGGGATGCACGGCTGTACCATATTTACCGTGTTATTTTTCCTGTTCAACCCATTTGTATAAAGAGTTCGCATCCTCGCGCGAAGTTCCCGTTGGTTATTAGTAAACTTTCATTTCAACCTACGTTGGTGTGAAATAGATTCATGTCACTGGACTTCTTGATTGGATTTAGATTTGCGACCGCTCGATGTTGATAATTTAATGGGAGCATTCTGCCTTAATTTCTATTACGCCTTCTGGTTGCCTTCCAGATATACATAAGGTTGCCGATGGATGTCAATAATACGATATACAATCGAAAAGTTTGCAGAATCGATGCTTAGTGATTTCTCCATTCGTCTTGGTGTTTGATTTGATATGTGAGTAAAGCAATTTTTTACCTTTTTGCCTGATTTTAATTATTCCTTTAAACTATTTGCACCATTAAACGATATCATTTGGATAAATGTTGAAAGAATCTAGTGAAAATACTGTTTTCATTGATTTAGGTTACTGTGAAAGCTACTAAGAAGCATTCTGTTAAGAGTTTATTTTAAAATTAATATTATTTTATAAAATCATTTTTGATTCCGTAACAATTCTTTCTATCACGGTCAAAATTCAAGGAACAACCATTTCTGTAAAAACATAAAATTTTTATGTTGCGAATGAAATTGTTTGAGAAAAATCTATCGTAGTTCACTTGCACTGATACCGCCGCTACATATTTCTCCCTGGTCCCTTTGCTTAGTTCTCAATAGGACAACTCCTGACGAACTTTATGGAGTCCGCGATCTAAACGCAGCTGTTACACTTGAACTATTTTCTATGACAACTATCATACCTCTACTTAAAACACAACCAAGAGAAGCCTAATTAAAAATAGAGGTTTTTAGGAAGGGTTTTCCGTATGAATATGGTACTTGTTTGATATTCTTATTTCCTTAGAATAGGATTTATGAGCTACGTTTTTTAAAACTTGATATATAAAAAATGGGTAAATGAACGATATTGTGAATAACTATTCCAATATTACCTCCTTAGCTTACGCAACGGAAAGATCGTGCGAATATCCGACGTAATCCTCGCTGTGTCCTTAATCTCCTCTCAAGCGGATTCACCATTTCTTCTTTCACTTTTCTCTCCTCGCCCTTCACCCTTAAATGCCACGCCCTATTTTTCAAATCTTCATTATAGGTAAACGTGGAGACGTTAATAATTCAGTAACGCTACTCGCGAAACTCCTGACGCCGATAAATATAATTTATATCACCTCACCTAAAGTTAATTCGATGGCAGCCCTGAGTGAGTTATGTGAGCCAAGGGTCTCGCTATTGCCTTCTACTTTGGTTTAAATCATAAATGAAAAATTTCGTTTAAATATCTGCTAGAACTGTGCTCAAGAATTGACAGACTGCTTTACGCGCCAAACGCGTTTGGTGTGTTTTCCCTTTATAAAGAAGATAGTGTACCTTAATTTTTACATACAGCTCTAACGTAATTTCTGCAGTTTAATAAATGACTTATTTAATTCCGTATTATCAAAATTTTCATTTATGTCTGATTTACTGAAGAGGGTGATACCTTGTGGAAATCCACAGTAAGAACAAATACGTTCAGCATATAAAATCACGCATAGGTACGGTTTTTGCGCTATCCTTATTCCTGTTCATCTTTGAATGATTTGTGTGGAATTCATCTCCCTCATGTGTTCATTTCTTTTCAAATTCGTTAAAATTAGGTGCAATTTGAAAACAACTTTACATTAAGGAATTTAACGATAATTTATTCTTTCAGCAAATCCAGGGATTTTTATCACTGAGCGACAATATACTAATCTGCGTGTTAGATGTTAGAGATTTGTGGCAAAGGGATTAAGTGACGATATTTTAGAAACATTTTACGTTTGCTATAATTCAATCAACCCATAAACTGCTGAAGTTATTGGCCTAAAATTAAAACTTTAATTCTTTATTTCATTTCGTCATTCGTGCCACCGAAAATTTGTAGCATTTATCCGCGTTAAAGTGAAAAATTACGGCACACATATGCGCAAACCACACCATTTCCTCGGGGATACTTTGCTCTTCGAGGCTATAGTAATTTTCACGCGAAGCCGACCTTCATCTCTCGAAGTGTCTTAGGGATTACGTGTGATTCATTCTCGTCCTTATCCCTTCCGGCAAGTATCAAATCACACTTACTCCCCAAGCATTTCTAAACTTTGAAGTACTTGGCGCAAAAAGGCCACTGTAGCTTTTTTTTTACGGAATATCAATGGAAAGAAAGGGACGAATGTATATACTAAAGTATTTTTCTCTCTTTGCAATGCCGTCCGCCATCTTTTGTGTGGTCCAATGTATTTATTTAGTGCGCTCGTGCGCTGTTTACTCTCGTGAGTGCCTGCTTAAAAATTGAGTTTGAGTTGCGATTTCTCCTTCGTCTTTCCTCTTTCTGTATTTTACAGCTTTGGAATTTTCATAATTTAGTAGGCTACTGCGTCATTTTCGAAGACAAGCCGCAAGGCTGTCGTGCAATTACGATCCACAATAAACGAATTTTACAAACATTGAAACTTTTTTAAAAATATTGGCGACCGAGCGCTTAAGTATAACCCGACCTTTGGGGCTCGGGCCTATCAAGAAATACTTCTCAATTTGACGTTAACGTGCTAAAATAACACCAAAAGCCAAACTTATTTAATTTTCAATGTCTTTAAAGTAAGTTGAAAGTTTTATTTATCAATAGTGTGCTCTTATTTTGTTATGGCTCGGTGGCGATTGAAGCACGTCATATGAATTCCATAATTCAACCCGGTTTTGACGATTCCTTATTTAAAAGCGGAGGGTTGCTCCATAAGCAGACACAAATTTCTCCCACCAAAACACGTTTTTATCGTCCCTAAAGTACTCTATATTGCCAAATTAGAAGTTGTGCGGTCTTTTTAGGCACTTGGAAAACTTAATGCGAAAGAATATTTCTCACTTTCTGCAATAAAATACAAAAATATCGGCAAAGGCTTTAAGTACTTATGTTTCATCGTATAGAAAATGGGACGACTGTTTAAACTACCCGTGCAGAGCAACTAAAGGTAATATTCAACAAAAAAGTAATTTTTTCGTGTCGTAAAACTTGTTTAAACACGATTATTTGAATTAAAACCATGGATAGGAAAATTTCTTAAGCAAAAAACGATAAATAAGATGTTCATAAGACAGATCATCTGTCGCCAACGCATTGAACTTCTGGCTACGGTTCAGAAGAAAAATGCTCATTTAAAGGGGTAATCGCCGAAGAGAGGGAAAAAGTTACTCTATTCATATAGATTCTGATCTGTGAAAAATTATTCGTATCGGTGTAACTAAAACAGCAAAACATATAGTTATCAAATAAAACAGTGAGGATGATAAAATTCATTGTCTTCATTGGGAATGGTGTTCGGGTCTTCCACTTGGAATATGGTTATTTAACTACCTGAGAAATCAAAGCAAACTAATGATTGGTTCTCCTCGGTAAATACTTGGAATTTTCTCCGTATCTTTCTTGTATTATTATAATCTGGACTTTTGCTTCTTATCGTTCGTGCAAAACTTAAATGCTTAACTTTCTATACTTCGATGATTTCAGCATGGATAATTTTGGCTCTTGAAAAACGATTGATAATATCTGAAGCCTGACTAATATATGTCCACTCGATGGAAATGCAAGATTCTCACTTTTTTGGCTTTAGATTTCTGCATCAATTCTCACGATCATTAATAATTATAGATAGTGAAATTTCCGAATCGACCTCCTGATTTTCCAAAGATATTGGAATTGGGTGATTTGTTTTATTCGAGAACTTATAAAAATTAGTATCTATCAAGTAATAAATCAGGGAGAGTGAGATGAGAAAATTTTCATGATACTACCCAAAAATCTTTTTCTGAAAAAATCTCAAATAACACGCCGATAGTGACCATCACCATGCTGGGTATATAAACTGGGTCTCCGCTGCACGTTATCCAACGCAGGCTGGCTCATATCTCGTAAAATGTTCTCAATGAAATTTCTGGTTCTTTCGTTTAAACCCTCAAGAATAAAGGGATTAGCCACATTTCTCTTCCCCTCTCCTAATCCATCTTCGCCCCCTTCGCAAATTCTCTTGAATGTAACAGCCTTGAAATCGCCACGACGTCCACATGAAAATAAACAATCGTTTCCTCTATTTAAATCCAATTAACTGAGTTAATTGATTAATCCTATTCAATTCCTATTAATCTCGCAGTGGACTCGAGTGTGGAGGAATGTGTGTTTATCGTCGGTAAATACATTAAATCGTGTCCTGTTGAGCTTCAGCGTCGTTTTTGAGGTCGAAATAAACCATAAGAGTCGGTAATAAGGAAAATGGCGAGGCAATTCAGAGAGTGTGAACGTGAAAATACGCGACCGTCGACTGACAGTTGTGGCAGGAGGAAAGGTGGAGCAAGTGCGGAAAGCAATGGAACAAGTCCCTGAGACGTCTATCACAACAGTTACGGTGCTCTTTCTCTAGCGCAAGAAATGCGGTCAGGAAGATTAACCTTTACCCGAATAATATCCATGCAGTGCAACAAGTAATGGAACCTGATGAAGAGAAACGCACAAGTTACTCTTAGTGCTTCCTAAGACTTTTGAGATACCTATCCGATGTTCTGGGGGCTAATTTTTTAAAGAAGAAGCATGGATTCATTTTTACTGCAGCGTTAATTTAAAAAATGCCCGTTTATGGCTAAATGAGCAAACATGAAGTACAAAAAATTCCATTCCATTCAATGAAAATAGGTTTGTGGTGTGCTATAACCGGACATAGGTTCATAGACCTCTTCTCATTCATGGAAGCAGTGGTATCTTATTGGTACGGAAACAGTATTCACAAATTTTTAGGGAACCTTATAATAAAGTTACTTCTTAACTAAAGATTTCATTTTCGTTAACTTTTGATATTTTAAATATGCACGTTAAATTATAGGCTCGAAGAAAAGTGTTGCTGAAACTGATTTGAGCAGTTTTTCTATTCCTTTATATTATATTTTTTGTATCCGTGAAACTACAATACGTGTCTTTGTCTTTACACGTATTATTTCTTTGTTAATGTATGCATAAACTTGCGCTTATGCTATAAAAATGAGCTTTGAAATTTTCTCTCGCGTACGTTTTATTTGAAGTTTCATCCAAAAAGCCAGACGATTGCAGAATTTCCGTGGTGTTAATTTTGTTATTTAAATATTTAATTTACGCGTGCAACGGAGAATTTCCTCATTTTTTGGAAAGCGTACGTATTAGTAGTGCACGATGCAATTACCGGATCGCGATAAAAGACTCAAAGTGGTGACGCAATGATCGTTAATGCGCGCTAATCCTGGTCCCCTCTAATGCGAATAATATTTTAGATTTTCTAAAACCCCTCTTGACCGCCATTTATAATTTCGCTGTTTCTTCTCAACCCTGAATTGTGTGTCGTTATTGCGTAAAGTGTGCCAAGGAGGGTCGTGAGTCACTTAATGTTATGGAGCCGTGATGTTTAGCGAAGATGGAATACCTTAGAGCCCAGAATTGATACAGCATGAAACTGCTGTATTCGTGGCCTCCCTCCAAGGACTCCACGCCAGCGTTAATTCAATGTCCAATGAGCGCAGTAGAGAACCAACAAATGATAGGCGAGCAATTCTCTGCTAAACGGTGACTAAAACTGTTACTGGCCAGAATCGGGGGAATCTTGACCCAATGGAAATGATGAGGAATAAGCTTTAAAACAGGATGACGATCAATCATTTATATGAGGACGTGAGAAGGGTGAATGGTTTTGAACGTTTTAACATATTGAATATGTTAATCCAAGTTGAGTTATAATTATTTTATAAATTTTTCGCTACTCATTACAAAATCACGTCTTTAAAATGATTAAACTAAGAGTAAGACCCAAGTGCAACACTAAAATTTTTATGCTGCCAAAGAATGGAATTTTTCCCTCTCCGACGTGATAAAAAGAATTCCTAATGAGTCTAAAAATGTATGCATAATCTGGATACCGATTTTTTTCAGAATTTTAAAAACGCAAAAATGTATTTTCAAAAGTCGCATTTTACTCCCGCTGGCTAAATTTCTTCCGCGTCAAGTTGACTGCGCTGACGTGAGAACATATATTTTGCCTTCTAACATATCGGAGTTATGTAAGGGAACTATTTTCTTAGCAAGGATTTTTGAATAAATTCGAATCATGTGCCGGCAATTGAGAAAGGATTTCAATATTCAAACTTTATCCTCGGTATTCCCTTCAATTCTCTTTGACTTTACTTCTTATACTTTGCTCACTAAGCTATCAAATTAATTTTTATGATTCTGCAGGGACTACTCTTGACGCAACAACTTACCGGGCATTCTTCTTCTCTTCGACTTTTTCAGGCATAACGATTAGGCAAAAGATGAGATCGTTCGACATCTTGTAAACATAGAAAACGAAAGCCTGAATTTCGGCGGAAATGGACTTAAGAAAAGGAAAAATAATGGTCTATAAAACGTAAACGTAATCTCTGGATGGTCTCAGACTACGCTAGCTCGAGGCTTCTGGAGAACTATAGATCGGAAGGTTTTTTCAGGGAAGGCTTTAGGAATAGTTGAAGCACCAACTTACACAGGTAGAAAGGATCTTAAAATACGATAAAATACGTGGCATTGATTGTAGAGCAGAGCTTTGTCGAGGCTGTTTTTCCGAGGACAATACAACATCATAACAGGAGGTTCAAACCTGCGAGAGAAAATTGTTATTTACGCTTCGGTGCATTTCACTCCCTACCACTCACCACATTGAAGAATTGCAGGGTAACATGTAGATGTAGAAACGCATTCAGGTATTTCAATCTTGTACTGTTACTCTCGTTGTAGGAATAAAACACAGTTCATCGGATTTCGCTTGAAAGTACTTATATATGTTCGTATCCAAGAAGAGAAGCAATATCTCTGTCAAATAAACCATTTATTTCATAATGGCCATTATTATGTGAATTAATTCATCCCCTTCTGCTCTCTAATGAACGCATTTGTGCACTCAATATTCGGTCTTTAAAGTTAGATCGATAAAAATAACAAAAATCTAATGAAGTTCATAACTGAGATCGATTGCTGGAAATAAATCTATAATCAGCGTGCGATAATCCATAGTCGATCCTCACAAAGAACGCCCCACAGCATATTTCCCTCTTCTTTATGATATGCATTCTCTACTCCACCGGCGAAGATCAAACAAAGAGGCATCGGATTTCCAACCGTGAGTCTGCGGTTTATGATCCAAAGAGCTGGAATTTTCTTTCTTTCTTTTCCTCCAGCCGTTAATCCATCAGCGCCGTTACGCCACGTTCAGACGGCGCACGGAGGCAGAGGAAGGGAGCTTTTACAATTCGAATCAATGACACACAATACGCGTCTCGAAGGTCGCTCTAATGAGGATTGACCGCAGCGAGGCTGAAAAACTTCCCACGTGACATTCCGTGATAGAGGTATCCTTTAAAGCGCTCCTTCGATCCTTCCATGGAGAGCAGAAATAGCTTGGGAAGAGAGGAGTGGTGAAGGAATGCATTGTGGGAAATGGGACGGAGAGAGAGTAAGACAGGGCAAGGAAGTTGGAAGGTGAGAGAGGGAGACATGATTGAGAGGAGATGGAGATAAGGGAGTGAGCGAGAAATGATGGGAAATGTCTTTATTGCTAGGTTGAGGCAATATAGGCCCGTAACAATGGAAACTCGAGTACGTATTATGGACTTAAATAGAAAATAATCTAAACCACAATTAAATTCTTAAACTAAAATAATAATAACAAGTAGTTCTGGAAAGAACCAATCCGCCTACTTACCTCTCAATACAATTTAATTATATAAATATCTCCTTCAAAATTTACAAATTTCGTTTTAGTAGTAGCAGTAATTTTTATTTTTGAGTGCATCGATGGCTAAGGTCATTTCGCACCTTTGAATATTGTTCAGAAAAATCCTTAGACAAACACAACATCCATGCCCTAGGCGGGAATCGAGCCCGTGACCTTTGAGTTAGCTTGTTACTTCGATAGGTATTAATCGAAACACGACTGGAATGTGCACTCGGCTATGTCCAGCCGAGTTCGTCAATAATCATCAATCACCATAGCAACAAATCGACAAAATGGCTTTCAAAACGCCGAAACGAAAGTTTTTGAGAGAAATTCAAATAAATACCATCAAAAATACAAACTGTGATAAGAATAAGAATCTTCACTGTTTCCCATTAGAACAGTAAAAATTCCACTCCCATATCCTAATTCTAAAATATTTTAAAATGCAAAAGAAAAATTCTCTCTGCGTCGGATTTTAGATTAACCATGTCAATCAAATGCGGAAAAGAACTCACCTGGAATCGAACTCGGGGCCTGTAAACTCGGAATAATATAAATTATGGCCCGGAGATAGTATCCATATTTTTAGCCTCCTTTCCATTTTTTTTTGTAAAGTAGGCTAAAAATATGGAATATAATAGAAGAACAAATAGGTAACGTAAACAAATTGTCTAACAGTTGCAGGTGAATGTAAAATAGTAGTAGGTACGAATGCTGGTGAAAGTTGGAAGGGAGAGAGAAGCGGAGGGTTGAGGGAGGGAGGACGGAGAGGGAGGTAAAAGGGAGAGGGGATGGAGGGAGAGAGGAGAAGGCAGGTGAGAGAAAAATTGGGAGGGATAGAAATGAAAGTTGAGAGGAAAGAAAATCAGGGTGCATAGAAGGTGGAGAAATAGGATAGTGGGGAGAGAAGGAGAGAGGAGCAGTGGCGGATTTACGCCTCCTGGGGTCCCTGGCGCTAATCATTTGGGGGGCTCTGGCGCTAAGCAGTCGGGGGGGGGGGGCTGCAATCTAAATACATATAGTGAAACCGTTCCTAACGTCTACCCTTCTTTGTGACAACTCTTATCGATCATTTTCTTTGGAATCATTGAGAGTTTCCACTGGTTTTTAAATTGAGACATTTAATATTTCTCAGATTATATACGGAAACATTTTTTCGGGTCCCCTTACTTCAAGGGGCCCCTATCGCACGCAAAGTGCGACCCGCTCCCCCCCCTCCCTTAAATCCGCCACTGAGTGTGAGGGAGAAATTCAATACTTAAGGTTACTAAGCGATAGGGAAATTTTGCCTTTTCCTCCATTTTCGCGGATCCACATGGAACCACATTCTTTCGCGGAATACCTAATTAAGAAGCACTGCCATACTTCTCGGTGCACCATTCCTCACGCCTAAAGTCGGCACTGGTGAGGAGTCATAAGGAGAAAGATGAGGAAAGATAAGGGATTGTAGAAGAGGGAAAAGAGGGGAAGGCTGAAGAGAGTGGATAGGAGGAGGTATAGAGGGAGGAGGGTGAGGGTGGAGAGAGAGAGAGAGAGAGAGAGAGGGAAGGGAGAGAAAATGAAGGAAGAGAAAAAGCAGATAAGGAAGGAACTGGTAGGGAAAAAGGAGGACAGAGAGAAGGAAGAAGAGAGAGAAAGAAGGATGGAAGATTTGGGTGGATAGGAAATGGAGAAACAGATATAGAGAGGGAAGGAGAGAAGAGACATAAGGTAATAGAAAGAGATAGATAAGAGAGAGAACAGACAAATGCCTTAATTTGGGCGAGGTTGAGGCTATTTTTCCCCCTGTTACACCTAAATCCAAATGTCAAATATTTAACAATCTTCCATATAAAATCTTAATGCACGTTTACAGGTTACAGTAAAACTGTGAACGAGGATTGAAAAAGTAAACAAATAAGTACAACTGGAAGATAAAGTTTAAAAGAGATAAATGGATGTAGTGAAATGGGAATGGATAAGCATGAAAAGATCTTATCATATATAGTAACAAGAAGTCCAAACCAGGACTAATGCTGGCTGGTTTCCCAAAGTTCACGTCCAGAATTAGTTACTTATATTGACAGGAAATGTTTCAGTACATCTACATCTACATCTACAGTTTACCCTGCAAGCCACCGCAAGGGTGTGTGTATGTGTTAATCATTCCAAGGAATTCTCATACCATAAACACCATTTGTAGTTCATAGTAAATCAATGATAGAGGAAAATTGGAAAACAAATTAATAGAGCATTATCATGTTTAAAATACTAAAAGCAATGCCAAAATCTCTTTCTCACATTATACATGTTTAGCATGTATTTTTTTAAATAAACGAATCAAAAAATTTTACTGTTTAGACGCTAATATGTGTGGATCAACTGTCCATTGCTGAAGGGTAGTCGAGTGGATAATAAAATAATCCGTTTGTTCCATCGTCTACGCTCAAGCCGAGTTGAGTAATAATCGTCTCTATGGCAACAATCCGATAAAATGCGATTCAAAACGCTAAAACGCTGTTTTAATGAAAATTCAAGAAAATACGATCAATTATCAAAATTCTGTGATAAGAATTACAGTTTACATCGTTTTCCCCTTGGAATAATACAAACCTCGCTCCGATATCACAATCTTAAGATATTTTAAATTATTAAAGAAAACATCACTGCAAGATAGATTTGAGACGTCCTATGTAAAACAAATAGGAAAAAACTTTCCCTAATCGAACCCGGTACTTCAATCTTTGCCAAATAATATATAGCCTGGAGGTGGGCCTTGGCAGCACGAGACTCATACCAAGTTTCATGAAAATCGGTCTATTGGTGCAAAAGTCGTTAGTAGGGGACACACACACAGACAGGATTAGTGATTTCAACACCATTTACCGGTTACCCGGGTACTCGGTGTTTTCTTCGATTTTTCGAATACCCGAGTAATTTTGTTTGAGTACTCGATGATTATTGGAAAATTTAAAATTACAAATTTACCGTTATTGTCAACAGATCACAGATATAATTATAATGATTAAAGTAATACATTTTTTTAACTTTTAAATAAATTACTTTAAATACCTACGTTAAAAGAGACAAAAACGCCTGTAAATAACGCCACTACATTTTTCACCTTCGGTTCCAATGCTACTTATGGACACGAGTTTTTCACTTATTTCACAAAACCTGGGATCAATATCACTCACAGCTCTAATTAATCGGCTTCATCCAAGCAATATTCAGGATTAAGAAAGTTCTGACGACGTCGACGACCATGAAGAAGAAGAACAGAATGAGTACTTGAAATTGCAAAAATGAATTGCATCATTCACCACGACAAAGACAAAAGAATCTCAGCAGCTAAGCATGGATAAAGAGTTCATACTATTGGGAGCAAATAATGGAAAACGCACCGACAGATTGGAGAAATGCAATCAAGCTTTGTTGACTGTTAAGCCGACTTCCACTGCTTCTGAGGGTGCTTTTCCTGTAGCTGGTACTTTCATCACGAAATTTCAAAACCGCATGAAAACCTGAACTTTAAACGCTCTTTTTTTAAATACTATTTTTTGAATCATTGAATCACTCTTGTATCGATAAAAATTTTAAAAATATTCTTTAAATTAATATTTATTCAAGTTTTATTTTTCCCATTAAATATTCAAGGTACCTGGGTAACTTGATGAAATAATAATCGAATACCCTGGCACTTAAAACTTGAGTAATTTGGAAATACTAGACAGGACCATTTCATGAGGCTATTTTTCCATTGGAAACCAGACTAAAACCCACTTGCAGGAAAACACCCAGAAGAAGGGGAGCGAGAAAAACCTGCGAAAACATACAATAGAAGAGCTAAGGAAATAAAGGAAAATAGAGAGGGAGGGAGGAGGGAGTGCTGGAGGAGAGAGAGGAAGGGAGGCAGAGAGAGGAAGGGAGGTGGAGTGAGGAAGGGAGGCGGAGAGAGGAAAGGGGGTGGAGAGAGGAAGGGAGGTGGAGAGAGGAAGGGAGGTGGAGAGAGGAAGGGAGGCGGAGAGAGGAAGGGAGGTGGAGTGAGGAAGGGAGGTGGAGAGAGGAAGGGAGGTGGAGAGAGGAAGGGAGGTGGAGTGAGGAAGGGTGGCGGAGAGAGGAAGGGAGGTGGAGAGAGGAAGGGAGGCGGAGAGAGGAAGTGAGGCGGAGAGAGGAAGGAGGCGGAGGGATAATATTCGGGATAGAGGGGTTGGAGGGAGAAAGGAAGGAGGAGGAGGAAACGAGATGGAAGGAGTGAAACAGTAGAAGAGGGAGGGTTTGAGGTTGATTGATTGAAGGGTTAGAATGGCGAGGCTGTGCATTGCAACCGGCGGAGCTGACGGCCGAGTGATGTGACTCCCGTTGCGAAAGGCAAATGGCGTTCGTAGAGAGATCACGTTTTGTGTGAGGGCGAAAGGAAGATATCGGGTGTCCGCCATTTCAGAAAGGGCTCTGTCTTAAAAAAAAGGTCAGGTTGGTAAAGAGAAAGAGTTGCGCCTGGACTGAGGGATGGGGTAATAACTCCAGGAAATTAATCGCTTTTAAGGACGACGTACTTCCACGCAATTTTTCAACTTTTCAGACCACTCGAAAATACTGCAAAACACTCACTCGGAACGATGAAGATGGAAATGTGAACAGACCAGTTTGGAAATATTATTTAGTACAAGATTCACGTACACGTGTCAGGAGACCATTGTGTGCGTGTCGGAATAGGCAGGCGAACTTTAGCGCGCGCACACACACAAACTGGGGTTGCTGTAGTTAGACGTATCAGATTGCAGTATTAATATAATTTAAAGGCAAGATAAGGGTGCGGCATTTTCAAGAAACGCACGCCCATGAAATTTAATATAATAACTTGATTAACCTTTAATTATTCTTTTGGGGTCTTCTGGGCCCCAGCACAAACTTTTGTTTATATCTCTCGTATTTATTGTCAGATGGCGCTGTGACTCTATGTATTCTCAAGTCAACTTACGTTCCACCAGTCAGTGTTATTTATAGCTTTTTGGAGTGCACTACAACAGCTTGAGAGTGAATTTGAGGTCTGATAGACCCCACCAGCATTTGAATATATTTTTCGTTAATAACTGTTTTGTGTGTCCAAAATTGTACTAAATAGATTCCGAATAAGAACAAAGCTGTGACACTGCTTTACAGTACAGTACATGATCAGCAAATCCATGAAAATCAAAAGTCTGAAGTGATTATGGAATATAATGACACCAAGGGCGGAGTTGATACCCTTGATAAATTTTTTGCCACGTATACTACATCAAGACGAACATGTAGGTGGCCTATGGCTTTATTTTATGTCATGCTAGATATTGCAGGAGTGAACAAGCAAATTGTCTGATACTATTTTGAAACAAATTCGTCGAAAATACCAAGACGACAGTCCTTGACCGATTCGGGAAAGGCTCTTATCAAAGAACACATTGCTCGTCGTGATATTAAATTTTTACCTCGTGATTTGCAGCTCCTTATCATCAAATTTCGGGGAAAAGATCCAGAATAAGACTTGGGAAGAGAAATGTCTGTTTTAGCATTCAAGAACCATGTCATCCCATCTTTATTTTGGAGGGTCCAGGGTAAACACCTCATCGTATACCCCCATTTCCCTCTCCTCAGGGAATATATATGTAGCATACCTACAGAATCAACTACAAATATTCGTTTTAAACATATTGTGCATTAATAAGATATTTTTACCTGCGCACTCAAATACCGCACCAAAATATTAAGCCATTATCTTTACACTACACGGTTCGAGTTGAGAAAATTTCAGATTTTTTCGTTTCTTTTTAATCCTCCGACTCATTACGAATGGCAATAACTCTTCATGGATAAAAGAACGTCACTGCTTTAGCCATAAGCTACTATAAGTACAGAGTTCCCATCTATTTTATGACGTTATTTTTTTAAATGCAGTTTTTTATTTCACGCTCTGGAATTTTGTATAGAACACATGCTTGCACATACCTCTATAATGATGCACAGTTGTTACATGTAGCGAAACAAAGTAATCCAGGCGTCAGCCTTAACGACGCATGCTTAAGACGCGTAAGAGAGCTCTCCCATCGCATTTATTTCGCTCACGTTGAGCACGAACGTTGCAATGGCGATGCATTCGATCGAAATCGTCGTCGACCCTTTTGACGCTCGTTGATGCATTTTCGTCAGGCTTCCGCGACGATGTAATGGATGTCTTCTCGGTGCGCGACGACTTTGAATTATGGCGCTAATATTTTACGTAGCTCAAAACACGTCGAAGGCATTTCGAAGATAAAAGATAGTCAAACGACAACAGTGACATATGACCCGTCGTAAAAAAGATGGAGCATCGATCATGCGGATTCGATATTGGAGTGTATTACGGAGTACTAAAAAAGATATTTGGCCATGTGTTGTGTCATAGTACATGGGTTAAAGGAACTGATATGGCTTTGACTCGAGGTTCTTCTTAAATGGAAGAAATTCTTCTAAGATGGCTATATGCACAATATTTGTCTATCAGATAGGATTTAGGACATTGTATTTTTAATAAACTACCTATAAATACACTATACGAATCTTGATTTCAATGTCGCTTCTACTAGCGAAATGTTTGTATAATGGTTGAAACAACAGCAGTGCTGTGCTAACATAAGATTCATTTCCTCAAGGCATACGTTCATTATAATTTAGCCGAGGATTTACGTCCAGATATTCTTTCATTTTTTGAGAAAATCGTCCGTTTTTCACTCTGGCAATACACGGCGTTTTAATTCAGCCTAGATATTAAAAAATAAATCCATTCCAAAGGGCATCCTCTTCAATTTTTGACGATTTTTCCCGTTAAATCTTCCAAGGAAGCAGTAGGTAACTTTGCGGAATTGTATTTTCATTTAAAACTACGGGAAATTTCTTTTTGTATAATTTAGTTGGCGTTTCCAGTTGTTAGGTAGTTGAAGGCCAGGGCACCATAGCGTGACAACACTAAAATAAAACTTTTCTCCCAGTCTATCAAGGTCGAAAATTACAAGCACACCAAACTTAATGAGTGACACAATGCAATAAGATCATTAATCCTCGTTGTTTGTTATTATTTTCTAAAGAGAGAGTAGTGCTTACGTATTACTCGGTTACGTTTATAAACCCGCGTACAAAATGAAGAGACCATTATTCAAACGATCAGCTAAACTCACGTGAGGTTTGACAGCGACTAATAAGATCCCTGAGAATGCGGAAGGATTATTTGTCCGTAGGCGTGCGTCACGTTTATGATCGTTTGTGTTTTTAATGCGTGGTATATATGTCTTGTGGTTTGTCAGGTATTTTTTGATTTTTCACGAGTTTGTTGTTACTTTTGCCTTTCCATATCCATATCCATACACAACCGCCGCAGATATCCGAGGTGAACTGCTCAAGGTCTCGTTGCAGTTATCAACGTTTAGTTTAGCATTTCGAGACATTAAATTTTATGGAATAGGAATGGAATAGGAAAGAATTTTTCTTGTTTAAAATTGAGTCATTGATTTTTTAAAGGTATGTACGGCTTTGCGATATCAGGTCACAAGAAAATGAGGATTGCATTTTTTTGTAACCAGTTGGTCCACGGAGCAATAAAATTCGATTGCTCCCGCTTGAATATTGCCGAGGATATTGCTAGTGGATAAACATTACTGATGATCCGCTCTGAATACGAGTGAATGGATGTGATTCGTCTTCACGTCCCCATTTTCATTCTCTAGCTAAACTTAAGATAGTGCGCTAAGGCTCACACAAAGTATACATAAATAATTCCAATCCGACAATTAATGAATTCAAGGAAAAAAGTTATCACGTAGACTTTAAAAGTTAACACCGATATATTACTCATTTCCATTTATCCTACTTTAAAATTAGTAAGTTTAAACGGTATAGATAGAATAGAATTTTTTCTAATGGAATGAGTCGGAACTAATGTAAGCTCCGACATCTTTTTAAAAAATGAGGAACGAAAGTTAATAAAAGAAATATTGTTGGATATATCAATATCGAAAGACAAATTTATTAGTTTGGTATCAATTGCGTTGCAAATTGGCCCAATGACTAGCAAGTATTTTGCGATATTTAACAATTCCTGTAACCTTCTTTACTAAAAACACTCGTTTAACTTCCCACGCAGTAAATAAAATCGGCCAAAGTGAATAAAATGTGATATAGCGAAAGAATGTAACTAAAAGAGGGCTTTGGACTAAAATTTTTAATTACATACAAGAATACTTATGATTCCACATATTTATATCAAATGATTGTAGCAATCTATGGCTAAGCGCAATAACTATTAAGAATATAAGAATCTTGTGAGTATAAATTTTAACTTGGAGAAATGATGAGAAAAATTATAAGATTAATATTACAATATTATCTAATTATACTAAGTATTATCAATGAATAAAATCTTCGATGCGGTTATGGTCAAAATATTTTATCGATCTTCACCGCGCAAAGTACTTCGTTCTCCACATAAATATTCCTTCCCTTCGATATACCCATTATTTTAATCCCTTTTCTCCCATTCTCTAATCTTTATCTCAACTCATTCTATTAATTCCTTCAGCCCTATGTTAGATACAATCTCAACATAAAAAGCGACCAAAGCACGATTTCACTTGACTGAAATCTTATCCCGACCGTTCGAAAGAGAAAGAGACTCGAACCTTTGACCCGTCGTAGGATAAAATTCACAACTCCCTCCGCAGTCACTCGGCGTTCGTGAAGGTGTTTGACAAATACGTACGGGCACTTGGATGGGCGCGGACTCGACATCGCGACATGCAAATTGATGCACGCACGAGATTCTAGGCGGAAGAGGGGGGGGGGGGGAGAGGAAACGAGGGAGTCGAAATGGAGAACGCAGGAGACATACGCGAGAGGAGCCATTAATTATGCATTGAGGAGTGGGCGTGAGCTAGGCGGCGATGGGAAATTCAAAAGAACACAAAAGCCTGCGAGGGAATTCTCGGACTCGATCACCATATAAACTAGGTTTTGTGTCTAGCGTCTAGTGTCGCCAGAGTGGTATTTTTAGCTCGTTATTTTATGTACGAGAAAAGAGAACGTGTTATCTCTTTATGCATCTGTCCGATTCTAGGCACGTACGAGCTCTGCTGACCTCACGGAAGTATCAATATTAATTAAATTTAAGCAGATAGAGGTTGTGTCGAAGTGCAATTCTCAGAAAATGTTTTGATTAAATAAGAAATTTACGGAAATGTGTCGTTTGGCCGGTTGATTTAAATTTTCACTTTGTAATGCATCTTGAAGAAAAAGCTTTTCTCTTTGAAATATCGTTTCGGAAATCATGAATTCATAATCAATAAACACCCCCGCTCAATATCAGAAACTCGCAGTCATGCTATGGAGAATATTTTCTTGTGAATATTCACAACAGCTACAGTCGTCGTGTGATAACTTAATTATTCTATTATTAGCAAAAAACTTCATTTAAAACCACCTTGAATTTGATGCACATTAAGTTTTTCGTTAAATTGACAGCGACATAGTCTAAAGATAAACGGCTCTTAAGTTTCATTATATGTTAGTTTAATGAGACATTATTTTCTAGCTACTGGTGTGAGAATATTTTTGCAACGCAAGTGCTTACCAAGAACATCTACCACCAGTTTCCTAGAACGATTTAATTTCCTGTATTGCGCTCCATGGTGGTGTTTTAAAAGCTTAAATTTTCGACTTGAAAACACAGTTCGTTTTATATGAGACAATCCTCCATGCTATACATGCACTTCAGTTCTACACAGATACTTATAATATGTCTCTTACAGTTCCTCATCTAAAGACTACAGCAAAGAAACTACCTTCAAACGACATGGTGTTCAAATGTCTCAGCTTATGACCTTCGAAGCAGTTTATTGCATAATTGAGCAGATAATTAAGACGTAATTTCCAGAGATTCGCACTTAAAGAACACCATTACCTGAAAATCGCTAATTTATCGATCACGGAGAAATAATAACGCTTAATTTAAATGCTGGGGAAGCTGCACGGGCTACAAATTGACGCGCATTAACAATTTTATTTTTCTCTATGCAATAGACGCTCATTACCGGCTCATTAATGCGTTGCCCATGGTGTAATTATTATCGAGCGGGAGAATTAATAAATATCGGGAGGTAATGAAAATTTTAGAGCGACGTCTCTCGGAGTTTGGAGACTCAGGAGTACACATAAATATATTATTTCCTGTTTTTATTTGTCTCGGGGCAATGTCAAGTAGTAAACGATCCACTCTCACCTCAATGTTTTCAACGACAAAATAAAACTTTTTTACGGTTGCATACTTGAAACATGAAGAATATGGGGAAAACCCTTGTCCAACTCTGTATTCCCTAACGTGAGGTATATTAAACACGGTTAAATTATGTGTGATATTTATTGATTCTGCACTTATAGAAGTTAATTATACGCGGTGAGCGCGCCACACATTTTACACATGTGTGACGTAATTCGAAGCCTATACGTACCCACACATGGTTTTTCCACCTGGCTCCGCCCAACGCAGATTCTCATAGAGCCGCCTTTTATAAGCTCACAATACCCGCATTGCGCAAAGCAATACTGTAAAATGGATATTATAACCACACAAAAACTAGAAAAAGATCGTTTACGTAAACCAAAACGGGGCGAATAAACCGGCTAAACGGTAGAGATCGCTAAAACCGACGATTATTTTGGCCTTTGCAAGAGCCAAAATTCTGCAGAGGCTTTTTATAAAAAAGTACATTATCATGTATAAAAGACTGTATCAACTTGGACGAAGGACCTCCTCTGGGCTTTCACCAGATTTATAGACCGATACCAAAAATTCAATCCCTCTCCTTTTTTGACCAACCGCATTTCGAGTCAATTTTACGTGCAGAAAGCGAAGGTGGTTATAATTTATGCCGTGCGATAATGAGACCATAAAAATTTTCTCTCCCATAGGAGGTGGTGTTATAAAGTCCGGAGAAAGGGCGAGTTTTTATTAAAGTTTAATGTTTGTTTATATATGGCCGAGAGCCAGGTATCATAAAGCAAACTCCCATTTCATATACATTAATAATTTTTAGAATATAAAGCAGGACGGACACACGAGGTTGGTAGTTTTCAAGGTTTAAGGCAGATCTGCTACGGACGTCATAGGGTTAGCGAGGTCTCCTACCGTCGTAACAAACGAACCTCTACTTCCAGAAATTCGGTCGTAATCAGCTGCTATTTACAGGGAACTTGACATTAGTATTAGCTTATTTATAAATTGAGAGTAATAGTTCTCGTGCGTGTCTGCGCCTGAGTGTATATACGAATACACAGAAAGTTGAGTTTTTTTAAGTTGATATTTATTTCGTTTTTTCCAACAGTCAGATGTCATAAAGCGTATGCCAAATTCATATAAATGCGTTATTTTGGCACACGAGGTTGGCTGTTAACAAGGTTTAAGGCAATTCTTTACGGCAACCAGATATCCATCGTATATCAACCTAACAAACGACACATGAATGTACAGGGGTTACTAAGATTATCAATAATTTAACTTAAGTTATATTTGTTATATCTACTATTACTTTATGGTTATATTACTGATTTATTCATTCATTATTATTTCTAATTATCAAGAACACTAGTGGCTACACTAGGGTGACCAGACGTCCCGGAGATTCCGGGATTGTCCCGGATTTTGAATTGACGTCCCGTTGTCCCGATAAAGTTTTTCCGGACACCCATTTGTTCCGAATTTTTTGTTTCTGCCTTACAAAATCTCCTCGATACAAAATTTCACAAATATGTTTAATCTGAATCGCATTATATTGGAAAATACAAAATTGCTTATTGCATCTCGTTACGATCGCTGGTATTCCTATTTTTCGGCATTGAAATTCAAGATCAGACAGCAGTGAGGGAGAAATTGTGTAGTTTTTGGTTTGCGTTTCAGGAGCATAATGCATATGTAGAAAGAATATTTCGAAAATTAATTTTGTATGATCTGACAAACAAAACAGCCTTGACGTTAAAACGACCAATACCATTATATTATGTGGGTTTAAATTAAATATGAATTTTCAAGATTTTTCCGATGGTTAAAAATAATAAAAATTTAAACGAGACAGACGGACGTATTCTAAAAAAATAATGAAAAATTATATAAATTTATATAAAATGAAATAGAAGCCATATAGTGTTATTTTATAATCTATGCTATTTATATATCTAACTTTAGTATTTGTTCTTAAGGTAATTGTTACCTTTATATCGTGATATATCGTGTTGATAGATTTTTTCAACATATTAAATTGAAATTATTTGTTAATACATTGAACAAAATTGTGTCCTGTATTTGCGAAGCTTATTTACTTTTAATTTAAGTACATATAATTAAAATGATACGATAATTCGGATTGTCCCGGCCGTGGGGTAGCCAGGGAGGGTGCAAGGGTGCACGTACACCCTCCAAACTGCTCCAGATAATATGAAATTTTCAGTGCGTTAAAACGCGACCGTAGTATCAATATTAATCAACAGTTCTTTAAAATTCAATAAGTTATGTGTATGAGTATTAATTTATATATTTTTATTATTTAAAACATTGTATGGTGCACCCCCCATACCAAATTTCTAGCTACGCCACTGTGTCCCGGATTTTCCCGATTATGTCCCGGATTTTCCTGTTCAGATCGTGTTATGTCCCGGTTTTGCTTCCTAAGAATCTGGTCACCCTAGGATACACCCCTAGCACCTATGGTGCACAACCCCGTGCTTCGCAAGACGTTTTCGTCTGCTCCACGGGAGGCTACGCGCGTCAACCCCTCCCTCTGTTTGTCCCAGTTAGAACGGCGCTACGCGCCTACTCGCGAACTGTTTTTTATTTATTTAAATTTTGAACGGATAAAAATTTTTCCAACGCCGTCAAAATCGCCGTGCACGACTCTTATGCCCGAGTGCACCAACCCCGGTTAAATCAACCGTTAGCTTATCGTGGTTAAAACTAACCGGAGGTTAAATCAAACTTGGAGTGCACCAACATTTTGTAATCGCGGTTTGCTGACGGCCAGTTTGTTCGTTGATTGCTACGCTCGGCACCGTTGCCACATGTTTATTGCGAAACAAAGTGGTAACGAAAACACGCACGTTGAATATCGTGATTCATTTGCCTAGGTACAAGTAGAGGCGGGGAAATAATATATTGTACTAAAGATGAATATAGACAAAAAGAAGAGGCAGAGGACACCAAATTTTTCCGCATATGAGGTCGACACAAATAGAAAGAGGTGATAGAAAACAAAAATGCAGATGGGAACGCATTGAAGAAGAACTGGGCGACATGGGTGCAAATAAGCACAGAATTCAATTCAATTCCAGGTAATTAAATGAATGTATAGTCGTATTGTATATCTGTTGCCATTTCTCCACAAAGTATCTATTAAACGTACTAGTAACTTACTAAAACTAACGACATTCAAGTTATTCAAGTCGGTTTAGGGTCCTTCCATGCCAATTCATCCAAGCCACCATCTCAGATTTTGATGAAATTTAACGGAAAGTATTTCTCAGTGGTTTTTGACCATGCAGAAAATTTTAGTCATCAGTTAAATACTTTCCGAGTTACAGATATTTTAATATGTCAAAAGTACCACTGAAAATAGCCTTTGCGTCAGTTTAGTGAGCATTTAAGTTAAACCGAGTTCCTTCTCTGCAACCGGATATGACAAAGTGACAATTCAGGCAAAGTTAAAAATGTCGAAATTTAGGATGAAAACATGAGCCATGTCAATGATGAATTTCATAAAAGGCAGACCTGATAGCAGTCTTTTTTATAGCATGCTTCATCGTCCAAAGTAACAATATTAATCAATAGCAATTGCAATTAATTGCTAAATTAGCACAACCTTATAGCCCATGGGCCATTCTGTTACTCCACTCAGATCAAATTCACAGGACTCTCACATTAAAATAAAATTTGTAACTACGTACTATTTCATTATTTACCTTTATTGTTTTATAGTCCTTATATCAATGGTTTCAAGTTTTGAAAATATTTCCATAATTAATCTGCGAAGCGTGTAGATTAAATGAAATAATTCAAAAAAACAAAGCAATAGTATGGTAAAGCGTGTATATATAATTCAGTAAAATACTTTTACTTTCCAATATTTACCTTAAACCACTAAACTATTATAATTCATATAAAACCAAAACTAAAATGAATAAGTTTTTACGGTTTTGAAGGTGTCACAAATGGATCATGTAATCAATTAATAACGTGCTACGAAAACGTAATGAGAAAAACTAGGAAAGACGTTCCTGACAGTTGAGTGGACCCGGTGACCTTATTCGTACTTGTGTGCAGTCTATGGCACCTAATACACCGGGAAAGTTCGCAATTCCATGGAACCCATCCATTACCGTTCTTTGTTCTGCTATAGAATTGGGAAAATGGACGAAGTGCGGTGAAAGGCTTACTAAATGCAAATGATACCTCGTCGATGACACGCAAAGCAGTAGAACGGTTAATTCCGGCCGAATCTCAGATTAATATGTGGAAAGCTTCTGTGACGTAATACCATAGCGCAGTCAAAAGTCTATGCATATACATATACATAAGTAATCAATTCGGGACGTGAACTTTGCAAAACCAGCCTGCATTAGTCTTGGTTTGGACTCCTTTTTATATTATACAACCTCAGTGGTAAAGGGATTTACCCACGCTGGTGTTCTCGATCATTAGAAGTAATTTGTCCAAATAAGCCATAAATATAACAAATATAATTTTATTATAATATTATTTTCCCACTCAATCTTAACTATTGGGGTAAAATGATTTTTGGGTCTCGTAAATTCCCTTTAAATATGAAAATCAAAATGTCTCTGGATTCTTGTCCTTTTCCTATACTTTCCTCGTGGCTTTCCCGTTTACCTTTTTCTGAGCAATTATCGTATACCCGTCTTTGATTTCGCAGTACGAAGGAAAACGATCAACTTATTTTCCTCCCCTTCGCTGAGATCCCTTTTTTATGCAAAGCGAACGATAATTCCGCCATTTATAAGCCCAAAAATTAAAAAAAACGTCGCCATTGAATTATACGGTTGTTAGTCGTCTAGAGATGGAATTATAGGAGAAGGATTTTATTGAGAATTTAATTGGAATTCAAATCATTTCTAGTATAGGAAACTATATTATAAGTTTAGTTATTGCTCAACATTATCAATTGACGTGCTGAGCACCCTATTAGAACCTTGAGGAAAATTATTACTAAAATCCAGCTTTTTTGAGTTATTGCCAGCGTCCAGTGTCACAGGTCAATACGTTTCAACTATTTACATACATTAAATCAAAAGGACGCGAAATAAGTTTCTTATCTGCATATGAGATCAACTCAATAGTGTACCGCTTGATGCAATTAAATTGTTTTCCTTAAGGATTGAATGGTTTAATGAGCTTAAATCGCAATTTTTTATTCATTCGTTTTGTAACTATCTACTTTATAAACATACTTGGGTCATCTTTTTCTTATAGCATGGATATAATTCTTTGTGTCCCATTTCACTTGAGGTGTGCCGCATTTGATTTTTTATGCATAGATCGGAATCCGGCTTATTGGATATTTTATCCTTTTTCACTTTTTATTCAAGCATTTCCAACTTATAAACAGCCATTTTATTACTTTTACACAGAATAGGAAATTTAAGGCAAAAGTGTTTAGCCAAAAATTATTAGAATTTTTCTTCAATCTTTGAAACGGTCACTATTATATTCTTCAGCATATTATGTTTCCAAAACTATAAGTACAATTATTCGTATAGTACGTACCCTTTTCTAACCACTTAAGCCACCTCCAAGCAAAGATACCAATATTTTGTTGAAATGAAATAAGATTTTTATTTTCATTAGATATTCTTTGGATGGTCGCTCCATTTTTTTTCTAGCGCGACCTTCATTGTAATATTAATCGGACGTAGGTTTATGAGAAAATGAACACTGTATCTTCCACTGTTTTATACAAAGTTATAATTTATTTTTTCGTCGTGGAACAAATCCAGATATGCCTACCAGCCTGAATTTAACGGAAGTAGGTTATTAAGAAGAACTAGATAGGATATTTAATTTGATTTCGACACTTCGCGCTTTTGTTGCTATTTGCATGGAGAGCTTGTGGAAATTACCGACACACGACAGTGAGGAACGGGGAAGTCATGTATTGATAGCAATTTTCTTTCATCCATTTACTACGTTGTCTCGGCAACCGACACGCGTTTTCGATCCGCGTAATATTCCGAGAGCCGTCAAAAATTTCGTCATAATTTTCATTGCGACAGTGGCGATTTTATTTCGATTTGCCTGAGATTGACGAATCCATCTAGTAAATAGTTGGCGATAAAACTTGAATCGTTGGAAACATAATTTTAAACCAAGTAAAAATGGAGTGATTTTTTAACCAAATCTATATGCTCTTCAGCATTAAACAGCGGGTTTAATTTTACAGAGGAATTTCAGCTACATAGCAGCCGACATCAGAGGATATTCACCGGTAGTAGTAGATCCTATGAAGAACAATCGTGGATTATTGGAATCTACTTTCTACTTCTGATGAGGTCATCTCATCAGCCTAAATCCGCGTCTGATATTCCGAACTTTTTAATAGCTATTGGAGATACATATTGCGCAAATTTGTTTTTTTTTTCTAACATAAATCGAGCTAGATAATACTACATCAAATTTATAAGGGGTGGATAAAAATCCCCAGTTTAGTTTATAAATGTTATCGTGTTGGCGTTGCTATTAGTCAAAAGTAGGCGAGATATTTTGGAATCCTTCCGTTGGTATAAATGTTGCCATTATTCTTTTTGATGACGCGCTAGGAATTACACCGTTGCCACAGTGGTACGAATGGCGAACCAAATATCTCAATGTAACAGGTGGGAAAACTTCATAAATGTTAGGTTATCATCTCAATTTATTCTTGCGGAAGCCCTTCGTTCGTCGCCCATGCATTTCAATCCTAATATCGCGCACTTTTTTATTTTTCCGCGCGTGGGAGGTGATTCATTGGATTAAACTCTTGATATTTAAATCGCTACTGAAACCCTTTTAAAAGGCAAATCAATAGATGATATATTTCCGCGATCACTCGAATAAGCTGGAGCAGGAATTTACTGATTTTATTTTATGGACAAAACAAAACAATTGGCGATTTCACTAAACTCGCGTTTACTGCTTACACTCGAGCTCTCGTAAAAGGCGTCTCTTTCGAACGATCGCGGCTTTACAATGTCTCAGCATGTTTGTACAACCCCTTTACTCACTCTCTCCGCGAGTTGCTATGCGCTTCTTACAACTGATTGCTTGAATCCAGATGAAGCCAGATTACTTTGGTACATAAGGAGTGTTATTTAAAAAAACGAAGTTATTATCAAACAGTATTTTTTATCAGTACAATGTTTTCCCCAATCTTGGTGACGGAGATATTTGCCTCATCTTTTGCTCTCACGAATGCATCTTTGCTTTGAATATATGTTTCATATAGTTGTAGCGTTAAGCACATCGGTAACACTTGTCATTTGATATGCATTTCATGTTCATTTAGGCTTAGTAGATTTCGCCGATTATTTTTCTTAAAATTCGACGATTAAAATCGACGTTTATTTTTCTTAAAAATCGGCGACTAATATTGACGTTTATTTTGATACATTTTATTACGTTTGTTAGTGTTCGACGTTTATATTTCATAAAAAGCTATCACTAATATCGTTTACTATTCCTAAAAATCGTGGATGAATACCAATGTTTATTTTAATATATTTTATCGATTTTATCAATAAAAATAACATAAATTGGATTCTTCCAATTAAATCTTACTAAAACTTTATATATAAAAATAAGACTTACGGAATACCCGATTCTTTGTTGCTCTCTAAAATTTTGTGAATGTGTTGTTGTTGGCTTTTTACACCAACCCAGAGCAACTAATTTTTCGCAAAAAATCTCAAGTAAAATTTACTCGTTATATCGCGCCTCTTATTCACGAAATCGAGACCATTTAATAACAAAATTAATATTATGCACAACCAAATACATATATGAATATTTAATCTAAAAGACAAAAACTCCCTTCTAACAAAAATATCTCCGGAAAACACCAACCGATCTTAATCAATCTTTTTTTAGGCAACAGGGCAGGCTTTGGATACCACTCTTAACCCCTCCACTCTCACGCAGCACAGCTCTGGTGAAAAATCCGTTTCTGTCTGTCTGTCTGTTACTACTTCGTATTTTTAAATAACCCACTCCTTTTAGTAAATAATATCGAATTTTCTTCTTCCTACATATACACGTATGTATAGATGGGACGCGGATAATTTATTGTAATCTGGGTGGGCCGTGTTATCAGAAAGATTGATAAAAATTTGCTGTAGAAAATACACCTCAATGACCAGTATTATCCGGCCAATTTGGGTAAAATTTTGGTTGCATGTACTACTAATCAAGTCTGTTCCTGTAGAATATTCCCATACAATGCAGCCAAGTACTCCTTTAAAGCTCCTTGTATTCTATTTATAGAATTCACTTTTCATTATTGTTATTTGTCTTTCTTTGGAGTCGTTAATTTAAAGCGAATGAAATTTATAAGACGGCTGTTCCCGTTCGACCTATCCGTGGAGCGAAAGATAGCGTTCCAAGTGGGCACGAATAAATAAATCAAAGAAAAAAAATACATTTTATGAACTAAAACCTCTTCATGCATAAAAAATTGAGTTCTGGGAGATCGAAAATAGTGCATATCGAGACGAATCGCTTCTTTTTAATGGGAGAACAAGGCCATCAAGCCCATTCCACGGAATCGCTTTAATTTACGACCTCGAGGTAATCATCGGTTGAGTGTTCCGATTTCGTTCTTTCTAAAAAAAGGAAAGTTCTTTAACGGAAGAAAATTTCCTGACCAATCGAAGGCGAACGGTCAAGGTGGCGCTTTTGTGGTCAATTGATCTAAAGGGTGACTGTTTCGCGTTTAAAGTAGACGCAAGGCACTGATGGATGAAATTCTTCCCTTCGGAAAATTTGTCACTACATAGTCATATAATCATAACCAGTGGAAGCGAACTCGGCTGTGCTCAGGAGAAATTGCCATGTGGCATTTTAATCGATGAAATATACTTCCAAACTTGAGCAACCCAAACATTTTCCATGTAATCCTAGGGCAGTTTTATTAACTTAGTGCCCACATTCCCATTCGTCGTCTAATTAATTAGCCTTGAGACACACTAAATCAATTTTGTTGGTACCCCTTCGAGGATCGTATGGTTCCACTTGTGATCATGCTTTGAATGGCGTTGTTCTAAAATAGTGGTACCAAACCTTTTCAACATGCCGGGCCGCATCAGTGGTTGCGAATCCATTGGCCGTTTTGGAGGTTTGCCAATTAGAGTTTAAATCGGAAGTTACCCATATACTCGGAGATGCCATATAAATGAAAATCAATACTAAATTAGGTTTTTATGGTTAACATTGCAATATTTAAGTTTAATTATGAAAATTTTCATAAAAATTTATGAATTTGTGAGTTAAAGTTTTCTGATTTCTTTATCATCATAACTTCGCGGGCCGCACAAAACTCCTGAACACCTCTGTTCTAAACAATACTCATGTCAAAAATTAAAACCTAAAGAATTCAGCATATACTCAAGCATTCCAAAATCGTGTTGTTCGTTTAATCACTTCGTAATTACTTCTACCTTTAATATACCGAAAAACAAATTATATGAATTCATTTTTAGCTTCTGTTCACTTTTAACCATTCGAACATTTATAAATCTTTCACGATTTCTATGAGTCATTTCGTTTTACAAAGATATTATTTTTGTAACCTCCAAGTTATAGGAATTCATTCTTAGCTTCTGTTTACTTTTAACCATTCCAAAATTTATAAATATTTCTGGATTTCTATGAGTCATTTCGTTTTACAAAGATATTACCTTTGTAGCCTCTCGGAGTACTAATTGTTTCCGATACAAACAAATTTTACTATCAAATTTGCTATAAAATCGAATGTTACTATGTTTAGTTTATTTTAATTTACGTAGTCTGTTGATAATATCTGTAATTCAACATTGATGTCATCATCCTGTTTTGAAGAAGCACATTAAAATTTTACATGCGATTAATATCACATAGCTTTGTAACAAAATGACGTTGGTTTTTTGAATGAGACCATGCTGTAGCATAACTATATATCAACGATATGAAAGATTACCTAAGGTGATATTAGCTAGTCGAAAACATTCTCGCCTCCATTCCAATCTCGTTCGCCCGTTGTAAGAATGAGGCATTTCGGTCACGTGGTAAGTATTAAGGATATGGTCCTTAAAAAAGTCTAGGTCATCGGTCATTCTTTAATCCACCTTAGAGATTTTATATTGTGGATTATCCTTGGTTACTCATCCAGTTATATTAACCCTTAACTACCAACACTTAGTTTTTTCACACTAATACCGACGCCTCGTCTCACAGACTACTTCATCTTCTCACCCACATGTCTCGGTGATAAAGCATGCTGAGTGCGCCAAAACTGTTTTACATTGTTTAACATTTAATTGACAGTTAGTTTCCTTTTTTGTACAAAAAACGGCCAAAAATAACTATTTAAATTGGCAATATATATAAAGAGTAACCACAAGAAAAGAAAGAAAATGGTTGATCAAGAATTTTTTAATGCAAATTTCTTTAATCTTAAAAATACAAAACTTATTTCAATTGTATGTTCTTAAGGGTATATAAATACATTAAAGCTAAAAAGCTTACAAGTAAATCAAAAACATCGATAAAAATAATGCCAACGACGCGTCGTCTGTGGGACTGCTGCCACTCAACTGATCGTTTTGAAACATTACAAGCGATGCCCAAATACTCCATCTATAGCCATTTGAAGGTACTAGGGCGCAGGAGGTTCCAAGATTAGATAATAGAGAGCAACAGCGATTACAAAAGCGTACTCGCCTCACAGACGAATGGTCGGTAGTTAAGGGTTAACCGGACGTCATATCACACAAGTAGATGCATTCTAGATATCCATGAGCGTAGAGGCAGCAAAAAGCAACGCAAGTTCCTTGCGAGTATATAATCAAATAACGAGAGTAGCACCTGCAAAGTTTACGAGTACCGTGTTGTGAATTACAAACAAAATGGGAAAATAAAAAATCTGTTTGAGAATTATTGGGGTCATACTTGTCTTCTGAACGAAGCACGAAGAGAAAGCATTTTTATTCGACTAAAAATGTGAGAATTTTACCATTCATTCTATTTTAAGGCGATCGTCAGTGTACGCGGTTCTAAGGGACTAAGAATCTGAAGAAACCTCGTATTTATAAGGGGCGGCACCATTAATACTAGTACTACAAGTATCACCAGACGATCCTCAAAGGCTTACCAATTTTGCTCGTATCAAGGCAAGTTAATTAGATGACGTAAAGGAGTGTGGGTACCAAGAAGCTAATAAAACTCGTAGAAATGGATGAAGAATTAGAAATTGTTCTATTGTAAAAATTGAAAAAAAATCAAGAGAAATGTATACTGAGGACTGAAAAAATTAAGAAGTTGATAGCGATTAAAAACTATTATTTTGGAATATCTGTGGGTCTATGCAAAATTCTTTAGGGAATCATTCCATGTTAACTTCAGAATTACCCAAAGCATGGTGCTAGTATCACTAGACGATCCTCAAAGGATTATAAACAAAATTGAATTAGTGTATTTCAAGACTAATTATTTAGACGAGGAAAATGAATGTGGGTAAATATAAGTTAATTAAACTGTCTAAGGGGTTCGTAGAAAAAATATCTGAATCGCACTGACAGAGGGAATCACCCGGAATATAAATCTTTTCGAACGATGTCTTGTAGCAATATAGGATAATTTATTGGTCGAATTTCAGAAAATAACGTTTTAATGGGGTGCCGGTGTTGTAGTGGTTAGGACGCTGGCTGCTACTCGCCCGATGCTTGAAAAAGTCAACGGGCACGAATCCTCCGCAAGTAGGATTTTTCCAAGGTCGCCTGGCCTCCTGTTTGTGGGGTTTGAGGAGACCGCGCAAATTCAGCTGTTCCGTCCTTCGGAAGGGACGTTAAGCCGTTGGCCCCCCTGGTGTTCTTCGTAAGAGCAGGCAAATGCCAGCACCGGGTTTCCCTCTTCCCTCCCCGGTTATTCATTGCACTACCTCTGAGATACCCATTTGTGCTGTAAGAGAGGCGAATTGACTGGGCACTCAAGCAAACGTTTTAATCTATAATAGTTCCAAGTATTTTGATAAAAACTCATCCATCTGTAGAGCTTGATGTCATAAACAATTATAAATAAGTTATATGCCTACAAAATAAGATGGAAATGTATACTCCATAAATGGAATACACAGATCTCAAAGGCGTTCTTTATGGGATATACGTATGAAACGGTTCTTCAATTTTGATCACAGAATCTGTAAGTCGTTATTATATTCTCCCGCGGTCTTTTTTAGGTAAATGGTCTTCAATTTGAATAAAATTTTTAATCTATGCCTCACAGATCATATAAGAGCAAGGGAGACAAAATATGGATTTTTAATTGTTGTTTGCCAATAGAACCGTCGCATCGACCTATGCGAACAAAGTATGTGATTTCATGTTCAGGATTTTCTCGAATTTTTATCTCTTAAAATATAAGTTGTAAATATGTGTTCGCGCGGACTTTTTTGTGATAAATGTTGTCCTCTATCCGAATATTTTTTAATCTGTACCTTACTGATTATATAAGAGCATGGGAGAGAAATGTATGGTATTTAATTGTTACTTGACGGAAGCCATTTAATGAGATACGAGTATAAGTTTATGGAAGTAATTATTCAAAGTGGAAGTTCTAATTGACGGATGCAATTCAAAAATCACATTTGGGCGATAAATAATAATAAGGATCACTCATACTTAATTTAATTAAAATCCCTCCAGCGGATTAGGAGATTAAAGTTACGACGGACGGACGGACGAGACATGCCCACTGCCCAGGCGTTCTGCTACTATCGCTTTGTTGATAAAGAACGCCCAATAAATATATCGTAGCTTCCAGAGACATTATAGTATTACTTCGTACTTTACTCTAAGCTATTGCCAATCTCTCTCCACTTCTCTGACGTCGTGCGACGAGCCTCGTACTCATTAAATGGTTGACTAGTCTTCTAGTTTATAACATGAAAAAGGGTAAGTGCAGAAGCCAATGTGACTAATGGTACTACATACTAAATTATATAATAATTCAACAGTTATCTATATTTCAAATCTAGTTATGACCAACGCATATTTTTTAATTATAAAAGTAAAGGTTGACTAGATTTTGTCTGTTGACGATTATTTAAAATATTGATTCATGATTAATATATTTTAATGGCTTCTTAATATTTAATATCTCTCTAGCGTATAATTGCGCCTTCCGAGTTCTTAAAAAAGCTAATTTTTTAAATATTCATCGCAAAAACCATAGCGACGTCGCTCTCTTTGATATAAGTGACGTTACTTTTGCCGCCCCATTTGGATGATGCTGAAGACATTAAGTAATATCGATAATGACCGGTTTACCTAATGTCCGAAATCTATGATCAACCGGTCACAAGCATATTAGTATTAGGTTGTCATATAATGAAGGGAGACTAAACGTGTATTATTGCTGGTGAATAAAGTCAATTTTATTCCTGAAAATCTGTCTTCATCGTCTACTCGGATTACTTCATGTTCTCAGTAATTAGGTGTTCCGTCCTTGACGGATTCGGCACCCAATCCTGCGTCGCGCTTCGCTCAACTTATTCTCCACGTATGCTCACCTGGCGGCTTCTGCCTAAAACTCCCTCCTCCGACAATTTGACGAGGCCAATTAAAGCAACTATTGCAGCATGGTTATTGCATTCACCACCCTCATAACTCATGCAATTTTCACCCTCCATCCTCTCCCCTTCATCCCCTCCCCACCAGACCCTCCTCTCCATCCCTTCCCCTCCATCCCCTCCCTTCCATCTCTTCCTACGATGCGCGTGCATTTATGGTGGAGTCGGCCCCACACCGCTTACTTCGATAATTATTTTACGAAGTCCATTATAAAACTGCCTCTGAGTGGTTATCGCATTTATCACCCATTTTAACTGATGCAATTCTCACCCTCCATCCCCTCCCCCTCTTCACTCTTCCTACCAGGATGCGTGCGCATTTACCTCCCCTCCATCTCCTGGCGTTAGGGAAGAAAATATATTTTTAATAGATAGATGTCAATAAGGTTTTTGTATGAAAGAAACACCAAAAACGCATGCATATATGCAAAGCAGAGCCGTTCTTTACTAGTTATGTAATCATTTAAATGACTAATTCTACAACTTTTCTTAGAAACCTTATTTGAATATAGTTCCCGATCTTAGGCGTAGCCTTGTGGAACTGTTCCGTGATGAGCAAATAAAATAACAACTTTGTATTTTCCACTCTGAAAAATAAAAAGTTGTAATTTTATTTGTTCAAGCCATATTTAATGACTGACATTTTTTCTACTAAATATGTCGAAAAAATTCATCTTTTGCTCATAGAAAGGTGACACTCTCGCTTGGGTATAGGTGGAACCCCTACTTCGGTTATGTGAACAATTTATATTTTTTTTATTATTCCCCTTTGGCCAAAATGTGCTAGTATAGAACTTTATGAAAATCCACTCAATAGTTTCGGAGATGAAAAATGCGAACAGACGGACACGACCTGACCGTAGGGCGTTCGTTTTTCTATTTTCAGAGAAGAACGCCTAAAAATGGTGTCCCAATTAATCTGACTAATTTTTCTTCCGTGTTATCTTATAAGCAAGTTCTATAAATACATTTTGGTGCTTCATTGAATATATAAATTTGATAGACGAACTCATATAATAAGAGAGTCTAGCGAATGTAATATATATAATTATATATAGACGTTCCTAAAAGAGGAGGATATAGCTATATATATAGATATATATGAGGATACTAATGTTTAGGCACTTCCAGAAGCGCTGTAAATATGTAAATTTTTTTATGACGGTAGGACTATATGCAAAACCGACTAGAAAAAACGAAAATCTTGAAAAAGTTCAACAATGCGGCCGCTAAAAATTCGCAATTGTTTAAACAAAATTTCAAGGCTTGTGTAGTTTCGAATGTACTACAAAACTGAAATTTTTTAAAGTGGAAGAATTTGTAAAAAAGAACCAAATAGAGATTATAGAAATTTTTGTTATAATTTGTGTCTGTTAAAAATTTTTAGAGTTTAAAAAACTAGGTAAATGTTTAGATACTACGGAGGGAGCTAGGGAGCTGAAACTTTTATATTATTTAGAGTGCAAATGCGCAAATAAACATTTGAATATTTCCTTGAAATTGTTATTGCGTCCGTTATATATTTTTTATTTAAACAATTAGAAAAATATAATTTCACTTCTAGATGTGCTATAACTTTAAGATTTGGCAGAAATGTGTGACATTAGTAACCTACAATGGAAAAAGTAATAGTTGTTAAAGTGAAATGAAATGCTTGCAAGCACCAAACTACTTGTAGTTACTAGAGCTATAAACGGGTAAGTAAACCTATTTTATGATTCACTCGATAACACATTTAAATTAAAACTTGCTGTGCGTAAACTCTTTTGCTGATATATAGAAAACTATATATATATATATATATATATATATATATATATATATATATATATATATATACATATAATTGCATGTATATGTAGAGGTATTTTGTTTGCGGGTGTGCTTGTGTTTGTGCGCATGTTTTCTGAAAATGAACATAGTATGTAATTGTAGAATATCCTGAAGAACAAGGTAGAATGAAAGAGAAATTTTCCAATATTTAAAAACTTTGACGGTTCACATTTCATTATTAACTTTTTATTAATATAGAACGCTTGCTATGTTCTCGTTACCTTTTAACCCTTATTTTATATAAACCCCTTCAAAATTTCTTCCTATCAAGAAATAAAAACAATTCTGCTGTCTTTTTATCTTTACTAAAAACTGTGTTCATGAATATTGTTCATTATTTTCCTTATATAAAACACCAAACCTGTATCTCGGAATATTTTATTGAGCCCAGAGCTTCTTTTCTCTAAGTTCAAGACACACCGGTTACTAATGGCACTCAAGCACTTAACATTTGTAATTAAGTCCTCTCTTTGCATCAGCGGATTTTCATTATTTACAAGATTTAATGTCTTCAAAATATTCCCTTACCTTATTTAGAAATCTACCATGATAGCTCAATGTGATTTCATGTCCATGTTTGTCTTTTAAAATTTCTTAACTTGATGGTGAATTTTTGTTCTGCGTTACTGCATCTTACTACGCTTTCATTTTATTAAACTCGAAAGGATAGCTATTTTTAGGAGAGAAACGGCACTTTTATTTTGGCCCTATTTTGAGTCGTCACGCACGTAGTTGCAGGGAAGGGAAAGAACTATTTTTGAAAGTGGCAGAGCTGTAACTTTTTTATGAAAAGGTCAAGTTGCCGTGGAAAACCTTAACAGAAATATCAGAATAATTTCGAATGAACGAAACATTAAATTAATAAAAATTTTACGGCATAATTTTTTCAAATTCGATGTATTTCTTTTTAACTTGGATTAAACATTACAGTTTTCGTCGATAATGACACAAATCATGGAAATACAAGCTTTCAAACTGTAAAATAAACGAAGACGAAGCAGTATATTCAGAATGATCTTCAACATTATTTGGTAAAATCCCCGACGAGGTACTAATACCGTCATTAATCACTCGTGTTCGTCGCTCAGACGAACTGTTTTGACTTGAAAATTATCATCAAGTGCATATAAACGTGACTTTACCTTCATTGACGTCTCTGTTATTTGTTTTATACACATAAATTAATTGGTTTCTCAGAAATCTACGCCATGAAATCGTTTGATATACGGCGGAAGTGTTGGATACTTATGAGATATGATCACTTGCTATTTACAAATAATTATACCTATTGCCGTGCTGAGGAATTATTTTTTTTAATTCTGGAGACCGCGAAATCGTGGGAATTCCTAATTTGATGAACTCATTGGCCGTGTAATCGATCCTATGTCAGACGATCGTTCTGGAAATCGTGTTTCAATCCGCGAGGAGAATAAAAACAAGATGGCGAAGAGCGCCTAGTATTCTCATACAATGCTTATGGCGCCGCTAGAGTTGCATAGAGGGGAGAATATCGGGACACGTGTGTAGTAATTACCAAGCCGGAAACTATTTAATAACATAAACGCGCAATTTAAATAGATTCATCGAAGATAAATGGTTACTACAATTCGACCTTCATCAATTTTTTTTAATTCTTCGCTTCCTCTCCATTTTTCTGACCCTTCCGACCCCTAGCACGTGCTTCACTTTCTCCATCGACGGAAGAAACGAGAAGCTAGGCACGGTGGGATGGAGAAGGGGGAGGTTAAGTTCTCAAGAACTCCTCGATGTCGACACACGTTTCGATAAGGCATCGAGACATTTTCCGATTCGAGCGCAAAAAAATTATGCCGATGAGGTCTTGAAGTGCGCACGATGTAATTTTGAGGAAGTAGGAAGTCCTCCACCCGCGGATAGCAGGAGAGGATATAGGAAAAATATTTAATCAAGTACTCTTCCTTGGAGCCATAACTGCGAAAGGCAAAATATATTATTGGTTTGTTGATAGGAAGAATGAAGTTTGATTTATGGATTGAGAATAGAATGAATCGCCTCCCATTCATATTCGACCCCCTTTCTTGCATAAAATAAGGCGTTTGTTTAATTTTGTCGTATTTTTAAGTGATGTTATTTAGAAAGTATTGTTTTCATGAAAAAATGGAATTCGAGATTTCAACGGAAATACATGTTTTAAGGTCCCCTGAACACGTTTTGACTATTTTCTCGATGATGTCTATGGGTGTGCGTGTGTCTTTGACCGGGATTTTGTGGGTGCTCTAACTCAAAAACTATTAATCAGATCAGCTTGAAATTTTATATTTGACATTTTTTTAAAAGGAGGGGCTGATTAGTTTTTGGTAAAACTCGGTTAACCGAAAGTAGGTGTTTACTCTTGTCTTTGTTTTGTTTTTTTTCTTTCTCCATACGTAGTATAGGGGAAAGTCTTGAAGTGCGCACGATGTAATTTTGAGGAAGTAGGAAGTCCTCCACCCGCGGGTAGAAGGAGAGGATATAGAAAAACCTGATGTGGCCACCACATGACTCCCTCCATATCTGTAATATTTCTAAAAATTCCAAATAGGTTACATAATAATAAATATTTTAAGAAACCGAGAAAATTTTAGACTTTACAGAACAGAAATAAACCAGAATAAACCATAGCCTTATGATGTTGGATATAGCCACAAAGCTCCAACAATTAAGAAAAGAAAAAGGAGCGTTACTAAGACGTAACTAAGCGTCATTAGTTAACGATAGTCGGTTGGTGGCGTGGTGGTGGTAGCTAAAAATAGAAGATATCTCTTAAACAAGGCCTTATATGGAAAAATTTCAAACAAAGGTTGTAGAAAATCAATGTTTCTACAACTTTTATTCCAGTACATGTTTACATTTATCAAATATTAAAGCAAATATTTCAAATTAACGGATAAGTGACAAGAGTAAACACCCTTTTCCGGTTGACCGATTTTTACCAAAAACTAATTGTTTCTTCTGACTTTAATAAAAGTGTTAAATATAAAATTTCGCGTTAATAGTTTTCGAGTTAGAGCATCCACAAAAAGTTATCACATACACACACAGAGACATTATCGAGAAAATGGTCAAAACGTGTTCAGGGACCTCAAAACGTGTATTTCAGTTGAAATCTCGAAGTCGATTTTTTCATGAATACAATACTTTCCCCTATACTACGTATACGGAAAAGTAAAAATATTTAATCAAGTACTCTCCCTTGGCGCCTTAATTGCGAAAAGCAAAAGATATTATTGGTTTGATGATAGGAATAATGAAGTTTGGCTTATGGATTGAGAATAGAATTAATCGCCTCCCATTCATATTCGTCCCCTTTCTTGCGTAAAATAAGGCGTTTGTTTAATTTTTTTCGTATTTTTACTTCTATTTCGTAATAGAAACTTTTTTAAATATGAGATACAATTATCAGATGTTTATACCATTAAAAACCAAGCACAGATGACGGAATAGAGACATAGCTTACAGACAGGCGTAAATAGTTACAAAAACCACTTCTTTGAACTCATGGATACCTAAAATGTGGATATTTTCCAAAATCATTATCATAGGTAGTCTGTCCGTAGACAGGTCCGTGATTATCCTTGGTTAAATATGGTTCTCCGCATACTATTATGTTCCACAGTTCTCTTCATATCTTGACAGCTCTCTTTCCCTCTCAAGTCATCTATCACCTCAAACCTTTCCCTACCTCTTTCTCTTTTTCCGTCCAGTTATCCTTCTAACACGTCTTTAATCAAGCTCTCTATCTCCGAAGTTAATGATCAATGTAGCTCACCTTCTCCTTGTCAAAATATCACAGCATAATTTTTGCAATCTCAATTACTTCCTTTACATACCTCGTAAATCAGTAATTAAAAAGGCAAAAAGGGACAGAAAAGAAAAAGAGGAAGGAGAGAAAGCGAGAGAAACGAGCTAGGTACTATCCGCCATTTTAATTATTTCATGATGGGATATGACGAATGGTATATAAATATCCCATTATATGAATTTTTTATGCGAAGCTGTCGTCGGTTCGACTGTAATAGGATGTAGGATGATGGAGATGAAGCAATATGTATTTGATTTCATGTAAATACTAGTTCACGAGTCTGAAACTGTAATTAATAATTTTAATTGCACGCTGCATTCGCAATTACTTAGTGGAACCCATAAATCTCTCAAAGTTAGCTAACATTCCAATGAAGTCCGACTTTTTATTGCCGCCATAACTTGTAGAAACCTCGAAATAGCCATTAGTTTTCACAATAACATGAACGTATAACGCAGAGCCCATTAAAACGTTAATTAAATTATAAAGTGCTTTACAAGTATTATGCCATGCAGAAAATTATTAGTTGTTGAGTCAATCAAATCGCATAGAATATAATCCGGAAAAATAGCATTAGCTTTTGCCTTAATATTGCCCCAGTTTTCTGATAGCAAGCGTCAATGAAATTGTTATACATAAATCATAAATATGTTAATTCGATTTTCTTCCTTCTTCCTTGTTCAGTCATTAGACATTGGACAATTTATCAATCATCGAAAAATGAACGCCTTAAAACACGAAATTTCATTTTATTGCCGTCAATTTTTTAATACGGATCGAATCGGTCCAAAAATCACTTTTTAACGGGAAAATCTGACTTAATTTTACGTGAAAATTTTTCGTCGTTAAGGTGAATTGCATTTTTGCAGGTTTCGTATAATGTATATTATATATATTTATAGCTTAAAGCGAAGATAACAGCCACTTTAACGTGTGATACATCAAATTAAACGTCTCGACCTGCGAATTTGCAGGAAAATAATAAAATTGAAGTCGGTCAAACCGATATTGAGGTTTTCTGTGACCGGTTAAAGCTCTGCTCGACGTAGTTGTAGTGGTTGATGTTAAGGTGGCGCTGCTAGTGGACATTACACGCTGTAGGAAATTACGTGACACTCCTAGCGGACATTAGTACAAGGAAATAAACCTTGCAGTCGCTGACCTTCATGGTAATTTGACAGAAGGTTAACTACCAAGACAATATTTAATCTAACCAACCAGTCGATTTAGCGATGAGCAACTACTAGTTTCTTACGAATTACAAGGATTATAATCATTCGTCGCACCTTTTTACAAATTTACCAAATTTCTACGATATTTTCAAGTTAAAAGAGTATCAAGGTTAAGATAAACAATACGAATGCGACGAACATAAATAAATATTCTATTGTTCATTGATATTGTGTTAATGAGGGTTCCCAAGAGGTTTCTGATTTTTAAAAAGATTTTGAGTGCATTTTTGGCGAAAGCTGAGTAATCTTTTAACTGTTGACTAATAACAGAACAATAAAATTGATAAATTTCAATTTAATGAATATAAACTATAAGTGCAAGTCAAAAATAACGGGGATTGATTTGGTTCACTGGCACGGTACACGTTAAATAAAAATCTGATGCGGCCATCACATGACTTTCTCCATACCTGTAATATTTCTAAAATTTTCAAATAGATTATACGATAATAAATATTTTAAGGAACTGAGAGAAAAATTTAAACACTACAAAGAGCATAAATAAACTCAAACCATAGCCTTCAGATATTGTATATAGCCACGAAGCTCCAAAAATCAACAAAATAAAAAGGAGCGTTACTAAGACGTAATTAAGCGTCAAGTGTTTACAATAATCGCTGGCAGGTGGTGTGGTTTTGATAGCTAAAAGATACAGTTTTTAAGATATTCTTAAACAATGCCTTATATGGGAAAATGTACCGAACAAAGGTTGTAGAAAAAACTTTTTCCTACAACTTTTATTTAAATGCGCTTTTACATATATCAAAATTTAAAGCATATATTTCAAAATAACGTATAAGTGACAAAAGTAAACTCTTACTTCCGGTAGACCGATTTTTACCAAAACCTAACCAACTATTGTGACATTTATAAAAGTGTGAAATATAAAGTTTCGCGATGACATGATTAATAGTTTTTGAGTTAGAGCACCCAAAATAAAACTGTCACACAGACATGATCAAGAAAATGGTCAAAACGTGTTCAGAGGAATTAAAAATATGTATTTCCGTTGAAATCTCGAAATCGATTTTTTCGGTGTTAGCGTGGTGGTAGTGGTGAGCGTGGTGGTGGTGGTGAGCGTGTTGGTGGTAGTGGGCGTGGTGTACAAAGATTTTAAAAATGGCACCTCATGGTCAGCTCGTGTTCGTCTGCCCGTCCGCCTGTTTCATATCAGAAACTACTGTGAGGATTTTGATGAAATTTGGTACTTAGGATATAGGGGCAAAGAAGCTAGGAAAATGATATAAATAGTTTACGTGGCCTAATCGGGAGTGCCACTTTACTGGTGACAGAAAATGAACTATTAACATTATATTTTGTTAAATAAAGTCTTCAAATGAGTTTGTAGAAATATTCAAATTGCATATGCTTTGCTCAGTACATTGTTATTGAAGGATTACCGGATTTCAAGAAAATTAAACGAGAATGTCGTAACTCACTTTGAACTTAGAAAGACTTTCCCTAGTTTTTTAATTGTTGCCAACGAAAACAATCTTCATGACAACTGTAGTCAAAAATATTTGCAGTAAATACCTAATGTTTTACATATAACTACTCAATGCCTGCCCGTCTGCTTCCCCCTTCCCCTTTATCCCGTTAACGGGTTTCATAAAAAATGCAGTAAACGCCATTTTGTTCCTGCCAACTAGGAGACCACGGTAAAACTATTTTTGTTTACGGAAGTGTCCTAGTTCCGACTCCAGGAAGAAATTATATTATACAAACATAGGGGTTTCGGTTATTATAGTTGCAAGGTTTATTTCCTTCATTCATTAAAATACGTAAATATGAACCGAATTTGCTTTATTCGTCGGGTAAAATTATAAAATATCTTATCCTCGCAATGTTTGGATGTTACACGGAAGAATTTTTCAGAAACACGCGTTTCTTTTCGAAATTTTATAGATTTTTTGTACTCATTCCGAGTGATTCCGTGGTGTCCCGCGTTGTTTCCTCCGATTCAATTACCTTCGATAAAGATTTCAAATAGAGCGGAGGTTTTCAAACAGTGGTTCGCGAGAAGGCTCAGGGGGTTCGCGAAAAACCACTCGTAATGGCGTTTGCCCAGCGTATCTCATTGCACGGTTTATGTCTGCAGTAATGAGACTGGTTCAATTATTGGGAATGAAATATATTTAAATTTCATTTTAAGATTTCTAAAATTAAAAATCTGAAGTAGCCATAACATGACTTTCTCCATACCTGCAATATTTCTAAAAATACCAAAAACGTTAAATGATAATAAATATATTAAGGAACTGCGAGGGAAAAAAGACTACGAAGAACAGAAATAAACTCAAATCGTAGCCTTCTGGTATCGGATATAATCGCGAAGCTCCAACAATTGAAAAAATAAAAAGATGCATTACTAAGACTTAACTAAGCCTAAACTGTTTACAAAAGTCGCCTCTAGTTGGTGTGGTGGTAGCAGTTAAAAAATTCAATTTTAAAAATATATCTTAAACAATGCATTATATGAGGAAATGTTTCGAACAAACGTTCTAGCAAATTCAATTTTCTACAATAGTTATTCAAATGCGTTTTTGCATTAATCAAATATTAAAGCAAACAAAAAAACGGATAACTACCAAGAGTAAACACCCACTTCCGGTTGACGGATTTTTACTGAAAAATAATCAACTCTTGTGACATTCATAACATTTAAATATAAAATTTCGCGTTGAGTTAGAACACCCACAATAAAACTGCCACACACACACACACAGAGAGACAGACATAATCAATAAAATGGCCAAAGCGTGTATTTCCGTTTAAATCTCGAAATCGATTTTTTTCATGAAAAAAGTACTTTCCCCTATACATAATACGTATGGAGAAAGTAATGACCAAGATGATCCAAACATAACTTATGAGGCCTACTTCCCAAATAATTATTTTAAATTAAACGAAAGTAAATTCATTACTTCTTAAAATCGTATGTTCAGATGTCTGTATGCTCCAATCATTTAGAGATTATAATAATGTTTTTGCAGGTTTATTAGCAAAGATTTGATTATTGTCTGTATTACTAGACTATACAGAATACGAGTCCAGCAATAGTCGTTGCAATGGCAGCACTCTCGTAATGAGTGATAAAAACTGCAAAAAAACGCCAGTATTTAGGCTGAATTCGGAGAAATACGATTGATAGGCAAAATTATACGATAAGAATTAAAATTTCCATTCCATTCCCCAGAGAATAGTATAAATCCCGCTCAGATATTACGATTCTAAGATATTTCAATGTGGAAGAGAAAATTACCCTGCACGATGGATTTGAGTTCTCCAATGTAAATCAAATGGGAAGGATAATTACTGGAATCGAACCCGAGACTTTCCATCTTCGCAACAAAAACTATACTCGGAGGCTCGACCCATGTAGCAAGAGATTTCTGCCAAGTTTCATGAAAATCGGCCTATTGGTGCTAATGTTAATAGGGGGGACAGATAGACAGAAACAAAAAAGTAACTATAAATCTATTTTCATTCTGTAAATAAGGCTAAAAAATCAGATATTACATTAAAAATGACCCCTCTTTAAATCTCCATGACAACGAACTATAGTAGAAGTCGCTTATGACGTCATTCCAGGGACTGAGAAATTATTGTCATTATAACCTAGTGTCGCAATATCTGAGGTTGCATCAGGACATAAAATTCTATATTTTCGAAATTATATAATTTATAACATGATCTTATATTTAACACAGTACGTAACAAGTGCAAAGTAAATATATAAAACCGTAATATTTTAAGGCTTTGTTAAAAGTTCTGATATATTTTCTGTGTTGTCACTTGAATTGTTTTTCGAGGTCATTCCTTATGCAGTGAATAATTTTTATTATCTTTACATTGGTCTCCTTTGATTTATAAAGCCTTGATATCACTTGCATTGTATAAAAAGCTACATTAACAGTTCATCAACTTATCTTTTTAAATTTTTACGTTTGCAACTCAACGTAAGAGTAATAATGGCAAGTGTAGGTAAACAAGCACTTCCTTCCTTGAGTAAATACGCTACAGTTTAAGAGTAATACAGAATTTTCTAGCATTAATATCAATGCAGACTTATTACTGCGTGTCTCGGTAAGTGACCTGTTCCATTCTGAAATACACCGACACGTATTTTGGTTAAAATGCATAAGAACCTTCAGCATAGAGCGGATAGATCCACCATCTACACCAAAATCCCGTTTTTACGTGGTACCGTTTTACTGTCAATGCCAGTTTTACGGAAAAAATACATAGATGATAAAATTTGAATTTGAATCCCTATAGTTTCAAAATTGGACTCTGCCAGACGCTTATACTTTAACATAAAATATTTGTGCGATAAGTTTGCATTGTTTTATGTACTGTAGTTTTAACAAGAAGAAAAGTACTGTACTCCATAAATGGAAAACACAACTATTTCAAAGGTGTTCTTTATGAAAAATGCGTATAAATCTGTAGCTAAATATTCGGCGGTTCTAGAATTGTTATTTCCCAAATTAGAAGACGTAATTACATGATACCGCGGACTTTTTTTTGGTAAATGTTGTCCTCTATTGGGGAATTGATACCTGCCATGCACCAACCACGTTTGTTATCAATATTAATTAATATAACTCGTCATCCGACGGGAGTAAGTGAGATTCTCTTAATTCGCATATATTCGAGCATAATAAGAGCCTCTTTATTAAAAGCAGACGACACTTCAACTACCCACAATGGCCGATAATTCTCAATTGAAATGGAAATATGCTTTCCTCAAGTGCATTATCCCTTGAATATGTACATTTTGCCAATATCAGTGATATGACACCAACCACGATATAGGCTCGATAATTGATTTTTGAGCATTCAGACGTAATGAGAATGCAAATTGGTTGAATCTATAAGTGGAGAGATGAATTGAAGATGTCCTATCGCGGATTTATCATTTGCAGTCATTACTGCCTGGTAAATTTAAACAGAAAAATCTGATGTGGCCACCACATAACTTTCTCCATACCTGCAATATTTCTAATAATTCCAAATAGGTTAAATGACAATAAATAATTTAAGGAACTGCGAGAAAAATTTAAAGACTTTACAAAGAATATAAATCAACTCAAACTGTAGCCTTCTGATATTGGATATAGCCTCGAAGCTTCAACAATTAATAAAGTAAAAAGAAGCGTGATGTGTTTACAATAATCGCCGGTAGGTGGTGTGGTGGTTGGAGCTAAAATATACAATTTTAAAATATCCCTTCAACAATGTATTACATGAAAAATTGTTACCAATGTTTTTATTATACGTATCATTTTATATCGACGTTTTTACAGAGGAGGAGGAGGATATAACATACTAGTAGAAGTTGCTTGCATACTGCAAGCATTTAATCTCACCTTGAAAAGAACATTATTTTTTCAGAGATATATTTCATCATGAGAAATTTTAATTCTAAAGATTTCTCCTGTGGACGGTTATTATGCATCGGCATATTATAATGGAGTAAAACAATCACTAATTTTTGTAAATTTCTAAATCTTATACTTTTCTCAAATTGAGTTAATAATGCCACACATTTCTGCAAAATTTTAAAATTATAGTAAAATTATAAGTGAAATAGCATTTATCTAATTGTTTAAATTTAAATATATATAAAAATAAAATAAATAAATAATAATAAAATCGGCCGTAATAACAAAAATGTTTATTCGTTTATATAGACAAAACAATAATTAATTTAAAAATTTCAGCTCGCTAACTCGCCAGATAGTGTCTCAACATTTACCTAATTGTTTAAATTTTAAGAATTTTTAACTGCCAAACAAATTAAAATATCAAAATTTGTATAATCCCTATTTCATTCTTTTACAAATTCTACATTGCGAATTTTTATCGGCCGCATTGTTGCACTTTTTCAAGATTTTCGTTTTTCTAGTCGGTTTTGCACAATATCATATAAAGTTTTAAACTAAATGAGGTGAAGATATTAGTGGAAGAAAAATGTGCAGATATCGGGAAAGCAGAGTGGCAGAATGTATGCCAACGTGTAAAAAAAACTGAAGCTGAATATATAAAAAACGAGATGATAATGGATGATATTGTGAATGAGGTTATCATAACTTCGGATTCAGAATCCGGAGATTCAGATTCATCTGAATAAAATATTATTGATGAAAATGTATCGATGTGAATGTGTATAATAAAACCTTTCTTTGAAATATTTACTTTTCTTTTGGAAATCCTTTCCTCTATCGTAGCTGACTTTCCATTAAATTGCGGGTATCATACGATATGAATAAGAGCAAAATCGTATTACCACAACCTATTGTTGATAAACGACCGGATATTACTTAGTATTACTTTCTTAGGTTGGCTACACTGGCAGGCGGCAACTCCATTCAGCTCACTTTCCCCTTAAGCTACCCACTCCCTGACCATTCCCCTCCATGTCACGTGACAGTTCGCGCATCTCACCGCCGTAAGCTTTTAAGACCACTATACCTAAGAAAAAAATTTCGAATCTCCAGCTCTCCTGGAGGTACCTAAACATTAGTATCCTCCTATATGTATGTTATATCCTCCTCCTCCTCTGTAAGAAACGTCGATATATAATGATAACATATAGGAGGATACTAACGTTTAGGCACTCATCAATATGAGTACCTATTAATTAATTAATTATTCTTGTTTTAGTACAAATCGGTGATATTCATTTCTATAAACACAGTTTATCATAAATTTTATAACATTCATAGGCCATTTCTGTAAATTTGGGTCAGGAACCTAACCTCACCTTACAACATTACGCCTATGGAGAAATTGTTTCACTTTGCGACGATCTTCGCTTTCCGACGAAGGCCAGCAACCTAACCTGCCTGTAACAGCAGTGCGACTGTATAGAGCAGAAGCGCACGGATGTGAAACTTTATGCGCAATGCACGCTGCATTTTCCCTCATTCATTTTCTTCTTTCTCTCTCGCCGTATGTCTCCCTCAGGTTCTCTCCTTTTCCATTTCTCCCTACTTCTCTCCTTCTCCCTTTTAATCTTCCCACCATCCCTTTCCGTTTCCCCGTCTTTGCGTCCGCGTCCCGCTGGCTATGTGACCTCACGCTCGACTCGACATCGAGAGCACGCTCTCCCTCGAAAGTCATACCATTTATGAGCCATTTCTATCCCTCTCTCCCCGGATGCAGTTTCTAGCTTCGCACGGATGGCCACGGAGGACTCGAACCGTCCGCTTGATTCCTTATCTTCCGCGCGGAGAACCATAAATGGTTTGTCGGCCGCATGCAAAACGTTGACTCGGAGGCCTCCGGCAGGTCGAGTATGACGGGAGCATTTGCAAGGGCGGAGGATTTGCTACGCAAGAGGATGGATACGGATGGGAGTAAGGAGTTTGGAAGAGATCCGAGGAAAAAATGAGCGATGCTATTAGGTGGCGATAAGGCAGAGATTTATAGAGGAAGGAATCTTTGCGTGGGCGAGAGGGAGGGAGAGTAAAAGAGTACGCGAGGGAGTGTAAAAGGGGGATGGGCCGAGAATACAGCGGCGAAGGCGGTTTCCGCGAGTATGCGGTTGCATCAGTTGACGGGGTTATCGGGGTGACGGTTGTCGAGGAAGCGAGGTGAAACGTACGTGGCGGCCGAAGGGTAATGCCGCAAAGCAGTGGTTCTCAAATTTTCAAATACCGTGGTCCACTTTGAATTAAAAATAGTACAAATAAGAAACTTTATTGAAAATTTCTTCAATTTTTATAACAATTAATAATTTTTTCACATCGTTTTTCCAAAACTTCCGTGATAAAAATTTATTGTTCATGAAAACATTATTTTCGACACTCCACCTTGCATCCAAAATAATATTGCGGCCACCTGGGGGGCCGCGGCCCACAGTTTGAGAAACACTGCCGTAAATCACGCTTCCATTGTCCGCGAGGGAGTCCCAGGAAACCGATTTTCGATTCGGAGAAGTGGGTCTGAAATATGACGTCGCGAAATGGCGGGATGTGTGAATACCGCCTCGGCGATGGAAGAATGGCGTCTCAGGAGGGAGTGATTGCACGTTATTGCTATTTTCCGACGATCGATCCACCTCTCGTATCGAGGTCGCCTATAAATAAATGAGTGGGTATTGTGGTCTGGAGGGCATGGGTGAACCCTATCACGTTCCGTTGAACATGTGTGGAAGGAATGACGGGGAGAAAAAGTGATCGAGTTTCTGCTATAAACGATTCTCTCTTGATGGCAAATATATAATTTATATATTTATTTCGTGTTTTTGTGTGCGTGTTTTTTACGTGTCTCTTCGACGCCCACAGCAGCCTGCCAACTTGATCCTCAACTTGATAAGTGTCCGCTGGGCTTACTTCAACACCTTCTTGCCACCCTCATCACTACTTTTCCTTAAGTTTATGCACACACACACATACATATATATATATATATATATATATATATATATATATATATATATATATAAGAAATTCAGGAAAAATTCTAATATATTTTAACAGCCTCGTATGGCCGCAGGCATGGGCGTATCTACCACTCACTGGGCGTAAAAGGGGCGAGGCAAGGCTCCCAATCAAATAATTTCAACGTGCTACCGCTACTTACGCATTTTGCATTCAAATTTCATTACTCCTTTTATTAAAATTGTACATTATTCGTTCCGCATGTAATTTTGGATTTTCATGGTGGACTTCGTGTAATCTACATAGCTGATAATCATGAATTTAAATACATTTATTTTAGTTTATTCAATTGAGTTTTTTGTCTTTTTTTTAGGGGAATTATGTACCCTTAAATAGGGTGCGTGCTATTTTTGAACCCACGTTTTTTTTTTAAAGTGCGTCCTATGTATTATGTATGGTATTTATCAGCATGTATATATTTTTAGTGCTTTTCGTCATTCCTGAAAAGCACTATTGTCGTCGTGATGTCCGTCCGTACTCATATATCAGGGAAGGATTGGCTAAACCGATTTCAACCAAATTTGGTACATAGAATTTTCACATAAATTAATGACCAAGATGATATATTTGGACTGGATCGACTCAGCAGGGGTGTCACAATTACAAAATATACCTTTTCGGTAATAATGAATTTGGAAGGAATTGGCTGAAAAGATTTCAACAAAATTTTGTAAGAAAGATGTTTACAACATAAAAAAAACAAAATCAAGACATTTAGTATAAATATACAAAGCGGGGCTGACACAATACAAGAAAAAATAAAATTATTTTTACACGTATTTGTGTAGAGCTCTACATCAGTCTTAACAAAATTTAATATTTATAATACAAAACCGTAATATCATATTTGAACTCGATTAGTTAAACAGGGGTGCCACAATAGTAAATTAAACACTTTCAGTAATTATTGATTTGGAAGGAATTGGCTGAACGGATTTCAACTAAATTTTGTATATAGCATTTGTACAATATTCCATCATGAACTCAAGAAGTTTAAAGCGGAGCTAAAGAGCATGGTTACCACAATATAAAGTAAAATAATATTTCTGTTAGACATGTTTCTTGATAACTGGCATTATGGATTTTAACCAAATATGGTATATATAATTTTCATATAAAAAACAACCATAATAACATATTTCAATAGGATCGGCTAAACAGGGCTACCACAACATCAAGGTTAGAATTTTTCTGTAACTATGAATTTGGAAGATATTGCCTGAACCGATTTCAAAGAAATTTCGTTTATAGGTCGAGTATAGAATGGCAAAAGAAATGAGCATGTTTAGAACGGATCTAAAGAGTAGGGCTGCCACAATATAAAGAAAAATAATTTTCTGATTTCAAAGCAAATACATTAATATATGATTACATTAAGGCGAATTTCACGAAATGCACTTCTGTACCACGGGAAACCCGTGTACAACATCCCTACTCATTTTGATATGGATGGGGTTTGTTGATATGACTCTTTAAGAAAGTAGAGTCATTTCGTTGTCCGAAAACTCGAGGAAAATCTTAACGGACATTTCAACTACCAATTAGTCGTCTTCGTTGCTATAAAAAAAAAGTCGATTCTTAAAAGAGAATTTTCTGGTATATGAATCAAGAGTGGTCGGGAGTAAAAACGATTATCGGAACCTTATGAGAGATTTGCGACTGCATAATTTTATCATTTCTCATATATCGAATGTGATCGAATAGGTAACTTCGATTTGTTTTCGAATAAATTATTCATTCGCAAAATCGAAACTCGTTTCATCCTCGCACTCCAACGCTGGAATTTCGATTTCAGCATCAACAATAAAGTGAAAAAGATGCGAAATGTGCACGTTTTATATCCCAACATACCTAGGTATATAAACTAGGTAATTTTTGAAATTCATGGAAAGGTATATATCCACTTATAGTACGTCCATCACGAAGTTAGTGGGATTTTTATGACGAAAGTTGACGTTACAAAAGTTATTACAATTATGTAAAGCCATGTGGCGCAACGGATAACGGTTTTGACTACGGATCAGCAGATTCCATGGTTCGAATCCCGACATGGTCGCATGTTCTTTTTCCGTGGCTCAAAATACTATTACTGGTTTGAACCTTTCCTATGGTATGGTTGCACGTGACCACCTTTTTCATCGTTATTTTTCTCCTGTTTAATAGCTGTTTATGAGCTAGTTAAAATAACTAAATGTTTTTAAATTGCTACTCAGCTTTATACATTTCTCTCTTTCTAGTTTAATGCGGACAACCCAAGAACATTGCACGGAAGTTCAGAAACAGTGTCGAGAACCACGCGAAACACGAGGCGGGCGCTCGAGACACGGAAGAGATTGAATGGAGATAATAAGATCAAGTGTTTGCGGCGTTGGTGAGTTAAATTGCGGGAATCGGATGGGTGGCGGAAGGTTTTCCTTGAAGTCGGAAGGGAGCGGCGGCTCCGTCGTTTTCAAAGCGCGCAGGTCAGTGGTTCTCTAACTGTCAATTGTCGTGGCTCCCTTTGAATTGGAATTGGTACAAATAAGTAACTTTATTGCAAATTTCTTCATTTCTTCATTAATAATTTTTATCACATCGTTTTCCCAAAAATTCCAATAAAATTGTATTGTTCATGAAAACATTATTTTTCGACACTTCACCTTGCATCCAAAATAATTTTGCGGCCCCCTGGGGGACCGCGGCCCACAGTTTGAGAAACACTGGCGTAGGTTATTACGACATAAGGATCATGCCGTAGAAAATGTTGGTTCAACCATTTGCCGTCGGAAATAGAAGCGTATGATAAAAACTTAAAGGAAATACCACCGCATAAATTTAGACCTGAGAAGGAATCTAGTTTACGGCAAAACATGTGTGTATGTATTTGTGTGAAGCCTGTCGCTTGAGCAAAATTCTCATGTGCGGATGAAATTGTTACACCGTTACACACGTATCCATTTTTCGCTACTCGGGAAGTTTCTGAGCATTTACTTGCAACCTTCTCTGTACGCACTAACCATCTAATCACATTTTAAGCGAATTTGCCTTTTTTATGAGACTCAGCGATAATGTACCACATACAATAAATACAGGTGAATGGATAACCTGGCGGGAGGATTGATCAAGTACTACCAAAACAATCAATCGCAGTTACTTTTTTCTAGCTATTTGACCACCAGCTGGCCTATTTTGTCCCAATTTTCCCTCATTATATATTTAGCCACAAAGCCCGGCTTATTATTAAACGGAAAGGGAAAACATCTTATGAACCACAAGGAAGAGTAAGGAGAGAAAAGAAAAATGGGTAGAAAAGTGATCAGAAAGAAGAAAAGGAAGATTAAAAGCGAGAGGGGCATAAATAATTGCCTTTATTTGGGCGAGTTTGAGACTTTAAAGATTCCTCTTACATCTAAATTATTATATTATTATAATTCACAACATACAATAATAATTTAAATAACAACCAATAAAAGAAATAGCATGATAATTAAAAAGAAAACAATATATTTACAACAAAGATGAGTGACGTAAAGATCGAATCCTAATCGCAATTTAACAAAGTACAATAATAGAAGAGAGAGATATTCAGGTTATTTATGAGAGAGATGGGAGAAAGAAAGAGAAAGGGAGCGACAAATAGGGAAAGAGGGAGAAAGAGGGATAGCAACAAAGAGGGAAAGAGAAAGGGAGAGGCTGAGAGAGGTGGTAAGAGAGAGAGAGAGAGAAAGGGAGAGAGGGAGGTACAATGAGGGAAAGAGAAAGGGAGAGACAGAGAGATGGTAAAAGAAAGAGAGAGGTGGCAAGAAAGAGAGAGAGAGAGAGAAGAAGGAAAGAGAAAGGGAGAGACAGAGAGATGGTAAGAGAGAGAGATGGAAAGAAATATAGAGCGGGAGGGACAAGAAGGAAAGAGAAAGGGAGAGACAGAGAGAGGGAAAGAAAAAGAGAGAGAGAGGGAAAGAAAAAGAGAGGGAGGGGGGGCAAGAAGGAAAGAAAGAGAGAGATGGTAAGAGAGAGAGGGAGGGAAAGAAAAAGAGAGAGAGGGAGGGACAAGAGGGAAAGAGAAAGGGAGAGACAGAGAGAGGGAAAGAAAAAGAGAGAGAGAGGGGGGAAAAGAGAAAGGGAGAGACAGAGAGATGGTAAGAGGGAGAGGGAAAGAAAAAGAGAGGGAGGGGGGGCAAGAAGGAAAGAAAGAGAGAGATGGTAAGAGAGAGAGGGAGGGAAAGAAAAAGAGAGAGAGGGAGGGACAAGAGGGAAAGAGAAAGGGAGAGACAGAGAGAGGGAAAGAAAAAGAGAGAGAGAGGGGGGGAAAAGAGAAAGGGAGAGACAGAGAGATGGTAAGAGGGAGAGGGAAAGAAAAAGAGAGAGAGAGAGGGGGAAAAGAGAAAGGGAGAGACAGAGAGATGGTAAGAGGGAGAGGGAAAGAAAAAGAGAGAGAGGGACAATGAGGGAAAGAAAAAGGGAGAGAGAGAGAAAGAGGGGCAGATAGGGAGGGAGGTATGGAGATAGAGACCAAGAGAGAGGCATGTATAGAGAGAGATAGAGATGGAAAGAAAGGGAGGCACTGAGAGGGAGACAGGGCGAGAGAGAGAGTGGGAGTATGAAAACAAAACGGAAATGGTACGAGATATAAAGACAGAGAAAGAGGGAGTCCAAGTGAGGTCGCTGGAGACGTTTGTGGTAGCTCCGCTGGAGGATACGCCCTCTTCTGCTGGGAGAAGAATAATGGGCGGCCAAGTAATATGAAGGAAGGAAGGATGAATAGCGACTGGAGAAGTTTTTATTTTCTTCAAACGTGTGATTGACGAGAAACGGAAATCTCACCGCAGAGGCGCATGAATGCAGCGACCAGTTTTTGCTTCGTTGATTGAAATGAACGTTCTTGGAGATTTAATTTCTGCGCAAACGCTTACTGCGCTTTGCAGTTCTAAACGTGGGAACACTTTGAAGGGATAATCTTTGATACCTTCGTAACTACGCTTAAATTATGATGATATTTTACGCAATTATAGCGTTGAATATATTAAATGACAACATCTCCATTCTTTTAAAGTATTTTGCACATTTACATATTATAAATATAATACGATAAAAAGTAGCGTAACTTGATTGTAAGTCACATGGATGTATTGGCCATTTGTGCTCTTTGCAACATTCAATGTTTTATCTCATCACTATTTTCGAAAGGATTTTTTATTTTATTTTTGATAGATGCTTACATTTAGTCATTTTTTCAATTGTCTTGACGTAGTGAGCCACATTAAAATTTGTGAATGCTTCGAGAAATCTAATGCGGAACATATTTATTCTGTTGTTTCACCCACATGAAAATTATGCTAAAAAAATTTTAGCGTTAATAAAGTACAAGAAAATATTTTTATTTTACGTATTTAGAATTTAGCGCACCATAGCTACTCCAGCTGAAGAAATTGTGCTCAAGAGCTCGATCAAACCATTTATTGTCTAATTCTGTGACATGCCTGCGTTAGGAGATTGCCTACATTTTCAATTCTTCATTCATGGATCCGTATTGTTATATGTTTATTTCGTACGAATAAGAAATTTTTATTTAAAATTTTCGGAAAAGTTTCTTTCTTGATTGAAAATCCTTGATTGATTTTTATTGCGTAATAACAGACGAGTAATGTGAAGACTGGCAATTGTGATGATGAAACTAACTTCCGCGAACATTCGTTAATGATTGATTCATGCCGAAGAAATGGAATGCTTTGTGTGCTTAAGTGCCCATTACTGCGACGTGTGAATATCGCGATAAAGTGACACCTTCACGTATAAGAAATGTGTTTATCACGACAGTGAATTATATTAAAAGTGAATACAACTTGCAACTCTTTCCTTTTCGAAAGGAACAGCTTTTCTCTCATGAGTGCACTAACGAAAGTATTTGTTTATTGAAGTCGATCCAAAATTATTTTGTTATTATAAACACCACACATTTAATAAACCTCCCGACGTGATTCAGGCGCAATTTAAAATCGCTTGCACATGCGTTCACGGAGTTCCGTCACCCGTAAGAGCTCGCTGCATGTGTGCCAAACCGCTCTCGGGGTACCTAGTGGCAAAACACGCGCGTAGTACATTCTTAAGTTCCAGTCTTTGAGGCTTTGGGTTACCGTTATATCCTTCGCGGTTTTTCTAACGAACGTATCGGGAAAAAGCTGTCCTGGAGCTCTCTTTCGTACTCGTGCGTGCGTTAACAGGTGCGTGTTTGTAATGAATGATTTTGCAGGTACATGTGTTCTTTTCGGTGCAATTACTTGTAGGTAGATCTGCTTTTAGATGCATGCGGGCCATCTCAAAGGTTCAGAAAAGCCCGGCTCACTTTTATTTGAGGCCCTTGGTCATAATAAAAATAAAAATGTATTAAAACAAAATAAAACAATCATTGGCTAAAACAGTGAAATGTAATTAGTATATTTTTCATTTATAGAATGCTAATCAAGCCTTTTTCCATGCAAATGTACCAATTATTGAGTAAAATATAATTTTTGTGCAATTTGAAAGTTGATACATATTAAGCATGGCGAGTACATTCAAAGGAAATTTGGGCCCCCTTGATCTTGAGGCCCTGGTCAAATTTCTTTCCCTCCCCTCTCCTCTCAGAGGCTCAAAGCGCATGATGTAGGCACATGTGTTCGTAGGCGCACGTGTTCGTAGGCGCAAGTATTTTGTAGGTGAATGTGTTTGATGATGCATTCATTTTTAGGAGCATGCGTTAGTAGCTGCATGTGTTTGTATATGCATGTGTTTTTGTAGGTGCATGCGAATGAATATGCGCATATGTGGGTTTGGGTATATGCGTCCGGGGTGTGTTTGCAAGAGGAAGGGGCAATCGAACAGTGCGCATATATGCGCATGCGGTGGGTAAATTCGTTCCGAAGGTTGTTTTTTGCTGCCATCTCTTTCAACGCCCGCAAAATCCTCCTGTGTCTCTTATTGGCCTTGATTGCCTACGTGATGAATACGGCGGTGCGGATTACGAAATTTCCCTCCCAATATCTCCGCAAGGCGATAGAAGAGAGAGGGAGAGGGGGGGCTGAAGAGGGAAAGAAGACAGGGGTCCGTTCTTAATCAGGCAGTAACTCACACAGAACACTTGATCGCTCTTTTGTTCCAAGTCATTGTGACATTCGCGCAAAAAATAATCCGACGCGTTCGAAACGCACACCGTCGTTGATTATGCCGAGTTGAGATGTGAAGTCTCTGACACATTTCCTATCCCAGGCTCTTCACAATGGAATCCTGTCTAAGTTGAGGTCGGATGAATAAGGCACGGTCGTAATTACGGGGTCGTTCGTCTTATAAAGCGCCGTCCTAACCCCGTTACGGTGCATATGGGGCCGTCCTATTTTCCTCTGGAAATGAGACTTTATTCCAGCGGCGGAAGGCGATCCGATGACGACGCGAGGTTTTCTTCCCCGTCGTGGAACTCGTGATGTGATGACTGCGTAGAAAGAAACGATTTATACCTTCGCAAATACTTCGAAGAGCTTTTAAGGTTGCGGAAGTTTATCGCTATTTACTTTCTTTGAGGATACGGTTGTCAGGTCGATTAATCGCCCGCGGTAATGGTGTATGAGAGACGTCTCTTTATCGTTTACGCTTTTTTTATGTTACGTTAACCGCATTTATCTCTAAATGACGGTGTTCGAAGGTTAAAAACATGAAATTTTTGTGCAGTACCCGTAGAGATTGCACTATTAGGTAGGTTACAATCGAGTGAAATTGGCGTTTTGGTTTGCATGCGAATAATACAATTTTTTTTCTTCTTAGCGATATTAACAAATTAAGCTCACTAAAAAGTTAAAAGTTTATATAGCATACGATAAACACGTATTTTTAAACATTTGAGTGGCAAAATTTAATTACTATTAGTAGTTCGCCTATAATTTACACATCGGAGCCCGTCGTGTGTGGCATACGTGTTTTAATTTGACCGCATGCTAATTCATTTTTACGTAGTATGTGTGTGTTTATGTATGTATATGTATTTATATGTATGTATATGTATGTGTATGTATGTATATGTATTTATATGTATGTATATGTATGTATGTATATGCATGTGTATCTTTAACGACCTGATTCCCTCTTGCCTACACGCAATTGGTATCTAAGAGATAGTGCAATGAATAGCTGAAAAGTATTTCCTTTTCTACAATCTTCTAATAACACATAAATTATATGTATGAATATGCATGTATGTGTGTGTGCGTGTGCGTGCGTATGCGTGTGTTTGTGCATATATGTATATGTGTATTATCAGCCCTTTTAAATCCACTGGTAGACGAAGGCCTCTCCAGACTCCCCAGTTTTCCCTGCTTTCCTTCTCTAAGTAGGTCTTAAGAACTTCACAATCCTGCCCCATCTGCCTTTCGGTCTATGAATGTCTCTTAGGATCCACTCGATGACGCTCGATGCCCATCGTTGGTAATTTCTTCTTGCAATATGACCTTCCCATTTTTATTTTAGCCTCTCTATTCTCCTAATTACGTCGAAGACTTCTATCTTCTTTCTTACCCAGTCTTTCCTTTTGCGCTCTCATTGGGTGATCCTTCGGATGTATATTTTCATCTACCTCTGTGTTGTTTGTAGACGCTGTACTATTTTTGCATTTTTAATAGATGTTTCACAACCGCAGGTGAGAACAGTTCATATAATTCTTATTTCCAAAATCAGTATTGATATAGAATAAAAGTTTAAGTTTCTGCTGTTGAATTCTTCCACGTGAGAATCAATTTCTCCATGAAAGTAATTTCACACCACGCGCGCTATGAAATTGACATAGGGTATAGGTAAGTCACACCTTTAATCCGTTAATTTTACCTAATCGTCATCCTTTATACTACCATTTAAATATATGTTCTTGCAGACATATTTAAGAGATATCGCGTCACCCACAGCTAAGAAATAATATTTCGTGAAAACATTCCGTCGCTTTGATATGGTGAATCTCTTCCGACTTCATAACATCCCGACATGATATAATGAACGTATATCAAATAGATTAACTGTTTACAGGAGCAAAATTTAATAGCACATTTTGGAAAAATGGAGTTCTCGTCCCCACTAAATCCTCTTACGACTTGAAAACTAAATGACTTTAACATAAGATTTTTCCTGGAATTTTATCTAAAAGTTTCTAGCTGTCAAAAAATTAGCCCCTCTACGCATAATGAATAAGACATTCGAAAAGTTTGCATGCCTCCAAACTAATAATTTTCAGATATTATCATAGACAAAATAAAAATAGGGACATGTCATAAATATCGAATACGCACGGTCAGACAAAGAAACAAACTAATATCATAAGCATTGTCCCCATCCACATAGGTAATCTGTCCGAATACAAGTCCGTGATTATTATTGTTTAAACGTGTATCTCACATGTTCCTGCAATCTTCTTCATGGCTTGGTAGCTCTGTTTACCTTTTAACTCGTCTACCAGCTGAAATCTTTTCCTTCTTTTTCTCATTTTTCCTTGCAGTTTTCCTTTTAACACGTCTTTGATCATGATTTTCCATTCTTTTTTCACGATTAAAAGCTAAATTTCTAGAGTATTTGCCATTTGACAGTGGCGATTAATCATTGAAACCGGTCGTTAAATTTTTTCTGCGAAAATACTGCAACATTTCCCTTTTATAATGTTTTATTTAATACATCCCTACGTAACTTTTAATCAATTTCTTCCATATATCTTTGTTTATTTTCCCTGTCAATAGAATTTTCTTCTTCTCTTATCTTGTTTTCTCTATTTCAGTCCTTTCATCGGTGCATTTTGCATATCTTACTATGTCGCTTCCTAGGTATTTATAGTCAAAAACTAAAACATTTCTAATGACTTTCCGGAAGTACTCATTTTCAAGTTTTATTCTTTTCACGATGTTCGGATGATCTTGGACTTTTTTGTATTTTTTCCATTCCATATTTTTCACGTGTTGTTATTTATTAGTTTTTGGAGTTATTATTCCGTTTTTGCCAGCATATCTTTCTGTTTTGACGACCTTCCCTCCAGTCTTGAAATTTCCGGTACGTATTTACGTTTCTACCGTAAACCTTTCTCCGTATATATTGGATAGGCAATAACTTTTTGTTTGTTTGTTTGAATGCCCAGTCAATTCGCCTCTCTTACAGCACAAAGGGGTATCTCAGAGGTAGTGCAATGAATAACCGGGGAGGGAGGAGGGAAACCCGGTGCCGGCATTTGCCTGCTCTTACGAAGAACACCAGGGTGGCCAACGGCTTAACGTCCCTTCCGAAGGACGGAACAGCTGAATTTGCGCGGCCTCCTCAAACCACACAAACAGGGGGCCGGGCGATCTTGGAAAAATCCTACTCGCGCAGGATTCGTACCCGTTGACTTTTTCAAGCATCGGGCGAGTAGCAGCCAGCGTCCTAACCACTACACCACCGGCATCCCCAATAACTTTTTCTTAATCCTCTTCCGATATTTACTACGCTGGTATCACCTTTCTCTAATACGACCTTCTCAACTCGACTCGTGTGGATTCTTGTTGTATCCCGGCTTTCCAGTCCACTATTATCCCTTAATATCATCATCAGCATTATTCGCTTTACTCCATCAAAGGCGTTCTGCATCGTATGGACAAAAGAAACTCATTACGCTGCTCGATTGTTTTTTACATTTACATTTACCTCCATTTTGCCTGCCGATTACTCTCCGTATATCGACCGTTGGAGCAAATAGAGCAGGCGTCGAAAGCGGGCGTGTTCTTCTTTCACTTGTATACGATCAAGTGGATTGGAGAAGTGCATAGTGTCCGTGTAGCACGAGTGAATCCTGTACTTATCTCTCTCTTTCCCTCTATCGCACGAGACCTGTTCCGGCACTTGTGCGGAGGTCTATTTTTATCTTTTTTACCGCGCCTCCATCAGCGCGGCGCGCCTTGAAAAGAGGGCCGGGGAAACGTGACGCGGATGTTTAATACGGTCATTTTGTGTCTCCACTCGAGGCGAGGACGATCATTCCGCACATCGTATTGCACGCTGGAAGAGGCGAAGAGAGAGAGGCAGAGGAGGTAGGAAGAGGAGAAATAGATATCCAGCCGCGAAGGGGCGAAATAAAAAAAGTCGGAGGTTCGAAGTCGTTGGAGTGACGGTGACCGGCCAAAGTTGGGGAAGGAAGAGGATTATAAATGGGCCGATTGGTGGTAAGCACATCGATTCTTCGAAAACAGTTTTGATTTTAAGCTTGATTTTAGCAGACTAAAAAATAAGCGTTCAAAAATAAAGTTTGAAAAATCATTACTTCTCCCAGGTGCTTCCGATCAGGTTTGCCAAAATAAATTTTTAAAATGTCGCTAAATCCACCCTAAAAAGTAGCTAAAAATTCGCTAAACTCAAAGAAAGGTTGCTAAAAAGCCGTTAAATTGCAAAAAGTACGTAAATACTTAAAAATAATTCTTATTATATCGAATTTGTAAACATCTTCTTTTTATAAATGAATAACAATTAAAATAATATTTTATTGATTATTATAAATATGGTAGAAGTTTTACAATTAATAAAAAAGGAATAGGAAGTATCATTTATAGGTTAAGCTTTTAAAAGAAAAAGAAAAAAATCTGAAGTGGCCACCACTTGACTTTCTCCACACCTGTAATTTAAAAAAAAAATTCCAAATGGGTTACATGATAATGAATATTTTAAGGAACTGAGAGAAAAATTTAAAGACTTTACAAAGAACAGAAATAAACTCCAATTATAGCCTTCTGATATTGGATATAGCCACGAAACTCGAACAATTACGAAAATAAAAAGGAGCGTAAGACGTAACTAAGCGTGAAGTGTTTATAATAGTTGCCGGTAGATGGCGTGGTGGTGGCAGCTAAATAATTTAGTTTTTAAGATATCTCTTAAACAATGCTTTATATGGAAAATTGTTTCGAACAAAGGTTGTAGAAAATTAAAATTCCTACATTTTTTATTCCAGTACTTTTTTACAGTAATCAAATATTAAATCAAATGTTTAAAAAATAAGGTGTGACAAGAGTAAACACCCACTTCCGGTTGACCGATTTTTACCACAAACTAATCAAATATTGTCCCTTTAACAAAAATGTCAAATATAAACTTTCAACGTATCTGACGTTTCCGTGTACATGACTGCATGTAGTTTTTTTCCATTGAAAGTCAATACGAGTCAGAATTGTTGAATCTTCGACAAACATTTTTTCTATATTAACCCTTAGTTAGTCGCGTGAAAAAAAGTTCCGTAATTAGTCGCGTGGGGTCAATATGACCCCAAAATGATTTCTAAAGATAAGCAATAATATATTAATTTATTTATATTTTACTGTAAATAAAATCAATCTCACATTATAATACAATTATTTATTAATAATTTTTACAATAAACATTGATTAAAATAACTTAAGTTAATGGCATGTCGCTAAACCCTAAAGAAAGTCGCTAAGCGAAGTAAAAAGTTGCTAAATCTAGCAACAAAGCCGCTAAATTGGCAACTATGCTTCTGATAGCTATAAAAAGGTATGAAAAAGTTATATGCACATTTCGATCGCCGAAATAATTTCTGCACAAGCAGGAGTGATAATCAAAATATTTTAGGGCCATGTTGACGGTATGTTTATTTATTTTTGTGGTTGAGTTTAAATTTATATAGATTGCATTATTGAAAGACTATACCTTTAATGTTTCATTTTGATATCCGTTAAATGGTCGTAAATGGCTTGGATGTTTTCTAGGCAGTTGAAGTTTTTTCGCTTTGGCGTAATTGCAATCCCATGAGAGAGCATATTAATGAGGAAACCCTGTGGACATTAAGGCTTTAACTGGAGCGAAATGTAGTTTGAACATAAAAACTATGAAGTTTAATGTTCATAGTGGTTATACTACTTGTAATCGTTGGGTTAAGATAAAATCTTTTATTATAGAGACCTTGGTGTTTCCATTGATAAAGAACTGCAGGAGAATGAAATTTTAATCTACGTATTTTTATAATTTTTAATGTTGAAAGAATTCCTCCTTGATCGTAAATTATTATTTTTTTTTCAATTTTAGTAAAGTAAAATCTACTTTTGGAATAAAAAAATAGAAAGTAATCAAGCAGTTTTAGGAAATAAAACAAATGTGGATATTAACACAAAACTTGCATTTTATCATACCTTGAAAAATGCTGCTCGCTTCTCAAACGTTTTCCGATGAAATATTCAGTATTTTATCGTTTTTTTAGGTACCAATTAAGCTGTGAAGCATAGAGTAAGATAATCTATTTGAGGTGCGTGGAACTAAATATGGTAGGTATCTTAATCTTCCATCCTAGAAATCTTTCCTTACCCGCAATCCCACAGCGCTCCGCTGCTATATACGTAGTGTAGCCTGTAACATGATGCATTTTTTCAAACATGAAATTGAGCAACTCCAACGAGTGTTGTTCGCATCTAATTGACGACTTTCTATGGTTTTTGACTGATATTCGCTTCTTCTCTATTATTATATATAGACACCGATGAGTTTTCATTACGGTTTTATTAATAATTTTCTTGATTTGTTTTTTGCTTCTAGTCTTAACATTTCTGCGATATCTTTTGTGTTGATGAAGTCAACTAGACCGTCAATATTTGCGTGTCGTCAGGTATGTAGACAGGAATTTCAAACGTTGACTCTACCGATTTCATGCGTTGAAATCCCCGAGCGTCTCTCTCCTGATACTGTCCATTCGCTTGACATTTCTCCGTCCAAGTAGCTATAAATTTATTCAAGAGACGCACGTCTATTAGTCGAGTTTTATGGGCCTCGTAGCGAAACATCCACTTCAAAGCGGTTGTCATCGGAGAATTTGGTCCACAAGGATCTCGTATTCCTTACCTATAAAAATATGTACACGATTTTAACGAAAGAAACTTCATTTTCTCGAGACTAGACAGCACTGTTGAAATCAAAACAAAATTATAACAACACGAAGTTTGTTATGATATCAGGTAATGGCGGTGATTGTTCACCGAAATCGGTCGTTAAGGTATATGTTATATGTGAAGCACATTTAACACATTCAACTTTGTGTTGCTATAATTCTGCTTTTATCTTAGCAACGCTATATATTTTCAAGACGGTGGAATAAGACGAAGTCTCGGTCTCTTCTTATACTTCCAAACCTCGTTTTCTTCTAAATTCCTTCTCTCCTCTTATCTGTCTCTCTCCGTCTCTCATACTACTACGATGCTCCGCGGGATTAATAAATTCAACGATTAAATCATACGATAGATATTATTGCGCAAAAAACCTGGAGAAGTACTCAAAAGCGAGGTGAGCACCTCAAGAAAGCCGCAAAAGAACACGTTGCGAAAGCAAGAACAAAAGGGGATAGTTTTTTTTAAACGAAGTTTATAGTCGCAGGGAAGCTCATTGCCAGGAGGGAAATGCGAAAATCTCCGGTATTCTTCCAAGTGAAAGAGGGAACGTCTTTCGGTATAAAAACGAACGCATGAGCATTACATAACTCCGGATTGATATTCATGAGCATACCCTAATGCCTTTAACGCTGCGGGGGAAATTAATCAAAGCCGAGTGCTTACCGTCGGTTTTTTCCCTATCTCTCCACCAATATCTGGGACATGACGGAGTTGACGACGCTGAAACAAAGGAATGTGATGTTGGCGCATTTGCGAGAAGTGGGCAGACGTGCATGAAGGGAGAGAGAGAGAGTGTGTGTGTGTGAGAGAGAGAGAAAGGAAGTCGTTACAGCGTCGGACGGGTGAAACTTTGAAGAAAAACTGTTTATACAAACGACGTGTTCTTCAAAAGAGAGGAATGAGCGGTATAAGTACACACTCGTGCGGTTTTGACGCTTAAAGGCGCCGGCCGCGCGATATACGGTTCGTACTCTTAATTGCTGACGATTTACATAGATTTAAAAATATTCATATTCTCAAAATAAACTCGTTATAAATGCAGTAAAAATCTGATTATCTGGACTATAACTGGGACCTAGTGTGGTTCGGACGATCAAGAACTAGGATAACTGCAAAAAAGATAGGGCAACTGTGAGTTGAAAAAAATAAACTTACTTTTTAGTTTTCAAGGCAACTCAATGCGCGTAATACGAATAGGTGCGGTAGTCGTATGAAATTTTTCCGCTATTGGTCGATAGGCGTAATACCACGCGTTTCAAGCATCCAATTTTTACTTTCTCCATACGTAGTATAGGGGAAAGTATTGTTTTCATGAAAAAAGTCGACTTCGAGATTTCAACGGATATACGTTTTGAGGTCCCCTGAACACGTTTTGACCATTTTCTCGATGATTTCTGTCTCTGTGTGTGTTTATGTATGTGATATCTTTTTATGGGTGCTCTAACTCAAAAACTATTAATCAGATAAACGTGAAATTTTATATTTAACATATTTATAAAAGTCACAAGTACTGATTAGTTTGTGGTAAAAATCGGTCAACCAGAAGTGGGTGTTTACTCTTGAGACCCATTTTTTAAAACATTTGCTTTAATATTTGATGAATGTAAAAAAGTACTGAAATACAAATTGTAGGAAATTTAATTTTCTACAACCTTTGTTCGAAACAATTTTCCATATAATGCATTGTTTAAGAGATATCTTATACTTTTAGCTGCCACCACCACGCCACCTACCGACGACTATTGTTAACAATTGACGCTTAGTTGTCTTAGTAACGCTCCTTTTTCTTCTCTTAATTGTTGGAGCTTTGTGGCTATATCCAATATCAGAAGGATATGGCTTGAGTTTATTTCTGTTCTTTGTAAAGTCTAAAATTTTCTCGCAGTTTCTTAAAAAAAAAATATTATGTAACCTATTTCGAATTTTTATAAATATTACAGACATGGAGAAAGTCATGAGGTGACCACATCAGATTTTTAGTTATGATAGTACGAAAAAATGTGCGAATTATTCAAGCAAATACGCTATTATTATGCAAATGATAACTTATAATATGCCAAAAAATCTAAGATAACCGCTGAAATGCGATACTTATGCGTGGAAATCCGAGGACCGCGTCTGATAACCAAAAAATATGTTCAAAAACTTCCTCACGAATTTTTCTAAAATTCATTTCAAACCATCGCCAAGGCCATAAAATTTACCATAATATCTCCAAAAGAAGGGAACTAACATAAAATATAACTCCTTCGAACACGTGTCCTAGCTCTCGGGGAGTGATGCAAATGTGAGTGGGGCACATTGTGTATCTACCTCGTGTTGAAAGAATGTTCTTTCAAGGCGGTGGAGTAAATCCGAATGTCGTAGCTTAAGGGTTAAGAAACAACCAGCAGGGCAGCAATTTAAAATTTCGTTCTGCTAATTGGACATTCGAATAATCAGCGTTCGGATAATCTGAATTCTGCTGTACTTTTTTTCTCGTATATGATGTAATACTTCCTCTTGCGTCCTCCTTTTGTCGTCAACAATCAACATTATTTTCCATTTAATCGGAAAATGTTAATTTCTTAAAAAGCTCTTCTGAAATGAAAGTTTTATTTTCGTTCTTTTTTATAATTTTATGCGTGTTTAATGTGGCGATTCCATAAAATTGCTTAAAATAGTAATCAAACGGCTTATTGTTTGTTTGAACTTCCAGTATCAAACGTTACGAAAGAAGAAAACATCGAATTAGCCGCTTTGAGTTTATCAAAACTCGATCAAAGTTTCATAAACTAACCAACAATTTCCTCACAACTGTTTTTGGTGGCTTTAATATGAAAACATATCTGTAAAAAACGTGAGAGACGTATTTGAACGACTGATGCAATAACTATTCGTATTACTTTGAGAGTCACACGTTCCAACGTCAACAGAACGCTTCCAATCGGAGACGTACACATTGCCGCAACTAACGAGTTGCGAAGGTGGCGTTTTCCATATGCGTCGCTCGCAAAAGGCTCCCAACACTTCCCTCAAAAAAACCGAAAAAATTATATTTTCGCAAAGATATATATATATATATATATATATATATATATATATATATATATATATAAACTTAAGGAAATGAAAAGGTGGTGATGAGGGTGGCAACAAGGTATTGAAGGAAGCCCAGCGGACACTTACCAAGTCGGGGACCAAGTTGGCAGGCTGCTGGGGGCGTCGAAGAGACACGTTAAACACACGAACACAAAAAAAAACAAAAAACACGCAAGCTTATCGAGCCTATGCCCTTCTTCAGCGATAGAGTAACTGAGAGTGACACACTGGGCGGGGAATTACACACACACACACACACACACACACACACATATATATATATATATATATATATATATATATATATATATATATATATATATAATGTGTGTGTGTGTGAGGGTCAAATATCGCAATTTCTTTAATTGGAATAAATTTATTAATCTATTAAAACGGTAAAAAAACAGTGCGGTATGCCCTTGCACAACGCGAGGTCTATGTTATTGGAAAAGGCCGCGTTGGGAAAAACCGCGTCGCGCGAATTTAATACCATATTGAAAAAATCACACATGTGGGTAAAGGTTGCGAGATTTTTCACAACATGCACGCTCGTAAAAAGGACTGCGCATCTTTATATTTCATACGCGGATAAATAGATGTTACATTCATTAAACCGTGCAAAAACCAATCTTTGGGAAAATGGGTTTTCAGTATTTTACAAAACATCTTTTTTTTTAAGGCGTCCATTTTAACTCCACCATAGGCACCGAACGATGCAGAAACGAGTGCAGTCAGAAATTTACCACGCAAACTTTTCAAGGAAATCGTTGCGGAACGATCCAATTCAGAAATATTAATCATTGAATTTAGAACAGACATTCCATTGAAATAAGGATCATCGCAGCTAAATTTTTGGTCTTTAATGCCAATCAAGAAATAACACTTTTAAAATACGGCACTCTTAAACCACATGCGTGTTTTTTTCAACGTAGCTAACTAAATAAATAATTAAAATTAACTTTGTAAACTCCTACAATACTTTATTAAGAGACTCGATCTATATTTCGACGCTTTACGTCATCATCAGGAGTAATACGAAAAACGTAAACTAAGAGCTTATATTATTTATATATATATATATATATATATATATATATATATATATATATATATATATATATATATATATATATATTATGAGTGGGGGGGAAGGGGAAGAAGGATGGGAGGTTACATTTAAATCTGGACCCAGAGGATGATGACTGGGTGATGAGTAGGTGGAGTCATCGGAGTTCGTTAGGAAACTAATGGGAGGGAGGGGGGCGTATGGAGTGAATATCAAGGAGGGGGAGTGGGAAGGGTACAAAAAGTCGTTAACAACATTGTGGCCACTTTTGACAGCAGAAACAATTTCAGTGATTTCCAAACCATCAAGTCTGTGGCCGAGCCCTGGTAAATGTCCTTACTTCATTAAATTGCGTCCATGTGATTCCCATCCCTATGCTTCGTTATAAATTGACAGTTCCAGCGCCTATACCTTCCCCATCGGAGATGGATAAATGTACCCTTCCGGAGAGATCTGCATATACCATCTGGAGATGCAGGACGATTGAAATTTATCCTGAACGGACTGCGATGAGAAAACGTCTTCTCGCTTGCCCGACAGCATGGGAATTGCTTGATTTCGTCAGCGGCAGGCAGAAATCTTCTCCTCGCCTTTACGCTACTTGAAAGGCGCGTGGAATATCAATTAACGATTTTTTTCCTTCCTCGAATGTTTTTTCTTCCCCTTGTAAAGTCAAGATGGCACGTTCATTATTCCTCGGGAATTACGTAAAGTCGGTTTTAATTCATCGAAAGAAGTTATTAGCTGGAGGATTGAGCGTGACGTAATAGTCGATTGTAGCGCTCATAGTCTCGCTAGTTTTTTTATCGTCCCTGGCCTATCGTACGAAGTTTTACACGGTTTGTGTCAAGTTGAGGATCGTATATTTTACGTTGTGAAAATTCTCGCCTCTTATGACATCTCGCTGATGAATTTATGCCGGAAGCCATTAACGGTCATGCATCATGCATGAAATGCCGTCAGAGTCGGTGTAATTATTGTTAACTGGTTTGAATCCAGGGATAACTCCAGGAAATACTTCGATCTATATGCTACGATTTAATTTTTATTGCTATCCCCTCACATAAAGCTTAAAAGCCAACGCTTCCACCAAAATAGTTCTAATAAATGTTTTAAACGTGGTTTCTGAGCTAATTGTTTGCGTTAAATTTGGGTGATAAATGGAACGATAAATTTAACGGTGTTGGGGCATTCTAAGTTTTTTTAAAAGAACCTGTTTTCCGCGGTCCAGCAATTCTTCTATTATCTCACTCTTTTGTTAAACTGAAAGAATATTAAAAATTCGCGTGGTATATTCTCATGTCAAAAAAACTCGGAAACAGAAGTCTTAATAAAGAGCAAAAGGATATAATTTTACATTTCTACATACAGTATTGGCAAATAAATAAGAATAATTGCATAGAAATTTCGAAAATGTTTCTAATAATGGTACACCTGATTCCTTTTTATTCCATAAATCCCTAATAAAATAATATAAATAATATCTAAAGAGAGATAAATCACATACTTTATCTCTTTCTTTTTTCCAGGCTAACATATACTATTCAACCTTCTAATCGATCTGTTTCATATAAAGTCCAATTTTCCGTATTTATATCCACTTGGTAACTTATAGGGCACTAGTGAATTAAAAATTTCGAAGAAATAGATTATATTTTGATTGTGAAAAAAGTATTTTGTTTTTTATTAATAAACCCCCGGTTTATTAGCACAATACTTAAACCATTGAGCTACGGAAGCTAACTAAACGAATAATTTTGTTTGTTAAGACAAGCAACAGAAAATGACGGAAAAATATAATTCACAAAACAATCTAGTTAAAATGCAAATTAAAATGCCTTACGCTCATCCCAGTGCTAATGAAATTGTGAAATGCAAATTCCAGGAACCGCTGGAAATCCCGAACAAAACTTAATCTGAAAATTATAAATTCATCAAAATATACTAAATACGTATTAATTTGAATTTCCAGCTGCCATAAACATAATTTTAAAAGTTAACATTGAGGCAACATCCCGTTAAAGAGAGATTTTTCAGATACATTTAATTTAAACGTTAAATTTTAGCGATTTCGAATTTTAGACAAAAATCGACGATAATATAAGAAAATGTATTTATATTTCTTTAAAACAGTCTAGGTCTTAAGATCAAAGATCAATTATAGCTTATTTAAATTGGCCAAATATTAAAAGCCTGGGTCTTATATGAAATATGAATTATGCTCTGGAATAGAACTGTGGTCATTTTTCGAGATTTTTCTTCGTTGCCTATTAATATCCGACTCAAGCATTTTTGTCGAATTTCATTCTTCAACCTAGTCAGAAAGTTTATTAAAACACGTTAAAAAGTGGCGATGACGTCTGCAATTTTTCCTCGAAAGACCAGATTTTCGGAAAATTATAATAGATACTATAAAGATACTATTATAGGTATGAAGATTCGAATGCATAAAAATGCGCATAAACATCATTATAAACTGTTTGTGCACTCCTTCTCATCACTACCACCTTATAAGGACTTTTCCTTATACTTTTACGATATACAAAGCTAGTGTAATTGCCCAACAAAATGATGAGTAAGCATGGATTTATTTAATCAAAATAAAATTTACATAAAAAATCAATGAAATCACACTATTGATGCACTAAAATGTGAAAAATAAATACAATATTCACGTAATTGAATGTTTCATGAAGTGAAAATTGTTTTGGATATATAAACTTTGTGTGGAAAAGAAATATTAGTGATTATTTATTTGTTAAAGTATACGCTAAACAACTTCTGCATGACCAAACCACTTTTTACTTTATGAAACATTAACTTATATGAATTTCATACTTATTTTTTACATTTAAGCGCACATAAGGATTGTTTCATTCAAATTGTATTTTGCGTTTGTGAATAGGCTCATTATTATTCTTTGAATATTTGTTGTATTTGTTGTTTTTTATTTATAGTCAATTTGTCTACCCAATCTTACAATAAGTGTGCCAAAATTAAAAAAGGCGAAAAAACCAAACCAAACCCAATTCTGTTAACGATATAAATTTTCAATGGAAAACTACTTTCATATACAAACAGGAACAAATACAACATAGTATTCAGAGTGTAGGTTTTTGTTCTGTGTCTCTCGTTAATGAGATTCAAATATATATATGTTGAGATTCGGGAACAGACATTATATCAAATCTCAGCCCAAAATTGTTTGCATTGGTTTTTTCCCAACTTGTTAATTTTGATTCACATATTTTAATAACTTTTGGTTGGAAACCCAATTTCATTTTTAAACAACAACAATATAACAAACGTCAAATTTTTTAGTTAAAACTGATTTTTGGACCAATTCGACTCGTATTCGAAAATCAAAAGCAGGAATATGAAATTTCTTTCTTTTAGCCCTTCTTTGCTTCAAATCCCAAACTCTTACGATGATTCTAAGTAATTTTAAAGCAAATGATTAATATTAATAATAATATTAATACATTAATATTGTAGCGTGACGAATTTTCAAAGCGTTTTATTAAAGTAGGTTGTTGAAATTCATTAGTTTTCAAGGATAGCCTCAGTACCGTTTGTCAAAATCATCAATCATATTCGAACGATTGATTAATGGTTTCTGCGAAGATTACTTTTCATTCTTGAATTGGAATCGACTAGGTCACGGCCAGAGCGTAGAAACACTTTTTCAACGATGGTGTCTGTTTCTCGATGTATATTATTTGGGCTATATATTCGTATATAATAGCGTAGTATGATGCTCGAATATGCAGGGGCAAGGAATAAAAAGAGAAAGCGAATAATTTTGATGGAGTAAAAGATATAGAGGAAAGAAAATTGCATTCGTTTAAAACCTGTCAGATAGTCTGGTTTAAAAAGACCATTTTTGTCATAAATTTTCTGAGCGTTCATCATGTGTGATCACTAAATTATTTATTATATTTTTAAAGTGTAATATATATGTACGTAATATGTATGTTTCCGTCAAGATGCGTCTGACATAAATTTCAAGGAGGTTTAAATGCGTATTTGAAATGTTTTCCCCTAAAATCTCACACTGAAACTTTGCCTAAATATTTAAATAATATTCTATTTGCGAGGATATAATTAGTCAAAATAGGAATTGCTGATGTAAAAACTTTAAATAATTTCGGATGAGAAATATTTATTGAATATGATGGGGTTGGTTGCCTGGAAAGTGAGGAGGGGAATCGGATATTTAGACAATGGATAATCAATAGGATCCAGGGAAGCTCATCTCGCTCGTAGATAATGTAACGTATTCCGATTTCATATGAATAATGTCGTAGGTTTAGCCAGCTTTTTTCCTAAAAATTACACATGGTTTTGGAAGAAAAAAGTGATTCCACGGAGTTCCGAACTCGATTGTCTCTTTGTTGATCGTGTCTTCTACCAGGCTGTCTAACACGTAATATCACAGTTTTCAGCTCCAGTAAAATTTTGGAAACTCGTTAGGCGCATTTTGAATAATTTTTCCTTATTGAGGTGAATTGTTAGAGAGAAATATCTCAAAAATTTTCCCCTGATTAAGGATAACATACACCTTGCCCCAACAACAAGAGCTCTTATGATGAGGTTTCGCTAAAACACGGTTTGTTTTTCAATGTCAGAAATTCATACAACGCGGATTATGATTTGCTGATTGGTTGACCTGGAGATGTGAGGCTTCAGATTTCTGAGGGCGAAGCAGACGGTGGAAGGACAGAGTGCTTTAATTATGAGCTTAGATTACCAGCAACAACAAACTATTTGTACGTATATGTTCATCAAGGAAAGGTTTGGGAATTTTGGGAGTAAAGGTGGGTGTAAAGCCATGTCAACGTAAAACGGATTCACATTGCGCGGAGCTTTTTCAGAACGCATTCCCTGTTTTATAGGAGGGCCGGGTTTCGGGAAATTTGTCTTTTAAGGCATATTGCACTAAAAAATTTACAATAATCGTAAGGCAAAGTAACCTTAATGCTCTTTCTCACGTGGAAGTATCATGCTAGTGGAACATACAACACTTCAAATAATCAGCGAAAAATAAAATTACTTATCTAGTAAGAATTAACTACGTAAGACGTACAACCACCGCCGTAATTCCAAACAAAGGAAAAATGTTTCCTTCGCATGCTTTTGCTGATTCATTTATCGCACAAACATGATTTCTACTACCTCTGCATTTGATGATGGTGACTTGCATCTCTCGAGAAAATTGACACAAGGCTACACGGCGGCTCAGGCCAAAGTCATATGCTGGCCGTGGTTCCTAGGTACTTTTTCCTAGGGAATCTGGCACTCATGCGCAGCTTAAATATTCTTCAACGGTTTTAAATGCGAATTTAATGAGCGGATAGATACATAAGCGGCTGTTAAGCAGAAGGATCGCAATTTCGATCACTACCACTTACATGGGTGTTTGTGCTTAAAATCGACCTTGGGTGCTGTTTATGAGGTATTTCTAAGACGAATGAAATAATATTCAACAAAACGAGAGTTATATTTTGAAACACTTTTATTATATCTTATGATGAATATTTGAAATTATTCAGAAATATCACCACTCGTTAATTTACGGAAATATACGCTAGAAATTTTACTATTATATTCATTCAGCACATTCCTTAGGTGTTTGCTTGACAGTAATCATAAGGTATTAGCCGCAAGCTTGGTTTCTATCATTAAATGTAAATATTATATTATTTCACAAAAATAAACGGTCATTTTTTCAACATGTGTATTGATGCATTAAGTTGGATAATTTTCACGTATCCTGTAAAATACCCGATGAATGACTATCGGTTATTATCTTCCCTCCCGTGGTGGTGACTTGAGTTACCGAAAAGAATGTTATGGCCATGTTTGCCACCTTAAAATTCTCATTAACCCGGAGATTTTTATGATCTGATTTTATGATGATTTTTACAGGTGAAATTTTTTATTGTTTTAACCCTTTCAGAATGAAAATAGGCTTATGGTTTCTTTGTTGTGACTGTCTATGTTTCTGTATTTGTTGCCGGTCTCCACTATCAACTTTTGATTCTATGCACCGACTTTCATAACAATTGGTTAGGATCTCTTTGTAGCTTCTGGGGGTAGGTTTTATGGTGAAAGTTGAAGTCCCGGGATCGATTCCATGACCTATCCTTTCCATTTGACTTACATGGGAAATCGGAAACCGATCGTGCAGGGTAATTTCCTTATACAAAGAATAAAATATCTAAGAAAAGTGATATCGACGCGGGATTTTTGCTATTCTCTGCGGAATGGAAATTCTAATTTTTGTCGTTGGATTTTGCTTATCGATCGCATTTCTTTGAATTTTGCTTTAAAAATTGCAATTATGCAGTTTTTATTAACTGATAACGAGATTATTGTCATGGCGACGATTATTGCTGAACTAGCTTGGATTATTATGCGTTATAATCGCATAATCAATTGAATATTTTGATGCGAATGAAGTATAATACTTTATGATGTTAAAGTATGTAATGTGGGAAAAACAGAGAGCATCTCATCAGCTGTGAATTTAAAACTTTAAAAGCCAATATAGTCAACTTCTACGCCATCCTCTTTAACAATTTAATAACAATATAAGTAATTAATTCGATAAGTCTACCTTAGGAAAGTAGGCATCATAAATTCTGTTCGGATTATCTTGTTAACAGTTTAATACTCAGGAACTACATAGTTTTTACAGAAACTAGTGGCATGCTCGCTGCTACGCAACATAAAAATAGAATAATATACTTTGCTTTTATAATTCATATATTTCAGGATAACAGAAAATTTAATTTCAATTTATTTAAAATTTTAGTTAAAAAAGATGACTCGATGGCCACATTCAAATCAAAGTCATCAATCGAATTAAATATAGAAATGAAATATAAAATTAAATAAAAAGGTGGCCCTATCGGGATCGTATTTCATATTCGCGACGCGTTACTCACTATGCCACCTGGACTCCTCATTTATGTTGGTTCATAATTGCTATTCAATATTGTGCCATTCGAATGACCTTGCCTCAGATGGACATTCGACAAATTAGATTTGATTTAGATTAGATTTGACGAAAAAATGTATTTAATTCCAAAATTACAACAATGCAAGGTTGGACAACCTATAGGGAAGAAAATATTGAATATATTGAATATATATATATATATATATATATAATATTTAATGCTCAATGGTCTGTTGTACGATAAATGGTATAATTTGAACAAAAAAAGAAACAGCCACAGAATATAAATTAATACATATTGGACTTCCACATAAATTTAATATCAAATGGCGAATAGGGTTATTATATTATTGTACCTTTTATCTTTTCTTAAAAGTATATTTTGTTGCTTGTGAAACATTTCAATAGTTCAGTTTGCTCAGGCTGTTTTAGAAAATTCAGAAACTCTTCGCAGGTCATATTAAAATTTAATTTAGTACAAATTTACGCATTTACTAATTCTACTTTCATCCTATTCCTTTCATCCCTCCATACGTTTGCCGTAAGAGAAAAAACACTTTCCAAAAGGAAAGGAATACATAAATGTTTTGACAGTTCAGTGAAATTATTTCCATGTCCAAATATTATTACCCATTTCTTGTCTACTGGGAAGTCTCGAAATTTATTATTTATATTAGGTAGAACTTTGTTCCGGTACGTTTTACTCAGAGAATTTTTGTACACCTTTGAAATTATGCATTGTTTGAACAACGATACCATTTTCAGAGGTTCTAGTTGAGTTTCAAAAAACTGCCAGGAGATGCTTTCCGAGCGTCTATTTCTATTACAATCTAGCCGGAAGGATGATGCCTCCTTATAATGCTGTGTGTTTTTAATATGATTGATAACTGCAGAGGGACACAGATAAGCTGATGTCTTGGTTATGTTCAAATAAAATGAAAATAAACATTAAGAAAAGCAAGCATATTCTATTCTCTATGAAAAGGGAAAAGAGTAATTTTCCATACTATATGGAAGGGATACAAATAACGAAGGTTGATAATATAAAATATCTTGGAATACATATTGCGAAAGATTTAGCATGGGGTCTTCAGGTAGAATGTATAGTTTCAAAGGGTTTCAAGGCACTTAACTTTGTTATGAGAAATTTAAAACATAGCAGTATGAAAGCTAATGAATTAGCATACAAAACAATAGTAAGACCTATATTCGAATATTCTTCAGAAGTCTGGGATCCTCATGAGAGAATACATATTAATAAATTGGGAAAGGTTCAGCGAAAGGCAGCCAGGTTTGTTATGGGTCGTTTTGGAAGAGAGGATAGTGTAACAGATATGTTAAAGGAGCTTGGGTGGGAAACTTTAGAAAAGAGGAGGAAAGTGAAAAGGTTAGTTTGTTTCTATCGAATGTATACCGGTAAACCGGCCTGGAAAGAACTAAAACTTAAGATTAAAACCCCGACATTTAAAGGTAAAAATGATCACTCGTGTAAAGTTCGTACAAACGTTCGAAGAAAAGATGTTGGTAAATATTCATTTTTCAATAGAACAGCATTGGACTGGAATGAATTACCTGAAGAACTTCTTATGCCCTTTTCTCTAACCGAGAAAGCATTTAAAAATAAAATTGTTAAAAACTTTAGTATTTAATATGAGGTTTTTTAGGTTAGTATTTAATTTAGTTTTTTATAGGACTTGCGCCACCAAGCGGCGTTAATTATTGTAAATAAACATAGTAGGGTTAGAATTTAATCACAATACTCCAAATAACTATCTAATGCTAAATTAGGGTAGACTTTTCTTAAATTCATGAAGAAGATTATTTACTTATTTAAAATTTTTGTAATTATATGGGCAAATAACAAATGAAACATGTTGAAGTTTGTAGCTAAGCTGTTGTGACGATAGTTCCTGTGACTTGCAGTTAAGAAGTAGTATATAGTGTATAGGAAATAGTATTAAAAAGGTTATATTTTTGTATTAAGTTAACCCAATTTTTATTATGTAATTTGGGTGTTATGCATTGAGTTGTGATGGGGCCCGCTGCCACCGGGACCTGCTCCCAATTGAAGCGTTTATGTGAATAATAATAATAATAAATTTATTCTCATGCGTGTTGCTTTATATACAATATCGCGTGAGTGTTTGTTTACATTTTCATATAACTTCTACCTAACTAATTCCATGCACTTAATTCTAGAATGAAACCTTTGCTCTCTTAAAGAAAAACAAAAATAAATCGCATGTTTAATGCCAATTTCCAAAATACTCATGTTGACCCGGAGAAGTTTTTTCTCATCCTGAGACAAGTCCGAAAACCCGAAACTTCGGGTCAAACCCGGAGAAGTGATAACCCTTGTTATGGCAAATAAATCGTCTGAAATGAATCCATTGCATAAGAATAAATTGAATATGAATGCGAGTATATAAAAATATAAAACAAGAAAAATTTATAATTCTAACCAAAATACTCGTTTTGCAGATTCTTACCTACCTAACTCCCTCAGAACCAGTATTATTCATTAGAGTACGGTGAAAACTTGATTTTTTAATTCAAGTGAATCAATTGTAAATCGAAGTGAATCTTAAAATTCAGTTTCAATAAACATTGGCTGCCATTCGATAGCAAACTATAGGCACAGCATTTCTAATGCACAATGCTTTGACAAAGTTATCGAGAGGCAGACGTAAGTGAAATTATTCAAAACTCATTTTTAGTTAACACAACTTTTTTATCGAATCTAGCTAAATTTAAAATTTTAGTATCGAATAACAGGTGTGTATCTACGGTGACGCGAGCGGAGTAGATGTTTCGGAAAAAACAAGGAAGGAATAATTCAGTGGAATTTAACGTAATGCTACTCACACAAAAACGTTACATATATCTATTAGTCCATGTTATTAAAAAGTTTTCCGAAGAACCTACGTTTCACATATCTTTTTCCTTTGAAAAACTTGAAACAATGGATAAATTTATGCATTTTCCGAATAAATATATTTGCATGCATCCATCGTTATAAAGACTTATCATTACTCGAGAGATACATGTATTACCACTCATTCTCATTAGTGAATTCAATTGTATGCAAACAATAACGAGTCAACTTCGGATGAGCGTTTGTTAGACTTTTTTTCAATAGCATCTTAAACGTTATAGTGGGGAGTTTTCGTCCCATCTCCCGGTATGGCCGACGACATAATTCAGTACCGTAAGACGATAGCGAGGGCCTCATCACCATAGGGACGTGAGCGATGACTTGAAATATCGATATCCGTCCTATGACGGAAGAAAACATGAATGAACACAAGCTATTGGCGAAGAATTTACGTGATCGGAATAGCTGGCGCGGAGGAAATGATGAAGTCGTTTTATATTCGAATGGTGGCATTTCTCCTCCGCTTACATATGTAACTAAGTAAGGCGATTCTCTTGATGTCGCCTGATTTTTTAGGAACGCTAAACCGATATCGACCGATCGATACCTATACTCTATCGAAAAAAAGTCTCGATATCGTAACGAAAAAATCTCTTATCGACTTATCGTTTACATGACCATTTATCGTGGAACGTAGCGAAACCTTAGTAACCTAATAATAATTTATAATTCTTCTAAAATAGTAAGGAAAATGATATAATTGTGAATAAAAGTAAGAACTAAAAAATCGATTTTTAATTATCTACCGTCGATATCCGCAGGAAGGTTTTTGGTCTAAAACTATTACTATTACTACCAACGTAGGACAGTCACACGCAGAGGCGGATATGCCGTTCACTAGGAGCAAAAGAGGCGCGCGAAGGGATCCAAAAAATTATTCCACATTTTAATTTGTGATTGTTAAATTATACGTACACATTCTTTGCGTTCAAATTTCATTGCTCAATTTCATTACTCCTTCTATTGAAACTCTCTATAGCTCGTTTCGCATATGATTTTGGGTTTTATGATGATAGTTTAATATAATTTTAGTGTTTTTCGTGATACTAAAATAAATTTATTGCAATTTATGCATCGAGTATTTGTCTCTTCACTTTTTAAAAGATTAGTACGCATTCCATTCTTTTAGCCCAAAGTGTTTTTCTATTCACGGATATTTACAGTATCCTAATGTCCGCTTTAGTCCAGCACTAGAGATGGCAAGAAGTATTGCTGCTTATAAACAGGAAAAGGATGACAGAACTCTGTGGTCAAATAATGATCAGTTTGGATTGCTGTGTTCCTGTTCTACCAACCTGAGAAATTTTCCGCAAATTCTTGCATGGAATATCTTATCTTTCACCTGAAAAAATGAAAAAGCTCTCAAGCGTTGTTTTGTTGATTTATTTTCAATGTTTTCCATTGTCAGGCCAAGGAAAAAATGACGCCCGGTTGCAGGCGGGGATAAATTTTCCACTCCGTGAACTCCGATGACCCATGCAAAGTGGATTTAAGTTTAATAAACGTTAAAAAAGGAATTGGAGACTACGGTGTACAGATTGGAATTAAAATTTAAAACTCCTGAACCGTAAATTAACCCAGAGGGCAATCACACGTCAATAAGAAATAAGAAAAATTAAATTATGCTTACAAGTTTGCAGGACGATGATGGCCTACAGGGACCTGTTGTCTAAAACTATCCTAAAAAGAAGTAAAAGAAATAGAAAAACACACACTCACAAGCACTCTGGAAATCTCTAGATACGTATTTCGGAAGCTATGCTCCCATCTTCAGTAGCTGAAGTCGTATTTAATTTTTCTTATTTCTTATTGACGTGTGAGTGCCCTCTGGGTTAATTTACGGTTCAGGAGTTTTAAATTTTAATTCCAAGTTTAATAAAGTCAAAAAGACGATGGATGACGCAAACCCATAGAAGAAAACGGAGGGTGAGGAAGAGAAAGGTACACCGATAAAAAGAAAAAACTAATATCAGCTTCAGGACGGTGGGAAAGATGCGAAAATTTGGGAAGGAAAACGTCGATAAAAGGTAGCATTTTCATGTTATATAGATCCTCAAGTTTAGTGGTCCTTAATCTTTCAATTGTCGCGGTCCTTTTGAGTATCATACGCCTCCCTTAAAATTGAAATAATAGTAAAAGTAAGAAACTTTATTGCAAATTTCATCATTTTATGTTACTATTAATAATTTTATCACATCGTTTTTCCAAAATTCCCTGATAAAATTTTAATTTTCGTCATTTCAGCTCGCATCTAAAATAATTTTTCGGCCCTCTGGGGGCCGCGGCACATAGTTGAAGAAACATTGCTCTAGGTTACTGGTCGGTGGGTCAAATGCGGCACCCGAGAGCGCTTTATGCGGCCCGCAGAGTTATTATTAAAAATTGAAGTGTAAAATTAACATAGACAACAGCATATTTTTTAGTAGAATTATGGTCTGAAAAACTTTTCAGGTGATGTTTTAGCGCTAGTAAATTCTGTAGACCTAACTTTCACTAAGGCCACTGAACTTTTGATGTGAACACTCATCCTGCCCGCCGAAGTTCTCGTGACTTCCAATGCGGCCCTAGGAAGTATTTAAAACTACAAATATGGTCCGCCGCGAAGAAAAGGTTGCCAACTACGGCTCGCGGGCCAAATCAGGCCCGCGATGCTGTTATGAACGCGAACCGTGAAACGCAATGCAGATAATTTCATATTTTTTGTTAAAATCATCTCCGTAAAACCATTGCTAGTGAGGTTTTTACGCTAAAATATTACTATTTATAATATTTCACTTATTTTCTCAAATGACTCGATGTGAACCCTAATGCGGCCCGCCGAAGCATTTGCCTCAGAAGCTGCTACTGCCAATGGGGCCCGCATCGTAATATTTTTATCCGCCGCTGGCCTAGGGTATAGCCTTAAACCCACCGACAATGTCTTTTTAACGTCCGGGCAGAGTCCAATTTGTTTTTTTTATTGTCTGTTTTGCGCGTGATTCATTGAAAGAAAAAGAGTGCAGAAAGAGACAGTAAACGGAGAGAGTGGAAATAGGCGGCTCGATAGGTAACTTATGCTCTCCGGAGAGAAAGGAGGTAACGCATCGTCATTCTTAATTTTGGAAATTTATATTCATACATGTCCGACATGCTATAAAACGGTTTCCTGCTTCTCTTTTCTGTTCATTGTGGGAGTCTACTTAGCACGGGCATGTAAAATACCTCCGCCTCGGCCATAAACGCCGTTTGGAAATGAAAGCGCTAGACAGTCTTACGCGGTGCAGCAAAATGTTAAGAACGGCACGGAATTTAAATGAACATTTCTCGAAGGGATGAATAAGAAATTTTCGACCAGGGTCGTAAAGGAAGAGAAGACGGCGAGGAAAAAGAAACATTTCACAACCTCGCTTCCGGCAAAAAAAGGTAATTTTTTTTTTAATTCACGCCGTCTTTCCTTTATAGGTGGGGTATGAATTTTTCGAGTTTTAAAAAAAGGTCCTTCGGAGTGTAAAATGTCGAGTTTTAATATTTTCCTTTTCATTCGGGTTAAAATCGGATACAAATAAGTTACAGATTTGTCGAAGTTTTAAAAAAAGTTCAATCTCGGGTAATTTTCGGGTTTTATTATTTTGTAATTCGGATAAAATGATTTTAAAATAAAAATTGTATTTAAATATTTAAAAAGCTTATCAACTATCACAACTTTTTACTATACCTTAAGTATGGTTGAGAGAGTGATATTTTGTGTTAAACGCCTCCAGGTGGAGAGGAACACCTCGCAGACTGCACTAATATCTTGTTTCCCGTTCAACTTCTTTTGAAAACACACCAGTGAAGTAATTTTTCTTTCGTAGTGTTTCCAACTAACAGACACTCGGGCTCATTTTTCCTTATCCTATCAAATATCTAACAGCGACTAGCTAAGGCACGTCCTTGACTATTCGTAGCGCGAGCAAACCAAGGAGATAAAAATTGTGTTCCAAAATGAGCTTACGAATAAATTGTTTACAAAGGGAATAAACGAACTGATGGCAAACATCTCGTACTTCACTCATGTGCTGAGGTACCTACAGTGCCAAAATAGAAATTCTGTGACCAAATCTAAAAAATTGTGTATACAGCGAACTAATAATTTCGGGTTTTACCCGAAATTTAAAAATGACAATCGGAGGGTAAAAATCTGGTAAAACCCGAAAAATCCATACACTATTTATAGGTCGATTCCGAAAACTCATGCGATGTTTTTTTTAAGTCCACTGTCCGTCTTTTCTCTTCTCTTCTCTCTCTCTCTCTCTCTCTCTCTCTCTCTCTCTCTCTCTCTCTCTCTCTCTCTCTCTCTCTCTCTCTTCCTCCTCCCCCTCTCTCAATTCGCAGGTTTAATGTCCGAGTGAGTGGGATTTCTCTTTACTTTTTCCGCAAAGCTCCTCGACTTTGGAAAGGGAGAGAGAGAGAGCAGCAATATGGCCGACAGTCGCCCTCTTGTCTCGTAAAATTGAAAGAATAGCGGTCACGAAACCCGATATATGTGAGCGCGTGGGCAGTCTTTTTGGTCACACTGCCCTCAATCCCTCAATACATTGATTATGGCTATAAGTTCTTAGTATTTACGACTCATAATTTTTAAAGAAATACGTTCATAAATTTATGCATATATACAATTATATATATATATATATATATATATATATATATATATATATATATATATATATATATAGTATATGTCGCGTATGCATGTGCAATTTTCTGTTTCAAGGGATCTTACTTGTGGTGACATAAACAGTGCCTTAATTACGAAAACTTGTGCATACATGTTTGAATCTATCGGACAACGTGCATGCAGACTTGTCTTCGATTAAATGTTTATGAACTCATGCACATTGGTTTGTTGCACAAAGAGTTACCTAAAGGAACCACTCACTTTTGAAACTACCATATCAGAAGCAGTCGTGCAGTCAGTCTGTCTGTCTTTGTAATGTGTGAACAGCTTGTCCCGCAACGAATCTTATCGTCAAAAATGCCGTCGTAAAGCGTATTTTGCGACAGATCAGCGTGTTAAATTAAATTTTTTAGATTGATTTCGTAACAAAAACAGAATAACTTTACGTGGCAAAAGGGGGAAAATAAATCCACAGCTTTCAAAAATATAAGATGAATGGCTCAAAAATTCTATTAATATTTTGGATTTAAATGAATTTATTCGAGCAAGAAGTCTAGTTCATATGTCAACCTTCAATTTCATTGATTTATTTTCGGTTACAAGGAAAGGTAGCCGGCTGGCCGATCTCAGAAAATAGATTTTTAAAACACCATACTTTTCGAATAGTTAAGTGATCAGGAGATAATAATGGTTATATGTTCCCATTTCTGAAAACCTCTTTCATAGATTCCTTTTTAGCACGTTCTGCTTTTAGCTGTGAAATACTATATGACGTTGTTAGCGTGTTCATATAAGGTGCTTCGTTTCGGGGAACTTTTCTGGATAACAATTAGTATACGTATTTTATTTTATGTTTACTCGAAAGACTGAGACGTGTGCAATAAAATGTACGATTAAGCCAACATTTTATTTTCTTTGAGGAAGTATTATGGACATTTTCAGCGGTCGTTTCAATGTTGCTATTTTTCTTTTGCTTTCCAATTCGTGAAGAATTTAGTTGGTGGCCTCAATTTCTAACCAAACGTATGCATATTTATGCCGTTATTATGGCTGCACCGCATATTGTTCTACCTTCAACTGTTAGTAATTTTTTGCATAATTTACAAACCTGGGTATTCGGCAAGCCTATAACATTTATGTGAAAATAATTAATTATAAGAATAAACTACCACTAATTACGAAAACCCAATCGTAAATATTTATTACTGCGTAAACTTTCAGAAGTTTAGATCCGAATCCACCAGTGAAGAATTTATAATCATCATAAAATATACTGGGTTACGCTTTAGAATGCGACTGATCACTGCCTCCGCTCGTGTTTTTTCGGAAGCCGACTAATTTATTATAAAACGCGTTCCTACTGGAAAATTCAGTGTCTCCTCACCTAATGACCAGTCCATCAATATAAACCGGGACCGTGCGTTTTGAATCATTTCTCGTGATTCTACGGTCTGCGGTCATTTAAAACGTGATTAAATTTGATAAAATTACACCCATGTTTACGAAAGCGCTGTCACTCCCGCAATCCTCAGTTTGCTAGTGCAGCAAGCAACTATCGGTTCGCGACCTTGATCAGGTTCTCGAGAGGCTGCCTCGGGGGGTCGCTTAAAGACCAGCCCTTCTTCCTACTCGCTCCCGAAACTCGCGCTGTTGAATTGCATGAAATGAACACATGTGTTACACCTCGTATAAGATAAGGAAGAACAGCGTTTCCGATGGGAACATAAAAGCTTCGAAATGGCTTTTATGGAGGGGTCCCGTAGGAATTAATGGTGGAAAATACGGGGTCGTGGCCGAGATAAAAGGTTGCGCAACATTAAGTTTGGGAGGGAGTTGGGGAAGTGCTTCTTCAAGCCCTTAAAAGGTGTGGTGGTGTCATCCTGGTTTTTTGAGGTGGAACAAACTGGCCCTATTAATTCGGGATGGAGCCTTCCCAGATCAATGCGAGGGATTGGGAAAGGTGAGCGGAAGACGTAGGTGATGGAGGGAGGATTAGCCACGAATGGAAGGAGAGGTGAAAGAACGGGTATTTTAAAGGGTTAATGATTTAATGCAGTGCAGAAATCCAGGTCGTATTATAATCAAATGTTATCTAAATCGCTCCTGCTAATACAGAACGTGTTCAAGGACGTTCGGAGGAGTTTGGAAAGCCATTTAATTGTGGAAGAAAGCCTTTAAAAACGAATTGGTGAAAGGACGTAGTAATCGATTGGCGTATTCTTAGCCATCGACGTCGACCAATCCCAATCGCTTAATGCTGTTCTTTTTTAAAACATGTTTAAGTAGTTCGTAAAGAACGCCCCTGCCTCGCATGTATAAAGTCCCCTCTCGTGTTTATAGAGATAGAATCTCAGTGTAGGAAAAAAGGAAAATTACTTTTTAAATTACAAAAATAATGAAACAAAAATTAATAAAACTGAAAACAACTCAGTTCTACGAGAATGTTTCCCTAGCCGATGAGCCTGTTGCATCGAATACGACTGTTTCTTAGAAAGTTGTGTCTTTCAACCGCGATGGAGTCCTAATTGACGCAAACACTTTTTACACTCGTCGATTGCTGATTAAATTACGTTTCTTCTTATTTTTTCGTCTTTACCTAATGTAGTTTTTTTCGATATCACAAACTGTGATCAAGTACGAATTCCTAATTAACTGATACGTCAAAGTCATTACAACCCAACTCTATCGTTGCATTTGGTATTTAAGGCCTGTCATTTGCTTACTGTTAAATCCTGTACCCCAAAAGCTTTTGATGTATCATTTTCACAAAGTTTTTCCTCATGTGGTATGCTCTCTTCACTTTTATAGTTAATGGACGATTCTGCAACGAGTTAGGAAATAATTGAATAGATGAACTCGCAACCATTTTTACTAAAGCAAGCCGCGTCCTTGAATGCCACATTACGAAACACAAGGTGTAAACAAACTTTATTATGTTCTCTATTGCACAATTCAGATGACCATTTGACGTATAAGATTCTTCAACTGAGACAAGATTTGCCATGACAACATCGCATGCTGTACTCTAGTCTGAGCATTTCCGCTAATTTGACACATTAACCGTAGCATTAGTAATTTATAACCTTAAATCCATTACAATCTATGCGTTTAAATAAAAACAAATCATTTTCTATCGAAGTCTCTATCTCTATCTATCTTCGCGAAACTCGAGTTTATTGTTTTGTTATTGCTATTTTTCCACAAGGCACTTTCGATCGCATGTCTTTGTAATTTGTCGAGTGCGTGGGAAAGTAAATGAGAGATAATCTCTAACTCGTTTTAATGCGATAAATTGCGCACTGCAAGAAAAAAAATGTCCGCCGAGCTAGCAATAATAATTATTGCTTTTTTCTCATGGTTACAATGTTTATTGCTGCCAGATATGATTGGCTTCATTCTGAGGAATTTCTCCTTCCGTATTTTTCTAATATACCACGACCTCGCCTTAGGAGAAATTAAGAACTGACTTTCAGTGTTCTCTCCTCGAGGGCGCTGAGGGCGTAGGCGTAATTATATTCTTTAGCAATACGGACATTGAAAGGTCAAAGAAAACTACAGAAGCATCGAGTTTCTATTTGCGAATCAATCGGAGACCTTGCTGTGAGTTGCTACTGATGCCACGCTTAAATTACAAGGGTTTGGTACATTTTGTGGACGTTATAATATTAGCCATTTCGATCCATTAACTGCAGGGGAATGGACTACAGGTAAACTAATCATGGAACGACTGCGTGATTTGTGTGAAATTTGATTTAATTTAAAATTATAGAAAACGCATGTATATGACAACTATATAAGTAAACTTCCTTGAAAATTTATCGTATTTTTAATGTTTATTTATGCATCCATGCTATTTTTCCTTCTGAAAGTCGTGAGATTAAAAAGTATTTGATAGAAGTACCCAGAAATAAGATAGGTAATGGCTGAAAAAACTCATTTTAGCGTTTCGACTACGAAGAAGGCGTCCTCGTCGGTGATATCACTATATTTGTTTCTAAGACAGAAGCAAAGTTCAAAGAACACATGCCATAGAATCAACAACCAACGGATTTCCAATGAAGACGGCTACTTGGTAGTCAAAATGCGCATCTGATCTTTCCTGTCTTTTGGTGGGTATTTTAGTCATCTTTATCACCAATAAATTAAACTCGGAGAAAAATCCGTTTGTAATATTGGCCTTCGAAAGAAATATTTTTTCCCTTATCTGGGACAAGGGTCGAAGAAGTTCGCCCTTCATTTTCCACCTGGTCCGCCAATTCGGCTTCAAGTCTCGCTGCAATCCCACCGTGATACTGCAGTGTGCAATTCGGTCGTTGCGGCAATTAGCAGCGATGGTCCAAGGACGGGCACCTGCATGGCCTTCTTTTCGTCTTAAGCCGAGCGCTGCTGCCGGCTAATTCGCCCAAACACGCCAATCCTAGAATTAAATTATTTTTTATCTTTCCTATCGTTGGATTTAATGATGAATGGCGAAGTTCCACCACGGATCACAGCGACACCATTCAGCTTCGAGGCGAAGTATCTCATTCACAGCTTGTAATTTCTAGTTGTCAGTCATTCACTTTCTAGGCACCAGTCGAATTGCCAGTCATTATTTTTAATTTGCTATTGAAAACTACTATGCAAATAACCATCAATACTCTTAAATAAGCCGCTGAATTTTCAATTTTTTTCTGTTTCTTTCGACGCTCGTATAAAATTTTAACATAGGTTTACCTACACGTTTGTCATTTCAATTGTATTGTTTTTCTAGAACGTTTCCTTGGGGAAATAAAAACAATTATTGCAATTTCCACTAATAATACAATAAATTGTTTATTTCTATTATCGAATCTTTCCACAAAGTTGAGCTTTCCCAAGTGGAGTTTGTTTCCTTGGGGATAGTTTGCACGAAATACATAAAAAGAGTCAAATCTGTTGGGCTTTCAAATTAAATTAAAACTTATAACTTGAAAATTTTTACCGCGCTTTAAAAAAAATGCGCCTGTAGTTTCACTTTGCGTCTATTTGTCTATCTGACCGGCTGTCTGTCTTTGCAATTGTATAAATTGAAATTGTGACGAAACCGTAAACGATAGAAAGCTGAAGCTTAAGAGAGTAGCTATCTGTACTGCCGTTATTTGTTTTTATTTGCTGTTGACTTTTGAAAAATATACAAGTTCGGATTGGGGCACATTTAAAATTTTATTTGTTTAATATTTCAGGAGTAAAAGATGGAAAGCTGAAATTTCGGACGTTTATTTTCACGTTGATGTCAATTGTTTTTAAAAAGCTTGAAAAAATCCAATCATCGAGTCGTAATTTATTTTTAGCTTAGAAAATATAGTAATTGAACGGAAATGGATTATATACGACGAAGAAATGCACGAAAACAAGTTAATTTTCCTTTTGACACACAAAGCGCCTTGTAAGTGAAAAATAATGGATAATTTACGAAGACGGAATGAACATGAATGTAAAGATTACGTTAATAAAGTAAGGTATGTTTTACTTATATCTCCGAAGGGAAGATGGAAATCCGAAACTTTGAGTCTATATTTCCACATTATTATTCTAGAAAAGTTTGAGTTTTAAAAACTTTACGGAGGCGGATAGAGAAACGTTCGAAATTTTAATACTAAATTGATTGCTTTTTTATCTTAATAGTCGTTTTGGCTGAATCAATTGTCCAATATATTGTACAATATTTGTTTATATAGAATGGTTTTGCGCAATGCAACACTAACTTAACTGTTTCTCATTTAAACACTAAACTAATCATCACGTGGTACCCCCTTTATAAAACAAACGAGGCTCTATTGATCGAAAATGAGGCGGTATAGCCACGTTAAAAATAAAAAACTCGCTAATTTTATACATTCATGGATAAAACATCTATTAAAGTTTTTAATCCTTGTTACGGTATTTATTGGTCTGGAAACTGACATAATTATTTATTTAAAATTAGACTGTTCTTTAAATGGCTTCTTTATTTTCTTAATATATACTTAATGGTTTTCATATTTGTATATTATGGTACACATAAATAGGCTTATCGAACAACCGGAATATGTATCCGAGTAACCGGAAGAGGCTTTGTCCCGAGGAATCAGGTAAGTAGGGAAGTTACTACAACTCTTTTTTTAAATATTATGCTACATTTCTTAAATGAGTTTCATTATGAAGCGATGATGTTTCCGTAGTAATATCATTTTTCACGTGCTTCAGAGAAAACAACGGGTCGCTAAATTATTTCTCTATCAGATTGAATTATTTGATATTTGAATTAATCACTTTCGTTTATTAACTTGTGCGTAGATAAGATTGGAAGTTACCGGAGATAACAAAATATTTAATGTTTACATCAAAAACATGAAACAACTTCATTTTAGCCGTGATTAATAGTACAGTCCAAGATGAACGACTTGCTTGTTTCTTCATTTACGCAAACTCTCGTGTTGCTCTCGTAAAATCACAATTCCAGGAATTGGCGAATTAACGTAAGAATTCTAATTATTTTGCCGCGAAGGCGTCATTTTTAAAGTTAAGTCGATTATTTACACGTGTTATTTGTATGTTAAACCTGAGGAGCGTCATGGTCTTTACTGCATTTCGTCTGTACGCTAGCACGAATTTGTGTCTTAGAACGAGCTTTTCCCTATAAATTTCTGCATGTGAAAGTTTTGCGTATTATTCCAAATTTTAATCTTCGTTTTGCTATGTATTTTTAATCAGTAGCTTTTATGTTTCTTTAAGTGTATTTTCATATATTCATAAGTGTGACAGACTGTTTTCATGCAATCAATGAACATACAATACAGGATTCTACTAGTGTAACCTCTTGCGCGTTCCCGTATATAATAGCGCAAATTGACTGTATTATTACCATAGAAATAGCTTCTCAAGTCCATCAATCTTCTTTTCAGTGAGGAAGTAAAATTTTCCAAACCATAATTCGAAATTATCGATAGGAGAATAGCCATCATCGGACGACACATCTGGAACTTTCCCTCCAAGTCATCACTGGAACTCCGTTTAAATCCGGATCCGAGGTAGAATGGTAACATAATTGGGACCTGGCGTTTGCGGTGGCCAAAATTGCGTGTACGCGACTGTGATGTAGCATATAGAAACGCTTTAAAAAAAAAACCCATCGCTGCTTGGAGGTCTAACCACTGTCTCCGTTCGTTTTCATCGGGACCTTTCGACGTGTTTAAAAAAACGCCAATTTGGGGAAAAATAAATAACATAAAATGGTCGACTCTATCCGGTTTCGAAAAGTAATACCCCCTCTTAAATGAAATATAAAATTTTGGAAAGGTTATTTTGCCATCTTGTGTACCTTTCGTAACTCGTTTCCCGTCTTTCTTATTCTGCGGCTTGAGATGGGAATTGGAAAATAAGAGGAAGATTTGATTTTCGCAGCTGTGCCAATTTTTTTTCCTTTGTGCCTCAAAACCGCATAATGTTGTTGCCACTAGAATAAAAAAAATGTTCTAAACGATAGCGATCGGAAAATAATTCAATCTCTCGACTTTCTAGGATTATTTTTAATTGGTGTGCGTTAGTTTCACCAAGGCTGAAAGTTTTTGACATCGGTGCAGTGAAAAGCGGCGGAGCACTTTTTAAAAAATAAATAAATTTAGAAAGGACATGCCTTCGATTTGTTAAAATTTTGTTTTTCAATAAATATTAACTCGTTCTGACGCAGATTTATTGTGTGCGAGGTTCGTCATTGAGTGATCGATTGTAGCGGCGTTTGAATAATATTGCTGTCACCGTTTTCCTGAGAAAATTATAGAAATTAATGTTCTGAATTCGCTTTTGAATCGTTCACACAATTTTCTACCGATATCATCACACATTTTTGCAGTTATACATACGTTGATTCTCAATGGCACATTCTGAAAGGTAATCTTAGAACTTTAGAAGCAGTTAACTTACTTAGTGCACATAAAAGTTTTACTGCCGTGACATAATTCCAACCTGTCATAGCGTAAAGCGAGAGAAAACTTTCTTTTTTAACGCGAAGCGCGTAATTAAAGATCCCATCCATGACTAATTGCAGGTCTGGTCTTATAATCCGAAAAAATTATGGGTTATGTAGTTCGGCCAAACCCGCTTACAGAAGGGCAGAATACTTCATCACAGGCCTTGCCATTTTTCTTTCTTAAATGCTGGAAAACATTAATTATGCACTGCGTCATATGTGATCTTAGCAAGTCGCGAATGTGTGAATGAAAATGGCAGCATTGTCCAGAAGAGCAGAGGACATCGTCCGCTTAACGAACAGGTTACGTTCTCGAAAACGCGTACGTTAAGCGGATGGCGATATGTCGTATAAATACATGCTATACATATAGATGCGTTCCCCTACGAGTTCATGAATTTTTTCACGGAAAATTTCTGTAATATCGTACCACTGCATTTATAAAGTAAGAAACACTAAACATAAACATGTGAACAATGAATTAAGCCACAGAAACATCATGAATGTAAATAAATACTGATTTTAAAAATTATTTCTTGCATGAAGTCAAACTTTCCACTTCCTCGCTATAGTTTATGAGTTGTTATAGAGGAGAAGAAAACGTATTGGTTGGAGGAAAGGAGAATTTCGGAAGGGATTTAGCCGGAGATTCAGAAGGAGACTTTAGGAGTTGATTTTTGTGGCAATTTGGGAGTTGTTCAAGGAGTTGCCGTTTTTGTATATTTTATCACCCATTGCAATTAAAATTTTCACACAAATTGTTCAAAATTCAGAGGTGTAAGCAAAACCCAAAAAGTCAGGGTGATCGACCGTACGTCGCGCATTAACATTGTACATGTGGCTGAACGCCAAACTGAGCCCGCCTGAGTACGAAACACCTATCAGCGGACAGTATGTATGTACGGACGTACAGTATTTATACGATTGTACGTATCAGTGGAGATACGTTAAGCGGATGCTGTCTGTGTTGATAAAAGGTTGCTACCGTGACATTTCATCTTATGGATCTTAAGTCGATGATTTTTTTCACATTATAGGATCCTTACTTATACTCCCACTCGCTGTACTATAAATGAAAGCAAAACTCAGCAGAAGTGTTCAAGTATGTAAAATTATAATTTTCCAAAATAGCGCGTGGTTACCTCAAATAGTCGCTGAACATCCAATCATTAGGGTTAACATTCCTACACTACTTTGCATCAATTGCCAATTTTGATACGTTTTGGTAATTTCAGAGCGAGGCAAGTCTAACTATATCACAGCCGAAATGAATGAAAATTAAAATTGTCAAAATAAAAAGACGTGCGCATTTACTTTTCCGTGTTAATGCATCTCCATGCCACTTTATATACGCAGAAATCCGTCCTCGATTGGAACTCCGAAATTTTCTCTGTCGTCATGACATGGCATGTGCGAAGAATAGTGTAGACCAGGGTTAGACAAATTCCAGGCGCCAATTCATCGTGACTCCTGGTAATTTAATCGTGGCGCCTGATATTTTCTCCAATTTTATCTTTTTATATCTAACGTTAAAAATGGAATTGGAGACTACAGATTGGAATTAAAATTTAAAACTCCTGAACCATAAATTAACCCAGAGAGCACTCACACGTCAATAAGAAAAAAGGAAAATTAAATTATACTTGCAAGTTTGCAAACTTGTAAGTATAATTTAATTTTCCTATTATCTTATTGACGTGTGAGTGCTCTATGGGTTAATTTACGGTTCAGGAGTTTTAAATTTTAATTCCTTTTTATATCTATTTAAGGACCATTGGTTCTTTTTACTTTCTCCATACCTATACTATACTATAGTATAGTATAGGGGAAAGTACCTATTGTTCTCATGAAAAAATCGACTTCGAGATTTCAACGGAAATATACGTTTTGAGGTCCCCTGAACACGTTTTCACCATTTTATCGATCATGTGTGTGTGTGTGTGTATAGGACAGTTTTTTGTGGATGCTCTAATTCAAAAACCATTAATCAGATCAACGCGAAATTTTATATTTGACATTTTTGTTAAAGGCGAAAGAACTGATTAGTTTTTGGTAAAACTCGGTCAAACGGAAGTGTGTGTTTACTCTTGTCACATCAGTTTTTTAATAATTGCTTTAATAGTTGATTAATGTAAAAAAGTACTGGAATAAAAGTTGTAGGAACTTTAGTTTTCTACAATCTTTGTTTGAAACATTTTCCCATATAATGCATTTGTTAAGAGACATCTTAAAAACTAATTTTTTAGTTGCTACAAGCACACTATGTACCGGCGACAATTGTGAACATTTTACACTTAGTTACGTCACGTCTTTATTTTCGTAATTGTTGGAGCTTCCAGTATCAGAATGCTACGGTTTGAGTTTATTTCAGTTCTACTATGTTGTCTTCGAATTTTCTCGCAGTTCCTTAAAATATTTGTTATTATTTAACCTATATGGAATTTTTAGAAACATTACAGGTATGAAGAAAGTCATGTGGTGCCACATCAGATTTTTACTCTTAAGATTCAAAGCAAATTGAAGTATCTTATTGTAACCTTAGCATAAGGTAATATTCATAAACTTTTTGACAGATTCTGGCTTTGAGGCTGACTCCTTAATCTATAGTAAATTTGTCGAGGCGTGGTTTAGGCCAGCGTTTCTCAAACGGGGGAGGGGGGCGTGTTCCATAGCTGGGAGGCGAAGGTCGTCTAAGTGGGACGCGAAGCTTTGTAGATTATTATTATAAAGACTTTTCTCAACAAAATTACTGCAATATTTAAGGCCCTTAAAAATGTCCAAGAATGAATAATATAATACTGAAATACAGCGCACGTAAAAATCCACCGCTCGAAAACGTTGGCTTTTGTTTTTATCATGGTAGGATCAAGGTTTTTTGACAGCATGGTTGGTGGGACGCAAGATGCAAAAGGTTGAGAACCTCTGGTATAGACGACGGAACGCTAAGGACGAGAGATTATGAAAATAGTTTGTAACCATACTTGCTTGTTCTTGATCCATTTACTACGTAGATCGATCGAATTTTGTAGTATTCACCGCCAAGCGTTCCGTGTGATTAAGAAAACTTTCCAAGCGCTCCTCGTAATTCAGAGCCTAGAGCGACCGAGACAGGTCTTTAAAAAAAGGGCCCCATGTGCATTTATCGCTGTCAACTTAAACGCGAACAGCATTCAACGGCAACGTGAATCACTTAGAAATCGACCAACTTATTCCGGTCACTTGGGCCAAATGAGCGGCTGGATATATAATTTTTAGTTCGCGCAGCTGTCACGCCCGACTGACCAAGTACAATCCGTATTTCATTAATCTACCATAAAATTTGACGAGATCGAGTCAGTCGTTTACTATCGCTCGCGTTTAAAGGGAGATAAAAGGAGCAAATTTGGTCTCATAGTGCGATCTCCATGGCGGCCGCTTAGAAAAATTCGAGGTCGCCGAGTTAAAATTTAGCGTCGGGCATTTTCGTGGGCTAGTGGAATATGAAGATCGTTTTTATTCCAATCGTGCGAAGCTCCGCGTCTTATAATGGAAACTCGAAAAAAGTGAGGGAAGAGTTGAGTAGCGAGTTACGTGAGGCGCTTGCCTCGCAAAGAAATTTGCTCGACGTCCTCCATTGTTTTAAGATCGACTCTTTCGGAGTTTCGGTCTCTCATTCGGGAGCGTTACTCGCCAGCAACGTAGTTTTTATTATGATCTAATGTTAAAAATAAATCAAAAATAAAAACAGAAAATCCTCAACATTCGCGGTTTCGATATTTCCGGAGGTCTCTGTGTACACCGTCTGGAGATTGGCGGCACATAAGCTTCAATATATGTGGATTTAACCCGCGGAGTCATGCGTAAGCAGAGATGTTGCAACCCACGCGGATTTGAAATTTGCGGTGTGTTGATAGATCAACGCCGGCAATTGTTGGGGGTAGGGCCGTGCTGAGGGTGTTTGCCGTCCGTGCGCAAAGTAGAATTCGCCGCCCCAATGAACAAAAAATATTGAAGCGCGGGAGAAATAAAACAAAATTTATGCATTAAAAAATTTAATTTAACATTGTACAAAAATGTTATAATAAACAGTAAATATCTATATTATATTGCACTAGGTGAAACGACACTTCTTTTACCGAGTTTTTATGGTTACTAAAAAAATGTATGGTTAAGTAATGTCAGTAAACTAACTTAAATAAATCGACGATTGAACACCATTTAACATGATTCGAAGAGAATTCCCAATTCAATTATCACACGCAATGATAATTCACTAGAAAAATACTTAAAGAAATTCGGCATTTGAAACACGATTTCTGCTTTGGACATTAGAGACAGTTAAGTCTTAGAGCTAAAAAATATTCGTGAAAATTTCAATTGATAATAGATATCGGGTAAGAACACACTCTCACAACGTATTTTATATAATGATTTGCTGCAGATAAAATTACACTGAAAATATAACAGTTCTCCAGTTTGTAAAATTTATATCGTAGGTAACATAGTTGGCATAAATCAGGTACAAACTTACAAATAACATTTTATTTAAAGAAATGTTAAAAATTAAATTATATTTAAAAGATAATAGGCTCCTAGTACAGCAATAAATTTAATAAAAATTTAATTTGCGAGCTTTCAGATTGGAAAAGCCTTTTATCACATAATCTACATCTAATTTTTCACATAGCTCATGTTCTATTGAAATAATAGACAAAGATGAAAGCCTCGCTTGTGTCATGGATGACGGTAAATAATTTTTTATGATTTTTAATTTTGAAAATGTTCTTTCTCCAGATGCAACGGTCACAGGAAGGGTCAGCAATATTCGTAGTGACACTAAGATGTTGGGAACAACTGAAGTTAGGTTATTTTCGAGCATGTACTCCAAAACCTCAGTTATATTCATGTTAGGGGCCAAAAATGTTTGCAATATTTCCAATCCATTCAACAAATCCATCGCGCGTATATCAAATTCATTCCTCGTTGTATCACTCAGTTTGATCTCTAAGTCTATGCATAATTTCATTTTATTTTCTTTGTTTAATTTATTAAAATTATAAATATCATATAAAAAGTTAAAAGTTTTGTTATGATCTTCCAGCTGTGCAAATTTTTTTCTAACAGATGCAATTGCGGTATCTAAAATTTCTAAAAAGAAATCTTTTAAAATATTGCTTTGAATCAAGGTGTTTCTCCTCAGGTGATTTATAGCTAAAATTTCTCTTCTTCATTCGCTGCTTAAAGACTACCCTTCTGGAAATTTCGATTCAATGTCAACATTTTCTGCAATTTCCCTTGCTGTTATCAAAATTTCTTCAAAGCCTTCATCGGATCTGAACTTAATTAAATGTTGAAGTAGATCTTTTAATATATCAATGCATTGGAGAATATTTGAACTTAGCTGTTGCATGGCTTTACTCACTACGTTAAGTCTTGATAAAATATTGTACCAAATAACTATGGAACAAATAAATTTGTATGATTGAATTTTCAAGCCAAGTGATTGCGCCATGTATTTTGTCTGGGTCACGATTTTAATCTGAAGAAAGTTCAAATAAGGCATCGTAAATTTCTGCTAAGTTTAATCTTAATGGTTTAATAGCTTCAATCCTACTTTCCCATCTGTGCCTGACAGCGATTTCAATGTCAAATTTACATGATTTTTCATAACCTGCCATCGGTGCGTTGAAGAGAAAAAGTTATACAAATCTTGAATTGTACAAAAGAAATTAATTGATTTATTTGTGACTTTAGCGGCATCATTCACAACAAGGTTTCAAGTATGAGCGGAACATGGAACAAAGAAAGCTCGGGGATTAACATCTAATATTTTTTTTGCAAGCCGTTATTTCTCCCTTTCATGTTAGCCCCAGTATTGTAACATTGTCTCCTCATGCCCTGTATGTCTAGATTCATTTTATTCAAAAAATTCATCAAAAAATCACTTAAATAACAACTTTTTGTATAAAAAATAGGGTAGAATCCTAAGAAGTGCTCTCTAATTTCAACTTTTTTTGTTTCCATATTCAACAGGACAAAGCGAAATATTATACTTATTTGTTCTGTATGATTCCTGTCTGGAGTAAAATCTAATATTATTGAGTAATATTTACATAGTTTCAATAAATGAATTATTCTCTCTCTTGGTTTTGTTGAGATAATTGAAATGATTTCATTCTGAATTTTATTGACAAGGTAATGCGGCATAACTGCTTTGCTTTTTTGTTTTCGAAGGATACGCTGTGCTATTACAGCATCAGATTTACTTAGCATTTCCACCAGTTTTAAAAAGATACCTTTGTTCGATTTATATAATGTACCGAAAGTTCCCCGTAAAGCAAGATTCTGTCTAGATAAAAATTGTATGACGCAAACAATCCTTTCGACAACTGCGTGCCACTGCTTTTTTTCGTGATCAATAATACGTTGATTTTCATGGACAGCACTGGTATGATTTTTTAAATCTCTGGAAAGCTGAATCCAATCCCTGTATGATTTCATATGTTGACCAATTTTTTTAATGTCTACTTAAAATTTGTGATAGATGTTGCCATTCATTGCAGCCAATGAAGTTAGATAAATTTGAATTGACTCAAAATATTTTACAACAAAAACAATAAACAGCTTTTCTATACATAGAATAAATTAGTCAATTTCTTGGTACCTTTTCACCGTTGTCTGAAATTCTATAATAATAAGCATTTAAAAAACTTCTCCCATTCGTATCTTTCGAAAAACTAGAAATTAAAACTTGTACAGGACCATTTTCAATTAGTGTTTTCCGGTATTTGTCTTGTATGCATTCCGGCCACAAACCTGGATCTTCTGAAAGATTACTAAGAAAACCTCCTGAATCAACATTATGATGAATTTCATCTTCAGCGTAAACATGACTATCATCAGTATTTTCTTCAGTTATTTGGTGCCAAATGTGGTTATAATTTGTCTCAACCATCTTATGCTCTTTCTTCTTCTTCATCTAAAGGCTAAGCCTTGTCGCTGCAACCATGAACTCCTGTCCTCTGCCATTCTCTTCAACATCTCGTATTTCTCAACTCCCATCACTGACTCCACGTCATCTAGGTATTTCTTTCTTGGTCTGCCTCTTCCTTTCTTCCCTAAAAGTTTCCCCTCCAAGATGTTCACAATTAATCCATTATGTCTAATCACATGGCCTAAAAATTTTGCCTTCCTTTCTTCCATTCCTCTGATCAGTTTCCTTTCTTCTTTTACTTCTTCCAAAACTTCAAGGTTTGTCTTTCTCTCTGTCCAACTTGTCTTTATCAATCTTCTCCATATCCACATTTCTGTCGCTTCCAGACGGGACCTCTCCCTCTTTCCTAACGTCCAACTTTCACTACCATAAAGTATGGTACTCCAGACAAAAGCTTTTGCAAAGGATTTCCTTACTTCCAAATTCATATGACTGCTTGTCAGTAGGCTCCTTTTGCATTGAAAAGCTTGCTTTGCAAGTGCTATTCTTCTTTTCACTTCCTGTACACATCTATTATCTTCAGTAATTGTACTACCTAGGTAGCAAAACTGCTTCACCTGCTCAATTTTCTAATTGTCTATTTTGATCTTTGATATTGTCCCTGCATTACTTTTGCCTATAACCATCAATTTGGTTTTCTTGATATTTATCTTTAATTCCCACTGTTTTAACGTGTCCGATAATACTTTCAGCATTTTATTCATTTCTCTTTTTGAATCGCTGAATATTACAATGTCATCTGCAAATCTAATGCAGTGTATTCTAACTCCATTTATTTTTATGCCTTTTGTCTTTTCCTTCATAACTTCTATACTTTCTTCAATGAACATATTAAACAAATATGGAGATAGCGGACATCCTTGTCTTACTCCTTTCCTTATCTTTGCTTCACTCTCTAATCCATTTATATTTATTCTTGTAGTTTGATTTTGATAAAGCTTAAAAATTAATCTTCTGTCCCTCCAATCAATACCTATTTTTTTCATAGTCTTAAACAACAGTTCCCAATTAACTGTATCAAAGGCCTTCTCCAAATCAATAAACGTTAAATATAATGTCCTGTTCATTTCTAAACATCTTTCCATTATCACCCTGAGGGCTAATATAGCTTCTCTCGTTCCTCTCCCACTTCTAAATCCAAATTGATCTTCACTAATATAATGTTCTATTTTCCTTTTTATTCTGTTTTTCACGATATAAATTAAAACTTTTGAGGCGTGCAAAAGTAGTGAAATTGTTCTGTAATTACTACACTCCACTGCATTCCCCTTCTTTGGTAAACTTATAGTTTTACTTTTTATAAAGTCATCAGGTAATTTTCCTTTTTCGTAACAATCTTTTATAATTTTAAAGAAATGTTCTTTTGCTTCCTCCCCTAAGTTCTTCAAAAGTTCTGCAGGTATACCATCAACACCTGTTGCCTTGCCTGAATTAAGATTATTAATAGCTTTATAAAACTCTTCTTTGGTTATTGTTGGGCTTAGCTCGTCATTTCTTATTTCCTCTTCATTTTCAATAAATCTATATCCATCTCCAACGTCTCTTCCACTATATAATTCTTCTATGTATTCTTTCCACCGAGCACATACTTTTTCATTTTCCCATAACATATTTCCTTCCTTATCCTTAACTATTGCCGATTTAGTTCTTGGTTTGTACTGGAGAGTTTTAATTTTGAAGTATGCTTTGTCTTGCCTTCCTCCCTTTGTATCTTCCTCAATTTCCTTCACTATCTCTTTGGTCCATCTCTCTTTTTCTTCTCTGCATTTGTTAATAATCTCATTCTTAACTTTTTTATAAGTTTCATCATTTCCATTCTTCCTCAACTTGTTCCTTTCTTCAATTAAAATCAGTATCTCCTCAGTCATCCAAGGTTTTCTAGGCTCCAATTTTCTCTTTCCAATAACTTCCTCTGTAGCTTTAATAACCCCTTTTTTAAATTCCTCCCAACTAAGTTGTCCTTCATAATTTCTCATCAACTCATTTGTTTTTTCTTGGTAATTCTTAGCCGTTGGTAACTCTTTCAGTCCCTGTAGATGCCAGTTCTTTTTAACTGTTCTCTTTATTTTCTTAAACCTAATATTGCATTTTGCCATGACTAGCTTGTGGTCACTGTCTACATCTGGACCTGGGTAACTATAACACGATTTTACCTGGTTCTTATATCTTCTTTTTACTAAAATATAATCTATTTGAAACCTTCTTCTGTCTGGCGCCTCCCATGTGTATCTTCTTCTTTTGGGAACTTCAAAGAAAGTGTTTGATACCATCATCTCATTCTGTTCACAAAACTCAATTAATCTTTCTCCCCTTTCATTTGTTTCACCTAAACCAAATTTTCCTACCATTCTACTATTTCGACTAGATCCAATCACAGCATTAAAGTCTCCCATTATTATTACATTATCTTTATCTTTTGTCATCTTTATAAGTTCTTCTATTTCTTCATACACCTTTTCTACTTCTCCTTCTTCTGCACTACTTGTTGGGAAATACGCTTGTATTATCACTGTATCCGTTGGCACGGTGCTCATTCTTACCATCAACAACCTATCATTTACGTGATATGTATTGCAAACACTGTTTGCCCATTTCTTACTAATAATGACTGCTATTCCATTCCTTCCTCTCTTTTCACCTCCACTATGAATTATTCTAAATTTATCACTGTAAAAATCTCCTTTCTCTTGCCACCTTGTTTCACACAAACCTAAGATATCAATCTCATTTTTCTCCATTTCTTTCTTTATTTCTTCTAATTTACCTATTTTTAGTAATGTTCTGACGTTCCAAGTACCTATTTTGACGTTTTGACAGGGATTTCGTTGGATAACGACCTGAGAAGCCCTGCTACATCCCCTGCCGGATCTTGGGTTCCGAATACCATGGTCAGTAACAAATTCCTTTCTAAAACCTTCCATGGTTGCTACCATCGGGATATCCAATAGGATCTTTAATGGAGTGGTTTCCTGTTGCCTTCTCCATCCTATGCCGTTGACTATCAAAATAGTTCCTCCGCCTTTAGGGGCAGTTTCCCACCCCAAGGGCAAGAGGGTGCCCTACCCCTCCACCTTCTCATCCGCCCCTAAATAGGCCGTTGGCATTTGGTAGAGGGGGGACTCCTTATCCCGGGAGTCACTCGGACGCCAGAGCCTCGTCTGTGAAGCAGGGTGCACCACATGCAGGTGAGGTTGACATTTGAGTGGGAGAGGCTATATAATCGCATCCCACCCCAAAACACCCCTTATGCTCTACGTTCTCTAAAACTGCACTTAAAGAAGATGACGAGGAGTTGATTTTAGTTTGAAAAAAGTTGGTGATTGTAGATGAATTGCTCTGTATTTCCTTAAGTTTTGCTATCCTCTTTTTCTTATCCTCAGCTCCAGATAATCGTTTTCTTTTAACAGCTGAGATATAAAACAAGGATTAATTGTTAATAATACCTAAAATAATTTAAAATCTTACAAAATTAAAGGCATCTACAACAAATTGAACACTGAAATAATACGTAAATAATATATATTAATTAAATGAAAGTTGTTTATCCAATGGAAAATTTATACCTATAATTGAGCTGACGGCATGAAATTATGGGATACATACGCTTTCCTTTCAACAACAACAGAAAAGAGAATATCCTCAAACTATTATTTAAGGTGCAATTCTCGAAATCTAAATAGAATATTCCTTCGAAAACAATGTACAAGCCTGCTAGTGAGTTTATGATTAACCCATTGGCTCATTATTTTTTTCGTGGATTTCTGTGCCTGAATTCCGATTTATTTATCTTTTTAATTGCTAAATACATAATCACATATTTCTGGAAAACTTATTAAACAATCACGTATAAATTTTACATTTTGTTAGAATAATACATATTATTTGCATTTATGTAGCTTATGTTGTCTTAAAATATATAAATAAACAATAATATCAACAATAGTGAAAAGTCAATTTTTTTAAAAAAATTGTATAAAATTGCAATCATATGAGATTTTCCAATTATATAAACTATATCTTAAATATATTAGTACAGAAATTCTTGTTAGAAAATTTTTATGAGATGGAGTAAGTGGTTGCCAAGAAATGCCAAAACGAATCTAAAAACACATGTTAAAATACTGATAAGTAGTTGCAATAGAATGTAGTCTCATACCGACATTATTTTACTCAACCATTCTCATTCTAAGGTAATTTATGTGTTTTATCATAAACTATACTATTCATACCTTTAGACTGATTTGGTGTGATATATTTTGAAGCAATGTGGCAGGTGAAGGGCAACATGACATTTCTCACATTCCCATCTGCTTTTGACTCTTCTTTCCCTGTACTTTGCAGGCTACACAGATACGGGATGGATTCTTTTTGACAGGGTTGGGTGGGGAAATCAGCCCAATTTTCTGCTTGAAATCTCATAGGTGAGGGATCAGAAACTGGACCGGCATAGTTACATTCTCCAGGATTTTTTTCTGCAAGCATCACTCTAAAGTCATCAAAGTGCATCTTTTTACCATTTGTCTTTTTGTGTAGCACACATGAGTTATAGAGAACCATATCCATTATGTAGAAAAACAATTTGCGATAGCCTTTGGCATAGCGGCGCATAATGGGAAATGAAGCCAATGTTGATCTTGCCTATCTACCACATTCATTTGGCAGTTGTAATCAATAATGGCTTTGGGATTCGTTATAGCTTCTTTCATTTTCTTCGACACCTTTCCAGTATCCGTTATGTTCCGTTTCTTATGAAACGTTGAAAGAACATGAACTTCTTTCTTATCTTTCCACTTGAATGCAGCCATTCCATGACTGTACAAAGCCTTTGCCTCCCCTTTCTTCAAAGCAATTTCTTTGAACTCCTTCAGCATATTCTTCCGATTAGGACGCACTGTACCAACTGCATTGGTTTTAATTTCAATCAGTTTCTGAAACAGAGCAGGCAAAGTATACCAGTTGTCAAGTGTCACAGTGTATCCTAATTGAAAGTACGGTTTCAATAGGTGCAACACTATAGCCTCGCTGGAAGAAATTCCTTCTTTGGTAGCTGGAGGTTTTTCACCGGTATAAATAGAGAACTGCGTACAATAACCTGATGAGATTTCACAAATTTTGTAAAATTTTATTCACAACCGAGCGCTTTTTCTCGGATTGTACTGTACATAACACAGTCTGCCCCAAAACTTCGTAAGGCTCTCATCAACTCCCAAGTTTTTCTCTGGGACATACATCGCCGGAAATTTTCTGTTTATATAGTATATCACAGTACTGATTTTTCTTAGTCTATTGTTTTGGTCAAGTTTTGCGTTGACAAATAAATGCAAAAATCTTGAAAGTAACAAAAAACGTCTATATGGCATAACTTTGGTAAAAATGGGGTTTCTGTACTGATGCACGGACTCCAATATGACTGAAGTTTACTTTTTTACTCGTGCCATCAGTATGCACACTGTTTTTCGAAGAATCTGCCCTTGCCTGCAACTAGTGCCGCATTTTGGAATTTGAAAAAATAGCACTACGCTCACTCCTCTTCAGATACAAATGTAGAAGTAATTGAACAGGTAATTTTTCTCGAAGTCGCAGACATTACAGGAAAAGGACTTAGCGAAACTATACTAAAGGAACTAGGTGATATGGGAATTTCTTTGAAACATTGCAGAGGACAAGGGTATGACAACGGAGCCAATATGAAAGTAGACTCTCATTGCAAGAAACTTCCGCCCCATAGAGGCTGCCGCCCCCTAGAGGCTGCCGCCCAATAGAGGCTGCCGCCCGTGTGCAATGCACACATAGCACCCGTGGTAGGCACGGCCCTGGTTGGGGGTCTATTGAATAACCCTTGGTTTGCCAATTTGCATTATCTCGATGCATGACAATAAAAATGCATGTGGGATGAGAGTGAAAACCCTGAAAAAAGTTAAAAAAGTTAATTATCTACCTCCCTTACTGCTGGAATTCGATTGATATATTATCCCTAACTTTTATGACATTTGTAACTACATATTTTATCGACTGAAAAGTTTATAGTGATAACAGAGGTAAGCCAATAAGGGAATAATGTTGCTTAATGGCAACGCTGCCAAATAAAGCATCAAAAAACAAAATGAACGTATCCCATTAAAAAATAATTTCACCCTTTCAGAAACATTTGTTCTGAAAAATGAACTCACGTACGGTGTAAAAGTCAGGTGCGGTTTGTTTTGCATTTGTATATGATATTATAATCTGAAAATTCGGTCGCTCTGTATTCATTTCAACATATATCGCCTGCATAGGTGGTCTTACGGGTTAAAAAAAAATATCCATCAAAATACAGCATGCTTTATATTTAAGAATATGGAAATCGGTGGAAATTTATTTCACCGAATTCCATTCTTAGCGGTCGTCAAACGAAACAAATCATTAAAAGCATCATCAAGAGCTTGAAAAGTAGGAATGGATATGAGCCATGATCGTGATGGATGTGTCTATAAGCTCCTTTAGGAAAAAATCTTAAAGAATATTATGGAAGGTTAACGGTGGAGAGAGTTTTGGCACGCGTCCAAAAAAGACTCGACGATATACTGCGAAATGAAAATGATATTCGGCGGTCAAAATTTAATTCTTAATTATCTGCTGGATTTATTATTTCCATCGCTTATCAAATCTTTACTCCTTCCATATCTTTCTTTCTTTTACATTCTTCTCTCCCTCTTCCATCCCTTTATTCCTCTTCTTCGTCTATCGCTATCTGTTCCCTCTCTCCTCTCCTCTCTCATCTTTCTTCATCTCCCCTTACCTACCGTGTCTTCCGCTCTCTTTACATCTCTTTCTTTGCCTATCTTCCTCTCTTCTATTTTCTTTTCTGTCACCTTTTATCTCCCTATTCTTTTTCTCACCATATTCTCTTCCTTTCTTAATCTCTTCCCTCTTTCTCGCTCTACCCTTCCTTTTTATTTCTTCCTCTCATCAATCTCTTTTCATTCCTCTTTCTCGTACTCTTCGTTTCTCTTCCATCTCATGATTATCTTTTCTCTGTCTTTCTTTGGTTTTCTTCTTTCCTGGTTATTTTTTAATCTTCCCTCCTCCTTACTTTCAAGGCTAATACGTCCCTATCTTTTATTCCTGTATTCCATTCTTCCCGTTATGTTTTTCGTTTCTCCCTTTTCTCTCTCTCTCTCTCTCTCTCTCTCTCTCTCTCTCTCTCTCTCTCTCTCTCTCTCTCTCTCTCTCTCTCTCTTTCCCTCTCCGCCCTTAACCAGTAAGATTGGTCGCTTCACACATTCTTCTCAAGCATTAAATCACCAGCACAGGAGGTTCCGTAGTTTTTTCACACACCGATCTTTCTGTATGCTTTTCTCTAATACTGGTTTATATCCTAAGGTGCGTCAATTTTCCCAGAGATATCCTTCTTTTTAAATTACCACCAGCTTTCTGTGCTCTATATCAGTGGTGTCCAAATCTTTCGGCTCAAAGGCCACCTAGCTCACTTATGTACTCATTACGGGCAAAACGCTGCCGAAAATAGTTGAAGAATGAATTAAGGTAACTAAAGATTTAAGTCGGGAGTCGATGTTACCTGATGGGTTTTTAATTTATTTATCAGTTGTGGGGATGAAATTAAAGACGAAGTACATTGTTTATATAATTTTCTATTTTAATTTTACGTAACATTGTGTCCTTTAATTGTTAATCTGATTGCGGGACAAATGAAAACAAAGTGCCTGTGGGTCGCAGTTGGCCACACTGATCTTTGTTAATTTTGTTGCATTTTATTTTGTACTGACAAGGAGTTAGTTGGCAAGTTAGTTGCAGTCTCAATATCTTTCTATAAAAGGTGTATATTCGCCAATCTATCCTCATATTTTATCCAAAAATATCCGTTTTTTATTCTCACTTGTGTTCTGTGGTCGTGAAGCATCCCTGGTTTGGGACGGTTCCAGAATTATGATTGATACAGAAAAAATATCCTCGTTCTGGAAATATAACGTGGGTGGTGTTTCAACTTTCCCGTTCTCTATGTTCCCAGAGCTTAAAGAAGAATTTTAATAATGTTGAAAACGGCCGTGAAACGGAAAAGCCGCCATTGAGTAAATCAAACTGTTCGTATGAGAAACCTCATACGTACATATACATCCAATTTTCCAATTATTTTGTCTTTCCATGCTTTATTTACTCATACCTTATGTTAATGACGTGAAAGTACGGTTTAGGGATTGCGCATGGCAACAGCACCCGTGGATTGGAAATATTTATAGTCCGGAAAGTCTCCAGTCCCGATCGTTCCGGATTAGAGAGGTTCAACAGTACATTTTGTCATATTGAATTTCGTACACGACAAGTGATCGATGGAAGATGAAACAATATTATGCAATAAAATAGAAATAAAATCAAATATGTATTTCCAATCTCGAGTAGGCAAATTATCCTCACTTTTTCCCTGCAATATCCTCCTTTTTCATTTCCATATGCTTTCTACGATAAATATTAATCGTACACGAAAACGGGCCGTGTGGAAGAGTTGACGTTATAGTCCTCAAAAAAGGCACATATTTATCCATATATCTCCCTCCTCTCTATCTCTCTCTGTTTAGTCTCAATCTCGCCCTAATAAAGACGTATATCTATCTATCTATCTCTACTCCTCTCCTCGATAACTACGATTCTTTCCTTTCTCTCTTGCTTTCTACCTCAATCTCTCTCCCTCCTACTCTACCCGGATGAACTAGCAAGGCTACCGAAATACAGAATATCCGCGACTCCCTCCTCGTGACGTCAATCGGCAAAGGGTCTACCTGACGGAGATGCTGGACGTAATGGCGCTCGACCTCCGCTCCCCATACCTTCGCCGCATTCCCAGGTCGTGTGAAATTTCTTCGGACTCCGCGTCGACGCCGTTTTAACACGCCTATTATCTCCCCCCTTTTCGATAGTCGGCTTCAGCCGGCTACACAAACCTCGATAGAGAACGTTTATTTGGAACAATGGTTCGAATTGAGGTTGCGTGGACTTGGTGGACGGTATTCGAACCCAGGACTCTGTCTCTCTCGGATGGATAGGAAGATTTCTGGCCTTTGAGGATCCCGTGAGAGGTTTAGAAAAAAAGAATTTGAGCCAGGTGCATTTTTTGTGTACGGTTTTATAGTTTTTTCTCGATGCAGAAAAAGTTTTTCTGTTATCTCCTGCCTATCTCCTCGTCATTTTCAATGCCTCCCTGTCAGTCAACTGTTTTTTTTTGCTCCCGAATGCTTCCGGCAATTATTATCGTCAATTCCAAAATGAATTATATGTGCTCATCTGTTGCACGTAAGCCTTTTTATAACGATGACAACCCATAAACCCATAAAACGGCTCAAAAAACCAGATGAGCGTTCGAGTTACAAAAAATCATCTCTCTCGCTGATAATTGTGTCAACGATCGGGTAATCTCCACTTAGGATGAGTGCTTAGTAACAGATATCGCTAATTTTTATGGCTATATTACTTAACGAGATTATAAGTTGTTATTCATGTCGTGGAAATTATTAGTTTTATTTATAATTTTTCCTCTATTTCGCTCCTTATAGCTAAAATCAAATTTACACTGCATGTCCCTCCAACAGCCATAAAAAGGGCAGGAAAATCAGCCTAACTATATTAGAATCTACTACCCAAAGTTCATTATTAGAATATCCTAAGATGAATCAGCACATATGACAGCTGCTTTGTAATCGAAATGCGAATCTAATCTTCCTAACCTTTTTATGTCGATTTGAGAGACATGTTGAATCAGTTAGGTTCGTTTTTGATAGATAAAAATTTTTTAATAGTATCTTAAAGAATTATTTTATGCTCCTGAAATCAAGTTTTCAGGAACGATAATGACAGGGAAACCGAAGTAATCTCAGCGGGAAACTTCTTACGAAAGCACGCCACTCGAGCAAATTTTGTCATCACGGAGAACGAAAAATTTATGATAGCTTTCCCCTCGTGTGTGTTTTCCGCCTCTCTTTTTTGCTGTTTACCCTCTTGCGTCCAGTCGTGAACGCTTTCTCGACGGTAATTAATTTAATATCTCCATTGGAGAGAATTTTTGACAGCAGGGTGAGTGCACGTGCATTAGGTTGGCCACGTTTTGCTTGGGCGTCAAACTTCGACCCGTTTAGCCTGCAAGTGTCAGAACGACGGCCCGCCGCCCATTTGCCTGGATTACCGCAAGTACAACCATTTGGCCGCTTTTATATAAAAAACAAGGAAAAAAACAATCATTATTTTCTCTGTAGGTACCTTAAAATTGAGATTTCGTATCCGGTTTCTGAAATTTGTCAAAACAGTCGGACAAATGATAATGATCTCCAGATTGTAAACCTGTGAAACGTTGAATAAGAATTGCTTTTCCACTTTGTGGAAAGATTCGATACAAATAAAAAAATTGTAATTTCCTTTAAAAAGTATTAACTGTAATTGGCAAAATCGGTCTAGTAACTCTTTTATAGTGGAAATCGCAATATCTTTTATTTCTTATTACTTTTTGCTCCTGAATGGTCTAATAAATTATTTTTGGTACCGTTTTAATCAAAAAACACGTCAACGTAGTCAAGCGTAGTTTTGGATTCAATGACGACCGTTTTCTTTGGCATGCCTTAGACCAGCTTTTCATGCCGCTGTGGAAGGAAAGGCCGCACCACGAAAAAATATTCTGACTTGATTTTCCGTTATTCCGCGATGAAAATCTATATATGTATACCAAAATATTAGCATTTATATAATATAAGTATTTATTTCCCTCCCATTTTCCACATATTTCAGCTGATTACGATTTTGAGTGCTGACATTTTCCTTATGAGCCTTGCTATGCAGTGCCGAGTCGCGCCCCGTAATTTTAAAAACACTCCCGCAGACGACACAGAATACTTAGCGGCGCAACCGAATACATAACTGTTCTATCGTAGACCTGTTCTTCTTCGGAGGGAACTAAATATGCAGAAAGCTAAAGCCGATTTTGATAATATATTACCACCTCCCGATGTAAAATACTGTTGAAGTTTTGGAGTACTCTTCATAGGAAGTTACGCTCTTTTTGTATAATAAGTGGATGTAAATAGCTTTCTAAACCAAGATTACATTTTTTTTCAAACCTATAAAGGAAATTCAGTATTTCATGTATGCGTTAGATTGAATTTTCCCTAAATTGAACGATTACAAACTATTAAATCGGTGTTTTCCAGACTTTTTTTATCTTGGCACACTTAAAATTCAATTTTTTGTATGGCACACCTTAAATCAGTGACGTAACTGAGAATCCGTGCCCCCCCCCCCTGAAAATTATTCTAAAAGTCTCCTTTGGATGTTCTGTAATTTATTGAAATAAATACCATATTAAATTATGATTTACATTTATAGGAGACACATGATATTTATATAATCCGGGTTGGAGAAATTTAAAAAAATAAGTATAGCTAATAGCACATTTTAAGGCAATTTTGGTAGTTTTTTTATCAAAAATATATTTTCCTCTTTTTCCTCTAATTCAGTTAATAAGGCTCCTGGACCTCTCCTTGGATTGGGCCTCCCGCCTATGGGGGCTGTGGGAACTTCAATTACCCCACTGCCTTCAATTTAATTGTGTAAAAGACGATATGAAACAAATTATAGGCCATATAAATTGGCGTCAAATCGTTCATACATAACGTTTCATATTTTTCACAAAAATAACACCGGAAAGGACAAAATAGAAAGAAAAAAGGGCTGTTTCATGGATCCAGATACTGAATGGTTGACAGCATCCAAAGGAATATTTGTTCTATTTTCAGTCAAGTATTTATAGCAGAAGCTTTTGTTGATTTTCATCATGAAGAAGGGAAAGATTTTCTGAGAAGGATTTTTGAATAAAATATAAAAATATAATTGTCTGCCTATCTGTGAAAATCAATTTTTTAAATCTACTTCCTGCATAAAATGAGAAGGCAATATATTTCCTGATACTGCAGAAAATTCCCATTTTCCCAAATGTCCCATTTTAATGAGTAGCTCTTTTCTAAATTTCAAGATAAAACGAAAGGTATTGTTTCGTTCTTGATTTTCAGTAAAAAATGAAAAAGCTAAAAGAAATGGTATATACATTTAATAAAATAAAAATATATAATACTGAACTGAAAACATTAATTCTTAATACAAAAAAATTATCACTCAACTAATAATACTAATCAGGACTCAGTGCGAGATGTGGGATTGATGCTTTGAACAAATTTGTTTAATCCTTGGCCCCATTGTTGACAAACAAACTCGTAATTCTTGTGCTATGGATAATAGTCTTCCTCTCTTTTTTTTATTTCAGTGAGGGCTGAAAAGCCAAATTCACACAAATGCGAAGTTGAAAACGGAAGTAATACCTCAATAGCCCTTTGTGTAGTTTCAAGCAGTTTATATGTTAGCGTTCGCTCAACTCAGATGTGTAAGCCATGTTATTTATTATTTATATATATTTTTGTTTCGCTTTGATATTTTTATTTAATAAGTCCTTGTTCACTGTTTATTATTTATTGAAACTCAGTTACAAGTATTTCTTGTGATATACGAATAATATTACCTTTCTCGCTTTGGTCACAAATGTGTTAAAATGTTATGTGTGTTAATGAGTTAGGTGGAGCTGCTTAGTGAATTTCATACTTTTTCTAAACCCATTTAATCTGGCAGGTAAACAATTAATCTCATAATATGCCCTACCATGATTTACTTTATCTTATTTTGTGTCATCATTTGATGCGTTATGTTTCAATTAAACCTGAAATGTTGTGTGTTATAACTTTCTCGAATTGAATAATTACTTCGGCACCTACTTGTACAATACTCCTAGTATTTATGCTTTGGAAATAAGTTTTATTATTAAAACTAAACTTAATAACACTCTTCATTAGTGGTAGGCTTGTTTGGCGTCGAGGTAGTTCTTGAAATAACCGAAATGAGTACTTAACATGCAGTGTAAACGCATTATATTATTGAAAGCACAGCATCAGTAGTATTACAGAATAATAACTAAACAAAACGATAAAACTTACAGCCATAAAAATATTAATGCCAAATTAGCAATCGCTGATGAACGAAAGCGTAAAAAGTGAATGAATTACATACAACAGATGGCTTTTGGAAGATCATTCTGAGTTTGTTTCAGTTAGAAGACATACTCAAAGAAAGCATGAAAAAGAAGTCACGTAAATTTAAAGCAAAAAATAGCACTTTTCTACTAAATAACAAAGGATGTATATACATAAGTTTAAAGCAGCTGATTTCAACCAACCATACATTCAGTAGTTCCAAAAAGCTCGACCAGATGTCAGCCACTTTGACTAAAAGTGCCAATATGGCTATCTCATGATTGAACACGGATCTCTCACTCATCACTTTGTTCATCCATGTAGTAGGTCCATGCTCATAAGTATCAAAAATCCTCAACAAAAGTCACATTCACACTACTCAACTTCAAAATAAAATCTATTTTTGATTACATATATTTTTTAGACCATTTTAGAAAAAATTCGCGGACCACCTGACATCAACTGGCGGGACACCAGTGTGCCGCGGCACATAGTTTGAGAAACACGGTATTAAACAGTTAAATTTCAGCTAGAACCAAAGTTTCGTTTTATCATTTATATATAATTACTCAATGTCTCTCTGTCTGTCTGGCCGTCCCCCCTTTATCTCTTGAACAGTTTGCCATACAGAAATGCTGTAAACGCCATTTTGTTTCTGCCAACTAGGAGACACCGAAAAAACTATTTTCGTTTACAGAAGTATCCCAGATTTAACTCCAGGAGATGATTATATTTTTCCGTGAGTTTACACGAGTTTTTCGATTTCTCAAGGTTCAAGATTTCTTTTTTTCATCCATTAAAATACGTTACTATGGACCAGTTTTCTCCGTTTTTGCTTTTTTCGACGGCTAAAAATATAAAATATCTTATTATTGAAATGCTTAGATGCTACACGGAAGAATTTGTCAGATATACGCATTTATTTTCGAAATTTTATGGCTTTTTCGCACTCTTTCCGGGAGTTGCCAAGGCCCGCATTATTGCCTCCGATTCAATTAACGTCTATTAAGCCTTCAAATAGAGGAAAGAATTGCGTTAATTGCTTCGCCCTTTTTATGAAGCATCAGAATTATTGTTTTATCAATTTCAAACTCAATAGATTGCAAGGTTAATAATTGCAGATAATTCTTATTCAGTAAACTGCGTGTGGGCTATGGGCGTTTTTAACGATCGACCAAAAGAAACAAATCTTCGGAATATTACCTTTCTCGTAAGGGAGAAGCAATTAAAATTGCATATATAAATTATAAAAACAAACATCACATTCAAACTGTCAGTTATCTAATTTTATAGGGAGGAGAATATGGGCTATTATTAATAATAAATGAAAGTAACACATTGTGAAGTACAAAAAATTTGTGTTGGTAATAATTCATGAGTAAAAATGAAATAAATGATTGAATTAATTGTTTATTAATATAATATTAGTATAACTCTCTTTGAATTATTAATTATAGTTTTAAGCTATTTTATGGTAGATTTTAAAATATTACGGTGCAAACGTATGGTAGCGAGACAGAGGGAAATTGGTAACATTATACTATGCCGTAACTTGGACATTAAACCAAGTACACATCTCCCGATTTACTCGATTTCGACACGCAAATTTCGCGTTAACGCGATTTCATATGTGTTATTTTTATTTAGTTTTTTAACAATTGTTGATTAAATATTAAAATAAAAAATAATTAGCTCGCAGTTGCTTGCGCACAATTTGGGTTTCGCGTAGTCACCAACCGTCACTCACTAGCCCTCGGCTACATCAGTTTATCAGTGTGCTGTGTGGAGTTCGGGCATGTGAACTGCTGTTTATTTCAACTCTTATCCTTGTGAATATGAATTCTAAGCGATGTAATATGTACTGACAGTGAAGCGACTGCTTAAAGGGAGAGAAAGGCTTTCACTTTGGAGGTGAAATTAAACGTTTTGAATGGATATGATAAAAAGGAGCTTTATGTTTGAGTGAATCCACGCTCAGGGCAATTCGTTCTAATGTTTCCCTACTTAAAGGAAGCAGTAAAAGCACTACGAAATTGACCTCTGCCCGTTCAACAAATATTTCGTTCTAACATGGAATAAATGAAAAGATTCTCACTATATGGATGAGTATCAAAATCAACAAAATATTATTTTATCTACTGCTGTAATTCAGTAAAAGGTAAAATCGTTGTATGATGGCTGACTGTGGCTTGCTATAAGGAGCTGTACAAGGAGAAAATTAATCATGTTAATCAACTGTCCTTAGAAAATTATTTTAAAAATCAAAACAATCAAATATTTTCCTCGGTTTTCTTTTCATGCAAATGTTTTTATTAAATTCAATGAATTATAACAAAACTAAATTGTCATTAATTTATTCACTCCTCTATTTAATTTTTTTGTTACCTAACAAATGGAAAACACTTTGAGATAAGATAATTTCGTACAAAAAAGTGAATGAGATATTTGGGTAAGCAACCTTCATTTATAATATTATTGCTGTCGGAAAATATCGAGTTACGCGCAGTCGGGGGTTAGGAGTATAACGTTATGAGATGATATTCAGTTAAGACAAAGATATATATATGCTCGACGCGGGCAATTGTAAACTCTCTTTAATCATCAAGGGTAACCTACATGCATTATTCTCGAGAATTTAGTTCACATGTTATGTGGTAACAAAATTCTCTGACGTCCATCATAAAATATTTTCATGCTAATTCCGATTCGATATTCTCCAAATCCGTAAACCTCTGAGGTATTAAACAACTCATGCGCGCAGCGATCCTTCCTTTCCTTTATAAGAGCGATCTCTTTCTTTCCACAAAAAAATAATAACTGGCTCGAATCTATTTAGAGAAATCGGTCCAGTTTTCGGAATCCGACAACGACTTCCGCGAATTTCTCGGTCCCGTACGATTGCAGTCCCGCCCGCCCGCCCGCCCGCCCACTCCGTCGTCACCCTTTAGAACGAAGGAGATAAGGCCAACCACACCCCCAGAACCATCGAAGTTGATTATTTCTTTTAAGCCGCTCACATGGACTTATGTGAAATGAAGCGCCTCTTTTCAAATAGTAGAAGGATTGGTAATCGCTTATGTTTTCACTTTGTCAGTTCGTCCGTGCGCAACATTTTGAAGCTGCGGCGAAAAGATCTGGGAGGCTATTTTGTGGACTATTATGGGTTCCGTCCGTCCATTGCCGTAACTAGGGCGAGGCATCTGCCCTGGGCGCAAAAAATCCAATTAGTAAATAAATAAACTAGAGAAAATAGTTTATTGAAGGTGGGGGAGCATATTTAGTTGTTTTCCCCCGGCGCTAAAATAGCTAGTTACGGCGCTGCATCTGTCAATCCGTTTGCTTTTAATTTGCTTTCGAAAAGGTATATAGATCGTATTAAAGCTGCTTAACTGAGGAGTACGTTTTAAATAAGTTTTGATCGATTTTGAGTATTACGTTTTGTTTTAATGCTAAGTTTCTAATGAAAATACAGTGCTGCATAACAATGACGTAGTTTGTTCGCTAAATCTGAAGTTTGTTGCATCATGCATATACGCTAAAATATTTTATTGTAAATAGATTAATAATAATTTTATTCATTTATTTATTTTGCTACATGCAGAACCGTGAAAAGATATTTTTGCGCCCTAGGCAAGGTTTGAAAATGAGGCACCCTCCTAATGAAAATACAGTATGCAGTACACAATTATACCTCTCAAAACACTAGTTTATTTACAATTTAGAAGTTAAATATGGTCTATAAAATGTATTTTATGATATAAAACGTCACACTTAAAAACTCAAATTGTCATTTGTTGCGCCCCTAGGCGTGCTGCGCCCCATGCGGTTGCCTCGCTTCCCTAGCCTTTGTCCCGGCTCTGGCTACATATGTGGGCTTATTAAATGCAGTGAAAGTTCTTCATTGAAGTGCGTTGATAATTGGACCCTTTCTAGTGATTGCCAATTAGGAATCTAAAAAAGCCCTTTTGGAAACTGCTTAATTATGCAGTGTTCTTCTTTAACTTGTCGTTAGCCCGTTTTATTTGATAAACTCGCTTGTGATTTCGCACTGTCTGCCCGTCTATGCAATCAATTAAATTAAAATATTAAGTAAATGGTAAGAGATATAAGAGTGAAATTTGTCGGTTGTATGTGGCCAATCTATTACACTTAAGAATATATTTTTTAAATCGGTGGGCGGCAGGAGATGCCTTTAAAATGTTTAAATTAATATTCTGAGCAAATGTCTACAGAGAGAAAGTTTTTTTTAAAGTTTAAATTACTGTGTCATATAATTATATTACTAATTTTCCAAAATTAAAAAACGAAACCAATATTTTTAATGTAGATTAACAAATCAGGGCTGCCACAATACATGTAACAAAAAAATTCTTTTTACTGCTGTTATCAATTTTAACCAAATTTAAAATTTGTAATGTACACATAAATACAAAACCATAATAGCATATTTGGACCCGATTAACCAAACAGTGGTGCCACAATTGCAAATTTAACTTTTTCAGTAATTATGGATTTGGAAGGAATTGGCAGAACGGTTTTCAACTAAATTTGCACAACATACCATAATGAAATCAAGATGTTTAAAGCGTAGCTAAAAAGCAGAGCTATTACAGTAAAAACTAAAATAATATTTCTTATATACGTATTTCTAAAGAACTGACAGCATGAATTTTAACAGAATATCATAACCTTCATATATAAATAAATAACCAAAATAGCATATTTAAACCGGGTCGATGAAACAGGGCTACCACAATATCAAGGATAGAATTTTTCAGTAACTATGAATTTGGAAGGTAATCTTGGCTGAACGGATTTAAAAGAGATTTTGTGTGTAGTGCTAGTATAGAATGGCAAAACGAAATGAACGGGTCTGAAAAGCAGGCTACCACAATATAAGGAAAAATAATTTTCTGATTTTAAAGCAAATACTTTAGTATAGGTTCATACTACGGCGAATTTGACGAAACGCACTTCAGTACAATGGGAAACCCGTGTACATCCCTACTTGTTTTATTATTTTTTCTCATCCAATCGCCTCCTCACCCTACCATTTATCTGAAACTGTCCCACTTCGGAGGCCTCATCCGGTCCTCTTTTACGGCGGCTCTCGCGAGAGAACTGGAGTTTTCCCTCCCCCTTTCCCTCCTGCTGTGGGAGGCGTAAACCTTTTTCGGCACCGCCCCTAACTTCGTCCCGATAACCCATCCCCTTTATACCACCCTTTATCACCCCTTCACCTTCCTCTCACTCCCCTCTACCCTACAAAACGCCACACCTTCCCACGCCCGACGGACCCTCACACTCTTCAAATCCAATGGAGCTAATCTCCCCCGGTCCGGTTAATCTTGAGGAAAGAAAGACAAGAAGGGCATTTGCCGGTCCTTCGCTGATTGGTAAAAAGGGGTGCGTAATGAATAATGACACGCTTACGAATATACTTTCAATATCTGTGCGTGTATGAATGTAGGGAAGTAGGGTAACGATATACACCAGCATATTGATGCGGAAGTCCACGGACGTAGAAGAGAGAATGGCAGGGGTGGGTGACTATTTAGGCGGGTCGCATTTGCTGATGCAGGTGCTGCGGTGGGCCGCATCAGAGTTCACATCGGAAGTTACTAGAGAAATGTGATGGTTTCCGGCGTAATTTGGCGAAACTGCTTCACGACAATGAAAATTAAAAATCTTTGTAAATTCCACGTCAAATTTCATTGTTACCTGAGAAATTGTGAAGGATCCTGTTATTGAATTAATCAATATAATTTTATTGGACCAAATTCAATATCAAAGGTTTTCAGGCCATTATTTCAACCAACAAATATGAATTTTTTCCGTATTACAATGCACGGTTCGTTTTCATAAAGGCATCGTGGACCTGATGCAGCCCACGGGCCGTAGTTTGCCAACCTCTAGCCTATAGCTCAAAGCCAACAACTACTAGCAACATATTACTCATAAAATTCTATTATATGATAGTACTGCAGTTAAGTCTTGATTTTATGAAATAACGTTTTAACGTAAATGGCGAATTGAGAAGTTTTGAAATAACGTTTCGCGAAGAGCGGGACGCAATGAGAAATCTAATTCAGTCACAAAAATTCCACTCTTATTAATCGCAGCAGAAAATAACGTCTCTCTATTGATTAGAACGCAACATCAATGGAGATGAGCGATCGTCGTTGAAGCAAGCGAATGGTAGTGACCTTCGAATCTATCGATGACGCAACTTCCTTATACAGAACTATGCCTATGAGCTCTTTACGTGAATTTCAAATAAAATCCTCAGAGTGAATTGTCAGTTTTTTTGAGAAATGAACTTCATCCTGACTCATTCCGTATTAAGAGAACTTTACAGTGTATCGTACGTACTAAATTTTGGAGAGTTTACGTGGTCTTCGCGCAAGATGGCAGACTACAGAGAGGATTACGAATACCGCTTTTTCGGGCTCAGAAACAACTAACGAGCATATTCATCAAAATCACAAGATTTCCTTATCTTTAAGTGCTGCAAACATAATAGCACGTTATAAAAATACACTGAAATGTTACTGCACAGAGAAAAAATTGAAAGCTATTTTATGCTGAACTACCTCTTTCGATCACAAATCAACGAGTTTTAGTCTTAGTTTTCAAACCTAAAATTCTCGATTCTTGGAGCGATGCATTTGACAGAAGTTTGGCCGTGGCTGAAAAAAGTTGTTTTAAAAATTAATGAATGCGGTACGTGAGGCTTTTTCTGACGCGTCCGCGTATTATCTGATGTTCCACGTTGTTTCATCGCTTGGAAATCGCTGATCTAAATAATTGCTGTCGGTTTCTTTGTGCTTAAACGCGCATCTGATTGGATCAACCGTTTTATGACTACATATGAGGTTTTTATCTTGATCGCAAATTGGATTCCAGGCGTAAGGTTATCTCGATAATTTATTTGGAATTATTCATTTTCTAATTTTGACTTTTTTATTACCCGAAGGTTATTTTCTCTTGCACTTTTTGTCAGGCAACCCTTATTTTGCTAATGGATCAACTTTCATCTGGAGAAGGATTGTGAAATCGACGGCCCATGGATCCTCGACATATTGGCGATATTTAAAACTAGAGAGTTTTAAAATTAAAATAATGGACATAAAACCTATTAGGGTTAAGTTTCTACGATAAAAATTGGTTGAACATGTTTTTCACTTTTGTAATAGCATCTCATGATTTGATTGAGTTCCATTATAAACTCTTATCCAGCCGATCGAAGCACTCCCAACTTCTAATTCTGTTCGTAACCACGATTTCCCCTCTTACAGAGTTTCTGAGTTAGTTCTCTTAAAAGCGGGCTTGATTGTACAATCGTCTTTTCACGATTTTTTAAATCAATCCCTTCGAAAAACATGACGCAAGAGTTGCCTCAGCATCTGTGCAGCCGTTGGGGTTCGTTTAATTAATTCTAAGATAATTCCAGCGGCTCCACGTTGTATTCGGCGAAAAGGCAATTTCCAATTATTCATTTACGCAATTTGGGAATCAATTTTCACTTTAAATGAGCACGTAAAAATCGTATGATTGTGTATTTTTATATCAGCCCATACCTCGTTTTGCCGTCGATAAACCGGCCCGCCTCAAAAATCTCTTCTCTCAACTATCAAACCTCAAAAACCTTTAAAAAAGAAAAATACGCGAGTGACTTAGGTAGGCATTTAATAGCTCCCTCTCTGTCAAATGTGAGAAGCCGCATCTTTTCTCAGTATTTAAAAAAATAATTGCAGATAAAATTCGTGTAAACACAGGATCGAGCATGGAGTGGCGGAGTGGTTAGAGCGCTGGCCTTCCACGCAGCGGTCTCAGTCTCGAATCCAGCGGGGTAAGATTTTTCAACCAGGGACCGTCCGTCTTCTACTTGTGTGATTTGAGGAGACCGCGCAAGTCAGCGCTCCGTCCGTCCTTCGGAATGGACGTTAAGCAGTTGGCCCCCTTGGTGCTCTTCGTAAAGAGTGGCCTAATGCCGACACCGGGTTTACCCCCTCCCTTGTATGTTCGGTGTCATTTGGAGAAATGGCTATAATAATCCATGAGGTTGATTAGCCTGAAATTCCATACAAACAATCAGGATCGAGCCTGTTGATATTTTATTTTCATTATCTCTTAAAAGACATTTCGTTTTCATTTTACAAAGGGCTCTCAAACAATAATAAATCGCTAACGTCAAAGCCCATGGCAGGATTCGACCTCGCTACACCGGTATTGGGTGGCAGACAATCTACATAGTTGATCCCGCGAAATTTCCCGCAAACAGCTCAGTTTGCATTCGTCAGAACAAAGTGAAATCGATGGATCATTATATAAATTTTTCAACTAGTGTCAAAAGTAGTTTTGATTCCTTCGCTGTGATACAAAATTAATCTTTTACATGTGCTCGCGTTTGCGGATAGAGTTTACTTCCGAAGTGGAGCGAAAGATAAAAGAGAATATAATTCCGCTTTCGATTAACACCATCACGAATTTTTTCATCTCTTGGTTGGTTTTTGGCACGCCCAATCCGGTTTTCCACATCCAAAGACTTTCTCTTCATCCTCTCACAATCTTCTCCTTTCTTTTAAAATATCCATTATCCCCTTTCTCTTCTCGGCTTTATGTCTCTCTAATGGTATCCTCCCTTCCATTTTTTTTCAACAGTTTGCCAGCTCTCAAAATTTGGCCAACGCATTTCTCTTGCTTTTATCTTAAAGTTCGGCGTTAGAATATCCGTCCGACGAAGAAAGAAGTTTGTCTACCATGATTGCAGGAAAATATAAATGATTTGCACTGCTACCTCGCACACTAAATGACTGAACCACTGCGGCGGCTGGGGCTAAGTGGACATATACGACAAGGAGCAAGGACCAACGCAACTTTGTAACAACAACAACAAGCGTATAGAAACTACTTTTCGTTGTTACTTTATGTTTCTACCCGCGATACATGTAGAACTCTGTGGTACACCCATTGTCAGTACATGGTTTTGACTTTAAAATTGTATAATATAACAGATATAGTCCTGTTTTGAGATAACTTTCAAACCTTTTTAAGATTTTGCCTCTTATACCTATATGGTTTAATGTTTTATAAGTTGAGCAGGATTTATTAGGTCAAAGGCTTATTTAAAGTAAATGAATTTAACTATTACATGTTTGTTTTTATTAATATTGTCACAGATGATTTTGGAAAAATATTCCAGGGCATCTTTATTACTCATGTTATTTTGGAATCCAAACTGATTGTTAGCTAGAATTTTTACTTTTCCAAATATTCTGATATGTAAGAAAATATAAATTTCTCCATAATTTTACTTATAGCTGGGAGCAGAGATATGGGTCTATAATTGTTTAAGCTGGTGTACGAACCACCTTTGCATATTGACTTGACTATTGCTATCTTCAGTCCATCAGGAACAACACCCTTTTCTAAACTATTGTTCATCAGTTTTGTTATAATAGGATTCAATATCTTTTTCTCTTTTATATCTTCCATTCGAATTTTTTCCATTCCTGGTGCCTTATTATTTATGTCCTTTATAATTTTAGTTGCCTGCTCCACAGTAGCTTCTGGGATAAAGATACTATTCTGTACTGAACTGGAAGTGGTATTACAGAGCTTAAAATTATATTTAGTAATTAATTTCTAATTTTTTTCTGAGAATTGATCCCTAAAGTAATTGACCAATGCTTCTTCAGATATTTGTTTATTGTGACTTATAATTACGTCAACTGCTGTTTTAGAAGTGGCCCTCCCTAGGATAGTATTTATTTCCCTCCATACCATTTTCATATTCTTGTTTATGTTGGAAAACATTTTGTTATAGAAATTTCTTTTAGATTTTAAAATCTATTTGTTTGTCTTGTTTCTTAACTCTTTATATTAATTTTTATACTCTGATTTTGTTGGATTATTCTTCTATTTGGTTGAGACTTACAACATAATGATCAGATATATTGGCTTTTATTATGAGGCCCTCGGGTGCATGATTTATTCCTTTATAGTATACATGGTCAATACAAAATCTAACTGTTCTGTCTCTAGATACTTCTTCTCTAACCATTTCTTGCTAACATATCCCTATATTTAATGTTCATCCTTATTTTCTCTTTTATATTTATGTTTGTATCACCAATCAGTATTATTTCTTTTTCCTTTATATTAGCTATTATACCAGTTTATTCTTTTATGAAGGCTTTTTTAGATCTATTTGGGGTCTGTAAATTCCTATAATTGTTAACTTTAAATAATTTTTTTATATTTTACCCATTTTCAGTTCAAAATAATGTTTCAACATTTATTTCAATAAATGTGAAATCATTTCTCATATAAATAATCAAGCCTCCTCCCCTTCTAACCTTACTCAATTTATGGAACTTTCATAGTTAATAAATATCAAGTTCATTTTCTTTTATGTTTTCTTCTGTTAGAACAACAGCAGCTATTGAACTGTGAGACGCAACTGTCTCATTTTACATTAATCTCTCGTAATTCGCAAAGTACTTGGAATAGAAAAACGATACGATACCTCTTAGGTGGCAATGCCAACAGGAAATCAAATATAACACAATGGCAAAATGACAAGGAAATGCTTAAAACTATATTGGAGTGACGTTATACAAAGCAGAAATATACAAAGATACTTAATAGAATTGTCCACTTTAAGGGATAACAAACGATACGAAAAGTAATGGCCTAACAGGGAACTCTTCCGCTGGCCGGTTTAAGGCTCCTCTCCCTCCGTGTCCCCTTCCTCGTTCTCTCTCTCACTCCGTCTCTCACTCAGGTGCGAAACTCGTGACTGCCGGCTGCCAGTCCGCGATGTTGTCAGATCGGAAGTCCGCTAGTTACGTCTGTTCTCCGGGAAGAAGGCACATCACTCGCGAAAGTCTCTTGGTTAAATCACACGATGGTAGCGTTCTCTTCTGGGCTAATGTCTGTTGCTTATAAAAGTAGAGACTCTGTACGTACGCGCAAAGCCGAAGTACGAGCGTTTGCAGAAGTACGAGCGTTTGCAGGGATTCGTGCGTTTGCAGGGGTTTGTCGTTTGCTGGAGAAACTGAGGGGGGAACCCCATAAACTGTCAGAGGGTAAAATGCTGCAACTGCCAGCATGACCTCATCCCATTTTTTCCTCATAGATCTTATATTAATGTGAATTGCGGTTATACTGTAGTTGTTAACAGTTGATCCTAAAGTTTAAAACTGAGCCCGATTTTAAACAGGTAAATTTCTTTAAGTTTTATTTATTTTAGATATTCCATAATTGCATTATTTTATAATTTAATCACTTTCTTATATGATCTTATTTAAGTAATTTCCATTGTAGACTTTAATAAGCTGTGCATTTTCATCTTTTTTTAATAGAATGGCCGTGTTTATGAACCATATGTATTTGTATTTCAATTCTCTTCCTTATTTTTTTGCCTTCCACAAAAGCTCTTTGTAGTGGTTAGAGAGTACTTCATTTATGAATATTTTATTTTGATTAGTTTTCTTAAATATATCATTATTGGTTAATACTTTTCTATTTTTATACCATGAATCTTTATTTGTCTTCTTGTAGAAGGTGATAATTATTTCGTTCGGTTTAGATGGATTTCTACTTTGAACAAAGTACGCATTCTCTAGATCTGTGGTATTTGGCTCTTCTATTTTTATTTCCTTTGCTTTTTTTATTTGTATCATGCATTTCTTTTTAATTTCTCAATTGGGCATCACCCCCTACTATTTCTGTTGTTTTGTTCAGGTTTTTCTGCTCCAGAGTATACGCGTTGTTTTGTAACTCTGCAATAGTGTTATCTTTTCACTTTAGTTCTTTTTGTAAGTCTTTTTTTGTCTAGGATTTTTTTATTCACTTCTTCAATATTGGTATTCCAAGGAGATTCAGATGAATCGGTTTTAACTTTAGTTCTACGTGTCACACATCTCCAGCTTTCTTTTTATTATTAATATTATTCTTATTATTCATAATAAAATTTAAATCATAATATTTATATAAATTTTCTTACGAAAAACTAGAAATATTCCTGCATACGACCATCGTAAACTTTATACGCCGGGGATGGCCAAACCGTGGCTCTCGACACGCATGCGGCTCTTTTAACTTAATTGTGCGCTCTTTCACATTTCTATCCAAGGGCGTGTCGACGCTTTTTGCTAAAGAACACAATAACGCAGTGTAAATTGAGAGATTCTTGAGATGAGTAAGGGACACTCATTCTCTCTGTATTGCTTCGAGTACGGGTTATGACTACAGTTCAGAAATTTATGTGTCCAGAACATATGACTCGCGGCTCTCGAACTTCTGAAGATTATCGTTTCCGGTCCGAGAGCAAGTAGTTTTGGCCACTTGCCATGAAACGATTTTGTATGCCAGATGCGCATTTCAGCTGCAAATGAATCCTCTAATTTGGAATTTCACCGATTCTAGTATTTACTAATGTGAACGATTATATGATTTTTCCTATTATATCTATTGCATTTAGTCCATAATATCAAATCAAAAACTCCTGTTTTTTATCATAGATTTCTTGAATCTACCATGCGTGGTGTAAAATAATTTTTTGATATAATTTGGGTCCTAATCGGCAAATTGCTTTCTTGGCACCTGGAATCAATCGCGCGTGGAGTGGAAAGGGAACATAAACCTGACATATCCTTGCGCTACCGGTTTCTTTTTGACGCAGCGACATTTTTTTCTACTTTCCTCCCGTTTAATTAGGGCGGCGGCCCGCGTAAGATTTTTCAAACATCTGCGTTATTATCCTTCCATCGATTTCATCTCCGTCGAACCCCGTTTTTGGCACTCAAAAGTAACCACACGAGTTTCTATAGGAAAACCTACCCACTTTACACGGTTTTGCTTTACATGGCCATTTCCAGGAACGCATGTGCCATGCAAAGTGAGGGATTGGTTTACACGTATGGTCCAGAGCAGGACTCTCAAACTCAAATTGCACGGTGGTCAAATTTCAAATGATTTCGAAAGTAATGGTGGGCCGAGTGAAATAACTATGAAAGATATGGAGGACTACATCTCATAATAATGATATAATGATAATAATAAAACGCTACGGCAATGCGTGGCACGCTGGAGGTGCCGAGCTATGAGATGAACTTTGTAATGCTAAACACAGCTGATACAGCTAGCTTTGAAACATATTAGATGGTTGTATCATAATGATAGTATTGTATTGTAAAGTCTGAAGATGAATCTGAAATAAAGAATTAGAAAAGGGGGTAAAGAGATAAAGAAGAAGACGGAGAAAAAGAGGGGGAGCTATGGATTGTGACAGGAGGGAATGAGAGAGGTGGGAGGGGGGAGAAAAGAGAGGGAGAGAGAGAGAGCGGGAGGGAGAGTGAGGGAGGGAGAGGGAGGGAGGCAGAGGGAGGGAGGGAGAGGGAGGGAGGGAGAAGGAGGGATAGAGAGAGAGAGGGATGGAGAGAGAGAGGGAGGGATGGAGAGAGAGAGAGGGAGGGAGAGAGAGAGGGAGGGAGAGAGAGAGGGAGGGAGAGAGAGAGAGAGGGAGAGAGAGAGAGAGGGAGGGAGAGAGGGAGGGAGAGAGTGAGGGAGAGAGGGAGGGAGAGAGAGAGTGAGAGGGAGGGAGAGAGAGAGTGAGGGAGACAGAGGTAGAGAGAGGGGGAAGAGAGGGAGGGAGGGGGATAGGAAGGGAGGGGGAGAGGAAGGGAGGGGGAAAGAAATGGAGAGGAAGGGAGGGGAAGAGAAAGGGAGGTGGAGAGAAAGCGAGGGGTGAGGAAGGGAGGGGAGAGGAAGGGAGGGGGAAAGAAAGGGAGAGGAAGAGAGGGAGAGAGAGTGAGGGAGACAGAGGTAGAGAGAGAGTGGGGGGAGAGAGGGAGGGAGGGGGAGAGGAAGGGAGGAGAGAGGGGGAGAGAGGAAGGGAGGAAGAGGGGAAAGGACGGAAAGAGGATGGGTGGGAGACAGAGAGAGGGAGAGAGGGATCGCGAGATCATATGACTCTCTAACTATTGTATCAGCAAATCAAGAGATCGAAAATTGTGTATATAAAGAAATTTATGATATTGAGCAATAAAGCACCAGCGCGCAGATACTCTGCGCGGGTAAAGCTAGTTCCTAAATACTAAACGTGTTTATGCAGCTTCGTGTATCTTTGTTAGTCCACGATCTTCTCGTCCACGATATATCTCCCCCCTATTTACAGTACTATCAAGATAAAATCTTGCTTCCAAAATTTGTGATGGGTTCAGGTAAACTTCTTTAAAATTTTCTATAACTTTTTCTCTCAAAATAATCCTATGATTATATTCCCAACGCCCCAATTAAATGCAAAAGAATATATACAGTAACATGAGAAATAAGAAGGCGTGATTTTCTCGCACGTTTCCGAGGTGGAAAAAGCGTATTAGGATATGACTGCATTTTGCGACTTTTCACCCGCAAGCCCTCTCGTTCCCAGGGGCGTTTCTAACTCACGTACAATCGGTAACGATGGGCCCCTCATATTGCGGCTCCCAAAGTAATGCAAAGTGGGGTGGTGCGTGTTGGTTCTTGCTCAGAAGCTTGCCTTTGTGATCGTAAGCATCTGAATCGCTGTCGATAAATAATTCTTTCTCTATTTGCACATTCGGAATTTTTGTGGCAAATTAATTTATATCAATTAGACAAATCAAAATTTAGAAAATATGAAAATGAAAATTAGAATTTTTTATAGCTTATCAGTACAAATGGGCCAGCTTAGAAAATGGCACCAAGTAGTTTGAGGCCTCGTTCCCTCTCTGTCTCTGTGCCGTTTCTCTCTCCCATTTTCTTTTTTCTTCATCCCTATCTCTCAATTAGTCTTTCATTGTCTTTTCTTATCCTATTCAGCCAAAATAGAGCAGTACACATTGATCGTCCCGATATTCTGTAAAAAGTAATTGCTAAAAACTTTAGGTAGACAATCTAAAAATTACTACTGAATATTTATGCAAAAGAACGAAGAAAACGAAATTGACCTCATATTGATATTACAAAATTCACGGAACGATTTGGTATAAGTATATTAAAAGTCTAAGAAAAAGTCTTTTTAAGGTGGCAGTGATGCAAAGGAGTATAAATAATTTAGAATGATGTTTATGCGCATTTATATGCATTCGAATCTCCAAAACTTGAATCTCATTCAAATATGTAAAGAAATCCGGTTTTTAAGCAATTCCAGTGATAGAAGCTGTAGTTGATGAACAGCAGTACTATACGGCAAAGTATCTTCTTCTGGTAGTTCAAAATTGCAAAGTATCTTCTTCTGGTAGTTCAAAATTTGAATTGCAGAGCACGCATATCCAGAAGCCGTTTAGACAAAATTCACTCAGGCATTGACATCATTGACATATCTATCTTTCCAACGCATGCGTAAGAATTACTGTAATTTTCGTTGATCATGCAGCTCATCCTTTTGTTCTTTAAATCATATTCCATAACATAATATTATCTAATAAAAAAGTTATTATTTTCGATGATATATCTTTTAAGTAGTGAAAGGTTGAAGGGGATATGAATATTTATATGCCTCGTACACAGTATGTTAATACACGGGGTGTCAACCTTTATATCCGGAAGAAAGAAATCATTTGCATTTACGAGTGCTTTAGTCGTATTAAAAGCTGCGAGAGCCTCGGCGGATAGGATGAGTTGACATCGGAATTCAATCTATTACGAGTTGTTATACGTAGAGGTTAAAATCGATGATGAAGAAATTTTAGAGCTAGAGATAAGGTTTTATGGCCGAAGGTTTAACTGATAAATATAAAATCACTGTTTCCAACAATTTTTAAATTCTACTTCTCAATCACAGATTCTCAAATCGCTTAAAATGCTCTAGCGGATTGTAGGTTTCATTCTCGTGCCTCAATAAATGGAGTATTGCTCTATTCTCCTTATACGTCGATGAGTTCAAGAGTAAGCGCTTAAAAATGAAAAATTAAAAAGAGGCCTTATCCCGAGTATCTCCAGTAGCTGCAATATGGTTAGTATTCAGCCGTAAAACGAGCATTATAATTCTCCGGCGAATTACGTAGAGACAGCGGCGAGCCGAGAAGGTCCGCCGACTCTTCCCAACACTTCTTTTGTTTTTCTTCCGTATGTTTTATTTTGTTACATGCTCGTCCGAAATAAAGGAAATTTTATTTCTTTACGTGAACGTTCCTTTCCATTACCGTACCGTACATGTTTTTATTTACTGCACTAGCGGGTACTTCGCTATCCTTATTTAAACATAAACCTTCTAGGCACATGGAATGACACCTACAGCAGTCAAACAGTTTGCAACACATTAAAGCCACAAGAAGCGAATTTTTCCCGCTCTCGAGCACAGACATGTGGAGTCCTGGTCCGGTAAATTACGTTGATGAGTGTTTTTCATATTGCTATTCTCATTATTGGCCCTTCGCTCTGTTTTTATCACTTTGCCTTCACTCTTTATATTCCCGCTATTCTCCCTTCATCGTCTTTCTCGTACCCATCACAGTCATAAATCGCTTTGCTCGACCCCGTTTTAAGCGGATTCGTTATATCGCGAAGCAGGTCCGCGCCTGCCAGGAGTTCAAAGAAACAAAGGCGATCGACGTATGAGGCAGCCTGACCGTAACTGTATTAGAATTTCCATTTTTTTTAAAGACTTCTGGATTTTAGAAAAAATCGTCTGTGAATTCCATTAATGGTCAGGGTGTGGCATATCCTTGCTATAAAAAATAAACCCTCACAACGGAACACCATTGTTATCACTCTATAGACGCTATAGGCGTTATTATTTCTAAAATAGGCGACTTTCCGAATAAAACTTCCTCGCTGATGTATTTAGGATTTCATTCACACAGGAAATATTTCAATTTTTGCCTGAATATAATGAAATTTTTTGTATTCTATACCATTTGAAAAGTACTGATGAGATATGTTATTGAAAAAAATGAAAAGATTTGCATCTGACGTTGATGGAGGGAAGCTGTTTTTCAGATTTACGGCGCATTTTTATTAATAATACAATTTTGTATTCACGTCCATGAAATTTATCATCGTTGACATAATGGCCCGTTTTACGCGTATTTCGTTTAGCGCGAAATTTTCAGGAACCTACCTGCCGCCTAAAGCGAGGCACGGCTGTAAATTTTTCATCCTGCAGCTTATGCAATACTCGAAAACTGGGTTCCTCCTGTACAAAACGTATCAACGGGGTAAATCGTTCATTCTCCGTGAGGACGGTATTATAACCGTTGCACGGATCGAGATTTCCCACCTCTCATTAAACCGTCCATGGCCTATTTCCTATCCCTCTCAAGCGTTCAAACTTTTCAAAACTTGCCAAAAAATAAGGTGAACGCATCCAAGGAGAACCGGTACCGGGTGGTTCGCCTTTGGGAAGGATCGATGTGTATATGTGCTTGCCCTAAATGGGAATCGATACCGGGACTGCCGAGAGGAACCACTTCGCCTCGAAAAGAAATAAAAATAATGAATAAAAGAATTATCGTCTGCCTCCAAAGTAAGAGGTGGAGAAAGAGGTTGCGGGAGAAGAGGAACGAGTTACTCGAGCGGAGACGAGTTCGAGAGAGAAAAAAAAGAATAGCGCTTTTCGAGAGGAGAAAAACGAGACAGGAGGGAGGAAACGTATTTTTTCGAGAGTGAAGTGCCAATAACAAATTCCGTCGCGGAAACAGCGATCAAAATTTTTTCGGAAAGCGGGCGGCGATCCAAAAAATCGGATGCGAAATTTTAAGATTAGCAAATGTTGGTCGGGAATGCAGTGTTTTGTTTTTTATTTTCGCGTTAGGTTATTTTCCACTCGCTCGCCGCTCTTCTATTTATTCCCTGATTTATTTCGTCGAGGGATTTACGAAGTGGGTTTTTATTTTTCCCGGATTTTCGGGAAACGAGATTTTTTTTTCAAATGCATCGCGGATTTTTTTAATCTTTTTAAATCTTTTATGGGGAAGTTATTCTTGTTTTCGAAACCCGAACGTCAATTCTATTCGGGATCGTTTAAAAACTTCTTTTGGGAACGAGTCTATTGGCCCGGTTGAGAACAATGGCGGACCTCCAGACGGGTCATGTTAGGCACAATCGTTCCGGCGGAAAGCGGTTCGGTAGTAAAAAATATGTTACGTTCCAAACCAGGCATTCTTGTGACAATCGGTCTCTTGAAATATCTTTGCCATAGCTCAGTGCACAGGTTATTTTATTTCACTCGTTTCTTTAAGAGTGCGTGGGTATTTGGTGCTGATAAATTTGCTTAAAATAGGTTGGAAGTGTTCAGGAATAACAAGAACAGAAAGGTGTACTCCATGACGGATTACACGGAGTTTTCAAAGGCGTTCTTTACGATTTACGTTATGTTATGGTCATTAGATACGGAAACACGTATCACAGAAAATATGTAGCATATAGTAAAAATTATAATACTGTTCTTTCAATCCGTGTCTTAAAGAGACCAACTTGTGAAGGAAAAGGCTCAAAGATATCCGCAGATAAACTGTTCCATCTCTCAATCCTCCTATTCATAAACGAAAACTTGCCCCAGTCTGTCTTCTGCCCTAGAGGTTCTATTTTGTATATGTGATCCCTACGTCCTTAAAATTTCGGTTTCTCTATTCTAATTGATGTAATCCCTCAACGGTTGTTTCCCAACGTAAGCATTATATATTCCGCTCAACCTTCTGTGCTCTAGCAACTCCCATCCCAAGTTATCTTTCATTTTTGTAACGCTCTCGCCTCTTTTGAAATTTCCTTTAACGAAACGTGCTGCATTTCTCTGTACCATTTCTATCTTTTTTACCTGCCCTACATGGTGAGGATCCTATACCATGGATCCATATTACAATATCGGCCTAACTAATGAACTGTATGTCACTTCCTATCGGAAGCGATGTCAAAGAAATATTGAATTTGTGATTTGCCGATTTATTTTATGATCAGTAATAATTAATGAAGCAATCGAAAATTATTTAAAGCACACCTCACTTGGAATGAGTAATAGTGATCTTTACGCTCGCGTTCATTCCTTCGTCGTAATTACCACTTACTACTTCAGAGTAGTGGTGGGGAACCTACGGCTTGCGGCCCGTATTCTGGCCTCAAGCGAGGTTTATGCGGCCCGTAAATCTTTGATAAATAGGTAATCTTTGAAGATGTGTTCCAAAACTCCGTTTTTTATTGAAATAAATAATAAATAAATCCTTTATTATTGAAATATTAACTTAAATAATCTTATTTGGAATTGATTTTCTCTTATATGAAACGTCAGAATCTCTAGGTAACTCTCGATTTAAACTCGAATGCGACCCCTCGAAGAATTCTCCTCCCTTAATGTGATCCCCCTGCTTTAGAAGATGCCTTAAATCCCTTTTTCTATTTTTTAGAAATATAAATATTTAAAGTAAAAAACGCAATAACTAAATATATGCTTATATAACAACTTCAAATATCTGCTTTGTCGTGATCAGTAAACTGCATTACGGAAAACATTCAAGAGCATCGCAGAAGCGATTTTTCCGAGCTGCAGCATCAATGGAATGAATACAAGAATCCCAACCCAACCCAACTAACCCAACCAGAAAACATAGTGAAAATCAAATTCTATTTGGGTTTTTAAAATATGCCATTCAAAAGGAGAAGTTACTGCACTCAAACGTTGAAGGGTTTTTATGAAAACTGTTATACTTCATTTTTCCCACCTCGTTGAGCAAAATAGTCGGCCCAATGACACGAGCGGAGTCACTGACAGCTGATCCGGCAATCTCTCAATATAAAACGCTTATTTTGTCGTTCTTAGTAACGCTCCGTAAACAATAATAATAATAATTTATTAAACGCATACAGGAAAGGCACTAATTGCATGCGTTATAATAAAAAACATGAATTAAAAACATTGATAAAAAATATAAAATAATCACAAACAGAAGAAAAAGTTTACACATATTAAGATGACACGGTTGCATATAATTTGCTTTTAAGAGAAGACAACGAGTCAAAAAATAAATCACTATTATTGGCCCTAGTCAGGATCTCGTTCACAAATCTCATCATTCGTAACAGCGCGCTGCAGCGGTTCAAATCTGCAAACATCCACTCTCCCGAAAGAATCTCGAAAGAGCGTGCTGTCTGGATCCTCGAGCAGGAACATTGAAATTAATCAGGCTAAGCAGGCCATGAGATTCTATAGCCCCCGTCAACACATTACGGAGGAAAATCACATCAGCGACTGCTCACCTTGTCTCAAGAGGGACCAATTTGCATCTCTTACATAAAATTGGATAATCATTCTTATTAAAAATGAGGCCATTATTTTTCAAGCAAAGCCATTTAATGAAACGCATTTGCACTTTCTCAATTCCAAGAATATGAGTGGTATGATGGGGATTCCAAATCACGCTGCTAAATTCTAAAATAGGCCGCACAATTGTACAATAAGATCTACATCTGCATGATACCCTGCAAGTCACCTTTTTGGTGGATGGCAGGGGGTGCAGCGCACCAAATGTCCCTAGTTTTTCTACGTTATCTTTTCCTATTATGTTCTCTTATCATCCCAGGGAAAAACGATTCTCTATATCGCTCCGTTCTACAATCGATCTCTCGAATCTTATCCTCGCTGTCCTGCCTTCCGACATACATCAGGCTTCTGATAAGACCTACTACCTCATTCGCTATTCCCTGCTGCATAAATTTTTACAGCAGTTTAAATCTAGCCTGCAGCCTACGTTTCTCTAACGATGTCCATTTCAGACTGTCTATTAATGATGTTACGCTTTGTTTACTATCGTAATTTCTCTTTAAAAATCTAGCTGCCCAGCGCTTAACCTTTTCTATCTCGTTAGTGAGTCCCTTTTCGTAGGGATCAATACAGCTGATGCATATTCGACCTGCGGTCAAACCAAGGATAAATATCATAATTCTTTCACTTTTTTGGAGCTACTTCGAACTATTCTTCCAATAAAAGCCAGCTTACAATCGTTTCCTTAGAAAATTTGCAAAAGGAATTACGCTTTAAATAACCTAGGAGGCGGAAAGCCCTAGAACAGAGAGACCAAATGTGAGTTTTAAAATTTAACTGGGAGTCATTAATTACACCAAGGCCACCAGTTAGAGAAGCTATCCAAGTCATTTTGCAAAGTTACACAATCATCACTAGAACTTACCTTATTCGACATTTTACAGTCATCTAAGTAAAGAAGACAGTCACAATAGAGACACTGAGGCAAATCATTCATAAAAACATTAAAAAGAAGTGGACCGAGAATGAAATCTTGTGGTACACCAGTGGTAACACATAACGGCGATGTGAGAGAACCATCAACGGCCACTCTTTGGGTTCTATTACACAATTAGGATCGAAGCAATTGTAATTCCAAAAGATCGCAATTTATAAATCACGTATCCATGTTCCACCTTATCAAACACTTTTGCGAAGTCTATGTAATATGGAGTCAGTTTGATACCCTAAACATTTCGTAGATGCAATTTGATTTACGTGCACCAATAAATTGGTTGTTGTAGAGCGACGCGAAAGAAAACCATGTTGTTTGTCGGAGAAACTTCCGCTGCAGTAAAACAACAATATCATAGAGAAGCTTCTCGAACGCTTTTGAAAAAGTTGGCAAGATAGAAATTGGTCTATAATTGCGAACATTAGATTTGCAATCACTTTTAAAAACAGGTGTAACTATCACTTCCTTCCACCTCAGAGGTAAAGTGTGATATTGTAAATTTTTTTAACAGAGAAAACAGGGGGTAGCTAAGTTCGTCAGCAAAGATTTTCAGGACAATAATAGGAATACAATCTTTACCAGGCGACCCACTGTTTTTCAAACTACGAAGAGCAGTTAAAATCTCACCTCTAGTAAAGTGTGCGGAGGATAGAGCGTCATTTACATATGATACATCATTATTATAAGGTGGAGGCATAGGAACATTAAAAAAAGAGGAAAAATACCCATAAAATAAATCTGTAACTTCCTGACTATTACTAGCAGTATAGTAGCCATAAGTAACTGTAGAGGGAATTCTACGAACACCCCTTTTCTTCTGATATACCTCCAAAAAAGTTTAGGGATATCTTTTAAGGACGAATCTATAACATTCAGAAAAGAGTTGTACTTCAAAAGTTGCAGGTGAAAATTCTACGTAATCAGACCGTAGTTTAGAGCGCTTCCAACGTTTTTAATGCAGAAATCAGTTCCCCGTCAAACCAAACAGGACATTTAAAAACATTAACTGTAAGTAACGGCACACAATCCAAAATTACACTTTCTAGTACGGAGTAGAAAAGATCACAACATTCATCGGCAGAGGAAATACAATCAAGAAGCACCCACGGGCAGTGGCGAAGGGTGTTCTTAAGCTCGGAAATGCCAAGTCGCTTCCAGTTGAATTGGACTTGGTGTGACTTCTTCAAGCGTCTAATCGAATCATGTTGAACATCTAAGAGCAATGGGGCATGGTCAGAAAATACGTCACTACAGTTGCTTAAATTAGATACGCAACTAGAAAGTTCAATTGACTTTGCATTAGTGCAGAAAATAAGGTCAAGAAAATTGTTATTACAGGAGTGGAAGTGTACAAGTTGTTCAAGTTTAAATTCATTCATCCAGTCAAGAACAGAATTTATCTGCATGCCGTTAGTTCGGCCAACTGGGTATAAGGAATTATTGACTGGGTCGATGGCCAAGGAGACCTTACAAGAATTGAAGTCTCCCAGTAAAATAAAAGAGTCACCGTCCGCTAAATCACCCTGCACTAACCCAAGAGATGATTGAAGGGCTTCAATGTCACTGTGTGAGAGAGGGGGAGGAAGGTATACACAGGCGATGAGTAACCGCTTGCATGGAAGAAATCCGAGCCGAAGTTCGACAACAGCGATTTCACATGCTCCTTCAAGGTCACATCTACGGCAGGCGGGGAAGGACTCAGCCACGTCGATTAGGGCCGCTACCTTTCTTTTTCTTACGCGCAAGTCTGTCTGTCTCGACGAAAAATATAACTATCACAGAGAATTTCACTGTCTAACACTTGCGGTTATAACCATGTTTCAGATACACACATGGCATCTGAAATACTTGCTGAAGGGCTAGAAAAAGCAAGATTGGAATCTTTTAGTTTTTCTCAGAGATTGACCTCATATTTTTGTAAAAAATATTAAGGTTAGCTGGAACAGGATTGAGTTCAGTATCACCCGATATACACAGGCACGAATATGTAATTAAAAAGACACTAGAGGGAATGCGAACTATTCGCGGGAGCTTCCGGTGATTTGATGTCGGAGAGTAGAAAATGCCAAGATCGCAGAGCAGCAAGTTGGAGGTCACCGTGTAGTTTTCAATGACAGCTTTGTTGAACAGAGCAAGCGGATAACTATTAGAAGTCACTTCAGCCACAGGGTTAACGAAAAAGAACAGTTTTAATACTGTAAGATTGTAATTTATCAGGAATGCTTCTATCACGAAATAAAAGTCACTGACGAAAAAATAACCCCGAAAAAACATCCGAGTTTGACTCCAGGATATAATTTCTTTTTCCTGTAAGATAATACGTAAAAAGAGACTTTTCGACGTGCAAGATTTCATTCATTCGCAAAGTAAAATTACAGGAAATTGACGATCGGTCTTCGAACTAGGACTGTATCAACAAAGTATAAATTAAGTTTCTTATTCTTGTCGTCCTCTTTGCCATCAACTCGATGTCCCACAAATTTATTGTTTAAATCACTTATTTAGGAAAATTTTGCCTTTAAGCCGTGTGCTGTCTTGATAACCATGTTGTATTCGAAATTCGGGCTTTTATATTTGTCTCAATTCTAATATACGTACGAAAGAGTACATCATGACTTAATTCGAGGATATTTAAATCCAAGCCCCGTCATTTTTGACGGGCACTTACTCTTTTTATAAAAACTAGATGTATTAGCCCGTTTAAAACGGGCTTTGTAATCAAACAATATAAAAAACAAATTATTATTATATTATATTATTATAAAAGCATAGTATATAAATCAAAATTTGATGGAACTGGTTGAAAAAACGGCTGAGACATTGAGCGTTACGAACAGAGTAGCCAAGAGAATAAGAGTTTTATAGTTAAGTGATATGTTTAGCATTTTCCTGAAAATGTCTTTGTTTTAATAAACAGTCAGGAAAGTTTCGAGGAACCTGTTATGAGCATAGCAACTTACTAAATATAATAAATTTGTCTATATTTAAAACGCGAGGTGAAAAATTATTAAATTAAGTGGTGAGTAAAACTTGATGATCTAATTTAGCGGTGCCCAAACTTTTTCACGTATCGGTGATTGCTAATCCTTCGGCGGGCCGTATTAAAGTTTAAATTGGAAGCTATCTACATATTCTGAGGTGCCATATAAGTGAAAATCAATTCCACATAACGTTTTTATGGTTAATATTTCAATATTAAAATTTTTATTATAAACTTTTTTATAGGAGTGCATGAATTAGTGTGTTATATTTTTCAGATTGATTATGATAGCTTCGCGGGCCTCACAAAAACCCTTCGCAGGATGGATGCGGCCCGAGGCCCGTAGCTTGAGCACCATTGATCTAATTGATGATCTAAATCAGTGGTTCTCAAACTTTTTTGAGCCGCGGCACACTTTCAAAGGGATTCGCGGCACCCCAGCCTTGTAACAAGCTTTATATATTTTTACATGCGTATATTACAACCTTTGGACACATTTTTAGATGCTACTACATAATCAATTGATTAGAAGAAAAATTATTACCCTAATTACCCACCAACACATTCAAATCGTTGATTTATTTACTAAACAAATTTTTTCGCGGCACCACTAAATACCTACTGCGGCACCCCAGCGTGCCGCGGCACAGTTTGGGAACCACTGATCTAGATAACTACTACAGCCATGAAATAATTTAGTGCTACGGGAATTACAGAACCGTATTATGGGTTCAGGACTTTAAGTGAGGTCGAAAATTCATTTTGGAATTCATTTCAACTTTTTAAACGTAGCAAACATTATGTATGACTTGTAATGGTTTATAATTAGGCTATGTGGAAAAAATATTTCATAAAGATAAAAAATTAGGGCTACGCGCTGAACTAAAAGATGTTAACCGTACAATACACACATTATTTGTAAATATTAGACTATTTTGTATCGAGGGTAGTTATATTTTAGGTAAATAATATTGATTTTCCGACGTCATATTTAAGCGATATAGTCTTTAGCAAGCTAAAATTAACTTTGAGATTCCTCGAAATCTTTTTTAAATTAGTTAGCAATCCGTGCTGCTTTATGCGACTGATTGAAAATAAATTCATCGCCGCATTTTTTTTAAATAGCCATTTTTGTCTCCGGCGGAAATTAGAGCGGTTCTATCCCTCACTAAATTAACTCGGAGTGCGTAGATGAATAATTTTAAGAGCAGTCTGGAGAAAAAGTCTACAGTTGTCACGCGGCGTGCAAAACTGCTATTTTCTTCCGAATGCGATACGCCTCTGCAAGATAGCTGCTTGAGACAGGTCCCTACAGCGATTCACGCGGAGATTTAGAATTGCACAAATCGAAACCGAGCGGTCACACACAGCTCTCTCCCAGAGACAGAAGCGGAAATCTCGTCCGAGGCGATGCAGCGCCAGGATAAATCTCTTTGTGCAAAGTTTATTTTTTGCCGCCGTCTCATTTTTTCAGCGCTTTTTTTGTTTCACGCCGTGGAGATTGTCTGGACACGTGTCCGACCCCATTGGCCGAATGTCGATCGCGATTCGGGGATGAAACTAGCATTAAGGGGAAAACAAGGAAGCGGAAACAGGCTCGAGATTGTACATCTTCTCTTTACTTTACAACCGTCGGAGAACGGAAGGTTTAGAACGAATAAATCTCTTTTTTAAAGAATGGTAACATTTTAAAGGGTACAAAGAATATTTTTTAAGCCAAACCAATTTTTTATCCGTCCCAAGAAAAGACTCGTCGCGAGTTACAAAAAATATTCGAATTATTTTAATTCAGTTGATTTTTCCTCGTCCTTATCTAGTTATAGCTCAATTTTATCATTTTTGTTATTTTCTGTTTTTTTGTTTTCTTTAATTTTAATTTCATATTATGCATTAAATTCTTCGGATGCTATTTAATATGGTTAATTCAGAGACTTACTATAGGTTTCCTTATATTAAAAACGGTCTTTGTAAGTAATTTAAGTGTAATTGTAATTAACTATAGAACTATTGAGCTCGTCTTATTGCTACAAGGTTATAGGTAGTTGATATACCTAACATAAGTTATTTTTTTAGTTCTTATTTTTTAATTTATATTTGTTGGTGTAATTTTCGCATATAATTTTTTAATTTTTCAAAGACTCGAAACCATGTTACTGTGATTCTATTTATACGGAGTTTTTAGCAATATTTCATTAAGTTTTTATGGCCTCTTTGACTTTCAATGATAATTGCACTAAAATTACTGCCTCTCTGTATCAAGATACGTGGAAGTAGCAATAGGAAATTCAGAGATCTGCCTTATCTAGAAAAGGTTATATTAATTTGTTGCAAATATTTACGGTTTGGGGTTGATTTATTTTGATTCGTGTATACGTTTGATATTTTCCAGAAAGGAATCCCTTGGATTCCAATTTAAAGAAAATAATTCCAAATTCGTTCGAAAGGCGAATATTTTGTTATTGGACCCATCAATAAACTAAGACTCAACTTTGTTTACTTCACTAATCACAATCAAAGGAAAAAAACAGTTAATGTTTCCGTGATTGTCTTATTAGATTTATTTGATAAACGAGTGGGCAATTTATGTCCGGTCGAATTTCGTGATTAGAAGACATAAAATATTTGATGCGTAGATTATTGCACACGTGTCTTTGCCCTAGACCAGTGGTCGGCAACCTCTCAAGGTAAAAGAACGGAGTAATTTTTTGTTTTTTTGTCTCGTTCCGAAATAATTGGGAGCGACACCTGTACGACCTATTTTTAGAAATTCGTGTGATTGCAATAAGCATGTTTTATAACCGATAAAAGGCTAGGGAGCTAAGCTAGCTTCTAAAGAAGCACAAATATATACTAAAGGAGCCGTATGAGTCTCCGGAGCCTCATGTTGCCGACCAGAAATTTCATCACCAGAATTTTTAGCGGAATTATCTCACAATTCCATCTCAATTAAATCACTCCATGAACTGTGCCTTGCGATCCCTTTTAGTTTCATCCGGAAGTTGTAAAAACCAGTCACGTTTCCGCGAAACCATCTTCAGATAACCCATCCAGCCTGTCTCGACCCCTAGAGGAAACTCGTTAGCGACACGTGTCAAAAGGTAAACGCCCAGATTGAACCGATCCACTTTTCATTTGAATGAAGGGAATACTATTTTTTCACGGAACACCACCCAATGCATCAACTGCATTTTATAAACCGTTTATCCGAAGATTATAATCGTCCATATTTTACGATGGAAATTTCAAACCGATATATTTAACGCTTCGCAAAAACACACATACTATAGAAGAATTTGTCTATAAATTATATATAAATTATACAATATTGTATGATTCATAAATTTCTCCTGAAATGTAAATCGCTACTCTTGAAAATATTATATACGCTTTAATCTCTGAGAATACATCTTTACCGTCGTATTATGTCTGAACAAAAAGATCTCTTGACCCATGAAATCTTTTCGGCTTTATTACACATGAAATATGACTACATTCTCGTATTTTTCTTTTTCTGAACGCAAAATTCATTTTAGTTCATGGTCATCTTGATTGTAGCTCCCGTAATTTATCTAAAAAATATCTTATTAACAACAGAATGTTTTAAGGTAATAAATTTAAGCGTCGTTTTGCAGCGCTGAATCCTTATGTCTTCTTAAAGAACTTAAAAATCCTCGAGTCATTATTTTGTAGTATCTGATGTATGTATATATTATATATGTATATATATATATATATATATATATATATATATATATATATATATGAGAGTCAGATAGTGGGTGTATTCTACATAAGAATCTAAAAATAAATTCATAAATGGTGAATGTTATATTAAATGTATTGAATCCTGTATTCCCATGAATAATGTATTGTAACTTCACGTCAAGTGTTGATATGTGAAGTTTGGGTCATTATTAGAGTTTACAGGAGTGAAGGCATTGGGTAGACACACTTGTGCTGAAGCAATCCTTTGAAGTTAAATTTTAGACATGAAACTCCGCGGGAACGAGAAACATGAAAATCGTTGTGTAAGGAATGCCATTTACTCGTGGTGTCCACTGCGCGGACCATGTTGGATCACTGGTATTTATCGTACAACTTCTGAGTCGTGTGCGATAACTTTTCGCCACTCGACACTTCAGCAGGAGTCCTATCCTCCATTTTTTCTCCTGCGCTGATTACGCGGCGATTTCTCCCACGGCATTCAAGAGCCGAAAGGGCCTGGTAGGATGCCAACTGCAACAAAAAGAACTTATCCCCCGAAAAATGTATAATCAAGCTATTATAACCTCGTTCTTCTTTCTCTACCTCTCTCTCACTTTCTCCCTTCCTTTTTCCGTCCTTTCGAAAAGGTATACCGCTCCCTATCGAAAGAAAAGTTGGATTTTAACGTGACGGTGGAAAAAGTAATGGCTCTCAGACTCTTCGAGGTGTGGCGGGAGGAAAACTTATCCTGATTCCCAGGGAAGCCGTTTCCAAACCTCTATATGTAGATTTTCTTGTCAATTTCATTTACCCGGAATGGTGAAAGATTGATGTGAACTTCTACGTCGAGTTAAGCGAAAAATATATTAGCGCGGAATTCCTTTTGATTTTCTTAGAAGGTTAAAATGTTGCATTTTCCAACGGTTCTCGCACTCGATGCGACTCGAGGGATGTTTATTTCCTATCTCGCGGTATTTTCGTAGGATCCGGCAATGAAATTACGAGACCGATTCGAAAATGTATAATCGAGCTCACCTGATTGATTGAGCGCAATAGTTGACCTAGGCAACTCTTTTTGTCACCGAATAAAAAAATAGTACTGCATTGCAGCCGAAAAGTAGCTGCCCTCTTTCGAATCGTTGAAATATCACTGACGGCAACTTTTTAGTTGGAATGCGCAACTTTATTTGTTCAACTTTTTGCGACTAAATGAGTTATCCCTGTCAACTACTAATAGCTCCGCATTATATCGTAACGATAAAGGAAGCCACCAAATTCAAGAACTTTAAAGGTTTTTTATGGAAACCTTTCCTTATCGCAAACTTTACATTTTCTCGATAATTTAAAATAAAGAATATTAGCGAAACAAAATACTTTCTTTTACTTATAAATAAACCTACAAAACGACTAACAATCTCCAATAAAAATAAAAATGTAAAATGAATTACATTCGTACGTAATGCTTTCCTAAAAACGTGTACAAAAGTAGAATGTACGAAAGTCTAACAATAGACTTACATATTATAAGGGGGATTCCGTTCCCAGAGAGTTTTTTACCCCTGAATGTTATGCAATGTATACATGATTGTTAAAAAAAAAAAAACATTAAAAACGTAGATTGATAATTAACCTTTATCAACCAGATTTAAATGCCCGAGCGAAGTTTCTATCTGCTGGATTTATTCTGGGGCATTTAAAAAATATTTGCTTACATTCTGAAAAAATCGCGTAACTTTTATTCTTTTGGAAATTAAAATTAGAAAGAATTGACGTACGATCTTCAAATTTAAACTATATTTTTTTAAACTTATGAAGTTTGTAATTATATTAATCTTTTTCCGCCTGCCAAACGAAATCTCTCATACTAAACATTTAAATCACATACTTTGAGAAAATTTCTGTTATTAAACGGGATGTTCCATTGCCGACCACGTCATTGTTAAACTTCGAGAATCAATTGTTGACTCAACCCGCATACGTGTAATATATACGAGTGCATAGATTGCCTTAAATTATCGTAGGATTTTTCGCGAAATTACGTAATCCTAATGGGACTGGGATTTAGTTTGAATTCTTTTGCTTATCTAAACGACTATATAGATGTAGAGTAAGAGAGAAGGGGTTGTGGGGAGGGAAGGTACATAGAGAGTAAGGGAAATATAGAATTAGAAAAGAACGGGAGGAAACAGATAAAGAAGGAGACGGAGAAAGAGAGAGCTATGGATTGGGTCAGGAAGGAATGAGAGAGGGAGAAGTGGGAGAAAAGAGAGGCAGAGAGGGGGAGGGAGAGGAAGTGAAGGAAAGAGAGAGAGGAGGAAAGACAGAGGAAGGGAGGGAGAGAGAGGCAGCGAGAGAGAGGGAGGGAATTTTATTATTTACTCATTATTATTACTTCATTTTTGACAAGGGCTTCATAATTGGAGAAAACAAGAATAAGTAAGAAATTCTCCCGAATCTCAATTTTGGCAAATTTTATACCGGCTCTTACTCAATAATTACAGCTGTTTTAATTCATTTCTAAGTTCCTCGTTGAATTTCAACGTCCAATTACACTAGAAAAATAAACTTATTTTGTGATTATCCATAATAATGAGTTATGATTACATAAGATATATGGTTTCAGTAGGATAACCAGTCTAATGACGGGTTTTTCAACCATATAATAACTGACAACCGCCATATGACGGGCAATAAACTAGTTATAAAATAATAATGGCAAAATGCAATAAAATATTCAAATAATTTCACAGACAAACACCATGCGATAGCTCGAAATGTTCGTTCGTCAGCTGATGTACAAAAGTCCGAATTCGGCGTACGAAAGGCGGTTTAGGGGTGTCAATGTATAATGTACGAAAGTCGAACGTACGAAAGTCGCGGACCGCCTGTAATAAAAAATCAGTCAGAAACACTAAGATTTCCCATCCTCGGATCTTAATGTAAAATTTATATAAAACAGGGATTAAAATTGTTAATAGTCGTGGCATAATCTACGGAAATGTCAGATCACAGCGAAGTATTGAATGAAAACGTGAAATGAATCACAAAAAAAGTTTATCCGCCGAGAGAAATCTTTTTTTTTCAATTAAACGCCTTACTTAGGAATTTCACAAAATTTTGGAACAATCCATTGAAAGTGCGATGGAAATGCAATAAACCAACGACATACACATTTAACGTGCGTGCAGAAATAACGCTAGCGGTACATCCACTCTTAAATTACTTTAGTGGGGTTAAGGTTATTGAACCGAGAGCAGTCCTGCACATTTAGCACCCATTTTTACATTGATGCATCGCTCTTCCACGTGCATGGGCGTTTATCCTGTCTCAAATCTCGGCGAGCGGGTCCCGTACTTTAAGCACGAGCGAAAGTGCGCCGCTGCGTTTCGTCGATCCTTTATTTTTTCGAAAGCGGTATTAACACGTTTTATCACCTCGATCGTCTCAAAACCTCGCCCTAACCGTATCACCACTGGTCTGATCGTGATAATAATTTTTGCGGACCGTTGGAGCCTTGGTGCATAGTGCAATATCGACCTCGGCGACGCGACTGCATTCAGACTCGATCGAAATCCGATTTTCGGTGCGAGAGAAAAAGTCTTTTGAAGGTCGATCGAAGGACCACGATGGCATCACCCAACGCTAATTTATTTTCAAGGCCTCAAAGGGTTGAGAAAAACATATCCGAATTGCAGAAACTGTGTGGCTGTCCTCGCTGGCAATTCACCGGTTCTGCATCGCGGCAGGTTTTTGTTTTACCCTTTAAACGTTCAATTGAGAATCTAATGCATATGTATAGTCATATACCTCAAGTCAAAACAAGTACTATAAATCGAAAAGACAAAATAGGTACTTGCTCAATAATTTCCAATAGTCATAAAAAGGTTATGAAAAATCATACGCGCATTTCTGCTACCAGGCAGCCGTCATCGGTGTTATTAACCGGCAGTACGAGATTCTAAAATAACAACATACTGTTTATACTATATATTTAATTGCCGGATGTATGCTCCACCGATTGAGGTAAATTGCAGGCGCTCGGTGGAATAAACTTTACTAATAGCTATTTACTTGCCAGAAACCTACTGAGTATAGGGAATCAATCAATTTGTAACTCAAGTACAATGATTTCATCCCGGAATTTGGAAGGCCTCTTTTTTTGATTGTATCCTAAATCTAAATTGACCTCTTACCTCTTGGCCTATTTCCTAACATCTACCCTTCTGTCATTTTTTAAGCAGCCCTCTGAAAATATGGCCCGCGAATTTATTGTCTATGCCTAATCACTATAATTATGCTTCTCTCTACTAGGTATTTGTTTTCTTCTCAGTCCAACTAATTTAAGCTGTTTTGCGGTATATTTATTCGTTAAAAGCTACTAATTTGCTGACATCTTCTTTCTTGGAAAACCTTGTCTCACATCCCTATAATTCTGCTACCTCCATATTAACGTTCTCCTTGAACTCTTTTTTACATCTCTTTTATTATTTAAAAAAAAATATGTGACCAGATTAGAGGCGTTTGAGATGTGGGTATAGCGTAGACTGGAAAAATTAGTCGAACTGAGAGAAAAGCCCGCGAGGAAGTTTTAAATTCAGTAGGAGAGGACGGAAGCTCTATCAGAGTAAAAAGGGAAAGAGATGAAATGGGTGTCATATTTCGAAGGGTCTGCTTAAGAAAGACATAGGAGGAAATGGAAAGGAGGAGGAATGGAATTCTTGGCCATTAAAAGAAGGGGATAGTTATGAGAAGATGAGGAGAATGGCCTTGGATCGTTCAGGTTGGACTGAATGAGCCAAAAACCTACCGAAAGATGGAATGTCTATGATTATTCAAATTACCTGTCTTCATTTCTCCTTTTCTTATAAATTCCTGTCTTTTTCTTCCTATTTTTCCTCCGATCTCGTTGGTGATCCTACCATCCCGAGTGAGTACGCAACCTAAAAAAAGTAAACTGTTCCATCCGTTATAGTATTTACTCCTGGTTTCCAAAAGAAATAAATAAAAAATCTGAGTACTGTTAGTATTTAATTTAGTAATATTTCGCATTCACTCGTCCATTAGGTTATTGTCCCACATAATCTCTCGGATTATAACGGTTTAACTGCTCTTGTTTCAATATATATATATATATATATATATATATATATATATATATATATATATATACTTCTTTTTCAATGTTGTTTTCATTTGTTTAGAAAAACAAATGCAGTGGCGGATTTAGGCCTCATGAGGCTCTTCGCACTAAGCTCCTGGGGACCCTGCAATCTAAATATATACGAAATCTCTCCAATCGACCCCTATTTGCGATCGTTTTTCTATGGACTGATAAACATATTTCAGTGATTTTTTAAATTTAGATATTTAATATTTCTGAGATAATATACACGGCCATTTTTTCTGGGCCCCTTACTTCATGGAGTCCCTGGCGCGCGCCAAATGCGACCCTTCTTAAATCAGTCACTGAGCAAATAGTGCTTTTAATAATCTATGAAATAGGTTTTGACTCTTATAAGCTGAATTTAGGTTTGAAAGTACTATTTTATGAATAGCAGAAGCGGCGTCTATTCAGGGGCCAGCAAAAACTCTCAAGCAGCTAATTATCTCAATTCGGTTCGTCCATCTATTGTGTCCAGTGGCGAGGCGTCCATGAAAGCTAGGGAATAGCCGCTTCCCCTAAAAGAATAAATAAAATAAAACTTGAATTGAAAATAAAGAAACTGACCGATTTCCTGGGTTACGTTATTATCGAAACGCCAAATTAGATAACTGTAATTTATGAAAAATGCGCCAGCGACGGCACTAGTCGTATGATGGGATGATGGAGAGTGAAAGAGAGATTGGAGATCAGTCTGCGCATGCGTCTGCTGGGAGAGTAGGGGTAGGGGTTAGGGAACCTGCTTGCTTCACAGAATCCTATGCGTTCGTGTTCTTATGGATGGGGTCATTGACCGCTTTACCTCAAGTGTTAATTCGTGCATATAGCCTTATTATAATTCATTTATTGGTGTTCAGTTACTTCGTTTGCTGTTACTGAATAATATAGTGTACGTTTATTGCGGAGTGTGAAGTTTAGAAGTGGGTTTGTTTTATTATTAACAACGCAATTATAGAGACGTAACGAAACTTCACGCCGGCCGATTCCACTATGCATTCAGGGGCTCCCGCTGATGTTGTTGCTACTTGTGGGACTGCGGAGAGAAAAATTCTTCGAAGGAATGCAACTGTTCCATTGAAAAGGTACTCAATAAATCGTTCAGTGCATTTTATTATCAAGATGAATTGCAAATAATCGAAAGCGGCAGGTAAACATAGCGGTTTACAATCTAGAGTACAAGAAAAATATCCAGAAGTTATTTATGTGCATTGCTACGCACACAAGTTAAATTTGGTTCTTTCACAGTCTGTGAGTTACATTAAAGTGTGCAAAATATTTTTCATGTCATTTTCTAGTTTTTGAATATTTTTCAGCAAATCAACCAAGAGGACAGAAACTCTAGATTCAGAAGGGAAGAAGCGATTTCCCACTTTGGCCCCAACACGTTGGAATTACAACAGACTTCTGGAAACAGTACATGAATATAAAGAACAAATAGAGATAGAATGATTTGAAGTTTTCCCGGCGAATGGCTGCAGTAAAGATTTCTAGGGTTTCCAGCCGGGGGATGGCTGAGTTCGCTCAGTACACTCGGAGGATGATGGCTGAGAACGCTATCGAAACGTCGGTGAACCCAACCATCACCCGGCTGGAAACCCTAGAACTCTTTACTGCAACAAATATAGAGTTTTCTGAATGGACTGATAGTTGATAATGAGAGATGAGATTCTGAAACGATCTGTACAGCAAGAGGCCTTCTTTTAAACCTACGAGATTTCGGCTTTAATTTCCTTCTTGCTGTGTTTTCTTCTACATGTACCCCAGGGAATGTGATTTCAAGTAATCCAGAAAAAAGTTTTCGATATCAGTTTCTGCATTAAAACAGTTAAGGATTATTCCAATCATATTAAGAAAATTAGAGAAGATTTTGATAGTATATGGGACAGGGTGAATATGGCATGTTCAAATAAAGATGATTCTTCCTAAAGAAAAATACTCAGACTTGCTATTATCTCAAGCGAAGGCAAAAAGTCGTCATATAGGAGAAATGTTTTTGAAATTATTGATGTCATTTGCATGAATATCACCGACAGGTTCAGTGATATTTTGAAACTCACAAAAAGTTTCCAGAAGAAAGTTTTTTTCTTAAAACAGACTTACGGCAAATTCCTTGATTTTTCAAGCCAGAGAAGTGAGCTCTCTGTGCTTTACGAAGACCCAGACTAGCACAAAAACAACGTTGTAGAGCTAAATCACTATCTGAAATCTGTTGTCTTTCCCGAAGTGTTCAGACTCACAGAACTAACTATCACCATCCCAGCATCCAGTTCTTCTGTGGAAGGATCCTACTCTGCATTGAAGATGATAAAAACTTACCTACGAAACACACAAGGCCAGGAACGACGGTCATCTCTGGCTCTTTTAAGCATTGAGAAGGATTTGTTGCTGAATTACGCTGAAAGCCAACGTTTTACGACGACGTGACTGACATTTTTGCAAGAAGAAACCAGAGAGTAGAACTACACTACAAAACATTAGGTGCTTGTACATTTTATAATATTAAATTTTACTTTTTTGCGTGTCCATATAGAACCGCTTCCCCTATTTCAGTAATCACGCCCCGCCACTGATTGTGTCGATAATGTAATATTTTTGATTTGTATTTGAATAAATGGAAGCCAGGGTACGTACAGGTGGACGGTGAACAGGCATAAGGGTTTAAGGTGTAGAGCAGTGATTCTCAAGTGCGGCCACCTGAAAAATTTAATGCGGCCACCAAAAATTTATATTTTAAACATGGAATATTTGATATGTAGACTGCGATGAATACTGTGATTTCACATTTTTTAAAGTTAATATTTGTTACTGTTTTTTTATTTTGTTAAACTTCTTAGATGCCTTACGTGGAATACCAAATATCACGTAGACTTTAAATTTAACAATGCGGTCACCACAACACGAATTTTCTCTGAGAACCACTGGTGTAGAGTAATGGCCTACACCAGTGGTCTTATCTACATGACAGCCCGCATTGGATTTTGCCAATGATTCAGCGAGTTGGATTAGAGTTTACATCGGAAGTTGCCTAGAGATTTTGTGAGTATCATTAAATTGAAAATCGAGTCTAAACATGTTTTAGCGTTAACATTGTCAATACTCAGGGTTTTATTATTGTAACATTGATTGAAATTAAGATTTTTGCGTAAAATTTAACGATACGCCTTATCATCATATCCCTGCAAGCCGTATAAAACGCTCTCGGAGGCCGCATACGATTCGTAGGTCGTATGTTGCCCACCCCGATGTTAAAAATTTAATTTATTATCATCAGAAGTAACTAGCCGTTCATTTGGTCATTTTTACTTCGTCTCCACCTCGCATTTTTCAGTATGGCGTGGCGCATAAATTTCTCCGAAAAACATTTACCGTTTTTTAAATCTGAAGGCGGAGAAAATAAAAGAGACGCGCGAATCGCTTCGAGACTAGAGGTGCAAGTTTGGCCGAGTTGTAAAAATAGGTGTGGGGAGGGGATGAGGCAGTAGGAGAGAATCGGGAAGGGGATCGGGAAGCGGACACGGAGGAAGGGTGGATGAAGAGGTTAATCAGAAGGTGGGAGAGAGGAAAAAAGGAAGTAGGGGAAGGGAGAGAGAGAGAGAAGGGAGTTGTCCTGGAGGGGATGTAGGAGACTTCGTGTGGGTGGGTTAAGGACCCGGTAGTCGGCGGGTAGGATCGGGAGGCACGTGTCGGATGGGAGGTCGGAAGGAGAGAGGGAGGGAAGAAGAGGTAGGAGGAGGGAGATAAGTGAGGAGGCCATGGAAAAATAGAGGGGAGGGGATGAGAGAGAGGGAGAAAGGAAGAGGATGAAACTAATGTTGAGGGAGTCGATGGAAGTGGATTAGAATCGAACACATTTGCAAGTTGATAGGATCAACACTAATGAGGATTCGCCGAGAGAATTATCGATATCGGCCGTATGAATGTGAATAGATTCCAGAATAAGCCCCTAAGTATCAAAAATTTAAAAAAATAGATACTTCTCTTACGTATCTCCAATAGCCATAAAAAAACTACTTTCGTTGAATCGTCACTGAAGACGGCCGAATTGTAGCCAAAATGCCCATCTGGTTCTTTATGACCTTGATATAACTGTTGGAAATATCCAAGACAATATTAAATTATTCAATTTTTGACACTTAAGTAATTATTCTGGAACCAGCGAGGATGGCTACTTTGCACCCGAAACATCCTTCTTGCTTCTTCAACCGTATTTTAGCTTTAAATGTGATCTAGATTTTCAATTACGTCCCTTATGTTGGCAGATATCATCAACGATGGCAGGCAAACAAATGATCCATCGACTCCCAACATTTCGTTTTATACGAGATCGGGTCATTTGTCATCAATCATGAATTCATTATCATTACCAAAATATTCATATAAGTCAGGTGAAGTGTTCAGAAACGTTCCCGCATATTTGACAGATGACAATAGGACGATTAGACCGGTATGACAGCTGACGCTATTACCAAAAGATTTTCCTCTCATGCATCTGAACTAATGCATCTGGTAACTAATGAGTCGAGGCAGGAGGTATTTACAATGAAAAATTGCATGCTTCCATTTTTCAATATACGCTCTTTTGAAGCTATTTTTTCATTAATTAATTAATTCGCTCTCGCATAACAGATCATTCCGTAAAATCTTAATAGCTTCAATCTAATTCGTTCCAAAGACATTATATGTAAAAACAAACAGAAATGCAAAAAAACACGAGCATTTTTACGGAGAATTATTTTTTTAAATAAGTGATTGAGCAGGAAGGTCAATCTCGAGAAATCACTTAGCGATTTAGAAAGACCTGAAACCATCTTAACTTTCTGAAGCATCGAATGAGTGATTCGTTTGCTGACATAAAAAAACTAAATTACCGCTGAGGATAAAAGTAAATGGATTAGAGGAAAAGCTAATTATAGCCTTCTTGCTCCGTGTGCCGTGATGTGTCCAAACCATTCCAATTTGAAAAATAGGGTAGATGTCCTTTTTTTCTTTTGATTAGGATTAATATTGATGGTGTCCGGCAATATATTTTGCTAATCTCCATCTTCAGTTGGCAGACGGCAGTACATATATCTTTTTCGTCTCAGAGCTTTTCCACTTATTGCCTTTGACAGGCGCTCTTTTGTTAACGAAGCCTTTCGGAGTGAAGCTCAAGGCTTAACATTGTGCTATGCGCTGCAGTTGCCGTTGCTAGGAATTTATCAATGGGCAAAAAATATTCTTTGTTGAGCGTACATTGAGCTGATAGTAAAGATCGAAATATATTCTAAATAATAAATAGACTTTGATTATATCGTACTAATTGCTATTCTTTTTAGTTTTGTCTAATAAAATATACGATTTACATCAATGAAAGTGGACTGGAATCGTGAAAGGGTTACCATTCATAATTTGACAATGTGCATTTTTAAATCGTTAGTTAGACTGAGGAGTTATTCAAATTCATTTTTGATATTTTTCGCCATGGTGAAACAAAAAATAAACACAAAAACTTCAAGTTTCATCGCACTATAAAATAACATAATTATCTTTAGAGAAATTACTGTATACTATAAAAATTGTGTAATTAGTACCTATGAGTTTTTCTTTCCGTACTCCAGAACTCTTATATAATAATCTCCTGATAGTTTAGCTAAATACTTGCTTCTTACTTTTAAGAGTGATGGAGTATAAACGTTTGTTAAAATGGAACTCATTATTAATTCATTTTCATTATTCAATCTTAAGAGTAGATAATTACTGCTGTGATGTTTTTTTATGACTTAAATGCTAATTCCTTATAAACTACACATTTTTATCGTGGAATTTCATTACATATTACGGATGTAGAACAGCGGTTCCTAACCTTATTTGTCATATACATCTTTTAAAAATTCCATACAACTTTCTTTACTATCTACTAGGAAATGTTTGTCGTAGATATTTATCAAGTACAAGTAGCCCGTAATACAGCTACGCTTGTGTACTTTTTTATAAAATGTTGTTGGCTAATTACGTTTTTTTTAAATATTTTTGGTTGTTCACATTGGTTAGTACATTGTTATATTAATTATTAAACATATTTTTTAAATCAATGCATCGTGATAAACAACATTTTTGATTAATTTTATTGTATGATCAGGTAAAACAAACCTGATATTTGCAGGTATATTGACTCTAGAGGCAGATACATCAAGTTGCCCATGCGTAAACCCAGGTACCTTCAGCTCAATATACCCCACTTGATATATAGGTCTCTTTTTCCACATAACCCAGTTTAATAGACGTAATTTCGGTAGTAGTTAACAACCAAATATTTTCACGTCTAGAAACGTAATATTTTTTAGATAAAACAACATTTGTTGGCCGATTCGACCCGTACAGGGAAATCGATCACAAGAATAAGGAACTTTATTAATTTTCCTTTAAAATTTTTCAAAAGAATAGAAGCCTTCAAGTCAAAAAGTGGATTTTTACGTGTTATCTTATGAGAAAAATAAATTATCTCCCGGAGTCGAGCCCGGATCTTTTTTCGAGACTTTTTCGTCATTGACTTACAATACACGATTGAAGCATTCCTACCAAATCTCAATCTTCTGCCTAGTCGGGAAGTTTGTTAAATAACGTTACGTATACTGTCTTGTGACACGCGGCCAAACGCACAATCTCCACTTGATATATAGGATTACATTTTTACTTTCTCCATATACGTAGTATAGGGGAAAGTATTGTATTCATGCAAAAAATCGACTTCGAGATTTCAACGGAAATACACGTTTTGAGATCCCCTGAACACGTTTATACCTTTTTCTTGATGATGTGTGCGCGCGCGCGCGTGTGCGTGTGCGTGCGTGCGCGCGTGCGTGCGCGCGTGCGTGCGTGTGTGTGTGTGCGCGCGTGTGTGTGTGTGCGTGCGTGCGCGTGCGTGCGTGCGTGTGTGCGTGTGCGTGCGTGCGTGCGCGTGCGTGCGTGCGTGCGTGTGCGTGCGTGCGTGCGCGCGCGCGCGCGCGTGTGTGTGTGTGTGTGTGTGTGTGTGTGTGCGCGCGCGCGCGCGTGCGTGCGTGCGTGCGTGCATATGATAGCTTTTTGTGGGTGCTCTAACTCAAAAACTATTAATCAGGTCAACACAAAATTTTATATTTAACATTTTTATAAAAGTTATAAGAACTGATTGGTTTTTAGCAGAAATCGGTCAACTGAAAGTGGGTGTTTACTCTTGCCACTTATCCGTTATATTGTAATATTCACTTTAATATTTGATTAATGTAAAAATGTACTGGAATAAACGTTATAGAAAATTTAATTTTCTACAGTATTTGTTTGAAACATTTTTCCATATAATGCATTGTTTAAGAGATATCTTATATTTTTAGCTGCCACAACCATGCCACCTACCGAAGACTATTGTTAACAACTGACGCTTAGTTACATCTTAGTAACGCTCCAATTTCTTTTCTTAATTGTTGGAGCTTTGTGGCTATATCCAATATCAGGAGGCTATGGTTTGAGTTTATATCTGTTCTTTGTAGTCTAAAGTTTTCTCGCAGTTTCTTAAAATTTGGAATTTTTATAAATATTACAGATATGGAGAAAGTTATGTGGTGGCCACATCAATTTTTTTCTATTGTGGTGTAAAAATCGCTGAAATACTGAACGAAATAAAATTATAAGAAATATAGAAATAAATATAAGATATTTATTTCAAGAAAGGTAAAATTAAAAAACATTTATTTATTAACTGCTTTCATTATTTCATTGAAAAAGTTTCAGAAGTTGTTTTTTCTAGTCATCCAAACAACTTGACTGGCATAATATCTAAGCAATTTTTTCAATATTTCAAAAAAATTCAAATACCATAAATAAAGGAATAATTGACAAAATCATCATCATCAACCCCTAGCATCCTTAACAGACAAAGGCCTCACCCATATTCTTCCAGTTTTCCCTATCAACTGCCTCCCTCCTTCTAGTTGGCCCTAAAAACTTCACAGCCTCTCTGCCCCTTATGTCTTTCGGTCTTCTTTTCGGTCTCTTGCTATTTCTCGGGATCCATGCTAGACGTCCATCGCCGACCATTTCTCCTAGCAATATGACCCACCCACTGCCACTTAAGGGCCTTTACTCTCCAAATTACGTCTCAGACGCCACTCTTCTTTCTTATCCAGCTGTTTCTTTACGGTCTCTTCGGTGATCCGCTCCAGTTTTTGTAAGGGCTAGACTATTTTGACTTTAATGGTGCATTGATAGGTCAGAACAGGCAGGAGTCATACAACTTTATTTTTAAGAAAGACTGGGATATTTTACTCGCTGATATTTCCATTCTTCCCTAACGCACTCCATGCCATCATCACTAACCGGTTCATTTCTTTAACCCTGGAACGGTAACGTGAGTCACTCTGACTCACACATTTCCGAAAGATGAGCCTAACGCTGTTCGTGTTCAAACACGCTGCCCCTCTCTTAGCAGTGCTCCCTCTAGTTAGTTGTCCATGTGCTGTCAAAGGAGCTACACGTTATTTTTCTCCGATTTGCAAAGCCTTAGGAAAGGTAAAAAAGGTTCCTGAAATACATCAAGCGACAGAGCGACAAATATCAAGAAAGTAGTGTCATTTGTGACATTATACCAAGAGAAGGGAAACCTCCACACTCAGCATACTTTGCAAGAAGCCTATCTGTGACGAGCACCAGAAAATACTGTGCTCTAATTGTTAATTTACACATTTCTAACATTTAATACATTTTGACGTTAATTAATACTATTTTAAAACAGTTTTTAATGATATTTCCTTATACTAACTTTAAGTAAGCCAAACTGACGCAGCCTCACCAATAAGGGCATAAAAATAGCGTTACCATTCTAGGGTTAAATGAACGACCTGTAGGTAGTGACGGGTCGAGCCGAGTAAACGTAGCTTTTTACTTCGGCGAGTTCCACTCCGTTGGTATATACCTTCTCAGGATTTTTTAAGGAATTATAAATGGCCTTTTTTAATTAAGATTCATTTTTGCTTTCCAATTCCAATTCCTCGGCTCTTCTTGGCTTCCTGCAAACAGTGTGACGTTATCAGCAAAGCTCAGGTGACTCAGATGTTACTTTTCCCCGATCTAGCGTTTAGAGCGCTTAGTGATTAGTCACCAATGTTTCCAAGACAAAACTTATTTATTCCATTGTTGGTAGTCTGTTGTATGAAAATTAACCCAAAAAACACCTGAACGCGCAACACTCGTTATGTTACGCTGCAATCATTTGTCTAACGCCTTGCTCGAAATACTTCCTTCAAATAATTCCCCTGTCTGAAAAGCGCTTATGAGCAAAACACCTCTTTCTGATCTAACTTATCATATATCCTTTTACTTTTCAATACCGCACACTGTAATCTACTATCTGAAGAGCTTAAAAAAGAACAAAAAACGCATATGGTCGCAATATGGCCGCCGTAGGGAAGTCACGAGATTTACGCGCTCCGGTGTTTTCTGTGTTTTGTGCAGTTTTTCTTCTCTTGTTTATTAACTTCAGTTCTCGGTTGCATCCAGTTTCATGTTCCTTCAATGGAGCTATGCCGGTGAACAATTTGGACGTGCAATTGTTTAGTTACAAGAGTTTTTGTATTTCTGCCTTCTCCTCGTGTGGATTTTCTCCGGGAAGCCTTCGTCGTGCGGCGTGCCCTGCTTCCTTGCCGGGTTACGACCGCCCTCCTGCGCAGTGTTTTCGTCTTCTTCTCTGTCTTTTGCTGCTCTCCGGTGATGTGCATTTAAATCCTGGTCCCCAACTGTGTTCTTCGCTAAATATTTATTATCAGAATATCCGTAGTTTAAAAAACAAACTTAGCACCCTAGACTCATATTTTTATGAGCTACGTAGATTTGAACTTGTCGCTCTCACCGAGACATGGCTCAATAGTAGTGCTTGTGATGGTGAACTGTCTTTGACAAAACACATCAAATCTTCAGACGCGATCGAGAACTAAAACGCGGCGGTGGAGTGCTTCTGGCGGTTGACTCTTCTTTACCCGCCAAACGTCGCAACGACTTAGAAACTTGCCCCGAAATGTTATGGGTTGAAGTAACTGCTTCCTTAAATTCAACTCAGTCGCATCAGAAGAAATTATTTATTGGCACTTTTTATCGTCCTTCGAGTGATTTATCAGTTTTGGAGGATTGTTTTAATTGTGTGTCACATGTTTGTAGTCTAGGGGATATTATTGTGGTTGGTGACTTTCATTTGAGCATTGACTGGTCATCTCCATCCGATGGTATAGCCAATCGACAAGATGATTTTTTCATTCATCACTTCATTAGTGGACTTGGACTCAGGCAGTACAGCATGCTCAAAACTAGAAATTTGGCAACCCTTGATTATGTTCTCTCGTCTGTACAAGTAAGCGTTTCCCCCGGAAGCGATATTTTCTCCTCCGACCACTCGTCCCTTGCCCTTTCTGTAGAACTCAGCGGGTGTTCTCCCTCAACTCCTTAGCCCTACTGTACCCCTTCCCACCGTCCGGGCTTCCCCATCTGGAAGAAGACTAACTGGGGTCATGTTAATGACACCATTAACTGCCTACCGTGGTGTCTCCTTGAGAATGGCACCGTCGACGATGCTCTAGAACTATTTTATGAATGGCTTGCCGCAGTTGTGAAGGACTGTGTCCCTCATCGTAAGCCCCGCTCAAGATAATTTCCCCTATGGTTGAGAAGTGAAACTATTTTTGTATTGAAAAACAAGCACAGTGCTTGGTGCCTTTATAAACGCTTCCCAAATCCGCATACTTCAAAAACCTTTAGTGACCTTCGCCGACATGAAAATTTTCTGGTTAAAGTGGATTTTAACGATTATGTTTCTTCTGTCTCCTCGGAGTGTGTTTCCAATCCCAAGCGCTTTTGGTCGATGATAAACTCCCGCCGTAACAACAGCTCCATTCCTTCAGAAATTTCTCACGGCAATGAAATAGCTGCCGGTCCATCACGCGCTGATCTCTTCAGCAAGTTCTTTTTATCGACTTACACTCCAAACTCATCCCTTAACACTTCCAACTTCCTTTGCGAAAGCGTTTGCTCTCACTCCCTTTCTTCAATTTCCACAACGCCTGAGGAATGCCTCAAACTTCTAAGTTCTCTTTCAGCTAATCGTGCTACCGGCTCTGATCAGGTTGGTGCAATGTTTTTGAAGCACGCAGCGCCTTCATTATCCATACCTGTCTCTCTGCTTTTTAACAGATGCTTCACGGCGGGTTACTTCCCCACGAGTTGGAAAACGGGAAATATTTTTCCTCTTTTCAAGTCTGGTAAAAGGTCTTTCGTTGATTCTTATCGCCTAATTTCCCTTCTTCCTGTACTCTCAACTGTTTGCGAACGCATCATCCATCAGCGTCTCCTTTCTTTCAATCTCCCTTTCATTTCTAGTGAGCAGAATGGTTTCCTCCCAGGCTCCTCAACTTTAAGTAACCTTTTAGTTTTGCATACACATATCACCGATTCCTTCGAACGTTCCTCGCAGTTGGATGTATGCTATATTGACTTTGCCAAAGCCTTCGACTCCATTACTCATCAACTTCTAATCTTTAAATTGGCTAACAGATACAATATACACGGCAATTTCCTTTCCCTTTTGGCTTCATTCTTAACAAATAGACAACAACGCGTAGTACTTGACGGTTTTTCATCTTCAGTTGCTCCCACCTCGTCCGGCGTTCCCCAGGGTAGTGTAGTTGGTCCTTTACTTTTCGCGTTATTTGTTGATGATGTGGTCGAAGCAATTTCTTCCACATCTTGCAACATCCTCCTATATGCAGACAACTGTAAAATTTTCAGACAAATTAACTCAGATAAGGATTCCACTGCCCTACAAAACGCTCTTGATGCGCTCCTTTCGTGGTCCAATCACTGGCGCCTTCGAATTAACCCATCTAAATCCACAGTACTGTCATACACACTCCGCAGATCTCCTCTTAACTATCCATACAGGCTCTCTAGTCAAGTAATCCCCTCTGTCACCAACCAAAGGGACTTGGGAGTAATCTTCGACTCGAAGCTTCTTTTCCAAGATCATATTAAAAGTATTTCCTCCCGTGCTATGTCGTTAGTAGGTTTAATTTATCGTTAATTAGTACGAAGGCTTCCACCGCGTGCTGTTGACATGGTGGTGATTTCCGGGATTCTGCCGTGTTGATCCATTTCCTGGACAATATTTCGCCGACGTTCCAGTCGGCTTCTTCGGACCTGAAGAAGCCGACTGGAACGTCGGCGAAATATTGTCCAGGAAATGTATCAACACGGCAGAATCCCGGAAATCACCACCATGTTAATTTATCGTTATACAGAAATAACTTTCCGCTCTTCGTACCCTTTTTCTTTAGGTGCGTTCTCCCCATTCTTGATTACTGCTCCCCAATTTGGTGCACTGCTTCGCCTTCTACTCTCAAGCTCCTTGACCGACCCTTGAATTTCTTTCTGTCTGTAATTCGTTTTCGTCACCCTCCTCTCCATAACTCTTCACTTAGTGCCATACGAATCTCCCTAGGGATTCCATCCCTTACTGATCGACGTACTCACACTGACATTAAAGTATTTTCAAAAATTATTAATGGCAATTTTAGGTCACATGAGCTTCTTTCTCTATTTCCACTCCGGGTCCCCGCTCGTTCTACTCGCTTGAATGAGCTTTTTCACTGCCCTACCCCTCGCCTCTCAATCACTAAACGCTCCTTTCTCTATCGCCTTCCTGATCTTTGTAATAGTTTGCTGAAGCGCTTCCCTGACTATGACCCCTTCACTAAGTCTACTAACTTCCAATTTAAACCGAATATTTGATTTGTTTGGTTGCCTATTTTCCTTCCCCTTTCTTCCGATTTGTTTGTCTTTCTATTTGCTCCTTACCCTGATTTCGTGTGATTGGTGTACTATGTATGTCTTCTGTGTATTTATTGCTAGACTATTAGTTATTTTGTTTAATAGTTTTATTTTTGTTTTATTCTTGTTACTTCGTTGTTATGTGTCCAATGTAATTGGCCTTGTGCTGTTTTTGGGCTTTTTCAAATAAATAAATAAATATGCGTGGGCAACCGTCTTTAACTGCACGTTTTTGCCCCTTACCATTTCGCAAGAACGACTGGTTTGTAAAAGAAAAATGTTCTCCACATATCTCTAAATTTTATTTTAATTACATAACGAAGTCGCTGTATCGAACTCTCTACCTTTCTAAATTCCCACCCGGTTGAATTCTGATATATCTGACGTCACGGATTACTAATTCAATAGAAGAAGATCAGATATAATTCCGCAGCGATTTTCTTTTTTGTTTTATTTTTTTACTGTGAAAGAACGCCTTTTATATCAAAGCGGACTGGAGAATCTAAGTTTCTTATCGGTGATATCATCTCTAGTTTGAGCTAGCTGCAATCTAGATTTTGGGTCATCAGATTTTGTTGGAGGCCGTAATGCTGAGCTTCCCAACAAAGGAGTCGCGAAGATCATTCTTGGGGTCGCAAACATTTACTTTCCTCTTCAAGATATGTATGTACTCATAAATCGTAAATATGAAAGCGTAAGCATTATGTTAATATTCCGTATTTAATCCACTGACTCATGATATCGTTCAGACACTCTGGACTGATGTGATGTTTATGGAATGTGATAAACATCTGTCCTGAAGGAAGACTAAACAACGTAAGGATCCAATTACGATATCATATAGAGATTTTGTTTACCACTTAAAAGGATGACTGATCGGAACTCCAGTTCACGAGAATGCTGCTCCTTTGTTTTTCTCTCTCTCTCTCTCTTGGTAACGCGACGCTGTGCCTCTCGATTACGTGAACAACACTCTCGTCTACGTGGCTCCTTCGTGTATTTTTCTTTTCTTTTTATTTCGTCACGTGGTATTATGATGTCCCTTGCTCGGTCTCCATTAGTTGTCGGCCAGCGCCTGTCTTGTGTGGTAGCAAGTAATAGTTCCTCTGAATGTGATTTTTTTACCCCACATCTTTACGTGACATTAGTCAACACCCTTGCGAGGTGGATCGTTTCTTGCAAAAGTCATTTGATCATTGTTGGTCTAAGCAAGTCAGGGTCGTAGGTAAGGCAGAAAATGAAGTGAAGACCGTCCGTGCAAAACGAGTCATGAAGTACGACGACGCCTTCCTTCAGTTTGGATTTACTAGTGTAGAAGTGAAGAGTGAAGAAAGACCTCAATGTGTGTTGTGTCAGGTAGTATTGCCTCTGAGAGCATGAAAACTAATAAACTAGAATAACATTTTTAAAATAACCACAAGGAGCATATGGGGAAGCCAACACCATTCTTCCAGCGCCACAAGAAAGATTTTGCGCTGATGGAGCTCCGTCTATGGCAGAGCACCAAGGTGATTTGCAAGTCTTCGTCAAGAATGTGGCTCCGTTCGTAGTGTGGACACTCTGCTTTATCCACAGAAAACAGCTGGCAGCCAAATCACTTAGCCCCCAGTTAAATAAAATATTACAAACCATAATCTCAGCTGTGAATTTCATCAAGAAGCAGTCTCTGTGCTCTCGCCTATTCACTCAGATTTGTCAAGAAGTCTGAGTCAGGGGCGGACTGAGAGATAACAAACGGCCCGGTAATTTGTGAGGAGAACAGGCCCAAACTTCCTCCGTCACACTATTAGCGGATAATGGATCAAATCTTATTGAAAATCAAGTGATATAATGGAGAGAAAATTTTCTTATGGATAAAAAATACTCGTTGGAAAAGAAAATAATATTCGCAGAATGTAAAAAAGGAGAATTTTTCGATTTTCTGAGTGATGATTGCCAGATATATCTTTTTGCCTACCTCTGTTATATGTTTCTGAAGCTGAATGAGCTAAATAGCTTGCAGGGAAAAGATGCACACATTCTTCTGCTAAATGACCGCATAAGTGACTATAAAAAAATGGGTTTTTGGAAGTCAAGCTTCAACGCAAATAAGTTTCAAGTTTTTTCAAACCTTTCATCTATAATTACAGAGGAACATGACCTACCTGTGACGAAAATCATGGTTGCAGATCTCTGTCGTCTAGAGGCTGGCTTTAGTTCCTTCTTCTCAGATCTCCATTCGTCCAAGCTTAACTGGATTTGAAACCCATTTGAATATCGTTCTGAAGAGGCAGATTTGCCAGGAAGAGAAATTGAACTGCTTATAGAACTCTCCGCAGAAAATCCATTTGGCTACATTTCCTCAGCTGCCAATCGATGAATTCTGGTTCAGTATCAGGTCAGAATACAGAGAACTTTCATGTCGCGCCATTAAGTGGTTTCTACCTTACAACATATTTATGTAAAGTAGTATTCAGTGTATTAGTGTCAACTAAGTCTCCATATCGATCTTCCTTGGATCTATCATCAGAAATGCGCTGCTTGCTTTCCACCAAAATACCAAACATTGATCGACTGTACGAGGGACTGGCACAGGTGTCACATTAATTAAAGTATCAGCTTTTAATTCTAAATATAACATTCTTCCTGTCATCGATTTGCGACTATGTAGATATTTGATCTGTGTCCTTTTTTGGGGTCGCGAAGTTTGCTAGATTGATTTTCGGGATCGCGCGTGGAAAAGGTTGGAAAGCTATGCCGTAATATGTGTGCCCAAATTATGGCCCGCGGGCCGTTGCGACCCGCGAAGGGTTATTGTGCCGCCCGCGAAGCTATGATGAAAAAGCAATCCCAAAAATTTAACACACAAATTATTACATTTTTAGAAAAATGTTGATAATAAAACTTTTAACATTGAAATGTTTATTATATAAACCTTTTTAAAGTAATTTTCACTTATATTGCATCTCAGAATATATAGGTAACTTTCAATTTAAATTTTAGCCCGTCCCGCCGAGGATTTTGCGACTTCCAATGCGGCCTGCCGAAGGATTCGCAACCACTGATGCGGCCCGCCATGTAAAAACGTTGGGAACCACTGCCGTAATCGATTAAATTCTTAGCAAAAACGTTATATGAAAACGAAGAGTTAGATCCTCCATCTTATTCTATAATATTTAGAAGCATTACGCCTTCAGAAATTTCTCTATTAGATTTCCATTCACTATGAGTTCACATTATGCAATACCATGTATGTTCGGATTTAAAAATTAATTTAATATAATATATCAATAAGGAAATCTTAACAGATTGAGCTTATAATTTGACAAAATATAATATTTTCCATGGTTATTCAAAAGAAATAAACACTTTAAACAGTCTTAAAAATAAACTTGTGTATATTGGCGATGAAATATAATAATAAATAATAAAGAAACTCTCAAAGTTTTGTATTCTAGAGTTAGAGCTATAGATCCTCAATGTGAGCTCCACGAGCCGCACGGCATATGTCGATATGATATTCCATTTATACCCAGACTTTTGTCAGCGTGTCTCAAGTGATTGACGACACTGCTTCAGTGACCCTACGTTTCAATTCACCAATGCCTTGTGACAGTGATGGTCCATACACAGTATCCTTCACAAAGCCCCACAAGAAGATGGGATGGGATAAGTGATCATCAGGCCGTATATGCAGAGTGTAAGTTGAAAATCGATAGGCACCCTAAGCCTCAAAGAAAGTTTTATATATTTGCTAGGGCAAACTTTTCAAGCTTCAGGTCGCGCCTACGAGAAATACTACCTGGCTTCCGTGATATGACCGAACGATCAGGTGCTGAGTCGTCATGGAAACTATTCAAGGATATAATGCTAGAGAGTATCGATAAGTACATTGCAATTAAATTGAAGGTCGACAATAAAGAGTCACGTTGGTACAATAAGCAAGTTAGGAGTGCGCTTAGGCGTCAGAGAATAAGCCACGCGAAAATAAAAAATATGCCGTCTACATCATCCGATGAATATAGAGCAACTAAAGTTAAGACGTATAAGGAATCCCGCGCTAAAGCGAGAACTACTATGCGCGAGGCTTTTACTAACTTCCGGAATAAGGTATTAAATAATTATTTGAAGGAGGACCCTAAAGCGTTTTGGTCCTATGTGAGAGAGGTCCAAGGTAGAGGCCCTACAATACCTTCCCTGCGTAATGACTCGGGTGCCGTTATTCATGATAGCGTAGAGAAAGCCAACCTGTTAAACCGTCATTTTGTAAAAGCATTCACAGCCGTCAGCGACCATTGCGTACATTATGCACCCGCAATAAGGGGGGGGGGGGGGGGCTGATGGACGATATAGTATTTTCTGAGGTGGGAATAGCAAAGCAATTAAGTTCCATCAGACATCACAAAGCCACTGGCCCCGAAGAAATTCCTGCTTGCGTTTTAAAAGAATTAGCTGAAGAAATAGCACCTTTTCTTCTGATAATCTTCGAGAAATCCATTTCTCGCGCAGAGGTCCCTAGCGACTGGAGGTTAGCGCACGTTACCCCAATTCATAAGGGCGGCGACAAGGAGAACCCAGAAAATTACAGGCCGATTTCTTTAACTTCGATATCGTGTAAGATTCTCGAGCATATACTCGTTAGCAACATAATGCGATTTCTTGATAGTAATTTATTGTTAGATGATTGTCAACACGGCTTCAGGAAAGGTAGGTCACGTGATACTCAGCTCGGTCTTTTTGTTAATTGTTTACTGAGAAGCGGAGAAAAGAATACGCAGGTCGATGCCATCTTCTTAGATTTTAGGAAAGCCTTTGATAAGGTACCTCACAGGAAGTTAATAACGAAATTAGAAACCTTAGGCGTTAATTCTAAAATCGTTAGTTGGATCCGTGAATTTTTAAATCATAGGAAGCAGATGGTTGTTATAGATGGGAAATCTTTGAACTTAGTGGAGGTTGTCTCTGGCGTTCCACAGGGTAGTGTAATTGGTCCGTTATTATTTCTAATTTATATAAACGATATCAGCTCAGTAGTCAGAAGTCAAATTAGGCTTTTCGCGGACGACACCGTCATCTATAGAGAAATAAGCAATCCGGAAGACCACCAGTATCTCCAAAATGACCTAGAAGCTATTTCTGCATGGTGTAAGGAATGGCAGTTAGAGATAAGCCAAAAGAAAAGCTGCGTCATCAACTTCTGGAGAACCAAGAGTATCTCGTTGAATAATAATTATTCGTTGGACGGAGTAGAGATTCCAGTTTCAGACTCGATTAAATACCTCGGAGTCACGATCCATCGTGATCTCTCGTGGGACACCCACATTCGCCGATTGATAGGTGCCGCTAAGAAAAAGCTGTCCTTTATAGGGAGAATAGTTCGAAATAGCTCCGAAAAAGTGAAAGAGTTATGTTATTTACCCTTGGTTCGACCGCAGGTCGAATATACTTCAGCTGTGTGGGATCCTTACGAAAAGGGACTCACTAACGAGATAGAAAAGGTTCAGCGCAGGGCAGCTAGATTTGTAAAGAAGAATTACGATAGTAAACAAAGCGTAACATCATTAATAGAAAATCTGAAATGGACATTGCTAGAGGAACGTAGGCTGCAGGCTAGAATTAAACTACTGGAAAAATTTATGTCGGAGGGACTAGCGAATGAGGTAGTAGGACTTATCAGAAACCCGACGTATCTCGGAAGGCAGGACAGTGAGGATAAGATTCGCGAGATAGACTGAAGAACGGAGCGATATAGAGGATCGTTTTTCCCTAGGACGATAAGAGACCATAATAGAAAAAAGATAACTTAGGAAAACTATGGACCCTTGGTGCAATGCACCCCCTGCCATCCACCAAAAAGGTGACTTGCAGGGTATAATGTAGATGTAGATGAAGAAGAGATCGCACGTGTTAAGTCTGGTGACCTCGGGAGCCAAGACAACCATGTCCCATCCATCGCAATGGTAGTGTGTTATTGAGATGTTCTCGCGCACGTTTATGAAAATGAGGGGAAGTACCATCTAACTGTAATATAAAATCGGAGATTTCCCATTAAGTTAGGGTAGTAGCCAATTGATCAACAAGGTCAGGAAAATGGTACCTGTGATCGTAGGTTCCTCAAGGAAAAATAGGCCGTACACCTGTTCTCACTAAACAACACAAAACACATTAACTTTTGGGGAATCCCGTTCATGTTCGATGACACTATGGGAGTTTTCAGATCCCCATACACGAATGTTGTGGCGATTCACATTGCCGCTTACGTGGAAAGTGGCATCGTCACGCCATCATCGTGGAGTTTATTTTGATGATTACAGTAGAACGTGTACCGTGCTCGTTTGTCATCTGGTTAAAAGCATGCAGCAACTGCAATTTCTATGGTTTCATAAGCAAGCGCTTCCTGAGAATACGCCGTACAGTTGTTTGCGGTATATTCAAACTGCGGATACAAGCGACGGTGGACTTATGCGGGTTACATTGAAATCCCTCTCTCGCAGGCTGCACTGTTTCCTCGTTGACTCTTGGGCGGCCAGGACTCTTTCCTTTACAGATGCACACTTTGTCTTCGAACTGCTTGCACCAAGCATAAATTGATATCCATTGTGGTGGTTCTTTCCCGTATTTCCTATGAAACTCACATCGAATACTTGTCACTGAATTTGTCTTTGCACGCTGGACAGCACAAAACGCTTTCTCTCGAGGTAATGCCATTTTAACTACGACACCGTCTCTGATATTAAAAATGGGAAGTACCTTCTGGTGGCAAAACAAAAACAAAACATAATTTGGAAAGTTTTTCTATTATTTAATATGTATACCATCGCCAATACACACATAGCTTGATTTTTATGAATGTCTAAAAGTATCTAATTCTTTTTGAATAGCCCTGTATGTATAATATATGTATTTAAAGTAACACGAATTCGAATTTTAACCTATATAAAAATAAATCACCGGAAATTCGTCCTTGTTCGGAAGTTTATCGTTACTCGTTGACTTTGGTTTCATAAATGTTGCAGGGCAGGTTTATTGTATGTGTTAAGGCCATATTAATTTACATTAGTCAAATCTCGCACAAAAACACCCACCGTGAAATTTTTATGGACAATGTAATTCCATATGGTTACTTTTGAGATTTTTACGTCACCTCTTATTTGCCAGGTATTTTATCAAGAATTCTGATAGTGCATCGTGGAGCGTTTGATACATTAGCGAGTGATGATTAATAGTACGTGTAGTTTTTGTTGGGCAATTATAATAGAGTGGAAAATCTTCCGTTGTTCGGATTTCAAAGTAAATTTGATTCCTTACGGTATTTAAATATTGATTATAAACACTTCATATTATCAGATACTATCGATGGTCTAAACTTCATCATTCCAAAGTTGGCATCATTTGAAACCAGAAACATTCAGGAGGCAATTAATTGCTCAAAAATAAGAATCGGTCTGATTGGAATCCAATAGGCGATCTATATAACTTCCATTACCATAAACGGCTGAAAAAAAACTGTTCCCTATATATATATATATATATATATATATATATATATATATATATATATATATATATCAATGATTTTATGAATCACCGCTGCGGATGACTCTTTTGTAGCTAAGTCGTGCATATGTCATATTCAAGCGTTTTATGGTTGCGGATTCGGCTGGATCAACTAGAAAGAATACAAGCAGCAGATGTTTTCTACGTCGGTTTATTTAATTTTAGCCAAAAGTATTACGTTAACATAGATGTGCATATGTAAATCACTATTACTTTCCGGAATCTTCGAAATTTTGCCAAAAACATTTGACCACATATTTCTCCTGTAACATCCAGAACATTCAAGATGCTATTTTAAAATTCTGTAAACTTCTACGGTGTATCACTAGTTGCTTCATAACTTTCTATAAACTTCCAGATTCTATGAAAATATCGTCTAAATTTTTCCAAAATTTCTATATTGATCTAGGAATAAGATCTTCATAAAATTCCCTAAAACTGAGCTCTCTCTCCCTCAAAAACTTGTAAATTTATAAAATATCCATATACAGTACGTGATAAAACTTTAATCACAAATTGATTAATGGTAAGAAACATTCTAGTCGGTCTTTTATATTAATTATCAGATAAGCATACTGACTACATTGGGTTATTAGAATTGGAGTCTAAGTATGCTAAAACCGAGGTGTTTGACGGCATTGCCACAAAAAATCTTGTAAAGAAACTCTATGCACCACATCACTGAATATGCACGTTTATTTAACACATGCGTTTTTGGTGAAGTTCGAAATTTTTTTAATTTGGAACGAAGCTTTCGAATTCGTTTTAGTTTACCAAGATTGGTGTAAATAATAAACAAGGCCGCCATTCCGCCGATGAATTTATTTAAGCAATTATATGCATTCTACAAAATTTTGAGGTTAAGGACCTGATTTCTTTTGGCCCTCGGCTGGGACTGGATGAGAAAGGGAGGGATAGAGAGAGAGGGATAGAGAGAGAGAGAGAGAGATGCTTGGAAAGAGGACAAACACAAGATACGAGTGAGAGAATGAGAGAGAAAACTGTCGAAAGTTCCTCAGATGACGAATAAGGAAATCGCCAAATATCTATCCACTATGGTAGCTTTCGGAAATGAGCGGAAATGTCCTCTTTTAATGAATATTTTTCGCCTCGATATTCATGAATAACAGAATTTAGCGATCTTCGATGAAACTGAAAACATTATAAAATATACAAATAATATTGATGAGTACATTAGGATAATGTCATACTTAATTAACATTTTTGAAAGATACTTGGTCGGTGACAAGAAATTTATCGCAGAACAGAATGAATAGTAGAAAATGTTCATTTTAATTTTTCGTTTTTCATCCAAAAAGATGAGATTATCCTTTGAAGTTTGAAAGAAATTGATTCTATAAAGATATTTATTTTTTCTTTGTTTAGTAAATTCCCAAGCTAATCAGCACGTTACTTAGTCCTTATTTTTTGCTTTAGTTTTGTATTAAATGCGGAACACAGGAACTCTTTGCTATGTTTTTATGTAAATTATTTTCTAAAGCATTCGATTAAGTATTGCTGCGGTGAAACTTTTGCTGGTCATTAATCATAAGCTGCTTAATTGCTAGAACTCGTGTTTTCTTGTTCAATGCAACAGGTAAGATTAATGTATATGTATCTCAAAAGCGTAAAATTTCTCATTGTGACCTAGAAAGATAATAATCATTTGTTTTTCAATGATTTACATATAGCTTACTAGCCACTTCTCAAAACTTGACGGAAAAATATTAATTAATGTAAAGTCATGGTACTATGTACTTTAATATTTCTTTATATTTGTAAAATTTAAACGATACACTGTTTTCTCTTCCAATTTGTCTCCCTTTCTTCCTTTTGCTTAACTTATACTTTACCTAATTTTGTTGTTTCCTTTACGGAAGTGAAAGAAAAGGATGAAAAATATTAAATAATTTCAATACAACCCCACAATTTAAACACACTCTCATAACATGCATTATTCAATATGACTTTTACAACCTTTGGTACCAACGTTTTATATATCTTACGTAAAAATTTATTTTCGATTAGAGTATGAAGTCAAAATAAAATTCATTTTCTCTGCGCTTAAATTTCCTCGATAATAGTTGTTTCTCTATATTTGAAAATATGTGAATTGCAGATATTATATTTATTAAAATTTATAAACTGTACAAGTTACAACATCTGATGGAAACCCCTTTTTACCCAACTAATGTACCTAAATATCAATTAAATTGAATTCATTCTCATATTTTTCGATTATATATTACCGATTTTCTGATAGGTAGACAAAATTTTAAGCTTTAAAATTAAAAATACATGTATATTATTTTTATCTATAGACTGTTTACATCAGTGCCGGATCCTACCAAACGCTCATTCATTATGTTTATTAACTCAAATAATTTTTCAAATATGTACTTGAAATTTTTATCGTAAACAAGATGCATTTTTATAAAAGTCATAATTAGTTATTCATAGCTTTTATTGTGGATATATTAGTCATTACGTGTAAACATGTTTTCAGTTGGTATCCATCGAAAAATCAAATTGTTCATTCCAATTTACTCATAAATCATCGATAAACAATAAGAAAGCTTCCCTTACGCCAGATATACAAAACTGCCTTGATTGTTCAACTTTCCAATCGTTAAAATATTGTGTTCTTTTCGGATTTAAAACAAATTTCGGGTCCGATTCTGAAATTCTAAATTATTTTAATGTGAACTTCTGTCGGATATACCTATATCTATTTAAGTCCTTAGTACAAATCTCAATTTCAGCTAATCGCAAGTGCAATTTTATGATCCCCTACATAGACTCCTATAATAAACAGCTAGAGGCCTATTTCAATTCTGTGTTATTATTTAATTTTCAATATTTCCTTATATACAATTTAGTATTCGAATTCTTGAATACCCCACACATTTCCATATGTAAACCAAGGTTCAGGCGTAAAAAAATCCAACTCTGGCTAAGGTTTGACCTTGCGATTTATTTATTGTCATGGCATAAGACAGTTTGATCGCGAATTGCCTGCAATGCATGATAAAAGGAATTGTTGAATCATTTGGCGTGTCAATTTTTACACGTGGGATAAAGTGAATGATAAAACCAATAATGACTTCCAATAATTAATTTAATTATTAATCACATTAAATTAATCAATCACTCATCATTCTCTCTCACATTTTCCAATCATAACCCACGCTATGTGCCTCTTATTATGTTAAATAATCTTACATTCGATTCTTGAGTTAAATCATAATGTTCTCCTTCAGAGTCAATGAACCTCTTTGTATTGTAACTTTCATTGGAATAAAATCGATATTAAATATAAATACCTATAATCAAATGAAACTTATACGTATACAGTATCTATATTAATTTCATTTAACATTATAACGTAAGACTTTCATTTAAATACTAACTAAAATTAATATAGCGTGTTGTATACATTGAAGCTTTCTTTACTTTTTATGTATTAAAGAAATTCTGATTTTAATTCTTACGGATACGTAAGTGAAGCTGCAATGTGTAAACTGTTAAACGAAGCGAATATGAAAGTTTATTTACTAACATTACTAACTATATACTGTTGTTAGTAACCATACAAACTCTCTAAACAAAATGGAATTTCACTTTGTGTAATTTAACACACATTTATAAGCTGAACACGACTTCTATTAGTTATAAAGTTCCGCCAGGTTGCAGCACTCCACTGTTACTCCACACCCTCCACAGGAGGTTTTGAAAACTAACTGCACTTGGAAAAAGTCACCTCACCTTGTATAATATAATAGAGTTATATCTCCTATAATAAACAATAGATAGAAAGCACTTCTAACGATGATGTTTTTTCGGATATTGGAGTTTTCCGATTGGTTTTATCTTAGAAATTAGATGACTCAGTGATTTAAACGGTGAGAAAAATTTAGGATCTAGTAGGCATGGTGACGATCGTAGATCACGTCAGATAAATCTTCTGGTGCTCACCCAGTGCTTCCGTTTGCCATCATTTATCCTCCTAAAATTGACTGACTTTGGCGTTTAAAAAAATTACATTTGTATCTTTATAGCTCAGAAGAGGATCTTTTTACAAAAACGAATGGTTGCACATTGAGGGCTTTTATTAACATAAATTTTTTGTTGTTGTCCCATTTATTCTTCTCTAAGTGGATCTCTAATGATAACCTTTGAGTTTTGAAAGATCATTGAATCAAACTGTCATTTTTGTATAGATTTGGTTGTGTTTCGTGGCGAGGTTGGGCTGCCATGACAGACTTAGCGCGAAGCAATTGTCATTGAAGTCAGTTAATTTTATTTCGTATCTCCGCATTAAATTATGAATAATTGAATTCAAATGTTAAAATTAATCCCTCGATAAATCATAAGTAATAGCGAAATATCCTAAGCAAAGACAGGCATAGACATTGAGCTCTAACAATGATTTGGAGCTTGTTTCCGCCAAACTCCGTGGCACTGGTCGTCATGTCAGATTAGCTTCTTAATGCTATCAACCATGTTCCGGTAATAAGAGAATAAAAAGGCACTGCGGTTTTGAATTTAGCAGTTCTGATATGTATTGCGACAGTTTCTAAGGTTGCCCTGAATTGTCGTAGGCTTAACATTTTAATTCACTTAAAACTGTCACACTTTTCTCAGTACAATTTTACTACTCGTAATTTGGATTTTCTCTCTATATATAATATCAAATATGTATGCGATTATGTCTAAAATAATTATTCTTACAGCAGCAGTGGACAAAGAATCAAAATACAGCCAAAATATCAATATATGCCATTGTTAATACTGTAATAATTTGATAATTTTACTATATAAACTTTGGCGAAGATCATATAAGGCTAAGAACACGTTCGCAATTATTTCGTAAAATGACTTGGTGAAACACATTCGACCAGCTAATGTTAATGTTCAGGCAGCTACATTCTCTTTTAGAGAATACTTTGAATAAATAATAATAATAAATATGTTACCAAATAAAACTTGCAACCAGTTTCACATATTTCTTGATGTGTTTTAATGCTTCAATGGTACGTCTCCATTTATCCTTTATGGGAGTTTTCTACAGTAATAATTCAAATTAACGTAGATTGCTTTGTAGAACAACGCTGTTGAGAAATGAAAAATTATTTCTTTATTCTGCCATTATATTAATGGTCTCTTAATGTCTTTTGAAATAATTTGACATGAAGTAAATCGAAAACCGTAACAGGCTAAATTAAATTATTTTACTATATTTACTTTTTTATTATTACTATTCATTTGCCAGTATCACATCGTAGAGCATTTTTTATACCAACTATTTTTTTAGATAAACGCAGTAAAAACATAAGTTAGCAGTTTTGTCCTGAGAAAGAATGGAAGCGCCGATGACGTTCATATATAGTATTTGCAACAAAATAACACCAATCATTAGGGCAGAATTTCCCTCATCAATATTGGTTTCGCATGCTACGATGGCTAACATGTTCTTTTTGCTGTTTAACAGTCCATGGAGTTATCTACCACATCATTTACATGCCGGGTGTTTTCCGCCTTACGCTCGGGAAAACAAAAAGGAGAGAAAAAACAGATGGGAATAGGTGTGTTAAGAGCAGTACAAGGATGAGGCCAATACAAATGTCTCGGGGCGTTGCTTTACATCATTCCGTCCCCACGGTTTTCACGCGCGGGTGTTTACTCTCCCTTTGGACGGTTGAGTGCGCAAGGAAACGCGAGAGGTGGGAGAGAGGACGGGAGGGAAATAAAAATAGGTAAGGGGCGGGGGCAAGGTTTGAGTGGAAAGGGGAGGGGAGTCTTAAAAGAATTCCTACCGTGCACCCACGAAATGGCCGAATGACGTCAAAGAAACTCATAATTAATCCAAGCGAATCCAGTGGTCGTTAAAGTCTCCGAAAATCATTTAATGCCACACGCGTTGCCCAGGGGGAAAGGCTGAGGCTTTATGGGTGCGTATATGCACGCCTACGTATCTGTGTGCAGGTATGCTAGTGTTTGTATGAGTATACACACATGCACGCCCATTCGCGAATTCGAATTCTGAAGGGAAAGGAGTTTGAGCAAAGATATCTCCATGCATGAATACAGGGTGTGTACATGAGTGGGGCACGTTTGACTCAATTACCCTCAGGTGCTTTATAATACGAGTTCCTAAGTCATCACTGGGCTGTTCGTAAAATATAAAGTTAATAAAGCAGCTTGGAGACGGTAAACATGTAAAAGAGCGCGAAAGAGCTTCTTGCCTATTATTTTCTACGTCTCTATCCGTGATCGAAGAATTAACTCTGGCCATATCTTATAAAGATTAGTAACTATTTCCATGGCCATGTAAAGGAGTATGGATGAAACAAAAAAACCTTCTGGTGGAAATTATTTCTTAAGATTAGCTTTTAAAGCTCTTCTCCGTGCAATTAATGTCTTATGTTTAATCTCCTGTTGACGGGTGTAATTAAGGTGTGGTTGCTAATGGATCTGCCTTTCGTCATAAAGCGGCCTTGTATTTCTTTTTTTTACTATTTTGAGTTGCTCACATTTTCTTGTCACTGTTTAGTTTCATTCCAAGTTATTTACAAAGCAGTGTATTGGCTGAATAGAATTACATATGTCAAAAGAACAAAGTATGTTTTTCCTGAAGTTCACATTAAAACTCGGGAAATATTTTCCTTAGTGAATATATATATATTAATTAATGAAATTTTTAAAAATGACGCTAAGGCAAAAATTACTTATTTAAATAAAATATATCTAATTTGCATTATTGCAGTCACAACGCATATTTACTAATATGTTTTTTCATTAGAATTTTAAAATATTTAGGAAGTTAAGTTGACTTAATCAAAGGATTTTTCGGAGAAAATGTAGAAGAGTAAAAATGGAGAGTAAAGAGTAAAATTATCCAAAGATGTAGAAAATTATCTTAAAATCATCCATAGTTAAGAACATTAGTATTTTCTCGTCGCGTCTAGAAGGTAATTAAGGTAATCACGACGTTTAGAACGCATAATCTTAGTGCCTATTTTTTAAAGGGAAGACATCGAAACAGCTTCATATTTTTACGCAATATTTTTTCCACAGAAGTAATGTGTCAGCATTATTCAACAACGATTAACGATGAGCATGTCATTTCCGTTTCAATCAAGAGCAATCTTATGCACAATTTAATAACATTATCGATTGACATAAGGATTTGAAACAAAATGTCACCGGTTCTTCAGCCATCTATTAGTATTTTACGTCATCGCAGTTTGCTCTGATCTCCAAATAAATAAATCATCGTCGGCTCTCCGCTATACAGTCTACTTCTAGACTTTCTCCTAATCAGAATAGATACTTTCGCATAAATTCTATTTCTCCTTTGGTCCTTTCTTGACGCCAAGTAGTTTAGCGCTTCTGGCATCACCGCCTCCTTTAATTTACTTCTTGCTAGACCAAATCCCTCTCCAAAGCTTCTCATAACTTTCTTCTCAACTTTTGGAACTGATCTTTTTCCAACTCCATTTTCTATTTCCGTATATTTTCAATCTATAGTTTCCAATCGCTTCTTACACGTACTCTCGCCAATTTATATTGAGTGCATTTTTAAGGCTTGTATTTTGTGTGCGTGTGTTCGTTTCTGCTTTATCTTTTTTACTGCTATGTGGATGCATTTGACAGGTTTGCTCGTCGTTAATGCCTTGAGGAATTATTGCCTTGTACAGAATATGCTTTTAAGCACGCTTGTTTAATTTTGGTCCAGAGAGAAATAATAATAGTAAATAATAATTAGTAAAACATGCTGATATATATACTAATATAATTTTATTTTGGCAAATATTAGGCAAAACGTTTACAATTAGATTAATATAGTATGGTAATTTTCGAAAATTTTCATGTTTCTTCATAGAATTTTTTATTGATCGCATATTTTGTGCTACTGCGATCATTCTACCTTATATTTATCGATATCAAATATGATTTCCACTTATAAAATTTATACATTTCGACATTTATCATCTTTCAAAAATGCACAATTACTGTTCTGATGCGAAATGTTTCTCATATCAGCGAACTCTTAAAATCCGTAAACAGAGGTACTGAAGTGATCCGTAAAGAAAATTGGGCCACCATCATTTCTCTGAGCGTCTTTCCGCGTTTAAAACATTGTTTATCCAGAAACCCGATTTGAACTACTTCAGATGCACTCAAACGCTAACGACTTAGAAAGCCGTGGATTAGATTTCCAACACGCCAACAATTTATCCATCCTATCTCTTGACTGTTATGTACGAGCATGTCTCGGCATTCTCCAAGCATTCTTTCGAAGCAGCAGCAACCGAAAGGAGAAAAGCGCCTTGTTATCAGAGATTCGGGACTCAATAAAGTTGGTATTCTCTCTCTCTCACTCTCTCTTTCCCCACTCTCACCTCTCGTTGTAACAAGGGTGATGCAATATCCGCTTTAATATGACCGGACGACCTCGGTGTTGGAGTATTTTAAACAACTCGTAATGGGTATTGAGTTTGATGGCTAGATATTTCTCGGAGATAGAGAAATCCTTCGATTTCGAGTATCGAAGATGGAAAGGAAATTCTTAAAATGTTGGTGGTGAAAGAAACTCTCAGGAGATACGAAAAAAGATTATATTAATTCTAATGTAGGGCGAAATCTAGCGAATCCGTGGTAAATTTTTTTTTATGTTACTTTACTCAGTGGTGCCCAAACCCATTTCTGCACTCATTGCGGGCCACACCCAGTTGAAAATGAAGTTGAAGAATTATTTTAGGAAACTAAAGTTATGGGTCGGCATTACCTAATTTTTAAAAAATTTACCATGAAAATAGATAGGCAATATATGTTGTTTTTATAATTTTATATTTTAATTTGTTGTACTTTTTATTTCTTAAACTCACTGCAGGTCATATTTTGGGCACCACTGTATTTTAAATACATATTAAATATATATAAATTATAAAATTTGCCACGAGCCGCATGGAGTAAGCTCGCGGGCTACTCTTCAAAAGCTTCTGCTTTAACTATACAGAAAGAGAATATCGAATGTAATTACAATATCCACTTTGGTTAAATGAATCTGTCCCAAACGTGGATCAGTCATTTTCTGTTTGAAAATTAAAATATTCTCCTTAAAGGATTAATTAAATATTTAAACGTTAAAAACTATTGTTTTCTAAATGGTGTGACCGCAATTTTTAGGCAATTTTAAATTAAAATTTGTATTTCTTTGATATTCCCTGAAAACTACTAAAGCATTCATGAAAGAAATTAAATTAAATCATCAACCCCTCCAAGTTGGTTTCAGAGACCTTGTCTCGGAGATTTCAAGGAGGAACAATTTCAACTTTTTATTCTTATTCAAGGAAAGTTCGACGCGTCGTCAATGAAATTCATTCATTCATTATTTATAATAAATTATTCAAATTACAATCTAAACGAATGATAGATTTATTTTGTATTCATTAATATTGACAGTTACTCGATAAAGAAAAAATTTATAATGGCTAAGTTAAAGTAATTGCCGTCATTTAACACATCCCATAAAACATAAAAGCATAAATTTACACCGAATCGATTGAAATTGATTTTCCAGACATAAACCGGTTAATTGAAATCTTTTCTCGTGAAATTCTCTTCAAATTTGCTCTATTTTTACTAACATCGAATAAAATCGATTACTTCCAGTTTATTTTGATTTACAACACACGCTAAATAATTTTTTTTCAAATCGACATCATATTACTATTTTCTGACAAGCTATGATTCAAGAGAAAATCATTTTGGAGCAGGATACAGTCTGCTCTTATCAAAGCTTGAGAGGACCATCATCTATCACCTCCACTTAGTGAATTTTAGAAACCACAAGACCAAAAGTTTTGATTGTCCGTGTTTTTTGAATGAAAACCGTTATATTCTAGGTTCTCTGTGTCTATCAGCCTTCCCGCTCTTCCTCGCCCTTCCGCCTTTCCCGCTCAATAGACAAGTCGTACGCGGGTCCTTGGTATTCCCGCATGGGGCAGGTCCTTCCACCCGAACTCCCAATTCTCCCCTCTCCCCATCCATCCACTCCCCCCATCCACTCCCCCTCCCACTTCCCCTCATTCCCCCTTCCACTCGTCCTTTCCCCTTTCCTTCCTTCGCCCACCAGGAAAGCTAGTCCCCGTGCGTCATTCGGCCGGCTCCTTCGTCTTTTTTTATATTCCATTTCCATGCCGGCTCTTTAGCATTCCTTTTGTAACATCTCCTGGGTCCTCGCCCACTTTCGAAGTCTCGACTCACAAGAGGTGGACGGTAAATGAGTAAAAAATAAAAGAGTGGGTGTTGTGTGACCGGTCTTCCGTGATGGGTAGTCGTGGGATCGAACTCCTTCCCTTCTTTAAACAAAAAGAGCAGAATTTTTTTCGTGCTACCGAGTCTCCCTTCCCCGTGTTTTTTTGTTGTCGCGTTTTATTTTTAACTTCTCTTTTCATGCCTCGATATTTTACGACTTTTCAAGGCACGGCGGAAAAATACTGAGGGAAAGTTCAACGCTTGCAATGGCCTTCCTGCGATTGTCTAGCGAATTCTTTTAATCCCCTACGATCGTGAGCGCGTATCTTTGCCACAGATTTCTTTTACTGGAAACATTTATAATTTGCGTGCATAATGCTCTCTTCAACTTCGATATCTTACTACGTTTATTAAGATTCGTTAACTTTTGCTTCGCCGTCTTCGCTGCGCTTTTTCTTGACCATGATTTAATTATTCCATTATAGAAAACTTTGTTCTAGTTTTGATTTATTTTTTTAATATCAAGTATTTAATTTTCCTTTGATCGAGTAATCAGTGACATTTGCGATTACTTAAGGATGGTTACGTTGGTTGTTGTTATTACATATACATTACATATACATATTCCTCAGATATCTCCAATAGCCACAATAAGGTTGTGAATAACCTTGCTGTAGCTATAGGAGATAGCCGAGATGAGTACTTTTTAAATATTTTAATTTTCAAGTGCTTGACCTCAAATGTTATCAACCATAAGACGAGCTCGATAATTCTCTCTTGAGTTAGTTACTTCACGTGTTTTGTTTCTCGTAATATTTCCTATTTGCTGATAAAAGTGTATTGTGATTGCTACGACCAAAATCTTCATCTCTGATTCAGTTGCTTGATTGCTTATACATGTTTAGACGTTTGCAAGTAATAATTATATTTTTGGTCTGGGCAAATTGAAGTTTTTTCTCATATATCTGGCGCGAATACTTGTGTATTATCCTTTGAACTGTATATTTAAATTTAGATCTTGAGCTGTTCAATATAATGTCACAGAAGCAGACGAGAACGTCAAAAGTTTCACGCAGGGATGAATTAATTATATAACATGATCAACTCTTTGAGAAACAGAAATATACATCTTCCAATCTGTTAACTTTCCGATTTAATTCCAGATAATGAATTTCTCCGGTGATTTTTTTTATCTATGCAGTCAAAAAGACGAAGAAGAGACTGGCGGTTTACGAAATCACTTTAGGGTATTAGTCACTCAACTCGAGTGTCCGGTTGTAAAGAAGTGGTATCTAAACTGCGATACCATTGATATGTTTTCGTCAACGGCGAGGTCAGTCGCGTTGAATAGCTAACAGCAACGGAGCAAATACATCATCGTCCTCCTCATCGCTCACCTCTTTCCGCTCCTATCTCCCTCCACTACCTCTCCACGCCCGCCTTCCTCCCAACGGTCCCCTTTTCTCCCCTCCATCGTGCGGCGCCGCTTTCTTTCTCCTCTGATCGATTATAAACGGTTTCTTTCAAACTTGCTCCCGCCACCGCCTCTTCCTCCGGCACCTGACTTATCGTTGGGCTTTCTTCTCCGTCCGCCGCTTGCGAAGCGTGGTTGCATCCAATCGTCCTTTTCGGCCATATTTTTTCCTCGGAACATAGATCTTCAGCTGTTGTCACGAATAAAACGCTGTCGCGAGGGAAATGTGTTCTTTTTTTTAACCGTTTACTCCGACCTCCGCTTCCAGCAGAAGGTCGGGTCGGTTTCAGTTTTCTCTCGCCGGGATTCTTCCGAGTATTTTTCCACTCCGATTTTTTTTCGTTATTTACAGCTTTCTCGTTCCCTATCTCTCTAAAGTTTAGCCTCTTCAACGTGAAATGCTCCGTTATTTTGGTCTTTTGGTTCCTAAAATCCAGAATAAGCAATTAAGTAACAAAAATTGGGAAGTCAAGTGCATGCCTTAGGTATCTCCAATAGCCTTAACAAGATCATAAGATAGCTAAGACAGGCACTTAATCTTTCATTTTTGATACTTAACTGCCGATTCTTGGATTTTATTTTCAGCCATAAGACGAGCTCGATAATTTTCTGGTGGACATTTTAACCCTCGCCACTTCCCTTGGGGTCTTTTTTGACCCCAGGAGCAAGAAAATTCTAATAACTTTTTCTATTGAGATATTCCTTTGATATTTTATGAATGCCTAAAGAGAATTTTGTAGCTTACGCAGCCATAATTTTTTTGCAATCCCTTTGTTTGAAATAAAAATAAAAATATTTTTTCTGCCTCTGGTTGTACTTGGCCAATGATAGCAGTAACCAATACTTATATAATTCTTTCTGATTATGGCTGCAACTAATAACTCCTAAATTCATTTACCCTTTGATTATTATCACTTCGATTTACAATGTATGCGTTGGCAGCACTGGTAGCAACTGAAACCCCCGCTATGCAGTGGAAGACGAGGCTTCATCATTTTGTTTAATTTTTTACGGTAATATCCAATGTAAAAGTGTATTTTTTCATTGTGTACCCATCATTCATAGTAATAAATATGCAATAGAAAATGTTTGACTTAATGGAATGAAGGCTTTATCTGATGGGGTCAAAAATGACCCCATGGAGGTAAGACGTAATTTTTTTAAGGGAGGTGGCGAGTGTTAAGCAATTTTCCCGCATGCTATTTTTTACTATCTCGCAACTACCCCTCCCTTCTATCGTTTTAATCTCAGCTTACTTTTCTTCTTTTCGTTAATTTCCGATCCAGAATGTCTTTCTTGAGACCAAATGTCTCCCATAGTCTCACCGTATTTATAATTTGCAGTTATAAATATCGTTGATTTCAAAGGAGTCCGCTTACCAACTCTGTCGCCTTAAATATATTTCCTGTGGCGTAAATTTTTATGGCTGCCTTTCTCGGATTTCTACGCACAACTTTAAGCTCACACCTCTCTTTATTTTCCTTCATCACGCATTCCTGGCAGGTTTTGTTCCACCTGTTCAATACTCGCTGAGGCGCTTTGGTTTCATTGTATTGTGTCATGACATCACCCGAGAAAGACTAGCCGTTGGCCATGCAGGCACATTTTTTCCTTCCTAAATCGTTTTGTCTGTTGATACAATGGTTATAGGCGACACATTTACATCACATCACCCCACGACTTTCACAGCGTCCTATCTCTTCGATTTTCCTAGAGTAATTTTTTCAAGGTCACAAATTTAAAAAATAAAATTATTCGATGTGTTTTCCTATTCACATCTACACATAATTCTCATAACTATAACTCTGAAGATTCTGTATCCACCATTTTTATCAAGAGACATCTCTAAATTTCAATCGGTACTTTTAACGCCTTTCATCAGGAACCAGTTCCGCCACCTTCATCCGCAATTTAGTGCCATTTCACTTAAACTCTCCGTGACCAACCACAGTTAATATTTTCTTTATTTTCAACGTTTCCTGAGTTAATTCACTTATGTTGATTTTACTACGTTTCATTTTACTTTTTGTGTAATCTACAATTCAAAACTCAATTTAGCGCTCCCTATGAAGCCCCATCCCCGAATACCGCCAATGAATCGTTGTGAGCAAAACTTCCATCTTCTGGATGCATAGAGCTAGCATAGACCTCCATTTACCACCACCTCCGCTTCAGCGCCAACTTCAGCGATGAACAACCGGTGGCGTTAAATCGAGGTTTGACTGTACTTCAAAAAATGCTTTAGTCGATATGCCTCTATTTTAAGGGAAAGGAGAAAAATGAGCAAATTCAATTCCCCCCTCATAATTTCTAGCATTTCTATTGTGAAAAGTGGTTTCAGTTTACGCCGATAATAAATTGATGGCAGACACGTTCACTTTCTCCGTGAACTTGAATAGTTACTGTCTTTAGGAGAACAGGGCGAAGCAATTACGTGGATCATCGCCGACTTCGCTATAGTCCTACTCATCATGATGAACGGTTTCCTACTATTGCTCTCTCATAGCAGATGCCTTGAGAAAATCATTTTCATGCCATCAGTCAGCATTGCCCAGTTCCATTTTTTGGTGCTCTTTAATTTCACAATGGTTGTCAAGCTGACGGCTCTTATATGAGAAATTCGAAATTTAACCGCTTTTGGTTCTTATTTCTATATCCAATTCTACATATTGTATTCTTATCAAACAGGAAACTTTATTATTTAATATTTTATATTAGAATGACTCTTCCGCGTCACTTGCAAGTTCTAACGGGGAGCTTAAATCAGGGTAATGTATGAACGCCAAGTCTGTAAATCTCTCTGTCTATTTAGATTATAAATACCGCGGTTTCGTAGGAATTCCTGTTTTAATACATTTTAACCTCTAAAATTCTTCGAGTTACAAAAATTCTGTTAATTATTTGTTTTTATTTATAAACCTCTTAATTTGAAATGCCAGTAAACCTTCTATTTAATTGAATATCGCGACGGAAAGGTCGCCAGCGGAAAGTTTTATCGTTAATAATTTTAAAAGTGAACTACGGACATCATTTTATCATGCGTCTTGCTATTTACTAAGGTAACTCGTTTTCAACTCATTGAGACGTTTTCTTAAACCAGAAGCATGGTAAAGATATAAATCTGCCCTTGATGTGAATCACCGGTATTTGATACAACAACCATTGAGAATATTTGCTCTGTATCTTAAGTTTACGTATTGTCTGTCAAAGGAGTTATTATTGATGCCAAATATATTCAATCAATGAGCACGAGAATTAGATTAAAAAAATTGTTTAATTTTTTAAATTGGGTTTACCACTCTAAATAATATATAACCTTGTTTTCATTTCTTAAGTACATGTTACTATTTAGAGCGAAATCTTATCTTCTAAAATTAATACAATACACAAACATTTTTAATTTTTCGATTTATGATTATGATTATAAAATTCCTAAATATATTTTTTTCCCATAATTTGTTAGCGTAAAGCGACGGTTTACTACTTTTTTGCGTATTTAAAACTCATAAACTGAACTAACTAGTTAAATTTTAAGCAAAAAAGCTCGAGGGAGGCACTTTTACGGATATGATCCAAACAAATTCCTCGAATTTTTTTAATTTCGGGTCCGCCATAGTGTTTAAAAATAAAACTTGACGATCATTGTCTCTCTGGGACTCGGCTTCAAAAATGGAGCAAAAAATACGTTATCGTCAGCCAATAGGTTACCGTAGTGACGTAAACTCATCTGAAAATGTCAAGGCCTTGGAAATGAAAAACGGAAAGATCGCTTCCCAACTTTTTCATCGCTTTTAATACTCATGGCGGGTACCATTTGCACGGCCATCGATTAAAACAAAACAACATCGCGTATCGAAACATTCTCCGCTCATTAATTCTTCCTACACTGTTCCCGCCCAAGACTCAGTCCATTACTACTCGACGACTTTTCCGAATCCAATTTTTCATTCGAGAAACTTCCACGACTGCTTAGCATCTGACGAAATCGAAAACCTCACGTGGCAATGAGCAGCAAACCGAAGCATTCGTTTATGTGACGAGAATGACCTTTTATGACGCTGACGCGCAAAAAAGTTATTGAAAATATCGAGGAAGGTGATAGATTTATTTGATTTCTACAAAACTCTGTCATTATTTAGGCAATTTTGAAGGAGATTTATAGCAAAAAAAATGTCTATGAACATTTTTTCTAATATGTATTATATTTTACAGATAACTTCTATGTCTATTTTTATTTGAAATATGTTTGTTTATCAATAAACGGCACGAGTTGGTCATGAAAATAGAAAACGTTTGTATAAACCGCATACACTTTTCTGTAACAAATCATCTATTCTCAGCAGTAATTATTCACCGATCATTGATTCTAAAAATAACTGAAATGCGCGTCTGTTTGATTATTTCTTCAAATCTTGCTTGGTTTTTTTTAAAACAACGTCCGGCGAATTACCACTGAGGGCAGCTGATTAGTAAGAAAATGCGCACCTGGTTATTCCCAACCTATACGGCGGCTTCTGGATTCATCTTGAACATCGGTCGCTCATGATAAATCAAGATCGTCAGTCAACTCATAAGGTAGGATCGATATTTCATTTTCGATTGATTGATTTTTGAATGCTGTATTATTAACAGAATTTTACGCTATAAACGTTAGAATAACTTTGGTATCGATAAAATATTTTTTAACATTCCCTTCTGATATAAAATCTATTATTAAACTTTATCCAAAAATATTCTGACGATGGACCAATCTTCATCTTCACTGTCGAAACATCGGTGTCTAGTTAAATATATTTGGTTCGAGTCTACTGTGTAAGTGCCTCCTTGGAGTGTGTGCGTGTGTGTGGGTTTCTTCATTAAGAATTAGGTCCCACGACGATTTTACAGGAGACCTGCAGCGCGTACGTGAGTTTCTCTTTCCTTATTTTACGGTGAAGGATCTATTACTATTTACTTACTTTGTATTGTATCACCGTGTCTCTCAACACCCTTTTATTAAGGTATCTAATGATGATTAAATTCTGTTAAGTTATAAAATCCCAAAAAATAACTATACCACAAATGTATATCAAATGCTAAAAACTCTTTTAATAATGATAGGATATTAAACTGTTAAAAATACTAGAGAATCGTTGAAAATCATACAAGAACATCGACGTCAAAGGATGCATTGCTCTCCCATTCAGCTTTCTGTTCCCTCTGGTGAACTTATATCTGATGCCTTATCCACTGATTCTCTTTTTACAGATCATTTTTCAGTGAAAGTCTTAATGACTCTTTCAACTCTGATGTGGTTCCCTCTTCCACTCCCAACGTCATTTCCTTCTTTCTCAATCCCTCTTAGGAAAATGAGTATCTCAAGCTATTTCACAAGAAAGCGGCTGGTCCTAATGATATTCCAGGCAACATTGTTTTACTCTCTTTTGATCTCATCAAACATCCTCTTTTATATCTTATCAATGAATCCTTGCGGCTAGGCATTTTACCATCTTCTCTTAAATCCTCTAAGGTTATATCCATCTATAAGAACAAAGGAAATTTTCATGATATTACTAACTATTGGCATATTACTCTTCTGAGCCATTATGCAAACATTTTTGAGAATGTCTTTTACACTCGCCTAATAATTTACATGGAAACCAACATGGCCCTCTCCAATTCCCAACATGGTTTCAGAAAAAATAGATGTACTACAATTGCTATATATAGTGCAATTGATTATCTACATAGATCACTTGATCACTGTCAAGAGACTCGGATTATTTTTTTACTTTTCAAAAGCTTTTGACCATGTGAATCATAAGCTTCTGCTTGGTAAACTCAGTAGGATTGGTATAAAATGTATAATGCGTAACTGGATTCATTCTTAACTAGCTGGTAGGGCATACAGAGTAGACATCAATGATGGTGGCACAAATCATTCTTCAGCCAGCAAAATAGTGTGGCTAGTTGTTCCCCAGGAGTCCATTCTAGGGCCTGTCTTTTTCCTGATTTATATTAATGACCTGCTTGTAATGTCTCAGTTTAGCTGTTGGATCCAAAACAATACTGTATGCTGATGACACAACATTACTATCTTCCCTATCTCAGAGTCTAATCTCCAGTAGTAAATCTGTTTTACAGCAGATGACTAAGTGGTGTAACTATAACTATATTAGTCTTAATGTAGACAAATCTCATATGATCTACTTTTCGCCTAATTCGCGACGTGAAAGTCTTCTATGTAGATTTAGCAAAAATACCATTAAACAGGTCAGTCAGACTAAATTCCTGTGCCTTTATATTGATAAAAACTTTACCTGGGAAACTCATATCAATGTCTTAGCAGGCAAACTGAGCTCACTTTGTTTCATGTTAAGGTACCTATTAAAAACAATCTTTACGTAAAAATGATCTTCTCACCATACATTTTGGTGAATTATATTCCCAAATTACCTATGGAATCATTTTCTGGAGCAATTCCTCACAGCATTTGAGGATATTCAAGTTCCAGAAAAGAGCTGTCAGAATTATAGCCGGAAAACACTTTCGCTCACCATACTGTCGAATTTCAATTTTTTAATATTTTTATTTTTCAATTACTTGTCCTTTCAACATGTAATGCTGATTTTGGATCAATAAATGATGATATGATAAACGCTTGAGATCCATTCCGATCACAGGCCACGGATCGCATTTGTTCGCCCCTTCATGTGATGTTTCAATATCCTGCGAATAAAACCAACAGTTCAAGGCCCTTAGGCGATTTCAAGGACGCATCTTGGAGCACGTAGTCCGTTCGGCTATGACGCAAATCCCACCCGAACGCACCAAAAAAGTGAATAACCTTTTTTATACTTGGCGCTCCTAAGGTGTAAAGAGGAACGGGATTGCAATGAATGATTTCTTCTCCCTCTTGCAGAGTTTAAAATTTTAATGATCGTAATTATTCAAATGAGGGATTGTTTTATTTTTTCATTTCGTCCAATCACGAAACGTGTCGAAATAGATCTTCGAGAAGTTCCTAAGTTTTGCCTTCTCCAAGAATTACATAATTATTTTGAAGTTGCATAAAGAATTATGGTCTTCTAGAAATAAATTTCTACTTCGGTTTCGCATGTATGACATTTTACTACTTAGTTAGTTTGATGCAATGATATTAATTACTCTCTATAGTTCCGACATGCAACGAATCCGAAATTTCCAATTTAATGTCGAGAAATTCCTTTGTAGTTTTCACATTGGTGTCTTTTTATACCTTTAGTTGAGCTGTTTGATTAAGAAGGAACGCAGGAAAGCAGGTATTCCGATCATTTTTATCTTCTTCGAAGAAACATAAAGCTACTCAGAAAAATATTTCGTAAAAAATCTGATGTGGCCACCCCATGACTTTCTCCATACTTGTAAAATTTCTAAAAATTCCAAAAAGATTAAATGATAATAAATATTTTAAGGAACTGCGGGAAAAATTCAAAGACCTTACAAAGAACTCATACCGTAGCCTTCTGATATTGGATATATCCCCGAAGCTCCAACAATTAAGCATAAAATAAGCGTTACAAAGATGTAACTAAATGTCAAGTGTTAATAAAAGTTTCCTCAGGTGACAAATAAAAAATATAATTTTTAAAATATCTCTTTAAAAATGCATTATATGGGAAAATGTTTCAAACAAAGGTTGTAGAAAATAAAATTACCTACAACTTTATTCCATTAATTTTTTACATTGATCAAGTATTAAAGGAAATTTGAAAAAACCGATGTGACAAGAGTAAACACCCACTTTCGATTGACTGATTTTCACCCTAAAAACTCTTATCCTTTTAATAAAAGTGTCAAATATAATATTCTGCGATGATTTGATTAATAGTTTTTGAGTTAGAGCACCCAGAAAATTTCTATCACATACACACACAGGCAGACATCATCGAGAAAATGGTCAAAACGTGTTCAGGAGACCTCAAAATATGTATTTCAGTTGAAATCTCGAAATTGATTTCTTCATGAAAACAATGCTTTCCCCTATTCTACGTATGGACAAAGTAAAAAGTATTATTTTTGCCTAATATAGCTTTTATATCCACCTACTCCTGCGGATAAAGCAATCACGTATGAACAGTTGCAGCCGTCCACTTATTAACGAAATTTCGACGCTGTTATGAAGTTAAAACAATATCTTGGTAACGATAAGTGATATGACGGTAACAAAAATAAACAAATATTCAATTTTTCATTTATATTGCACTGATAGTGTAGTGGTTAGCGTGTCGGCTTTCTATTGCAAAGTTCGGGGGTTCAAACTCCTTATGTGGAGGTTTTATAGAAATAAAAAACTATCATCAGTGCCTGGCAGTAGGCAGCAGTACTGTCAGTATGGTATAGAACCGAGAACAAATGATGTTGGCTGAGTCTCTATCCAATACAGCTGTAGGCGTGATCAGGACGATTTGAACGGCTACAGTACTGCGATGCGGAAAGCAAGAGGGAAACTACCACATTACAATCCCTAGCTATGATTATATGGTTAGACAATATGAGTTCTCTCGAGGTAAAACAATCCGGAGGTAAAATAGTCCCCAATCGGATCTCCGGGAGGGGACTGCCTTGAGCAAAACATTTGTCGAAAGCAATTTAAGAATAGACACTTGGAACGTAAGAACTATGAGAAATGCAGGAAAGCTAGATAACTCGAAAGAAGAAATGAGAAGAAATAGAGTTGACATTATAAGACAGAGCGAAACTAGATGGGAAGGAGAAGGACAGTTCGACTCGGAAGAATCCACGGTAGTTTATTCTGGAGGAAATAGTGGGGGAAGGGGAGTAGCTCTGGTACTTAGAAAAGATATGATGAAAAGCGTGACAAAGATAATAGCAACGAACGATAGATTGATGGCAATAAAGTTAAAAGCAGTCCCAGTGGGCATGCTGATAATCCAGGTATATATGCAAACGTCAGCTCATGAAGATGAAGAAATCGATGAGATTTATTAGCAAATTAATTAAATATACGAAGAAGACGGAAGAGGAAAGGTAAACTGCATAATAATGGAGATTGGAACAGCATAGTCGGGGAAGGACAGTAAGAAAATGTTGTCGGGCAATACGGACTTGGGAAGAGAAATCGAGGAGGGGAGAAACTCGTAGAATTCTGCATCAATAATGACCTTGTAGTGACTAGTACATGGTTCAAAAACCATAAACGAAGGTTATACACATGGTAAAGCCCAAGAGACAAAATGAGATGCCAAATAGATTACATCCTTGTAAAACAAAGATTCAGGAACAGCATAAAGAACGCCAAGGCATTTCAAGGAGCGGACATTAATTCAGGTCACAGCATTCAAATACTTGACGTGAGTACAAAGCTCAAACAAATAAGAAAAACGAGAAGAGAAAGACAGACCTGGGACCTAGAAAAACTGAAAGAAAGGTAGGATGTAGTCAGCATGAAGATGGAAGATAACCTAAAAAAGTTGGAAAACAAACCGAAGACCGTTGATATAGAATGGGATGAAATTAAAACCAGTATCAAGGATACGTTGGATAAAGTGATTGGAAAACAAGGGAAGAAAATCAGAAAACCATGGATCGCGAAGGAAATGCTGGAGAAAATGAATGAAAGACGAAAATGGATAAAAGTTGAGAAGGGTAACAGATAAAGCTAGAGAAAATTGGTTAAAAGAAAAATGTGATGAAATACAACAAATGGAGAAGTTAGAACGGTACGATATGATGTACGCTAGGCACTGAAATTAGAAGATAAGAAGTGTAATGGATTTCGTGGTAAAGGAATTATGAATACGGATGGGAAGATAGTCTCAGAAACAAAAAATGTAGCACATGTATGGAAGATTACATTAAGGAACTACACGGCAAGCAGGCAGAATCGGCAGAAATAGAACTGGAAGATGAGGAAAACATTGAAGAAGACAACTTAGGACCATGTATTATGGACAGCGAAGTAGAAAAAGCGATAGTAGAACTAAAGAAGGGGAAAGCCACGGGCAGCGATGGAATACCGGCTGAGATACTTAAAGTCATAGGATCAGAAGGACTAAAAGCGATCACGAAATTAATTAATAAGATTTACGACACGGGAGAGTGGCCTCGGGATTTCCTAGAAGTAACAAAGATCCCTCTAAAGAAGAAGCCAAAGGCAACGCAGTGTAAAGATTACAGAACGATAAGCCTTCTGTCACACACATCGAATGTCATCACGAGGATTCTTTAATAAAAGGCTGGAGAAAAAGGCAGAAGAAATAATAGGCGAAGATCAATTTAGTTTCAGGAAAGGACGAGGAACTAGAGATGCTATATGAGTAGTTAGAATCATATCAGAAAGGGCAATAGAGTACAGTCAAGATATCTGCGCATTTTCGTAGACTGGCAGAAGGCCATTGATAGAGTAAACTGGGTAAAGTTGATGAAGATATTAAAGGATATCGTTGTACAAAAAATGATAAATAGACTAGTAATAACAGGTAGAAAATACGGTATGGAAATAAATACAGAAAAATCCAAGGTCATTCGAATATCGGTTAAAGAAGAGATTCTGAACATAACTATTGGGGGAAAGCCATTAGAACAAGTATCAGAATATAAGGACCTTGGAAGCATCATAACACGAGAAGCAAAATGTACGGGTGAGATCAAAACTAGAATAGGAAAAGCAAAAGCGGCTTTCAGGAGAAAGAAACAACTACTTTCAGAGAATATAAAGGAAGATATCCGCAAGAAGTTAATAAAATGCTACGTATGGCATAGTATGGGGCAGAAACATGGACGCTAAGGAAAAATTACATCAAATACTTGGAAAGCTATGAAATGTGGACTTGGAGGAGAATGTTGAAGATAAAATAGACAGATTGGATGGAAAACGATGAAGTGCTACGAAGAGTAGAAAAGAAGCAAATTATTATACAGACTATTAGAAAGAGGAAGTCAAACTGGGTTGGACATTACCTGAGGAGGGAGAGTATGATTAAAGCTGTGTTAGAAGGAAAACTAGATGGGATAAGGGAAAGAGGTAGGAAAAGGTTTCAGCTGATAGACGATTTGAAAGGGAAAGAGAGTTATCGAGATATGAGGAGGACAGCGGAAAATAGGAGTATTTGGAGAACCAGGTTTAACCAAGAATAATCACGGACCTTTCTACGGACAGACTACCTATGAAGATGATTATGTTTTTAAAAAAATCAGATATAGAGATTAAAATTGGTGGTTTTCTGCGAAATCTGAGTATGTTTTTATTCTTTGACTAAGAACAGAAGAATAAAATTTATGTAAATTTATTTTAATAAAATCACGTTTATCTGCACCAAAATTTTAAAAAAATAATCTAAAATTCGCATAATTCAATTTTTCATAAAATTAAAATAATTTTTGATACATAAAAATTGTTTAACAAATAAATCTCCATTAATATGTCTTTATCACAAACTTATGTGCCCAAACTATTGTTATTTTATAAAACACTCAATTAGTTGAATTTTATATTTAGTGTTTAATGTATAGTGCATGTAATAGTTGGTATCATTAATTTTTTGTTTAAATTTTATTTTGACTTAATACTTAATTCATACATGCCCGTCATTTTTTTGGGCAGTTACGCCACAACAAGGTTATATTTCGAGATACCTGATGAAAGTATTATATAAGTGATTATTCTTGAATACTGCGTGATACTGCATCATTAATTACTCATATATATTTGTTTAAATTATCTGGAACGACAGATCTCCATTAGTGAAATATTTTACGATCTCAACTTCCATGCAGTCGTTCCAAATGATTTTCAATCAATTATCATAAGTATACCATGGATCAATTTACTCCAAGAGTCGCAAAAACTTTAATTGCGCCCTCATCTAGATGAATTCTATCAATGAGTTTTTCTACCAATAGTAATTTATAAGCCGAGAATTCTTTCAATTCGAAGTTTTTGCCATAAAGTCATTAAAGGCATATATTAACGGATCATTTCGATTTACTTTTACTGAGGTTTTACTTCATTTTTAATTATGGGATTCCATGAAAACGTTATTTCACATGGAATATTAAATAATGCTTTTAAATTTCAAATAGTTCATCCTAATAAGCTATGGTACTCTGCAGGGGGAGATTGAAAAATACAAAAACCACTTATTAAGCTTTAAACCTCCATCTGCAAAGTAATTTTTTATCAATCAAGTAAAAAATATTTTGATCGAACACTCATTAGCATCCTTTTGGTTTTTTATTTTAATTCATAACGCATTGCTTGTAATTAATATTTTACTCTACAAAAATTGTTAGCATGAAGACATCAGCGTGAGTGAGAATTCATAAACAGTGGTGACTGAAAACCAATTTGTTGAATCAAGCGTATAATAATTTAAACACACATCCTTGAAATACATCTCGTCAAATCACTTTAAATTACTCAGAATGACTCGATCACAACTTATAATAAATTCCATGGAAGTTTTTCTTTCGATATTATTCAAAACTTGGCTGGAAGGTTATTGGTCGACAGCTATATATACCATTTGTGTAATTTATTTGTTGACGTGATGGATATCGATCTTGTATTTAAAGTAGAATTTTTCTTCTCTCGAAATTTCATGAATTCCGATGTGTTAAATAGATATCCGGCGTTTCACTTTCGTTCAGACGTACAGTGGAGCAGCAGTTATTGAGCCCTTCAAATGGCGCCTCTCAAAAGACAGGCTTTTTTACGATTAAGACATATTAACAGGTTTTAGATGACCTTTCTTTCAAACCAAGTCCATTAACTGTTTTAGTCATAGTGTATCCAATTGAAACCACTTATATTTCCGTATTTAATTTATTATTATTATTTGTGTCCTGATTGTTTCAATTCCCTGGGTTTTAAAGTTCACGGGCCATTTCGTTTTAACCAACCACCATTTTTATTCATTTAAAATGTATCCATATTTTTAATGCAAAATTTATGTTATATGTTTCAAGAGTTAATAAGATTAAACTTACGATTTACCCTGTAGTTCAGGGTACTGTGTAGTTCAAGGGTCGGCAACCTACAACCCGCGGGTCGATGCATATTCATTATATTCAGTTTAATGCTGTATTTAATACAACACAATTGCCTATTTTAGTATAAATTACTGTCATGAATCCTGAGTTTGACGAAGTCTTCGCGCTAAACATTTACTCCCAAATAAAACTCTAATCTGACTCTCTGAAGCTTTCTACACTTTTCAGTACGCCCCGCCGAAACTCTCGCAACTAAGAATGTGGTCTACCATTCACAAAAGCATAGCGGTCCCTGTTCTGCACAGAGCCATTTCAAATCCGATGCGATTTTATTCTAAAAATTATAAATAAGTATTACTTTAATTAAATGGGAAACTTATAATCCAGAATTTAGAATCTATTTTCGGTGAATAACCGCTGAAGACGGCTACTTTGTAGCCGAAATGCGCATCTGGCTTTTTATAATCTTGTTGTGGCTAATCCAGATATCCGAGACAAGTATTTTTTAAGTGCCTATTCTAGAATGGAAGTACGAGTTTGCTATAATGATCCAACTTTTGTTGAAATTTCAGAGCTCGGTTTAATTAAAACATTCATATCCCATCCTGTTTCAATAACACGAGTTTTACATAAATCAAACGACGGAACTTGAATTTTATTAAATGTCGACCGTAATATAAGGCTAAACGGGCCGGTCAGGAATATTTAAGCGGAGAAAATGGCGCTATAAAATTATAATTTATTCATTTTTCGTTCCAACTCTCTCGCAAATCGCTCTAAATAGGATTTTAGTTCGGAGCGTGTTCTTGCTTCTCAAAGTAACATGTTACCATTTAACCTCCGCGCCACATTAAGTTCCATCGAGGTGGCTTTATATTTCCGTTTATTGTGCTACAGAAAAGAAAGAAAATGAGTCCGAAAGACGTTTGGAGCATAGAATATAACCTGCGGTAGAGAGATGTCTTATCGCCTTGTGGAGATATTTTGGAGAGAGAGAGAAAAGAAGAATGGAGAGATAGATTGTAATAGGAAAGAAGGGAGAACACGGCACGTAACTATCAATATTACCATATAAAATGAACCTACAGCTTCATATTTACGACAGCTGGTAAATATATAAGATCCATAAGAGGTTAGAGAAATGAGAACAGTGGCACAAATATTAATGCATGTAAGAAATTCCAAATGAAGCATGTGAAAACGCTACTCAAGGAAATGGAGAATAAAATTTTCTTTCAATGATTTGTCTATGTTACCGTTTATTCAATACGTAAACCGTATTAGTATTTTTAAAGGCGTTAATTTCCAATGTATGAAAAAATACAAGCTTCTTTTTTTTGTTTGAAAATTTGTTTTTCTATAATTCAGAATAAAACGGCCATATTTTTGTAAAATGCAGGCAAAATCATTGGAAAGAGTACTTAATTAACCGAAGCTCGTCGTTTTGAGGAAGAATTGCTATCACGGAGTATACATGATAATATAAAACATAAAAATTGCCTATGTATCTTCCGTTCGCATGTAGTGCTTTCTTTGCCTTTTACGTAAATGTCTCCAACTATATTTGACAGATGTCATGAAAACAGCTTTCTTGAGTCTCTACACCAGGGACTGAAGAGAGAGAGGGAGAGATGGAGAAATGTTCCACTTTTGGGAGCCTAATACTATAACTTTTGGAGCTCATGTCAATTTGACTCCCCATCCTCCCCACGCGGCTCGGACCTCGAAAGAAATTTCAGCTAGGGTTTTTCTCGTTTTCCTTAGGTTTGCGTGCACATAAGGAGGGCGCGTAATTACGTTTCTTCCTCGTAAAAACGTGGTTGACTCTCTTCGCATCGTTTCGCAATGTAATATTCCCATATTATTGGATCGCCTTCCTTCGTTATTTGAAGTGAAATGAAATCTCTCCTCTCCTTTATAGGAAGGACTGGCATTAAGGCCTAACGACCGCATACCATTCGGTCATTAATATAAGTAGGTTTGCTAATGCATCCCGCGCTCATGTGAATCGCCAGTCGGCTGGAGTGTGAGGATGGAAAGAAACCAGTCTGAAAAAAAGCGAATGGAATACTTTGTATGACGAAAATATCGACACAAAAACGTCATTAATTTTAATATTATTTTTGATGGAAAAGTTTACTTTATCATAGAACGAAAGGCGTTTTCGATTTGAAATTTTAGCCTAGCTAGCCACAAACTTCCGTTGGTTAAAAACGCTTTCAAAAACGTGCATTTCATCCACCTCAAAAACTGTTTTGCAATTGAATCAGTGAGTGAGTGCAAAATAATTTCGGTACCAATCTCGTTGTGACAAAATTTCATTACTTTTAAATAATTCTTTTGGAGGATGGCATTGTGCACAATCAAATTCTTTATTGTTTTTAAGCCTATTTTTAAAAAATATCCTAAATAGAGGGGTGCCCTCCACCCTACGAAACCTTTCTGGGGGTTAACGTAAGTCTTTGTTACTGACCAGAATCTTATTGCAAAAAGGCAACGAAATGTTGTTTATTAGCTAATCTGGCTAACATTATATGGAAAAAAGACCCCTCAGCACCCACTCTCCTGCACCCTGCCGGATCTCACCTCTGCGGTAGACCCCGATGCCTCACATGCCCGATAAACCCACAGGCAATTCCTTCTCCAGCCACACAACTAACATCACCTACCTCATAACTTCCCCTACCTACTGCACCACCCGCAATGTCATTTACCTCTTGAGATGTTTCGGCTCCCCAACTTCGTCAGTAGGAGCTTGCTCACAACCACCTTCTAAACTCCTTCTCTCCCCCTAGCCACAAACTTAGCTAGAATTTCACTCCTTTCGGCCATTCCTCCTCTTCCTCCGTATCCTCCTATCCCCGACCTTTCCGCACTACCCTTCCGCCCCATGCCTCCACCCAGTGTCACTTCCATTAGTTGTCACTCTCTATTGCTGACCAAGGGATCGTCCCCGAAAGCTTCCGTGTTTTTTGTGTTCGTTTTACGTCTGTCACTTCGACACCCCCAGCAGCTCGCCATCTTGAAGACATCTTATTGGTGAATGCTCACTGGCCTTCCTTGTTCCAACAACTTGTTGCCATTCATGTATCCCATTTACCTTCATATATATACGAGTTGTTGGTGCTTGCATAATGCAAGCGCTTAAAAAGACACCATACACCAAGATCTAAACTCGTAAATAAACCAACGTGACAGCATATGAACTACCCATTCAAATAAGCTAATAGTTTTCATTTTCTGCGAAATTAAGACATCTATCCGGAATTTCTAAATCTCTGGCAATCGGCTCTCATCCATGTTTTCTAATTTCAAGTTTCATTGTCAGATCGCCCTTTTTAAGCAATAACTGTAATCATCATTAAGACAATAGCCTATATGTTACACTAAAATTTATGTAAAAATTAGGATATTTTGTGCGTTATGTTTATGGTGTCATTATCCGTGCCTTTTAGTAAGTATCCGGATAAAAAAATTAATTGAAAATTATCACGTCATCATAATACGTCGTTGACTGAAATCAAAGAGATTATAATGTAGTCTAAGCATTAAATCAATGTTCTTAAAGTATGGAAAACCAATTCCCATTGAAAGACATTGGAGTTGTTGCTATGGTAGTTAACATTTTTCATTGTTGAAAACCGAAATACTTTCCATAATTTTATGATTAAAATTGAATCTTTATTCAAATTCAGCATGGATTTGAATTTGGTCTTCAATAAAAATAAGCTTCATTTTTTCATCCACGGTACGGTTTGTATTCCGATTTTATATCTTAATTGTAAATAATTTAAAAAAGCAATTTTATATAGCTCTGCATCGTTCTTAATGCTTTTCATATGGGCGTTGAAAATTGGACATTGGGGTCAAAAAAACCCTTAAATATAACCTTTTGCTAAATTTCGAATTTTTTCCAGAGGTTGTGTCCAATAATCTATTTTCCTTCAGAATTTCAGCTCTCTAGCTCTTCTAGAAGTACTTTTTATTTTTCTTGAAGACAAAATTCAAATCCATGCTGAATTTGCGTAAAAATTTGATTTTAATCATAAAATTATGAAAAGGTTTTCTATTTTTAACAATGAAAAATATAAATTACCATAGAAACGAATCCAGTACATTTAAATGGGAATCGACTTTCCATACTTCAAGAGCATTATAATCCATTTGATATCAGCCAACGACGTATACATATGATGACGTGGTAATTTAAAATTAATCTTTTATCCGGATACCTACTAAAATGCGCGGATGATGATGCCATAATCTTGGACGCGAGCTGATTACTATAAAATTTAGAAATTCTGGGTAGAGGGCTCAATTTCGCAGAAAATGAAAACTATTATGTTATTTAAATGTGTAGTTCAAATGCTGTCGCGTTGGTTTATTTGAGTTTAAAAGTTGGTGTATGGTGGCTTTTCAGCGCTTACAGTATGCAAGCACCAACAACTCGTATATATACTCTATATATATATATATATATATATATATATATACAGTCAAACTCGTTTATAACGAGCACGGTTGTAACGAGTTCACGGCTATAGTGAGCAAATGCTACCTTCAAGATAAGTTTACGAGCATTTACATACAAATATTTCACGTATATAACGAGCACGCTTCACGGATATATCGAGCAAACTTTGACCACTTCTCACTGTCTCAAACGCGGTGTCGGTCAGCCCCTTAAATCCTCATAGTGACCCAAAATATGTAACCTTGTGTTCTTGAGTCCAGCCTCTACACCCTATCCCTCGGGGAGGTTAAAGACCGCGGCGTTGTTGTTAAAAAATAATCCCTTCGTCCAAACCAAGAATTCCCAACTTGCAGGTACAGTGGCACTCGCGGAGGTCCTTTGTCCTCTCCTCCCAACCCCCCAGCTCTTTTACAGCCAAGAGGTTGTGTTTGGAAGGGGGTAAGGGGCTGAGGGCATGTATAATGGCGCCCACCCCCGTCGCTCAGCCGAATGCACCCAACAACCTTTCCCACGTAAAGATGGGAAATCCCACGTTTAATCCGTCTCCTCATTAACTCTTCCTGGAATTGGTATGCTCACAGTTTGCAAAGAAAGTTCGTAGCGTTGATCACAAAAATCAGTTGAGATTTTGCCCTTGAACGAGTAACATGTCCGTACATAAAAGGAAGTGTTTGTCTATTCGCGAAAAGGTTGATATTATTCGAGAGTTAGAACGTGGTAAAAAAAATGTTGAAGTGTGTAAAAAATTTAATTTATCATCGTCTACGGTTTCAACCTTATGGAAAAACAAAGAAGCGATTTTATATGCACTAGAGAACAACCTAACAACGAACAAGAAAATGAGGAAGTGCGACTTGGGTAGTGATTAAGGATGCAGCTGTGAGTAAATTTTATATGTACGTATGTTTACTTTAAATTTTCTAGTTTATTCTCATTTTTAGGTTTTTTCATAAATTTACTAAATAACCTTTCTGTTTATATATTCACTTTTACTTCGTATGTCTTATTTTACCATACGCATTTGCCTTCACGGATATTAAGTTTAACGGCTATAACGAGCAAAACTAAACGGTCCCGTGGCGCTCGTTATAGTCGAGTTTGACTGTGTGTATATATATATATATATATATATATATCCTGTATATGTAAAAAGCAGCTATTTATATATATATATATATATATATATATATATATATATATATATTAAATAGTCACGGCCATCAGAGATACCTGAGATAAGTACTTTCTTATTCGTTTGATTTCTAAGTGCTAATTATTGAATTCTGCTTTTTGTTGCCTTGTCTATATACTCCACCGTATTTACTTACCTTTAAGGGAAATTTACTTTTTCGTACTTTCGGGATTGAAATTCCTGTGTCATTAATATTTTCGTCCATATAATTTCTTAGACTTTGACAAAATAGTCGTAAAAACGTTTTTAAGAATAAATAATGCAAGATAGTTGGGTAATCTTTGGCAGACATGCGGAGAAAAGTTGTAGCCCGAGCACGTACGTGGAGAAAGGCTCCGTTCCTTAGGAACGGCTTCGTTTCTTGGCGTTACCCTAATTAAACATTTTCCTTTATGTTGCCTCGTGTGATCTGTTGTCGGTTACAGACCTTGAAGGTTAGTTTCCTTTTCTCACACTTTCAGTATTAAAAAACCAATCCGCGTGCTAAGTAAAATTATTCCATCGCTCGATATCTTGAGTACTGTTGAGCTACAACACGATATTTTTCTCTCTAATCTACTATGGCAAGTGAGAGAGATATTATCTGATCCTGGGCTTTCCTCAATTACATGGAACTGAATAATAAAGCACGTTTTCCTGCACTTTTTATGTGGAGGTCTTCATTTGAATAATTCTCTCCGATCCTACTGCCATCGCCACGGAGGGAGAGGCGGACTAAATGAGAGGTGGAAACGGATTAGAATCAAGTTGAGAGAAAAGGCGAAAAGGAGTGAATGGATAAGCTAGGAATGTACACGAGCGAGTAGGTGATGGGTTTACGATCTTTGAAACGCGGCCAATACAATGAGAGAATGAGGACTGAATCCTTAAAATGAAAGCGAAACATTCGGAATCGTTTACGGTTGCTCCACGCCTATTGAAAGGAATCCAATTTTACCCGCCGCCCCTTTCAACATTCCCACGTAGCTCGCAAACGCTTCGCGTGTCACATTTATCCGCGAGGAAGTCGAATTTCTTTTTTCTTCCTCCCATTCTATCTCTTATTGCCTTTTGTGTGGCGCGGGAGTCCGTGCGTCTAATGGAAGCAGTGACGCCATCTTGACACACGAGGGAGCGTTGGTTTGCGTCGTGATTGAAATTCGTTCTGAAAGACGAGATAGCTAAAGAGACGTTTCTCGTGTAAAACTCCGCCGGATAAAGATAAGGGGACGACGGGAAGGTTTTCTTTAAACAGGGAACGAGATGATCGCCGCGTAAAAATATCTCGAGAGGTTTGTCAAGGTCAAAAAGCGTCGATTGGTTTTGTTTTGTTATTCGCATCTACTCCCAGATATCAATCGAAGGCTAAAAATTTGGGTCATGTTCATTGTACGGCCGGTACCCAACGGTATTATAAAAATTCGTGCTTCGCGTTGTTTCGAAGCCTTTTGACTTTCAGAATAAGTTGAGGGAGGTTTCGCATGTTTCTCCTTCGTTTGTTTGCACTTGGATCCGATCCGTGGGCGATTTCCCTTTGTTACTTTCTCATATACGTAGTATATTGAGAAAGTATTGTAATAGTGAAAATATTCTACCTCGTGATTTTGATGGAAATACACGTTTTAGGTGTCCCTGAGTATATAAAAGTGGTTTTCACGCGTATTTAACATCGAATGATATCTCGTATTTATGAAATATATTATCTTTTGCTGATCATTTTTGATAAAAATGATATTGCACAAAATAAATGGTAGTTGATTGTGGGCGATGTTTAGAAACTAGATTTACTCAAAAATGGCTCTAAGGAATTTGATTAAAATCAATCTAGTTGTAGAGCCTGATGTTACAAATAACCATATGACTAAAAATCACTATATGGCGTCAAGTGACATTACAATGTACGCTAAGTTACTTCACCTAGCCCTATGACGTCACGCCTCCGCCCATCCACTCAAAAGCTTACTACAGCCTAGACGGTTAAACTAAATTGAATGATATCTCATATTTGTGGATAATATCATTCATAATAGACACTGAAGAGATTAACGATATTGCGCAATAATTAAGGGTACTTTATTCTACGATATTTTGAAACAAAATTTGATTTACTCAAAAACGGCTCTAAGGATTTTGATTAGAATCCATCCAATCGTACAGCCTGATGTCAAAAATAATACAAACTTCGGTTAACTTTGATTCATAAGCGTTTTTCTTTTATAAATGTACAGTCGACCAAACGTATATATGTACGTACATGAGAAAGTTTGTGCAATGTATGTTGCGCCGTTTATTTTTTTTCTATTTTGCACGTGCTAAAAACTCAATATTTTGGTTCGAGGATAAGTTTTAATTGACCGCCTCCAAATTTATTTTCATTCAGAGTTGCGAAAGGATTCGTCAATGTTTGAAAACAGAGTGAGAGAATTGGTTCGTTGCAGATATGTATTTCTGTTCTTAGACGAGTAGAAGGTCATCAGGGAGATATGAGAAATAATAACCATGAAAATAGCAATAATTCCTGCAATAAATCTGAATATGCAAATTATCCGAGGCGTTTACGATACGTCACGTGACTACGAAGAATCGAACTTACAAATCATTTATAAAAATTTACGTATAAAAATTATTCAAGCCGTACCTACGAATATTTATTTTAAAGCCAGTTTACCGATTGTTGGAGCAATCAACGGACGGAATAGATATTACGCAATTTCCCTTGTTTATACGCTTAGCTTCCACATACTTGCCCAAGTAAAAAGAGAAATACAACTCTTTGTGAAATTATGAAAAAAATCATTATCTGATATGCTGAATTTTGTGTACTATTCACTCAGTAATTTACACTAATTAACTTTGTTGGGACGGCTGTCTATAAATTATCTGACAAATTCTATTCGTCGAATTCGGAAAAGAGACATTCATATTTGTCAGTCTCTTAAATTTGAGGTTAAATTTTACCAGGCTACTTTGGACAGTTTCATCATAACTGTCTATAATTGGAAATTCATGTCATTATTTGTAGAAATCAACAATACTCCTAGTCGTATTTATCCGATACGAGAACAATAGTTTGATTAAATAGTTTTGCCGGTGTCTCCAACATCTTCTTCACTGAGACTTTTCTTAGCGCTTCGAAATAAAAAGAAGCGTTTCCACAAGTTCGACGGGAGTGTAACAAGAGCAAGAAAAGTCTCACCTCTTCAGTTAGCTCGCGAGAAAAAATCACGCCCGATTATAACTAAGGTTTTCGATACTCTTTTGGCTTGTTTAAATCAAGAGGTTTCCTCCCATCGAATTTTACAGAATAGAGGAGCAGACATTTGTTAAATCGACTGTTTTAAATAAACTTCCCTTTAAATTGATGGAATGATATGATCCGAAGATCCTATGCAGACAGGCATAAGCTGTGAAAATGTTCTGCTACGATAGTTCAGGGGTAGAATATCCGCCCGGCAAGTGGAAGACCCGGGTTCAATTTCCGGTCATAGCAGACTTTTTTTCTCGTTTCAAAAATTGTTCAAACTTCCCTTTGTTGATAATAATTAAGTGGTTTCCTCTCGACACAATTCTCGATTTATCGATATTTATGAAAATTTTAGCAAAGAAATTACATGAAAAGATACTGATTTTCTCGTCTATAAGCGCTACTGTTATTAATATACTCCCATGCGTGAAAATGGGCGGAAACTTTCTGCGAGTGTCAACATGTACTTTTGATGAAATCACGAAGATTCCTTTCAAAAAACTCAATAAAAATATACTAAATTTCCATCCTTCCTTTCTCCCTGTTTCTCTATTGGTCCAATCTCCTCCCCCACTTATTTTGTTTGTACGTTATACAGAAAAAGTGCAACCGTTCCAGCTGATCTTTCAAACGTAATCATAACAGTATAAAGAAATATCAACTAACATTTCAAATCAATTTTTGCTATAGTTGCTTCTTCCAATTACCCCATTAAAGTCGATATGATGTAATCTCTTACTATGACAGTCTTATTAGGTCAACCGTCTGAATTGATATTACTGAGATAACACTGAAGATTTTTTTTAATTCTAAGTGTTTCGTGAAAAAGAGACATATCTTTTACACTTTAACCCCTATTAGTAAATTTTATTTTATATTTCTTGGGGCATATTATAAAAGTGTCACTTTCGAAAAAAATGAATAGCTACTGAAAGGTCTCAGCCCGTCGACAAAAAGATATTTAGCAATCGCCACGCCGTCTTCCGAACAGTTTAAGAACTATGAATTCGTAGCTGGCCGTCCAACAATAGACAGGAGTCTGATCACGTGATCCTTAGTTATGAACGATCGCTTCCGTAACGGATATATTCCGCTAACTTACATTATAACAGAAATTTTGTAATTTGTCTTTTTAGATCGTAATATTTAAAATTATCAGATTTTTTATGAAAAAATTAGAGATACTACTTTATTAACTCAACATGCTGAAATATCAAAACGGTTTTAATACACAATTAAGAAACAGCCTAATAAATGGGCCTAATATTTTGACCATTTCAATCACGAAAGTTCCGCATCTTAACAGGATCCTTTACATAAACAAGCGTGAGATAGAAATGCCACTACCATCTGTGGCAACGTGAAAGCTTAGAAAACAAAGGAGCATCCATTCGTTTACCAAAGCAAACAAGCCGGGCTAGAACCTGATGGAGAAAACTTAGAATATTACTTAAGTCAAGTCCATAACGAAACTGATGCTAACTTTAACGGGGAGGCGGGTTTGCTTATTAAAAAGTCAAAGAACTTAAGGCGCCTAGAGAGAATCTATTATAAATCAGAAAAAATAATGAAGGTCGACTATTCTTTTGAGTAAATATGCTCCTCTCAGATTGCGTTAAAAAAAGGTCAAGGCACGACTTTCGAAGGCATTCATCCCACTGGCGACCGTAAGCCAAAGCGAAAAATGCCCGCTCAGCGACGGATAAGTGTTCTGGAGACATTTTAAATATAAAGATGAAAACGGAATTAAAAATTGGAGTTGAAATGACAAACGACAGAGGAACATTATGCGAAACGTTTCATAAAATCGGATTATGAAAAGAGCTTTTTGAATTGTGTCGCTTAAAACGATGTCTTGGACAAATAAAATTTTTCTGAATACGAATATTCAGTTATGGAACTTCATGCTCCCGTGTCCGCTCAAGTACGAGCATTAAAATAACTCCATGACAGGACAAAAAATTAAAGGCGAGCTAAATTAAATTAAATCGAAGAGGATTATTTTTCAATGTTTTATCGGGCTCATGTTATTTACCCTATAAACAGACATTTCACTTAATTTTATTTGAACTTTCTGAAATTCCATCATGCGCATTTCCTGTATTTCGAAATTATTAAAAACCAGACACTCCTCGGTGAAACCTTTTGGGAATCTGAATAAAACTTGACTAATGTAACACCACGTAAAATATTTCACTTTCGGCATTATTTGGTATACTTTGATATATTGGATACAACTTGCGCCGTGTCGCTCCATTGTCTCAGAAAACAAACGTTTTACAAAAATAAAGCGAGGCGGTTACAGTGTTATGATTTTTAAAATACGGAAGGACAATGTGAACGTTCTCAGTAAAGTTATTCACGGCTCATAATCAGAAGAGACTGAAAGAAACATTGGAAGAATTCTGTGGTCGGGAAATACTAAAACGGTCAAGCTGGTATTGTTTGCAAAAGATAATGGAAATAGAGTAGGAAACGTGCGTTTTATATGTGTAAGGGAAATCCAAGTATACATAAACCGGGAAGTAGGACACTTAGTCCCAATTATCATAGTGGTCATAACCGTGAATACATAATTAACCGCTAGACTCGTAAAAATATTTTCCTGATGAAAATTTTGAAGAAACCAACGGCTGACCCGTAGAAATTTCTGTGTCCTCCTCTCTTGAAAATAAAATCATTTCAGCGTGTTATGTAATATGAGAAATTAATGCTGTTTCTATTTGAAATTCTTCATGTTCCATTTTATATTCAGAATTTTTTAAAATTCATTTCTTTGTACTATTGAAAATTGATAAGAAGAACGGATAGGTTGGAGTTAGTAGTTCAAATCCAGTGGCTGTTTACGTAGCCATGAAGGTTTTTCCTGGAGTTTAAACTTCACTTGTGAGACTTTTTAGTTGTTATACTCTTCTACCGAGCTAAATTGCCAATAAGCAACTGCTTATGATAATAACAAGGCGATTAAATATCCTTTGCTGCATTGAATTAGTCTATTTCTTTCTAAAAACGTTATTTTCAACAAAGTATTTTACTGAAAACTAATCCTCTCCAATTGTCAGAAAAACTTTGGAAAAACCGGAGGCGTATTTCGGCTACGAAGTAGTGGACATCATTTGTGGTTTTTTAAGAATGTACTATAGGGGATCACCACCAGCACCATAACTAGGGGGGCGGGGCAAGCGGGGCATCTGCCCTGGGCGTAACTATATATATAGTAGATATACCACTATAGACACGCTCTGGTGATTTTTTCAAGCATTTATAATTTAAAATTATCGCAAATTCAGCAAAACCACGCGAATCTCCAGTTCCCCAACCGCTCAGTCGTATCAAATTTATAAATTGCTTTCATATTAGGAATAATTGGATGATTGAGGAAGAGCGTTGTTTTCGAGGTGAGAGCCGAATGTGGAGAGCGACAGATTGTTAGGTTATCTTTTTTATTTATGGTGGGCTTCGTGCTTTTTTCGACTTTCGCAGAATCGGAGAAACAAATTGCCAACAGGGAAATGGAGTCGGGTGGCAGATTTTTTTTATTGATTTGTGGTCGTACTTTTCTGAAAGCGACAATCAGGAAGAGGAAAATATTAAGTCCACGAGAATTACAGCGAATAAACAAATATGATGGACGAAAATTGGGATGAAATTTCTTCAGGCTGCATTCCTTATAATTTAACTCTCAAAAGGTCTCTGTGAAACATTTGAAATGTTTACCGACTCCCAACTAATGTCACAGTTTAGAATTGTAGAGTGAGCAATATCAATGATCACTTTTTACTATTTACCGTGAATGAGACAGTTGAATTACTTAAAGAGATTTGAAGGAGATGCACCTAGACCAGCACACGTTGCAGGTGTTGTCGTGCGGAGGATAGTATTTCTATAAGAGAGGTGAAAGTCCTGTTAAAATAGAGCTGGCGAGAAAAAGTCTGATGATACAGATTGTTCTTGTAAATTCGTATTCATTTCATTGCCGATTTTTCGAGCCAAGAGATAGTAATTATAAACTTCACAACTTACACTATCATCGCCTCAATCAGCCTTCAGAAGGCTTCAGCAAGAATTTGTTAAAATTTCGATTTAAGTAATATAGGCATCGTCAACATTAATTTGTCCTGCTATCATCATTTAAACGACATTAAATATAAGTAACAAATAATTGTTGTATTTTTCAGAAATGAAAATCACTCATTCATTTATTAATCTCATTAATGTATTCCGTTATTTCGTTGAAATTGTTAACTGTTGTAAATATGTTTGTCTTATACCTTATCAACATAATTAAGAGAACATGTAATAGCGCAAAAACTATATTTTTTCTTTAATTATCCGCAATTTAACTTCAGGACTCCTTTATTAATTCATGATGAAAATGTTATAAATCGGCATTTTGATCCATATTTCAAAACCTCGAAACGTAGTCGGTGGTTTGTTCTTGCGATACCACCAGCATTCTTCGTGCTTTTTTCGTTCCCATTTTCTCATCTTATGTTAGAAAGATATTTCACGCTGACCTTTTTTCCCATTACTCTAGATTCGCTCAGCAGTCTGTTCACTAGATGAGCTTGGCGACACTCACAGGCGTGGTCGCCATTCCACCTGCAGCACAAAACCGAAATGAAGGACGAAATGAAGATGAGAAAGAATCGAAGACAATTTTGACAATAGTATTCCATACTGATATTTTAGAGAAGTTGATAATAGAATAATTCCTTGGACATTGCGCTGAGTTCAGATGAAGAATAAACCTTAATGAATTTAATCGGCGTTGCAAGTTAATACTAAATGAAATCCTATTATAAGTTTATTTGTATAAAAATATAAATTTTTTATATACAAAATTATATTGACAATTTTCGGAGTAGAAATTGTATCAAGACAGGTTCCAGTGATTTATCGCCATCCTCAGGTTGAAAGTGTGCAAGTTTCTCTTTGATTATGAAAAGTTTGTATTTTTACGCAAATAAATTTTTAAAGGACTTGATAAATTCGTCATCGAAATATTTTGGTTTTGACCATTCATAAAATTACACCAGATGAGGTTTTTATGATTTTAGATATCTTATCCACGCGTCCTTTCAATTTATGATATGATTTTTAAGGCAATTGAAAAATGCGGTAGATCCAACTGTCATAAAATGTTGGTAAAATCAGATGTGCAGTTCGGACTCGTTACAGCCGTCATCAGTGGTGATTTAAGGGTAGTAGATCCTGAAAACTTCCATTGTTACGACTACCGGGGTTATCTAATTAAGAGTTTGATTACAGGCATTAGGCAAGTGTCTGCCAAAGATAGTTTGGTGCTCAGGTCATCGCCCTCTTCGCTTACTAAATTTTTCAGTAAAGCGTTTTATTATATCCATTAATGCTTTAAAAAAACTAAATAAATACCTTCGAAGATGCCTGCTCGTTTGGCCACATCCATCCCTTACCAACATTTATCTACTAGCAAATAATGTACGTTACTTCTGACCGGCCGTGTATTACGCGATAATTACTTTCTGAAATTAATCTAGGATATTTACAACAAACCACTTGGCTGTATGGGCGACCAAAACACACAATACCTAACACGTTGCATCCTGACTTCATTCGACTAATCCTTAAGCCGGAAATATTACAATAGTTTCGGGCGACCGTCGTGGTCCGCTAAGAATTTAAAAAAATGACTCCATTCTCGTACCCAACCTATAAATTCTAGACGTTCCCGCGGTTGAAGATTTCGCTCATTATTTTTCCTCCTCGTGCGTCATTGACGTGGAGATAAGGTTGGAGTGTTGGGAAACGGACATCAATTCGGAATTTTCCTGGCCGTTAAATTTGGTTTCCTGGTCGAAAAAATCCTTGCCTTGATCCGTTTTATTTTTATTCTTTCTCTCTCTCTCTCTTTCTCTCTCTTGCCGCAACTTGTTTGTTGTGGATGGAAACCCGGGTTACGCCCCCAAAATTAAAATAATACGAGAATCCTGGATGGCGCGAAATTCGACGAACAAAAAAGCGAATCGAGAAAGCGCAAACGATTTCGGTTAATTTCGCCCAACATCCGGAAAATAATATCGACCTTTTTTAGCGGGAACGTGATTTGATGAAGTTTTTAGCCTACTTTACTGAATGGAAATCTTACATATAGTTTTCCAGTTCTGTCTGGTCTGTCTGTCTGCGTGAGACGCTGACGTCATAAATGACACTTTTTAACGCGTTTTTAACAAACTTCCCGATTAGGTGAAAGGGGAAAATTTCGCAGGAATGTTGATTCAAATATAAAAATTAAATGACGAAAATAAATAAGAAAAAAGACCCGAATTTGACTCCAGGGGGGGGGGGGGGCGATTTCCATATCCCGTATGATAACACGTAAAAATCGACTTTTTCAAGTGCAGGCTTTTATTCATTTGGAAATTATAATTAGAAAGAATTGACGTACGATCTTCGAATTTAAACTATGTTTTAGGAATATTAATGCCGTTTCTTATTATATTCATCTTCTTCCGCCTACCTTTCAAAATCTCCAATATTATACATTTAAATCACATATTTTGGGAAAATATCGGCTTTTAAACACATCATTGTTAAACTTCTAGAATCAATTGTTGTCTCAACTCGCATACGTGTAATATATACGAGTGCACAGATTGCCTTAAATTATCGTAAGATTTTTCGCGAAATTACGTAATCCTAATGGGACTGGGATTTAGTTTGCATTATTTTGCTTATATAAACGACAATATGGATTTAGCGTAAGAAAGAGGAGATGTGAGGAGGGAGATCGAAGGGAAGGGACGTAGAATGGAAGGTACATAGTGAGTAAGGGAAGTATAGAATTATAAAAGGACAGGAGGAAAGAGATAAAAAGGGAGACGGAGAAAAAGAAGGAGAGCTATGGATTGGGACAGGAGGAAATGAGAGTGGGGGGAGGTTGAGACAAAAGAGAGGCAGAGAGAGAGGGAGAGATAGAGATGGAAGGAAAGAGAGAGAAAGGAAGGGAGACAGAGGGACGGCGAGGGAGGGAAGGGGCTCATCATTTAGCATCATCATAAGTAATATGTCCGTAGACAGGTCCATGACTAATCATGGTTAAACCTGGTTCTCCAAATACTCCTATTTTCCGCTGTCCTCTTTATATCTTGATAATTCTCTTTCCCTTTCAAATCGTCTATCAGTCGAAACCTTTTACTACCTCTTTCCCATTTTCCATCTAGTTTTTCTTCTAACACGTCTTTAATCATACTCTCTCTTCTCATGTAATGTCCAACCCAGTTTGCCTTCCTCTTCCTAATAGTATGTATAATCATTCGCTTTTCTCCTACTCTTCGTAGCACTTCATCGTTTTTCATCCTATCTGTCCATTTTATCTTCACCATTCTCCTCCAAGTCCACATTTCAAAGCTTTCCAAGTATTTGATGTCAATTTTCCTTAGCGTCCATGTTTCTGCCTCATACAATGCCATACTCCATACGTAGCATTTTATCAACTTCTTGCGGATATCTTCCCTGTAAATAGGAGTTTCTTTCTCCTGAAAGCCGCTTTTTGTATTTGATTTCATTTTTCCGTAGTGTCCCTGTTTCTGCTCCGTAAAAAGTTATACTCCATACATAGCATTTTATGAACTTCTTGCGGATATCTTCCCTTATATTCCCCGTAAGTAGGCGTTTCTTTCTTCTGAAAGCCGCTTTTGCTTTTTCTATTCTAGTCCAGATCTCATCCGTACATTTTGCTTCTCTTGTTATGATGCTTCCAAGGTATTCATAATCTGAAACTTGCTCCAAAGGCTTTCCTCCAATACTTATGTTCAGATTCTCTTCTTTGCCCGATATTCGAATGACCTTGGATTTTTCTGTATTTATTTCCATGCCGTATTTTCTACCTGTTATTACTAGTCTATTTATCATTTTCTGGAGTTCCTCTTCCTTTCTTGCTAGAAGTGCTTGATCATCCGCGTATTTTACTGTTCTTATAATCCTTCCTCCAATTTTGAAACCTCGTGTGCCTTCTAACGCTTCTTGCATTAGACAGCAGCCCTGTCTTACTCCTCTACCGATATTTACTACGCAGGTGTCCGCATTTTCCAACCTGACCTTCACAACTTGATTCACATATAGATTCCTGATCAGTCTCCTGTCTTTCCAGTCTACACCTATATACCTTAATACCTTCATCAACATTACCCAATTTATCCTATCAAAGGCCTTCTGCTAGTTTACGAAACATACGCAGATATCTTGACTGTACTCTATTGCCCTTTCTAATATGATTCTAATTACCCCTATAGCATCTCTAGTTCCTCGTCCTTTTCGGAAACCGAATTCATCTTCCATTAGCATTTCTTTAGCCTTTTTCTCCAGCTTTTTATTAAGAATCATCGTGATGATCTTCGAATTGTGTGACAGAAGGCTTATCGTTCTGTAATCTTTACACTGCATTGCCTTTGACTTCTTCTTTAGAGGGACCATTGTTACTTCTAGGAAATCCCGAGGTCACTCTCACGTATCGTAAATCTTATTAAATAAATTCGTGATCGCTTTTAGTGCTTCTGACTGCCAGACACCGATGATGGCTTTTTTAATATAACCTCCATTCGCGGGGTTTGAACCCCGGAACATTGTAATGGGAAGCCAACACGCTAATCACTACACCACCATTTAGCATATCTTACTGATTTTCATATTGAAATCAAATATATTTGGAATACTTTTACCATAATCCCGTCATATTTGACGGGCAATTACGCTAGTCGGCTTGCAGTTTCGTCGTTGTGTATGTCTATCTGTCATTCCCCCTATTAATTTTTGAACCTATAGAACGGTTTTCATGTAAATTGGTTAAAATCTCTTGCTACATGATCCGAGCTTCCGAGGATAGTTTTGTTGCGACGATATAAGTCCCAGGTTCGATTCCAGGAACGATCCTTCCCATTAAATTTACATGGGAAATCTAGATCCATCGTGTATGGTAATTTTCTTTTGCACATTAAAATATCTTAGAATTGTAATATCGGGACGGGATTTGTTCTCTTTCCTGAGAAAAAGGATGAAGATTATAATTTTTATCGTAGAATTTTGCTTATCGATTGTATTTCATAGAATTTCGTCTAAATACTGGCATTTTTGCAGTTTTTATCACTCATTACGAGAGTGTTGCCATAGCAACAACTATTGTTAGACTCGGATTCGGTATAGTCTAATATACAGTGTTTCTCAGCCTTTTTTCATGAAGTACCCTTTTTAAAATAAAAAGTTGAAGTACCCCAGTACAATTTCACAGGTACAAGTGACTCCCGTTTAACGCGGAGGATTCGTTCCTGACAACTCCGCGTTAAGCGAAAATCCGCGTTCGACGGCGGTAATATAACCCTTAAGCGCTCAAATGGAAATAATTTTACAATGCTATTTTTGGATCCACATTCAATGTAAAAGTATATTATCAACAGATTTTATTTTCACTTATTAGAGAACAATAAAATTATATGGTAAACAATATGACCAAAAAACGTAATTTATAATTAAAGCACATAATCTAAAAATTGTCCTGGTAAACGTACGGGGATCTATGAACCTGTCTATTAAAAAAGAGGCCAGGGTCGACTGCTTGGCTTTTTATCCGCTTAATACGCAAAATTTATCGGTAAGATTCAAGTAGTTCGTCGCAGTCCCGCTTCAATTAAATTTGAATAACAATTGAAGAATGAAAGTGGATGGGCAAGAGATTTTTGCACTTGCCTAATTTTAAAAAAAAAACCATGTTGGTTTAAATATAAATTGATTGAATTATATCTTCTTTATCCCTATTCATAATTTTATCGCAGAGACTTGAAGTGAAATTAACGCATTCTATCCCCATGGTCATAATAATGCACGGAAATCCTAATCATCGTTAAATCTTCATTAAGCTGCACACAAAACAATTTTGCTTTACTCAGAATTTTATATACGTAATTTTTTTTGTTTTTATAAACAAAATTAGAATTATTTATATTATTTCGTTATTAGGTAAAACTTCCGTCGTCGTGTTGGCGTACCCCAGAAAGTTTCTCACGTATCCTCGAGGGCACGCCTACCCCACGATGAGAAACACTGGTCTAATACATACACGCGTTATATTTGCCGCACAAATACGCGTGATCAATTTAGTTTTCCGTTCGAATGCATTTGTAATATTTTATAACGCTAAATTACGAAATTTGGGAACTCAAAATGCAACATATCCGCAGTGATTTTAAAGCTATTGGAGGCAATATAAGTATTAAATGAATGATTAAAATGGAAACTAGGCATCATAAGTTCCGTTTGGATCATCTTGTTCTTTTTATACTTGGGCGCATATGTTTATGTACAAATTAAATGGAACAGGTTTAGGAAAACTCCGTCTTTTAACGGGGATCGAACCCGGTTTGCTGGTCGGATGCTTGCACCAACTACGCTATCACCAAACCTTTTGCTTATCTCGAATTTAAATCTATATTTTATATCGAGCTTTTCTATCTTGTAATTTTCTCTATTTTTACGCCAATTTATGATTGCTGTCGCAATATCAAATTCTACAGTTTGCTGAGCTGTCTTCGTGACTGACGGAATTAATCGCTTGCAAAGAGGTTGTCAAGAAGAAAAAAACTCTTGATGATAATGAAGTAAAATGCAACGGGAAATGAGGGAGTTACCAAGTGAACTGTGGCACTTGCCCGAAGCGTTTGCGTTGAACATATATTTCAATTTGCGTTGATGGATTCGAATAAATCTCTCCCCGAGGGCGTATACCCATGCATTATAATTAATTACTGATAATTAAATCATATAAAAACTTTCACGCTTCAATTTATAATTAAGCGTTGGAATTTCCAATGTTTTTCAACCTATGTAGGCATTATTTTCTCAATATGCGTTTAAAACTTTTAAATTAATTATTACTTATGGCAAAGTAATCTTGTTTATTGATAAATTTGCGTTACCTCACTGGAACTTATATATTTCAATTAGGGAATATAAACTGATTTTAATTTTAAAATTTATAAATATCCTATTAAAAATAAAGATAAATATTTTGTATTACCTCATTGGCTGATCTAAATTAAAATGTTTGCAATTGTTAAATTGTCTTTCTCCCTGTTAGTTTTTCATGGGTATCTCCGACTATTATATTCAAAGACGAAAAGTGATATAAAGCCTTCTTCAAGCTTTTTTGCGACAAGGCGCTTAGCGGTGTAGTTATGTCTGTCTGTTCATCACGCTATATACCAATATCGGTTCTATTGTTGCTGAACCTATTTTTAAGAAAATTACGTGTTGGAGCCGCGTTAAAATCCACCAAACAAATTAAATTATGGTCCACGTTGAAACTTTTTGATACAAACTCCACTTAGAGTTTGAAACCGACTTAATAGACATCAAAAAGTAAAAAGCGTGAAAGCTTGACTTATACTCAATTAAAAATGGTATTTTTAAGAAATCTTCCAACCGTAGTTACCAATTTACTACAGAAAATATTCTCCTTGTCGTAGTTCTTGTACCATTTGCATGATATTTTACGTGAACGAGAAAGAGAACAATATAATTTATGCCAATTAAAATGCTTTTGGCGGGATTAGCTGTTATAGAGAATTTCTACCGAAGCATAACAACAGAACGTATAGGATCTAATTCATATAACCTAGACAAGCCTGAATTTTCCTTCTCGTTTAAATTTACATCTAAAAGACAGCTTGCAAAGAGCAAAAAACAAAACTCTTGGAAAGGGCTGATATTACTCTTTCGTCTTTTGCATAAACATCATCAATCTAACGCATATTCGCTTCAGAACTTCATAAATCACAAATATTTAAATGTATAATATTTTGACGTGCCATCAGCGCCTCTGGCGAGTCAGGATTCATTTAATCCTCCTCGGGCAAGAGCGCATTCGTATTAATCCGATGCAAAAGTATTCCATAAACAGGCCAGTCGATCTGAGCTTAAAAATACCGTGACATCCATTCGTCGCGCGTTCAAAACATCTCTCTCGCGAGCGATGATAATTTATTAATTTCATCGACGAGTCCTTGAGTGGAGTGCTAAAAACGTTTGCTGTATAGGAGGGCACGGACGAGAATGCGGAACTATACGCTGCGCGCTAGAAAACCTGCCTCAAAACCGCGTCAACGATAAAGTGACAATCGTACATTAAAACAAGTACATAACATAAGAGAGGTCTCTTATTCTAACTTCATACGGAGTCCAACCCTTTTTTGCGATTCACTTTGCCTGTCCCGATTTCCGAAAGAGATTTTAACTTTTCGGTCCAATTGGGTTAAAAATAAGAGGTTGTCGTGGAAAATAAAATTTTCGAATGCTGAAAAGTTGTTTTTCAATATAAACCTATTTTATGAGATTAATAAACTCTATTCTTAATTATTGTATATTTTAGAGCTTTTGAGATTGCATCTCAATCCTAACTATTTTAAATAAACGGCGCAATATACATTGCATAACATTTCTCTATACGTTTGGTCTCACTACAATAATGTTAATAATGCGTAGCAACAGAACTAAAGCGACTGACACCATAAAACTCTCACATCTATCACCTCTCACTAATAAGCGCGTGGCGTTAACAGAAAAGTACGGAATTTTAGATTAGGGAATCCTCGGGTTCCCCCTCCCCTCCTCTGACGCATGCGCTGAGCGTCTTGTACAGAAATAATGCCACTGGTCGATATTTAGTAATCATTTGAGACATATGGCTTCGTTAGTATTATTTGTGATATCAGGCTGTACGATTGGATCGATTTTAATCAAAATCCTTAGAGCCATTTTTGAGTAAATCGAATTTTGTTTCAAAATATCTAAGAATAAAGTACCCTTAATTATTGCGCAATATCGTTAATCTCTTCAGTGTCTATTATGAATGATATTATCCACAAATATGAGATATCATTCAATTTAGTTTAACCGTCTAGGCTGTAGTAAGCTTTTGAGTGGATCGCGGCGGAGGCGTGACGTCATAGGGCTTAGGTAACGTAGCTTAGTGTACATTGTAATGTCACTTGACGCCATATAGTGATTTTTTAGTCATATGGCTTACGCAGTATTATTTGTAACATCAGGCTCTACAAATGGATTGATTTTAATCAAATTCGTTATAGCTATTTTTGAGTAAATCAAGTTTCTAAACAACGCCAAGAATAAACTACCATTTATTTTTGTGCAATATCATTTTTATCAAAAAAGATCTGCAAAAGATAATATATTCCATAAATACGAGAAATCATTCGATTTTATGTACGCGTTTGGGCCGTAGAACCGCGAACATATCGACAAACAGGCTGGCAAACGGCATGGCGAAAACCACTTTTATAGACTCAGGGACACCTAAAACGTGTATTTCCATCAAAATCTCGAAGTCGAATCTTTTCACGATTACAACACTTTTCAATGTGCTACGTATATGAGAAAGTAAAAATCGTATGTGTGCCAGAATCTTCCCTTTTCCGGCACCACACACACCTCTCTATGTTGCTTATAGGAATTTCGAAATTTCTCCATCTCATCTCCTTCCGGTTGCCATTTGGTACTTTTTTAGTCTTCCACGAAACCCATTCGATGACGTCCAACGCTGGTCATTCCTTCTTGAAATGCGACATTCTTATCCCCATTTTAACTCCGTTATTCGTCGCAGATGACTTCCTTTTCGCATCCAATCGTTTCTTTTGTGGTCCCTCGAGGCAATCCATATCTACTCAATGTTCCTCCCCAAACTACGGCCCGCGCAGTGGTTTCATCCGGCCCGTCTTGCCTCATCAATCTCTTTGAGACATGCGCATTCATACGTACGCCGGGCAGGAAAACGTTACGCGTAACGTAACGGAATTATTTTGGATTAACGTAACGAAAAACGTTGACGAAATTTTTCAAATAGCTGTAACGAAAACGAAAAAGTAAATTTCATTATTTCGGTAACAGATGGTAAAGAGTTATGTTCTAGTGGCATTCGTCCCAGGCGGCGTGTCTTGAGCAAGGGAAAATGGCCTAAGATCCCTTTCCCTGGTCTTGCTTGTCTCCAGCTGGGCCAGTTTTGCCGCTTTGTCGCGAAATTAATGCTATTCTGACCACTACCAATTGTCCTTTGGGTTTTCCTTCCAGGAAGTACGAGATAAAGAGCGTGGAGGATGAGGAAGGAAGCTTCAATAAATATGCCGCTTGTAGTTAAGGACCTCTACCATTCCCTATCCTTCCCCAAAGTGCCTCGTACTTCGAAAACATTCTTTTAGATATTACCGGAGAGGGTATTTCCTCTTTTAATGATCTGCAAGTTCCAATCCAATCATCCCCTCCAATCTCGAACTCTATCCACTGTTCGTTAGTCTAACTTAACAAGGTATTTGAGATATTCTAAGTGAATCTACAATTCGAACGTGTTGTCATCGTTCGTTAGTGGTCAGTACTGCTTCATATCTATTATTATTATGAGACGTTTATAGTAGCAGTGGGTAGTTATTTTTTCCTGGAAATGAAGACTAATCAGAGCTTAATACAGTTTCAGTTTATTTCAAATTACCGAAGACGGTCACAAGGAGACTTTTCGCCAGCGGTAAGAGAAACGAAGTTCATTCAGTGTTGAAGAAGTAAGTCCCATTTTCATACATATTTCAAGTTTATATTTTGTTTAGTATTAATCTTTGTAATTATATTTTAAAATTCCGTTTTATATAACATTGGGTACTGGGTTCGATTCTGAAGACAGCAATGTCCACCATCTGAATATGAAGGGAGTGTCTGATTTTATAATGAATTAGGATAAACTCAGCTGCGTCTAATGGAATGTTATTTTATTTTCTTAGCCCTTATTTTCAAATTTGTGCCCATAAGTTTTAATATATTTTTTAAATTTAATTCTATTTTATGAAACCTCATACAATGTCTAAACTTTTAAGCTTCTGCTCGTTTTCCGTTTCTCTCTAACCCTCACATCTACCTCCTGCAGTTTTACTACTCCCTCAGTTTACATCATGTTTGTCTGCTCACCTCCCCATGCTCACCCTCTCTTTAGTGGTTAGGTGGAAGAGGAAATTGACAGTCTCAATCTTGCCCCAAAAGACGTAATTCTATTCAATTCTCTCTTTCCCTATTTATTATCTCTATATTTTTCCCCATTTCTCCATCCCCTGTTTTTTATTTCAAACTTTTTCATATTTCTTGTTCTTGCTGTAAATAAGAACAATTTTGGTCATTACTGTTTTCAAAGCGAGCATCAAAATAGTGCTCTGAAAAAGCATTGAATCGTGCTTTCCAGAATGGAAAATAGGCTTAATGTTTCATCGTTCAGTGTTTCTGTCCCCCTATTAACTTTTGAACCGATTGACCGATTTTTATGGTATTTGGTGGATATCTTTGACCACTGGGGACGACCTGTCGAGGAAATGTTTTTCTGATATTCGAAAGCGCGAGTTTGATTCCAGAAATTTTCCTCTCATTCAGTTTACATAGGAAATGTGAAATCCACCATGCAGTGACTTTTCTTTAAGTATTAAAAGAAGGGAATCGTACAATTGGCGCGGGATTTGTACTATTTTCAGCAATACGAAATAAAGATTTCAATTTTCATCATAGAATTTTGCTTGTAGAGCGTATTTATTTAAATTCCTCGTAAGCAAGCGCAAGTAGGAACTAGCTGTTTTAGAAGAAAATGTTTCAATTTTAACATGTATTTCTTTTCAAATGCAAAATAAAATAAAGATTAAAAACTAATTTATAAAGTATATTACAAATGACGTTGAGATATGGCGTTCGCGCCATAATATTAAACGTCTTTTAGTTATAGCGGGAACAAAAGAGACAGTTCCGTTGCTTAAATGCAGTGAGTGATCAAGAGATCACGAGCGCGCTGGTGAAAGCGAAGAGAGATCCATGTACATATTTCCATGTATTTCTTATTGGGGATATGGAAAGAAAGAACATCAAAAATCAGCTCTAAAGAGGACAAGTATTGGAATTTGGATAAATCTCTTTAGTTTTATCTGATGATCGATCATTCTACCATATTTTAGGTCTGTAGCAGGAGCATGCTCTCCGAGTTACAATCGGTGCAACCGACCGACGGGTTCCTTTTATTTTCTTTAATTACGGGTCCCTAGGTTCTCAGTGTACTTTTTGTGTTATCCATTTAAAAAATTCTAATATAGAGCTAACCGTCACAACACTAATATTTTAGTCTTAAATATGTGTTAATTTTATTAACTTAAATATAAAATTTTGAATATGAAAATCCGAATTTTCATACATGATCATCAAAAACGAAAAATATGCCGAATACTTTGAAATCTTAAAAACGTTCCTGATCTGCAGCATATATTCAGAAGTGCCTATAAATTAATATTCTAAATGAGAAGCACGTATTTTAGGTGGATACGTAACCTCTAAACAAAACAAAAATAGAAGAGTAACTACACTTCATTATTTTTACTGAATTATTTCGTTATAACGTTAAACGTAACGGAAAACGAAATGTAGATTTTAGCGTAACGAAAAACGAAATCGCTTTTTTGCCTGTAACGAAAAACGTAACAAATCATTTTTTTGTTTGCCAGCGCTGCATTAAAGGCATCTAAACGACATTATTCTCTAGTACGTGGATCCAACATACCTTTAATAGCATAAAAAATTCTCAATTGAAATTTATCACGGCCCGATCGGCCATTTGAGAAGTCGTATGTAGTATATGAAGCCTCATGTGGCCATTTAATTTAAAAGTTTGGTGATCCCTGTTCTAAGCAGTTTACACGAGATTGGCTATTCTAGCTTATATGAGCCATGATTCACACTCAGAGAGTGAAAGGTGAAGAACGAGCTTGTATCATAATTTTCTTTTGAGTGAAATCGGCACATTTTTAATTCGAAGATATTTCCATATTTGGTCTTCCTGGTTTCAATATTTTTGGGTAATGCACTTTGGGAGGCGTGACTTGTTCCAAAATTAGAAAGCGTTACGTTCCGAGAAGAAGGGGACATTCTTTGTTCACGACTTCTCTCCGTTTGAAGCTGCGTAGTGGCATGTTTGCTTTATAATCATTAATTTTATTTACTTGGGATTTCACCCGGTCGCCTTCGGTCCACCATTTCTACCGCCTATTCTCTCATTCCCGATAAAGATACCTCGAAAGCAATAAAAAATTTAGTCTAGGCGTCTTTGTCTCGAATTTTCTCCAAAATAACCGAGGTGGCCCTAGATTATCTCTCCTCTAATGTTGTAGATGTACAGCTAATGTAAATATTTTGGACGCCCTGTATCTCCGCTGAGTTTTTGCGAGAATGTACCTCTGAAGTTTGCATATTTGATGTTGTGTAACCCCACACTGCATAAAATAAAGCATTTTCAGTTTACTAGACACCATAATTTCAAATATAATATCGAATTCGGAAGAAAAGAATAAATAATAACGAGAAACCTTTGCTGAATGTGGCAAGTAAGGAATATTTCGGTAAAAAGTGCGGTCGAGGACATCTTTGTTCAATTTTTAAGATTCTGATCACTTTAATTAGACTAAATCAAGACGAGAAAATGATGAAGCGAAATAATGCGCATTAAAGTAATAGTCGCAATGAATTAAACACCAATTTCAACTATAGAATAAAAAATGCTGTAATCAGTTAATGACAAACGTATATCAAATTCTAGCGAAACGATTGTGCCTATCGACTGCCAATTATTTGCAATGAGTGGTTTGTCTCAGATCATTGATCCCAGGTTAAATATCTGTGAATTTTCACTGATGGCGACTACTTTGAAGGTGGAATGCAGGCCCAATTCATTCAAGAGTTTTACCTTTACAGGAAGAACCAAGGGACCAAGTAATAATTTTACAATACCCCAAAAATCTTATCAACTGGTCAAGATTATTCCCGTGCTTCTTAGGTAACAATTTTGCGCTCCGTTATTTATCCACTTATGATCTCCTTTGAATGACATATTAGCTTATTAAGAATGCAAATGTAGGAAAAAAATGTTCTTCGTTGAAGATAACCTGCTTCGACGATTTGAGCCTAATGGCAAAACTGTGTATTTTTCTATAACAATAATATTACGTAGTTTAACGGTTTGCCTCACATGAATGAGTGGGAACGTGGAACTTCCGTGCCCGAAGGTGAATTGTCTTTATATATCATTGGAAAATAGGGTCATGGTGATTTCCCACTTAAGCGTATATTAACGAAGTTATTCATTTAGTTCTCTGATTGGTTAAACTAAGAAAAACGAAACTTCTAAGAACAAGGAGCTGTTTCTGTCTCGAACACTTTGTTTCCCCGCAAGAACGCTCGTAGTTACAACACTGAATACGTACGTAGAGCTAAACACAGTACAAATGGTGTAAGACGAGGACCTAAAGCGCGTAAGGTATCAAATTAACTGCAAACGCACACATGCCACGCGCTTCAAAAATTGTTTTAATTTATTTATGGTCGTCTTCAAGGTAGGAAGATTGTCGCCAAGCTGAGTACTGCTAATGGAAAGTCCGAAGGCTGGCGCTATCGTCGCGACTACGAATTAGCCGTAAATGCAAAGAGGAATCGCAATTCAAAGAATTATCAAGCTCGTCTTATGGCTAAGATCAAGCTGATAAGTCAGAATTCTCCAAAAGCCTTTAAATGGTTCTAACCATGATAGAAATAAAAATCAACTATGCATCTTCCACAATTTTAATGTAAAACGACCAGTTTTACTACGATTGTAGCATCATCAGCAAATCGTGTTATATTAAAATTGTGGAAGATACATAGTTGATTTTTATTTCTATCATGAGTAAATTCTACAAAGTGAAGCCTGAACTAATTAATGATGATTCCAACCATGCTATAGCGCCATAACCGCGAAACTTTGTTACCCGAAGAGTCGCTAAAATTTTCGAACACATTCCAATTTCTTTGAACAATATCGAGTAATTAAGAAACTGATATTTTGAAAGTAAAGGCGTCTTGTTGGAATGGACCCCTAGAAAACGCGCTGCCCGCAGAGGGATGGAATGGGCATTAGGTTCTCGGTCGGCAAGGTGTCGATAATAATTTTTTTCGGGTTCCAAGCCTCTTGCGAAATTTGTCATCCATTCTTTTACCCTAGCCAATAGAAGAAAACCTTTTGTAAAAATATCCATCAAACGAGGTCAACCACGTGTTGAATCACATCAGGAAAAAAATAAGACAGGTGCTGGAAAGTGCATTGGAGGGCGAGAAAGGGGAGAGGGGGAAATTCGTGTCGAGGGTGTTTCCAAAGGGGATGCACGTTTGAAGGGGGCGTTTATAGTTTCTTCTAATAAACAAAAAAGAGAGGATTTTACGATAGGACAGAAGAAGAAGATGGGATTTGAGGCCACGACCCATAGGAAGAGATTAACGCAGGGAGGGAGTAGGGAGTTAAATCGTGGGTTGAGGTCCGGATGAGGGTGGGGGAGAGTCCGGGAAAGCTGGAGAAAGTGGAGGAAAGTGACGTCAATGGAGCTCTACGCCTGAGAGTCACGGGTCGGTAGCCGGTCACACGGTTATGTCTTGAGGGTTGCAGATAAACATCTTTTTCCAAGGCGCTAAGTTAACGTTAGTACCCGGTTTATTATAAATTTTGCTCGCCACGCGTCGCCCTCGATAATTTTCGCGAGAGAAATTTTTTTTTTAAGTTTCTTCCACGAGATCATCGATTTTTTTTGTAGGCTTTAACCCGGCGCGACTCTCTAATTTTTCGCGCTTTTCGGATTTGTTTTCTCTCATATGTTTTTAGCGAGTTTTTTTAAGTAAAACATTTTTTGTATTGCCAGTTTGTGCGTCTGTTTCACCAACTACCTGGTCGTAATTTCGTCTCTACGTTCTCACTCGTTTTTTTAATCAAATGAAGAATTACCGTAGCTTAAATGGAAATGTTATAATATTTTTCTCCAATAGCTAGATAAAAAGTCTAGGAAATCCAGATGCGTATTCTGGCTAAAAAAGGTCGTTTTCGGCGTTAATTCCCTGACAATAAATTCTAACGCATTTCCTTATTATAATGTACTAAATACTAACTTCTATATTAGACTACTATCGATGAACTGACCCTGATGACCTCTGATTTTCCGTCGAAATGCGCATCTGATTTTTTTAAAGATAGTATAGTTATCGAAGGCAAATATTGTGCAATTCCATTTTTTGTTTTTAGATATATTTTGTGTGGCATTTAAAATTATGTTTACAACTTTAAGGCTAAAAAGGAAAAATGCTACCGATCTGGTAGCATGGTACGAATTCAATTGACGATAAATGTGATTTCTTTAACCGCGAAGCAATTACATAAACCATATGTGCAGTTTCACCGAGAGCCCTTCTCATTGGTCCTAATTTTTAGATCATTATCATAATCATAAGTTTCTAATTTCGCTAATTTTGTTGGCCCAATCTGTCCCCTCTTTGACTTCTCATATTAATTTAATATAATATATAAACGACGTGCTGCCACCTCTATTCCCCGTTTCTATTGGTTGCTTAGTTGCGAAATAACCTACTTTGAAAGCCACGACTCCCAAACTCATTCTCTCCATATTAAAGAAACACCGACAGATAGCATATTTTCACCGAGAATTGGAGATAAATTATTTAAGGCCTAATTTCGTGAGAAATTTCCCCGTCGAAAAAACAATTGGTCACTATTTTTAACTTCTCCAAAAGGTCTATTGGATTCCCTAATTTCCTCTTCGTGTGTCGTAATAATTTTTTCCCTAGGCAGTTTAAAGATTTTATCCGGAGCAAAGATGCATGAATATTTTTTACGATGTCTAACTCCCGTTTCATCGAACAAAAAAATGATCAGGTTTAAGGCATGCGGTTTCAAGAGGAATGCTCAGGTTTCCCAAAAATATTTCATGGAGAAATAAAACCGAGTCTGTTTTTGTCTTCTTCCGAAACACGTTCAAATTTTAGAATGAAAATATGTATGTAAAGCCACGAGGTTTTCTTTTCGGCCATTCAACAGGCACATTTCCGGTAGAGTTGTATTTTTATCTTTTAAACTGATTCCTAATTATCCCAAAATTTTCCAAATAAACCGCAAAAAGCTTAATTTCCCGCCTTCAGAGACGTGAAATGTAGTCAGCGTTAATATTTTATTATTTCCCACATTGCTATAATATTCGACCCAATCGATTTATTCGATTCGTATCATGTTGGTAGGAATGCAATTTTCTGCGATTATTTTAACAATTTGCGAGTCGAAGAAATAATTTCTTATAATGATCTGGCCAGAGTAGTTTTGTTTTTTAAAATAAAGTAATACCTTGATAATACAAAATCGGTTAATGCAAAATATCCATACATAAGAAACGTATTTCAATCCCCTCTGAAAATATAGGCGCCTATTGCTTATTATAACAACCTCGTTATTACAAGCCTCATCATAAAAAGTCTTACAAATTTCCGTGAATTATGTACTGACGATATTGTAACTTATTTCTACGGCACTTACTATCTTAATATTAGTAGACTTTTATTCACGTTGGCAAAAACATTATTTTCGGAATTTTCGTGAATGATCGATGCCATACGTAGGGAAACAGGGAGGTGAACGTCTAACATTAGTATTAATATTTCACCAAAAACTATTTGCAACTCCTAAAACTAGGAAAGTCGCATATTATCCATGTAACTACGTTTAAATAATTCGTTAGGAAAAGAAAAGAAGCGTCAAAGGTTGCGTAACAATAAGATCAGAATTGGTGGATGTGGCTAGTTCCGAAGGACGGTGAATCAGTGAAGGAGCCACAGGAAGGCCACATTTGATCACGGAGACCCACCCAGCGAGACCTTCATCTTTTCACCCAGATTCCTCGTTTGCGGCTTAGGGCCAAATTAATATACAGACGACATTATTACGAAGGCTTCCGCGGGTGTTTTCGTGCTCCTTCCATGTTTTTTGGGATTCTAGTCAACACGAGGTATAATCCCGAAAAACATGGAAGGATACAGACGACGGATACAAAACCGTAGATTTAGCCATCAACTGCAATGTATCAATCATCGACTGTTGTAGCTGAGATCTTTCGCCGCCAAAAAAAAGTGTTTCATTTACATTTTTATGTTCATATTGCAATTTACGATAGCTTTCGGCATAGTTTGAGAATTCAACCTAGTGGTTAATGGCGAGAATAAAAATATTTCATCACGTGATAAATTAATGAGCGCTCTCAGCCCGATAGAGAACGAGCGGGGCGAAGAGGAAATAGTTTCTCTGAGGCAGTTGCGTGTATGAAAAAGGATCTAAAAACCTGTATATGGGATATTACAGAAACAACTCTCCAGATGCACTCGCATAGAGTGATTTTTAATGCTAATCGGAAACATCTGGTTGGCCACGGTTGTTCCAGTTTTGGGCGTGTCTCTCCTTGATAAAGGCCAATACAGCCAGGAAACTACGCATGCTAACCTACTGCTCACTCTACGTTCCAGATACGTATTCGGAGCGCAATTTGGACCCATTCGGTGAAATAATATTGGTTTAAATCTATTCCATGGCTTAGCTTCGAGCATATATGTATGTTGTAATGATTTCCTTGAAAACAAACCGGCATCATCAGATTTTTTCAAAGACATCGCCAAAAAATCCACTTCCTACACAATTACGATTTTGCTATCTTCTTTTATTTGATATTTGTTATGGAATTTTTCAAATTCTTTCGCTCGGTATGTACCTTTTTCCTAATTATCTTATTTGGAAATTCCGTAAAAAACGAAGACTCGCTCCGTATATAAAATTTCAGCTTCCAAGCAGCCTGGATTCTTTAAATGGGTGACATACAAAAGATTCGTAAAAAAATCTAGGTGTGTCATATTCAGATTACAATCGGTAATATTTTAGGATTAGTAAATAACTTTTACCGTTCTTGTCGGGTTTTAATCGTGCCGCCTCTTAAAGATTTATGCATGAATAGAGATGTGGTCAGCACTCGTTTAATTAAATCCAGATTCCAACTTTCAAATAAGAAATAATCTTCGATTCATGGACAAAACCTGATCCGAATTTCGTTTTAATTTTTTCAGCCTATCAAAAGGACTAATATTAAGGATTTTTTTCGGTCATAATTCTCAACTCAGTTCTGAATAATTTGAAAACGAATTATCTGGCTTTCCCTCGGACTGGAATCTAATCGATGATCAAGGTAACGCCGGTGGTCCGGTTTGTTCAACCATTATATGGCTAAAGGTGTTGCCTCTATCATTAATTTTAATAAAACTTGGATAAATTAACGTCATATCTCTAATATACATGCTCTGTTTTAATTTTTCACTGCTAAAAATAGGGAAATAGTGAAAGAAATCTGCAGTTACTAATTTTTCGGATTGCTTCGAAATAAATGGGAGAAAAATCTATTTAAAGAGATTGGATTCATTTTTTTGATCTTATAATAACTTCATCTATAGAAATTGATTGCTATATTTATCATTACTTGCCAATATACACGAATGGAATAGGTCGCTCGGCCCCCTGTTTGTGTGGTTTGAGGAGACCGTGCAAAGTCAGCGTTCCACAGTGGATTAAATTGCAAATCTAGGTGGACAAAAGTATAAGTGGCACAAAATTGCTTGTAGTTACTTTCTTTTTAATTCTAATTATTTTTGGTGTTCGAAATTACATAATATTTACCATAGTAAACATTTCTAGAAAATGGTCAAGTTTATAACATTACATACGCCTTGAGAAATAGAGCTTTTTTATTTTTCTAAATAAAAAAACATTACACAATTTATTTTACTGCTTAAATCTGTAACAGACTATCAAAATATTCGTACCATAATTAAATCATTTACTAAAACTATATTTCAAGAGCACTTAACTATAAATTTAACTATCCCTTTCAGATTCACAGTTCGAAATAGAATGTTCTATTTGAGAAGAGTTTGTTGCTGGTAGATTTAACAGTAAATCCAACATTTCTGCATTTAAACTTCCAGTTTGTCGTTGGGAGAGTTTTATAAAACTAGATATTATAGGATCAGAAAAAAACGTAATAAATATTCTAAGGTATTTGTTCCTAAACATTTTTGCAAGTGCCCCTCTTGTATCTTTTGCAGTCCTTCTTTCGCGCTTCTTGTGCGTCTTAGGATAACTGTCCTATAGGCAATATGGCTGATTTTATTATTTCCGAAACATGGATCAGTATTTTATGAATGCTAGCCGGCATATAATACCACGGATAATGCTGGACGTATAATTTCGCGGTTTCCGTGGCATAACGATCAAAAGCTTCTTCTGTGTTTATATCATACTCATTCGGCATTTCCTCTAAAATTATTCCAAAATGCGTTATCAGTTCATTGTTAACACCTGTAATGGAAGACGCAAGACGGCTGCTGAAAAAAATAACGAGCAGCATTCCCATTGTTTGTTGTACCACTGCCAGGCTTACGAATGTTAACTTATAAATGATCTATAGGAATCAACTTATAAATGGAAATAAATAAAATGGCGGTAAATAATAAGAGTTTTTTGCAAGTCTCTTAAAACATTACACACTGATTATTTTATTTGTAATTATTGGGGTTTAATCAATGCAATACAAATTAAATATAAACAAAATAATACATGATTATTTACGTAAATAACAAAGAGCATACCTTCGTTTGTAACCTCCATTATACAGAACAAAATCAATCAAGAGAGAGTACGGAACACTGACACTGAATCTCGATTCGCCGAACCTCAAATATGACTCTTTTAGAAACAGAATAGTTGTCTGAAATAATAGAATAACGCATGAGGTGGCAGGTTGTGGCACCTGAATTTCAGTATTTAGTGATCAATAGGAATTAACTTATAAATGTAACTAAATAAAATGACGGGATCTAATAGGGATATTTTGCAGGCCTCTTCAAATATTACATAGAGTGATTATTTTACATGTAGTTATTGTAACATAATGTACGCAGGAATATGAAAAATAAATGAGTAAATACATGATTATTTAAGTAAATAACGAATAACATATCTTAAATTTGAACCTCCAATATAAAGAACACAACCAATTTGCACAGAACTTATAAAACCGTGATGTCGAGAGGGAATACGAAACACTTACTGCGGTCTATTGTGTCAAGTTTGAGACGCTGTCATTTCTATACGAGGTTGCCAAATTGATTATCTGTTATGAATTGTGATGCTACATGTATTCAAGTTTATATTGTGATAGAAATAAACGTCTTTTTTGACATTAGATAAATGACATTCCGTCCACCTAGATTTGCAATTTAACCCACTGTGCGTTCCGTCCTTCGGAAGGTACGTTAAGCCGTTGGCCCCCTTGGCGCTCTTCGTTAAGAGTTGGCTAATGCCGGCACCGGGCTTCCCTCATCCCTTGCGATTGTGTTCGGTGTGAAAGGGACTATGACTATAATAATCCAAGAGGTTGATTAGCCAAAAATACACACACACGCACGAATGAATATGCTCTTAAAGCTCATATTTACATCATGTTCCTATTATTCAATCTGTAATAGCATTCCGATGGAAGAAAAACTATTCCAACAACGAATCCACTCATTATTCCTAGTAAGATATATTATTATTTACTTCTAGAGTCGTTTGCATAGTAAACATTTGGTGGCGAAATTTTCAGATTAATTCCTTTAAATGTTGTATGCGTTGTCTTAAATTAGAACACTTCCTTTTGTATTGAGTATGACTATTTGACCACTAAATTATTTGTTCTTAAATATTCTAAGTATGTCCTATTTTTAATTTATATGTATTAGGTAATTATTGCTCTCCACTTAGTATATGTTTATAGTAATTTAATTATCTATTTAATTGTTCACAATTATGACTTGCCATTTAGGGAAATTTTTAACCCTAAAAATAATAGATTATTGAGCTTCTATAGTTAGATACTAGGTTAGAACTTCCCCTTCTCTTCTCAGGAGGAGAATGGACAAACTCCATCGTTTTCCAAAAATTGTTTTGGCGATTTTTAAGTCACGGAAAGTTCTTAGTTAAAATTTGGCTCCATTTTTCGTATATTGCATAGAAAAATCTTATATCCTACTAAGGCAGTTCCATATATTTTGAAATTTTATCGTAACACCCAACTCAAAGACAAATAAAAGAAGATCGTTAACCTTGACCGGGTTCCAGAAAATAGTAAATGGCACTTTATTCGTATCATACTGTTTTTATTTTATCAAGGTAAATAAGGTGTGGCAACGATTTAAATTTAAAGGCAGTTGCAGCTCTCACTCAATAACTGATGCACGACTCACGGCGCCTCTCCTTCCGGAGAAAGTTTTATGTATTTACTCGTGTACCGCTCGCACCTTTCTTCCCGAAATATCTGCAAGAGAAAGGGACTGCGCGTCTTTATGAGGATTTCTTAACATGTTATATAAATTGCGAGTATCGATAGTAAATTCACTGCAACACGCTTGCGTCTACCTTTATACTCGCAGAAGACGAAGAATTCTACCAGTATACGCGCGAAATATGTTGACGACTGAGATGACGTCATATATTATAATATTAAAGCTGTACCTTTTAAATGACTTTTAAGTTTATTATTGTTACTCAAAAGAAGCAGTTCTGTCACTAAAAGTTTATTATCGATTTCTACCTATAATTTTTCCGGAATAAGTTGGCATCAGGTATCTGTGTTCGCTGAATTCATCGTGAGCTAGCATCTGTATAAAGAGGTCACCTAATAAATTGCGTGACGCAGGTATAGGTCTGTCGCATTCATAAGAACATGCACGGATTTCAGCCGCGCACGGAGGGGTAGTTCCTCCGTCACGGGGGGGAAGTTCTCTCTATCGTCTTGACTACCCCCACCCCACCGCTAGCCCATCCTTCTCCTCCTTAGGTTGTCAGTTCTCGTTGTTTAAAGTTGACTTCCTAGACGTAGTTCTGAGAATATTTGGCAACAGTGTGAAAGAAAAGGATCGAGACAGCCACAGCCCGTGCTGTAAGGAAGGGCGAGAGGAGAAGGTGCTAAGTGGAGTGAGGGATTAGGCCACACTCACAGTACACCCAAAATGTTCTATTGATCGCGGTAGACCTATAGATACTTAAGATACTTGGGCGGACTTTGTTTCAGGGAGAGAGAATCGGTAAAAAGGCCGCTTTTTTTAAATCCCAGATATCAAATTATTCCGGCGCGAATTAATTTTTTTCCTCCGAACTGGCCCAAAAACGGGTTCGTGAAGGGGCGATGGAGGGATGGGAATAGCTCGCGCAGCCTATTTCCGATGGCGGGTTCTATTAGTATTTCCGAGAACCTCGGCGGACCGCATGTAAAGTCTCAGTTTTTTTCGATGGGCCGCATTTAAAGTACTAATGGTTCGATGGGCCACGTCGGACTTTTAAACCTTAAGAGGTCGCGCGGTATTTTTGTAACCACGACTTGACTGAGAATTACGAGCCAAAATCAAGGCGCGTAGGGCCGTTCTACCTGGAGCGAGCGAAGGGAGGGGTTAATGTGTGTAACCCGCGGAGCGGGCGAAAATGCCTCTCACGGGGTTCGGCGCAAGGGTCGGAGCCCCTAGTAGCTTTCTAACGGACAAAGGTGATTTTTCTTTAGTAATAATATGAATCAAAATGAAGTGACTATATGTGCAATACTGGGAAACAATAAGATTATAAGCTTTTATTTATAGTGGTACATTCACGCATTCATCTTTCCTCCCCGCTGGCTATTTGTCTTGATTTTTATTTAAAATACGTCTGAGATGAATTTAAATTTAAGTTTGTCTGGTCACGAGCAGTGAAAGTTGTAGTGAAAGTTACGTCGATAAAACAAACTAAACTTTAGTTTTGTTTCCACTGTCCGGAAATTAGTGAATATCTTTCATTCTTTCGATTTTTTATTTCATTGCACTGATGCAATGATTTTGTTGGAGCTCGTTTATTCCATCAGATATCATTTTACGAAACCTGTCTTTATCACAATATATTTTTAGTTGACATTTACTTATACATTTACGTATTTTCAGACTTCGTAAATTGAATTAAATGGAGAATATATATCAAATTCGTATTTTTATTTCCTAAATTAAAGCAACGCGACAGAACTTTTCGATCGGCAAAAAAATCACCTCTACTTTGCCGAAGGTTGGCTTCTAAAGAGAACAATAAAACATAAAGATAGACATCGCAACGGTTGGACTCATTCTCTTCTCTCCGCAATTTTGATATCGATATAGGAGGCATTATTTCTCCAAATATCCCGAAAAAAATCGACGAACACCGCGACTGCACTTGTCGCCATTCCGTTCTCCTTCCCTTTCCTCGACTGTTGCGCGTAAATCGTCTCTCTCCGGACGCCATTCACCAGGCATCGTGCATTGACTTGTGTCGCGACGCGATTCCGAGGGTCCACAGACGATAAGTCCATATTTATATATGTCCCCTTTAAGTATGTCCACAGTCTTTAGATCCACAGCTAATATGTCCATATTGATATATTTCCACTTTTATATATGTCCACAGTATTTAGATCCACAACCAATATGTCCATATTTATATATGTCCACTTTTATATATGTCCACAGTCTTCGGGTTCACAGCCAATATGCCCATATTTATATATGTCCACTTTTATATATGTCCACAGTATTTAGATCAACAGTCAATATGTACATATTTATATATGTCCACAGACTTTACGTCCACAGTCTTTAAGTACACGTAAGGGAAATGGAGGGGGGAAGAGAATATGGAGTTAAAGAAACGGAGGGGGGCGGTAGTTGGGGGAGGGAAATGGGAGGATGTTGAAAATCCTAATGAAACACAGTCGACATTGGTGTCAATCAACTAAGAATTTTATAACAATTGCAAATACGCAGCAATAAAATAAGAATAAAAGGAGTAGAAGGGGGGAAAGAGCAAAAGGGGAGGGTGTGATAAATCCTAAGGAAACACAGTCTACCCTCTCCATTTCTATTTTATTGCTGCGTATTTGCTATTGTTATAAAATTTTAAGTTGATTGATACCAATGTCGACTGTTTCATTAGGATTTCTTACACTCCCCTTCATTCCCCTCCCCCACCTTCTGCCCCCTCCTTTTCTTTTACTTCATACTCTCTTCCCTCCACCACCTCCCTTAGGTGGACTTAAGGAATGTGGACGTAAAGTCTGTGGAGATATATTAAAGTGGACATATATAAATATGGACATATATAAATATGGGCATATATAAATACGGACATATTTGCTGTGGACATAAATTCTGTGGACATACATAACAGCGGACATAAAACCTGTGGACATATAGGCTGTGGACATACAGGCTGTGGATATATAGGCTGTGGACATATAGGCTGTGGACATACAGGCTGTGGACATACAGGCTGTGAGCATATAGATTGTGGACATGTCATCCTAGAAGCGATTCCGAGACATTATGACCCACATATCTCGTCGAACTGGTCCCTGCAGGAACCTTCCTCTTCGCGCGACGCCGGACCGTTCTTCTTAAGGCACCGAGTTCTTGTCTGAGAAAGATCAAAGATATAATTCGTCGCGTCGACATTTCGAGGATAAAAAATGAAAGGAGTCGAAAATTCGTGTCGAAAAAAATGTTACAGTTAGAAGAAAGCGGTCCCGCTGACACCCACGCCCGTCTTTCTAAACTGGTGGGGATATTAAATTATTTGGAACTGGTTCTCCTTTCGAGAAGATTTTTCCGTCAATTTGTCTCACTGTCTTCTTGTGTTTCCGTACGTGTTTATTTAACGTTTTTTAGATATGTTACGCGCAAATGCTTCTCGTGATGGATAGATCTCGTCAAAATATTAGTTTCTTCGCGTCAATTACCCCAAGGCTCATATTTTCATTCTATAGATCAGCGTTTCCCAAACTGTGCTCCGCGGAACACTAGTGTTCCGCGCGATGTAAATAGATGTTCCGTGGAAAACTTTCGATGCTAGCAATATTTTACTTCTAAAATATTATATTCAGATGATTTTTTCTTGTTATTCTTCGTTCTTTATAAAATAAAAGATACAAAAACTAATTCATTTAAACCAACTTTTGAGCATTACGAGCGGCTATTTTTCGGTATAATACCCTTCCTCCCATCGGAGCAGCGTATGTGTGTTTCGTCAATACGTTCCTAGCCCGAAAGTGTTTCGTGATCAAATTAGTTTGGAAAACGCTGCTATAGATGATGATTATCGGAAAGTCTCGACTTTGAAGCAGCGTTTTCAAGAAAATCTCTATGGTGGTTGTTTTTAGTTTTCAAGGATAGCACGGTAAAATCAGCACTCTACGACTTGATAGGTGACTCCGCTAACATTTATTAAAGAAAAATTGGTAAAAAGAAAGAGGTGTTTTGCTTGTGAGTACTTGTCTAGTATATCCTTTGTGTGGAAATCTCGGAAAGTATACACTTTTCCAAAAATAATAGTTTATCAGAGGATGCCTCGAAAATACGAGATTGACTTTAGTACCAGCGTTAAGCACATCATTTGTTTCATGCATATTAAAATAACGAGTATATAAGGGGATTACTGCTGAAAAGGACGAAGATTTGAAAGTGAGGTAAGCGTAGCTGACGAAAATAAAATCATTGTATTTAGTAATGCAAAAATATGCATGTGAAAATTGAATATGAATAGGGATCGTACGAAAATTTTCTTGTGTTCTTTCTTTATCAACTAGCAAAGAGAGGGAATGACTTTTTTCCGACTGCGTAAGAAACTAGAAAAATCTTAGACAATTTCTTGTGCAACTTATTCATAATAAAGGCTGAAAAAGAGCACCTATTACCTATTCAAATGTCCTCATTGAAAAAACTTAATGGCAGAAACTTGAACTTTTAAATGACATTCTCACAAGTTCATAATTCACCATGGAAACTGCCGTCCATATAAGGTGCTGCCTTTTGTGGGAAGACATCTGGTTCCACCGAAATGCAGCAATAAAAAGAAGAGGGAAGAATGAGGTCGAAGGAGCCTTGGCTTCCGAATCAAGTAGCGAAACTCAAACAAGTTGCAGAGTTTGCGCATATCTGAGACGAGAACGTGTGCAAGCATATTTCCTTGATTTGGAAAGAACGTGGAAAAAATATCTTTTGAACTCAATCGTCATAACGATTTCCAGAGTGAGACGACCACGCCTTTTATTGATTACAGAAAGGAATTTAATTTCAAGTTATATTCTTCCCAACAAATCGTTAATAGTCTTTTTAGCAGTGGGTGTCAATTTGACCGCGAAGTTAGAGTAATAATAGCAAAACAATATTTTTTGCTTAAAATGCAATTCAGATTCGTATTTGAAAAAAGGTAAGAATAAGAGGCATTTAAAAAAAGATTTCTAGGCTTAATATTAAGGACGTTAACGTTTATCGCTCGCAAATTGAAATGCGTGGCAGTTGAGGTACCTGAACAATTTTATAAAGGTAAGAAATCTAGGCGCCAGCATGAAAGTCTTTAGGCCCGCTCACACAAGGGAGAAACGCGGCGAATCGAAGAGAAGCGCGGCTACAAGAAAAGTATTCTTACCGAAGAGTTAAATGCACCCGCTCAAATTTAGAAGCTGCGAAGGAGCGAGGAGAAGCGAAAAGAATTGCTATTTTTTTAATCGGGGAGAATATTTCTTCGCTTCGCCTGTTGTCACCAGGCGAAGTTTTGTGCAATGGGCAAGCTTCGTGTAAGTTCGAGCATATTCGTAATTCTTTTATTTTCATCTAACAGCGATGTGACTGGTAAACTTTAAACTTGGCTTCATCTTGTAGCAGGTTTTCGAACAGTGACGTAAATTCGCCATTTGTATCACGGGATTTATTGATTTCGTGAATCCAAAATCTTCTTCTTCTTGTTTGTTTCCTTTCTTCTTTCTCAGATTCTGGGGTATGCGCTGGAGATCGGAAATCATCGTGAAGGTTCGGGCGTATTCGTTGCAGGAATTTCCCTAGGTTTTGTATTTCTTCGACTTCTTCTCCTAAGTGTGAGTCTGAGTCTTCTTGTCGCCGCGTTTCTCCCTAGTGTGAGCGGGCCTTTAGGAGCCTTGTCGAACTGGCACCCGGGATTGATTGATCCCTCCCTTAACCGTATAATTCAATATTTTGTGAAGCTCTTAGAAAGATGGCAAGAAAAGACAAGAGAGGCATGTATTATGCGTGCATACATGCGAAGCAGAGACGTTCTTTGCGATTTATGCAACCATGCCAAAAAAATAAATACTAATTATAGTATAATGTCTAACAATAATAACTGGTATGCCAAAGAAGTATCGAATTTTTTATTCACCGATTTATTTCCTATTCGGTTGTAATTAATAAAACAATCGACAATTATTTAAAACTTACCTCACTCGAATAGTAGTAATATAATCTTTATGTTCACGTTCATTTCATCGTCGTAAATTACCCATTTCTATGCACTAACAAAAGCTGTGTACACGCAAAGAAAATAGTTGTGTTTACGACCATTTCTTCGTCGTAGATAATACATTTCCCTTCGCTTACCAAATGTTGAGTGCGCACGAAAGAAAATTAAGTTAATTAATTATTTGCAGCAGATGTTGTCTACTTCAGTTGCCACGAAGATTGTTTTTGTTGACATTTAGAAAAACACGGGAAAGTATTTCTAAGCCCGAAGTAAATTACGACTTTCTCGTTTGATTTTCTTGAAATCGGCTACTCCCTCGATAAAAATTTACTGAACAAAATATATGCTATTTGACTAGTTCTACAAATATGTTTGAAGACTTTTTGGTATAAGTGATATTGTACGATATATAAAGAATAGTTCATTTTTTCACCAGTCAAATAGCACTCCTGATTAGGTTACGTAAACCATTCATATCATTTTCTTGGTTGCTTAGCCCTTAGGTCCTAGACACCAAATTTCACGAACATCCGCCCAGTAGTTCCCCAGACGAAACATGCGGACGGACGGACGGACACGACCTGATCATAAGGCGTTCTTTTTTTACTTTTTGTAAAGAGCGCCTAAAAAAGATAAAACTACGAGGTGCAAAAAATGTAAATAAAATTAGAAATTAATTAATTAAACACGGGTGTACTGGATGTCATTCCTCGCCAGTGGCCCGTTGTCACTCACACCCGTGCACGCACTCAATCACAACTAGGTCCTAAAGATGGAGAATAGGAATGGATACGACATTGTTGTTAGGAGAATTGTTTCCGGTCGACCGCGACAGGGACCTACCAAACAACCACACTCACTCGTGCAGACACGAAACTAAACAAAATAAGAAAAGAAAGGGAAAATTAATACTTAAATTTATGGAAAATTTTTCCACGCTAGGGACCTAGTATCATACACACACAAAATCTCTAAATACTGTAAGGAAGCGAAGTAAACTACTGTTTGTTACAGAAACAATCAGGAGGTTTAGCCACTTAAGTAAAATCTGTTTAATCAAAAACGATAGAAATCTGTTGAATTTCAAATTTATTGAACAACATACCTGTAAAAAACGCATCGCAAAATTATAAGTACAATAGAAAAACCGATAAAATATATTACCATTTTAAGTTTTAGTTTTATTTGCCTTCAGTTGGCGCTCCATCGCTATAAAAATGTTACAAGGTCTTCCTGAAATGGTTCCAATTCTTTAAATGTCAACTCCCTCGTGCCCCAAAGCTTAAAAGCAGAAATTCCTCTTCATTCCACAGTTCGCCCCATCCTCTACTTAAAACATTTTCCATAGACAACGGAGTCTAGGTATTTTTTCTGTGTAAAAAAGATTTCAAATAAATAATTCTTCGTTCACGAATGTAAATTCATCACAGTCGGCAGACTAGGAAAGAACTTCGTTTATTTCTTGCCTAAAGTCATAATATCTCGTGAAATCGTATTGCTGTCAAAACTTATTAATCTTCTTCAATCTTACGCTTGAAGGAGAAACTGAAGTGTATTTCGCTTTTGAGCGAGTCCTCACTTTTTCTAAACCAAACGCACCGCTGAGCTATAGAGGGAAATTTATCATTTATATGCGTGAAGGAATTAATTACAGGGCGGCATGAGTCAGATCAATTTCGGGAAACCGGAGGATTAAATAAAATATTTAAATGAAATACCTGAAGTGTGAATGAAGTAACTCCAAAAAGCATTAAAACCGTTAATTATTACGCCTGTGTGTATTTTCCTTCTGCTATAATTCATAATCTTCGTTTACATATTTCATGCATAATACCCTGTGAACTGTGATATTATCGATATTTTCATTTATTCATTCATCTATTATTTGTAATTATTTACAATGTATTTTGGCACAAAGTCTGGTTACAAGATCCATTATATATATATATATATATATATATATATATATATATATATATATATATATATATATATACATATATATACACACACATACATATATACATATATATAATTCAAAATAGTGGATTATGTCCATCCTACAAATATACAAAATATGCGTGATCATAATTACATATCATTAAATTATTACATATCACTCCCGTATAAGCATTACACAATCAACTTTTATTCGTCCTTGAATAACTTTTCTAACGTTATTCTCTTTCATCTTCTTTCCCCTTTCTGTTATTTCATATTCGGAGGCGTCCAATTGAAACTTTCACGAGAATGGCTAACCAGATAATTTTATGACGCCAGTTGAATCGATCCGACTATTGGGCAATTTCACGATACTGATGAGACCGGCATTTTTTCACCTTAGCAGAAAAACGCTCCAAATCGTCCAGCATAAGATGCACAAATTCGAAAACGTCGTCAACCTTTAAGGAAGTGAAAATATTCGAACATTTTTAAAATGGAGCATTCTACCGCTTTCGAAATTTGACCCGATGCAAGTTTGCTAGCGTCTGAGCAAAATTCAAACAGGCAATTTGTGGTAATTTAGATCCTGGGATGACGAAAATAGAACAGCTAGATACGCTTTTTGGAATGGAAAGCGACTTTTTTCGTTTGTTCTCTTTGTATGGGAACTCTTAGAGGACTTCAGTTTGGTCAACGTTTAGGTGGAGAAAGCGAAAGAAACAGATAAACCGCGTCACGATTTTTTACTGTGGATAATTTAGCGTGGAAAATTGGACGATCCCGTTTTGCAGGTGACGGAAGCGTGGATCTTAGCAAGACCCGTAACCGTAATAGGAACGAAGCCTCGGGAAATGAAGTGTGGAACACGGTAGGATTACGTCAGAATCAAAATATGTATCTCCCGGATCCTCGGTTTTGATTATATATTTTTTTATTTGGTCAAGTTTATTTTTGGTTAGCCGATCCGGGCTATTTGATGCACAGGTGCTGTACCCTTTTGAAAATTTCATCAACTACCTGGTACCACCACATGTTTTCTTAAAAAGGAAATTGCGCTGATAAAATGTCATCAAAATCATTGCGCCGAAGTGGGAAAATGTGCGCTTACTCTGTAGAGTTATCAAATAGTTAATTTAAGCAATTTAATGGAAATGAAAGCAGAAGTAGATAAGGGACTGTGGTATATATGAGATATCGAAGAAAATACCAAGATTTTGCTTGTACCACTTTGAGGTCCTTCTGGTACCATTTTGGGTACTGGTACCACACTTTGAATACCACTGGCGTAAAGGAACCTTCCCAAAACAAGGAGCACCGAATATTTTAATCCGCTTAAAGTTTGCCAGGACCTTCCGAAAACCTCATGGGCCATTGGGTATGTTAGAATCATAAAAATGATAGCAATAATCTCTCGAAAATATATCCGAATTTAACTATTGTTCTGTAAAATTTCCTTACCACTCCCGTCACCGTGGGTTCAGCGTAACCGTATTTTTCCAAACTAAAGATAGGTAAAAATTATCAAAGCTGAGTTCAGTTGAATTCCTGGCTAACGTGTGTTGCATGTATATCGCGTGAGAAGTGCGAACACGAACGAAATTGTTGTTGATAGTGTGTTTCTAGTTTTCTTGTATTTACCATTTTGTATACGTATAATGACTAATCTACTAGGCTACCCCGACATTAGTGAGGGGACACATAGAATGTATACTTAGAATTAGAGCAAGTGGAATTGACCGCATACTAGAAGAATCGAAGGCAATCATCCAAAATATGGGTTTAGAACCTGAATTTCGAGAAGTTAGGAAAAGGAAAGTAAAGAGAATGCCACCAGAAATAGCTGAAGATGAAATATATTTTATCAAAAAGCAATGAAATTTTACTATGGAATCAAATGAAGCTATAGATATGTTAATATCTCAACTTAAATGTCTCTTTGAAAAATGAAGTGAAATATCAGACAACTGAGTCATTCAGTTTCGGCAATGGACGTTGCTGCATTAAAGAAATGTGCTGCCGACTGCCCTCTGAAATATAACAGAGACCTAGAACTTGAAGAAATTGAATTTTTGGCACAGTTGGTTTACTAGGTCAACTCCAATTTATGTTTGGTTATACAAAGTTATCATTTCAGGGTTTCTTTCGGTACCCGTTTCAGCATCAACAGCATCGTCGTGGTGCATACTGGATATGAGTAAGACTGTCTAATTTTTCTTTGGACAATAGGAGACCAATGTACAGTCTTCTTGGAATCCAAAGGCTGATGACTTATCTTCCCTATTATTTGGTAAAAATTCTGGGGGTAACTCACGTTTCTTTTTTCGAATGGTATCCACATAGGTTAATTGTTTTTGATGCATTAGGTTTTTCACGAACGGCAAGCTTGTGAACCAATTATCCCCAGTAATATTTCTATTTGTACCTACTACTGGTTCGACAAGTCTTAATGCAATCTCTTCGGAAGAATTTTTACATTTATAAGGCAGCGGTTGAGCAGTGGACTTACGCGTCTGAGAATCTATCAAGTGAAAGTTAGGAGTTGAAGGACGAGCCGGTGAATCTTCGTCTGAGGAAAGCCCGCGCTCTTCGATAAATACGTAACAATATGTAAGAGAAAGAATGAGGGAAATCCCTCTGGGATTTTTTTCTATATTACTATTAAGAATTGCCCCCTGAGGGAGAGTTTTTATCGGGAATGATAGATGAGAACTTTTTCTCCGGTGCGGCAACACTGTGCATGACAGCCCTATCGGTCTCGCTCTACTATTTAACGATTAGTTGTTGTTTTGACGTCGTGATAGTTTGCGCGTTCGTCTATGTCTCCGGCTAAATCTTCCTCCCTTCCTCAACCAAAAGATTGTGCCTCCTCAGATTACAGGTAGATTTCCATACTCCGGACTTGACGCGTTAAAAATAAATTTTCAAGGGAAATTTTAAAATAATTTTTTAATATATAGGTATAATATATACATACTATTATATACATTTTATTTTATTGTTATTTTTAGTTACCATTATATACAGAGCGCTGTGTCTGCCCCAAAAAGGCAACGCGTTGAGCGTACACGTGATCCAAATACTTCGTTTCAATGGTTTGAAGAAATATCTAGCGAAGAAGAAAGTCCGGCAGAAGATGAATGTGAAGAAGACACTTCATGAAAGCGATCATGATTCTATTTCTGACTAGAAGTATCGGAAGAATAAAATTAAATTCAAGAAGTTATTGATGAAGTAGTTCCTATGAATTTTTATCTTGGAAAAGAGAAGATGACAAAGTGGAAGAAAGTAAGATCTAATGTACAAATTCGAACGCGTTCTTATAATATTATAACGCATTAACCGGGGCCAAAAGCAAGTGCACGTGACGCAAAATCAGAGCTTGATTGTTTAACACTATTTTTGGATGAATTCATTATTCGAATTACTACCGCTTGCACTAACATTTTTATTCAAAACATTCGAGAAAAAATTGAACGAGACCGAGACGCAAGGCCAACGGATGAAAGAGAAATTAAAGCTTTAATAGGTATTCTTAATTTGATTGGTGCTTTATGGAGTTCGAGGAAAAATGTCCATCAGTTATGGGATAATTCAAGAAGAAGCAGCATAGAGTCATGTTACCTAGCAATGAGTGAAAAACGATTTCGGTTTCTTTTAAGAGGTTTACGCTTGGATGATGTTAGATATAGAAATCAAAGACAAGAAATTGATAAAATGGCTCCTATTAGAGAAATATTTAAAATTTATGTTTCTAATTTTCAGAAATATTTTATTGCTAGTGAATACTTGACAATAGATTAACAACTTCTAGGGTTTCGAGGACGGAGTAGGATTAAGCAGTATATTCCTAGCAAGGCTTCTAAATATGGTATAAAAATGTTTGCCCTTGTAGATGCAAAACAGCCTACACATTTAATCTTGAAACCTATGTGGGTATTCAACCAGAAGGGCCATATAAATATAATAATTCTGCTGAAGAGATTGCATTAAGACTTGTCGAACCAGTAGTATGTACAAATAGAAATATTACTGGGGATAATTGGTTCACAAGCTTGCCGTTCGTGAAAAACCTACTGCATCAAAAACAATTAACCTATGTGGATACCATTCGAAAAAATAAACGTGAGGTACCCCCAGAATTTTTACCAAATAATAAGGAAGAGAAATCATCTGTCTTTGGATTCTCCTATTGTCCAAAGAAAAATAAGTCTTACTCATATCCAGTATGCACCATGACGATGCTATTGATGCTGAAACGGGCACCGAAAGAAACCCTGAAATGATAACTTTGTATAACCAAACATAAATTGGAGTTGACCTAGTAGACCAACTGTGCCAAATATACTACGTTGCAAGAAATGCCATTGGCCAATGGTTATTTTTTATAGCTTATTAAATCTTTCTGCAATTAATTCTCTTTGTGTATATAAAGCAAATAGAGGTTACCAGCTGGTAAAATGAAGAGAATTTATTGAAAAGTTTTCATAGGAGCTTATTAGGCCACAAATCGAGTACAGGTCAACCATTCAACTACTTCCAGTAGAAATAAGAAGGCGAGCAAAAGTACTTTTGAGTATCAATGAGTGAGTGCCCCTCCCCCTCCCCGTGCAACAAAACTATGCGGGTCATTGCTATATTTGTAAAAGAAACCGCAACAAATCCACATGAAAGTGGTTCATAAAATGTGAAAAATATGCATGCAACGATCATATTACACACATTTGTATCAACTGTTCAGTTACGGATTAGGATCATTTTTCATGTTCCCATTCCTTTCTCTTATAGCAAGCAGAATTGACATCTTCGGTGTTTGTTTGTCACTAATTTACACAAAAAGCTTTATAATATGTTTTCAAAAGTTACTTTTTTGTTATGTAAAAAATAAGCCAAATATATGGTTTTATGCACACAAAGTTGGTTTCATCTTTCCCATCACTAAAAAAAATCCTTTTTATAAAAATCAATTGTTTTTTTAGGCTTTCATAATGTATTTTAATAAATCTCAGGTTCATGCATAAGAAAAGTTCAAAAATAACTAGTCAAATACATAAACCAAATACTACAATAGTAGTCCACGTGCCCAAACTCGTCACTAAAGACAACGTGCATACTGATGGGTTAAATCAAGATATATTTTTGTAAATCATGGCTCCTAAATGTGTCAGCCTTTCAGGTATTGCAAGTGGTAAAGTGAAAAAAGAGAGAATGGCTTTAAGTGTAGCTCAGAAACTAAATATTATTCAAAGAATGGAGAAAGGCAAGCGGTCGAAGGACATAGGCACCGCATTTAACCTATTGTAGGCTAACATAGGCTAGGATATCATAGGCTAATACCACCAATATATAGAGTAAGACATCATAGACTAATGACTAAGAATGTCATTTTAATACATTAGTATATCATTATTGATGTTTTTTCTCAATTTGGTATCGTTCTGTATTGTTTTTAAGTGAACTATGGGATAAATTTTTATTTTGACCTTCGGAACCAATTAAAATTTTTTACATAGGAAGTAATGGGAAAATAATTTTCGTTTTACGAGTTTTCAGCTAATGAACAGTTTTTGTTATTACATTTATTCCATTAAATTAAAATCCCATCTTTCACTTGTTTAAATTATCTCTACATGTGTCGTGTGCAGCACACACTGACAGCATAATTAAAAGGACTGCCAAGTTCAAGCAGGGCACATGTAGTTATACATGTAGTTATACAAGTCTCGAAGAAATTATTTGATTTAAATCATCCCTATTTATTTTACAAATTAAGTTTATCTAAAATGTTATATTTAACTGTTATCAAGCCGTAGCCCATCCTAAATGCCTTGTTGAACCAAAATACTTTTTCTGAAAAATCTTCTAAAAAACTGGGGTGCATCTTATAGCCTGAAAAATACAGCATATGTATATAAGCAGCACTGTTGCCATGAAGCAAATTATGGGAAAATATTTTCTCCACATAATTACCAATTCACGTGAGCTGTGACATTATTATGTGGATTAGAAGGCTATGGATGTTAAAGAGATTGTGCAATATATTTTGCACCAATGTTTATTAAATAAAATTCTATATCCATCCACATCTGAGAGGAAAAATCCATTGATTGTTAAAGGTACTAAAGTAATTTTCATATACTTTTAAATGACAGAACATATTCTGTTCTTCCAAAAATAAAACCAATAGCAAGAGAAGGATATCAATTTACATCAACAGCAATGTTTATTCAAAATATGTAAATAATAAAACTGCAACAATCAATTCATCATCCCATTTTGCTAATCAATCTCACAATTACCTTCAGATTTTGGTCACACAAGCAATATAGCAAGTTTTTTTTAATACATTCCCAACACATCTCCTCATGCAAAGTATGAACAAATTTCTCACAATTTTAAGGAATTGTTAAAAATTTCACTCTCAAAATTATCATAAAATTATTATAAAAATCTTAAATAATGCATACAGCTTGACTTGGGAGTCAATCTAAGAAACCATGCCATACATATGGAAAATGCTTTGACCTGAGGAACAGTAAATTCTATTATTTAATACTTAATCAGTAATTTTTATATTTATTGTTGGCTTAGTTGAGAAAAGGTAAATAAATGGTAGCATCAAAATAAATTGGCATGAACAGGGTAAATAATACCCTCTTGATAGAAACAAAAAGGAAAAGTAAGGAAAATTACAAATTGGAGTAATGATTAATGCATATAGTTTCAATTTGCATGACGTCACATCCTCATGATCAATTTAAAGCTTTCATGAAAGTCATATCATCACATATAAGTTGCGCCAATCTGTGTTTTGGCAATGACAGCATTTAACTGCATAAACAAATGATTTAGTCGGTGTAGAGCTTCGGCCTTCGACGTTCTGGTGGGCAGGAGTTCAGACGTTCACCTTGTCGGTGATAACGCCTTTCTATAACCTTGTCAAAAAAACGTGTCAGCTTCACAGATGATCCTGAGCCAGGAGTTAAAGACCTGACTTGGTGACAATCCTGGGAACATAAAAGGAAAATATGTTATCAGGACTAAATTTTCAATATAATCACGGAACTTATGATTTTTTATCTGAAAAACATTGTTTTTTTATTACTTAGAAATAAGGGGTATAAGGATACCATTCCATTATATTAATTAAAATTTACATTAGCTATTTACTCAATGAACACAATAGTTATCAAAGCTGGTCATGATTATAATTCTCTTAAAAACACATTCAGTGTTGAAGTACCAAAGAGATGTCAGAGAAAAGTAAGAGTAAATGAAGCATTTTATGAGATGGTAAGAAAATGAATAAAGATTTCTGAAGATATTGATATGGAGACATGAAATTGATATGAATTTTAGCATTTTATGGGTGTGAAATATGGACTATGAGGAATTGAGAGTAGCTTTCAAGATGTGGATATGACAAAAAACAAGAGCTAGACTGAAGTGGAAAAATGGAGAAGTATAAAATACATATGTCCCCTTATACTATGCATATATTACTTTCTTCCAACATAATTCTCCCTATTGTCCACATATCATATGCTGCCTTTTTAGCCTACTTTCCAGATTGGAAATAGGCTTATTATAATTTCTTCGTTGTGTCTACCTGTCCCCTCCGATTAATTATGAACCAACTGACTGATTTTCATGACACTTGGTGGAAATCTCCTACTACTGGAGTTGAGCCTCCGAGGATAGTTTTTGTTGCGAAGATTGAAAGTCTTGGGTTCAATTCCAGGACCTATCCTTCCCATTTGATTTACATGGGAAATCTGAAATCTATCGTGCAGGGTAATTTTCTCTTGCACATTAAAAAATCCTAATTGTAATATCGGAGCAGAATGGAGATTCTAATTTTTATCGTAGAATATTGCTTATCGATCATATTTCTTTGAATTTCATGTTAATACTGACATTTGGGCAGTTTTTATTGTTCATTACAATAGTGTTGCCATTGCAATGACTATTGTTAAACTCAGATTTGGCATAGTTAGGGGCGAGCACTTGAGGCACAGGCTTGGGGCGCCGAATTTTAGGTGCGCCAAAATTAAATGAAGTTAGCTGTAGTTAATTCTTAAAAAATCTAATATGCCAGCCCAAAAGGGTGCAATGTATGTAAAAACATCACATCAGTGATAAAATGAGTTGCTGGATTTCAATTTTTGCTCTTTTCAATACAAAATTTTCATCCCAATTCTAAGCTTGTTTTCACATTAAATTTCAAAAATGATCATATTGTCATTTATTGCTATAAAAACCTTTAGAAAGTAATAAAATTGATCATGAGCAACCTGACGGTACAGATACGATTGTACCTGGTAGAGTTCCATAACGAATATAGATCTTTTTATTTATCGCTACGTATGTATTGTTATGCAAGTGATTTGGTGAAGCAATTTTTTCTGAAGTGGCAATAATAATCTGATTATAATAATTTCAAAAAATGATAAATAGACTAGTGATAACAGGTAGAAAATACGGTATGGAAATAAATACAGAAAAATCCAAGGTCATTCGAATATCGGGTAAAGAAGAGAATCTGAACATAACTATTGGGGGAAAGTCATTAGAACAAGTTTCAGAATATAAATACCTTGGAAGTATCATAACGCGAGAGGCAAAATGTACGGATGAGATCAAAACTAGAATAGGAAAAGCAAAAGCGGCTTTCAGGAGAAAGAAACAACTACTTTCAGAGAATATAAAGGAAGATATCCGCAAGAAGTTGATAAAATGCTACGTATGGAGTATAGCATTGTACGGGGCAGAAACATGGACGCTAAGGAAAAATGACATCAAATACTTGGAAAGCTTTGAAATGTGGACTTGGAGGAGAATGGTGAAGATAAAATGGACAGATAGGATGAAAAACGATGAAGTGCTACGAAGAATAGGAGAGAAGCGAATGATTATACAGACTATCAGAAAGAGGAAGGCTAACTGGGTTGGACATTACCTGAGGAGAGAGAGTATGATTAAAGACGTGTTAGAAGGAAAACTAGATGGGAAAAGGGAAAGAGGAAGGAAAAGGTTTCAGCTGATAGACGATTTGAAAGGGAAAGAGAGTTATCAAGATATAAAGAGGACAGCGGAAAATAGGAGTATATGGAGAACCAGGTTTAACCAAGAATAATCACGGACCTGTCTACGGACAGACTACCTATGATGATGAATAATTTCAATATAATAATGTGCAAAAATTTAAATAAAGATTATTAAAAATTCAAATTTTGAGACGATAACCGGCAAGCCTTCAGTTTGCTGTAATTTGTTTCTAGAGCCAGCTATGTAAGGTGTATACCACTTCAGCAGCTTACGTGCCTCTCGCATTCCCCAAGACAAGAGATTTCCTCACCATGTGTGAAGTGATTGGGTGGGTAAATGTTGATCAAGGAAGTAATATATCGCATGCGACAATGTGCAATTTGCTAGCTAACTTGATGACCGGGTATGATCGAATCAGAGCCAGCCTGACTACTAGCCTTTGTCATACCCGAGAACCTCTAGCCCAGGCCTTCCCGTGGTGCCTGTGGGTGCCATGACACCCATCAAGGTTCACTGTAGCACTTGCCGAGGTTTGTTCAGGTGTCCTTAAAACTATCAGTTCTTGCAACTAATAGTGTTGAGCGGTCACATATTACTGGAAAGTGCCAATCTAAAAAGACTTTATGACTATGTCATATAGAATTTACATACAAATTCATACAATGATTCTACTCACAATTTTCCACCCTCTCAGAAGTGGCTCATTGTATCATTTTAGCTTTAATCTTTATCATAATGTATCTCATTGTAGTGAATGGTGAACAGTTTATAAAATTAATTAAAAATTAATAACGTAACGTAAATACCCTTCATCCTCGTTCAGTCTTCTATCTGATGTTGTATTAGTCGCTTGATTAGTGGGGTTATTTTATATTTTTTTGAACCCTCATATTATTCGTAATGAATCAAAAGTATAGAAATATGAGCTCTAAGGATGTTTACGAAAATACACAAAGAAAAACTTAGTCACTTTCAGTGACACTTAAAGTAATTCAACAAATTGAAGGTGGAAATGGCAAGTTGATGTTTGCAAGGCCTTGAAATTGGCCAGATCGACAATAAGATAAAATGCTGTTTACTTTTATATGTTCATATATATATGTTTTAATATGTTTTAATGGTTTATCTTATAACCCAGCAGTACTCGCGCACATTTTTATAATGTAAGAGGTCACGTGGGGTGTCAGACACCCCATGGATATTTTTGTTTAAAAAATTATTGTTGAATTTCAATAAATTTTTCATTTTGTCTCTTGATGTATTTTCGATTAATTGAAATTTATTTTAAGAAGGCAATTATTTAACAAAACCAGAAGAAAAATAAAAATTGTGGAAAATACGTTTCTTCTTACTTTTATGAAATTTTATATTTTGTAATCAGTAAAGTAACTGTTCAATAGTGATGTATAAATCACTAGCAAAACAAAAAACACAGAGACTCCACACAATGCTGTCGTACCGTCTAAGAAAGATGACCGAACTCAAAGAATAACCATAGGATATTAATTTTTTTAGGCGAAAATGGTTGAAGGCACGTGTCACTCCAGCTACTGAAGGATAGGAGTCATAAAACCTAAAAGTAAAGGAACCCTGTCAAAAAACATAGGGTGCTACAGCACCCCACGCAACCACTCCTGAGTTAAGCACAAAAATATACCCTATATGTATTGGGAATTCATTAGCATTGAAAGTAGATTGGAAATACAGATTAAATTTACTTACATTAGTTTTTATGAGAAAAATTCTCTCGTTTAATTCGGTTTCAGTTAGTGCTCTGCTTTTCAGAAACCAATTAAGAGGACTAAGTGAGAGATGCCTGTACTGTATGTGACATTGTTGTGTTATGATGAGTGTGGAAATTGTTGTAGATTACAGACCTATAAATATTAACCATCAGGGTAAAATGAATTATCTTATGCATAATAAATATTAGGGGGTTATAAATGTTTTATTTTATTAGTGCATCGCTAATAGCATATTTTTTGCAAATAAAAAAAGGATAAAATCTTGGATATATGTGTACTTAAATTGGGACAAGAGAGTCTTAACCTTTCATGGTTATAAAATTATATAAAAGAATTACTGCTTTGAGAAACACAGGCATCTATTTTTTTTAGTTTTTAGAACCTTGGAGCTTGATGAGTAGCTTTAATAATCCTATTTTTAATATAATATGTTTCAATTAATAAAACAGGAAAATAATGAATTTCTTGGATTAAGAAGTATTAACATCTACAGATACTTGTCCACTATTTTTGTCAATAAAATGTGGTTTTGTTAGAAAAATAAATATGATTACTTGACTGCATAACAGGATGATTCTTTATACTGATTTAAAATAATCTTTCCTTATTTATAGCTTACCCATCAAGTTGATAGTAAAGAAAGACTATAAATTTCAAAATCATAATTCTCATTTCAATACAAAAAACTTGCCAACAGAATCTCATCAGCACCACATTCTTCAGCAATGGGAGAACATCTGCGGGTAACATTAGGTCTAACTTCAGCAGCCAAATCAAGCTTTGTTCCAATCACCAAAATAGGTATCTGAAAATATAGGCATGTGTGATGCATAAGTATCTCTCCATTTATTTACTGTAAAAATTTGCTATTTACATTCAATACGAAAGTCAGTAACTCACCTGTGTTGAGCCAACAAACTGTTCTGGATCATAAGAATCAAAACTACTTGATCGAGACTTTGAATTGCTATCTCTATTCAAAACTTCGGCTAACCACTTAGTAAGGTTTTGTTGAGATTTTCGATTGGTAAGATCATGTACCAAAATAATTCCTAAGAAATATAACACGAGGTGGAAAAAATAAGTCATAAAATGGCAAAGAAAAACTATTATTTTAATTTCTGTCAAAATCAAATTAATGCATTAAAATTCTTTAATATGATGTCACCTTCTAAATTCCTATGTAACTAAAATTAATTTCGGCAACTAGTGACTCATTTCAATTAAGTATCCAAGACGAATATTTGAAAACAAGAAAATCTAGTTAATAGGCGTGATAGTTTATCGATCAAAATTGATACCGACCATGAGTGGGCTGGTAGAACACTGATCTGGTGTTCCTATGACTGCTGCTCCCTCCAATGTCCCAAAGCTCGACAAAATATGTTTTCTGATAAGGAGTCCCTTCTTTATACTCGTGAAGCATGACTTCTACAGAACACCCAACTGTCCAAGAAGGGTTTTTTATTGGTTTATTGTAGCATATCAAATGTGTTAGGGAGGACTTCCCAACACCTGAAATGTAAATTTAAGAATGAAAATGGATACAATGGCATCAAACCAAATACTAATAAATAAAATTTACTCACCGGAATCTCCAACCACTATCACCCGTACTTTATCTATTGCAGCCATTTAAATCGATAAATTTTACGTTGTTGTCATTATGCATTCGAAAACGTATACACTTGTCTTACGGCATTCTGTTGTTTTTCTCGATACGTTTATTATCGCTACTACTTTGTCTTTCTTTATGAGAAATTTTGCTTTCACATTGTGAACTTTAACGATAAGACGATTACATAGATGTAATCACACCTAACAACATTTTTATTTGAGATTCTATTTCTCGTAAATTTCCTAGCTCATCAGTTTCTGAAATTCTTTAATGATATGAATATCTTTAAAATGCTATTTTGGCATAGTAGTACATATAAGATAATTAGCGGAGAGGTTTATTTGAAATACCGCAGTGAAGCTTATATTACTTGCACTCTATTATCATAAGAGTGGCAAAAAGTAATTGGATTTATTTTGTGCAGAGTTGGGCGCACATTTGGCAAAAATAAGTATAGCCATAGTTGAATTTGAGTAATTTTAGACATTAATACCTTATTTTGCTATTTAACATCTTGCCTGAATATCTAGATTTATGACGTACCTATTGCTATTAGAAATTTATTTCATTCATACATATTTAAAGATTTTTCCATTTTTTGGGGTTAAGATAAACTAAACGTTGCGGTGTTGGGATTTAATTGTGTTATTATGTGTTTTCACTACTATTTCTTTAAAATTATACATAATTTTAAGATGAATACATTATTAATAAATATGATAATGTGATGATTTTGCTAATGAAGGCTGTTACCTTAAAATGTAGTAAAGTACCATATTTTGGAATGACCTAAATTTGACAATTAACCTTTATTGCCTGGAATAACAGTTTAATAAGAGCTGAGAGAAACACGATGGCTAAGCACAGTTCCAAGGACTTCTAGAACCAAGTCTAGCAGCAGATAATGATTGAGTATTTGTGGATAATTTGGCTATTTTTATGCAAATTGGATCAGAAACTGCTGGGTGTAGTTTGTGAAAAATAATAGCGCCTTCACTCATTTCATGGAAAATACTTAAGGTTGTTTATGGGATTAATTTGTCGATTATATGTTTATCTTTTAATTTTAAAGTAAACATTCATGTTAACGTAGACTAATCATTTCTGCTATGCACCACCAGCTATGTTACATAAGATCAACATTATAATTATGATCAAGGAGGTTTGTTTAGGTTTTAGGAAAATAAATTAAGGTAGAATTTTTAAGCTACATTTTTTAAATCTACGAGTGATGCAACATCCGAAGTTTATAATTTGCCCCTCACGTAAAGCTTATAATAGAAAATAAGATCACTTGTCGGATTTAATAAGGTATTTTCTGGAGTGTAAAATTATTTTGTAGCTTTCTTAATAGAATATTTAGGAATAATTTGATAAAGTACAAATTGTATGCTATACTTTTAGCATAGTCTTTCTACCTGTTTATTATGCATCTCAAAAATGAATGTGAATTGCATTAATTTCAAGGCAAAATCATTGTGGGCGCCTTATTGCTGAAATCAAATTACACAACTATGATTCTCCAATAGAATGTTTATTGTGTCAATTACTAATTTTTAGTGTTTAATAATTTCCTTGCTTAGTCATGAGTGTATCCACTTGCTTACTTCTTGGTGTTTTTTATATATGTACCTATCTTTGATTCTTTTAAGTTAAGATGAAAGTGGAATTTTTTATATTTTTGTACAACCATTTATAGGAGGAAAGCATTAAGAACATAATACATTTCATAGATATTACAATTCCTCTTCTAAATTAAAGGTGAAAGTGGGACAATGCCAAATTATAGCTGTTTATATACATTCTCCAACAAGGGTTTGTTTGTATCCTATAAGACACATGTTTTTCCCAAAGATTTAAGTAGCAATAAAACATTGTGATCACCACATGTTACATTTTAGATTGCATTTTAAATAAGCGCCTGTTTCAGATAATTTAAATTGAGTTTTTTGCTAGTAAAAATTATTATCCCTTCAAATCAAAATAACTGTATGACAAAGATTTAATCTACAACTTTGATAGTTTTCAACAAAATATTATTTACAAATTACATTAGTAAAATCAAAATAAATTGTTATTAATAGCCCTGCACCTTTAACTACTCTCTTGATACATTAATAATTCATTCATGCTTATGTTTATGTAAATATATTATTTTTCATGTGTACCTACATGCACAAGTGAAAACAAAAATTTTCCAAATAAAGTATGGGAAATCTAATTATTTTCACTTTAACCCTTATCATACGGCATTTAAATTCCCACAGCTGATTTAGTTGGGGCATTTATATATTATATGTTTACGTTTGTATAAATTATCATATCTCAGGACATCACATCATTCTACAGAGTCTGGACGATGTCATGGGCCCATGAATTCATATAAGTAGACTCAGTGCCCAGCATACATTTAAATGTGTGCACAGCCATGAGCACCTATATTTGGAGTACATTTAAATCAATACACAAACAATAAGTTGGAACAATTTTTGAAACGAGAAAAAAGTCTGCTATGACCGGGAATTGAACCCGGGTCTTCCACTTGCCGGGCGGATATTCTACCCCTGAACTATCGTAGCAGAACATTTTCTCTCGTTTCTGAACACGGATGTTTTCCTTTGTGGGACGGGAACTAGCCAAGCTAATATCAAACTGCCCCGACAGATGTCTCGTTTCAAAAATTGTTCCAACTTGCACAGCTTATGCCTGTCTGCATAGGATCTTCGGATCATATCATTCCATCAATTTCATGTTTGGCAATCTCACCATTTGAGAGGAAGGAGTTTCTTTCGACGATCCTCTTTGAGGACATCTGTCGGGGCAGTTTGATATTAGCTTGGCTAGTTCCCGTCCCACAAAGGAAAACATCCGTGTTCAGAAACGAGAGAAAATGTTCTGCTACGATAGTTCAGGGGTAGAATATCCGCCCGGCAAGTGGAAGACCCGGGTTCAATTCCCGGTCATAGCAGACTTTTTTCTCGTTTCAAAAATTGTTCCAACTTTCACAGCTTATGCCTGTCTGCATAGGATCTTCGGATCATATCATTCCATCAATTACAAACAATAAGGGTTAAAAATGCTAGAAATATATTGGCATATATATCGTTTCAAAGTAAATTTGTAATTGGAGTATATATGTAATAAAATATCTTGATTGTGCTTAAAACTCAGTTCACCAAAAGTTTCATGAGCCTGTTTGCTGAAATTAAAAAGGGTACTTATGTAGCGCCGTGAGTGACGGGAAATGGAACTACGTATGTGGATCTCTGCAGGCATGGAGAGGGTGACATTCATTTAGGCAGGGCACCTAAATGGAAATAGAACCAACCAACCAACGTTTCCCAACCCGGTTGGAGAAAAAACACGTTATTTCAATTATAAATTTCACTTTATTAAAAATTTTAAATGGAAATATAACCAACCAACCAACGTTACCCAACCCGGTTGAAAAAAACAATTCCGTAAGGAAAGCAAATTCCACGTAGTTCCATTTCCCGTCACTCATGGTGCCAAGTAAGGGTCCTGTGGTTAATACTTAAGTACCATTAAAAAAGCAATGTTAGATGAAAGTCATAATTTTAGTGTTTGACTTTTTTATGGATCAGGATAAATTGAATCATACTTTCTGTAATTTGACAATTGTAATAATTGATTTCTGCCTGATTTATACTTATTTCAGCAGCAACCTGCAAAAGCATAGATACTAATAACAAACCATTGCAGTGAACTAGGACCCCCAGTCAAGGGGTCCCCTACAATGAGAAGCATTTCCTCAAAATTTATTTATTAAATTAATTTTTGTAAACTTGTAATTTTCCATGCATTATTTTTAACCATTCCAACTTGTAGGGTCTCTTGACATCCTAATTTGCAATTGTTTTCATTTATCACAATATTTCTGTCGAAACTCGTCAAAATAACTGAAAATTGTTTGCTACCACCACATCATACTGACAGTTGCAGTCTTGCTCTTATTGCTGGTTATTAAGTTGGTTGTTCATTGAAAATTGCTGTTTTTTTATATAAGAATCTTAAAAAAGAAACCAAAAACGGTTTTGTGGTGGGGGCCCCATCAACAATTTTTATGTAATAAAAAAATGCCACAGGAAGATGGCGAGTTCAAGTGTAATAACCTGTTATTAGCTTATAGTGATTATTATTATTAGTTATAGTGATTTGAAATCATTTTAACTTCCCCATGTCCTTGAAAAAAATATTTTTGCAAGGCTCATCTGGTTTGACGTCAGACAGGCTCAAAATTCATTAAAACGGTAAATGACCAATTGAGAAAAAACTATGGGGGGCAGGTGTTAGTGAATAGCAGCATTACATTGAGTATTAAATTACGTGTTCATTGTTGCTTTTTACTAATGCCTACCCCACGTGGTTCTTACGGCATATAAGGTTTCATGACATAATTTACAATAAAAGGAACTTTCAGGCATATTTTTTAATTTAATAGAATTGATCAAATCTGAAAATAGGACAAGCAAGTGGTTTTGCTGACGAACATAAGATCACGATGCTCAAATGGCAGAAAAAATTAAGTGAAAAATGTTTGTGTTTTGAGAGAGCGTCAAAGAGAAGGATAGGCATTCTCATGTATGGGGGTTCTGTTTATGCTTTGTCTTAATTTCACACACAATGAGAGTCTTACCCACTTTTGCAGTGGAGAGGGGGATTTGGGAATTAACCGGCAGAGACAGGCTGCTGCTATTGTTCTGAGATCAACAGCACTCTACTAGTGCTACTACAGCTGAGGGATAGGTGCTTGGCAATACTTGGGCCGTATAGAAAATTCAATTTCGCGTTCATTGGTACATGATGCTACTTCATGCAGCGCGATTTTGTCAGATACGTTGATTTTACTAAAAAATAAAACCGCGCGCCTTCAAATTTAAGTAATAAAACTTTTTATCTTTTTAATTAAACAATGTATGAATTTCGTATTTACCCGAACAACATTTCATAGTATTGTTGATTTTTCGATATATATTATCGTCACACTTTAGATCTGCGATGACTGATGGGCAATCGGCTCCGGTGGGAGGTCGACGTCGCACGTCATCGCCTATTGTGCAGTTACTACGCAATGTAGGTTATAGTTGATACCTGTTCTAACTGAGCGTTACAATTATGCGGTGGACGGTGTAATTTGTTTTAACCTACCCTTCCCCCCCCCCCCCCCCCCCCCGTGGTTTTTGATATAAATGGGCTTCTCCAAAAATGCGGAAAACGTGCTCGATTTTCGCCGCGGAAATCGACAATTTTTTTCTGTGGTCAAAAAATCCCGCAGGGAGATAGCGACTACTTTTGCAAATACTTGTTATTAGCTTAGTGATTTTAAATCGTTTTAACTGCACTAAGTCCTCGAAAAAATTTTTTGCGAGGTTCCTATGGTTCGCCGTCGGCCGAACTATAAATTCATCAAAATGTTAAATGACCTATTGAGAAAATCCTACAGGGGATAGGTGTTAGCTAATAGTTGCAATAGAGCATTAAATTACGCGTTCATTGTTGCTTTTCGCTAACGCCTGTCCCGCGTGGTTCTTACGGCATGTAAAGTTTCATGACGTAATTTATTCAAATTTCCCGCGTCGGATTTGTAAAAAAATTACGACAAGACGACAGAACCACAATCTGAAAACAAAAATATAATATTTAAAAATTAATTTCATAACCACTGCATTATATGTTTACCATGTTGAGTATTTAAACCTTGATTAATTAATGTTTAGCTTAAACTCACAGTGCCTTTCTCTATCTTAGTCACAGAAATTGGTAATTTGTTTTGTAAATACAAAATTTGGTAGGCTGTTGTATTGCTAGCTATGATGAAGCTTCTGAAGGCTCATCCAAACTACTTATTCCCGTTCATCGTAGCAGTTTCTATAATAAATCCTTTGCCATTACTGCCAGCAATCTTTGGAACTCTCTCCCCTTTCACTCTATCAATGATGTTATAATAGGTCCTCATGAAAAGGTAAATTTTCGTTTGTATTTTGCCCTTCTCTCCTTCATTTAACTACCAGCACAGTCACTATAACCATCAGCAGACTGGACAGTCTTTTCTTTATGATGATTTGATATTATTTTACTTTCGTACATATTTGTGCTGTAGTATTCTTAATTTTATTCTTATTTATATATACCCTGAAGTAATTTTCATTTGAACTGAATTATGTACATATAAATTAATTATATTGTGTATTAAAATGGATAGGTGGAATAAGGGGCCATATGGCCTCAACTTCGGTGTATTAAGGATAAATTAATTATTTCATTACCAATTTTCTCAGAGTTTTCCACAAATGTTATTTAAATCATTGTTGCTATTACTCTTAATATTTGTGTCATTTAAAGTATGGTTATCAATCATTGAATACGAGCCTCTTTTGCCTAATGTCATAAATACTTTTAATTTCAGCTTCCATAAGAATAATATAATATTTTCCAAACTCATTTCCTAAAAGTGAATACATTTGTAATCTTTGGAGATTTAATAATCAAAAGATGCATGGTTTTTCTTTCATACTCAATCTTCTATCACAAATTCAAAAAAATAACAAAAGTACATGCTGGCAGCATTATTTAGTGGATTTGGAAATTCCAGGAATTTTAATGCAGAAAAACATATATGAGATATTATACAAAAAACTCAAATAAAAAAACATTTTCCTGTTTTATGTGTATAGTTGACGTTTAAATACCATATTTCTCAGCATATAAGATGCACTTTTTACCGGAAACGACTCCCAAAATCATCCTGCATCTTATACGCCGAAGGTAAGATTGTTAATGTTCTCAATACTGACACTAATAAACTCACTCATCCCCAAAATGGAATAATTGGCAGTCCTTCATCGCAAAAACAATAAAATATACTTTATTAATAATTAATAGTGAAAAATTTGTTAATATATACAGTAATACCTCATGCATCGTGAATTCCAAAGACGAATTTTTGTTAATACGCTTTAATACATGTCTGCTCACAGTGATTACAATTTCGGCATGTTTGCGATGTTTTAGTTCCTAATGAGTCCCTTGAATAGCGCAATTAATGCCCTTCACCTACCACTGTGGAACCCATTTTGTACAACTCTTTTGTTGGCAACAGTTTAATTTTAGCTGTGTGGTTTTCCCTCCCTTGCTTCCCCATTCCACTTCACCCTTCCAATGACAGTCTTATTTTTCCCCACCCACTCCTGGATTTTCTTTAAAACCCCTGCTCACCATTCCTCCTTGCCAGATGATGCCGTATCACGCGCGAAATCACTCGCAAAAATAAAAAATTGTGAAAAAGTGCTGTGTATTTAGTATGATAACCTTTCTATTCTGTCTGCCACAGCACCTTTTCCATACAACTACACTCGTGTAGCTGTATGTTTTTAAGTTAATTTCTGCAAGGTTGGAAAAACATTAGATGGTTCTTTTTTATCTCCATATCATATTTGAGGCACTTATGTCACATACAACCTCACAGTAGTATTGGAGAACTATCAATAGACTTGACCATCGATAGTTATTGATAGTTGGCCCTATTAATAACTATCGATAGTTTTTGATAGTTTTAAATACAAAATTTTATTAAACTTGGAAATGTCAAAATAAACTAAAGTAAGAAGAGAAAAATTGACATAACAATTACAATTTTATCGTCTCATACATCTACATAATGCTGTGCAAAAATGAGTAGACTGGTGACTTTTCAATAAATATTTTCATAAAAATAGCAATAAAATTCTAAAATATTATACTGATACATAAACAGTAAAACAAAAACATTTCAATATATATATATATATATATATATATATATATATATATATATATATATATATATATATATATATATATATATATATATATATATAAATATATATATATAAACATGTATATATATTTAAAAATAAAAACATTACAAAATTGTTTAACTTAATAAATGGTATTTAAATTTAAAAATATAAAAAGTAATTTTCAATCAACTTACATCACTATCTTTCCCCGGCATCCACGACATTTTGAAAAATATCTTAAAAGCCGCCCACCCTATCCTCACCTCATCAGATTCCATTTCCTAGGCCACCGATGCTCTCCTTCCGCCGTCCTAATCTGGCAAATATTTTATGGAAAAAAGAACCCCCAGCACCCACGCGTCTACACCCTGCCGGATCTTACCCCTGCGGCAGACCCCAATGTCTCACATGCCCAATAAACCCCCCCTGCAACTCCTCCAGTCCCACAACCAACATCACCTACCCCATAACTTCTACCACCAACTGCACCACCCGCAATATTATTTACCTCCTGAGATGCACCCAATGCCCCGCCTTTTATGTTGGCCTCACCAGCAATCCCCTCAACATCCGCATGAATGGCCACCGCTACAGCATCACTCAAAATATCTTGCAACTGATGTCTGAGATGGTTTCTGATATTTTGCTTGGATGGAGCAGTTGGGCATTAGTTTCTTGCTTTTACTGTTATCTTTCTCATTCACAGCTTTGAATACTTCTGGATGAAAGCGCTGTAAATGTCTTTTTAGATTGGAAGCTCTCGTAGGAGAATTTTTATCGCTGCCTGAATATGCGCTGATCTTGGCATCACAGTATTTGTCTTCATCTAGGTCGTGTGTCATACAATGACACAAAATGTTTTCCATCTTGAGTTATGGTGAAATGTTCAAATACAGTTGACTTCATGGGAAGCTTCTTTGACATTTTGAATTTATATTTTTTAATTTGTTAATGAAATTTATGAATATTTTCTGAAAAAAGAAAAAAATTTTCAATTATAAGTATAAAATGAAATATTTACGATATATTTATCTATATTGTTAAATTACCCACCACTGTTTATGCAGGACAAAATTTGTAGTAAAACTCACTGTTTTAAATATAAAAGTAGGTAAAGTAATACTTCTAAATATGAATATAAGTTTCTACGAAAATAATAATAATAAATAACTTTTCAGAGGAGAGATGTTATTTCAGAATCAATAACAATAACTTAGCTAACAAAAGCAATGGCACGTAGTTCCTCTTTCCGCCCAGGCGCGGCACTAGTAGTGTGGGCCAGCCTAATAAGTTAAGTATTAAGTTTATAATAAAACAATGTTATAATATAACAATGAAAAAAAAGTTTTTATTTTGAAGCGAAGCGAGTCATTAAATTTCTACCGACTCTGACTTTAACTCCACCCAAAATTGATTCAAACTCCGACTCCACGACTCGGATTTTAGTATATTACTATTAATGTCAATGGATTGAAACATTTCTACTCCAAAGGCTGTAACCATAGGAGTTCCACAAGGTTCCATTCTTGGACCTGCATTATTTTTGTTATATATTAATGATCTTCCTCAACAGCTCAATAAAATACCTGGTGCAAAAACAATAGTGTATGCAGATGATACAAATGTTGTACTTTTCGCAGACTCGGCCATGAGTTTGAGTCACTATGGCAACCAAATCACTCTTGCATTTAACAATTGGAGTCTTAATAATGTTCTCACTGTTAATGTTGATAAATCCCAGTCAGTATATTTTGCTAATAAAAACAAAGCCAGTTTGAATCTACCTTTTCATATTAATGGTATTCAGATGTCCCAAGTTCAAAACATAAAACTACTTGGTTTGTATTTAGACTCTAATCTTTCTTGGGAGACTCACATTTCTAAACTAGCCAGTAAACTCAGTTCCATTTGTTTTCTCATTAGAAGTATAAGACTCACAGTTTCGAAGGATGTGTTGCTTTCCATTTACTATGGTCTATGTTATGCACAAATTGTTTATGGTATACTTTTTTGGGGTTCTTCTACTAATGCCCTCACTATTTTTATGATTAAAAAAAAGTTGTACATCTTATGGCATTTAAAGGTTACAATGTTCCATGTAAACCTATTTTTAAAGGATTTAACGTATTGCCTATGCCATGTGTATATATTCTTAATTTAATTATTTTTATGAGAAAGAATCTGAGCGATTTTGAATTTAACTCAAAATTTCATAATTATAGTACTAGAAATTATAATAGCTTACATGTTAACTATGTCAGAACCAGAGCTACTTCCCTTGGCCCCAGAAATATGGGTGTCAAATTATTTAATCATTTGCCAAGTTTTCTCAAGACGCCTATGTCCCTATGTATGTTCAAAACAAAGTTGAAAGAATTCTTATTACATAAAATGTATTATAGCATTAATGATTTTTTAGATGACAAATGTTAATACATCTGCTTATGTTGTATATATGTATTTGACGAATCCTATACCTTCTGTTGTAAGGTCTTTGGAGAATAAAGTGACTTTGACTTGTTCTATACATACTCAGTACAGTGTATGTGTTGCTTTCAATATGGTTTACATTAGTACATATCCAAACTTTTAGTTTTACTATTGTTATCAGTTGGTGAATCCTAGGTAGATAGGCATCTCAGATAACAGGAAAGTTTTATTATCCGGCACCCTCAAATCTTCATTCGTGCCAGATTACAAAGCTTTTACTATAGTTTGATTTCCTTTACATGTTTGGCATTTATAAGATTGAGTGTTTCAAGTGACTATCATTTGCTGTTATCTTGGAATTTTCCATTTGGTCATTATCGCTGCATTTCAATGAATACCTATGGTCATTTGATTTCATGCACCCATGCATTAATCTATGGAATTTGATTTTATGTTTGCATATCTTTCCAAAGTTGTGCTTCATGAGTTCATTTTAATGAGCAGAGATTTTACTTGGTGCAATTAATTGAAAGTTTTATTACTATGTACGTGTATAATATACATTAAAATACCGCCTTTGTTTGTGTATCTAATACCTGTGCTTCTTCCAAAACTTCCCTCAGATTCTGCACAAATATATTTGTGTTAATGCTTTGTGTCAGTTTTGTCAACCTTGAATAATGAAAGTGATTTTAATTTTTCCTGATATATTTGTGGTATCACTCGAGCATAAAATTCGTTGATATTTCAGGAGAATTGCAGAAATAACATTCTAATGCATTTCGTGTTTTGTCAGTGGAATAATAGCTTCAAATGTTTTACTTGGGAAAGTTAGTCTTCATTGTGGTAATTTCTCGAAGTTTCTGAGATTGATTAATTGCAGCAATTTGATTTTAATCGACATAATTCCTCCGGTGTTTGCCTATGTACCATTTAAGCATTGTAAAAAGTTTGTCTGCCAGCTCCAGTTTTCGATTTGCAAAAATTGAAACTGATTTATTTCATAATAAAGTGCCATTCTGGTAGTGACTGCTAGAAAGTTGGGTTCCTATGATATACAGCCATATTTGATTCTTATCTTTTAAGAGCAGAGAAACACTGTGTTATCACTTCAGTAGGCTTCCATTTCTTCTCAGTATTTTAATTTAAATATTTAATGTCATATTAATGTTACAGCTAATGAATGCCTGCTGCTGCATTTGGGAGAAAACTTAGAGGCTTATATCTGTGTTATTTAGTAATTCCACATAAAATTTTATTATATACGACCTAGGTTTCATTGCAATGCAACGTCATCAGGTGAAGTAAACTAAATAACTCTCTTTATTTCTACAATGTGAAGAAATTCCACCAAGTGACACCTGAAACCATTAACTTATATCTGTGCTTGTAAAATTGACATTATTTGTTATTCTCTGTAGCATTGCCATTTAGGCACACTTAAAGATTGTAGGATAGCATCTGTAAGTCAAATGAAAAATCTTACACACATTTAAGTGCAAGTAATGTTTGGAAATTACTTAATTAGGTGGTGTTTGGAATCAAGATGACCACAGCACCAGAGAAACATTTTATGAGTTGATGTAAAGGAGTCTCAATAAGCATTAAAATTGTGTTGTTGGAAATAAAGACATGTAGTGTGGTATAATATGTAAGACATGGGATGAGTTATGAATATGGGGCTTTTGAGATGTCGAGTAAATTATGGAGAATTAGTAGAACCAAGAGGGTGATAAATGAAGTCTTTAATGCATTCAATGGATTATGGAGGAGTTTGAATAATAACCCAGGGACGAGAAACTTGAGTGAAATTTTGGTGCACTAGTCTGTTATAATAACATAGAATGGAGGATGTTAGGTACAAGTTAAGACTGGGAAGATATAATTAATTTTGGGTATTTTCAAGAAAGTATTAGGTGAAGATGTAATAATGTGGATGAGCCTAAATCATTCTTCTGATGGTTATTTATAAGGTGACCAGATGTTCCATTTTAAGGAGATATGACTTGTATTTTGTCCTGTATTGTCCCATTAACATTTATCAGAAAGTATTTTCTCTGTACCTTAAATTTTTAAAAGGAAATTCATAAGGTTACTTGTACTCACAGTTAATGGTAAAAAATCTATAATAGCATTGTTTTCTTATTTGCCTTACTTATCTTGACATAGCCACATAACTGTGAAAGTAGGTTATCTATATTGATTTATTTAAGAATCTTTAGGATTTATTTTTCAAGTTTTTAACCCCTTAATTTTTATTTTTGTTAAAATATAATTTTTTAAATTCATATTTTATTCTTTTTTGGCATGGTGTATTTTTGCAACAACAGGCATGAATTACCATATATACTCTTGTATAATGCAGTTTGAAGACCAAATTTTTAGGTCGTAAAGTAGGGGTGCATGCTATACACGGGTAATACTTTTGTGCAGTTCAAATAAAAAATTGAAGTGTACCTACCTCGCACCAGATTCTCGCTTTTTGGTTGAATTGAAGGGAAACCATGCAAATCATCATTAGTCCAGCTTATACATATATTAATTAAATGTATCAAACACTTAATTACTTTCATACAATTGTATTTTCATCCTTCGAATATTCCACATTTCACTAGCTAATCAGCTGATTGCTGTAGTCTTCCACAAAATCGTCAGGTAGTATATAGGTATGCAAATTGAAATAATTTTTTAGTTAATGTATATCATTATATAGATGTTTCTTACAGAGGGGGAGTAACATATAACGTATATATAACATATATAGGAGGATACTAATGTTTATGCACTTCCAGAAAAGCGGGTCTCGAAATTTTTTTTCGGTAGGATTGTGCAAAACCGACTAGAAAAAACGAAAATCTTGAAAAAGTTCTACAATGCGGCCTCTAAATTCGAAATTGTTCAAACAAATTTTCAAGGTTTATGTATTTCCGGATGTGCTACGGAGCTGAAATTTTTTTAATAGGTAGAATTTGTAAAAAATAGGGATTATACAAATTTTGATATTTTAATTTGTTTGGCAGTTAAAAATTCTTTGGACACTATGGGGCGAGATAGGGAGCTGAAATTTTCAAGTTATTTTGAGATTAGTCTATACAAATGAATAAACTTTTCAATGTATCCATGAAATTGTTATTGCAGCCATTAAAAATTAATTTTAAACAATTAGATAAATGTTATTTCACTTCTAAATGTGCTACAAATTTAAAATTTGGCAATTAACCCAATGTGGAAAAATTATAATATTCCTAAAATTGCAAAAATTAGTGATTGTTTTACTCCATTATTGTTCCATAAGGAAAAAACGAAAATCGTTCCTGAGGAGAAATTTTATGAACTAAAGAAATATTTCCCATGATGAAATATATCTCTGAATTAATATTTTTTCAATGTGAGATGAAATGCTTGCAGTATGCAAGCACCTTTTACTAGTATTATATATAATTAACAATATAGGTAATTTAATGCCTATAGAATTCATTTTTCTCATCTTCAGCACCAAATAACTATGCAAAGGTGGCCGTGATACGCGACGAAATTCGTTGTATTGAATACTGTCATTAAATATCTCGAGCCATTTAATATTCCATGAATGTGTTACATGTAGTCTGATAAATTTAAAATAAATTGAGGTGTTTAAACTTCATTCAATATTTGACCTTTAAGCCTGAAGCATATTGCCTTGTAAGCAAATTTCAGCAACTTGGAATTTCCGGATTTTAAAAATTAATTTTCAGAGGTTTTTACATAAAGTTGAGTCTTGTGTTATCCGCGACAGGTCTGTATTTATTAATGGTACTCTAGTTAATAACTAACATGACAATATAATTCTAAAATTTTGTTCTTCTACCCCACAAAATCTAGGGTACGCATTATATGCGGTATACGAATAAGCCGGGAATTTTTGCCAAAATGTATGGGTGTGCGCTACATGAGTATATACAGTACTTCTTTGAATTTGGAGAAGTTTCAACAATTCAATTTTTCCAAAATTACGAAGAATTCCAAGCATTTCTATTAATAAATATTTGTGATGCATATAAAAATTCTTGAAAAGTAATGTGTAAATGGAATTTATATAAGTTATAACAGAGCTCCTGAGTTCAATAGTAGTTGCTTTCTTTAAAGTGGTCTGATTTTGTTTTCAAATAAATTATCGATCTGAGAAAAGGAACAATGATTTCAAGTTAATACAATACATTTAAATGGTTTAAAAATCATAACAGAAAAGTATCTATTGCAAGATTAGTGTGATTGGCCTGCTACATTACTTTTTCCTGGTTTAACTTGTTGGAATCTGGTCAGCTTATACTATTTATTGGGTATTAAAGGACTGGAGATAGAAAAGTGACACTAAATCAAAGTGATAGTGTTAGTTGTTACCACATAAAGTGGAACATCTTGGTCTTGTACTGATGGCTTTACTTCAAGCAAATTGGAAGTCTTTTCTTATTCGTCTTTTACTCGACTTTCTGAATATATCTTTGACTGTTTGAGTAAGGCAAAATGCCTTCAAAAATGCTCAAGCAACAATGCTTATTTAATGTGGAATAATGCAAGAACTAAATTTCTTCGATTTGTGAAGTTGAATGATAAGGCCCGACAATTAATTGATTAAATAACAACTAGAGGTGCTGGGCAACTTGAAATTGTTTAAATGAATTAACTTCCATTTATACTTACCAGTAGTTGTAATTTATTTCTTAGTGAACAGACTGCTAGTATTGATTTAGGACATTAATAAAAAACAAAATTACTTGTAACAAAATATATCAAGGTTAAATTCATAAAACAAATGAAAAAGAAAGCAGATAATCTTCAGTGCAACGATAAAATTATTAATATTTTCAACTTATTCATAAGACCAACACTTGCCAAAAGTTGTGAATCTGGTGGCTTTTAAAATCTTCAATTAAACACCAGAATACTATTATGCTCTATAAATATGAATCATTTTATTAGATTGCATGATTGAAAGACGAATTTAAAAATCTTGGTGTAATAATAATCTTCAAAATCTTTGGAAATTTTATTCAAATAATTCTTATGCCGTATTTTCTTATTGAATTCGCTAATTTTGAATTTTTCCTCCATCTTGAAGGCATTTGCACCAGATGCTGAGCAGAGAAAGCAGACTGCATGGTGTTGGGAAGAGTGAAGCCATGATGTGAAGAGTCCTGCGATGCAACTGAAATATCATCATCTGGATGTGAGAGTAAAGTGGAGTTTTGGCTGGAGTATATGGGATGGAGGGGGGGTTGTAACCTAGTGGTTGCAAATTCTGGTTTCTTCTCAAAAGCAGACAATGGTGATGAGTGGAATGGGAATGAGTCTTCTTTAAGAACTGTTTCATTTGGAGCAAATGAACTTTAATATTTTACGATTGCTCTTGTTTATTATAGATAGTTTGTCATGCTATTTATAATTCCAAAATTTAAAGCAAGGAAAGAAAAACGCAATTAATTTTTCCTTATTTCATCTAAGTATGGAAGTAAAAATTCCAAGTATTTTTTTAAAATTTATAGTCAAATGCTGAATTCATATCATGTATAAAATTTTCTATCTTTACTGACAATATGGGAAAGCACCTACCAATACAATTCCAAAAAAATTCTGTTTTTCAACTGTTATTTACAAATTCTGTCAACTTCTTGTTTTCATGTTCTATCAACCAATAAATTTCCCAAAAATATTCTGTTTTCAAAAGTTATTTTAACAGTTATTTTTAACTGTTATTAAGTGTTCCAACCCAGTTTTTCCATTTCTTATTGTACGTGTAGAGTTTTTCAGAGCAATTGTGAATTTTTGTCTTTTAATCCAAATGTAACAGTTCTTCCCATTCCATTTACTGCAATTGTTTTTCTTTTGTGAACAGACCAGAATTTTCATTGCCTGGATTCTTCTAACAACTCTCCATCCCACCTTATTTAATCTAGCCCTTCTCACAGACTCCTCTTTACTCTCACATCCGCGCTTGGAGGGGATGAAGGGGCGAGGGATTTTTTCCCTTGCCCCTTTTTTGAAGAAAGAAACACATGAAAATAATGCCATGTTCTTGTAATAATGAACCTTATCATTTATTGTAATTTTTGTTGCAAGTACAATTTGTATCATCACAATGTACAATTTTCACATCAATAAAAAGAATATAAACCCGAAGAATGTTTTTTCACTTTTATGCCACTAAGTCCAGAAGATTGTCCTGGTCACTCTTTTAGCTATGTTGGACTTGTTGGATTTTCTATACAGGCTTTGCTGCAAAATCCTCCCTTCCCTTCCCTCTCCGCTCCTTCACTGCAGATTCTTTTTGTTCCTTGCTGCTTCAGCACAATCAGCAGCTGCCAAGTCTTCACACCAATAGGTAGTTTTAGTCACTTCATTTCACTTGACTGCTTCAGCACAATTTGTTCACACATTTCAAAAGCAAACACTTGAATACAATAACAGTGACTCCCTCAAAATAAATGCCTCCCATTGGTCAAGTGATAAGTACAGAAGAGCAACTTGATCATTCATAGGAGCAATGTACTGCATGAATCGGAGAAAAATAAATGCCAGCAGTATTGAACCAAAAAATCAATTACTGATATTCAATTCTTCATGAAACTCCTAAATTTCCTCAACAGTTGCAGTGAAGTCTCAAGATATACAATGAACTTGTAGCAAACATGTTTAAAAATTCAAGTTTGTTTAGCCAAAAACTTTTTTTGATGTAACATTACTTAAATAATCCATGGCATTCACTGTATTTACCTGAATAATATGGTTTTCCCTCTTAGCATTTTATAAATTGTCTTACAATTTGCATAAATCTGATGAGAGATACTACTGCTAACTTTTTGTAATGGCAAGTATTAAGCTGAAATATTTTATGTATCATGCAGAGTAATATTGACTGGATCTCAAAACTTTTACATCAGTAACCTGACAATCAAGACTAAACTAACATACAGCACCAAAAATATTTACTTGTTCTAATATGAGATTCAGAAAAAGTGATGCTAAAATATTAAAAACTGGGATGTTATCAAAGAATATTTCACTAGTACTTGTTCTTTAAGTAAATTCCAATTCTTAAATACAGTAAATGCACAAGATTTAACAATTCAAAATTAATTTACTGCAAAAGTAGTAATTGCATTTCTTGACTCAAATCTGCTGGCATTAATAAATTAATCATTCACACAGTACATTGCCCCTCTGATGATTAAACCCTTTTATGACCACATTAATTTAGGGTAAATTCATTCTTATTATTTTAGATCTCTATCAATGGCTATGACACTCTGAATTTAAATATAAAAAAGGTTTAGCAATTACAGAATACTTTTAAATTTTTCAGAATTTTTCCAAGTCTCGAAAAGTTATTACTAGGTGGCAGAATACAAAATTCAGGAATTATAATCACATTATGTGATGCAAATAATTTAGTGGAACATATATCATACAATGGCCATGAAAGGGTTCATTCATCCCAATCACAAATCACTTAACCAACAAGAAGCATTAACACCATGAAGAGACAAAAGAGTTAAAAACATCTCTGAAATAGGAGACAGAACAACTACACATGAGTTATCTACAACACGAAATGGAACAATGAGCTTCTCACAATATATACTGTATTAGTCTGAATATAATACAGTGGAATCCCGCTATAATGCGGTAATTGGGGTCCAAAAAATTTTATTACGATAAATACAGGGTCACATTATAGCGACTTTATGTATTTAGTTTGTGTGCAAACAGAACAACCTTCCAGAACACGTAGGAGCCATGTCACAAATGCATTATATCCGAATTCACATTATAGTAAAGCGCGTTATAGCAGGGCTCTACTGTACCTCCCTGAATATTTCTGAAGCCTCAGTTTTGGAAAAAAGTTTGAGCCCCATTACCCTCATTTTTAATATTCTAAAGAATGAGTTTTAATGTGTATGAGCAATTTAGTTAAGAGCTATCAATTTGCAATGAAATGGTGACATCACGTTTAGTGTGTTATAGTTAAAGGCATAATTTAAATATGTATCAAGTGTTACTGGACTAATTTTCAAAACTTTGCATTTATGAATGTTATTTAAATTCCATTTGTATCCTTCAGATGCCATTAACAATGGTTGCTTGAATCGTGCATATAAAAAAGTAATTATCACCAGATTTCCAGTTAATATTCTTTTCATAATTTATTTTACCCATATTTTCGTTACTATGTACCGATATTTATGCCTCAGAATATCACATCAAGGAATACATTCTGCAGATAGTTGAAACACCTCAGTTTGATTTACATAAGTAAAACTTTTATAATGCAATTGCATTATATGCACAGCTGCGCAATCATGACAGTGTGATCAGCTGACAGAGTTGCCTATAGATTGATGGGTAACAAAGATAATTTCCTTCATTCTGGTGACATTTTCTCTAAAATTACGATAGGTGGCACCACTACATATCAATATTTGGGACTTACGCAAGGGATGAAGTTGGCCAATCAACATTTTCAAAGCGAAAACTTCTGCAATTCCTGCTATTATGAAAATATGAATGTTTAAGGAAAGGATTCCAAAGAGTGAACAAAAAGAATTGAGTTATTGAGGCATATGTATCAAGAAATTCTCCGTAAAACTATCAAATCAAGTGAGGGCATTAATTGTTACCTATAGTTATTGCCGGTGGTGTATTTTCGTTTGCTAATTTTTTTGGGCATGAATAAAGTTCCCCCCTTACTTTTCTCACTAATATTTTCACCAAAAAGGGGGAGAATATATTCGGAATAATATGGCGCGCACACACACACACATACATATATATATATATATATATATATATATATATATATATATATATATATATATATATTAGATCTAGGATTGACTTGCAACGCACTTCAAGAGCTATTTGAGCTACCTTGGAATTGCAAGAATGCAACATAAATCTCTACAATACCAACAATAAAATTAAACGTCTTGCTCAAGTATTTGAAGAGAGGTGAGTATATCTCGGGTAATATTACATAAAATCCACCGATGCTGCCAATTGCCTAATTTTCCAGGGGATTCCTATTTACAAAAAAGATAGAAAAGAAAACCCACCGATCTGTCCAAATTCAATTTATGAAAACCTGAAAATTTCAATAGAAAAGAGATTGCTTGAAGATGAAGAAGCTGATTTACCTATATGGACCTGAATGCTAGATCCGAAAGTGGCCAGAAGATATTCAAAATCATTTGACATTTGGTGAGACAGAAATAAGAAATTTGTCTAAAAGACTTCATTTTAATGAAAGAGAGAGGATATAGAGTTTCCGAGAATACCAGGAGGAGAAAAAAAATTCTGGGCAAATTATATAAATTAATCCAAAATCTTGACGTCATTCCAATATCCTCAAGTGAATGTGAAAGGGGTTTTTTACAGATATACCTCACTGTAACTCTATTAAGATCTTTCTTGTTGACTAAAACAATATCGGCAGTGATGTTCATCAACATTGTTGGGCCTCCCCTAAGTCTGTTCAATCCAACAAAATTTGTTGAATCTTGGCTGCTTTTTGGACATCATTCAGCAATAGACACCAACAGAAAAGGGCGAAATCGAGATATTGAACCTCCTGAGGGCATGACTCAGATTTGGAATGTTATAAAATTTTTACAAAGATGATTTTGTTAAATTATAGAATATAATTTTAATAACCTTATATTTTTGTTTTAACTTTCTAGTAAATAAAATTACATTATATATATTGTTTAAATTTTCTTTTTTCAAAATACAAAATACCCTGACTCTACGAGAATGGAAATTCCATATGGCCTGTGATACCTCTGTACAACTTCATCCATCACTTTTGTTCTTTGGGGCGAATTAGAAAAAATTAACCGATTCCAGACAAATGTGCAAAAAAGATATGGGTTTGGCGGTTGATGGACACTGTGTTAGACATAATGAGATTCAGCTGGTGGGCATAACAGTGGATGAAATTGGCAAGTGGATACTTGTCTTTTATCAGTTTCTGAACGCCATTTAAACATCCACTCATAACAGAAGGACCAACAAAACTTTGAGCTATAAGTTTATTCAGACTGTCACCAATTGTTTTAAAATACAATCTGTGATTGCACGAGCACCATGTCCATCAGGATTAACAAAATTCCAGAACCTTTCTACCAGTTTTCCACCTACAATGTAACGTAATAAAATGACTAACTGAAATTGACATGACATGTCAGTAGTTTCATCAGCTATCAATGCTACATAATTTGCTTTTTGAATTTCTGTGCGAACTTCTTCGTGGTATACTTCTAACATGCATTCCAGCAACTCATTCTGTATAGTTTTAGATGTACCTTTAAAACAGCTGATTGACTAAGGTGAACTTTTAAGTCTTTATCTAACTAAGAACTAAACTGGATTAACTCACGAAAAACTCCCTTATTTTGTGACTCATCCGATTCATCATGCCCTCTCAATGCTAATTCTAATGCCACAAAAAAAGGTATACAATTTATAATCAAATTTAATATGTACCTATTTTTATCTACTTGTTCGTTATGTTTAGATATAGCTAGCCGATACTGTGAGTTAAACTGACTTTGAATATTTGTTTTACCCAGCAACAATAAACTCAAAACATTGTTCATATGTTGTTTAGATTTTTTGTGAGCCCTCATTTTTCCCAAATGTGTACCAAGTTCAAAATCCCATTCCTTGACCAGCTAACATCTCCTTGGAAAAGAACACAAGGAAAACAAAAAAACGCATTTTTTTCATCACACCCTCAGAGCAAATTGTTCTTCGAATAAATATAGGCATTAAATTTACGACACCTTTCCTGTTTGTTGGCACACTGTTGCTTTTTAACTAAATTCAAATAAAGGAGTCTTCCCATTAATTTTATTCATCAATTTATATTATAATTATATTTATATTATTTATATATTTAAACCAACATGGGTTTTTTAATTAGGCAAGTCCAAAAATCTCTTGCCTATCCATTTTCATTCATAAATTGTCATTCAAATTGAATTGAAGCGGGGCTGCAATGCACTACTTGAATGTTACGAAAAAATTTTGTATATCTTATGGAAAAAGGTTGAGAAATACTGCCCTAAATATCCCTGCATTCTAAACAACATCACACAGAATAAACAACCTGAAAACTACCACTAAAAACATTTGCTTTCTATTTGAAACAGACTTATTGCTACACTAGTTATATGGATGGCCTATTGCTTTAAAGTCATAAATTGAGTTGCATAATTTACTTAAATGTATAAGCATATAAGTACAATGTACTCTTGCACTTCATAACATTAAACAGCAATTTTCATTGAAGGTATTTTCCTTATGCTTAATTAATGGTAATGTATCAACTTCCAGAAAAGGCATGTCATCTGGGATAGTTATTCATCTTGCAGCGAACTATAATTTTCGGTGCAAAAACATCCACTGATGTGCTAAGTGCTAATGACAAACTATAAATAGAACATAGAAATATAGACATATAACAATCCAGCAGTTGAATTTGAATAGATTTAAGTAATACCACAAAACAAAATACACCTCATAGGTGAAGGCGAATCGAAACGAAACTTAGTTAATGTCAGTTAAATCACATCAAATAGTTACTATCCTCTTCCGGCTCCCGGTAGGTCAATGTCCACTCAACACTGAATGTTTTCTGCCGGATAGGATGGAATCGAGAGTGGGACACCTGCGTCGACTTCACTCGTTGCTCCGCTGTGCGTCTCGTCGCTCGGAAGGCCACTATCGGAATGGACTGTCACGTGACGCCGGTGGTGAAGGAGGGAGGTAATGACGTCAGGCGGGTAATTCGAAATGGTTGAATTATTCCCGATGATTGGTCGCTTTTCTACTGTTCTTGCATAACCATGGGAAAGAGGGAAGGTTGAAGAGGCGAGGGGTAATTAGAGTATATAAAGCAGAGAGGCACCACGGGAGGGCGTGGCGTTCGTGGGCGGGGCGTGGTGATATCACGAATATCGGCGATATTCGAACTAGCGATATTCGTACTTGCATGTTCGTACATGCGATTCGTTAAGTGCTATCGTATAAGTGCGGGAGTAAAGGGGGGGGGGGGGCATCGCCACAATCTATGACCCACCAAATTTGCTAATATATAATACATATTTAATAAAAAAGTTGAATTCAGAGAGTAGAAACAAATAAAGTCTTGCAAAACTTTAGCAGTGGAGATTGTTTGTAGAGTATGAAGTTCATATACTATTGCAAACAATATAGCAGAGAAAAATTCAATTAATCAGTAAATATTCTATCAGTAAAATTTCACAGAAATAATGTATGATGTGCTAATTCACAATTTTCCCAATTCGTCCCCATTTGAAGAACTAATAGCAAAGCTAAAACCAACCAGGCTGAATCAATAGCTGAAGTTTACCATAATGCTAGATAAGAGTATGCTTATTTAACTTTAGTAGCATTAGCGAAGTTGGAAATATTATTAACATCAACAAATTCAAGATAAACAAAACTGACGGCTGAAAATTAATCATCTCAAAGCATCAATAAATTAACTTGGGAAGCATTACTAATCTTAAGGACATTAAAATAATTTATTATGATCAATATTCTTCAAATATAAAGGCTTCTATCCTATATCATTAGTTGATAGCTCAGGTGTATACTGTATATGCATATATTTATATGTCATGGATGTACATGGAACACTAACAGTTTATACGTAATGATAATTCAAATAATTAATTTTTCAAATATTTTTTGCATTCCATAGAATCAGCATATTTTAATTGGCCATAAGTTATCACTATGCTGAGCAGAGAACTACCGTATATACTCATGTATAGGTCGAGGTTTTAAGACCAAATTTTTAGCAAAAAACTCAGGGGTTGACTTATACACGAGAAATATTTTCGATAGGTTTATACCCATGACTTTATTTGCCCTGTGGTTATTAAAATTTGATGGAATTTACATTCTTGTTGTACTTTAACTGTATCGATAACTATTGACTATTTAAATACCGATGTATAGAAAGAATAAATTACTATATAATTAAGGCAACGCCTGCCTCTAAGCATCGCAGATTAAATTAGTATTGCTGAAGTATTTATGGTATAAAAATTATGGTACTATACACACAATAGTGTAACATCTGCAGCGCTAGCATCCCTTTGTTTACCTTTCGCATCCTTTCCTTCCACGTTCACATTTACCTTCACCGAGATATTGTACTATGCACTCATACCTACATATTACGGATATTTGAAACTTATGAAATATTACGCTTCCCCATTGGGTTGGGTTGGTTAGGGGTTGGCTTGGTTTTCCTTCCACTTCCATATTTGCACTCTCCAAGGGGTAGGTTCCTCCATTCCTCTTCCAAAAACGTATGAAACACGGATTTCCTAGGACCATGAAGTGGATCTTTCCGCCGCTTTATCGTAAATTTTGGTGCCACCTATTCTCCATGGTCCAACATCGGTTTTGTTCCCTGTTTTCCTTTGCAAAGATAGCGTCTGAATGAGCGCCGGGACGAAATATGAAGTCCATCCCGAGTCATTTGATCTATTACCAAGGCATATAAAATGTAACGACTTTTGATGTTATGCGGTGGTGCTGTGGGAGACATTGCACTGCTTCATTGCTACTTTCACACAATGTAGTTATATTGAACTAAAGCGAACTTAACATGGAACTTAATGGATCAACACATATTGAATACAAAAAAAATCATTCTACTACACCTGAAAATCTGGAGTCGACTTATGCACGAGATATATGATAAAAAAATTTATGAATAAGTAGGGGGTTGACCTATGCACGAGATCAACTTATACATGAGTATATACAGTAAACAATTTCCATGACAACATTATTAAGTACAGCATGTCCTTGGTTTAATGTCGCATCAATTAACATTGATTTGACTTAACATCGTTCAAAAATTACTACCCATATTCGAATTAACATCGTCCTGACTCAGCGCTTAAATAAAGCACAAAAAAAATATTGCGTAGATGACTCTCGTGCACATCTGTTGCGCAGCGCTTCTCCAGCTGCAGTGGATCACATTATTTGAGTGGAAAACGTGATATTAATTGACTTATTTTTATTAAATTTGCATTATTTGCATGGTGACAATTGGTCCAAACAGAAGTGGTAGTAATGGCCTTCTTCTCAAAGTCCCCCCCAGCAGTCATAAAAATTGTCTTAACCCTTCGAGTCCCAACCACATTTCTCAGGTTCATGTGAGAAATCCCATAGTCCAAAATGCAGTTTTTAGAGCTAATATCAATAAATTATTGCGGGTTTAAATATAAAAATTTTGATTTGAAATTTTTTACATACCTTCTTAAAATTATACTTTGTTAAATTATTTTAAATAATGATTTTTATATTTTCCGGCTCTTGTTTGCAAAAGTATTTATTAAGGTAAAAATATTACTCAGGTTTATTCCCAATTTCTCTGTAATTTTATTTCTTTTCCAAATGTTTTAAGTAAAATGTCTTAAAACTACAATTAATTTTCTATTGAAAATTATATTTTTATTTGCAGAATTACAAAGAAATTTTAATTGATGCACCAGTATTAGTGTCTCTGCAACATAGCGCGTATGCCTTGAAAGGCATTGACCATAAAGTCCTCTGTTGCATTTAGTGCATACTGTCCTAGACGACGACCTCTGTTTTTTTGTGCTGCTGATACAACAGTTAGATTTTTTTCCTGATAGCTTTCTAATTCCTGCTGGCCCCGCAACAATTCCCTCACTAGCCTCAGTTAACCTCCTATTTCTGTATGCGATCTATTTAGTTCCCAATGTCTCTATAATGTCCACTGTATATGCCAGCCTACTCTTAATTCTCCCAGTCCCAGCAAAGTTCTCTCTATAAAGTATGTAGGAGTTCAACACCATTCTTGCAATAATATTGCAAGCTACCTTTTCCCAATATTTCACGCTCCTCCTCTTGTCCAAATATGCATATATCATATCAGATGTGTCAATGCCTCTCATATACTTATTGTAACTGGCTATTATCTCAGGAATTTTTTTTCCATTCTCTTCTTTGTAATATATTCAGTCTCCCTTGTACCAGAATTGGTAAATAGAAGAAGCGCAGGAGCTCTTTGGGACTTCTCTTAAACTGCTGCTGCTAAAATAGGATCAGATCTAAAATATTTCTTCTTACCAACTGAATTTTTTTTTAAATTCTCCAGGATGTATTTCCTATTTCTACGAACAGTTTCAGAGATCTGTAACTTAAACAGATTCCTAGCCAAGGGGACAGACATAAAGAAGTTATCGACAAAGATGTGATATCCCTTACAAATATAATTTCCTCAAGTTATCAACTCCATAACCACTGCATAACAGAGTCTATTTTGATGAATTAATGCTTTTTCATCTTGATTCCTAGCTCATTTATAAATAAAAAACCACATGCAATAGTGGGTTATGGCATCACAAAGCATCCAGAACTTGATGCTCCAGTGATGATGATGCTTAATTGGTAGATATTGAAGAAGGGATATGAGGTTTTTTGTTCATATCAGACTCTCCTCAATATTCAGCTGCTTTTTTCAAGTACAATGTAACGTACGTCTAATGTGTCTACAATGTAACAAGTATCTTGTATCTCGTAAACAGATGTGCGGAATGTACGGTGATTTTTCGAAACACGATTTTACAATCTTTTAAAATCACTAGTACTCGAATATAACACTTTTACTTTTAAAATTTCATTTTTTGGAAAAAAACCGTTATATTTGGAACAATATGGTATTTGTTTATTTTATCCTATTTCTATATTATAATAATTTTGTTCATTTATATATGTTCTGATACCATTCATATCATATGTAGTACCATAAAGCTCCATAAAATACAGTAAATAACGTCTTTTTGTGTTACAAGAGGTTTTGAACCCAAAGTTTTGGAACTAATTATATTGTATAATATGGGTTCTTATGGGAAACATTGACTCATTTAACATTGTTTCGCTCTACGTTGCGATTTTCTGGAATGAATTAATGACGTTAATCGAGGACACACTGTACAGATTCACAATAACTGTATTAACTTCACTCGAATCCTAAATCTTACAAAACCCAATTAAATGATAAACATTGCATAAAGAAAAGTATAAATTGTTGTGTGAAACACTAATTTTTTCTAATATATTCATAATATCACACAAAACTAATATATTATTTATAGTCATAAAGTTAATATGCAATTGGTAGCTGGCAAACAAATCTTGGTTCAAAAATAAGTAATACACTGCATTTTTGTATGTTGAAAATATGACTATATATCAATGCTAAATCAAACAGGCTGATTCACAAGTTACGGTTTACCAGAACGCAAGATAGGACTCATCGTATTTAATTTCCATAGTATTAGCATCGAATGTTGACTGGAAATATTTTCAACATCCTGAAATTCAAAATCGACCCAAAGTTGAAAATAAATCAACATTTCTCAATCAAATTTTAAGATAAACTTTGTATAATGAAAAGTATAAATGTTGTAACCGATTCCCACAAAACACTAATTTTGTGGCAATAATTTCAATTGATATCATACAAAACTAATATCTTACTTTATACTGCACATCAAAAAATTATACTGTAAATGAATGCTGGCAAACAAATCTTTGCTCATAAATAAGTAATATATTGCATTTTTATGTGTTGGAAATATCACTGGCTACATATATAATTACTTTGGCTAATTTCCAATTCTATGGCACAAATTTATATTCTATTTATTGTATCGCATGATTAAATTATAAAAATTTTTATTTTATTAGGTATGACTCCTACTCCAAAACATCTCCAACTTCTGCCTGTACATGCAAAAATCTATCTTGGAAAAATTTACTCAAATGCTTATAATACCAAAAAAGTACTTTTGCATGAATAAATTGATCGATTGGAGACACTGGAATGTCACTTGACAAGATGCAATCAATAAATCTGATAAAAGCAATGCATAGTGAGAAGCTCATTTGTTCTATTTTGTAACAAAAATTGATTACTCTCACCAATATTCTTCTTTGGTATCGCAAAAGAGAAGAGGTCCAGTCAAATCCGTGATGTCATCTGTGCTCGACTAGATGTTCGGACTGATCTCCTAAAAATCTCTTGGAGTCACACTTCTGAAACAACAATAGAATCAGATAAGAAATCTTGAATCACAGGACACCGCCAATACACTACCATATTCTTACTTCCCTAACAGTAAATAATTCCACCATTTTTCTGAATTAAATTTCTATAAAACTCTTTCATTTGAAACAAGATAGAAAAGTATACTCCATAAATGGAAACACAGAGATTTCAAAGGCGTTTTTAATGGAAAATACGTATGGAACGGTGTCAAAAGATTAGGCGATTCTTGAATTTCTATCCCCGAAACTATAGCCTCATGGACTATCTTGTAGTAAATGTTGTTCTCTATCCAAAAATTTTTTTAATCTATACCTTGCAGGTCATACAAGAGAATGGGAGAGAAATATATGGATTTTTAATTGTTGTTTGCTGAAAGATCCGTCTCCGCGATCGACGTAAACAAAATATGCAATGTTTTGCTCAGGAATTTCTAGAATTTTTCTCTCCAAAACTATAAGTCATAATTATGTGGTCTCTGGACCATCTTCTAGTAAATGTTCATCTCTATCCAAATAATTTTTTTAATCTATACCTATATACATGGATTTTTAATTGTTTGTTGAGAGAACCATCTTAGTGATCGATGTAAACAAAATATGAGGTTTTTCTTGAATATTTATCTCCGAAACCATAACTCGTAATTACGTGTCCTCGAGGAGTTACTTGGAGTGAATGTTGTTCTATTTTTTAAATCTATATCTTACAGTTCAAATAAGATCTAGGAAGATAAAAGTTTGATATTTCAATGTCGCTTGACGGATGCCATTTAACGAGATACGAGCATAAGTTTATTAAATTAATTATGTAATGTGGAAGTTCTAATTGGCAGATTTTATTGAAAATCACAATTGGACAATAAATTATAATAAAAAGAAACATTGTATCTAAGTTGATAAGGTGAACACTTCATTTTATCTATATAATAATGAGAAATGGAAAAATAAAAGTAATATAATCAAGTTAAATGAATTAAAAAGTTAAGTTAAAAACTTCAGGATATATTACATTCTCAACTTTGTAATCGCGGCTGAATAAAAAAAGTTTTAAATTTTCTTGTTGTCGTACTCGTGACATTGTGCCATACAGCTGTCCATGGGCAAAAACTTGATTTTGTACGAGTAATCCCACGGTATCAAATGATTGGTCTTGACTTTTATTAATCGTCATGGCAAAGGCTAACGTCATTGGAAACGGGATGCTTCATCTCAAACGGAAGCTTGCTATCGCATTAGTGTCACATCGAATTCAGGAAGTATAACAGTTTGCCCTTTATTACTTCCAGTCACAGTCATACATTCAATGGTGTGCTGACCAAGATATTTCACATTTAAACATGATACATTGCAGACCCTTCCTAACGTTAATGTTGCGAAGAAGCATTATGACAGCGTCAATCCTGAGATGTAATTTATGCGGTGGCATTACTTTCGGAGTAAGCAAATTTAAAAATTACGTTGGAAAGTTAGCTCTTTCATCTTCTGTACAGTTGATGACCTCATCGATGCCGATATACACTGCTTCATGTTGTCCTAGAGCCAAGGTCATTCTGTCGAGGATTTCGTTGTTGATCGCAAGGGAGTCGACATTCTTGGGTGCTAATATTTTTAATAGTATTTTTATTTAACTTTTTCCAACACTAAATAAAATGTTTACATACCTACAGACATATAGAGGTTAACGCTTTATTATATAGTTTGCAACCTTATTACTGATTAGTAACTAATTGAGATTAAAATAGTTAAAGATATTTTTTTTCTCAAATTTCCATAACCATATTTCATAATGAGTGATGAAATATTAATTACTTTGTGCTGCCATCTGTATTCTGCAATTCGAAATTAAAAAGTACTAAAATCTTTATTTACAACATTTAAAAGAAAATGTTTACATACCTACCGAGATGTAGAGGTAACGCTTTAATATATTGTATGATGTTTAAAAAAAGGGCTCAACTGGGAATATGTTATCAAGAACATTAGAATTCATGATTCAAATATTAATTAATAAAGCCCTTGCTCGTTTTGATTAGGAGCTCATACCATATCCAAATCGGTTGTTGATGACCTAATTTTGTTTTGCGCTTCCGGGAAGAAATGCAGTAGTGGAAAGAAATGATATTTGGACCAGGGAAAAAACTTTGGAATGTTTTATTGCACAGGCTGTGATTTTTATTACTCAATAGAAGAAATATTGATTTGTTAAAACAAAAGTTCATGGTATTTATAAATATAAATAAATAATAAAGGAATTTGGTAATAAAAGTTTCTTTTTCTCATTTAAAAAAATAAAAGTCCTCTTTTCTGATTTTGAAAATCTGGTCACCTTATAAAAAATTCTGTTATTTCTTGGCTACAAAACTCGATATCAGAATGACAATGTATCATTGCTTTTATTGAATTTCTCCATGGTCAATGAAATGCTCTAAGGCTAACATCAGCTCTAGCTAAGGGGAAGTAAACTGCACCATTTAGAAATCAGTGAAAATTTATTCAGCATGAATTTTGCATTAATTTACTAACACGAACCTTACGGTTAAAAAGTAAATAACGACAAAGGAATACTAAATTAATTAAACATAATTAGAATGACGAGACTTTAATAAACTCTGTAACCGCTTTTAACGATTTCCAATCATTACAAATTTCACTGAAGTTGCACTCTTTATCATTTTAAATTTTCGAAAACAATGATAGTAATGTGTCCATACTTGATCAATCCGATCGAATACCAACATCTACTTCATGCTCCCAGATCCATTAACTATTCGATAACAAAATTCCATTCTCAACTTTCTCAAGTCAGCTACACAGGCATCAAGACGGTAACACAATTGCACCGATCGTAAATATCAGTCTTTCCTTAATAACGTAAACCTAAAGTTATGACGCCATTAATATTTATGTCGAGTTTAACATCATTGTGCAATTAAGACAATATTTCAACAAATTTCAGAGCTCTGCATCGAAAAAATAATGCGAACTTGAGATTCAAAATTGTACGAAAGTAAGGGATGTTCTTACGGAAATATTTATGCGATAAAACACACCCGATGCACCGTGGGTACCGTAAACCTACAAAATCATATTTTCAATAGTGTGGCTAAATGCGCACTCTACGAAATGTAAAACCATTGTAAGACCCGCAATGATATTCGCTCACAATAAGATAATTCTGAACAAACTCATTACATGAATTCGACGTTAATTCCAACGAGAATTGCAAAATTTTCATTACCTACTCACAGCCATCCAATGACGCCATGACTGCATGTGAAGTTGTGTACGATATGACGATATGCCATATACGATATATCGATAATCGGAGTGACCAACAACGGTGTTTATATGTCGAAAGGTTATATAGATTTATATTTATAGTTTCCATTAATGAAGAAATACTTGGCAAGTCAACCAGGCCAATATCTAAATACATTAATTTTTCCTATTTAAGTCGCTCTTCTTTAGATTACAACCTTAGTATGGTGAAATAATGTTCTGTAAACTTTAAGAGCTATTATTGAAAGAAGAACTTTGTTATTTCCACAAATTTTTCATTTAAAAACGACCGGTTTCACTACGATCGTAGCATCATCAGGTGATAAGATATAAATCGTTCCATATATATATTATTTCAATATAAAGCCTTTTAGTGGGATCAGTCGTTTTAGATTCTAAGCTACGGTAAATCATAGACTATTGTTTTTAAATTTCTTAGTTTGGTATAAAACGATTCATTTTTGTGGATCTTGTTGCAGTTCCTATGCAAAAATGTTTTAGAAAACCATAATACCATGCACATTTTACAAAAAGAAATTCCAAGTTTCACTACTTAAGTTTTCGCGCGATTTCGGCGTTTTTGGAAAATTCTAAATATCTGAAAAACGACGGGGTGTAGATGAATACAATTTACATTGTCGAACGCTAGGTTTAGTTGTCATTTTGCCGTATACAAGAGAATCAAATTAGAAATCTTGTTCCAAAAGATGTCATACTGACATAAGGGCATTTTGCAATATTCTTACTTTCCTCGTTTTATACCATTCTACCATTTTTCAGAATTCCTATAAAAAGTCATGCTACTCTTTAACTTGAAGAGTTTAATATAAGAAATTGAATAGAATTATTTTTATGCATTCATAAAAACATTGTCTTTAAGTTGCTCAAATAAATTATAGTTTTTGGTTAAAAACAATGATATTCATTGATTAGAAATTTTTATATCAAGATAACTAAATACATTATATTTAAAATTTTATTCATAGATAATTATCTGCAATAATGTTATAACTGCTCTAAGATCTAGAAAATATCAATTTTATTTCAATGGAACAAAATTTGTACAGTTAAATTTGGGTTTGCTAAAGACATGCAACTTAGTATCCATCCTAAATGATTACATCTCTTAATTCATACTAAGCTAAGGGTATGTACCTATAAATATTCATCTCAGGTTTAATATCCTTTACATAATCAAGTCTTTATTTCCAAAGTTAAAAACTCTTCCAATAATATTAAATTCTACAACTGTAAAAATGTACTTGTTGCGACATTAATCCGATAACACATATTGAATATACACCAGAGAAATTTTAGACTGAAGAAAATTCTGAATATAAGGGAATGAAGTTGCTCCTCCTTAATAATGCAAAAAATACTTTTAAAGGCAATATTATGATACTAAATCACTGACCCACTTTCATTATCTAATTAGCTCTACGGTAATATTACTAGTACGGAGGACAAATAACAAATGAGACACTGGGGAAACTTCAAGCCTAAAACAACAAGTAACGAGCCCAAAAATCTAAACTCATAGCAAGCTAAGCTCAAAAGGCTGGCGTAATGTTTGGTAGATATTAAAGAAAATCCAGCTAACTCCAAATTGGTTTTCTCTTTACTTAACTTTGCTTTTAGTGGTTCACTATTACTAACAAAGAGCGAAAATTATTCGCATGAAATCTCGTAAAATTTACCCATGTAAATACAAAGTAAAAATTTTTACACTCTGCAGTCGAAATACTTATATGATTAATAGTTCTTTGTTTACATTATAAGGCCACAGAAATTCACAAGCAGCAAAACAACTTAATTAAAACTAACCGATAGATTCGAAATCCGCGATGCACGTTCCAATCAGTCATTCACAGCAGAATATTGGTTTATGGCGTGTACTCCGCTCTTTCTCTTCTATCTCTCCATTCAGCCAACTCTCCAATAGGAATAATGATCTCACCTGAGAATCTTTCTCTTCAACGGCCGGCCAAGCGGTGAATTCTCGCTGAAAAAATTGTAAGGCATTTATATTATAACCGGTAGTCGTATTTGTAAAGGTATTAACATTCGATAAGGTAATTTAGGTAAAACCAGCGGAATAATGAATATAAATTTTATTGACATTCGAAAAGTCAATTCAATTGACACCTTAAATAAGTAATAACAAACATTTTCAATGAGCAAAGATGGAGAAATAACTATCTTAAGACAACCTGTCCTAAGGCGCAAAGATTCTCTTCAGCCAGTGCCAAGCCATTTTTCAGTCTCCTCGACTACTGCAATCATAGACCATTATAACCTAGATGGTAGAAATAAAATGAACATTCAAATTTCGACATATAAATTCTCCTTCTTGGTCAACAACACTCTGATCGCACCAGTATACGTAATTAATAGGAGGGTATGTCCAAACACGTTAGTTTCTTTGAAATTTAAACTTTCGCAGAAACTGAATCTGAATTAATGACAACACCTATTTTATTTTTATTAGATTACAATGACAGCACCAATCTAAATACCTACGATTCGTTTTACTAAGAATCGCGATAAATTGAACTCTGATTTGAAGAATATCTAAAAGCTCCGAAGAAAATTTTCACCAAACTGCAAAGGATTCGTAATAAAAAATCAGCTACTCACCATACGGCATTTCATCCCTGTGAAGAGGTTTCAGGAATGGAAATTCGCCGTTCTGAAAGAATGGCCTTCGTCCCTTGTGTTTCCAGCTCGGGAACTTCAACGAGCTCTCACAAATTACACACTGCGTGGTGGTTCATTCTACTCCAAATAACCTAACTAAATCAAAACATAGTGATTGCACCATCCAAGTTCACACAAATCAATAAATGCTACTCGTATTCCATAAACATCCAGTTCTTCACACGAAAACCGCCAAGAACGTTTCACCAGAGGGAAGAGTTCTTCAGCTGAGCCTTTTTCGCCGCTTCCTTTCGAAGAGTGAAGACGTCACGCCAAATATTTTCAGTTGTTCGTGTTTCGAAAACATAAATGGAAAAACGTAGCTCATACACGCACCATTAGGCCTCTGGAATCAGATAAGCTACGAGTCACACGCGCAACCGCTAATTTTTCCGCCAAGGCTGAAGCCTTTTTCGCCTCTTGAGAGGGTTGTGCCCGACATGAGTGCGGTCAAACCCAAAAAGTCAGTTGAATGTCGGCTTTAGGACAATAGGAAATTGTTAGTCGACTGACGGGAGGGCTAGTATTAGATGGTATGGCAGGAGAAGGTAAGGACTAAATAAATAAATAAATGCCTTTATTCGGAAGGAAGGGAAGGTATGAGCAGGGAAAGGAGAGAAGTCAACGGAAGAACAGGGAAATGTCGATAGGTATCACCAATTGGTCCGCGAGAGCTTTGACGAAGATGTGGGCACTGATATTTAATAAAGATAATCTTTCAAAATTTAATTATAATAGCTGCCGTAAAACCTTATAAAGTTTTAACGCTAAAATGCTTAAGACTTTATTTTCATTTTAAAAGTTACATATGTTAACTCGAGTAAGTTCCTCTCACCCGATCCGCCTAGTGCGGCCAAAGCACATCGACGAATGCGGCCCGCCACCTAAAAAGGCCACACGCATCAAGACCATAAAGTATTATTTTTTGGCTTCTGCACTGAATTATTCGGAAAGCAGATTCAAAGATGTATTATTAAAATATAGAGAAGCAACTATGTTTTAGTTTATACAAAATTCCTTTGGCATCATAATCAATGGCAAAACGAATATTGTCTATACTTAAATTTCATGGCTAGATTTTTGGCTAACAGCATTCACTGAGGTTGGAAAATGTTATATCTCGCAAGTTTCAGTAAGAAAATTTTTGTCATGCATTTAAAAAAATAAAAAACGCTTCTTTGATGTAGTAAATAAACCCAGGTACTTTACAAGGGCGTCCAACCGAAGGAATTTGAAATGGTCCGCATGATAGGGCAGGAAAGAAAAATCGATATTTGAGAGTGGTGGGAAACGACCTATTAGAAACGGACCCGGAGAAGGTGTCGGCGGTGGTGAATTACCCAACCCCGAAAAATGCCGCCGAGTTAAGGAGGTTTTTGGGATTTGTGGGGTGGTATCGCCGATTTGTGCCAAACTTCGCCACGTTGGCAGCCCCTCTAACTGACCTATTTAAAAAGAAAAGGGGGAAGTACGTTTGGTCGGAGGAACAGGAGGATTCATTTATAAGGCTGAAACAATGTTTGGTGACCGCGCCAATCCTCGTCTGCCCCCACTTTGATCTCCCCTTCGTAATACAATGTGATGCGTCAGGCGTCGGTGTAGGGGGGGTCCTGTCACAGAAAATCGAAGGAGAAGAGCGGGTCATCGCTTATTGTTCACGCGTTCTTACCCCGGCCGAGAGGAATTACAGCGTCACCGAGCGGGAGTGCCTCGCGGTGTTGTTCGCGATAAGTAAGTTTAAGCCTTATGTTGAGGGTTAACGCTTCACGGTCGTGACGGACCATTCGTCTCTCAAATGGCTATTTGGTTTTAACAATCCTCAAGGTAGATTGGCCCGATGGACTTCGCAGCTACAACAGTATGACTGTGAAATTGCGCATAGAAAGGGGGCGTCTCATTTGGTCCCGGACGCTTTGTCGCGCATTGGAGCCATGGATAATATACCGAGCTTTGACCTGAAAGGCGTGAACGACCCTTGGTATTTAGATAGTTTGAAGGAGGCGGAGTCTAATCCGGAATGCCATCAATTCGATGTAATTGATGGCAAACTCTACTTAACAGAGGATTCGAAAGGGGGTCCGAATGCCTTGAAATTGGTAATTCCCGCAAACAAAAGGGATCGAATTTTGGATTTGAATCATTGTTCACCTAGAGGGGGCCACTTAGGATTCTTTAAAACACTTAAGAAGGTTCAAACATTCTATTATTGGCCAGGTATGAGAAAGGATGTTAGAAGTTTCGTGCGCCGTTGTCGTGTCTGTCAACGATTCAAAACGGAACAATCCCGGCCCGCGGGTTTAATGGAACCACCCAAAATGACGACTCCATGGACAGTTGTGGCGCCGGATATAATAGGCCCCCTTCCGCGGTCCTTAAGTTGCAACCGCTATGTATTGGTATTTCTGGATGTGTGTACTCGGTGGCCCATAGCAATCCCTCTACGAGCAGTTAAGGCGAAACACGTAGCCCAGTGTTTCCGCACGCACGTAATAAACCAGTGAAGTTGTCCGGAGGTAATGCTATCGGACAATGGGCCACAGTATGTGAGTAGGCTTTTAGGAAGCGTTTGCAAATTGTATGGGGTTAAGTTAGGTCACACGGCTCCATACTTTCCGCAAGCAAACCCCTGTGAGAGAACGAACCGTACGTTAAAAACCATGCTTTCCATTTATTGTGAGAACGCGCAGCGAGCGTAAGATGAAAATCTGTCGGATTTGATGTTCGCTTTGCGTACGGCAGAGTCGGAAACCACTGTGTACACTCCGGCCGCACTTAATCTCGGAAGTGAGCTTAGAAAACCTGCGGATTTGTATAGGGCAACGAATTTGGGGAATAATTTAGCCTAAGAATTATGTGACCAGATTGCAAGTTGCTCTTGCGAAAATGTACGAAAGAGCGAAGGAGGCCCAAACGCGAGCCTCGGCACGTCAGGCCCAATACTATAACCTGCGCCGCCGAGAGCTTACTCTTCCAGAAAATACATTAGTATGGCGCAGAAATCACCCGCAGTCAAGCGCGGGGGAATTTACCGCCGCTAAGTTGGAGCCTAAGTACGTGGGCCCTTTTATTATGGAGAAGAAGATTGGAAGGTCGCTTTACCGCTTGCGCACGGCGACAGGGGCCAAGGTCAGTGGAGAGTGGCACATAAGGGACCTGAAGGTGGTGAGATAAAGATTAACTCGCGGTTGTGGGTTTTGGCTTGTCGTGAGTTGTTCGTCCCCTCAGGTGACCAGGGGGGGAGTTTTGTGAAGTTTTCAGTGCTGCGCGGAGGAAGAAGCCCGCGGTTCTTCTTTATTTTGTTTACAGGCTTTCCTCGGGTCTCCCCTACGAGGCGCTAGGGGAGCCGGGGGGGAAGATATAAAAAGGCAGGCACGGAAGGAAAGGTGGGGGAATTCCGCTGCGGAGAGGTTGCCGTGTGTTGGGTCGTGACCTGCCCTAGGTTAGGAGAGGTTCATTTGGTTATTGAAGTTTGCGTTCCTTCGTTTTCTTTTTTTTTCCGAGTGCGGGCGGAGCTTAAGGACTTATTACCCGCACTGGCTCCCAAAGGTTCTTTTTCTCCTTTTTTTTTGGAGAGTGTCGGTTTCTCCCGGAACCCACGCACGAGCTAGCCGGCAGGCGGAGTGCGGGAGGACCGTCACACCCCCTGGTGTTCTTCGCAAGAGCAGGCAAATGCCGGCACCGGGTTTCTCTCCTCCCTTCCTGGCTATTCATTGCACTACCTAGCGTAATGAAAAACTTCTTTTTACAGGTGATATATTCCGGCGTTGTGCGTTTTTCATCTACCGACTGCATATATTCTCTTCCTTCTGCGAAGTGATATTTCTTCGCCACTGCATCCAATTTGATGCAACATTTTTACATCACTTTGCTATTACTAAACCGTTTCATGTATGCGATAAATAAAGCGATCGCTTTATTTATCCTTCGGCAATATATTTTACAGCGTTTTAGTCTATGGTTCCTTTAATTTAGATTGTAGGAGAAAAGGTGCACCTTATCGATGCGATTCCCTCTTACACGAAATGCTAAGGCCTTGGCTTACACCAAACGAATAAGCGAGCTCGCTGACACTGTTGCCCAAAAAAAGCCAAAACCACGATACATCTTTCGACGCTTACTTGCACTAAAGTGTAATCATTGTCTTTTCCATTTTGTTTTTTTTTGTACTTGGTATTTCTATGTGCCTCCGATATGTTCTTCATAAATTTTAAAACCATGTTTAACCTGTCTGTGAAATCAATTTGAGGTATACACGATCGATGGTTTTCTTCAACATTATGCGTCACAAAATTGTAGATTTAAATTATATCCTGGCTTTTTTATGTCTAACTGCAGAAAACTTTTTCCCTAGTGCATCATTGAAGAATGAAGATGTTGAACCGAACTACTATTTGTAAGTACTTTCTGCACAATATGTCATATTGGTAAAGTTTCTCATTACTCATACATGTATGTTATTTTCAGAAGGCAAATCATTGAGAGAAGATACGAGGCAGCACATTGCGGATTTGCTGAGAAGCCCAGGATCTCTTCTCTTTTACAGGCAAGTTAAATTCGAAATTTGCTTCATACCTTCATCAAATTTCTTAAACTGTGATAGTGATGTTCAGATTCAGCACAAAAGTGTCAGTTTTTCTCATATATTGTTATAATAATTTTTGTAGAAATTAATTGAAATGCAACAGTAAATCTCAAGCAAAGATAGCTGGCTTAGTACTAGAATACAAACTGTGTTGGTCTTTACAAACAGAATTGCCTATCCATGATTAAATTCAATTGGTAAAAAACCTATTTTTATACAATTTTGTCTCGGATTGTGAAGATAAACATCGGAAAGTATTTAATGGATTTTTTGGATTCAATGTCTTGACTGTATTTTTGAGTTTTAAAATGTAGCTAATTAGATGATAAATCTTTACCATTAGATAAGCATCAACATCGTCAATATCTACCCAGCTACTCTGATGAGGGCCCCCCAAAGCAGTGTCTGGATCATCAAGCAGTAAGTTTGACTTTATTTATTTCTCTACCCCTATCATTCCATGATAAATCTCAGAAAGCTGAAGATAACTATTCCAAGCAAAAATTCTATAGTTTTGTGATCAATTATTTTCATATCTAAAGGCTAATTCTGTTATAAGTTTGCCAATGAAAATTATGATTTACACATTCAAAATGCTCCACAGGACCAAATAGGAACATTTGAGCCAGAAATTCCATTCTTTTAAAATGGGCGGGCAACATATGGCCCCCAATAGCACTTTATGGGGCCTGTAAAGCTATGATGAAAATGCAATCCATAATATTTTACACCCAAATTAATTTTACTCTGGCCAAATCATGATAATAAAACCTTTAATTTTGAAATTTAAAACTAAAATACTTATTTAGAAGTGATTTCCACTCATATGACACCTCACAATCTCTAGGTAACTTCTGATTTAAACTATTATTTGGCCTGTCATGTAGATAAAGTTGCTCAACCATTTTAATAGATAACTAGTCTGAAAGGTTTACATTTCTGGGAAAGTTAAAAATTCTATAATATATTGGTAGGATATCATTCAAGTCTCAGAATTTAGCATACCTGAACGTGATTGTACAACGGCTCTTTCCATTTTTTGCAATTGAAGAAATTCAACTGACATTTGTGCAAGATTTCAGAAAATTGCAAAACTAGCATAAATTTTAGGAGACAAGCGATGCCATTTTTGTCATAACTTGTCACCATACTGGTGCTTGACCCAGCACCCATATTTGTTGGAGTTCAACATGAGAGAATTTTTGCTTCACTTTTGCAATTAACACAATTCTAAATTCACACAATTCTATACACCCATATTCTATTAATTTTGTAAATACTCAAATTGAAATGAATTTTCATTGTCTGAATAGCTCATGGAATAATTGTCCCTTTTGCTCTAATTCAGTGTACCAATGTACTTTATGTATATGCTTATGCAATACAAATGTAAATGTATACCAAAATAGAAACAATCTTTTTCCAGCATCTTTCGACTGCTGTGCAAGAGGATTACGACACGTGAAGTTTCTTGAAGAGTCAATGTTGGATCTAAGGAAGACATCATTGTGATATAGTGTTTTTTTCAGTGACATTAATAGAAAAAACTTTTGTAGAAAGTGTTAGATATTAAGTGTACTTATTTTTCTTTCTTATATTTTGATGCACATATTTTGATTCATTGTACTGTAATATGCCTGTGTATAGAATGTTAGTAGTGTAGTAGTGCATGATGATGGACGATCTGGGTTATATTTAGAACGCACGCTAGAATGGGTCAGGATAGAACTTGCATGTGAGTGTGTGGTGTGTGGAATGAGTGATATTTGCTAAGTAATTGTTTTCTCTCCTTAGGTATATTAGCGGAGATGAGAGATGGCCGAAATTTTTGATTATTCAAGTCGGTGTCAGATCAGGCTGTCCTACGTAGTTTAGTATAGATCAGTTTGTTGAGGGATGTGCTCCTTGTTGGAGGTTCTTTTTCTCCTTTTCTTTGGAGAGTGTCGGTTTCTCCCGTAACCCACGCACGAGCTAGCCGGCAGGCGGAGTGCGGGAGGACCGTCACACCCCCTGGTGTTCTTCGCAAGAGCAGGCAAATGCCGGCACCGGGTTTCTCTCCTCCCTTCCTGGCTATTCATTGCACTACCTAGCGTAATGAAAAACTTCTTTTTACAGGTGATATATTCCGGCATTGTGCGTTTTTCATCTACCGACTGCATATATTCTCTTCCTTCTGCGAAGTGATATTTCTTCGCCACTGCATCCAATTTGATGCAACATTTTTACATCACTTTGCTATTACTAAACCGTTTCATGTATGCGATAAATAAAGCGATCGCTTTATTTATCCTTCGGCAATATATTTTACAGCGTTTTAGTCTATGGTTCCTTTAATTTAGATTGTAGGAGAAAAGGTGCACCTTATCGATGCGATTCCCTCTTACACGAAATGCTAAGGCCTTGGCTTACACCAAACGAATAAGCGAGCTCGCTGACACTGTTGCCCAAAAAAAGCCAAAACCACGATACGTCTTTCAACGCTTACTTGCAATAAAGTCAGTACCCATGGATTAGGGCTGGAGTATTCTGGCGATGTCATCCATGTAAAATAAGTGGCAACGATGGTAAGAGCATTACCTCTGCTGATGCCAATGGAAATATGCTCAAATTTCATAAAACATTAATGCACCAATTTATCCCTATAATAAGTTTGGTGTTGTAAACAAAAGGTTTGGTTGTTTTATGGTCAAAATATATGGGAATGAGTCAGCAGTGCCGGAGTTTAGGAATCCTTAATTTGAGCATTGCTGGTTTGAATTCAATTTTGATTGCATCATGTTTATTCCAAGGACCTGATGACTTGGGAATATTGTTTTCAGTTTTTCTTGCTAGGCTCTGTTTTGATACGTACTCTATCATTTGCTGAATTTATTTTTAGGGTATCATTTAAAATGATAATGCAAACTAGGCACTTTTTGTTGATCTTTACTATTTCATTCCTATACTGGTAGATGTTTGAGGTGAAATGAAGAATGCACACATGCATGCAGAAGTTTGAATGGAGTTAGCATTTGTGTAGCTGGTGTTTGTGTATAGCGCAAATGCTGAGGATTTAATGTCAAAATAGTATGGGTATGAGTATTACTATAGGAGTGAAAGAGAGGAGGAATGGAGAGCAGAATGTCTGATTTTTAAATTATATGATTGATGCTTAGTATAAATACATTTGTGTGTGAATGAAACCTATATTTCTGCATGCATCTGTTGAATTTCTGCAGATGATTGCTTTGTGAATGAGCATGTGAGCAAGTTGATGACTCAGTATATTTGTTTTGTGAGTTAATTGTTAGTTGTTGATATGGAAATGTAATCTATCATGCCCAAAATTGGTTCTATGGCAACTTTTACAGCTATAATGCAAAGCTGACTCGCTGCTAATTAAAAACTGTTTAGATCTTAAATAACAGTAATAGCTCAAAATTTCTGAAAACCTTTTGTTATCTGTATGCACATTTGTATTTTGATTTCATTGAGAAATGTCAACTTTGTTTTATGTTTGTATACGCGTGGAACTTATAAAATTTTACCTTGCACTAAATCCATTTTTAACGTAATTTTTAAAACTGTAGCTATAAATATATTTTCTATAATTTATTGAAAAAAACAGCTTGGAAATTAGGTTTTCTGCTGAAATTATTTCAGTGAGCAAAATTTCATTTTGTGAGAAGCAGAAGAAAACCTATATTAAAAATTCAATTCAATGCCCTGCTTCTGGAATTATTGATATTAAACTCAAATGAGTTGTCATGAGTTGAAACTTTGATAATTTGGTAGGTTAAAAGTCTTTAAAAAAATAAATGGAAAATATACCATGGTCAAGGATTCAAGAATTCAGCTGCAAATAATAATAATAATTTTATTTCATCCAAGTGATTTGCTATAACAAATATAGGACAAGTCAGAAATACAAAAATAAAAATACTATGCAAATGGAGACAGAATCCATTATATTCAGCATCAATCATGAAGACATGAATTTGTCAATAGAATAAAAGCATTTTTAATGAGGTAATCTCTTAAACTTTCCTTAAATATGTGGAGGTTAACGTCATTTTTCAACCATGCTGGCAATTTGTTAAGAAATATGGTTCCTGCATATATTGGTCTCTTACAATACAAGTGAAGGTTGTGAGATAAGCTGTGGCGGCTCGTGTATAGGCACTGTGGAACTGCAGCACCCCCTATTTCCACTTGATATTATCGATAACATTTAATATAATGAGTCCTTTTTTCTTTAATTCTTTCTTTATTTTTGTAGTACAATATATATTCCTTAAGCTTAATGTCAGTACTTCAGTAGCCATCCCCCAGTTTATGAAAAAGATACAAAAATCTTTGTATGGAACTGTGCGCTTCACAGTGCCAGCGACGTGGTGTTTGACTGTTGTGCGCATGCGCACATAGGAGGGGGGGTGGGGAGGAAGGCGGGACTGCCAGGTAGAGAGAGCACTGTTGCTCTCGCAGTGCCGGCTCTGGCATGATGGTGGAAGGAAGTTTTTTTTTACTCAGCGTGTGTTGTGCTTAAAAACCGTGTACCATATTCTTGAATGTGATAGTGTAGAAGAGTGTAGAATTAGATTATTATTCTGCTTCCAGCTATTCTATTTGATTCATTTTTTTCGGTTCTTTTATGGATTTCATTTTTAAATGAATAGATCAAGCTTGAACTGTAACAATTTAAGTTAAAGTAAGTAAAAAATGTTTGTTTTTTTTTTGTTAAGATTTTATCAAGTTCCTGAATAAATTTTCTTTTAATACATGTTTTTTTCCTTTTACACAATTTTAAAACAAAGGCTAAAAATTTTCTGGAGCAGCACCCCCACTAATTTTAGCTACGAGCCGCCACTGGAGATAAGTCACAAAAATCTTGCTTTTTCCTCGTGTTGAACTATTAAATTTTAAGCCAAGTAGAATAATATTTTCTCTAACAAATAAAATAGAATAGAAGATGTAAATGTTGGGCAGAGTTAGTAAGTTCAGTTGGATTAATAATTCCCTATAGCTATCCTGTTTTTTTAGCTTCAGATAAAATTCCAAATGCCCATTTTTGCAGTCTGAATAGACTTAAGTAATGGCAAGAATTATCCCAAATAATGATTCCATTATTTAAATTAGTGTATATATAGGGATAATAGACTGAGCAGTAGATTAATTGGTAATTTCCGTCAACCTTCTTAAAAGGAAGCAGCCTGTACTAACTTTTTTACAAATCATTTCTATATGGGCCTCCCACTTTAGGGATTCATTTATATATATATATACCAAATGCTGATGATTAATAAACTTTTTTGTTATGCACACCTACATAGCTCTGGCTCAGAGCAAGGTAAAAAGGCAAATACTGTCTTATCCCTACTTGAGCAAAACATGCCGCAATTGCGCTAATATGTAAAAATTCTTTTAAATCGCTTTTCAAGGTAACTATTTTCAACTTATAGTAAAAATACAGTTAAATCTGTGAACATAGTTGCAAATCATTTAAAATGGTTTAGGTCGCAGTCCAGTTTGCAAAATTGTTCGGTTAAGAAATGACTTAAGATAACAGCTCAATTCATCACTTGATTCGATCTAATTGATCATTAAAAATAGGCTACTATTAGTACTACTACAAGGTTATTTACTACTTTAAGTAGGCATCATAAGTTCTGTTTGGATCATCTTTTAATATATTATCTTCATCAATAGTTTTCAAATGGTAAAAAAAAACTAAAAACATTATTATATTATATGTAAATATTTCCTGTATGAATGAAATTCTAAATAAATCAGTGTAGAATTTTTATTCGGAAACTCACCTTTCTTTAGAAATAATAACTCCAAAATAAGCATCAATCGAATGATCGAAATGGTGTGCAATCCTGGGAGTTCATTTTATAGCATCCCAATCTGACCCTAAAATGGGATCCATAGATCAGCTTTCGTCTTTCCAACTTACAATTGAATTTTATCCTACATTGTACCAATCGATGGTCGCTTCTTGTTTTAAACTGCTTGAGGACAGAAACGTCTTCCACCCCATGCCTTTAATTAACTAGAATGAAGTCAATTTTATTTTTTATGCCGTTGGGTTCATTCAAGATCCATTTTCTGTTGGGGCTTTTCTTAAGGAAGGAGTTCATTATTGAGAGGCAAAGTCTACAATTTGGTCTCCTCGTTCATTTCTGTCTCCATAGCCACATTTTCCAACTGCGCCATAATCATCCTTTTGTTCTCCTACCTTTACATTGAAATTTCTCATGACCACTTTTAGATGGCATTACAACATGACCATTTCAAATGCAAAATCATTAAATACGCTTACCTTCACAATAGTTTAGTTAGGTAGATTTGTGCTAAAGTTATTATTATTCGTTCCAGACAAAGAGTTTCCAATACCACTGGTTTGGGTTGGTAAAGTTATTTTCAATCATATTTACCACTAACTTGAAACAATTAATATCGGCTAGAATTCCTCAACTTATAAACAGGGCCGGTTTCAGGGGTAAATGATGTTAGCAGTTGTATACAAAAGTCTCTTTAGATTGACAGAAAAATGAATCTGCATTATCAACTCAGAGGTGACTCTGGATTTCTGCATTGGCCAAGTTTTAATGTGAAGAGAATATTTCATTGGCTGAAGTTAGACGAATATATTTTTTGTTTACTAATCCCAAGATCCAGAAACTCAAGTATTTTCCCATGTCCCGCAGATGTGAGCATTAGGACATTTTAACAAACTCCAATCTTAGAGATTTTTTCAGTATGGCCATTCTAGCAAACGACCTTTAATAGGAATCCTCGCAGCATGATCCTCTGAAAATGAGGGATCTGCACCCATCGGAATGACTATATTTACTTCTATTGTTTGGTAAACATCAACCCCAAAAGTATCGTCCAATATCCTGAAACCATCCGACAGTCACAAAGATGTCCCGTTAGGGGGAGTAATAGTATCTAAGTTCAGTTTGTGATAGCATATCTTGAATCTCACCTCTTTTGGAGCATATGTGCATATGGAGCCATTGATTTATGCAAAAAAAATATAAAATAAACAATAACCCAAGAGTCAATAATGATAAAGCAAAAATGTGTAAAACGAGAAATAACTGAGTATTAAGAACATAGAACATTGAGAACACGCCACTGACGTTTCCCCTTCGTTGTGCATAAGATCACTTCGGCAATTAATGCTTCCTGCTAGATAGAGCAATAGTTAATTACCATAAACTTTTACAGATCATCAATGATGCAGACACAACTCAATTCCTTGGCTATTTTATCAATTGAATATGAAGCAGAAAAGTTATTAGATATCAATAAATTGATTGGTCTTTCTTTTAAAAAGGATAGATAAAACCCATTTAATATAATTTCGATAATATTGTAGCAAATATTTTGTTTCAAAGTGAATAAAGTAATAATCTTTTATATTTCATATAATAATTACTTTGCAACTATTTATTTCAATGATATTTTATAGATTTTTATTTTAAGGGCGCAAAATGAAAGATTTGTCTGGGGTGCTAAAAACACTCACTATGGCTCTGTATCTGTGTAGGTATACAGTTTTGTGTTTAGGCCACCTTTGTTTTTTGAAAATCCTGTAGGCATAGGCCTACTTTTCAATATAATGAATCCACTTAAAATGAAGTCATGCAAAGCGAGATATGACTGTAATAATAGAAGAATATTCTTATGTACCCCAATGCTCCTTCCTGACACAATTCACTCATAAGAAGTGAGACGACATAAAACCAGGGAGTTACATAATTTTCCCATGCAACTGTTTAATTAGATTGAGGAAATATGTCGTTGTTAAAATAATGTAGAATAAATCAGTGTTATTAAAACTGTAGGTTGTTTTAATTTTTTATTCTAACAACGCCACATTTTCTCCATATTATGAAACTCAGCAAAGCCTTGCCCTCGTCCACTAATTTTTTTGTTTCATTAGATTCTGTGAAGAATGTTTCATTTCTTTGCACAGAAAAAATTCTGTGTAAATTATTTTATTTTGGATAAATTTATGCCAATGTCCGAGTTAAAGGGGAATTCGTAATTTAAGTTTGAATGCTTGTAAGTATAAATTCATGGCCCCCTTAAAGAATCATAGTAAATATAATAAAAATACTGACTGAGGCCAATGTAACGTTTGACTATTTGGGCCCTCCATGATGATGAACCTGGTGGCATGATAGTTATGCCACTGATGAATATGTTCTCCACAGAAAGCAGAAAATGTATGTTTTTTACAGATGCTTCATGGAAGGTGATGCATATTTAATGCAAGAGAGATAATAATTTTTTATCATTTAAGAATTGAGTTTGTTTTGTTATTAAAACCTACATACTCAGTAGCAATTCATGTTTCATTTTTTAAATAATATTTATTCCTCCAATTTCTAAAATGCATCATTTACGAAGATAATCTACTTAGCTCTAGGTGGATTTGAGATTGAGACCCCTGAATTATGAAATATTTCCTGTAATTATCAGTTGTTGATGTAAATTGGAAAATGGTAAAATAAACATTCTTTGACTTTTAGGTAAATCCAAAGAAAATTGTTTTCTGTTATAACAAATATCTTCTTGCCAAATATGCACTTCAAGAGTTAATCTAAAACTATCAAGGCATCATGTAACTATTTCATTGGTTGAAAACCAATGAAGCCTTTCTATTCAATGTATATATATATATATATATATATATATATATATATATATATATATATATATATATATATATATATATATATATCGATACATTATGGTCTAGCTATAAAACAACAAAGGAAATCATAGACACTTCAAAAATCTGTTATAAGAGATAAGAAAGCATTACATCATATACCTGTGACTTGCTCACCTTCTCTCTGTCTTCCTTGCTAATGGAAAATTTAAGTCTTGCATGAAGTCGCCTTCAAGACTATTCACACCCCATCTTCAGTGTTTTTGTTGTAGTATTGCTGATCATGAGATAAGAAATCTTGGATTGGTGTCCGAGACATTTTATGTAGATGACGCATACCCCATTGTTTGCATTTTGTGCAGTTAGCGTTGATCAAAAGTAAATATTATCAGGATCATAATTTTTCAAAAAAGGTTCCTATTGAAAAAACTCAATACAATGAATGCATAGCAAATTTATATAATTAACCAACTGTTAAAAAATGAGCATTGCTCAGTACTTCAATACAACTGTAAGTAGGTGGACGATACTGTGAAAGATAATGAAGTCACATTATCATGTGCAACAATATTAAATATTAGGTAATTGTATATTTGTACTACTAATACCACAGCGAATACATAAATCCCATAAGAAACCAAATAAAATGCGGGAGATATGTGTTCGAGTTAGAGATCACAGTGGATATATAAATTTTTATTTATTCATAAATATACTTAAATTATTCATTAATTTATAATTTGCATCTGCAAAGTAAAAAAACTTCTCGTAATACTTTCTGTGACTTTAACCATGAAAGTGACGAAAAACATAAAGTAGAATTCGTGAAAGTCGATTTTCCCTTAGTGGCTGCAGCAGTATCTCGTCGCTTATTTTATTTAGTTTTAGTCTAGTGTTCTCTCATTTGTGTCAAGTTTCTGTCGCCTCTCCATTTTCTGTACGTTATGCATATTGAGAAGCCTAGTCCTTTTCTGAAGGTGACTTTAGGCAATAAAACAACTCAAGGATCACTTCCTCGGGGGATATGTTCTTGCTATTTGATATTCGCCGTGAACATGGATGTCTTATATTTTGATACTGGATTTGGTTTTACATCTACAACTATGAGTGTTTTCTTTGCAAAAGGCTTTACATGCAGAATTCGTCTTCCAAAGATTATTTTGCGTGTTTTAGTCTAGTGGTCCTTCATTTGTGTACAGTTTCTCTTTTTTGTCTTTCACTCTTCCATGGTAAATGCCACAAAAAATGGCTACACGTAGTTTTAATTCAACTTTAGATTGAAAATTAAATATTATCTAGTATTTTAGAGATAAATATAAATTAATATACACGTTGCCTTAATAACATGCAATGGACCGTGTTGCGACTCATGTAAAACCGTGAATTCTTCGTGTAAAGTGAACAGGTTCCCCAAATGGTAAATTGTGCTAAAGCAAATTTTGTGTTAAGCCTAACTGCCTGTATATGTGTTTGGTTAAATTTACTGTGCATTTTGACATAAGAATTTTGCATATTTAAATTTAATAAATATTATTGAACAATTCTCTAAAAGAATATTATCATAATTATATTTACCAATTCATGGCAACGGTAGTCAATATATTTCAGTAATGACAAAAAGTACATTATTCACATTATTCTTAAGTTAAAATGTATATAATATCAGTTATGCTTCATTTTTACTCCAATGAAAAACATCAAAAAGACATTTTGGCAAAATGTTATAGTTTAACTAGATGGTAAAATTTAAACAGCATATTTTTGATTTAATAAACATCTTCAATATTTTTATTTCTGCTTTGAAATACCTAAGACAATTACATTCAATGAGATTCTTAAAAAAGATGATATGATGGGTGAGATTATATTCATAAATCTCTGTATGATCAAAAGCAAGATATCGAATTAATTGCCAAACTTTACATTTTTGATTAGCCTGAAATATGCAATTTAATATTATTACTTTAGAAAGCATGAAAGAAAAATCCAAATCATAAAATACTTACCACTTACTTAAAATTTCACATTACTTCTGTCATCTGTCACTGAGTCATTTGAAGAAAGAATGACCAAGAATTCCAATCCTCAATTCCTTAGTGGTACTAATAGATGAAGTTTGTTTAGTCTGTATATGAGGTAGAAATTAATCTTTAAAAATAAAAAATCTCCAAAATTTCCTTTGTCCTCTTTATTAAAATTAATGTCAACTATCTAGTCAACTTTTTAACAAATTTTATTCATTATCAAATATTGTTAACTCTAACATTATGGGTATATAGAAGAGTCATCAGCTACTACAACCCAAGTTTATTTACAGATTCATAGAATCTATATGGTTTACATTTGCTTGACAATGAGGATGCCACTCAATCATTGCATCTATTTCAGCATAATAAGGAAATTGTTGAAGAGTTTAAAAGACATTTTGTTTTTAAACACCACCAAGACTGCAGTGTAAAATACCATTCAAAGATATGTTGTTACATGAAGGATGGGTATAAATTATTGTAATTTACAACTCATTTTATTTTACATGTGCATTATATAATAAATATATTCATCATAAATTACTTATCGAAAGAACGCTATTACAAGCACTGAGGATATATAGATGCATTTGCAATGAAATTAGTCACTGTCAGACTGACTTGGATTCACGTATGTTTGGTCTTCCCCTCTGTCATTTTTAAAAAGACAATTTTTTGGGAATATTTCAACATAGCGAGCCTCAATGAAGTCTTAGTCATCAATTCGAACTAGGCTTACAAAACCTACTAGCACCATGAATCGTGAAAGCATCAAATTTTTAAGTTACACATAAATACCACGTATATCCCTTTTATTTAAAAGAGATGCGTGGAAAATAAATTAGAAATGTTTCATCGAATCAACTTCATACGAAATGAAAACCCCAGTGGCTGAGTATTCTTGTTATCATTTCTTTCCTTGAAAAGATACTGAACACATACTCTCAAAGAAAAATCTATCTATGAAATCCCAAACCCAATGAGCTTCCCATCCATTAATTCCACACATACTTACAAAAATTAGGCACAACATATGCCCTTACTTAGTGTCAGCCATGAAAAATTTACTTCTTGGTAATTAAATTGTATATTGAAATTCTTTGAAAAGTGTATGACATGTCTTTGTGAATCATATTACCATTAAGTAAATTTCTTTGTTTTTAAACAAAAGAAAAATCATCAATTAATGCAATATGATGAAAGAAAATACTTTCATAAATTAAAAATATTTTAAGACTGAAATTTTACTTTTGTGTGACATATTTTGTTAATCGCATTGAAGCTGTAGGAACATAAATTGTTGGTCCCAATTCCTAATTTGCAAGTTCATTAGCCAATTGCCAGTCAATATGTCTACAAAGAATATTTGCCAATTCCTTTAAAATGCAATGTGAAGCTGAAATATTGGAATTTAGACATTTTACATTTACAATGCAGTCTCTAGAGCTACCTTTGAGGAATTCTTGGCTTTGGAAACCTGTATGGCTTCCAAAATAGATTTGACAGAGGGACCGATAGGACTATTTGGACTCGTACTTTGTCTTTTTTGTTTACTTAACAAGGCACCTAGTGTTGGGGATGGGGTATGCAACACTGATTTAGCAATGTGATTGTTCAAAAGACTACCGCTGTAGTCATTCGATTTTATTATTTGTGACTTGTTTGCAGCTGGTAATGAATTTAAATGCGGTGAATTCCCAGCACAGCTCCTGTCAAATCCCTGATATTTCTGCACATTGACAACTTTGTCTGACGGAGAGTTCTTTTTTGTATTACTGCCCATGTCACCGTTCTGCAATAGAATAGGTGTTATATTTTTCCTTACTCCTCCCTTCTGCTCATTCCCCACCTCTTCACCATCCTTATCTTCAGGAATTGGAGAAGATAGCACGTCTGTCCTAGGGGATGCAAACCTTCGAGCTGAACTAATCCGATTCCTCGGAGCGATTACAGAATTCATAGGCAGCAGGTTCAATCCCCTGGGCCCCCCATTCATGGGTAGAGGAGATGTGTTGGTAGGGGAGTTGGACATAGAACCTCCGAACTTCCCTACCTTCAACCTCTCTGCGGCAGACACCCTGTTACCTCCTCCATGCCTTTGCTGTAAAAGCAGACGTTTGAAATCTGTTCTAGAAGTTGGTGGAGTAGACGTGGAACCATTTCCAGCCCAGCTTACCCTATTTCCTGGTGTAGAACAAACTCCATTAATGGTGATCGGAGGACTCAAAGGGTTTACACCATCTTGAGGCGACCAACTATGCCTGCTCCCAAAATTTTTTGAAGGTAGCGTCCCAGTTAGGGAGGATTCAGAACTAACAGGGGACAGGCTCGAGTGAGACGCAGGCGAACCACTGCGGACTGGACTGTCCAGATCAGTACGAATGTTCATTTTTTTTTTTGAACGATGGATTAGAGCAAACAGCTCATCGGAAGGCATGGTAGATTTGGTGGAGAAAAGTGGAGTTTGAACAATGTCTTTAGTCTTGATCTTGTTCTGGGGAGGATTTTTGATAGGGCTGTCACGGCCTGTAAATGTGGTCAGGGTCTGCCTGGGTGCATCAGGATTCTTGAGGCTGTTGTGACTCATGGGACTTGAATTCCTGATTGGGGATAGGTTTTCAAAGTGTCTTGGAAGACTGTTGGTGGTTTTAGAAGTGGGCGTGGAGGATGTGGGGGCAGCACTATGCATCACATTATGGTTTGAATCGATCAGCCATCTGTGTGTTGCCTGATTATTTGTCATAGTAGATGGCTTGAAACAATAAGGATCATTCACCTGACTTTGCTGCCTATCGTCATATGGTGGAGTTGTGTAATTAGGAGGTGTGCTATTTAGAAACTGATGTGCAAATGCATTAGTTTTAAAAACTGGTGAATGGAGCCGTTGAAGATTGTGATTTTCCATTCTTTGATTCTCTCTGGGATTTGGGGTTGAACTCCTCGGAACTGTGTATTTGAGGTCATGATGGACACGTCTTGTTGGCAGTGTCCAATATGCTTGTGTTTGTGGGTATGATTGACTGGGTTCACCATGATGAGTTGATTGGTTGTATGGCAATCGATTTAATGTGTTTGGATGAGCTATTGGGTTGTTACTGTATTGCCAGTTCTGTTGTTTTGATGGAGGTGACAACTGCCTCTGCATTGGGTGCATGTGAGACGGCTGAAGCCAACTTCCCCCTGAAACATGAGGTGAGATGTTAGTAAGCCAAGAAAAAACTCTAATTTGCAAGCTGCATGTTAATTGTAGTTTTAAAAAAGCTTAAAAAACATTGTTAAATCAACTGAGCAAAAATAATTTTTTAAAAAATATTCAATAGAAGCACACACAAAGTGAATTCAAAGCAGAGCACTTTGAATAATGAATTTTTTAGAAATATTTAATGAAGCATTAATTGAATTTAAATTTTTATATATTTATATATATTTTGCAAACTTCTTTCCCAAAAATATTTTCACTGTCAGATTTTGATTTTGATATTTAAGAAAGGTGCTCTGCATTTGAAAGTTAATTTTATTTGCATTTATTATAAAACTTTTGCAGTTAATTGACCAAAACTAAATTTACAGACATCACCTTCACCTTTTGGTGAAACACAAGGATAAGAAAAGATTATTTTTTTAAGGTGCCACAACACAAGAAGTTTACCAAAGCAGGTAATCCACAAAAAAGTAATAATTAATTCAATAAGTATATGTACAATTTAATAAAATGGCCATTTAAGGTTAATAAAGTTTCCACTTTCAATGAAAAAATATTCCCTTAACATTTAGTTATAGATTTCTTTCAAGTTATAGTCAAACAAAAGCCACTCTGTTAATGATTAAGAGTTTGAAGTCAAAAGAAGTTTGACAGTATTTATCTGTTTCAGACTACTGGCATGTAAATCCAAGTTAATGCCTTCTGTAACAGTTTCAAGTACTTAAAAAAATTGATCTTTCAAAACTAAGTAAGGAACAACTTTTGAATGAAACTCTTTTGACTCTCAGACAGTTAATTATTACCAGAAAAATATGTTACCACTTGTAAATCTTGAAATACTATGGTTCAAGAAACATACCTTGAGGAATTGGTAGGCACAACTTTGACAACTCATTAAGATAGATCCCGTCTTCCAACATACTCCTAGTTCCCTCTGTCTAAGGCAGAATATCTGGACCTGTGATCCCTTGTTAATTCCATTTAACCTTATCGTGTTCAATAAATGTGCATCAAGAATGTTTAGAATATTTAGTTTGTAATAAGTTGGAAATGATTTCCCAAAGAATGAAAGATATGTTAAATATGCTAACTGAAATATAGACAAAATGTCAGTATGTTTCAGGGCTAAAAAATTAAAAACGACAGAGAGAATACTCTAAATCACTAATGCAAAAATATTTAATGTTAAATTGAAAAGAAGAGCAATCAAAGAGAAAAATAATGCTACTGCTATCTTCAATGCTGCAAAGAATCATGTTACATTAATCAGGCAAAATAAGCAAGCAGAATTTGCTAAAACTTATGCAAATTTCTATGAAAAATAACTATTCATATATCTTGGTGATGATTTACAGTTGCATGAATTAATAAGATCTGGAGAGTGCAGCATCACCATGAACTAAATATCATTAGGAATGATTAAACTACTGTTTCTAATTGTTCACAAATCAAATAATATGTGCAAATTGATGAGTGTATGCTGATGCTTTTGTGAACTGACTTGGGCAAAGAGAAAGCATGCGATACAAAAACATTACGGTACCAGTACTCCATTAATAATAAAAATAAAACAAAGTCAAACTAGATTTTTCCCAGAGGAAATTTTATATAAAAACAAATTTTGTACAAAAGTAATAAAATTGCAAAGATAAACAGAGAATAATACAAAAGTATGTATTTGATATGTAAGTCACTTCCTTTCACCCCAACTCAAATAAAAAACATTTGTTATTTGTTTGGTTGGGGTGTCATTTTATAGTACAAATTTTAATTGTCAGCACAGCCAACCTTGTGGTGACACAAATCAGGTTTCCCCTTAACATTAAAGTGTAAGACCCAAAAAGCCTTACATAATGCCCAGAGAGTTATAATCGTAACTTCTTAACCATGATATAAAAAGAAATAGATCAAAGCAAATACCATAAATTAGTAGCATTAAGGTCATTGATATGAAGATAAAAGTTTAGTGTGAAGAGATTTAGAGATTCTTTTAGATAAGAAGACCTTCAACACTGTTAATTTTTCTTAAAAATCAGAATGAAAATGACTAGTAATAAATCAATGAGATATGGCACATTGCTGAGGTGTAGTGCTTATTTGTTTTTAGAGATGATTGATGGTTATATGAATAAAACAATTATAAATATAGGTAGTTAAGGTCTTGTTAATTCTTAGTAATAACGTAGTTATGCAATCATTGGTTGAATGTATGAGTAATGAATAAAATTATTATGAAAAGCTTCAGTTACATGAAAAATTAACAGGAAATGATATTTTTTTGTTGATAGCTCAGAATAAAATGTACATATATACAATAAGAAAGCTGCAATCATGATTTCAGCATGGATGAAAAATATTGCTTGAAAAAATGATTTTTAGAAGCCACTCCTTGTTAAGAAGTGTTATTGTGTAATCATGACATTAATAAAAAAATCAATTTTTGGGTGATTGTATTGAAATGATGCTATTATTTGTCAAACATCTCTGTCAAAAGACAACATAGTAAAAATTCATCCAAAAATTTTTTTCACATGCTATCATAAAGGAAAACAGATATTTGCATCATTCAACCAAAAACTTTAAGCAGCAGAAATATTAATTGCAGGATTCCACCAAACGATGACAGGAAGTGTTATGATTGAAAGAATGAAAGCATTCAGTAGAAAGAAAATAAAACCACACTTCTTTCTCATCTACCATGACATGCCCCAGGACCAAGAAATGTGCATTAGATAAAAATATAGTTGTATTTACAAAACACAAACAAAAGGTAAGCTCCTGAAATAGTTACATACATAAATATACTTCTCTTAATTACATACTTAAATATATGGTGCATTTTTCAAGCATTCTCATAATTTTTTAATTTACACATATTTCTAAGAGCAAACCATCCAGGAAAATAATTTCAAAGTGAACATAACAAATAAAAAATCAAATAAACAAATAGTGCAAAACAAAAATCATATCTTCAAACATTAGAAGGAATGTGCAAAATTTAATTAATGGTGCAATTTCATCTATGCATAAGTAAAAACTAGGCAATGCATCAAAAAAGCAATTATATACAGACCAACACTTAGCTAGAACACAAGAGATGCACACATACACACAATTAAACATAGATATTGCTTTCTCTATTAGTATCACAAAGATTAATAATGCTAATACTTGCAGTTCTCACTCAAGTATCCCACACTTTTGTCTTCAAAAAAAGTCTAATCGAAGTTTACAGAATAAACAAAAAGCGATGAAGTAGGAAATTTTTTCCTGTACGTTGCGATGTTTTCTTTTATTTGCGATTCGCTTTTGTTTTTTTGTAGATCCATATTTTTGTCAGAGCATGTTTAAAAAAAGTCTTCCCTACCATATCTCTGTGTCGTTACCAGTATCGAGTACTCTGGCACGTTCTGTGTCTTTCGGCACCAAAGATTTCACCTCTGTGGCACCACCTTTACCCTTGACCCCTTCGCTGTTCAGGGAAGGTGAACCGCGATCCACCCTTACCAGCAGATCTGGATCAACCTTGACTTTAGCCTCATAAAATTTCCGACCTTTGATGTAGGGATAATTGATTACTTTAGTGACTTCGGGCACCTTTTCAGCACCTCTACGACCGTTGGCCATCCCGGCCACATCCCTATCCTTCCCATCTCCATAGACAACCGCCTTATCCTTATCCCCCAGCTTGAAGTGGGGGATGGGAGAATAGTTGGCCATTCTGTAGCTTTCATTACGGGTAAGCTTGCATAGCTCCCGACATGGGTCGATCAAGTTGTAATCTAATGTGGTCGGCCTTGCCGGCGTTGGACTCTTACCTGCATTTGGCGACCTCAACGGGGAAGGTGACCCACCGCATAACTGGTCTCTCCTCGCCTGCATGTTCACGTAAGCACCCTGATGATGCAGTTTTGGTGATACCGGCCCCGGGAGGGCTGTCACTGCTGCCTTAGGTGGCACCGATTCCACCATGGGAGACTGCTGCTGGTTACCAGGTCGGATGATGAGACGCCTTCCGAGGCAAGTTGGAGATGTCAGGGGTGATGTAGGAGTCACTGCAGGCTTCGAGACGGTAATCCCATGAAGGGAAGTCAAATTCACCGGACGTATGTTGGTCTTAGGGACTCGGTTTGGAAGTGGCGAAGAGGGAGTGGGACTCATAGACCTCACATGTGGCCCCGGTTCAAAGGTGGATGTCGGTGCCTTACCATTCTTCCACCTCCTTGTCAAGCTGTCTGAGGAGTAAACCACCCTACCCTCTGAATCGAGAGTGACCCTTGCTCCCTGCCTCTTCCTGTTCCTTTCTAGCGATCCGGCAGGTGAGGAGGTGTTGCTCTGCATCAGAGGCTGTTGATTCATGGTAGGGTTGGTCGTCAGTTCATTCAAAGACACATATTCCATCTCCCTAAAGGCCGGGATTGATTTCGCTGTCGTCACTGGTGCGATGGGTCTTCCATGGGCCTTTTCCACCTCTGCGATCGTCACATATTCTCCGTCTATGTCATAATCACTTTGACTCAGTTTCTGAGGTACACTCTCCACTGGAGATGCTCCTGGTTTACCCTGACCATGCGATTTAACTGCACCTGCTGCAGAAGACAACACACCCTTGACCATGCCCATAATGTTGAAAGGTTTAGTAAGCGGAGCTTTTAGGGGAGGCTGTTGATATCCAGGTATCTTTCTGGTTTCAGAAGAAGCTGCATCTCCTCTTGCTGGGGTGGGCAAAGCTCTGTTTTCCAATACATTTCCATTGCTCTTGGAACCGTAATCAGTATCTTCTTTGCCCTCCACGGTTTTCACTGTGGCATAACCTGTAGAGCTGACGTTTATCACCTGTAGTTTCGAAGAACCGGTTATGGACGACACAACGACCTTCGATAAATCATCGAGGCTCCCAGCAGATTTGACCCCAGGGGCTGTGTTGATGACATTTGGCTCTATGTTCAGTTCTGCACGTTTCTTCGAGGGAGACCTTGGGAGGGTGTTGTATGCTGGAGGTGTGCTCACGATCTTCCCGAAGCCACCCTCATCGTCGCTCTGTGGAGGAGTTATCACGCACATTGAAGGTATCCGGCTTGAGTTGATGGTTGTCTTGACCCGTATCCTCTCCAACCTCTCGACCCCTTCCAGGTCTGATTCAGAAAACTCATAGTCACCTTCTCCCCAAGTCGTTCCCCACTGTTGTTCCATCTTCGTGGCATTCGAACTGACTTCCTTGGAAGGTTTTCTATCCACGTCCACCGTCGAAGCCGGTTCCACAGGAGAGGAAGAGGGTGAAGAAGCAGAAGATGAAGAGGTCGTGTTATGACCACTGTCCACATCCTCTCCATCCTCATTGGGTATGGCGTGCACCACCGCCTTCGTGATTGTTGTTTGGGTGGTTATGGTATCCAGATCAAAGGAGCTGGCAGACCTAGATGGAGGTTGCCTTTGATCAGAATCCAGTGAACTCTGCCTGGGAGGCACCGCTGGCCTGTCCCTCACCATCAGAGTGGTGCACACTGTCCCGGCCGAACTGGTTGTGGTGCTCGTGCTTCCCTTGCCGAAAAGTTCGTACTCGTTTTCCGCGATGGTGGAGGCATTGTTCGAGATGGAGATTCCGTTACCGTTATTAACGCATATCTCTAGTCCAGCATTGGCTATAAGAGCGGCTACGGTCGCCGCTTCCTCTTCCCTGAGGGTCTTCAGACCGCTGTCCATGTGGAAGGAAGTGTAATAACCCTCCGTGTCGCACGAATACACCGAACTGGTCTCACCGTCGTCGGCAAAGGGTATGGTGACCAGGTCGGGGGTCAAAGTACCTTCGGAAGAGGTCGACAGCGCCCTGGCCGTCGATGAGGAGTTGGGAGCCGAAGACGAAGAGGAGGTAGGACCCATCCTGGAGTCGTGCCTCCTCCTCGCGTGGCCGGTTATGGAAGCGGTCGAGGCGGAGTCCCTCCTTCCCAAAGAGTTCGTCGCCGACGAACCACCGGAAGAAGACGCGGTCGAGGAGGCCGAGGATGTGGCGGCGGAACACGACGTGGTGGTCGAAGCCGGCGCCGTCGAAAGGGAAGCTGCAGGGGTCGGTACCTTCGGGACTTGCTGCTGTTGCTGCTGGGCCGACGTCTCCTCCGACTCCAATGACGCCCTCGCGCTGGAACTCCCGCTCCAGTTACCCGAAGAGGAGTTGACCGCCGCGTCGCCCGAACCTTGACCCTTCACGGAGGAAGATCTTGACCCTCCCGCAATCGCCCCGGCGGCTCTCCTCGCCGCCCCCTGCCTCAGTTTCACCGCCATACTCATGGCTCCCGAGAGGGTGGAGATGGGAAGGGAAGTGGAAGACCTGTCTCTCCTCCTCACCATCTCGTAGTGGTTTTGGTCGCTTGGATCTTCCGCCCTCGGCTCCCTCCCAGCGCTCCTCGCCCTCGTCACGACAGCCATTGACCCTCTCAGCTTGCTCCTCGTCCACTGTCTTATGTTCTCGAAGTGGGATTTCTTGTCGAGGGCGGCTGAGGCCGGGGCGGAAGAGGCGGTCGAGGACATTCCTATACTCGTGGCTTCCGCGTCCGGAATGTCCGTGGATTCGGCGTCTCCTCCGCTCGCCCTGGAACACGAAATCGTCACGGTGGTGGGAGAAGGAAAAAAGATGAACACGATATGAGTGGACTGATCAATACAACACGCGGGAATGCCGCAAAGGAAGGCTCCGTATGACGGTCTGGGGATCAACAAGTTGCCGAGTTAGGGTTAACGTTCGACGCTCGGTTTGGTTACCGTAACTGCAGATCCGAATGGCTGCCGATACGAGCGATTCAATACTTTTCGTAAATTCTAATACGGCCGCGGTAAACGGCATCGACTCTCCAAAAACTTTTTATTTTTAAAAATTATTGTATAAAACTAGGGAATTGTTTGATCGTTAAAAAATACTTTAGAAACATTAAATATTCATACTTCTTTAATGAAATCTATCAGCAGTAAAAGCAAGAAAGTGAAATGAGAAGAATCTAGAAATATTATTGAAAAACCGTTGTTTAAAACATAAATACATTAAAGGCACTAAAATATCAATATTAAAAAATATCAATTTTACCTAAGTAATCGTCAAAAGACTACTTAGTGGTTAAGCTTCAAAAGCTACCAATAAGAAAGCCGTGCACTGCAGCGTAAGAGGTCCAGAAGGGGGCGTAGCTCAGATGGTAGAGCGCTCGCTTAGCATGCGAGAGGTACCGGGATCGATACCCGGCGCCTCCAGATTTTTTATATTAGTTGCATTTTAAAATTATGAATTACCATATTCGATGCTGCATTAAATAATGATATTACATGCATTTCCTACTTGATACAGCTTGATACTCATCAAATAGTGAATCATACCTAGAGAAATTTTCATTGCTTGTCGTAATCATGTTTCGAATTTTCCTCTCATAAAATATTCAGCTTTACTACTTTGATTTCTATCGCTTGGTCATAAATCATGCGAGAAAATGTACTTATGAGGGAGTCGTGAACTCCGTATGGTTGAATGCGGAATCGATACAAGGCAGTAAATCAATTCCGATGCATTGGGACGTAACTTCCGTTTATGTTGCCCGACGCTATTCCTTAAAATGCAGGCACGTCACAAATTGTACGCGACCCTTCAAGTATCTTATCGAAAAATATCACGTATTCTCGCATTTCTCAATGTTGCCCCATTCTGTAACATGTTTTATGCCAAATAAATAATTTTACTCTGCAGGCAAGGTTTTTTCCAGTGTTTGCTATACTTAGTCCTCTTTTTATAAACTTCAAGAATTATCTAACCCTTATTTTATTTATTTTGCGAAATTGTTTCAACAAGCTACATTATGGCGCTATGGTACAAACAGATTTGCTATAGAGACACAAATATGGTTTTATTGTAATCCCATCAAAATTCATTAGTTTTCTCGTGAACATAACAATGTTTTTATATATGGGAAGATGTAATCTAGCGGCACAAATAGGCTTCAAAAATATGTTGCATTAATACACTTATCACACGCAAATATAATAAATATACCACGATTTTTACTTTCTAAGAGTGCTAATTTAGGATAAATGATACGCACAACTACTGTGCTTGGGGTCTGCGAGAAAACACTCCCAATTTCAGTGAAATTCGGTACACTGAGGTATCTTTTTCATTTACTCGTTTGACAGCTTTATTATCCTTTCGAACCGCCAGTTCGACAACTCTTCACACACGCTGAGAGAAAAACCTTTTCGTTCGCAGCTTTCCGCGTCCGCATACCCACCTCGAATTCTCCAGGACCGCCGCGGCCGACGTCGATGGCTCGTCCGTCCCGAGGGCCTCCCTCAATTCCCTGTCTCCCGTTCCAGCTATTGTATTTCTTCTCTTCCTCCTCCTCCCCTTCTTCCCCCCTCCCTTCGACCTCTTCCTGATTTTCCCGTCCTCCCCCTCCGGGGGACAGTTCACATGCGTGAGCGAACGCCTGAAGAGTGCCATGCGGTCGAAGCCTCTCCCGGTCACGTCCACGACCACCATCTCCGGCTGGAACCTCATGGCTATGGCGTTCACCTGTTCCTCCGGAGAAGGGAGGCGGTGGTCCAGGAAGTTCTCGTCCTCTTCCGGAGGCGGGGCGGAGTCCGACTCGATCGACTCCGGAGGCATGGTGCGGCGGTGGTGTTCTATCTTTGGGGCACCGAGGGAGACGGTGGGAGATCCGAGGGCTTCCGTGGACGTCCATCTACGGAGCTGTGCGAAGGAAGCGGGCTGCGGGGAAGAAAGGAAAAGGGTGAAAAGTGGAGGATGGTGCTTTAATGGGAACGGATAACCAGTTACAGCCAGCCCTGGTTTCGCAAGGTTTCGCTTTACGAGGTACTTTATCGGAAATCATTTACCCTGAAACGCGAGAGATTGGTGTACAGTTTACTGTCGGAGAGGTCTCGATTATAACCACATGCTGCGGATCAATTAAACTGAATTGGGTTGAAATAACGGAATATTTTAGTACTGTAAGAGAAAATGATCCAAATCTTCTTCGATTCTGAAAGAAACACTTCAACTTTTGACTTTATTTCAAATTAGTATTAATAATAATTCTATAAATAATTCTTGACGCCACTAGTACTTAGCTCTAAATGTTAACAAATTCTAGCAGAAGAAGAGGAAAAGCTGAATGGGGCCACCATGCGGTAAGATGTTATAACAATAATAGCTGTTTAGAGAAGTGTTGTCCAACTCCGTCGCCACTCGCCATATGTGGCGAATCAGCCACATACTTGAGGCGAATTGATGCCCTTCATCAGATAGATGGCTTGATGGGAAAAGTTATCAACAAACGAAGAAGATTACGGAGAGCAGGAGTATGTGGAGAACCAGGATTAACCAAGAATAATCACGGTCTAGGTACAGTCTATCAATGATGATGACTTCTTTGGACTTGATTGTGTTTCTGAAAAGATTCTGCCAACATTCAAACGATGGGTGAAAGAATACATTTGCCAAGTGTTACACTAAAATTTCAATTTGTAATGTTAATGTCTAGTATGATGTCTATTTTTCCAATACATTAATGCTATTCCTTATGCTTTTTATTTAAATAATGTATAAAATAGTAGTTAAAACAAAATAATATCTACAATTTGAAACCTAATTAAAAGTCCAAACATTTTTCTTATTAATAGTTCATATATTTGATATTATGTGTTGAATATGGTGATTCGTTCGCAACAAGTGTGACCAACTTCCACATTCTGTTGGACAACACTGTGTTAGAGGCTTCAAAACTCATTTTTCTATCCATTTTCGAAGAAGATTTGCAAATATTCGGAAAACTCCGTAGAATTTTAAGTCAAAATCCTCACTGCTTCCTATATGAAGTTACATATATACGGTAATTTATTTATTAAGGGCTTAAGACAAATAATAGCTTTATAATTTAATTGCGGGATTCTCGTAGAAGCATATGCTGCAGCGAATGAATAGAAAGCGTTACAAAAAATTTTATATGTAAATTTTCAATCGGTAAAAGACACTCGACATTTAATCGGAAAACAATCCCAAATACTCCAAATAATCATATTTTGCAATCTAAAAAGTTTCAAAAACAAAAGGATATCGATAGAAACAAAGCACATGCAAATCAACAAAGTTTAGGGATCCATAACAACGCGAACGGACGCGACCAAATAAAACCTCCTGCGATTTCGCGTTACCAATAAAGCGTAGGGGCTACTCGGAGAGCAAGAGAGAGAGAGAGAGAGAGAGAGAGAGAGAGAGAAAGAAAAAGGCGATTGAAAACCAAAACGACGCCGAGAAGCGGGACTGAATCGCATCGTCGGAGAGAAACTAGCACGACAACGCAACGTATCAAATTGTCGGCTGAAAACGCAACGAAACCTTAAAAACCTCGCAAAAGAGGCGTCACGCAATCCTTTGGGGCGCAGAAACAAAAGGAAATAGATTATATGTACGTGTATTCAAACAGAGAGAGAGAAATAAATAAAAAAGAGCATCGATTTGAGTGCGGCTTAACGCATAGCGCAGGATAGGTGGCGGTGCGGTGGTGTAGAAAAGGAGGTTGTGGGAGCGACCGAAAGAGGGAGCGGACGACGTTATCACAAACGAGACAAGAGGCGAAGCGGAGTCAGAAAATAACCGAGGGGCGGATGAGAGAAAACTTTGAAAAGAGAGCGTAAGCTCATTATAATTCATTTATGCTCCCTTCGTACCCCAGTCTATTACCATTTGCCGTGCGAAGACTCTTTCAATACGGCCTTCTTGAAAGGAGGCATGTTCGGAGATGTTAAAAAGCCCTATTTTATTTAAAAAAAAGGCGATTTCTAAGATGTTTTCAAGTTCATCGCTTCTAGTCTATCGTTTTGTCGTATCAGGGATTAAATCTAGCCAATGCCCTAGACAAGGATAAAAAATTATGTTAATCTGCGTCCATTAAATTTAAACGGATTCAATGGAAACAATGCTATTATACGATAATAACGCTGAAGTGTGAAGTAGACATTTTTTTCTTCTGTGATTTCTATGCTAGTGCCGAGAGGCGCGCAACCTGAATATTTAGTTCCGCCTACAAGGAGCGAAGATATCTATTTTTCATTTATTAATCACACTTACCAAAAAGAAGCATGGTCTTGTCAGTGGGGTAAAAAAGCGACAACCGGTAGAAAATTAAATTATCAAGTGTACCTCGAGACTTCACAATGTAATTGACTGGAACTGCAATTAAAATATACCGAACTGAGTAGATGATGATCACTGTTTTACTATTCATGTCATAGGTATTAAGGAAAACTGTAGGCTATGGGCATAGACTCAATTGGCAATTACGCTCTTTGCCATTGCTAATTCGATCAGTTAGAAAAACCGTCGCAAGGAATTCAGCCGCTCGCAAGAAACTACTGGTAGACGGGACAAATGAATCTGCTCATTATAGAGAAGTGAAATTAATTTCCACGATCCCGTAATAAATCAGCATATTTCAAGGCCTGGCGGTAATTATCACACCAGAGTCGCGCAGTACATATTATACTCATTTTTTTACGAAATTACCTAACAAGGCATTCAACATTTCTTGGATTAGTCACGATACAGACAAGAAAATACATTTTTAAATAACCTTACATTTATGGAACTTGCGCATAAAATAAAACCTGCAATAATATTCATAATAATTAAAATGTTTTTCAACTTCTATTTCTCGGATGGCGATAACTCGAATTTTCCATAACTGAAATTTTCGATAAGTCGAATTTTCTATAATAGACTCCTCGATAGCTCGGATTTTCGATAAATCGAATTTTAGTCTACTTTTTGATATCACGATTGTTCAATAAATAGAACTTTCTCTAGCTGTGATTGCGCGATATTTTAAAAATTTTCACTGTCGGAATGCTCTGTATCGCTAGCGATGTTAAATTTGCACAAGTTAAGAATATAATAATAACAATAAATATTTTGTTCGCACATTAAATAGCCTTTAGTTACCCTTTAAAAACGACTTTAATCGTGAAAATTTTCACAGGACGAGTTTTTTTTAACTTGGTCCTTAGAAGTGTCGGCCGGGATTCAAACGCAAGCGGCCAATGGAAATCGATATCTTATTTAATCCATTTCCCGTTCGATTTAACGAGGTTGTGGGCGCGCTCCACAAATATTCAGTGGTTCTGATGACAAACGAGGGACCGCTAGAGAGAGAGGGAGAGATGCAGAAGAATATAAATGTTCCATATGCATATTCGCACTCGTTATATACCTTGGTAGCGAAAACCCGACGCAGTTGACACGTGCGAGGAAGCATCGCATCCTACTTTCGCGGCGTGATTTATTTCCATCCGTGCGCCCATAGCGCGTCTGATTTCTTTCGATTGCCCACCTGTTCCTCTCTCTCTCTCTCTAGCGCGCGCCTTCAGAATCCACCTGCGAAAGTCGAGGCGTGGCAAAAAACTAATTACCTCGTTGATGAATAGGGCGTGCCGAGGATAATATATAATTTTTTTAATTCACTCCGTGGCTCGTTAAGGGGATTGCTAAATTTAGACGTGACGCGGTTCCTCCGCGAGGGGTTTGGGAACAACAGGAAAGGTTAGAAAGACACGGCGTTTCCTTGATTATTGAAAAAAACTCCTGATAAAAGCGGAAAGTTTTACGGAGAAGTCAGTAAATTACTACTGGAGATTGTTAGTTTGCAGTCAATATGAGGATACGGCTTATTTAATCATAATGTGATTAGTTGATGGAATAATATGATCCGGAAGATCCTATGCAGACAGGCATAAGCTGTAAAGGTGGGAATAATTTTGGAACGAGAGAAAAGTCTGCTATGACCGGGAATCGAACCCGGGTCTTCCACTTGCCGGGCGGATATTCTACCTCTGAATTATCGTAGCAGAACAATTTTTCTCGTTTCTGAACGCGGATGTTTTCTTCGATTCCCGGTCATAGCAGACTTTTTTCTCGTTTCAAAATTATTCCCCATAATGTGATTATATGAGTTTCTTAATCCACTTGTAGAGTTATACAAGACAGTAGATAATCCATATTCTACACAATTTTTTACCAATAGAAGATAATTATCGATTAAGGCGGAAGGTTCAATCAACATTGGGACCGCTATTTTTAGTAAGAAGCATAATTAACCCAATTCTGATTATTTATCATGTCCGAGAGACTCAAGATTGTGCAGCCTCTAGCAAATATTTAGCGCAAAGAAATTTTTTTTTAAATTGCTGGTGACGTCATTTCTTTACCCGCAGAAATGGGCAGTGATTGTGACCTATTACTTAAAATGGTCCGGCTGCTGAAGTTGTTACCTAATGGGCGTTTTATTGATGTAAATGTAAATTGCACCGAGGCTGGTTATGCAATTTTTGAGTTTAATGGGATGGATTTTGTGGGGTTTTGGTGTTATTTCCTAAGCTCTTGTGTTATGATATTACTCTCACAATCTTGAAAAAGTACGCCATATTCACTGCCTTCAATTACCTTGCTAATACATACTACGTTTCCTAAAAAACTAACAAAACAAGGCAAATAACAATAATATCTACAATTTGGAGGGCTAAACAATCAATGCGCACTTATGCATGAGATATAAAAGGTTACTTACATTATAGTCAACTGTTTCGGACATTAGGTACTTCGTAGAAATCCATAATTAAAAAATAATGTAACTAGGTAATGTAGAAATTTTACCAAGTTAAATTATTTTTTAATTACTTACATTAGTGCGATTTTTTTACTTTTTTCCAGACATAATCTTCTATATGCGCGGTCGAATTTTTGTCACTGCAAGGATGAGATCATGTTCGGAGGTCAGACTATTGCGGTTACATATCTTTATTGCTGTCAAAGTTGAGAATCCTGCCTCAGCATTGGTTAACCTCTCAAGATATTTAATAGAATTCCATCCGTCAGGTCGAAGGAAAATTGAATAAATCGGCGATCTATGCCTCTCCCTTTCCTCGTATTCACCGACCCACCCCTTGCCTACAATGTTAAAACTTTGTATACTAAGAACGTCTTATGTACTTATACTCACACTACACCCATTTAAAGATATTTTTTCCCCTCTCCCAAATATTTCCTCGGGTCTGCATCGACGCAATGTTGGCACTGTCAGCACCCTGGTCACTCTGTACCCCATGGAAGAAATTTTGTACCCCCAGGAGTACATGTACACCCGGTTGAGAACCGCTGGCGTAGTGGTTAGGACGCTGGCTGCTACTCATCTGTTGCTAAAATAGGCAGCGGGCACGAATCCTGCGGCCCCCTGTTTGTGCGGTTTGAGGAGACCGCGGAAAGTCAGCGTTCCGTCATTCGGAAGGGACGTTAAGCCGTGCTCTTCGTTAAGAGTAGGCTAATGCCGGCACCGGGTTTCCTTCCTCCCATGTGAGTGTGTTCGGTATGGAAGGAGCCATGACTATAATAATCCAAGAGGTTGATAAGCCAAAAATACACACACCCATCCACTTTAGCGGACGTTCAGTTTTCGTCTTCTGCGGTTTCTTAAAATACACATATTTGCTAAGTTTGCCCGTCTGAACGCCTTTATCTCTCTTCGTATCCTTCATTATTTTTATATATTTCTGGAAATTATTTTTGGGTTGATAGTTGGCGAAAGATTCTTATTTTCAACTCGATCGAATTGTATTGAGAGCCAATGCATCAAAAACTTGAAATGTTATTCTCAAGAGAATGTAAATACATATTACGAATTTTTAGTTTTCAAGGTTAAAAAGTCTTAGCAACCCTTGACAGATCTCAATTTCCCAAAAGCCAAGTGAAAAACTCAACTTTATTGATTTGTTTGAATAATGAGACTCCACAGTTTTCAAGATTTTGAATATTACGTGTAATTTACTACTAGTCAAGCTCGAGTAAGTCTAATTGTTTTCATAAAAAAATATTTTTGCGAGAAAACTATTTTTTGTCATATTTTTATTCATCTTTGAACTCGGCTACTTAAAAAGTAGGAATCATTCGGATAGGCATCCACTGAATCATCTCGTTTTCAACGGGTTATTTCCGACGAATTGCGTACCTCCTATAAAGGAGGACCGCCGCATCATAGCCCTCGAAGCGGCTGATCGCAAGGGAAGAGGAGTTTAGAACTCCTCGATGGATGGATGGTGTGACGGTCGTTAAGAGGCCAGATCGAGTTGGGGGTGCAGGCCGTGAAGAAGAAGAAGGTAGGGCGGCTGATCGTGAGACAGAGAGAGATAAAGGCGGTAAAGATTAGGCGAGTGGAGTGCTGGTTTGGAAGTCTCTTCGGTAGGATTATGGGAGCGTCCGGAGGGAAGAGGTAAGGAGGGAGAGGTTCCTGCTTTGACCTCCTTCTCCCGCTCATCAGCGCCCTCAAGAAACCGGACTCTTTTTTTCCTACGCCCACTCGCCGACGCTTTCCGAGAATTTGTCTCGCTCTTTTTCCTCCTCTTCCTCATTTCCTCCCTCTGCAATCCCATCCCACTTCTGCTGGCGTCCTAATCTCCCCCTCCTTCTCCCTTCCCTTCAAATAAACCCTTCCTTCACATCCTCTTTTTTCCTCGTTCTCCGCCACTCTTTCAAACAGAAGAAGATTAAAAAATTCCCGCTTCAACAAATACGCTCTTATTCTGCGCCATTTGCCCTTCAAAATACAATTTCACTAGTTGATTCCATTTAAAGAAATTTTATCGGTCAATATCAAGCGGTATTCGAACTATGTTCTCACTATTACTTCTAAATCAACCACTTCTACATTGCGGGTTGCATTGGTGGTAACGAATCCTCCGGCAGGCCGCATTAGAAACAACATCGTAAGTTTATTGGAGATTATGAGGTGTCGTATAAGTGAAAATAATTAGGCTATTAGGGTTGAACTTTCATTATTAAATGTTTCATTAAGATAATTCGAATTTAAAAATATTATTGCGTGCTAAATTTTACAGATATCTTTCCCCGTTAATCCTCGACGCGAAAATGCGAAGTGTGAGATTATGTTAAAAAATTCACACTATCACCGTGCGATATCTGTCCGATTGGATATTTAACGGACAACTTTCCAATAAAACAGCCAAATGGACAGAATTCAATACACCCACGACCTATAAAGCTCAAACTGAAAACTGGTCACGTCTTCGTGAGTCATTCACGAACGAAAACCTTCCTGGCTTACTACATGGATACAAGACCTTAGGGTTTGGAAACCGGAATTATACAATTGCTGAAATTAACTTTTGAATATTTTAAAACTAAATACTAATCGCCATTCTTCAGCATGTTCGTGCTCCGTGATTATCATTTAGTAAGTAATTATGGGACGGAAAATTTCAAAAATACATTTGTTGAGGGAAAAAAAACAAATTGTCCAATTCGAATCAGAAATTGATATTATTTAATCTCATGAAAGTCTCCTAATCCATTATCGTGCCTACTAAATTCGCTATGAAATGCAGCACGGTGTCTGTACGATGCAATAAGCTCGCCGACGAGATAAAAGATGACTCTTTCGCCGAAGACGTTTCGGTTAACTGAAAAACACTAAGTCACAATTTACTGTTTCTGTAATGCGTCAAATCCGTATTACGCCGATCTGATGTGATCCGATATAATTTATCGGATGATTCGCTCACAGAAAATTTTAAGGCGCGTCAAACTAGATAATTTCTTCCTGGGAATTTCCTGGACGGAAAATAAATTTTGTAAAAGAAGGTCGAGCTACCTGCAATCTCTCTTAATGACTAATAATTCCGATTGTTTAAACAGCCGCCAGCCAATGTGACTCAACTTCCACCAATGGCGATAAATCTTCTGCGTCTCCTGCATACCTCTCTCGTCGCCATAAACGCGCAGAAGTTAGGTAACCCCGAACGCTCTTCCGAAAATCTGAAGGAAAATAAATTCTCCATTTTTTATTTCTTAAATCTCGGTCGGTTTTTTATACCTCATCATAAAACCACGAATACCACATTTGAATCCAAACGCTTCTGCTTCGCGCGCAAAAGGGAAAGCCTTCGAGATAAAAGAAGGCTGTTACTTTTCTCGGGGAAAAACCAAACATTCTCAAACAAGCTTAAATTATGCGGGTGATTCCTACAGCCATACAATATCTCAGTAAATATCTTTGTTTGTTTGTGTGTATTTCTGGCTAATCAACCTCTTAGATTATTATAGCCACCCACTAAATCACGAAGGATATTTAAAAAATGAATTAATTAATTTTAAATTAATTTACCATTTAACGGATGCAAGAGATAAGTTGGTCTCGACGATGCGTTTTATACAAATTTTAATTTATTTTTATCTCGAGAGCGAATTTTGGTGACGAATAGCGTCGGAGAAATTTTCCGCGATTTTTTGCATCACGTAAGTTTTAACGTTTCCTTACCATTCCTACTTTTAAACGACCACGCCATATGGCACCACTCACAAGTTTTATTATGTAATTTAGAATTTTTTCTTTCAATTAGGAACGACTTCTCAAGACTTTCACTCTCTTCATGAACTCGACAATGACTGCAAAGAGCCTCCTTTCTGGAGAAATTGCGCGTACACTTTCCGTTCAAATTGCCGTCTTTCGAGGATTTATTGATCCCAAAAAAGCTCCGTGAATGGCGGCAGAAATGCCGGCCGTTTACTTCATGCTGCAATTCTCTCGATATAGAAAGTTCAGATGCGCTCAATAATTATAGCTTAACATATGTCGAATCGATATTTAATTTAATCACGGAGAGAAACTTGAGCCGAATGAAGGAAAAATCACGCTGCTTATGTTGGTTTAAATTAACTTCCCGAACTTTTATTCAACGATTTTTTTCGACGGATTATTGCTACGAATGACATGTCCAATCCAATCCATTTGATGATGGCGGACTGAGGGTTCTTGCGTTTGCCGTCCGCGTGAGCAGCGTCTCACTTATCCGGCAGTACAAGCACTGATTTTGATAGGGAACTTAAGAGTTAATTAAAGCTGTTACATTGTGCCTTCAGGCGGAGAAACATTAGTGTTTAATCAGTAGTTAGTATCTAGTTTTCTTACATACTTACATAAATATTGTATACCATTAAGCACTACAGTAAAAATTAACTTGGTTTAATTACCTGGTTTTATTCTCAAATCTTCCTCAATATTTTTTGTTTTGACTTAAAAACCCAAGTAACGTCGGATAATTTCAGCTAGTATATAAATATTTAAGAAATAAAAGTAAGAGGTGGATTATCTATATTTTTAAAATTTTGATCGTTCCTTTTTTATATTTTTATTTTGGGGATTAATCTTTTTATTTTTTTAAATTAATTAATTAAGGTTTTATTTTTTCACTCCCCATTTGGTAGTCTTTTTGTATTTTTACGATGGACATGTGCGATCATATACGGCTATGATTGATTTTTCGCCTTCGAGACTGAAATGCCGTGTTCGGCTCGTGGCTGGATTCCAATTGATAAATTATATGGCTTCGACAGCCATAAAAAAGCAGGGAAAATCAAATTCGCATGTTGGCTTCAAAGCTGACGTCATTAATAGCGATTCGCTGATAGTAGATGCTAACAAGGAACGTTTCCGAACTTATTGGAGCTAATTTATCAATTTATCGCCCGTAAAATTAAACTACTACATATAAATATATGTAGTAGTCCATGATAAATACTGTCATGTAGAATCGAGGCTTTCAATCCGGCGATAACTTGCAGGAAAACATCTTAAACACAATTTATCTCGTGGGTTTGCTTTATTAGTTAAAAGTTTTTCAATTTGTTAGTACAGTTTTAAAAATTAGCAACTTAAAATGAAAACATGCAATAAATATTATATTACCTATTTAATCAGCATCGCACTAGTCGCTACTATTAAAGTTGTAATTCGCAAAACAAAATTAAAACTGCTTCCTTTAGCAAAATTTTGGAGGTTTTGCTATACGCTAGTAACTCGGTGTAACGCAATTTGTCTCCGATCCCAATTTTTAAAAATCTTTTCCAATATTTTTTTAGGAGAAGCAAAAACTAACAGAATTTTAAAATTAATTATTAGATTAAAATATAGGAAAAATAACCTGATTATAAATTGTCGTTTAAACGTCAGAACGTACATTTGCAGACGTTTCCTTGCGGCAACGTTCTCCAGGGACCCCGCATTTCGTGGCAACACGATAGGACACCGACCCCATTTACCAAACCATTCGTGTCTCTCAAACATCGTCGCGCCCTGAAGAACCCATTTTTACTTACTCATATGCGTAGTGCATCAAGTATTGTAATCGTGAAAAAAATCGACTTCGAGATTTTGATGGAAATACACCTTTTAGGTGTCCCTGAGTCCATAAAAGTGGTTTTCGCCATGCCATCTGTCAGTCTGTCTGTCGATCTGTTCGCGGTTTTACGACCCAAACGCGTATATAAAATCGAATTATATCTCGTATTTATGCAATATATCACCTTTTGCACATAATTTTTTGATAAAAATGATATTGCACAAAAATAAAGAATAGTTTATTCTTGGCGATCTTTAGAAAAATTTGATTTACTCAAAAATGACTTGAAGGAATTTGATTAAAATCAGTCCAATTGTAGAGCCTGATGTCACAAATAATACTGAGTAAGCCATATGACTCAAAATATCACTATATGGCGTCCAGTGACATTACAATGTACGCTCAGCTACTTTACCGAAGTCCTATGGCGTCACGCCTCCGCCGCGATCCACTCAAAATCTTACTACAGCCTAGACGGTTAAACTAAATTGAATGATATCTCATATTTGTGGATAATATCATTCATAATAGACACTGAAGAGATGACAGATATTTTGAAACAAAATTCGATTTACTCAAAAATGGCTATAAGGATTTTGGGTAAAATACATTCAATCGTACAGCCTGATGTCACAAATAATCCGAGATTCGGACGAAATTTGGAGAGTAGAAAGTATACATGAAATAAGAGGACCCTTGTTCTTTCCATTGGCCCTTAGTTTCCGAGTAATAACCGTCCCAAATGTCGCGGAAATACGCAAACGCGATAAAAGTCCATTTGGATGTTGAACAACTAAATATAACCTGTGGCCGCGGCGATAATCGTTTTTCGTAAAATTTTTGAGTTCTCGCGTTCGAACCTCAATGGGAGAAAATTTTTTATATTTATTATTATTACATACGTATTATTTTTATTATAAAAAAATATCATTATACCAAAATATAATGTTTATAATTATATTTATTTCATAATAATTTTACAATAATAAAATATTATTATACCAAAATTATTGCTGTTATAATTTGCATTTCTTTATGTATTATATAAAGCACGGTATGAATTAATAAAATTATTTTCAACCTTTAATGATAGTCATTTCTGCGAATAGAAAATGTACGTGAAAACCAAAATCATAACAGCAATAATTTTGGTATAATAATATATTATAAAATTATTATTAAATACCGAAGAGTGTTAAAAACAAACCCTGATCAAAAAGTTATAATCATTAAGCCTTTGCAGTGAATTGCCAAGCACAGAGAGTAAATGTCGGGGCAAAGAGTGTAGTGAGACCAAACGTATGTGAGAAAGTTTGTGCACTGTATATTGCGCCGTTTATTTTAGGAGAAAATCTTGAATGGAAATTCACGCGATCACGGAAACATGCTCTCGATACCCTGACGACGACCTTTTCGACATTCCGACAAATGTATTTTTTCGGTTTCCTCTCCGAGCCAGAGAGAGAGAGAAAGGAAGAGAGAGAGAGAGAAAAGGGAGACCGTTATTCATTCCTTCGGGCCCTCCTTTCATCGTAAAACCCCCGACTGTTAAAAGTGAACGGGTGACCCATGGCCCTCAAACGGCGTAGCAGGTCGTTATGGGGACGTGGTATTATACGCCTCTCCCACCCATCACCCCTTCCACGTTTCATAAAAAAACACCATCCAATCCTCCACTCGCCATTCTTTCACGCCTAGGGGGCAATACAGTGAAGAGCACTTCACATGAGCCATTCCTCCATCTCTCTCTCTCTTATTCTCTCTGACGCTTAAAAAATGCGGGCCCACCCACCATCAAAATGAATCCTTTCTCGTTTCCAATCGAAATGTTTGGAGGCGGTTGGATTGAAGGGGAAGGGAGGGAGGGGAGAAAGCGGGGGAAATGGGGAAGGAGATGGAAAAGATGGAGGAGGAGGATACAAAGAGAAGGGGGAGGGTAAATGAGTGGAAGGGGAAAGAGGGAGAAGAGGAGAGGAATGAGAGGGAAGGGAGGGGAAGAAGAGAAAGGGAGGAATGAAACAGGTGAGAAGGAGGTAGAAAGGAGGGATGAGAGATGGTTTAATAGGAGGTGGAAAAGGGGATGCTGGATGAAGGGAGGGAAAGGGTTAGGGGAAAATGAGAATGAAGGCAAATAGGGGTGGGAGTAAGGAGAAGATGGAGGGGGAATAGGGGTGGGCGTGGGAAGATGGAGGGGAGTATGAGGAGACGTAAGGAGAAAGAAGAACGGGTATGGAAAGGAATGAGAGGTTTTGGAGTAGGAATGGGAATAGGAGAGAAGGGCAGGTGGAAAGAGAGTGATCGTGCGTAGGGAATTGGAAGTGCGTCATGGCTGTACAGGAAATTAATTTTCCGATACACTTCGCAGTGTGATCCGAAACGACGTCTCTATCGCGATTCGAAAATGAGCGACACGCTCATTTTCAAGCCGATTTTCCATTCGCTCTTTATCGCTCGCTTTGCACGGTACATGCGCTCCTAAAAATGACCATGTAAAGCGAAACCGTGCAAAGTGGGGTAAGTTTTAGCATAAAAGCACGTGAGTTAACATTTTAAGCACCGGCTTGAGCTCAACATGCGACCATATAGTAACTTTCTATTAAGCATTGTTTCATTTATTCTTTCTTATAACCTGTTGAACCGAACTGAAAAATATTATGCTATTTAATGCTCGGTGACGGTTTAAAAACCCGTTAAAGGGAACTTGACGGCCGTACAATTCGAAGCGTCTCTCCGAAAGAAAGTCGTGCTAAACCGAAAACGTGTAAATCGAAGCCGTGCAATACGAGGAATGGGTGGGGTATTGAACTAAAACCCCCCTCAGGAAGCATGTTCAGTACCAAATCAAAGGGAGGTGCCGGTGGTGTAGTGGTTAGGATGCTGGCTGCTACTCTCCTGCTGCTCGAAAAGGCAGCGGGCACGAATTCTGCGCAAGTAGGATTTTTCCGAGGTCGCCCGGCCATCTGTTTGTGCGGTTTGAGGAGATCGCGCAAATTCAGCGTTCCGTCCTTCGGAAGGGACGTTAAGCAGTTGTCCCCCTTGGTGCTTTTCGTAAAGAGTAGGCTTATGTCTGCACCGTGTTTCCCTCCTCCATTCTGTGTGTGTATATATATATATATATATATATATATATATATATATATATATATATATATATATATAGATATATAAAATATGTGTGTGCTTCCAGTTGATGACAGTGCAAAATGACCATAGCCGTCGAAGCGCTTAAAAAATAAATTACTACTACCAAATCACAGAGAACAGAAAGCATTCCCAAAAACTTCCATCTGACATTGCAGTCGAAAACTCACCAAATGTCTTCTCAAACATTCCATGACGAAACGAATCACGCTTGGCTTTGGGTTTTTCTTTCTATCAAAGATATCTCTCCTCATTACGTTCTACAACATTACAAAGGAAATGAACGCATACGCTTCCAAAGGAGACTAACGGGAACTCCTAATTTGAAAGTCACCGGAGGAACCATCTTTCCGGAGGAGTCCCTTTTTTATCTCACTCCTAACGCGGTAAATCTCCGACTTTCCCTCCCGCCCTTCCCAGCCCAATCCTCCATGTAACCACGAGGCCACAAATGTATTCTGAACAGTAACCTACGGTCGACGCGGTCTCTCGTGCCGAATAGAAATGGTTGTATTGTTCCGCTACTGTACTCTGATCTACCGCTTACACGTTTGACTTGCTCGAAAAAACATAGAAGAAACATGATATTTATACAAATCGATTTATCAGTGCGAAAGTGAACACGCCCATTTTTATTGCGATGTGCGGCGAAGAAACCTTTGGTGTAAGCTAAATACGAAAGCTAGTATGTAACGAAACGTTGTTTCAAGGTTCATGTTATTGAAATGTATTTTGAATGCCGAAGAAAATTTTTAACCAATTATTAAACAAATGGACCATTAATTATATCCAATATCTGTGATAAATTTTATCTTGAAAATCACAAATATTTCTTACGTTCACTAATTATATATGATATTATTATGCACAATGATGAAAACGATAGTATATTGTTAATAGTTACTTTGTAACGGTCGTGAAATTATACAATAAAAAAGATTTCAGAATTTTTGGAATTAATTTACAATTCCATCCGTCGATGCTGTGTTTTTGAAAGTAACAGTCTAAAACAGGAATCGGCAACCGATAGCACGCAAGCCAAAAGAAGGCGCGCGACGATATTTTACATGGCACGATATTTCAAAGAAGAATTACAAAAATATGTACCTATTAAAAAGAATTTTACTTTGATTTCACTTGCATTTCGTATTGTAATGATGTCGCATTATGTTACTAAAATATAAGAATCACATTTTTGTGAGAGTTGCGGACAAAATTATTTGAATGGTGGCACGCGAGTAGGCCCACAAATAGTGAATATTAGTCAAGAGTGGCACTCGACGGAAAAACGCTGCCGACCCCTGGTATAATTTTTGGCAAGTTATAGCAATTTTTCAGCATTTTTTCCTGCGTTACCTAATTATGAAATTTCTTTGCCAATAGAGTATCTATTACCCTCACATATTAGGGCCACAAATAGTGAATATTAGTAGAGTGGCACTCAACGGAAAAACGTTGCCGACCCCTGGTCTAAATTTTTGCCAAGTTATAGCAATTTTTCAGCATTTTTTCCAGCGTTGCGTAATCATGAAATTTCTTTGCTAATAGAATATCTATTACCCTCACATATTAGCAGTAAAATCCACTCGTAAGCGAAAAACACATCGTGCATTCAGTAGAAACAAAGGAACCTAAAAATCACCCGTGGCTTCACGATACATGAGGAAATATAATGACTTTTACTTTAATGACCAAGGTTCGAAAAAAAATCCCCCTTAATTTAGTCTTACAAAATTACGTCCAGTTTTTACGAGGGATTTGAATCCATAAAAATCTCTTAATATTTCCATCACAGTTCGTTCAACCTAGAAAACAGGCAAAGTTCTCCGACTGGCTGCGTTAATCCAAAGTGCCACGCAATGCACGAGTTAATCTCCTGGAACTGCCTCGGAAGAATAATGACGAATCCGAGATATTTCCACGCCGATCGCTCGTTCACGTGAAGGAAATGACCGCTTTGAAAATCCACCCCTCGCTTAAGGGGTGCACAGCGATTCTACGGACGGCGTGGAAAAAAGAAGAGGACGAAACTTTGATGAACTCCATCAATCACAATGAATCTCCATTGCTTCTTTCCGTCATTACCTCACGACACCAAAGAATGCATGACGCCCCGCTTACGTAATGGAAGGTCTTCCACATCCGGTGCTCTCAAACCTCCCTTTTTTACCCTTTCTCCCCTCTCTTTCCTTAGGTTCAGACAGCATCTCCGAGGCGACCGACCGCAGTCTCCTTAGGCTATCCACACATCGCTGCTTCCACCCTCTCTCCTCCCCAGATAAACTCGACAACCCTCATTCTGCCCCCCGTCGCAACTCCACCTCCTGCTTAATATACTATACCCACAAACCTCCCCTCTTACCGACTCGGTACTATCGAACACCGCGTTCTCGATGACATTGGCTTATAAGGGTTGAAGAGAGAGAGGGGGAGAGAAACGAAGAGGGAGTGAGGAGAAGAAAGATACAAGAGGCGTGGATAGTGGAAGACGGAATGTTTAGAGATGAGAGAGGGCAGGTGGAAAGAGTGGGAGAGGGGTAGAGGAAGATAGGAGGAAGGGGTGAAAACGAGAAAGGAGTGATAGAGAGAGGATGAGATGGGATAACGCAACCAGATAAATAATGGCCTTTCTACGGGCTAGGTCGATTTTTGCGAGTCACGTGCATCAAAGCCCAATCGACATGTGCTAACTGTTACGAATACAACGCGATAACACGAAGTGCAATGCGAGTTTAACAGAAGTATAGAACTTGACATATTAAAAATATCGTTTACTGGACTGAGTTGGGGAAAATGATAGTACAATTTTTAATTTTTAAACGTTCTTAACAAAGAATAAAAAAAGAACGCCTTATGGTTAGGGTATCGATTTTTCGGGTTAAAAAAAATTCATTCGGAGGGTAAATATCGGGTTTTATTATTTTCCTTTTCATTCGGGTTAAAATCGGGTGTGAATAAGTTACAGATTTTTCGAGGTTTTAAAAAAGTTCAAACTCGGGTAATTTTCGTGTTTTATTATTTTGTAATTCGGACAAAATGATTTTTAAATTAAAATCTTGTTTTAAAATGTAATAGTTTCATCAACAATCAAAACTTTTTGCTATACCTTAAGTAAGTTTGAGAGTGTGATATCTTGTGTTAAACGCCTCCAGATGGAGAGGAACACCTCGCAGGCTGCACAAATACCTTGCTTCCCGTTCAACATATTTTGATAACACAAGATATTAATGAAATGATTTTTCTTTCGTAGTGTTTTCAACTAACAGACACTTGAGCTCTTTTTTCCTTATCCCTATCGAAGATCTAGCAGCGACTAGCTAAGGCGACGTCCTTGACTATTAGTTGCGCGAGCAAACCAAGGAGATTAAGATTGTGTCACAAAGTAAGCTTACGAATAAACTGTTTACAAAGAGAATAAACAGACTGATCACGAACATCTCGGACTGCACTCAAGTGCTGAGGTGCCTACAAACGCCAGAATAGAAATTCTTTGGCCAAATATAAAAAAATTGTGTTTAAAGAAAACTAATAATTTCGGGTTTTATCCGAACTTAAAAAAAAACGCAATCGGTGGGTAAAAATCAGGTAAAAATCGGGTAAAACCCGAAAAATCCATACCCTACTTATGGCTAGGTCGTGTCCGTCCGTCCGCATGTTTCATCTGCAAAACTACTAGGCGCATGTTCATGAACTTTGGTATTTAGAACATAAGGGTAAAGAAAATAATAAAATGATATAAATCCTAATCGGGAGAGCCACTTTACTGGTGACAAAAAATTAACTTTTCTTTATATCTCGTAAAATATCACTTATAACAAAAAAGTTTTCAAATAAAATTGTAGAACTCATCAGATAGCATATGTTTTTTTCGGAACATTTTTATCGAAGGAGCAGCCGATTTAAAGAAAATCAAACGAGAAAGTCGTAATTCACTTTAAGATTAAAAATTTTTCCCGTGTTTTTTGTTGTCAACGAAAACAATATTTGTGACAACTGATATTTTTTTTCTCGTTTCAAAAATTGTTCCAACAACTGATATAAACAATATCTGCCGTAAAAACCTAATTAGTTTATTTTTCTTTCGTGGTCACCCAACATTTGGAAAATAAAGGGAAATGGATAATCTACGACGAAGAACATAGGTCTATTTTCTTTACGAATACACAGCGTTTGTAGGTGAAAAGAAACGGGTAATTTACGACGAAGACATGAACATGAGCATAAAGTTTATATTACTACTATTCGAATTAGGTAAGTTTTAAATAGTTGTCGATTGTTTTGACAAGTACAAACGATTAGGAAATAAATCGGTGAATCAAAAATTCGATATTTCTTTGGCGTACCAGTTCTTAGCCATTAATATTTATATTTTTTGAGGTTTGCAAAAATCGCAAAGAACGCCTCTGCCTCGCATGTATGCACGCATGATGCGTGCATCTTTCCTAAAAGTCCAGGCTTATAGATATATTATCGTATCCCCCAAAGCTTAGAGGGTATTGGTTCAACGTTCTTCAGCAAGATGTCACCGGGTTGGGTTAAATGGTTAGGTGTTGGATTCGTTTAATTTTCCTCTCCCAGGTTGGGTAAAGTAGTTGGGGGTAGAGTCCGTTCCATTTCCCTTATTTAGCTATCGGGTTGGATCAAGGGGTTGGGTTCTTTCCATTTGCCTTATTTAGTTCCCGTTCGCTTTCGACTGTTCTGTTGACAGCTTTCGTACGTTGCTACGCTTACATGCAAAACAAAAGAATATCGAAAAGTTCAGAGCGTTCGGAAAGTTTGAGGAGTACGATAGTGAACCTGTTCCAAAATAGCAGAAGAGGTCATGAAAAACGAGATAAAAGATAAGAGGGTATGGAGACCGAGAGAGTTAAAAGAGATGGCGGAGGAGAGGGGAGTGGGATGTAAATGAGGGTAAGGGATAACGAAAAGCGGAGAGAGATGGAAAGGAGAAGAGGAGGGCCACTCCCAGCATTGCAAACTCGGCTCTGCATCGCCCTGAGATGTGAATGAGAAAATAAGAAAAAAGAAAGTGAAAGAGCTTAATTAAGCAGTCTATTTACCGGTCTCTTTAAAATAAAAATGTTCCGTCCCACGCTATCTCCCTGTTGATTTTTTAAAATCTCGGTTGGAAGACCATTTGAACGCCGTAGAAGAGTGAAAGAGAGAAACTACTCCGATCCATGATTTCTTATAATTTCAGACCAAATGAAAACCTCTGATCACGATAAAAACGCGATGAATCTTCTTATCATGAAGTATTTCTTTTAAAAATTTTCACCTCTTGTACATTCTATGAGTTTCCAAGTATCACATTTTAGGAGAAATGGAAGAAAATTCGAAAGCTCGGTACTAATTGAATTATTTTTTGACAAACTAATGTAATCTTTAGGAGCGAAAATGTCATCGGGGTCATTATAAACGAATTTATTTAAAAAAGTAGCTACATTTTAAACTGCTATTTTGATTTTTTGGTAGATTTTACCCGTTCTTTCGTAGGAGCGTCTTCTGATCACACTTTTTAGGGTAAAAAAGCCTTCATCAGAAATTTTTCAAACTCGCGGGAATGAATAAAGCATGCCTGTTTCCCTTTCTATCACCCGCTCGAACCGACAAGAAAGGAACGAATCAAAAATTCAAAAATCATCTCAAATTTAACGTGACATGGCGACCTTTCAAAATAAATAGAGTCCGACGTTTCGGGAGGAAGGAACCCTCATCCCTTAGAGAACGACCCCCTAAAATATGGGGAAGACAAGTTCTTTAAAAAGTATGACCCTTTGAAAAAGCGCCGGTGGCGAGGAATCACGCATTGAGACTCTCGGTTATGCAATTAGATGAATAATTTAAACGAGGGAGGGTGGGAGGACGAAAAGGACACCGCGGTGTAGGAACGTAGGGCGTAAACCGTGGGCGTTTCCTGAACCCTCTTACAAAAACAGTTCCCCCTTACGGGATAGGGTTGGGAGATGTGAAAGGAGTAACGTCGGAGGCGTGAGGAAACGGGATGGGGGGATTGAGGACATGATGGAATTATGGAGGTGAGTTTATTTACACCACCTTAGCGTATATGAGGAATCTCCTGCATAAAAAAGGAATAATGACAGACTCCTAAGCTGAACATATTTCATGCGTTAAAATTAATACAAATCATGATTTATACAGGGTCGGCCAATAAAAAATGAGACCCTATACTATCTATTAGATATAATATCTACAGTTGAGGAACGATTTTAATTTAATTTGTATACGTTAAAATATGTTTAAACCTCATTCTTAAGTACAAATTTGAAACCCATAGCTGAAATAATTAAAGAATACCAGGAAAATAAAAAGGGATGGTAAAATTTTTGTTAACATGGCGATTTTACTATATAACAAATGAATGTATTTGTGGTAAAACTACTTACCAAGCCAACGAAGAGAGAGAGAGAGAGATATATCATCAGTCTCATTAATTCACTAAAAACGTATAGGTCAGCGTGATGGAGTACGCAGGGTATGCCATCCATAGGAGCTCTAATAATTTCTATTAATTTGAAACTCACTAACTGTAATTCAGGAATTAGCACTTGGGTATCAAAAATTGAAAAATGAAGGGCAAATCTTAGGTATATTCAATAGCCATAACAACAATATGTGCACCAATGAGCGTAGATAAATTATAACGGACTTAGTATAAGTAATGCAAAATTTATCAGCTCATTCACTAATGTCATCTGTCGCATTATTTTAAATTTGAACTATTTTCTCGAAGAATAAATAAGCTTGACCCAAAACTTTACTTGTTTGGGAAGCCCAAAAGTAACTGGACGGCCCGGAAGAGGCGCCTATCTATATGGTTGCATTTATGCATATGCCTCTACACATACCAGTATTTATTGTTTTATGTAAGCATGGGTGCATATTTATATATATTTATGGATGCACATTATATTACATTATATATTATACATGAGAATCTTACTCTTTGAAGCTAGGTCGTCATCTATATAAAAGTTTTGTATGCAAGTAGTTTCCAATCCTGCCATCAGATGGAAGGGACGATAGTCAGTAGTTTATTGCGTTATGTAAAGCCTAATCTCTCAACACCATCAAAATTGTAGGTTGAAAAAAGAAACATACTGATAATTGTTAGCAAAAATTGTTTTAGTAATTAAACCAATTAAAATAAAGAGCTTGTATTATTTCTTTTATTACAAGAAAATAATTTGATTTACTATTCAGTACTATCACAAAAAATAGTTTCCTCATCTAAATGCCGTCACAGGGCAAATCAAGACAACATGACAGAGCCCGATCGACTACATTGGTTCTATTTGTAAACACGTCAGAGGTCCAAATCACAATTCCCGACTGTGGCTCGAACTTTTTTTTCGAACTCCTTTACGAAAAAGGGAGTCTTAACGATGCTCAAGATACTTCCGATCCGAAAAAATAAAACTACTTTCTCCACATGAAATCCGCATACAAACTTCTACACCCCATTCGTTTCCGATCCCGGACGAAACACCAACATTCCGCGCCCTACCCTCCTGCTCCACTCGTGCACCTCCAACGTATCCTTTCCCATTCTCCCCCCCCCCCTCACTTTTATCCCCAGACATTTGCATCCAAATTACCAATTCAAAATACGAGGAAAATCCCGAGACCAGCCGAAGATCCATCGGAAATCGGGAGGGTAAACTGAGAGTCCCTTTTCGTATGCGTGACACGGAAACGAGAAACCCGATTCATCGCAGGCAAATGGCAGGCACGCTATCAATGGGGGAATGCTGGGGAAAAAGAAAGGGGTGGTGTGGGTAGGAAAGCAACGCTCTCTGGCGGAGGAAAAAATAAAATCTCTTGAAAGAGAGAGAGCGGGGGGGGGGGGGGGGGGGGGGACAGAAGTGGTTTTGTGGAGTTCACCCTTTAGTGCCGTCGCGTTTTCGTGGATGGAATGGTCCTTTGGGGCCATCCTTCATCCGACAAGAGGCGAGGAGGGTCGTGGGAGTGAATGGGATGAAGGCTCTTGAGAAAAAGGAAGGAATTGAAGTGGTTGCTAAGATATTAAGTTTGGAAAATTCCTTTAGCAGTTTGATTTTAACCATTCTCTAGCGCTGGGTTCTAAAGCACGTGGCCCGCCGGTTGAAAAAGCGAGGCTCTCTCCTTTATTTATTTATTTTATATTAGCTCATAAACAGCCGTTAACGGTCTTTTACAATGAGCATAATAACGTTAACAAAGGCGAACACATACAGTCATGCCCTCGGCTTTGATTCTAACCCCAGTAGGTGAAAGAAAAACTGTGGACGAGGTAATCACCATTTCTGGATTTCAACAAAACGTTCAACTTAATTAAAATGGCAAGCGGTCTCTTGTAGATGTTCAAAGCAACATGCGACCAGCCATCTCTTTCGAAATTATCGGTTTGGCCCTCTTTCAATAAGAATTTGAGGCTCCTGTTCTGCCGTGAACGTATTACATGTCTACTTTATTAAGTTTTTTGATGCAATTCCTCAATTATTTAAAATTTATGATCTCGTTTATGATATACCTTACGCATAAGTATATAAATATTTTGTAATCAAATTTTCCATATCTATTTATAAAACTTTTAGTCGATTCGTTTTTCCTCAAAACATCTGAGCCGTCATTGTCAATTTTCAACAAATAATATAGCCATAAAAGTTAGCTTAATCCAATCCTAAAATTACGTCTTCAGGTGTTATTTTCTCAAGGAAAACCCGAGATTAATTCATGCGTATTTATTGTTTTCTTCAATGCTGCCTATATATATATATATATGGATGTCAACAAGGTGTTGGGATGAGGAAACCCAGTGAGCACTCACCAATCAGACGACTTCAGGTTGGCGAGGCCCCGGGGATGTCGAAGCGACACACGTAAAATCTCTCTCTGTAGCTGAAGAAGGAGTAGTTCCGAAAGCTTTACGTTTGTGATGTTTCTGTGTTTTTGTGTTATTTTACGTGTGTCGCTTCGACATCCCCGGGGCCTCGCCAACCTGAAGTCGTCTGATTGGTGAGTGCTCACTGGGTTTCCTCATCCCAACACCTTGTTGACATCCATATATTCATTTTACCTTTCCTTTTCCGTAAGTTGTTATATATATATATATATATATATATATATATATATATATATATATATATATATATATATATATACTTAAGGAAAAGGAAAGGTAGATATACAGTGGACGCCGCTTATTGTAACCACGGATAATGTTATCATTCGTGTAATGTTATCACTTTTAAGAAGTCCCGATCAGACGTATACTAATACATATAAAAACGACGTTTATTGTAATCAGCGCTTCGGCTTTTGTTATCGAGTTTTTGCCTTATCGCGGCCTTGACGCATGTGCAGTGGAAGTGATTACGTAAAATCCCGGTTTTTTCTTAAGCTCAGACACATTGCGTGTCTAGTTAATGCTGTTGCTTCGTACAGTTCGTATGGTGGCCGGTGTCGTTCCTCCGTGCGTACGTAATGGCGGAAGTGCGAAAGAAACGTAACGATCGAACACTTAAAGAAAAACTTGCTATTTTAGAACGCTATGATAAATCCCTCCCTAAGGACTGCATAAGCTTACAGAGGTGGGAGGGTTTGTGTAATCTTACGAACTAAAGAGCTATGCCGGCGGGAAATAATTCTCCTGGTAGGACCATCCAAGCCGGAAAGGTCTGAGGGGAAGAGTCAGACTAAGAAGTACTCTTGGGGGTTTTACATCCCCCTGTGCAAGGGCAACAGCTTGCACAGTACCTCTGTAGGTGGTGATCATGTGGATCTGAACAGCTACAGATGGGTAATTACTCTTGTGAAACTGCGATGAGGAAAGCAAGGGGAAACTACCTCATTATATTTCCCATGATAGGCCGAAAAGCTGCAAACACCTCTATGGATCTCTCTGGGGTAAAATATTCCGGAGGTAAAATAGTCCCCCAATCGGATCTCCGGGTGGGGACTACCCTAGGGGATGCACAGAAGAAATGTAACATTAATAAGAAGAAAGCAAACAGTGAGAAATTAAGAATAGGCACATGGAATGTTAGGAATATGAATTCAGGGGGTAAACTAGAGAACTTAAAAAGGGGAATGAGGAGGAATAATGTAGGTATAGTAGGTCTTAGTGAAGTTCGGTGGGAAGGAGAAGGCGAGATAAATTCAGACGAATTTAAGATTTACTCGGGAGGAGAGGAAAAGGAAAGGGGAGTGAGGATTATAATGAGAAAAGAGATAGCTGAAAGAATTAGCAAGGTAGTGACAGTTAATGATAGATTAATAGCCGTAAAACTTCAGATGTAGCCAGTGGAAATACTTATAATTCAAGTGTATATGCCAACAACTAATGCTGGTGACGACGAAGTAGATGAAATGTATGAACAGATTACGGAGATTTTGGAGGAGGTGGGAAAAGGAAGGATCACCACCATAGTAATGGGAGACTGGAACAGTGTAGTCGGAGAGGGACAGGAAGATAACATAGTGGGAAAATATGGACTAGGGAAGAGAAATGAAAGAGGGGAGAAACTTGTGGAATTCTGCCATAGAAATAGATTGATTGTAACTAATACATGGTTTAAGCATCACCAGCGGAGACTTTACACATGGAGAAGCCCAGAAGACCAGAGACGATACAAAATAGATTACATACTAGTCAATGAAAGATTTAGAAATAGCATTAAAGATGTGAAAACACTACCAGGGGCAGATATAGATTCCGACCACAACCTTTTGGTGGAAAATACACAATGTAGACTGAAGAGCGTTAAGAGAAACAAAAAAGTTAACAAGAAATGGAACTTAGAGGAACTCCTTAAGAACAAGGAGGCTATTATGACTCAGCTGGAGGAAAGGTTGGGGGAGAGAGCTGAAGAAAATAGGAACAATGTAGATGAGGAGTGGAGATACATCCATAGCAGCATTAAAGATGTAATGGAAAAGAAGGTAGGAAAGATAACGGGTGAAAGAAACAAAAAACCCTGGGTCACAGCGTCCATGCTGCATAAAATGGAAGAGAGGAGAAAGTGGAAGAACATAAACACTGAAGAAGGCCAAAGAAAGTACAAGGAGTTAAATAATGCTTTAAGAAGGGAAACAGATAAAGCCAGAGAACAGTGGATAAATGAGAAATGCGAGGAGATTTTCGAGTGTGAAAGAATTTGTAGAACAGATCTCATGTATAGCAAAGCAAGGGAACTATGTAGTACTCAGGACATCAGAAGTAGGATTGCAATGGCAAAAGCAGCATTTAACGAGAAGAAGGAGCTTCTCACAAGCAAGAAAATAAATTTAGAAACAAGGAAGAAATTAGGAAAATGCTACATATGGAGCATAGCTCTTTATGGTGCAGAGACGTGGACGGTAAGGATAAAGGAGGAAAAATATTTAGATAGTTTTGAGATGTGGGTATGGAGGAGGATGATGAAAATGAAATGGACAGAGAGGAAGAGAAACGAAGAAGTATTAGAAATGGTGGGAGAAGAAAGGATGCTAATAAAAGCAGGATAAGAAAAGCAAATTGGATAGGGTACATATTGAGAAGACAGTGTTTACAAAGGACGATCTTGGAAGGAAAAATTAGCGGAAGAAGAGGAAGAGAGAGAAAAAGAATAGGAATATTAGAGAAAATAAAGCAGGAATATAGTACATATAGAGGTATAAAAGAGGCTTCTAGGGAGAGAGAAAGAGATGGAGACAGCGATTCAGCTGAAACCTGTCTTCGAACAGCAGCATGATGATGTTGATGATAAATTACCGAAAACGAGTCAACGTAATGCAGCAGTACAGTTAAACATTTCGCAACCTCTTTTGTGTTCAATTAAAAAAAATCGAGATGTTATTGAGAGGGCAGGAAAACAAAATAAAAACTTATTTTATATTGCTTGATTTTAACGTTTTCTTTCTGTCCACTTCCACCTTTTTATGTACACATTTCCGCTCTACATCAATAAACAACGCTTAACAGCTGCATTCTTGCTTCAATGTCATTCGAATATCGGGCAAAGAAGACAATCTGAACATTAGTATTGAAGGAAAGCCTTTAGAACAAGTTTCAGACTATAAATACCTTTGAAGCATCATAACAAGAGAAGCAAAATGTACGGATGAGATCAGGACTAGAATAGGAAAAGCAAATGCGGCTTTCACAAGAAAGAAGCGCCTACTTACTGGGAATATAAGGGAAGATATCCGCAAGAAGTTCATAAAATGCTATGTATAGAGTATAGCTTTGTGCGGGGCAGAAAAATTGACGCTAAGGAAAATTACATCAAATACTTGGGAAGCTTTGAAATGTGGACTTGGAGGAGAATGTTGAAGATAAAATAGACAGGTTGGATGAAAAACGATGAAGTGCTACGAAGAGTAGAAGAGAAGCGAATTATTATACAGACTATTATAAAGATGAAGGCAAACTGGGTTGGGCATTGCCTGAGGAGAGAGAGTATGATTAGGGGCATGTTAGAAGGAAAACTAGATGTAAAAGAGGAAAGAGGTAGGAAAAGGTTTCAGCTGATAGACGATTTGAAAGGGAAAGAGAGTTATCAAGATATGAAGAGGACAGCGGAAAATAGGAGTATATGGAGAACCAGGTTTAACCATGAATAATCACAGACCTGTCTACGGACAAACTACCTATGATATATATATATATATATATATATATATATATATATATATATATATATATATATATATATATGTGTGTGTGTGTGTGTGTGTGTGTGTATAAAAATATTTGGCTGATAGCTATAGGAGCAAATATGGTGTGTGTATTCTAATGTAGTATCTGAGCTGTTTGTTCGGAGGAAGAAAGAGGTTCGTCCACTTTCTGTTTCATGAAAACATTCGAAAAAGGTCCCGCACCCAGACGAATATAGCGTATGCCATAAGAAGGTATACATATCATTAAATAACATGCGACAGTATTTTTTCTAGGCAAATATACTAGTACAATAAATATAATCCGTGAAAGGCTTCCTTAGGGCCGACCGTAATTTTAACCTTTTCTAGCAGGTATAAAAACAAGTTAAAAAACCATGTCGATATGCATTCAAGAAGTTGGAAAAGCTGCAAGGATGATTGGCATCAATTTTTTTTTAATAACCTGCTGATTCCTTCTGGCCTACGCGCAATGGGTATCTGAGAGGTAGTGCAATGAATAACTGGGTAGTTTAAAAATTTGAGGAAGAAAAGTAACTACCCAATCTCTACTTTTAGCACAATGCTAGGTATGAATTTTTTTAACGACCTGCTGATTCCCTCTGACCTACGCTCAATGGGTATCTGAGAGGTAATGCAATGAATAGCCGGTCAGTTAAAAATTTTAGGAAGAAAGGTAACTTCCATATTACTAATATATTATAACAATTAGGTATCAATTTTTTAAGACCTGCTGGTTCCCTCTGGCCTACGCGCAATGGGTATCTGAGAGGCAGTGCAATGAATGGCTGGTCAGCTATAATTTTTAGGAAGAAAGGTGAATTCCCATTTTCGGATATGATATCCCATACCTGAACTATGTCTAGGTATCAAATTGCGAAAATATAGCAGAAAAAGCATGCTTCAACCTTTCATAAGCCTATTGGATCACAAATAAACTCTCGATATTTTTTTATAAATTAATCTCGAAAACTGCGTTCATGGCGTATTGCAGCATTAATGAAGTTTTTATGAATTATATTCTATATTAATGAATCAGATGCAGATCCAATGGGAGGGGGCGATGGGGGAGCACCTCCCCACCGCTCATGGACAACCCCATTGCGCTCTACTGGTTGCATTCTAAAATCCATTCCGCGCAAAATTCCTTTTTTTATAGGACGAAGATTGTCTGTATGGCAAGGGAAAGAAAGATTCTAATGGTGGTAGAGATTTTCAAAATATAGGGAGGTCGACAGAGGCGGATTAAAGAGGGGGGATGGGCAATAGGGGAGGATAAATGGAGAAAGTTTCTGGATCCGCCCCTGTAATTAACATGACAACACTGTGCAAAATCCAAGTTTAAAATTCCCTTTTCAAAGCTTTGTCATCAGATAATATAATCAGACGGTTTCCTCTGATTTTATTTCGAAATTAGTCGGCGGAAGTCCAAGCTAGCTAGCAATAATTATTTAATGTTTTTTCCTCATTGACGAGTTTATTCGGTCATTCACCCGCTGAAGACGGCCTTCCGTCGATTTCCCACTGATTTAAAAAATATAAATTTTTGAATTCTACATTAATTTACAGCATTCGGCCTGGCAAACTCTTTGCAAAACAGCATTATCGATTAGATACCGAAGATCAAACATAACATACGAATATTTTCCGATGGAGACATTAAAACTATTGCTCCATTTACCATCAACGATGGTACGAACGAAGACATGAAACGTCTTTTTCTCCTTGGCGGCTGCGATATAACTCCCATCCGTTCCTTCCCGCCACCGTTCTTCCGTGAAAGAGATATGTTTTGAAACGCATCGCGGATCCACCGTGGGGAGAGACTTAACGCTTACCGGACATGTTAACCCAATGATCCACGGTTACGCACGATAACATCGAACGATCCACTACTCCTGCAGACCGACGCCTCCCGAAGCTACCTTTTGACGCTACGACGCGGAAGACGAAAAGAAACGAATATCGCCACCTACGTCACGCGAGGAATCAACAGAAGAGCGCTACAAGGAGAATACGAAATGAACCCACGATTGGATCGGGTCTTCTTCTCACCACGTGAAAGAGTTCGGATTAGTATGGTCGAAGAGGTGAAGAGGAGGAAGAGACTGGAGGAAGAAGGAAGAGCAGCGTGGGAGGAGTAGGAAAGATAGAGAGAGAAGATTGAGAGGGTGAAAGCGTATAGTGGACCCAAGAATTCCAGCGTTGCCACGTCTACAGCCCCTGCTCCTCACACGCTCTTCTCCGCCCCATCTTTATACCATCTCGCCGCCGCCCCCGCACTCCGACGGACACCTGTTCGATCCCCTAACCTCCCCGGGGCGATATTTGCGTATACTGGGAGACTATAACCCCACTTATCAACCGTTCGGTGTGAAATATCACGCGGGGTGGTCTTTCCGCGAAGAATTCGGCGGTTGCGTCGTGGGAGCGGTGTTAAAGGAAGATGCGGGGTGGTCTACGTGGGGCGGAGGGGAAGGGCGTGGAGGGAGGGAAGAGGGCGTGCTTGGCTTGGGTGAGGGATTAAATAATGGCTTAAAGGGTGGGAGTAGGAGAGGGGGAGTAGTAGGGGGAGAGAGTAGGAGGGGGAGGGAGTAGGAGGGAGAATGAGGGGGAGGGAGTAGGAGGGGGGAGTTGGAGGGGGAGGGAGTAGAAGTAGGAGGGGGAGGGCGTAGGAGGGGGAGGGAGTAGGAGAGGGAGGGAAGTAACGGAGAATACGGGAAGAGAGAGAATGACAGAGGGATGGGGAGAGGTGAAAGGAAAAAGAGAAAGGGATAGGGAGGTGAGATTTAGAAAAGTTGAACATAGGAGAGGGAAGTTAAAGGAGGGTAGAGATGTATGAGGAGGAAGAAGGAAGTGAGAGGGAGAGAAAGGATAAAAGAAAGAAAGGGAGTGAAAAGGGTGAAGAGGGAGAAAGGGAAAAAGAGAGAAGGATGAATAGGGTGGGAATGGCTATGAAGATGGAGGTGAGAGAAGAAGAGAGGTTAGGCGATAGTTAAGAGAGAGTGACTTTCCCTCCTCTTCCATGGGATGGAATGCTGCTTAAGCGTTCGAGGAGGCGTCGTCCAATGACCATTGGAACGAGGACTCTTTCTCTCTCGGGTGTGACCAGAACGTGATAGACGTTCGCTCGCATTTGCTACACCATGAGGACGTCTATAAGATAGCCTGGCATAAGGAGCCAACTGGAAGACGATCTCTTTATTTTTTAAATAATGATTTCTTTGTAGTGAGCAAGAATCGAGTGACACGGACTTCAGCGAACGAACGGATTCGATTGTTGTTTATTGCCATAAAATAAGATGTCCAGGGGAAAGATTTTCAATGGACCTTTGGCCGATAAAATCTTTCCAGCGAATTTACAAATAGCTTTTGTGATTGAAACAGGTTTGCGTACGCCGTTCGATAAACTTACGAAAATCGACGTTTTTTTAATTTCGACAAAATTTAAATACATAATAAATAAAATATACAACACGAAAATCGGTACAAATATTCTAATAATAATAAAAAACACGTCCCCGATCCAAGAAACGATTTCTTCCGGTTTTATCTTTCTTTCACGAAATTTCTAATCCACTTTCAATTTTGATCGTATTGATAACGGTGAGCCTATAAAAGGAAACACATCAATTAGAAGAAAAAGTAGAGTAGAAGCGATTTAGAAGACCTAGGTTGGCGCAAGCATTGATTAGAATTGAACATTGCTCATATAACAAGGCCAGCATAATTAAAGTCGAATCGATTCCGAAAATTCGATAAGACATGATATATGCAAATAAACAACGAAATCAATAGAAAAGTTAGCGTCAATATATCAAAACTACATTGTAATTCTTTGATCAACAAATAATTAAAAAATGTGACTGTCATCATCAAGAAGTAGTGAAACATAACCTGCGCATTACAATATCAGTCAAACGAGTACCGTGACAAGCTTATATTCATGCAATAATTTTTGAACTAACGACTGCATTAAAAAATACTTTAAAATCAACTTATTAGACAATTGAAGCAAATATTATCGAACGCTTCTCAACAGAATCGACTGCATATTCGTGTCGATGGAGGTATCTACACAAAGAAAAGATAAATCCGCCTTTAATGAAAAATATAAAAATGCGAATGCATCTCCCTTACCGTTCGTGTCTCGATATCCAAATTCCTCAACCTCTTCGCCGCCCTCGCGAGTATCCTGGATGCGGCCGCGGAGGACCAACTGGACTCCCCAAAGGCCGTCGTGTTGCGTATGGTCGCCGTCGTCGTCGTGTGGGACGTGATGAAGATGGAAGTGGTGTCTTCGGCGAATTGGGCAGAGTGGCTGACGGAAAGGGCGGAGGCGACGGCCGCCGCGGCGACAGCCTCTGCGGCCGATGCAGCAGCGGCCGCTGCGGCCAACGCCGCCGCTTCGTATAACCTCTGTACGGCCGGAGGGCGGGAATCGGGGGTGAACAGCCCAGTGGTCAATTCCCGGATTCCCACAAAGTGATCCTTTCTTTGGCTGAACTCGCTTATGTCTCCTTCGGCTGGAATAATGAAAAAATAAAGCCTATGAAACGCGGTTAAAATAGGCAGGTATGTCTCTATTGCTACACGCGAAGTTTTATGAACATGACGGCATATTTTAGTGTTAGTTTTAATATTTTGAAACGGGTTTGGATATTGCTGATAATTGCAAGAGAAAGAGAATCTTCAGGATATTCAAATAGTGCATAGGAAGTGTCGGTTGCACGATCATCCAGATACATATAGCGTAAATTTTAAAATGGTTGTTTTCTTCGTTAAATTAATGGGCAATGAGGGAAAACAAAACCAACATTTTAGTCATAAAGATGAAGTTTTCTGCCGCAAAGATACGAGCTACTAAAATTTTAGGATTTCTTCTGATAAATGACGAGTCGGTTTTGTATTTCCATGATTTCAAGTGAGATGCTAAAGTAACTTTCTAAAAATTCAATCATGAAGAACTTCTCGCTCTAGTACTTTATCGGCGCTAAAATAAACGAAAAAAACCTGGAGGCGCCGGGTATCGATCCCGGTACCTCTCACATGCTAAGCGAGCGCTCTACCATCTGAGCTACGCCCCCAGCTGACGATAACATGTTCGTTAAAGAATTATATCGTCCAACTTTCACTCAATTGCTCGGAGGGAAATTCAAAATGAGCACCGCCCTCATCAGGCGACGGTCTTATTATTTGGTCAAATATAGCATTATATATATATATATATATATATATATATATATATATATATATATATATATATATATATATATATATACACATACACACATAAATTTCCGTGTATTTCATTTCACAATTGGACGGTGAGCGCATTTGTTTTGATAAGGCTTGTGGAAGTTGTGGACAAAACTGGACATTTTTCACCAAAAACAAGCTCTTAACCATAAATCTCAAACCCTCATTCTACTTTCTCTACTTCTTGATCCACGCAACCGATTTGGATCTCTTTCGACGGCAGCCCGGCTGGCGAGTGGCGTGATGGATGCTGGAGACTTCAACGCTCGGCTCCCTTCCCTCTCTCTCTGTCTTTTCTTCCCTCGGTTGAAATCGAGACGCGATGGGTCGTGCAGCAGTCTCCGTTCGTGACGTCGGGGAGCACGATCGCCTCATTGCCATTTTCCGTGACGAGTCGCGGTAGGACGATTCGTGCAGAAGGATAAGGGAACCGCAAGGTTGACGGGGCGGCGGAGGGGGTGTGGTAAGGATGGTCGGCCGTGGAGGGTGGAATACCCCGCGAGAGAACGATCCGAAGTCATTGACGGAAAAAATATGCAGGGGGAAAATGGGAGACAAATTGAAGGATACTGAATAACCCGTCACGTATCTGAAGGTCATGAGAGATGTACTTGAAGTCGGTTCGAAGGTCATTTAAAAGATGGTGTGGGAAAAGCGAATTGACGTCTAATTCGATTTGTGTGAAAATTTCTTACAGCGACTTCTTTTAAAGAAGGAAAGCGACTTTTTGAGTGCAGCCGGCCAATTTTTTAAACCTCATTAATTAGTTAATTATAATACCAATTCTGATTTTCGTCCGATAAGCGACAATTGGAAGTATTGATAACCCTAAGCCTAGCCAAAATGTGAATATTTAACACTTTGCGGTCAAGTTGTTTTACTGTCCCCAGGTCCATTTATTTTGTCCAAAACAATGAAAAATATGCATTATTTTAATATATTCAATCTAATTTAGTTTACAAGCATCTAGATAGTTTTTCCCCTCATTTCAGAACATAATCCTTATACCTAACGACGTTTTTGCTAGCAGACGCCATTGCAACACAAAACTTGGGAAAATATAATTTTCGCATGCAAAAAAATTGAAAATTGATTAGCGGATTGCATCAATATACAGAAGAAGCTATACAGCAGCCATTTTCTGTCCAATTTCGTAAAATAAAATTTTCGACGTGTCGGAATAATTCCGAAATAGGACCGGAACTGGAAAATAAGGATATCGGAACTATTCCGACAGAGATAGGAAATATTCCGTTAAGGCATACGGATTCGACCTGATGCTATTACTAAGTTTTTCTTGTCGGCATCGTGCTTGAAAATCATTAAGGCCACGTAATATCAAATGTAAGCATGTTTCACCCCAGATTATAATTGAATAACTTAAGTGTAGTTTTAAAAAGATAGTACAAAATACTTTCGTCCTAATTATGACTATTGACCTATTTATCGTCACATGAGTACAATATCCAACCTTTGCCCCTCGGAGCAGGTTCCTCCTAGTGGTGAGGGGTACACAAAGAGGGCGCTCGTGCTTCATCACTTCTTTTTTCATCTATCACCAGCCATCTTATTATTTCTTTTCATTCATTTATTGCCGGCCCTCTCTGTGCGCGGAACGCCTGCCCATGCGTTTGCCGTGCATGGATACCCGTGTCGTTGGAAGAGGGGATTCTGGTAGTTGAGGGATTCCATTGGCTGCGGCCAAGGATACCAACTCACTGCTTTGGCCCCGAATTCAGCCAAACGAGCGGCTAGGAGCTAGCCCACTCCTAGTCAATCGGCTTGTCGTCACGTAAGTGCCGATGGGGCGAGTTTGGGGGTCATGGTCTTCCCGAGCTATATCTCCCGGGTAGCCCTGGCGCTAATGTTCAGACGAAATTAAAACTAATTTAAATATGGGTACTAACTCTCCTAAAACTTTGACGGTAATGAGTAAAAGACCGAGGTCAGAATGGTCGGTCGAAAGTATAAATGATTTAGAAACGAGTGCTGCAGAGACTTCCAGTGCACCTGTACCTAAATACCTAATAATAAAACGTACGAAAACTGAGGAAGATTTTCACAAAGTTTCCTCTTTTTTAATTGCGAGGGCATTTAGGGGAGCTATCGAGGAAGTCAATGACATTAAAAAATTAAGAAATGGGACATTACTGATTGAGACTTTGAATGACTCCCAGTCAAGAAAACTACTTTCAGTAGAGGCTTTGAGTACCATCCCAGTTAAGGTTGAGGCACACCAGAGTCTCAACTTTAGCGAAGGTGTGGTATTATCTTATGACCTTTTGGGGATAGGTGATGAAGAGTTAACGTCTGAGATAACCTCAGAAGGCGTTATCGAAGTATATAGGATCAAGGTAAAACGAGATGTTGTGTTAAAACTCACTCCCACCTTGATCCTGAACTTCGCAACTCCTCAACTCCCAGCAGAGATCGCTGCTGGGTATATAAAACTGTGTGCGAGGCCGTATGTGCCGAGCCCAATGCGGTGTTTTAATTGTTTACGGTTCGGCCATACAAAGTTGATTTGCAATAGGGAGATCTGTGCCGAATGCGGCGAAAAGGCCCGTGAGGGAACACCCTGTTCGTCTGGGCCTCATTACATTAACTGCCAAAGTGCCCACACAGCTTTGTCGAAGGACTGCCAAGCCTTGGCTTTCGAAAAGAAAGGTCAGGAGGTAGGAGCGTTCAGCAGGGTCTCGGTCGCTGAAGCAAGGAAGGAGGTGAAGCTAATGGCCCCACCACTACCTGTAACTTTTGCCAAGGTTGCGGCTAGTCCTAGCCCTACCCAAGTTACTTTCGACAAACTTCATGAGGTCATCAAAGATTTCCTTGAGAGCAAAAACGATTTAGAGAAGTAATAGCAGAGCTGCAAAGCAACCTTCTCTAGAGAAAGCAGCAAGCAGCGATATCCCAAAAGTTCAAAGGAAAAAGGAACACTTCCCAAATGTTGTCTTCAGTTTCCCAAGAGGAAACCAGAAAAACCGGGGTAAATCCCCAGCTAAAACAAAAGCTGAGCCGATAGGCTCATCCATATCTCAACCAGAAGATATGGATTTAGAATGTCTATCAGATAGCAATATCAAGCTCTTCCGTATACAGGGAAGGGAGAAAGGAAAGAAAAAGAAGACCATTAAAAGGTAATCGGATAGTCAGAAAATGGATAAAAGAGTACAGTGGATGTCAATTTCCCGAACTCCATATCCTTCTATCGAAGTTATCACCAGCATGTGTTTGTTTCCAAGAAACACGGTTCAGGGAATCCGACACAGTCACACTTAGAGGATACTCTTTGTACAGAAAGGACCTCGTGAGTGTCCAGCAAGCTGTGTGATAACTCAAGATACTCAGAGGTAACTTTACACACGGAACTGCAGGCTATCGCAGTTAGAGTTTCTCTCCCTTAGCTGGTGACCATCTGCTCAGCGTATATGCCCCCTAACGAGAATGTTACGAGGAGGTCAATTCTGGATCTCATAGGTTAGCTGTCACCCCCATTTATTCTTATAGGCGACTTTAATGCCCATAACTCTGAGTGGGGGTCGGTGAGAACAGATCGTAGGGGACGTCACCTGTCTGTGATATTCTCGAGCCTGGATCTGGTGATACTCAATGATGGTAGCAACACTCATTTCAGTGATAGCAGCAGGTCATTTTTAACGATTGGCCTAACTGTCCCTTCTAGCGCGGTTGCGCCATCATTTGAGTGGGGGTGTACCAAGATTTATGCGGCAGTGATCATTTCCCGATTATCCTGAAAAGATTATCATCCAATACATCACATTTACGTTGCCCTAAATGGGCAATAAAAAAAGCTGATTGGGTAAAATTCTCCAATGCCATTCAATTCAGGGAAAAACAATTCACCTCGGGGAAGGAACAGGTGGAATATGTCACGAACGTTTTGATACAGGCAGCGAAAATGAGCATTCCGAAATCTTCTCCTCGACTCAGGCGAGTCCCAGTTCCCTGGTGGAACGAGGAATGCTACAAGGCAATCCATGACAAGCGACGGGCTTTCCGTGTTTTATGCCCCCCTCCCTTAGAGGGGAAAATGTTTAAATTCCTGAGATTGAAGGCATTAGCACGCAGGATTATCAGGAAATGTAAAAAGAGATCTTGGAGCAAATATGTATCGACCATTACGAGTTCCAGTCCAGTCTCTGAAGTATGGGAAAAGGTGAGGAAGATATCTGGTCGAACGTCTTCCTACACGATTAGTGGACTGCTGGTCACGGCTCGGTTTCTACATGCACAACTGAAATAGCCAACGAGTTAGCATCTTTTCTGTCTAAAGCATCCAGTTCGCAACAAATGCCACCAAGTTTTCTTGCTCAGAAAGATAAACTAGAGCGGCAGACTCTCAGATTTTATTCTCAGAGCAATGAAAGCTACAATCTGCTATTCAATAAGTGGGTACTGGAATGCGCTTTGGCGGAGACACGTGACAGCTCTCCAGGTCTGGACACTATTCATTATGATATGATACGTTACTTAAATCCGCTTGAGAAGGAATTCCTTTTAACGATGTTCAACCGGATCTGAGTAGAAGGCACGCAATGGCGAGAGGCCATTGTAGTGCCTTTGCTTAAGTCCGGGCAAGATAAGAAACTGCCAGAGAGCTATCGACCCGTGTCGCTCACTAGCTGCCTCTCCAAACTCATGGAACGAATGGTCAATAGATGGCTGGTTTGGTTCTTAGAAACAAACGGTCTATTGACCAACATTCAGTGTGGATTCCACCGCCACCATTCCACCACCGATCATCTGGTGAGATTGGAAAGAGCAGTATGTGATGCCTTTATAAGGAAGCATCACCTCGTGGCAGTTTTCTTTGACATCGTCCGGGCTTACGACACCACATGGAGATTCAGAATACTTCGTACTTTATATTATTGGGGTTTACGGGGTAACCTGCCCATTTTTATCGAAAGCTTTTTACGGGAACGTTACTTTAGAATGCGTATTGTGAGCGAAACTTCTCGATCGTTCCTTCAAGAGAATAGTGTTCCACAGGAGTCTATTTTTAGTGCAACGTTGTTTGCCGTTGCCATAAACGGAATGGCTCAGTGCGTTCGGTCTCCAGCAGAGGGAAGTCTCTATGTAGACGACCTTGCCGTGTATTGTAGTTTACAAAACATGGCAGCAGTTGAACGCCAGCTTCATCTAACGATTAACCGACTGCACGAATGGGCCACAAACAACAGGTTTATATTCTCAGCGAACAAGACAGTATGCGTCCACTTCTGTCATGTTTGCGGCCTCCAGCTGGATCCAGCGCTGTCACTAGCGAGAACCGAGCTGTCATTTGTCGAAACAGCATCCTTTTTAGGATTGGTTTTCGACAGAAAATTAACTTGGTATCCCCACTTGAAGGGACTGAAAGCAAGATATCAGGCTGCTCTGAATCTATTACGTGTCCTTTGCCATAAATCCTTGGGTACTGATCGAACAGCTTTGCTGCGGAAGTATCGATCGGCTCCAAATTGGACTACGGGAGCATTGTATACGGTTCTTCCAGACCATCAGTTGTCAGAACGATCGATATGGTTCACCACACAGGGATACGTTTGGCTACGGGTGCTTTTAGAGCATAGCAAGTATTCTCTGTGAATCCGGTGAACCTTCTCTGTACATGCGCCGAAAACTGCTAGATACACATTACGTTGTAGCTTTACGCTCTAAGCCAGATCATCCGGCTTACAAAGCAGTTTTCGATTGTCAATATGTACATTTGTATGAGGTCCGTGTCTTTCTGTAAAGCCATTGGCTATGAGAGCACGTCATATATTCAGGGAAATATCATTTGAGGTGCCTGAAATTCCAAGAACAAGAAATAGCATATTTCCGCCTTGGATGTTGGCTCGCCCCAACATCGTATACTCTCTTGCCAGATTAGAAAGGCTTCGCACTCTACCTGCCGAATACCAACGTGAATTTGAAAGACTATGCAAGGTTTCTGTCATTCACTGCAATCTACACAGACGACTCCAAGCAAGGTGAACAGGTGGGGTGTGCTTCACAATCGGAAAACGGTCGCACCATTTCCGATTACATCCGCTGCGTGGGGTATACACAGCGGAATTGTATGCCTTGTTGAAAGCACTGCAGTTTTCGTACTCGTACCCCAGCAGTGAATATGCCATCTGCACAGATTCCTTATTTGCTTTAAATGCTATAGTCTTTGTATCCAACTCACCCATTGGTGCAGCAGATCCAGTCACCTCTTATGGATCTAGATTCTTTAGGGGTGACGGTGGTTTTTATTTGGGTCCCAAGTAATGTTGGTATTCCAGGTAATGAGAAAGTAGACAAGGCAGCCAAAAGGGCTGCCAACATAAATTTCATATCCTATCCAAAAGTTCTGACGGGCGATATCCGGGTACGCCTTAAACAGTTTTTATCAACATTGGCAAGAAGAGTGGAATGAGGTTTTCTTCTCAAACAAACTGAGGGTATTTCAAAATACTGTACAGCCATTGCAGTCCTCTGCCAGGCCTTCGCGGCTGGAAGATGTCGCCATTACCCGACTACGCATAAGTCACTTTTGGTGGACGAACAGTTACTTATTGCGATCAGAGAAAGCCCCAGTTTGTGAGGCATGTGATACTGCACTAACAGTATCACATATTTTATTGAACTATATCCAATTCAGTAATGAGAGAGGGTGCATCTACCTATGAACCTTTCGGTCGCCCTGGGATATGATCCTCATTTAATAAATGGAACCATCTCATTTCTGAAAGTCCAGAATTTTATCTTTTATATAGGTTAACCTAAATGTTTTTAAACGATTTTAATATGCGATAGGAAGTGGCCTGTGTATAAGTCTCCTATCCATTTTTTATAAAATATAAGTTTTTAGCGACCATAATAAGCCCTTTTAGAGCCTTGTGACAATTTTATTCATTTTATTATTGTCGGGAGACCCTTATACAGTCTCATCGACATTTTATTTCACAGATTGTGTGAGGCCCTTTTACAGTCTCCCTCAATCTGTTTTAGAACTAATTTATTATTTATTTATTGTACCAGACGAGACACGAGAGTAGATTAATTTTATTTGTTTCGTATAAATCATTTGTGTTGTGTGGCATATAGGCATTTCGTGATAATGAGTGCGCTATTAGAGGAAGGGTACGGCGACAATAGCCCTCGAGGCTGATTCGCCATCCAACACACACACACAACATCCATCCTTTGGGTTTACAACAGTGGAACGTAATTTCATCTATGGTAATTTATTATACAATGCCTTAGAGTTAACGCCAGCACCGTCCAGGTTCCTGTGAAAGTCGTTTTTGCTTGGAAATAGCATTGCGGCCGAGTATTACAGCGGAGCATCAATCCGTTGCAGTACTAGTGCAGCAACGGATTGATGCGAGAGGAAACGAGTTTCGATGGACGTAAAAATAAACAAAAAGCAGGTACGGACAACGTGGGAGAGTGTGGTTTAAGAGCACGAAGAATGCAGTGAGTCAACAGGAAGGAAATGGAAGCGATTTTGATTGTTTTATAGACAATACGTTTCCTCTCGGCCATATGCCATGGGCGGTGACCCTCCGGTGCGATTTAAAATTGCCTCTTTATTTCACGTACGGCCACGTCATTTATTCAAGTTCTATTACCTGTACATCATTAAAAGAGACAGCCATAATGAATATGAACATAAATGGACGTAGAGGTCGCATTATTTTCTATTTATAATAAACGGAGAAAAAGAGAGTTAATACATGATTGAATTTTAATACAGCTCACGAGGTTTCGATATTTTTAATTTGAAAAAAATTTCCAATAATGCCTGAATTTTACAAAGTTCTTTGGATTATTTCTATTAAAACTGAGAAGCCGTTCTCTTAAAAGATAAGATAAAGATGAAAACAAATTCACCAAAAGCACAAATTCTTCCTAGATTTTTGTAAGATATTTCCTATAAAATCGCTTTCCTGAATAAAAAAAATTTCATCTAATTGTAATTTTAAATTAGAGTTAAAAATAAATGGGAACGAATAAAACAACAAACTATGTAAAAACTTCACTATCTTAATATCAATAAGTCAATTTTTAAATAGTTTGTTGTTTTATTTGTTCCGACGTATGAAATTCCACAAAATTGAGGCTTCCATATTGGATAACACCTATATTAAAATAAATAATAGGAACTGGAACGAGGCAAAGATAACGGTAATGTTTTATTCTAAAACTAGCTTTACCCGCGCAGACCATCTGCGCGCTAGTACTTTATTGCTCAGTATCATAAATTTCTTTATATACACAATTTTCGATCTCTTAATTTGCTGATACAATAGTTAGAGAGTCAAATGATCTCGCCATCCCTCTCTCCCTCCCTTCCTCTCCTCCACCCTCTCTCCCTCCCCTCCTCTCCTCCACCCTCTCTCCCTCCCTTCGTCTTTCCCACCCTTCCTCTCTCCCTCCCTCTCTCCCTCTGTCTCCCTCCCTTCTTCGTTCTTCTTCGATTTGCTTCTGCAACAGATTGATTGGCTTGTTCCGCTCTTCTTCTCGCATTATATTCAGCGTGACGTGATGCTCTTGAAGCTATTACTTTTATTCTAAGCAACAATTTAAATATTAATGTAATTAATTAATATATACTTGCATATAAACATTATCTAAATAGTTTTAACTTTATATTGTATTTCAATGCGATATACAGAAGCTGTTTATCACGTTGCTAGAGACATTGAGTAAATAAATATTAGACATTGTTATTAATGCGGAAAAGTATTATCATGTATTACTTCTAAAGTGGTAAATATTTTGTTTTTATTTAAATTGATGTAGTTCTACTTGGTTGTTATGTATCTATAACGATTGATATGCATTTAAAAATAAATATTTACTGTTATTAATAATTTAACACATAAGATTTGGCTAAATGTGATGCATTGTGATGTACCTCTGCCAAAATGGTAAGTATAGTATAGTCATTGTGTTTATTTAAATTGATGTAGTTGCTGATAATTTGTTTTGTAGAAGAAAAGTAATGATAGCATTCAATGCCGCTTATTCATTATGTACTTTACAATGGTAAGAAAAATTCTGTATCTCTTGAAATGCTAAATGATATAATTTATTTATGTGTTATAAATTCGTATTGAACAAAAATGTCTCTGACCAACCAAGAGGGATTCGGGTTATTAAGTAGGTGAAAACGGTTAATCATTAAGTTCCGTAATTTTTTACGAGCTTACAGCTCGTAATGATATATAATCTACCATACGCAAATTAAAAAAGTAAGATCTATTTATTAATAATAATCTTTAATACAGATTTTACAATACAATACTAACATTATGATAAAAACATCTGATATGTTTCAGTGACAGCTGTTTCAGCTGTTTATATATCCTATTGATTAGCAACACAATGTTATTGTTTGCCACGTATTGCCTTAGCGTTTTATGTATATAGAAGATAATTGTTTGGCCGATAAAATTCGTATCCCATCGCCCTACGAGTATTTGATCACAAACATAGAATCGGAGAAAGTGTACATTGCACATAGGGGAAGGCAGAAGAGACGAAATATCGTCATTTGTTTGCCGTCTCAAGTCATTCTCCGAAGCAGCGAACGAATTCCGTGGCAATATTTGTACAACCGTTCCACCGCCCTCCCTATTCTCCGAGCCTTTCCAAAATGTAAAGCTCTCATCCGTCAGACTTCAGAAATTTTCGTGCTTACGCTCAGGAAAAACGGATTAAAAACGCTAGTTGGAAAATTCCTTCGGTTGACGCAGATGAGAAACACAGGTAGGAAAGTACGATCGAACCATTTTATTGTGTCAAAAAATAACTCTGGATACGGAATTTGTTTTAAATTATGATTTTTGAACTTATAAATCTTTTTGAAATTCTACAAAGTATGCACAATTATTTGAAAGGGTTTTTCCATTAGTTATAACTTGATAAATATATAGGTAGATGGCAGTTTTAAAAGTTCATCTCGTCCATCATTTCCTCGTAATTTTGACGTGCAAAAATAAGCCTTCTACCTCCCGTTTCGTTGCCGATTTGTCCTCTTTTAGGGTTTATCCATTATTATATTCGACCTGGAGCGTCGTTTCGAGCTTATGAGCGAGCGCTCCCAGACAAAAACTCCCAACTCGCGCCTACGTAATGTCCCCCCTTTGTGCTTGGTGTTTGCAGGCGCTCGCTAATTCCCAGTAAACGAACGTTCGAGTGTTTTCCTAGGTTTTTAAATACTCGCACCTCGAGAGAAAAATAAGAAATGGACGTTTCCTTTTGTTGCTTTTCTTCAGGCGATGTATGTGTGAACATTTTTAGAAAAACGTGGTATTGTGTTAAAGATGGGGTAGACCCTTGCTTCCAAATTATATGCGCGTCCTTATTGTAGTAATTGGCGACAAATATTTACTTTTGGATGATTAGGAGATTGCCTGATGAAAAAACAAGCAAACGATCGAATTTCCTAATACGTTCTTGAAAATTTTCATTAGGCTTATAACATCTCGCTTTATCTGTTGCGCCGTTGCGATGCCTTAAACCGGCAGTGAATGGACGCTTGTGTAGTAATGCCATTTTAGATTAAAGACGTATACCCGAGGTGCACAACTCAAACGTTGACACGGGTCAAAATTGACCTTAATTTGACCTAGGCGGGCCACGCTATGCAAGTTTTGCACATAAAAAATTTAAATACACTACTGTAGATTCAGTAATTGCAGCAATAACTTTTATACGCAATTTTCATGCAACAGAAAATGAGGTGAGACACAAATATAATTTACTTAATGGGAGAGTTTGCACCGTTTTACTCTCGCCATTCCACTTATATCCGGAGTAATGCTGGTAGTAGCTGTTCTTAGTGTGTCTCTTAAACTCTGATCTGTCAATACTGAACGTAGGATCTGGTGCTTTCCCGGTGGATTGATTGCAGGAATTCTTCTCAGGTGCACAACCGGGTCAAAGTTTGATCTAAGATCGACGTGCACCCGAGAATTCCTACAATACTGAACGTAATGGAGCTTTGGTTAATTTAATAAGAGAGAATGTTTGTTCACACATGCGATAAACATCCATAACAAATTTTACTTGTATTTTTTACGGAAAAGGAAAGCATCAGCTGAGTTAAATCCTGCCGGGTCACACAAAATGTGCCAGCGGGCCAAATTTGGCTCGCGGGTCGTATGTTGGGCACCCCTGACGTATACTACGATCTGAGTATTGAATTTTTATATTTCCCTTTTTTTCTTTGTATGAGCTCATTTTAATGTCTTATTTGAACGAATAATGAAAATATATATGTATGTATATATTAGTGATGGGCATTGTCGTTTTTATTTGTGGATTCGTTCCTTTCGTTCTATTGGCGCACGTATGAACTTGATTAAATGTAGGATTTCCTGTGTTGAATGTTGGAAAAGTGTTTGTTGTTATGATTTTTCGATTCCTCATTTTGTTCATAATAATGTTATTAATAACAAATTTGTTAATGGCAATACTAAACGGCATGGGTGTAAGGTGAGGGGGGATCTTGGGGTCAGAACTCCCCGATATTTTCGAACGAACATTAAAAAATCGACAAAGTAATCTAAATCACTGCATTGGGTAATTACTATGTAACAAAATTAAACTAGATAGTGTTTAGTTTCATTCTGAAAAACTTTCCGAAAACATCTTCCAAATTCTACTTCTTTTGCGCTCCATTTATTGGTATGAAGCAGAAACATTACTGTTTCCGGCAAGGCCAAAGCAATCCTTTTCGTCGCTGATGTCCCTCCTATATTTCTCTCTCTCACGTTTCAAATGGTAAAAACCTTTTGTGGAAGAATTAAAAAAAATTTTAATCAAAATTAATTCTTAATAAATTATTATATTATTAAAATTTAAAAATTAAAGAATTTTTGTGGAAGAATGGTAAAAATCATTGACGATATATTTTTCCTCCGAAACAACGAAGTATTATAAAATTATTACGAATTATGTTGTTGTAAGTGTGCTTGTTTTTCGTCTATTAATACCCCATGCACCCATAATATCCCTTTATTCACAATCATTTCGAAGTACAGAAGTCAAATTTTGCAATCCCAATAAACCTGTGTTTCCCAAACTGTGTTCCGCGCGATGTAAATAGGTGTTCCGTGGAAAAAGTTCGATGCTAGCAATATTTTCCTTCTAAAATATTATATTCAGATTGCTTTCTCTTGTTATTTTTCGTTCTTTATAAAATAAAAGACAAAAAACTAACTCTTTTATACCAATTTTTGAGCAATAAGTGCAGATATTTTTTCGGTATGATACAAACTCCCCCCTCGGACCAGCAGGTATGTGTTCCGTCAATATATTCCAAGTCCGAAAGTGTTCCGTGGTCAAATTAGTTTGGGAAACGCTGCAATAAACAATATAAAACATTTTCTTGCGCTGCGAAAAGAACATAGACACATCACTCCGGTACGAAATACACTTCTGCGCATGTCCGAATTCGTTCATCCAACTCCGGAACGAAATTCTGTGGCAAGGAGAGGCTACGGACTGCAACTCACAGATTCGGTTCATCTTCTACCAGTGGAGAGTTTAGGTCAACATAAAAATATCTTTTCGAAATTTCGGGCCAATGGCTTATAGTTTAAGAGAAATAATTGTGAGCCTGAGGAACGAAATTTCCGAATCCGGGTGGAGTCCGAGGAACCATTGAGTCCGGAACGAAATCCTCCGAGTCCGTCGTTGGTAGAGTCTGAAAAACAATTGAGCCTGGAAGGTCTGGAACGAAATCCTCCGAGGAACGACATTTTTCAAGGCCCTGGATTCGTACCAACTTTGTTCCGGCGCTGGATTCGTTCCGTTGGAACGAATCCTTCCAGAACGACACAACACTGGTATATATAATCAAATCCTTGACTGTATATTCAAACAAATCAAAGATGTCCATGACGAAAACCACAAGCATAAAAGGGAAACGAATTCATAGTTGATTATTTGAAAAAGGCTTAACTCCTGAAAGAATGATAAATTTAAGCCTACTACAGAGATGAATAAATGATGAGCGAATATCAACAACAAAGCAGTCGTGTTAGACAATTATCCACCGATCGTTGGTTATAACAACAGCCGTCAACTGTCAAATTAGAATCTGGGTTCCCTAATCCAACTCTGAACGAATCAAAACGCCATAAATATTTTACAAAAGAATGTTTTTCGATCGGAAGACCGCTCTTATGCGCAACTGCAGCGCATTTGCAACGAAGGATGGCGCTGCACTCAACCATGGCGCCAGCGCGTCCAACAGTTCGTGAGGCATGTAAGTCATTACCCTAATTGCATCCGCTGCTGCCATAAGTGGCGATTAAAGAACCGCGGAACTTTGGACGAATAATTTCTCAGTCATTAAAAAATATTCACCGTCAGTGATTTGAAGATAAGACAGAAACGTCACTTGAAAAACAATAATAAATGAATAAATGGTGTAGGTGACTCCTGTGATCATAAAACGGTTGAACAAATTATAAGCAAATCAAAACCGTAGTGATCATCGTCAGGAAGATATTGTTTGGAGTAACTACGTCAGTTTTCAAATTTAAAAGCTGTCTTTGACGGATATAATTCACTAATAGATTCAATTTAATTGTTTTTGAATTCATTTTTATCAGCAGTAACTGTGTACGCTTAGGAAAATATTGGAAAATTACTAAGTGTATAAAGATATTTCTGGTCACTAGGGATACGATATCGAAACGAAAGTATCGATACCGTAATCATATGATGTATCAAATGAAAAGTATCGATGCCACAAAAGTATCGGGCAGAAAGTACCGATGTCACTAGAAAATCGAAAGAAAAGAATCGAGTACAAAAGTACTTGGTATCGAAAGAAAATTACCGATGTGAGTAAAGTATCGATACTTTTTTCGTATCTAAGGATACGAAATCGAAACGAAAGTATCGATACCTTACTCATATGTTATGTCGAATGAAAAGTATCGATACCACAAAAGTATCGGACCGAAAGTACCGATATGACTAGAAAATCGAAAGAAAAGAATCGAGTACAAAAGTACTTGGTATCGAAAGGAAATTACCGATATGAGTAAAGTATCGATACTTTTTTCGTATCCCTACTGGTCACTAATCGATTGTTTCCCCGCAGTTCTTGCATAATTGAAAAAAAACGGCAAATTGCCAAAGACGAACGCTACTATATAAACAAAACGCCTGTTTCGTTTTAGACCAGTGTATTCCAAACTGGATGCCGCGGTACGTTGTGGTGACGTAGCTGATTTTTAGGGTTGTCGCTAAAATCTTTGCTAAGTAAATAACTCGACTATTAGGAAATGTCGATAGATCATTAGAGCGATAATATTTCCTCTAATAAGTTGTCATGTTGTCAAGAAATGGATGCACCCAAACGTCGCGGCACACGTACGTATAAATACAAAATTTTGTCCCAAGGTGGGGGTGCCGCGAAATTCTGTTTATAACTGAAAGAGTGCCGCTCCTAGAGAAATTTTGGGAACCACCGCATGACACCGTGATATATTTCCGCAGGAGTCACATTAAAGATTTTTTTGCTATAAGGTGAAGTAGATAGCTGTTTTACTTCTGAAATTCCGCTTTTCCACCGATTACGACAGCTTTGCGGGTCAGATGCGAATGGGGCTCGATAAGCGTTTTAATGGCCGCACGTACTACCCTGTATATTTCTGTATTTCCTGAGCCTAGTAAGTTAATTTAACTTCGAATAACGAAGCGACATTTTCAGTGGTTATTCACGAAGGATTCGTTCAAATTACAACACGACATGTTTGCTAACATAAGCCCTCTATGGAGTCGGTACATAATGAAAACCTACGATAAATAAACTCGTCTAATCTGGAGCAATTTATCGTCGCCTAGTCGCCCATCAAGGAATCGTATTTCTGATTTCGTCGGACGGAAACGAAGAATACTAGCCCATCGTAGGACAGAGAAAAAAACAAACCGTGGAGGTTATTGTGTATGTGTCTCTGTGTGGGCGTAATGACCGAGGAATCGATCGGAAGGGAAAAATTCCCGTCCCATTCCATGATTCCGACCGCATGTCCGTGTGGGAGAGTTCTCTCAGCTTGCCTCTCCCAGTTATTTCCCATTGCCAGCAGTTACTATGAGTCACCCGAATCCAATTGCGAATCCCCGACCTACTCCACTGTTTCCATTTGGCTTGAACGAGAGATAGAGAGAGGGAAAGAGAAATAAAGAGAGAGGCAAGGAGACAGGGCAAAAGTGAGAAGGATAGGAGGAAGGAGAGAGATAAATAGGAGAGAAGGATAGGGAGAGGGATAGAGAGAGATAGGGTGATGGTAAGAGAGAGGGACATGGAGGGAGAGTGAGAGAAAGAGAGGTGGAAGAGATGGATGAGAGGAAGGAGTAAGAGAATATAAGAGGTAGGGAGAAAGAGGAAGGGATGGAAAGGAGCAGAATTAGAGGTAGAAAGAGGGGGATTGAGAAGGAGATTGAGAGGGAGGGAGAGAGAGAGGGAGTGAGGAAGAGAGACATATGGAGGGAGTGAGGGAGAGAGAGATGGGCAGTGAGAGGTGGAGAGAAAGAGAAGGGGAGAGAGAAAAAGAGAGGGAGGGAGATCAATTGATTGATTTGACACTTTATGGGTGAAGTTTTGAGCCTCTTTTCCACCTAACCTCATAAGTCGCTAATTCTAAAATATGTACTGTATAGAGTGTTAATTACAAAGGTAAAAACAAGGACTAATTAAAAAGCAGGAGACAAAGTGAAACGAGTAAAAACAATAACTAAATATTAAAAAGAGTAGGTTTGTGGGAAGACAATCTCAGTGACTGAAGGCTACTAGGGAAAAAACCCATATTGCAGTAAAACATCCGCACAGGAAGGGGGAAGAAAAAAAAGAGGGAGGGAGAAGAGAGAGAGAGAGAGAAAATGAGAAGAAGGAAGAAAGGGAGAGAGAAAGTAAATGAGTGAGGTGAGTGTTTGTATATGTGTGAGAGACGTACATAGCGCGCGGGAGTTTGAAAGAATGGGAATGAGAAAAAGTGAAATAGAAAGTGAAAGAGTGGATGAGAGAGACAGTGAGAAGATGTATATGAGCGTGTGTGGGTGTGAGCGAGAGAAACAGAGACATCCACTCTACTCACTCAACCAAGCTTTCCTTTTCCTTCGCTAGCACTCACCTCCATCACGAGGACAACGCTGAAAGGTAATTGATTTACAAGTGCTATCTTTTCTCTTTTTTCCTGTAATAAAAGAAATGAAAAGGATTTCTTTGGCGAAGGTTATAAGAGAGAGAGAGAGAGAGAGTGAAGTAGAGGGAGGTAAAGTTATCCGAAGATTTGTGTTGGAGAGGGACGGATTTTAACTTTTTGCTTCAGAACTGAGGTTTTCTTTAAAGAGGGAAAGAGAAAGGAGTTAGAGAGAGCGAGAGCGAGAGAGAGAGCCGCGAAGGGAAAATGAGACAGGATAGAGAAGAAGATTTACGGCACACACTAAAGGGGCGTAAAAAATACGTCTTAAGGCTTTAAGTAAGGCGTGATGGTCGGACGCGGGAGTAATCGCAGATATATCTACTCGTTTTATTCTAGGGATTTCTTGTAATCTTTCAGAAAATGATGTTTTCAGGCAGTTTTTTGGATAATTAAGTACGCTATTGGCAACTTTGTATATGACTCATGAGCAAACACATGTTGTGAGGGTTATATAAGATTGGAGATATGAATTAAACTATGACTTTCGGTTTCGTATGTATATGTACAAACATACTATGTATAGCAGGGATGCCCAGAACGTCGGTCGCGATCGACCGGTCGATCGCCGAGCCATTTTCGGTCGATCTCAAGCGAAGTAATAAATAATTCGCTTACAATCTAAAAATCAAAGAGTACTGTATGAAATTTCCGATAATAAATACTTTAAAAAAATATGTTACGTTGCAAAAACTAATAATATAGATTGCTAGCCTCCAGCGCAAGTGCAAAACTAAAAAACGGTCCAAATGTGAATTGACTGCAGTTATCCCTGTGCTCTTAGAGCAGGGTCGCACCATCAATGGGTGCGCAGCCAGCCCCATAAATGATCAAACCGCTGGAAGTTCAAAAACGAATATTTTGTACAAATTACTATGGTATGCCGTTAAAAATTTCAAGTTGAATTTTTGTTTAAATAACGTTTATTAAAAGTTCTTCTTGTGAATGTCATTTCTTTTTTAAATTTGTGGAAAAAATATATCGGCTGGGTAACCATGAGAAAAGTAGATCTTAAACCCAAAAATAGTGGGCACTCCTGCTATATAAAGTCGTTTTAGCGATACATTTATTTTTTTAGATGCTACTATTATTAAATGCGGAGGAGAGAACCAACGCTTTTAATGACGGACTCAGAAAAATGAAATCCCAATTTTGCAGTCGACTTTCCTTAGCCGTTTCCTCAAAAAGCGAAAGTTAAACAAACAAAATTATTTATTAGGATTAGGATTACGAATAGCAAATCATCACATTCCGTTTGCCCATATGTCACGCACGCAATCTTCTCTGCTAACACTAATCCTTATGAAAAGCAGGAAAAACAACGAGAGAGGGTGTGAAGCAGAAAACTAAAGGTGTGGAACCAGTGACACCTGAGGAAATATACGCCGCAGGAAAAAATACTCGTAGGTATTGGGAACCCACAGCACTAGCACGGAAGAGTGTACCTATGTATTTGAAGAATTGCAAGTGCTAAATTTGACAAAGGAACTCTCGAGTTTACCCTTTGAAAATCGATGGCGTCAAAATTTGATAAATATCGAAGATTTTGTATGCTATATTCCTTAATTCTGTCACAATTCTGCATTTATTGGCGTTAAAATTGACTACAAGCAATAACTATGGGAGTAAGGCTGCGTCCATGCTGACGCTCACAGCTTAGCTCATAGCCTAGCTCAGAGCTGCGCTTGTAAAATGAATACATTGTTTTAAATGGGGGCGTCCATACTCAAGCGGCGCTCATAGCTGCTGACCGAGGAGAGATAAGCGATGATAGCTGCGATGACATTTAAATTTGTTTTCTCGGCTAGTAAGCGCTGATAGTCGAGACGCGCGCGCGCAAACAGTAAGCACTGTAGGAAAGAACGCCTCCAGTTAAACATTTCAGGTAAGTAGAAATATATTTGAAATGCGTATAAAATGCATAATTACATCTAATTTTTTATTGGTATTTTATATTTAACAGTTTATTTCTTTTAGAATGGAAGTTGACAAATTAATAAATCCTGTGTCATTGCGATCGCTTTTGTGGAAACAGGACGATCCTAACCACCACAATCGTTTCATGCTTGACAAAGCATGGAACGAAATAGCAAATGAAATGGGGACTACAAGTGAGAAATAACTGTAATGGGCAATGTTTGCAGTTTTATAATATAGTATTATATATTATTTACTGATGAGAAATGAACTGAGAGATTTGAAATACTTTCAGATACATTTTGAGTAATCACTTTACAAAATTGATATTAGTGTTTCATACATGAGCTAATGTCATATACGAAATGAAATAACAGCTTAAATAGAAAAAAGCACAGTTATACAAAGAAATATAGTATGTCTTTCTGGAGCTTCTGCAGACCTTATAACACCGATAAATTTCTTGTAACTTGGGGAAAATTCTTAAATATTATGCCCTTCGTTGTGTAGTAAAGTACTCCTTGAACATATTTCTTACATATCTTGCCTGTCTGCTGGAAGTATTGCATCCTCGTCCTACTGCTCTGGTTTGTTGCGATATATAGTTCTGCGTCTCTGTCGAGGTTCGCTGACAAACCTTCCATGTCAATAATTGTGTTGTGGAGGACACAAATAGCCTTGATAATTTTATCTGCATATTCAGGCGATGTTTCAATTGGCTTCCAAAGAATTCTGAACTTAGAAGTTATTATGCCAAACGACATTCAACGCATCTTCTGTCTCTCGATAATCTCTGATTGAAGTATTCACATTCTTCAGTGAGATCAGCTCTAGGATATGGTTTTAATAAATTACTTATTAATGGATAGGCCTCATCTCCTACGAAAACATAGGGGAAAGAAGCATTAGATCCTGTTTGACACAATTACTCCACTTACAAACGACTTTAGGAGACAATTTCCCTAAAATGTTTTCGAAAGTGGAGACAGACATCCTTAAATATTCCTGGAATTTTTTTGGATGCTTCTTTAGTTCAGGAAAAAGGTGTTGAAATTCGCCGAGAATATTCCTTTTTTCATTTATAGGATGCACTGAAAAAGATCTCCCGTTCTCTATCGCTAAAATACGCAACGCAAAACTTGGTTCACGTAGAAGACACAGCCGCTGATCACCTGTTAGAGGCATACCGGCGACTATCGGCAAAGCTGTGATCGAGTATTCTCCTCTCTAGCATGGCCGTAGACAGCGCTCATCGCAGCTATGCGCTAGGCTCACTGCTGGTATCTCTGCTCTCGTCGCTGAGCGATGAGCGTCAGCATGGACGCAGCCTAAGATAACCTGCCAACAAAATGTTTTAATCGATTATGAGCCATTTTGATAATCTTTGAAAACTAAAGAATCAAATGTGGAGGTAATGACCGAATGGAACCTTTCACTCGCCTCCGAAGACAATAAATACAGTTTTACTTCCCGGAAATGTTAGTTAGCCCTTCCTATCTAACATAGTCTAACATTTGCGTTTTGGAGATAACCAGTGTAAATTTACCGCCAATGTGTTTTCCCGCAGTATATACTTCAGGAAATTTGCGCAGAGCAAATGGGAACGACATCTTTCATTCTCGAACAGGTAGAAGAGTCGAATATGGTAGGATATATTTCAACAGAATTCAAAATCGAAGATCATTTTCAATAAAGTCTGCCCCGTAAACAAAACGGAAGGGCCTAGGTCTACATTTTTTTAGATAAAATCATTTCACCGATGTCAATTTTTCGAAGTCGGTCAAGGATCCGACTCGACCGAATCAATCACAACATGTACTTGAAATCAATCGCTCGGATTAAAATCCCGCAGCGATCGTAACCGAGTTTACTCCTGCGCCCATCTGAGCTTCCCGATTCGTCCGCCTTGAGGAAGTCACCATCGACCAGAAGATAATAAATCCGACGATATGTGGGCAGAGAGATACTTGTAGGTGGTTGACGAAGGGAAGAGAGAGGAGATACAAAGGGAGGGATTGAGTCTCTTTACCGAAAGCGTGCCTCTTTGGAGCCTTTGGTGACTCATGAGTCGGAAAGAACGGTTAAAACGTCACGAAACCTCCTCTCCTGACTCCTATAGGGTTGTTACGGACCAATATACTCGTACTACACGTTTCTGTACCTAAAACAGTAAATCTACAAAGCCTCTTAAAGCGCTATTTCTGAAAACTATAAACCTCTTTGTATTTATTATAAATCTTTTTCTTTTTGTATATTTAATAATTAAATAATAACAAATTTGAATAATTTTGGAAGTTATTTGTTCTGATGAATTTGAATTTAGTAGACGTTTTACATATTTCGGCTCATGTTACCTCACAACCCTTTATTAACTCGGATTACGAGTGCGGAACTCGAGGGTTCGACTGAAAACCAAGCTCGCATAGCTCGCTTGCAGCAGAGGGTCTCTAGCCGACCAAATCATTTGCAATAAATTTAAACTTTTTATGTTGTTAAATTAGTAAGAAAGTAACTCAAGCGTCGATTCTGAGTAAATGCAATGATTAAGAGCGTCTTTTAAACGTAATTACACAATAAATAATAAGATATTTACGCTCACACGTAATATTAACGCCCAGGAATACCAACCATTAAGAGTTTCTGGGGCGGGGGTGTATTGAAAACAGTTTATGACTGCAATATTTAAGTTCATCCTTTTCGTAGGTTTGTTTACATACCTTGTTTATGTTGATACAAGAAACCCTCGCCATTCGCGGGGTCGGTTTGATTTTCTCATAAAAATATGTACATGATATGGAAGTGTTGGTTCGGTCTGGTGAAAATCGCATGTCGTACGAACATTGCACCATTATTTTCTATCCCTGATGTACGCCAATTTATATTATAATTTTAAATTCCTCATTTTGATATCGTGACTAACTATAAATACATGTTAGTTTATCGAAGCGTGAGTTAAAGTAATCTAATTCCAAGCAAGAATTATATTAATTATGAATATTATTGAACCATGCATGTCTACATAGTTTTGGCAAATGATCAGATTATCTTTCAATTATAAATAAAAAAACAGGATATTTTACCTCTTAGTCATAGTTACTATAATTCTTGCTTGTTATTTCATAATAAAAAGATCTAATTTTAGTATGTACTAGGCAACCTGTTCGACACTTCGTGTCCAAAATGGCGAGGTAAGTGGTAGAGAGGATGCGGAATTAGATTAATTTCACTCACGCTTCGATAAACTAACATTTATTTATAGTTAGCCATGATATGAAAAAGAGGAATATAAAAGTATATTATAAATTGGCGTACATCAGGGATAGGAATAATGTTGCAATGTTCGTACGACATGCGATTTTTCACCAGACCGAACCAACACTTCCATATAATGTACATATTTTTATGAGAAAATCAAACCGACCCCGCGGATGGCGAGGGTTTCCTGTATCAACATAAACAAGGTATGTAAACAAACCTACGAAAAGGATTAACTTAAATATTGCATGATTTGGTACTGCAAGGGGGTAGGTATGCGAGCTGGATTTCTGCTCGAACCCTTGAGTTCCGCAGTCCTCATTCGAGTTGTGAGGTCTGTACAGTGGACGAGCCCATATTTCTTCTCTGAAAGCGCCGAAGTCCATAAAATTCAAAACTTTAAAATTACACTAACTTTAAATCCAAAAAGGCCACGTTTTGAGCCTTTGCCGTCTGAATCCTCCAGAACGAAGGGAGAAGAATGAACATTTTCATACGATCTTTTACGCAAACGATTCTCGGAAAAATTATTACTTTCCATGAATTTGGATTTTCAGAACAATCCGCAGGCAACCCTCTACCAGGTCTTTATCCGGCGAGGCTAATCCGTTACGGGAACGCACGTGGAAAACGCGAGAAATCAGCTATTTTTCTTTCCCGGTAAGAAATGAAGAGAGGGACGACATGGAAAAATTAATGAGAGAACAGCGCCGAGACTCGCGGCAAGTTGCGAGATGGACGCGAGAGAATTATGGGTTTTTGCTATTCATACGCGTTTGCGGACGTGCCTGCTCGTGCGTGCGTGCGCGTATGAGCGCGGAGAGCCTCACCTAAGGGCATTTGAGGCGATGCAACTCTCTTTTCCTCCTCATCCTACCTCCACCCTCGCCATTCCCGATCCCCGTCTTACACCGCAGGTATATTGGCTTCACACATCCCTCATTCTCCAAATACAGTCTCGGGAGAGAGAGAGAGGTAAAGAGAGAGAAAAGAGGAGGGAGTGGGGAGGGATTGAAACGGATGGGCGGAGAGGTTGCATACCGGTTTCCGTCCCATCCCTTTCATCGGGCACTTCAACCCCTTCTATCTCTCGCTCACTACCACTCTCTGTCCCTTTCTCTCTGTCCTTTCGTCTTGTCCCTGCATGCATCCACATCGATCTATCATCATCTTATGGTTCCTTCCACCCTTTAAGGGGGTTTGTTATGGTTAGGGGTTAGCCCCACCAAGTCTTCTACTTAGGACTACAAAAGGATCCCCTTCGGAAAGGTGGTTTTTTTATTTAAGGGATTGAGACCTTCGTGGGAATGGTAGACTAAGAGGCAGGAGACGGTGAGAATACTTAAGCGTTCGATAGCTCTATTTATCATAAACCGTTCTTTATAGACGATACTACGATTTGAAATTTTAAGCTATCTTAAACGTTCAAAAATTATCTGAAGTTTTAAACTATGGTTAACAAGTTTTAATCGCATCGTGCCAGTTTTTTTTATCTAAAGAGGAAATTTTATTTCTAAAAGAGTTGAGGAATATCAGTAAATTTGGCAACTCTTTGACATAAGGTTAGCGTAAGGCGAATATTGATGGACGATACAATAATTATGCCCATTGAGGATGTATCGTGCCATCTCATACATCGGTCACCACAATAGAAAATCAGGTGGTATGCATTCATCAGCCGTGAATCACCAACAACACACAACTCAACGTTCACAAACGAACTGATATTTTCTTCGCACACAATAATAGCACGAAATTTTGTTGACATATATATTTTAGAAAATTATTAGAATGATGTAAGGCCTCAAGCTGTTGAATAAATCGTTCAATGCAGTCTTTTCTTAGACACTATGAGAAAATTATCTCACTTGAAGAGGTATTGTCGAAATGAAAACTTCGTGTTAGGTGTTATGGTTCCTGTTCTATTCTATTTACAAAAAATCCCTTAAATAAATAAGAAACTAGGACTGCGTGAGTTATTTAGACGCTTATTTCAAACAATATCGTCACTTAGTTGTAGATCACTGTCTGTACGATTCTGTTAAAATAACTAATTTATTAGTCGAACCACCTGCTACAACTGCGGTAGAATTGAAACCAAGAAGAACTGAGATAATACGTTTTATTTGCATCATCAGAATTTGAAGGATTTACTACACCTAGGCCAGGTGCGGTGTAAGTTTTACCGCTGCCTGTACCCCATCGATAAGGTAAGTCGGAATTTGAATTTCAAAAGTACACATTTTCCCGATGTCTTCTTTGGAATCAACGACTATCTCTTTTAAACCGTATTTTTATGTGTGCCATACACGTCTGTTCCATTTTTTTCTGAACGATAAAAACTTCAAGTATATCAGCATTCTCCCTCTATAGGGCTTATTTCGGCTTAACGTCTCAACCGAGACATTTTTCCAAGCAACAAATCGATCGTCAGTTAAGCTCGTTGCTAAGCCTTCTCCACGCAAGGTTGAAAAAAGCCCAAAAGGGTCAAAATACTAAGCTCCGATTACTATTCGTGGGAAAAAATACAGAAGGCATTTTCACAAAATAACGACGAATACTAAACAATTATCACTGAATAAAAGAATTAGAGTAAATAATAACTTTGCAATCTCATTTTGTTTCCAATGAAGTAAATTACAAAGGTAATTCCTGTAAGCTATGAAAACCACTGAGCAAACTATACCCTTTAATGACTTAAAATTGACGTTCTTATGTTTTTATTAATTCATAATAGAATCCAGTATTTATTAAAATCAATGATATCAAATTTCTATCGCGGATTAATTCTTTCGCAATGTATTACTATGTAATTTATAATCAGTAGCGTACCGGACAACCATGCAACCACTGCGAGGGGAAGGGGGCGGAGCATTGCTAAAGAGGACCCAAATGTGTTTACCGGGACTTCAAATTTGTTTTTGCGGGGTAGCCTACACATTTTCCGGCACGCCATTGTATGTACATTATCATTAAAAATTTCAGATAATCATGATATAAAAGGATTTAAACTAACATGCAAGTAAAACGACACTATATCCTTCCTATGAGAAACGTTTGAAAATAAAACAACAAGCGTTTCATTGATTTCATATTTAATCACAAGAAATTCCCGATATTATATTAAATATCCGCCAAAATGCCTCGATTTGCAGCAGTGTCGTACAATGCAAAAGTCATCAAATAATTACTGCCACCAGCCTCCTCACCGACATTGAAATGTGTGGCCTATTACTGCAACGGTTGAGAATCGCACGTCCGCAACGCGACCGGTGAAACCGCGGAGGAATTCAGCAAGAGGAGTCACTTTCTCCTCCTCCCACGAACATTGCAGATAGTGGGAGTTCAATGGAAGACTCCAACAAGACCCTGTGCGGTCGGTCGGGAGGCTACGGTGAAGATAGTTTTACACGTCCTTCGGGAACCTGGGGGCATGCATCCCAGAATATTTATGTCAACGGAAAAATGGAAGAAAACACCATCGGAGAATACACGTAGGAGAGACCGCATCTCGATTCCGCAGCGTATAACGCGAAAAAACATCGACCGCACTGTAGACGATCGATTATTCGTGCTTTTTGTTTCATTTCCATTTTGTCCATCACATTCTTTTCTTTTTGCTACATTTTCTCACAAAGATCTCAGGTTTAACCGTATCAAAATTACCTACGATGTGATATAATGATTCTTTAATGGGTATAATTTTGTGATTCTTCGAATGCTGATCTGTTAGAGCAATTTTAGAGCAATTTTTGGCAGAGAAAAAAACTAATTTCCCAGTCTATGTAAAAACACGACATCGGTTTCACTGTGAGAGACCATCGTCATATTTCTGTAGCAGTGCATTATCATGAATATATTCAACTAGAATTGGAAACCTTGGTCGTGTGAAATATATTTATACAACGTCTTTTACTTTCATTGTCATGAAGGAGTTCCACCAAGCTACTCCGGAAAATATTGCATTAACCTCCGACATATCGCGCATGTTCCAAGCAGGCCAATTCTTTGCAGGTACCAATGAATAACTTTTTATGCAGTAACTTCACGAAGGTGATGATTTATTTTCCAAATAAAACAACACGAATATCGCGGAAGCGTTTCCCTCCTCCACACGGACGCAACGACAGACGAAGTCGAGGCAAGAAATAAAACGAACTCGACTCAACGCGATGCGATTCGGGGTGGCGGTGTGTTTAGAGCGTTGGCCTTCCACGCAGCGGTCCCACTTTCAAATCCGACGGAGATCGGGTTTTGCTACCTGGGATCGTCCCGTACCCTGCTTGTCTGTCTGTATGTTCCCAGCTGATTCGCCTCTTGCCTACGCGCATTGGGTATCTAAGAGGTAGTGCGATGAATAACCGGATAGGAAGGGAGGAGAGAAACCTGGTGCCGGCGTATAGCCTGCTCTTAACGAAGAGCACCAAAGGGCGCAACGGTTTAACGTCCCTTCCGAAGGACGGAGTGTTGATTTGAGCGCGCTCCTCATTTCTCTTTTTCTCATTGGCTCGTCCTCATCTCCTTAGTTCCAACACGAACAAATAGGGGCCCGGGCGTCCTCGGAAAAAATCGTGGATTCGAACCGGGTATCGCTTACCTGGCGGGGCAAACACTACCACTACACCACCGGCTCCCCTCCCCTGCTTGTGCGCTTTGAGGAGACCGTCTAAAATCGGCGATCCGAAGGGACGTTAAGCAGTTACCACCCTTGGTGCTCTTCGCAAAGAGTAGGCCAGGAGTGGGCAACCTGCGGCCCCAGAGGGCATGACAAACGCTCCGCGAAGCTATGATGAAAAATCGATTCGTGAAATTTAACAAAGAAATTCATCTTCATTGGTAAAATTATCATAATAAGATACTTTAATTTCGAAATTTTTTTGACTAAATTTTTACTTATACGATCCCTCAGAACTTCCGATTTAACTCTAATCCGATCCGCTGAAACATCGGCGACTAACAATGCGGCCCGCCGAAGTTCTCGCACCCACCGATGTGGCCCGCCATGTAGAAAGGGTTGCCCACCCCTCGCTGTCACCTCCGTCTCCATTCTGTGTGTCTGGTGTGGAAGGAGTTACGACTACAGTAACCCAAGAGGTTGATTAGCCAGAAATACAAACAAAGAAGCGATTCGATCCGACGCAACGGACTAAGACCCTCGACCAATCGGCAAATACGAAATAAAACGTCAAACCGAATCGGTTCGAATCTCGACGATATCTTCCACGAAGCAGGCCTCGCTTCCCAGCCTCCCTCTCTCGATTGAGACGCCGTCCGATCGAACGAGACGTTGAAACGAGAGACCCGTCCGTTAAAAGTGACACAGTTGGCCGCGTCTCAGACAGGTGGGATGCAACCGAAGGGCGGGCGTCTCGGAGGCGATGGAGAGCGGAGACGAATAAGGACATGCAAATTGACGGGAGAAGGGAAAATAAAAGAGGGAGATCGAGAAGGATCGAGCGAGACTGGCGCCGTCTCTTCTAGATAAACCTTTAGGCCAGGTCATGCAGTGGCAGAAATAAAAGAAGATTTCAAAGAGAGGAGACGGTTGAAAAGGACGAGAGTGAAGCCGCCTCCCGATTGGATGCCGATGCGAGATTATTTGAAAACAAAATGAAAAAACCGTCCGCCGGGAGTCGCGCCGTTTTTTGAAGGTTTATTTATTTTTTAAGAGCAATGCTATGTGCGGAGGCCACCAAGAGCATGAAAAGAGTTTCGTATTCGTAATGCGGCACGAAGGTTTCAACTGGTGTCCCGTGATTTTATTTTGTTAACGCTTCCATTTGAAATTCTGCTTATAACGCCGACGGTTATAGTTTGATAAACTTGGATGTTTCGATATTTCGAAATTAATTATAAGTCGCTAAATTAATTATTAATTGAAAAAAGAGAATTATTTCTGCTTTAAATTTAATTTTTGATAACTACATTTACTTTACCACTTATCTTACCCGGCATTCACAACAAATGTTTACAATTTTTGCATGGTAGAAATCTTTTCTTAATACTCACGTTCTATTCAAACAAAAACATAATAAAACAATATTAATTTAAAATTTTATTTAATACTAGCGTATTTACCAGTCAAATATGACGGGATTATGATATAAATATTCCAAATATATTTGATTTCGATATTAAAAATCAGTAAGATATGTTAAATGATAATAATAAATAGTAATATTCCCTTCCTCTCGCTGTCCCTCTCTCCCTCATTTCCTCTATTTCCTTCTCTCTCTCCCTCCCTCTATGCCTCTCTTTTTCTCACCTACCCCTATCTCATTCCCTCCTGTCCCAATCCATAGCTCTCCCTTTTTTCCCCCGTCTCCTTCTTAATCTCTTTCCTCCCGTCCTATTCTAATTCTATACCTCCCTTACTCTCTATGAACTTTCCATTCTATATCCCTTCCTTCCGATTTCCCTCCACACATCCCTTTCTCTTTTACTCTACATCTATATAGTCTTTTATATAAGCAAAAGAATCCAAACTAAATCCCAGTCCCATTAGGATTACGTATTTTCGCGAAAATTCCTACGATAATTTAAGGCAATCTATGCACTCGTATATATTACACGTATGCGGGTTGTGACAACAATTTAATCTCGAAGTTTAAGAATGATGTGGTCAGCAAGGCAACATTCCGTTTAAAAGCCGATATTATCCCAAATAACGGAAATTCTGAAAATCGGTCGGAAAATGTTTTGGAAAATTTTACTACAAATTGTTTTTGTTATCAA